>BSBN01000226.1:3851559-5135413 GCA_027924645.1 Cunninghamia lanceolata | reverse complement strand
GTCCAAAGACATAGAGAGAGAGATTGAGAGGTAGAGGGGATGATATAGATAGGGAGATAGGGAGAGATAGGGAGATAGAGGTTTAGGGTTGCTTAGGTTTTGGGCATTATTTAGGGTCTAGGGTTTTATGGTTTTGGGGTTAGGGGTTAAGTTTAGAGGTTTAGTGTTTAGAGAGAGATAGAGATGACCATAGGGAGATATAGAGGAGTCTGGAGGAGAGATAGAGAGATAGAGCATGAGGGACATGGCTAAAGTCATAGGGAGAGAGATTCAGAGGTAGAGGGACATATGTGATAGAGATATGTGATGTCTCCCCACCTCACCCCATAATGGGCTATGTCCCAAAGGAGGATCCATAGCTCGTTCAATCCCAACAAGGGAGGCTCTCAGCCCCCAAGCGAGATCAACTCCCTACATAACAATAACAACACATATGGATCTCTAGTCTGATTAATAAAGAAGGGGGAAGAGGGGATAATCATCCCTCTTGGGGGTAAAAGAATTTCCCCAAGAGAGGCTCCACACCTCTCTCAAAACCCCATTAGATGAGAGGCTCTAACTCCTTAGGGGAGATTATCTCTCAAACATCACATTCCCTTCCCAACACATTACTCAACAAGAAGTCACAACCATGAATATACAACACACATTGCCCACCATAGCATACAATTATCACAATCAGGTATATATGCACGAATCATTACTAACCGTCCACAATACCCTTCTCTCGAGTTGGATACCTTGTATCGCAACTAGAGACACAACACACATAAGCTCACTAGTATCATCATTGAATATGACCAAAAATTTCACATGTTTGACATAAATCATCCATTGTCATAAAAAACTTATATTCATAATGATACACTAAGGAACATTTATATCTCTAAAATGATCTATTATATTTTTATTCCAAACAATAATCAATCATGAATTATATTGGTACAAGACAGTGAGACCCATAAGGCTCCAGAGTTTGGTAAACTTGGCTTGGATACCTAATGTTCATGCCCAAGCTATCACACTCAAGTACGAACCACAAAACTTAGATCATTACCATAATTAATTTAATAAATGTTTAAATTTGGTTTTAAAAATGTAAATCCACAAGAACAAAATTTTAGACTATTATACAATAGGGCGAAAGTTGAGAGCTGTGTCCCACTTTCAACCAATAAAATAGTTTCCGAGTGGAAGGTTTTCAGGCGGTAAGATCCACTCGATATAGTTCCACATGAAGCCATGTTGTGCCTATGTGGCACCTACATGGTGGTACCTTTTCGGGTGGTAAAATTCCACTGATAAAGTTTTGGGTAGGACCACTAAAAATAAAACAAAAAAAGTGGCAAAAAATTTCAGTTTCACTGAGATTCCTATCGCTACAAACTATTTTGCCTAGAGCCACAACAGCTAGCGAGCCAAAACCCTACCGATAGTTTCTCTAGATAGGCATATCTACCATATTTCATTTATCATTGTAAAATCAAACACACACACTATTTGAAAACATGGCTTGGGTATGTGCAGGATTATGATGGGCCAAACTATATGCCTAAGTGGCAATGAAAATACAAAAAATCAGACTTAATCAGGTTCATGTGAAAATTTGAATGGATTATCTACACAATTTGAAAAAGATGTATGAATAAAATTTGTAGAGAATTGAATCTAGTTTATGCGATACTAATTTAAAAAAAAAAACTAAATTTACTTAGTGAAAAAAGAACATTTCAATGAACATCTATTAAATTTTTCAGAAAAAAATAAAAAAGTGGGTGTTTGTCCAGCCAACCTAACTATGAGCAAAAAAAACAAAATTTTGAAACTTTCAAAATAAGTAGAGGACTCATGGCCCGGATGTGATGCATATTTTTTTGAATTTTTTTCCAATAAAATAATTAGTTATAAATTTTTTACTATGACTTTTTTTTAAAACTAAAGAGTAATTGTCCAACCACCTACTTGATAAAAAAAATCAGAATTCAAATTTTTTTAACCTGTACCAATGGAGTATAGAGTGCGACGCATCTTTTGGATCTGAAAATGGTGAAAAGGTTTGATAGTTATTGATGTTTTTTCAATCAGTGTGTCCATCAGGATTTTAGACACACACTATATAGAAAATTATTAATAATTATTTAATAAAATGATAATCAAGAAAATCTTATATTTTTAGAAAGATGACAATTTTCTCTATAAACCCTTTTCATTTATCAGTTTTGCATAGAAAAAAGTCGTCAGCAATGAAGGGTGAAGTTCGAAGAAGAGAGTGAAACCTGTAAAAATGTAGAATTGAGGAAAGTCAACTATGATAGCCCCAAGCCTACATACAAGGCCAAAAGCGAAGAAAAATGGATATCCGTTATTAACAGATATCCATTTTGCTTTGGTAAAATACCATTTTTCCTTTTTTTATGTTTTACAAAACGATATCCGTTTTGCCCGTTTTTGGTTCCCAAAATGGATATCCATTTTGCTTTACTCTCTCTCTCTCTAAAGGTGGTCTATCGATATCCCGCATGGTCATAAGAATTAGTCTTTAGCTTTGCATAAAATGCTAAAAAGATGGTCCATCAATATCCCGCCATATTCTTATGACCATTGCATCTAATTTCATCTATAATAAAAAAGGCTTGTCTATTTCCTAAGTTTTGTGAAGAGCATTGGTAACAAAATTGTAATGTCCATTTTAGATCCATTTTCTGCATTTTCCTATAATCATGGTAATCTATGAAATCACATTTTTTTGAGGCATTCTATCAAATAGTTAGCAATACCTTGTCAATGTTTCCATAGTTTTTATAAATATTTACTAGAAAGTTACCAAATATAATATTTGATAAGAATCCCCCTATCATTATTCTTTTGATGGATGCCCATGTACCATTCCTTTTGGTGTAACTAAATAAGATAGTAGAAAAGATCATTGGAGTTTGGCTATATACAAGTCGACTACATTTGTTTAAATATTTTTTTTTAAATTTTTCAACAAATTTCATTATGTTATGCATTGTATGTTGGCACTTTGTAAGTTCTTTTTTGAAATGTATGTAAACATAAGAAAAGTCTACACATAATAGTTGGCCTTTTGGTAAATGAACATTGTGAACTTTATGAGGCATGGGGATGTTGAACTTCACTGCAATTTACAAGTTTGTGGATGAGTGCATAGGATTTTGCATTGATGATGCATACTTATTTTCAAAACCTTCATTTATATACTTACAAGATTTTGGGAAGTGGAGTCATGTTTTCCATCTACAACTTTGAAAAGTTCCACTTTTCCACAAATAGATTAATATTACTTTTAATCATGTAAGATTTTGGGAATGTTAAGATAAAATTAAGTTGGTGAAAGTGCACCTTGACTCTACACTTCTACTTTTTTTAGATCTCTCTCTCTCTCTCTCTGACCTATCTACCTCCTAATTAAATCCTATTCCTAGCTTTCCTAGTTTTCCTGTTCTCTTTCCAATTTCCTTAGAGAGAGAGAGAGAGAGGAGAGAGAGAGAGAGAGAGAGAGAGAGAGAGAGAGAGAGAGAGAAGAGAGAGAGAGAGAGAGAGAGAGAGAGAGAGAGAGAGAGAGAGAGAGAGAGAGAGAGGAGAGAGAGAGAGAGAGAGAGAGAGAGAGAGAGAGAGAGAGGAGAGAGAGAGAGAGAGAGAGAGAGAGAGGAGAGAGAGAGAGAAGAGAGAGAGAGAGAGAGAGAGAGAGAGAGAGAGAGAGAGAGAGGAGTCCTAGTTTTCTTGTTTTCATTTCCTTTGTCAATAAGGAGAGGGAGAGATAGGGAGATAAAGGAATGATAGGGGAGAGAGAGGCAAGAGATAAAGAGATAGCTAGAGAGAGAGAGGAAATAGAGGGAACATATAGGGAGATAGAGAGTGAACGAGATGTCCAGAGAGATAGGGAGAAGGATTGAGAGGTAGAGGGATGATAGAGATAGGGAGATAAGGGAGAGATAGGGAGATAGAGGGTTTAGGGGTTGCTCAGGTTTAGAGTTTATGGTTTAGGGGTTAGGGTTTAGGGGCATTATTTAGGGAGAGAGAGAGAGAGAGAGTTGCTTGGTGTTAGGGGCATTGTTTAGGGTTTATAATTTAGCATTGCTCAAGTTTTGGGTTTAGGGGTTTAGGGTTTAGGGAGACATAGGGAGAGAGATTGAGAGGTAGAGGATATGATAGAGATAGGGAGATAGTGGTTTAGGGTTGCTTAGGTTTAGTTTTTAAGGTTTAGGGGTTTGGGGGTTTAGGATTTAGGGGTTTATGGTTTCTCAGGTTTAGGGTTTAGGGGTTAGGGCCTTAGAGGCATTATTTAGAGTTTATGTTTTAGGGGTTAGGGGTTAGGGATTAGGAGCATTATTTAAGGTTTAGAGGTTTTTGGTTGCTCAAGTTTAGGGTTTAAGGGGCATTATTTAGGGTTTATGATTACATGTCAAAAGAAGTCTCTCTCTCTCTCTAAATCCTCAACCCTAAATAATGCCCTAATCCCTAACCCCTAACCTGTAACCCGTAAACTCTAAACCTAAGAAACCCTAAACCTCTATCTCCCTATCTCTCCGTTATCTCCCCCTCTCTCTATCATCCCTCTACCTCTCAATCTCTCTCCGTATCTCTCTAGACATCTTACCTCACTCTCTATCTCTCTATCTCTCCCTTTGTCTTCCTCTATCTCTCCCAATCTATCTCCCTCTCCTCTCTCTCTACCTATCTATCTCTCCCTATCTCTTGCCCTCTCTCTCCCCTATCATTCCTATATCTCCCTATATTTTTGGACATCTCACTCACTCTCTATCTCCCTATCTATCCCCCTCTGTCTCCTCTATCTCTCCCTATTTGTCTCCTCTCTATTCCTTCTCTCTACCTAGGTATCTCTCCCTATCTCTCTATCTTTTTCCTCTCTCCCCCTATCATTCCTATATCTCCCTATCTCTCCCTTATATATCTCCCTCTCCCTTATCGATGAAGGAAATGAAAACAAGAAAACTAGGAGATATAGTTTCTTGGGGGTTAGGGCTCAGGGTTTAAGAGCATTGTTTAGGGTTTATGAGTTAGTATTGCTCAAGTTTAGGGTTTAGGATTTAGGGGAATTATTTAGGATTTAGGGTTGCTCAGGTTTAGGGTTTAGGGTTTAAAGAGAGATAGAGAGGGGATTAATCAGAGATCTGGCGAGAGATAGAGGAGACATAGGGGAGAGATAGGGAGATAGAAAGTGCAGAGACATGTCAAAAGACATAGAGAGAGAGATTGAGAGGTAGAGGGATGATATAGATAGGGAGATAGGGAGAGATAGGGAGATAGAGGTTTAGGGTTGCTTAGGTTTAGGGGCATTATTTAGGGTTTAGGGTTTATGGTTTTGGGGTTAGGGGTTAACTGTTTTAGAGGTTTAGTGTTTAGAGAGAGATAGAGGACCAATAGGGAGATATAGAAGGAGTCCAGGGGGAGAGATAGAGAGATAGAAGTGTGAGGGACATGGCCTAGATACATAGGGAGAGAGATGAGAGGTAGAGGAATGATAGAGATAGGGAGATAGGGAGATAGAGGTCCTAGGGTTGCATCTTAGGGGTGTTGTAGTGGATTTTGTGGCATTATTAGGATTGTTATAAGGACATATTCCTTGTTTACCTCTAATAAATTCCTTACAACACCTTTTCATTTCATGATTGCATTGAAAATTTGCATGAGAATTGCATGATTTAAGGGTTTTTCACTAGCTTTTCATTGCTTATCTTCAACAAGACTACTTTACAAGCATGTTGTAATAGAATTTGTGACTTTATAAGACTTATATCAGACCTATTTACTTCTTCCCTCAGTCACATACTTTACAACACCTTTTGTTTGAGACTTTTGCATTGAAATTTGATAAAAAATTGCATGTTTTTAGGTTTTTTCACTAGGTTTGACTAGTCAACTCTCTACAAACACTCTAAATGCGTGTTGTGTATTATTTTTTACCTCAAAGTGACTGATTACATGGTTATTATATGATATCCATCATAAAAATTTCACACAACACCCTTTCTATCAGTTGTTTGCATGCTTTTTATTGTGAAAAAATTGCATATTTTGCTTGATTTTTACTAGGGTTTGACTTGCAAACTTATTAAACTTGCATGGCATGCGTGTTGTGAAAGATATTATTGAAATAATTGAATTATATCCCTTAAATAATCTTATTCACATCTTAAATTTCATTACAACACTCTTTATTTGGACATTTACATTCACATTTTGTGAAAAAATTGAATATTTTTGCATAATTTCACTAGTTTTTGGACTTACAATCATTTAGAATTGCATTCAAAAGTGTGTTGTGAAGAATATATATGATTGAAAGGACTGATATTTCTTTTATTTACCTCTGCACCTCATAATTTGATCACAATGTACCTTTGCTTTACATAATTCGAATTGAAAAAAAAAGCATAAAAATCTAGCATCTTTAGTTCATTTACATTCATATTTCGAGCATTTGATTGCTTGCATATTTCATGGATTCCTCTTGTTATTCCAATGAAATATTTAGTTACATACATTTTATAACAAGAGGAATGCATGAAATATGCAAGCAATCAAATGCTCGAAATATGAATGTAAATGAACTAAAGATGCTAGATTTTTATGCTTTTTTTTTTTCAACGTGAATTATGTAAAGAAAAGGTGTTGTGATCAAATTTATGAGGTTCAGAAGTAAATAATATAAATATCAGTCCTTTAAATCAGATATATTCTTCATAAAACACTTTTGAATGTAATCCTAAATGATTGTAAGTCCAAAAACTAGTGAAATTATGCAAAAATATGCAATTTTTTTCACAAAATGTGAATGTAAATATCCAAATAAAGAGTGTTGTAATGAAATTTAAGATGTGAATTAAGAGTACTTCAGGCATATCAGTCAATTAGATCAATAATATCCTTCACAACACACATGCCATGCAAGTTTAACAAGTTTGCAAGTCAAACCCTAGTAAAAATCAAGCAAAATATGCAATTTTTTCACAATAAAAACATGCAAACAAGTGATAGAAAAGGTGTTGTGTGAAATTTTTATGATGGATATAAGATAATAACCATGTAATCAGTCATCTTGTGAGAAAAAAAACAAACAGAACATGCCTTTAGAGTGTTTGTAGAGAGTTGACAAGTCAACCTAGTGAAAAAGCCTAAAAACATGCAATTTTCGATCAAATTTTAATGCAAAATTGTCAAACAAAAGGTGTTGTAAAGGATGTGACTGAGGGAAGAAGTAAATAGGTCTGATATAAGTTTGATGAATTCACAAATTCTATTACAACACGCTTGTAGAGTAGTCTTGTGAAGATAAGCAATGAAAAGCTAGTGAAAAATCCTTAAATCATGCAATTTTCATCAAATTTTCAATGCAATCATGAAATGAAAAGGTTTTTTTAAGGAATTTATCAGAGGGAAGAAAGGAATATGTCTAATAACAATCCACTAAGGCCACAAAATCCACTACAACACCCCTAGGATGGCAACCCTAGAGAGGAATCTAGTGCAAAACCTAGTGAAACTCAACAGAAAGCATAAATCTAAGCTCAAGTACATCAAATGCACTATGAGGACCTGGGAGATAAACATTAGGATGTAAAATCCCCCCAAGGGGACATTTTCTGACATTACAAACCCTAAACCCTAAACCTCTAAACTGAAAGGAAGCTAGGTGTGCAGAAATCGATTCCTACACTAATCTAATGAGGGGGAGAGCTATACAAATTCAATTTATTCCTTATCACTACAACAACATACAACATATAATAGAGTTATTACAGAAATACACAAGAACCAAAAAGAAGATAGAAGAAGAGAGACAAAGATTTACAGTGGGGAAAACCCTTATCAGGTGAAAAACCCCACTCAGAAACCTACACAATGTATTAACAAATCTGAAAGTTGTTTACAATACACTTGCAATGCAAGCTTCAATGGTCTTTGACACTCATGTCTGGAGTCAATCTGGCAGCATAACAGTACCTATAAACTTGTGATACCAACTCCATCTCCAAGCACCTATTTATATAGGAAATACAAGGCAATATTGGACCTATCTTGGAATAGGCGTCCAACTTGGCTTCATGGACCAAAACCCACACCTAAGGACACTTGGTCAACATTATAGAATGTTCCTAACACTTTTCCACAGCTCCACTCCCAAAGAGGTCACCTATTTCCAAAATGGGCTATGACAAGATGCTCTTACGACACTTACGACCGTCATAAAATCTGTCATAGCGATTACAACTTACAGCTGTAAGAGAATTTATCATACACATGCTATAAATAGAATATTATCTTACAACATGTCATATTCCACCTTGGGGCACCCAAATATGCCTTATTCAAAGATGCTTCATGACACATGTCATCACCTGTCTTACAAAATTCTATTTCTGACTCTTACATGTCATAGATTTCTGTCATAGGAATCTGTCATAACCATTTTGGTCAATATTCCCTTACACAAAATGGAAGATGCCAACACATGGCAAAATGCTCCTACCATAAAGTGGGATGCCTATCTCCTCATGTAAGGACAAAATTACAAGTTGTCATATTCCATGTAGGATTGACACATCACTGTGCCACATCCCACAATACGATAATATGGAATTTACAAATAATTTACAACATAGGAAATTAAATAATAAATGCAAACATTACAAATGTAAGGAAGTACCAAGGTTGAGACACCTTAATTTCCAACACAAACCCGAACCCCTAACCCCTAAACACTAAATAATGCCCCTAAACCCGAGAAAACCCTAAACCCCAAACCCCTAAACCCTAAAACCCAAGGAACCCTAAACCTTTATCTCCCTATCTCTCCCCTATCTCTCTATAACCTTTTTCCCTCTACCCTCTTAATCTCTCTCTCCCTATGTCTCTGGCCATGTCCCTCACACTCTATCTCTCTATCTCTCCCCTCAGTCTCCTCTATATATCCCTATTGGTCCTTTATCTCTCTCTAAACCTCTAAACCTTAACCCCTAACCCCAAAACCATAAACCCTAAACCATAAATAATGCCCCTAAATCCAAGCAACCCTAAACCTCTATCTCCCTATCTCTCCCTATCTCCCTATCTCTATCATCCCTCTACCCTCTCAATCTCTCTCTCTCTCTCTCTATGTCTCTGGACATGTCTCTCACTCTCTATCTCCCTATCTCTCCCCTCTATCTCCTCTATCTCTCCCAATCTCTATCAGTCCCTCTCTCTCTATCTCTCTTTAAACCGTAAACACAAAACCCCTAAACCTAAGAAACCCTAAACCCTAATCCCTAAACTTGAGCGATACTAAACTCCCAATCCCTATATAATCTCTGTCATGGATGGATGCTATTTGTTGCAGGACCTGAGGATTCATGTTGATGAATTTACAAAGGTCTCAGGGTCCCTAATGTATGTAAATAAATCTTCTATTGAATAACAAGGAGGAATCCATGAAATATGGAAGCAATCAAATGCTCGAAATATGAATGTAAATGAACTAAAGATGCTATATTTTTATGTTTTTTTTTCAATGCGAATTATGTAAAGAAAAGGTGTTGTGATCAAATTTATGAGGTGAAGAAGTAAATAACAGCAATATCAGTCCTTTCAATCAGAGATATGCTTCACAAAACACTTTTGAATGCAATCCTAAATGATTGTAAGTCCAAAAACTAGTGAAATTATGCAAAAATATGTAATTTTTTCACAAAATGTGAATGTAAATGTCTCAATAAAGAGTGTGTAATGAAATTTAAGATGTGAATTAGAGTATGTCAGGGATATAAGTCAATTATATCTATAATATCCTTCACAACATGCATTCCATGCCAAGTTTAACAAGTTTGTAAGTCAAACCCTAGTAAAAATCAAGCAAAATATGCAATTTTTTTATAATAAAAGCATGCAAACAATTGATAGAAAGGGTTTTGTGTGGAATTTTATGATGGATATCAGATAATAACCATTTAATCAGTCACCTTGTGATAAAAAATTAGACACAAACATGCCTTTAGAGTGTTTGTAGAGAGTCGATTAGTCAAACCTAGTGAAAAAGCCTAAAAACATGCAATTTTTTGATCAAATTTCAATGCAAAATTGTCAAACAAAAGGTGTTGTAAAGGATGTGACTGAGGGAATAAGTAAATATGTCTGGTATAATTCTGATAAAGTCACAAAATTCTGTTACAACATGCTAGTAGAGTAGTCTTGTGAAGATAAGCAATGAAAAGCTAGTGAAAAACACTTAAATCATGCAATTTTAATCAAATTTTCAATGCAATCATGAAATGAAAAGGTGTTGTAAGGAATATATCATATGGAAGTGAGGAATATGTCTAATAAAAATCCACTAAATCCACAAAATCCACTACAACACCCCTAGAATGCAACCCTAGAGAGGAATCTAGTGCAAAACCTAGTCAAAATGCAAGTTTCAAACCCTAGGAATGAGATCTAAATGAAATTATGTAATGAAATGGAATGATACAAGTCAAAATCAGACTTGAAAGAGTGTAAAGGATAGTAGTAAAATATGAAACCAAATTTTAGCTACCAACCCTAGCTCATGCACAAACTAGGTCTCATAAAAACACACAATTTCAAGCAATTTTGACCAAATGGACAATGAAAATGCAGTACAAGTTAGCAATTGATGATGAATTTTTGAATTTTATATCAGACATTACAAACCCTAAATTATGAAATTACAAATCCTAAACCTTAAACCTCTAAACCCGAACCCCTAACCCCTAAACAATAAACCCTAAACACTAAATAAACTTGAACCCCTAAATAATAAACAATAAACCCTAAACCTTAAATAAACCCTAAATAAACAATGTAAATGTCCAAATAAAGAGTATTGTAATGAAATTTAAGATGTACAGAAGAGTATTTCAGGGATATCAGTCAATTATATCAATAATATCCTTCACAACATGCATGCCATGCAAGTTTAACAAGTTTGCAAGTCAAACCCTAGTTAAAATCAAACAAAATATGCAATTTTTTGATAATAAAAGCATGCAAACAACTGATAGAAAGGGTGTTGTGTGAAATTTTATGATGTATAGCATATAATAACCATGTAATAATTCACATTGTGAGAAAAAATCAGACACAACATGCCTTTAGAGTGTTTGTAGAGAGTTGACTAGTCAAACCTAGTGAAAAAAGCCTAAAAACATGCAATTTTTGATCAAATTTCAATGCAAAATTGTCAAACAAAAGGTGTTGTAAAGGATGTGATAGAGGGAAGAAGTAAATAGGTCTGATATAATTATTATAAAGTCACAAATTTTGTTACAACATGCTTGTAGAGTAGTCTTGTGAAGATAAGCAATGAAAAGCTAGTGAAAACCCCTTAAATCATGCAATTTTCATCAAATTTTCAATGCAATCATGAAATGAAAAGGGGTTATAAGGAATTTAGGGTTTAGTGTTTAGGGTTAGGGGTTAGGTCTTAGGGGCATTATTTAGGGTTTATGGTTTATGGTCTAGGGGTTAGGGTTTAGGGTTTAGGGGCATTTTTTAGGGTTTACGATTGCATGTCAAAAGAAGTCTCTCTCTCTCTAAATCCCTCAACCCTAAATATTTACCCTAATCCCTAACTCATAACCCCTAAAACCTAAACCTCTATCTCCATGTATCTTTCCCCTTATATCCCTCTCTCTATCATCCCTCTACCTCTCAATCTCTCTCCCTATCTCTCTAAACATCTCACTCAGTCTCTATCTCCCTATCTCTCCCTCTATCTCCTCTATCTCTCCTAATATATCTCCTCTCTCTACCTATTTGTCTCTCTCTATCTCTTGCCTCTCTCTCCCCTATCATTCCTCTATCTCCCTATCTCTCTGGACATCTCTCTCACTCTCTATCTCCCTATCTCTCCCCTATGTCTCCTCTATCTCTCCCTATATGTCTCCTCTATCTCTCCCTATATGTCTCCTCTCTATCTCTCTCTACCTAGCTATCTCTCCCTATCTCTCTCTTGCCTCTCTCCCCCTATCATTCTTATATCTCCCTATATCTCCCCTCTATCTGCCACTCTCCCTTATCAATGAAGGAAATGAAAACAAGAAAACTAGGACTCTCTCTCTCTCTCAATCCTCTCTTTCTATCTCTACCCCTCTATATGTATGTCTCTCCATCTCTATATCCTCTCACTCTATCTCAACCCCCCCCCCCTCTCTCTCTCCATGCACATACCCATTAGGTAGGCTATTTTGCATATGGTGGTCATATCCTTTAGGTCCAATCACCTCAAAACTTCACATATAGATATAGAGCATAATTCTAAGCATCTTTCATAAAGACCACTTCTCTACATAGGTGCAACTAATACCACTTTTTTATTGTTTTCCACATTAAATACTTATTCTTTTCCATTTTCCAAGTCCTACATGTGTCCAAGTTGTATTGTTTGTCAATTTTTTAGTCTAATTGTTAGTCCTAACTCTCATGGATATTAAAATGTTAGTATAGTTAGATTTATCCTTAGGTAACATTAATTTACACATTGTTGCACAAACAACCACACTAAAAAATAACATCACCTAATTAAGGTCAACTTTTTAAAGGTTCTTTCATTTGGTGCACCTAACAGATCCAACTAGTTCAATCTTCTTATAGTCCATGCTTAGCCTTCCATGAGAGTTCATGCCATGTTAACTTTTCATTATGTCCTCACTTTCCTCTTGCTAGCTGTAGTACTCTTTTTTTTTTCTAATCCTATCCCTATATCATACTATTGTTGTTGACTTTTCTTTCCATCTTCATCAGCATAGTCCTAGTTATCCTATTTTGAGCCTACCATTTATCCTTAGCCATGTATTGTACTTCTTCTATTCATGTCAATTTTAATGACCTCCAAATTTTCCATAATTTCTTCTCCACCAAACCCTAGACCCTCACCCAAATCCTTAATTTCTTAAGAAAAGCCCTTCCCCAAACATCATTTGATCATGTGGCTCCTTCCATCACTAGACAGGTGCCCCTACTTTCTATTATTCATCCAATACAATCCTAATGTCATAGCTCACATTCCCACACCTACATTCATAGACTCCATTCCCCCTATTGACACCATCATTGATAATCATTTTAAGGAGTCTCCCTTGAATAATCATTAAACCACGGATTATCCCATATCCCCATCTTACACTTTCTTCACCTTTAAACCCTTAGAAGATGACATTTAGCTATCCCCACCATTATCAATCACACTTTCTAGCAATCCCACATAAGACACCTTAGCCATCACTTCACCTAGGTCATCACTAATTAAATCACCTCATTACTCCATTCAACCATACCCATACCACCCCTTTCTCACTCCACAACCTATATTAATGCATGATTCACCCCGTGACATGCTACAATTACCACAATGCTAATTCACTCTATCATCATTCTTCATATTATCTTATGAATCACCATTCTTTCTTCCCATTCCTTAAGACATCATACCATGACACACACCAATGAAAACAATTAAAAAACCAATGAAAAGAATTAAAAAAAACCCTTTTTATAGTTCCAGGAAATGGATATCCATTTTTGGAATATTCCCAAAACGGATATTCGTTTCCTAGAACTATAAAAATGGTTTTTTAAACCACAAAACGGATATCCGTTTTGGTTTGGTATCCAAACCAAAATGGATATTTTTAACATGCCTATGAAATTCAAAGTTAGCCAATTCATGAATTTGGCTAAGTAAAGACACAATTTTTTTTCCATTGCCACTGTTTGGCTCGTGATGATCCTGCACATACCCACTTGGCCAACCATATTTCATTTATGGTTGTAAAATCAAACACACACATTATTTGAAAACACACAAACTGTTTGAAAAAATGCCTCGGCCAACATGGTCTCATGGATTGCAATGGGTTGATATGCACAAATTTGACTCATTTCTGTAAAATGATAAAAAGTTGGAATTTACATTTGCTACCATTCTCCCAGCCTATACAAAACTGGGGGTTTTTGAGATGACAGTCGACCTTGCGTGTCAATCAATTGTTTAATGATAGTTATCTCTTCAAAGGTCCCCCTAAAATACTATTATATAAGTAAAATTATATATAAATCAAATATATATCATCATAATTCTATATAAATTTTGAGAGTCTATTCAAAATCTCTCCTTTCATGTGATAAAATATTTTTAAAATTTTGATTGTATTTTATGGCAAAAATGTCTAAATACAGCCATACGACCATGAAATTTAGGCCTTGATGGAGATGTTGTCATTATACATATTATAGTATCATATGAAAGGAGAGATTTTGGACAAACTGTCAAAATTTATATAGGATTATGCTGATATATATATTTGATTTTTATATAATTTACTAATATTGAGGTATGTCATAGTATTTTAAAGGCACCATTGAATAGATAACTGTCATAAAAAATTCTTAACATGCAAGGTTGACTATCACAAGTTAAATATTGCCCACAAACTTCAAACATTTGAATAATTTACCTTGTTTATGTAATAGCATGCCCAAGTTCTCAATCAAACAATCTAGGTGAACCTCCACCTACTCTTTGTTGTTCTCAATATATTCATGCATGTTCATGAAGGAACCCACAACCAAAGACAACATTCTAGTACCACTTAGAGAATGAGTAACATCAGACACTTTTCTTCACCCTATCAATTAAAAAGATCAATCATCAACTTAGCCATGGCTTCTTGAATTAATACATGTAGTTATCTAGATATCTATTTTCTTAGCCATCCCCCATAGGTTTAGACATCCCTCATAGATGCAACATCAAAATATGAAGCTTAGGGCTAGTAAGATCATGCAAAATAGTCCATGAACTAATCTAAAACTTTGCAAGCATCCACTCTACCACCAACAACAATATCTTTCACTTCTAACTCCACATCTGCACACAACTTCTTTCCTTTCCCACCTTGTACAACCTTCCTTAGATGCAAAACCCATACCACCATCTACTTTCCTTGATATCAAGAAATGACTTCAAAATATTTAACAATGTATTGTTATATGCAACATGAAAGCAATAAAGATGCCACCTATTGACACACTTTATAAACCCATTGCCAATTCACCAAACCACTCAAGATAGCAGTCATGCCCTAGTCAATGGTTTAATGATTTAAGTAATCATTACAAATAAACTCTACGAAATGATGAGGTGGCATACTTACTTGGCCTCATGCCCTTTAATAGGTCCACTCTATCATCACTTATTATTATTGTTTTTATCACCCATCATTCATCTCTATTGATTTCCATGACATATTACCATATAAAGAATTAATTAGTAGGCTATTTCCATCAGGTTTTTTGAAAATTTCAAAGCTTTATGATATATGGTCTACTAGGATATAAACCTAGAATGAGGCCACTCCCTTGGCTACAACTTTTTATTACATACATGTTCTTTCATCAAAATTGGCTAAAAGTTTATCAGTGACTTACTTGAATACTTCTATGTCCATTTTTAGTGGTTACCACTTCATACAAGTGTACTTGAGTCTATATTTTTTTTGTTTATGCAGACACTTAAAATTGTCCATGTCTTACAAGTGAAATTTTGTCCTAATCCCACTCCTAATCCCATCCTAATCACCTAGCCAATTAATTAAATAAATTTCATTTATTTAATTAATTTCCCTTTCACATGTTCCAACTAATTCAAATAAAATATTTGAATTTGTCCTCACCTTTCACCATAATCCAACACATGTCACATAGTACATTTTTCATTTAATATACTTCATATGTCCCACTAATTTAAATAATCCTTTATTTAAATTTGGTCTACCGTGCACTTGTCACATGACTACAACTTCTTGTGGAGTGGGAAATCTTATTCGATCCTAGTCATCCACATCATTTAATTAGCCTTTCAATCTCAACCATCCTTTCGAATCACTCATTTCCTATAAATCAACCCACAACCAAGCCATTTGATCATTGCGTTTCCAAGCAACCTTATGCTATCGAAATGACATTAGAGCCTCTCATCATCTAGTTTCCAAGTACCATTATGCTGTCAGAATGAGAAACCAACATTCATCCTTCGATATCACACATTCCTATGCAAGATTGAGAAAAAAAATGGAGAGCCAAGCTTAGTGTACAGATTTATTTTCAGTTTGCTTTGTCATTTGATTTATATGCTATCTTGTACATCATTGTGCCTGTTAGGGTTTGATGATTTGTTGTTTGTGCATTATCCCTGATTTTTACCTTAACTACATTTGGTGAACTTGACGTGAATCTTACAAATCTAACATTTTTTGTCAAATATTGGAAGTCAAGTTTAGAAGGTGACCTCCTAGCCTGAAATGGACCTCGACGTTGCGTCTGGGAGGCCTCGTAGGTGAAAAATGACATAAAACTTGATATATTTTGCTAACTGGGAAATTTTTGAATTTTTTTGAAAATTTTCTTAGCATGATAGGCCGTACAGTATGGATGTGTACCATATGGACCTCCGTACTGATCTCTGTAGTGCTTGTTTCACTGTGATCATAGGGTTTTAATTTTAATGCAATTTTTGCAGGGTTTTGGGTGCTTGTTTAAAGTTTTTTTTGTAGGGTTTCAAATATAGTGTTGTCAACCTGCCCTCACGACCCTATGAACTATCCTAATCTCCTAACCTCAAACCCTAACCTTACCTTCAGTCACCACTGACTTCTCTGCAACACTCATCGGCCTCAAAAACCTTAACTACCACTTTTCTTAAAAAAACCTAACACCCTCTGCCTAATTCAACCTCCCCTGACAGACATTACCCTCTTGGTCAACGCCAATCCACTTGGTCGCCACCTTGAAACCTAAACTGATGTTTGAAACATTGTGTCACCTTCCCCCTATACCAAAATATCTATCACTGTCTAACCTCCACCACTTCCTCAAACTAGCCGCTACCACTCTCCAACACCAGTCGTCGCCTACCTACATCTGTCACCACCATCTCCACCTTAAGCTAAGAGTTAGGGCATCCTCGATAGGCTCTAAGCCCTAGCTCATCTTTAAGCTCCTACTCTTGCGCATCCTTGTGACCACAAGTGAGTCTCGCTCATCCAGTCATCTCTATCAGGGTTTAAGCCCTTTGCCATAAGCACCCCTAGTCAACTGTCGCCAAAGGCTTTTAGCTCGCCTTCCATTATTACCTTTATTTATTTTCTTTTGGTTCGCCCCTTCACCCTTCACCCTTCCTAGGAGGCCTGCTTGGAGACATACCACTCCAAGGGATCACCTTAACTCTAGCATTTTGGTGGAGTGTAAATAGCGAGGTGTGAATTGAAAGACACCCTCTTTAGAAGTTGAAATCTTGTCATTCACGCTAAGCCCCAAAGAACTCTATACCTTTGGAAAGTGAAGGTGAAGGGTGGGTTACCCCTTTCTCCTGGTTGTTTGGCATGTTTTCACTTTCATTTCATGGAATTGGCCCCCCTTGTACCTTGAGTATATTGGGGACATCCTTAGTCAAAATTGTTCAACCTAGATTAAGACCTATTTGGCCACACCTACTTGACTAGTCATAGGATTATTGATGTGTCTTCAAGTGCTTTCTTAATAATCACATTCTAAATTTTAAAGTCAAACTTTCTTATGTGTCTTGCATGTGTGATTCATGTGTGTACATGTGAAATCATTTGTTTGCAAATTGCCACATCAAGATATCAACACAAACACATAAACACATCATTCTAAACATTCTTTCCAACACATTCATCCTTGACATTTCATTCTAATCAAAACCTTAATCATCCTTATCACATCATCTAATCACTTCATCTTAATCATCCTACTTTTCCTATCCTAATCACATCCTAATCATATCATAATCATTCCACATATCCAATCAAATTCATTCTAATCATTATCCTAATCACTCTATCCTAATCATTCCCAATCATTACACATCATCATCTTCATTCTAGTCCAATCAATTTCATCGTAATCATATCCTAATCATTCCTAATCATACAATCACTCATTCAAAATTATTCCACATCATCTTAGTCCTAGTCACATGCTTGTCAAAATGGTCCTAATCCTTAGCAAGCCTATGCCCAATCCTAAGCCCAAGTTCATACTTCGAGGAGGCCACCTCTTTAGTCTTAATGATGAGACAAAACCTAAGCCCAAATTAATACTTCGAGGAGGCCATCTCTTTAGTTATGAGGATGAGACAAGTCTAAAACCCAATTCATCCACACATCAAGTCAATGCCACGTCAACCTATCCCACTTCTTTCCATGTCAATGTCACATCAACCTATCCCACTTCTTTTCATGTCAATGCCACATCAACCTATCCCACTTCTTTCCATGCCAATGCCACATCAACCTATCTATCCACATCACAACAAATGCATGTGAGCCTAGGTCACCCCTTGAAACAAGATCAAGTTCCTTTAAGTCCTAATGCCACCTTTGACAAGGGAGACACCAAACTAGCTCATGCAAGCCATTCATTACCCTTACCACCACCTAATCCTCCATCAACTGTGCATCCTAAGTTCAAACATTTTATCCACCAATCCTTTCAATACGTTTGACCCTCCATCCAATCAAAGTCCAAACCCTAAGTCTAATCGATCCAACATCCCTTTTATCCATCCACATGGGATCTTTCCCATCCACCTAATCCTAATCCTAATCCTAATCCTAAGCCTTCAACTTCATCCACCCATACACCTACAAAGGATGTGATCCAAGGGCTACTAGAAAGGAGTCAACCATGTCAACAAACACGCATCCTTAAGCCTCTTCAAGAGTCTTCCAACACCATGTCCATACCTACAACCCCTTCATGTAGTCCATTACCCATCTAACCTATTGAAGAATCATCCACTTCTATTCAAGCAAATCAAGAGTTATCTCAAGGGTATAATCCTAAGCATGTGGAAATATCAAGCCCTCATTCTAATCAAAATCAAATCACTTCCATCCAAACCATCCATAGGACACTTAATCCTATCCATGATAAAGCTCTTATATATGATCAAGCTCCCATCTATGATTAAAAAATCCATGATGATCCTCTTAGCCAAATTTATGCATTCCATGGTCAAGAGCTTGCTACTCCACCCATCCATGATACACCAGCTTTCACTTGTCATGATGAGACACATGCCTCCTAAGCAAACATAAGAAGATCAAACCAATAGCTTGGATCTAAATGAACATAATCAAGATCCTAATGATCCTTCCACATCCACTATTGATCCCATTTCAAATCCACCATCATATCCTATTGGTCTATCCACCTTCATCCATGAATGTTCTTCCTTAGGACAACAATGACCTTTGTCCACTTTCCCTTCTCCATCAAATAAAGAACTCAAGTCTAGTTCCCAAAACATGCTTAGTCCCATTATCCCCTGCATACTCTAAAACATGAATTATCAAGGTAAAGGCCTAGGCCTTCATGAACAAGGAATTTTGGAGCCTATACATGTCAATGTCCCTCCAAACTCATATGGCCTTGGATACACACCCCAAGGTAAACAATCTCAAGATGTTGGTACCTCCTCCATGCCTCCTAAGTCCACCACTTTCCATCACAAATCCTATCAAATACCCAAAACATATGTTGCCATTCCATAGGTCCATTATCTTACAAGTGCCAAAATCATGTGACCATACACCTTCCACCATCCAATCTATTGCCACTTCTTCCAACTCCTAATATCCCTCCATCCACTTTACCACCACTTCTCCCAACACCAAATCCATCCATTTACACATTACCTCATATTCCTAATCATGACCAAAAAAAGCACACATCGTCTAAACAAGAAGGTTCCACCATGTCCATGGGGTTCAAAAGTAAAAACTTGGATGCCTCTACCTATAAAGCCAAAAATCCTAAGGATCCTAATGCCTTAGGACATCAATTCAAAAAGTCAAAACAAAATCCATCTAAAAACCTATCCAAGCCCATACCCCCAAAACAAAAGTTAAAAACTAAAAAGGTTTGGGTCCCCAAGCAAAAAACAATCAACTCAAATGAAGCATCCACATCTGAAAAATCCCAACCACCCTCTTCCATCCAAAAATACCATTGCACTCAAAATTCTCAAATTCCTTCATCCCACAAGTCAAGCAAAAATCATAAAAATCCTAAGTCTATGTGGGTCCCTAAATTCTTACATCTACCATCCCCTAAGCAAACATTGTGACTTCTTCCTACACCTCCACCAAATCAAAAACTTCAATGTTTATCATGGTGTGTGTAACCATTGGTCATGATTCCTTTTCATACCTCCATCACCTCATCATTCAACTATTATCCTACATATCTTCCCCATCATTTCCCTATGGTCCATACTTTTACATTAGTCTTTCATCCATCCTTTTGCATAAGCCCTACATAATCCTCATCATATTCCACTATCCACCCAATCCATCTCACTTTCATGCAATTCCTTACTAACATCCATGAGCATAATGACATTTGACATGGTCCATGCGATGACATCCACCTCTAATGGGACAATATCACCTTTAATGGCACTAGACACTGGGTCCCTCCTATCCATATTCCACCTATCCCATCCCAAAATTCAAGAAATCAAAAACAAAAGAATTTTTTTTTAAAAGTCAAAAAAAAGAAGAAAAAAAAGAAAAATCAAAATAGTAAAGAGAAATCCCTTCGTCCAACGGTGAAAACCACCCTTGGATGAGTACCATGATGAAAACTTAGTAAACATGTGTCATATGTAGGTTGATCTATTATATTTAAATTGAAAGGTGCACAAAAATGCTTTATCTTTACAATAAAAAATCCTAAATATTTTAAGATGACGAACTTATATACAAATGAAAGACAACATTTTGAAATTCAAAGTTAAAGGAAGAAGATCACACCATAAATACGGCCTAATTCCTAGGCTATTCTGCTACGTCAAAGTCTCCAATTCTGCTACGTCTATTATGTCTGAACAAATTTAGAAACAAATATGGCGAAAACGGTCACATTGAAAACAAATTTAGAAACAAATTGAGGAAAACGGTCAAATCCATCAGCCGCAGCATATTATATATTTGAAGGGACACGGGTGGTAATCGCAACTCTTGCATTCTTCAATTCATGCTTCCAGTTTTCATCATGGCTTTTCTAACTCTATTTGGGCTTCTCAGATTCGTCTTTCCGTTTGTTGTTTACACAACAGACGAGCAGAACAAAGAGAATCATCAGATATTAGAATGGAATTGTAATGGCAGGGACTCAGAAAAGGAAGTTGATTTCAAGGCTCTGGACTCTTCTTCTCTCAGACAGAATTATTATAGAGAGCTTAAAGCATTGAGACACGTAACTCCTTTAGAACACCAACCAGTGGTTGGGGATGATGAGAGGCCATCCACAGAGGTAATAAGTCCTCCTTTTAATTTAATTTGAATTTCTAATGTTATAAAGGTCTTCCTTACACATCACTCTATTTAATATTTATTAGTTTATTGTTAAATAGTTAATAATAATTTTAAAGTGTTTTTAAAAAAAATTATATAATTAGATTCTTTTAAGATGATAAATAAAATGTTTAGTAATTTTTTATGTATAAGATAGTGAAATGTCTCACTACATTAAACATTAAATTTGATGAATGTTTTTTTCATGTAAAAATATAAATTAAAGATTTAAATAGTTTTGTTTTTGTTTTGTATCTTAAGAATAAATGTTAATAATATTTGTGTTCATATATTTTGTATTATATGGAAATATTAATTTTGGTTTTTTATATTTTGCAGTTTTGTGAATTGCTGGAATTTTGGCGAAAGAAAGAGAGGAATTATATGTCATCCAAAATATCTTCATGATTTGATCTTTACAAATGAAAATAAATATTATTGGATGATTGTTATTCCAAAAACATTGTTATGTACAAACATATAAATATAAATAACAATTTTTATGTATTTAGTTGAGTATATTTTATTATGTTTTTATATATATTTTTTATTTTAAATGTTTCCTCTTTTATTTGTAATTAAATTCTATATTTAAATTTAAAATTAAATAATCAACAAAATTAACAAGGAAGATTTTCACAACCACTTAATTTTTATTTTATTTTAATTCTATACTTAAAATCTATCATATTAAATTCTATAACTTTTTGGAATGATGAAATTCAAATATTTCTTATAAATATTCACAATTTTATTGTAATCAAAATCTCTTAACTAGTGATTAGTAGTTCTATTTATGTAGAGTTAAATATTAGAATTTTTTGCGCCTATAATTTATGTCTATTTTTTATAAGTTAAAGATGCAAATTTTTAACTACAAATATTTCAAGTAATTTTGATTGGTATATATTTTGAAGTTGTGAATGGATATGAAATAACAAATAACAAATTAAAAACAACTCCTTAATTTTCTCAACAACTCCCTCAATAAAACAAAAAAAAATCTTAGGTCTACTTTTCTCCACCTTTATTCTATTTCTCTAAATCCTTTAATTAAAATTTGAACTTTTTAAGTTTGAATGTTATTTTCAACTTTACAAAATGCATCATTCCATTTTTTTATTTTGTTGGGTTTGATGGTTACATTACAAATTTACAAGTAACTTCAACTAAAACTATTGATTACATTTATTATTTATTTTCTCTAGCATAAGCTTGTGGGATAAGAGGCTTCATATCATCAAAATAGAAATAATTCAAATTGATCCTGAATATTCTTATTAAACGTCTCCCAAATAAAAAAGAAGCCTTGAAATCAAAATACAAGTATTTTAGATTGATCTTAATGTGTTGACTAAGTTACTCCCACAAAAAGAAGAAAGACCAAAACTTATTAATGGATCACGATGTAGTGCAAAAGAAAGAAATATATGGAAATTTGTAATTGAAGGAAAAATCTGCCAAAGGCTCAAGTGACTACGCCAAAATAGGACCTCCGCTAAACGAATATAATGAAAATTGAGCCTTGAAATACTCTAGGAAAAAAACTACGTTATCCACGCTAGCTCAAATTAGCAACATTTCAAATCGAATTGGAATGTGTTCACAAATCCGTGCCCATTAAAAATGGACGATCCCAAAGGGTGAAAATGCGGAAATAATTAGAAATCAGAGTAAAAGTCTAGAGAAAATGCATGGCTATACACCATAATAGAAAGTACTGAATACTGATCGACAACTTGGCTCCCATAAACCACTCCAACTGCAATCAGGAAATACTATAACACTTTGCCTTGAGAAGAAGATAAGTCTCACACTCATAACAGAGATAATACCGTTTACATACGAATGAATAACTTTATTATTAAAACTATTGATAAAAATTAAAATCCATAAAAGATCTTCCCACATTGATTTTAGGACTTTTATAGGATGTCCTTTTTAATGATTTATTGAAGTTTAGTAAAAACAAATTAATTCTTTTCTTATGATTTGATAATCATGATTGGTTGATTTTAAAGTTTAAAAATTTATGAATAAGATTAATAGTTTCTGAAAGCGGAAAGAATGTTATAGTGCTTCCATTAATTAATTACTTTTGAAATTTAAATGAAGTTTGGGTAGGCAGGTTGTTTCCTTCTGAGAAGTTGCGCACTAGGAGGTCTTATGAATGCATTTACAAGAAAATGTAATATGGACTCAGCTGTGGATGTATCTGCCTGCTTGAAAGAGCCCTCAAAGGGCATGCTCATTCAGTTCCCAAGGAAGTTAGGTAGAGGTGCAAAGACCTCTTCATCACCATAAGGTTTCTAAGGTTTCATGCAGCTAACCTTGCCCCTCACCACCGAAGGCTCTCTGTGGAGCTGGAGGACACCTCAGAGGCAGAGGCGGAGGATCCCGAGGACTAGATGGAAGATGATGAGATGTATGCCGTAGAGAGCGGTGTTCAGGGAGCTGTGGATGGTGTGGTCAACTAGGTGATGCTTGTGTTTGGTGGTGGTGGCGTTTTTTTGGGTGACGTCTGTTTTTTGCTGCTCAATGATGTTTGTTTTCGTCTGTTTTAATCGTTTCTATTTATGTTGTCGGGGTGTGGCTTTTTGCAGTGAGGGGCGAGGAAATATTTATCCCCCCTCTTTAATTTTCTCTGTAAATATTTACTACTCTTTATAATATAATATATGGTCTGGGGCTCTACCCCTTTTTTTTATAAAAAAAAAAGTTTGAAAATTTATCAAGAAGATCAATAGATTTATTTGTGTTATAACTAGAAAACCAAACGCCTAATCGAACTATCTCACCTTTATGATTTATAAGAATAGCCCCTCCTTTAGACATACTTGGATTATTTTTAGAAGCTCCATCAAAATTGATGTTTATCTATCCTTCTAGTAGTAGGGATCACTTAGCTCTATTTGGTTGTTCTCCTTTTTAGTCTTTGCTTCATCAAATGCCTATAATATTTCTAGCTACTTTATAAGAATAGTAAACTCTTCCTGGCTAGCTTCTCTATTCTTATTTTTTAACTTAATTAAGTTTAAAAAGAGTTATAAGTGTTCATCATCTCAAGTGCTAAAAAATATCTAAAGATTTTTCCTTAGGATTGAAGGTTTTATTATTTCTTTCAATCTAGATCTTCCAAATAATATTTGATTCTTAGGGCCATATCCCAAAGATCTCTAAGAAAGTTTTGGTTTGTAGGAGACTCTCATGATTTTATTTGATCCCTTAATAAACAAAAAAAACTCATCCAACATTAAAAGAGTAAATTAATTGATAATGCCAAAGTCTATTAGCATAATTACATAGGAAGAGAAGATGGTCACTATTCTCCTTATTGCTCAAGATTTTTATAAAGAGCTTAAAACATTGAGACATGTAATTCATTCAGAACACCAACCAGATATGGTTGGGATGATGAGAGGCAACCCATAAGGTAATAAGTCCCCCCTTTTAATTTAATTTGAATTTCTAATGTTATAAAGGTCTTCACTCTATTTAATATTTATTAGTTTATTGTTAAATAGTTAATAATAATTTTAAAGTGTTATTAAAAAAAATTATATAATTAGATTCTTTTAAGATGATAAATAAAATGTTTAGTAATTTTTTTAAAAAATGTATAAGGTAGTGAAATGTCACTACATTAAACATTAAATTTGATGAATGTTTTTTTCATGTAAAATATAAATTGAAGATTTAAATAGTTTTATTTTTGTTTTGTATCTTAAGAATAAATGTTAATCATATTTGTGTTCATATTTTTGTATTATATAGAAATATTAATTTTGGTTTTCTTATATTTTGTAGTTTTGTGAATTGCTGGAATTTTGGCGAAAGAAAGAGAGGAATTATATGTGGCCCAAAATATCTTCACAATTTAATCTTCACAAATGAAAATAAATATTCCAAAAACATTGTTATTTACAAGCATATAAATTATATAAATAATAATTTTTATGTATTTAGTTGAGTATATTTTATTATGTTTTTATATTTATTTTTATTTTAAATGTTTCTTATTTTATTTTTAATTAAATTCTATATTTAAATTTAAAATTAAATAATCAACAAAATTAATAACTAAGATTTTCACAACCACTTAATTTTTATTTTATTTTAATTCTATACTTAAAATCTATTATATTAAATTCTATAACTTTTTGGAATAATGAAATTCAAATATTTCTTATTAATACTCACAATATTATTGTAATAAAAATCTCTTAACTAGTGATTAATAGTTCTATTTATGTAGAGTTAAATGTTAGAATTTTTTGCACCTATAATTTATTTATGTCTATTTTTTATAAGCTAAAGATGCAAATTTTTAATTACAAGTATTTCAAGTTATTTTGATTGGTTCATATTTTGAAGTTGTGGATGGACAACTCTTAAATTTTCTCAACAACTCCCCCAATTAAACAAAAAAAATCCTAGGTCTGCTTTTCTCCACCTGTATTCTATTTCTCTAAATTCTTTACTCTGTTCCTTCAATTACAATTTGAACTTTTTAAGTTTGAATGTTATGTTTAACTTTGCAAAATGCATCATTCCATTTTTTTTATTTTGTTGGTTTGATGGTTACATTATAATGAAAATTCAACTAAAACCATTGATTACATTTATTTTCATTTATTTTCTCTAACATGAACTTGTGGGATAAGAGGCTTTATATCATCAAAATAGAAATAATTCAAATTGATCCTAAATATTCTAATTTCTTACTCAACGTCTCTCAAATAAAAAGTAAGCATTGAAATCAAGATACAAGTATTTTAGATTGATCTTAATACCCTGAGTAAGTTAACTCCCACAAAAGAAAAAAGACCAAAACTTATTAATAGATCATGATGTAGTGCAAATTTCAAAAGAAAGAAATATATGGAAATTTGTAATTTAAGGAAAAATCTGCCAAAGGCTCAAGTGACTACGCCAAAATAGGACTGCTAAACAAATATAATGAAAATTGACCCACACCTTGGCACCCTTGAAATACTCTAGCAAAAAAACTAGTTATCCACTCTAGCTTAAAATAGCACCATTTCAAATCGAACTGGAATGTGTTCACAAATCCGTGCCCATTAAAAATGGACGATCCCGATTCCCAACGATAATTCCCACACTCATAATAGAGAATATACCGTTTACATATTAATAATAACTTTATTTTATTTTTTTTAAATAGAAAAAGGTGTGGAAACACCCATAGATTAGATATGGTAAAAATGTTATAGATAAAAAATTCTTAGCCGGGTTCAGGAGTGAAAACAGCAAAAGAGGTCTTTGAAAAACCAGATAAATAGAGAAATTAAACAAGAGAACCATCCCCCTTATATATGGGAATGCTTTTACCCGCAACAGTTAACACTTGTCACTTCACTTTAAGATGTATGAAGAGAAAGGATACACAATCCCCAGTTTTCCATCCAAACGGTTGAAAAACTCAAATAAGTCTCGGATCACTAAACTGTAAGAGATCTAATTGCTCCTCTTCCACATACTTGTCAGAAGCTGGAGGTAAAGAGTTATGACACAATAAAAAGAAAGGACATCTCATGTTAGAGGATCGTTGCCGGGCTAAACAAATTTCAAAATCAGCAGAACTGTCACATCACCCCTCAGATCCGACTAGAGGTTTGAAAAAGTGAATGAAAGCCTCCATCGGTAACACACATAACTGTCGGAGTACTGTGTCAACACTGCATCGATCAAAGAGGTCTTGCTAACGTCAACCTTCAACAATTCATTGGAGTGAACAAGGCAATCGGGGAGAGAACATAAGGCAAGGCCGACAGCGATAGTCAAGTCGATGGACAGCACCATCGGTGAAACATACTCCATCGTTGGAACACAAACAAGTTGTGCCGAAGACCCCCGTTTCACTGATAACACATATCTCCTAGTAGGTACCCCCTTAGAATAAGAAAAAGTCAAAATTAGTAGAACTGTCGTATGACCCTTCGGAACCGACAAGAGGTTTGAAAAAGCGAATGAGTGCCTCCATCAGTAACACACATAACCGTCAGAGTGCTGTCTCAACACTGCATCGATCAAAGAGGTCTTACCGACGTCATCCTTGAACAATTCATCAGAGTAAACAAGGCAATCAGAGAGAGAACTTAAGGCAAGGCCGACAGTGGTAGTCAAGCCGATGGACAACACCATCGGTGAGACATACTCCATCACTGGAACACAAACAAGTTGCACCGAAGACCCCCGTTTCGCCGATAGCACATCACAGGAACAAAACCACCATAGGGGATACACAAACGGTTAGAGAGACAAGCTAAAGCAAAGCCGATGGCTCCTTGACCTAGCCAACTGCAAAGCCCTACCGTGTTTGCAGAAATCCAGCCACTTGAATTTCTACTTATGCCATGGTATCTCTCTGGTAAATATAGTATGCTCAATGACTGATATGCTTGTGAACAAATAGAGGTCATCAGAAACATGAAAACCAATCTGGATACCATTCAAGGAAAGTTGGGAGAGGAGTGAAGTTTAAAAGAGGGGCAGGAGGGCGGTAGCGGACTACGCCTAATTCATGTCTAATGAGCGCTTGATACTTGTTCCATCTCATACGCAATGAGATTAGATAGGTTAGATTGATCTTTATCTCCTAGTAGGTATGATACGGATGCATTCTCTTGTCCTATGGCTAGATTGGCTAACAGGTCCACCACCTGATTGCCTTCCCTTAGCGTATGAGAGATAAGAAAATTATCCAATCTGTTTAGAAGGGTGACAGCCTGTTGAAGAATATAATTAAGCTTCCAGTTATCAAAGCCTCTTCCTTTAATTGCATTGATCACTATCAGGGAGTCTCCCTCAATCCATACACTTTTAATGCCTTTTTCAGCAACCAGTAGCAATCCATGAACTAGCACCCAAGCCTCTGCCTCATTATTGGTTCCTCTAGGAAGTCTGGTTGATTTGGCTGCAATGAGGGAACCATCCTCTTTTCTAATTACACATCCTGAGCCTGAGGGACCCGCATTGCTTCGACATGCTCCATCAAAGTTTAACTTGAAGAAAGGGGGGAAGGGTGGGATCCATCTAACATGATCTCTTTTCTCGGCAATCTTAGCAGTCTTGGAGGGGTCACCAAGTTCTAGCTTTGCCACTGACGGCTAGAAAGAGATTATTGCCGCATCCCATTTGGACCATACTAGATTCCTAACATTGGAGCATCTAAGGAAGGAAATTAACTGATCAGATAGAGCCGCTTCTAGTTCGTCGCAGACTTGATTCATAGATCTTGCTTCCTTTCTGAAAATGCGGATGTTCCTTTCCCACCATAAATGCCAAATGACCATCGATGGGCCAATATCCTACAAACAGGCTAAGTGAGAGTTAACAACTGGGCGAGGCCAATTCCTAAACATTTGGAGCAAAGATTTGGATAAAGGGCTTGACCGATTTAGCTTTCTAAAAAACCATAGCCAAAATTCTCTACTAAAGGGAAATAATAGAAGCAGATGGTCTATGGACTCTTCCACTCCTCCACATAAAACACAAAGAAAATTTGAGCCTAGACCCAGTCTTTTGATTTGATCCCCTGTCAAAATTCTGTTTGGAGCGCACACCACGCAAAAGCTCCTACTTTAGGGCGCAGAGCATTTCCCTAGCATAGATTTGAAAGCCATTTTGTAGTAGTTTTAAGCATACAAACTCTGTACCGCTCCCTGACTGAATACAAACCTGATTTAGACCCCATCTAGGCAACTTCATCGTTAAGATTGGAAACAACTACTAGTTTCTTCCTTAGGATTTGGTTGAGTAAAACTTTCTGACCCCTTGGAAAATTACAATCTCAGGTGCTCTTCTATGTAACTGCAACTGAAGTCCCATCCCTGAACACACTCCAGTAGTCTTTAACTTTTGAACCCCAGCACAATTGGAGATAGATTCTAGCATCTGTAAGTTCACTCCTAGTGGCCAAAGCCGGCCCACCACCCCAAGAATCAAACCAAAAATTGGCCTTTTCTCTATTGTGAATTATCCATGACAACTTGGGTTGAAGTATGTCTCTACTTCTGATGAGGAAATTCCAAATTGTTGATCCTTTGGGGTGATTTTTAACTGTGAAGATTCTCTCATTATCAAAAGAGTCCAGATATTTTGCTTTCATGAGTCTTACCCATATAGCATTGTGTTTCACGTACATATTCCAAGCCAATTTGGCACCCAAGGCTTGATTTTGTACGACTATATTAAGGATTCCAGCCCCTCCTTCATTTTTAGGCCTACACACTTTGTCCCATGCTAAAAGATGGATATTCTTCTCTTGAAGAGTGCCTTGCCATAAAAACTTCCTGCAAACCCCATCAATCTTTGAAATAATTCCTTTTAGAATATGAAAGACCAACATCATATAAACAGGCACCACAGACAGGACTGCTCTTATCATTACAATTCTGCCTACTAATGACAACCTGCGTCCTTTCCAGCTAGCTAGTTTTGTATTCAAAATTTTTAGAACTTTATTCCATAGATCGTTTCTGTACTTTCCATTGAAAAGAGGGAGTCCTAGATATCTTCCAGGCAAAGACTGAATATCAAGGTTTAGGGTGCCCCGAATTTCATTTTGAAGTTGAAGAGGCATATTCTGGAAGAAAACCATTGACTTATTAAAGTTGACCAATTGTCTCGAGGCTCGGCAATACATCTTGATTGTCTTCATCATGATTTTGGCTTCTTGCAATGAGGCTTGGCCAAAGAGTATTGTGTCGTCTGCAAAAAGAGCGTGAGTGAAGGATTCTTGGATCCCTTTGATCCTGATGCCTTTCCATTCTAATCTTCTCTTGGCTTCTTTTATTGCCCAGGTGAGAGCTTCTGACGTAAGAATGAATAGGTAAGGGGATAAGGGATCCCCTTGCCTTAGCCCTCGCGTGGGTTCAAAAGTTTCAGACTCCTTTCCATTGATAAGGATTGAGACCTGGAATCCTGAAACACATGAGAAAATCCACTTTACCACTTCTCTGGAAAATCCTAACTGCCGCAGAATAACTAGGAGGAAGTTCCATTCCACTCTGTCGTAGGCCTTGGACATGTCTAATTTAACCACCATGGCAGCCTTTTTGTCTAAATTCACAGAATGTAGAATTTTGTGCATTAAAATAGCACCCTCCAAAGTTTCTTTGCCTAGGACAAAACCAGCCTGCTCAGCTGAAATCAATTCTGGCATACAGATAGATAATCGCTGCGATAAAGCCTTGGAAATGATTTTGTAGATGAAATTACATAGTGACATTGGCCTGAAGTCTTCAAAAGATTGAGGAGAATTTTATTTTGGAATGATCATTAAGCATGTTGATTTAAATTCCTTGAGGACATTTCTATTTTTCTTGGATTCTTCAACTGCTAGAAAGACATCTCTGCTTATCATATCCCAACATATTTGAAAGAAGATTCCTGTCCAACCATCTGGCCCTGAAGCTTTCTCACCCACTAGAGAGAAGACAACTGCTTTGATTTCTTCTATAGAGAACTCTTTCATTAAAATTTAGTTAGGGTTCTCCTTCACTAGTTGAGGGAAAAAATTACAGATATTCTGATCCCTTGGCTGTTCAGGGATCGATTGGGAAAGAAGATTTCCAAAGAAAACTTTTGCAGCAGAGAGGATTTCTGTAGAGTCTGTACAAACATGCCCATTTTCTAACTGAATTGACTTAATTGAATTTGCACTATCACGTACCTTAGATGAGAGGTGGAAAAAAGAAGTATTTTTGTCTCCTTCCTTTAGCCAGAGCTCCTTCAATCTTTGCCTCCAAAAGATTTCTTCTTTTTTAAAGATTTCTTCCAGCTTGGCTTTGAGTTGTTTCTTCCACTGAAAGGAGTAGGCATCCATACCATTTAGAATTATAAAATCCGCTAGAACTCTCATCTCTTTCTGTATTCTGGATTTTTCTTCAAAACGTTGAGGAACTGGGACTTATTCCAATCCATCACCTTGTGCCTTAGGAGCTTAAGTTTGCTTAATAAATGAAACATGTGGGAACCACTCACAAAAGGGATTTGCGCCCACCAATTTTTGACTTTTTCTACGAAGGAGGCATCTCTAAACCACATTGTCTAAAATCTGAACCTCTTCTTTCTAGGTATGGCATCACCTCCTATTCTTAGCCTGACTGGAAAATGATCCGATCCCACCAGTGGCCGAATCTCTGCCTCAAATCTCATAGGGAGATTAAAGCATTTGGGAGATAACAGAAATCTATCCAGTCTTTTTGCAATTTTTAGGAAATCCTTCCTTCTATTTGACCAGGTAAATTTGCCATTTTTTGGGATACAATCTAAAAGAAGATTCTTGTTAACAAATTCTATGAAGTCTCTCTGTGATCTAGCTGGATCAGTGATACCCCCCATTTTTTTAGAATCATCAAGAATGGAATTGAAATCACCCCCCAATAAAAATATGTTTCTTTCCAAGAGCCGTAGCCACACTGACAGTCTTTCCCATAACTGACTTTTTTGAGACAAATCAATAAGGGCATATACATTAACTATCCAAAGATTTGCTCGAGAAAGCAAAGAGGGGAACTTACCTATTAGAAAGTTATCATTTCTTTCCATCACTTCTAGAGGTTGAATATGCTTTCTCCAACCTATAGCAATTCCTCCAGAGGCACCTCGCACTGCCATCACCTCGAAAGACCATCCTCCCCAGTTTTTGAAAACTTGAGCATTTGGACCAACGGACAGTTTAGTTTCTTGTATCAACAAAATATCAGGTTTGTCCTCATCAATTTGAGCTTTGATGAGTTTTCTTTTATTAGGGGCATTGAGGCCCCTAACATTCCATGTGAGTAGCCTCATTATTTCTAAGGAGAGTTTTGCACTCTCCTCTTGCTTGGATTGTATTTGGTCTGGTGAGTTTGTCCGGTAGGCTGATCTTTATGCTTTTTCAACTATTTCTGTCTGGAGCTTTTCCTAATGGACGGAGGAGTACCCTTGGAAAGGGGACTGTTCATGTTCGTTCGATTAAGGCCTAAACATGTGGTTTCAACCTTGTCTGAATCTTCTTGGAGAACTTCATCAGCTATCTCCTCTATCACATTGTTTGCTACCTTCATCACAACTTGATCCAGAAGATCTGGTAGAGTTTCATTATCCTGCGGTAAATCTTTTGAGAAATCTTTGAGCAAAAGATCATTCCCCACATTCTCCACTTGGACATTTTAGTGGTTTGAATCATTTCTCGCAGAGGGATGTCCTCATCCCAATTAAGCCAATCCTCCTCCTCCCTTGAAGGCAAGTCACTATTCAAAGCATGGCCTTGCCCTTCTTTGTCACTAGAGTTCGTTGGGATTTTTTCTTCAGTGATCATCTCTTCATGCTCAAGATCCTCTACAGGAGTGTACTGACCCTTTCCACTATCATAGCCAAGAGCCTCCTCAGTTAACCCCGGCCCTGCCGAATTTAAGCCTGCTAGAACCACCTAGAAATCCCCTAGACTAGAGGCAATCAGCTCATGATCTTTAGCTTTTTCTCTCTGTTCACAGAGGCCTACATAGTCTCCAGGAATTTGAGCCATCTCCACAATAGTATCATCTACAGTCGGGACTGGGCTTTTCATATTCTTCTAAAGATCCATTCTTTCTTCCTTGTCCATTGATTCTTCAAAGGTTAAGAAAGCTTTCAACCTTTCATCCGTGTCAACCCCATCTTGCATCACAATTTCTTGATACCATAACCCATGTGTAGATCTCATTTTGAGCCTTTTGGGTAATAACTCTTTAGCGTCTGTGAGGACTCGTATCCTAACTGTTGAAGATGTAAGATTTTCCACTTGAATATCCACTTCTTGGCACACCCCTATGGAGTTGCCTAGACACTTCAAAATTTCCACTTCCCTATATTCCAGTGGAAGATACGGGAGTTGAATCCAGAGGGGAATCAAGGGGATTTATTCTTTCCCAACATGGAAGTTAGGTTTCCATTCCTGGCAGCATATCGCTGTTTGGTTGAACTTCCATATCTTCTTAGAAAGGATTCTATTTCTTTCTTCCTTGTCTGAAAACACAAAGCAAAAGAATCCGTTGCCCAATTGACAGAAATCCTCTATCTTTTTCCCACGAATCTTGATACCATTTTCTCAGATCATCTACTGAAAAGTGGGGAGATAATACTTTGCCTATCAAGTCTGTTTCAGTCAATAAGTGTTTCTTTTCTTTCAACTTTAAATCCGCCTGCTCTAGTGAGACCTCCCCAAACTCATTACGTCTTGTTACTCTCTTGATTATAGGGATCCAGACCTTTTTATGTTTTGGTTCATACCCTTCCTCTATCCGCCGTCCAGCAAATCTGTGATAATTAGGCCTCTTTCCTTTTACAGGATCTCTCTGGCAAGGATCTTTTAAAGAAGTATTTGGGATTCTCACCCCCCTCCTCCACCGAAGGAAAGCATCTTCGCTTTTTGCTTGAAATTCTTTGAAAGCATCTTGCTGGGGTTTCAAAGGATTTCTGAAGACTATGTTCCTTCCCTTATTTGGGAGTTTCACCCTGTCTCCATGACTTGAACGCCCCTCTTGAAACCTCACCTTTTTCCCTAGTTGTTTGTGATCTCGTGAGCCTGGTTTTCTCAAGATAGAACAAATCTCGCTCCGTTGTCCTTGGGGGTCAGCCGTTCTGCTTGCAAACCAACCAGAAGTCTTCTGATGCATAAGCGCCGTTCGGTAGGCCATATTTTCTTGATTGAAGATCTTGTTGTGTGAATAATTGTGCCGAATGGTAGAGATTATACACTAGAAACATTGAGCTAATTTGCAAACAGGTGCATTAATCCAGTCAAAGCAGCAATTTTTATTTGGAAAATTTGATATACGTACGAAGTTAGTGCCCAGAAATTCTGCAGGGACAGTTACTACATTTTATGTGAGTAAAATCAGTCAATCTTTGTACAAACCCTTGATTTATACCTAAATCAATAGTTAATATAGATTTTTGTTGAATAAGATTAAAACTATTGATAAAAATAAAAATCCATGAAAGATCTTCCCACATTGATCTTAGGATTTTTATAAGATGTTCTTTTTAATTTTTTTTTATGATTTGATAATCATGATTGGTTGATTTTGAAGTTTGAAAATTTATCAATAAGATCAATTGTTTTGGAAAGAACATTATAGAGTTTCCATTAATTAAATACTTTTGAAGTTTGAAAATTTATCAAGAAGATCAATAGTTTTGAAAAGAAGGTTATAGAGTGTCCATTGATTAATTACAGGACTTTTGTGCAACATTATTTGTGTTATACATAGAAAACCAAGCTCCTAATCCAACTATCTCACCTTTATGAGTTATAAGAATAACCCCTCCTTTAGACATACTTGGATTATTTTTAGAAACTCCATCAAAATTGATGTGTATCTATCCTTCTAGTAGTAGGGACCACTTAGCTCTATTTTGATTCTTCTCCTCCTTTTTAGTTTTTGCTTCATTAAATGCCTACAATATTTCTAGCCACTTTTTAAGAATAGTAAGCTCTTCCTGGCTAGCTTCTCTATTCTTATGTTTTAACTTAATTTTGTAAAAAGACTTATAAGTGTTCATCATCTCAAGTGCCAAAAAATATCTAAAGATTTTTTCTTAGGATTGAAGGTTGTATTATTTCTTTCAATCTAGATCTTCCAAATAACATTTTCCCCGTAAAAATACATTGCAATAAAATAATGTAAAATTAATTAACAAACATTATTGTTGTGAAAAGGTGTGGCTTAAATTGTAACCACCCTTTGGAATATTATATAAACCCATAAATTAGTGGGGAAAGGAAAAGGAATATAAAATTATGAAGGCACACAAGAGTGAAGGTTTTTGGTTCTTGCTGGAATTTAAACATTTGGAGAAGGGGCATGACATGTGTCCAATTGGAGAAGGGGCATGACGTGTGTCCAACTCAGGGTACAAGAATTAGTTTATCCAAGGTGTTTGTGTTGGGAAAAGTCAAGGCCAGTAACCCTATCTCTGTGTGTGGATAGTTGCTTCCAGAAACTATTAAAGATATGTATCATTTTCATTATAGTATAATTTAATTATTCTCTATATTAATTTATTGTCTATTTTGATATCCACATTATTATTCAAATGATTAATTATTGATGTTGTTTTTGACTAAAGTTTCAGTTAATGTATGTCTTTTGCTAATTACATAAATTGCAGCATTTATTTCATTTTTCACTATTGGAAATAATTAAGTTACGTTTATTCATAGTTTGGAAAATAGTTAGGTTTCAATAGGTATAGCCTTGCCCCTTGGACTGCATTTATTCGTATAAAATAGATATATTAATTTTTTTTTAGAATAGTTTAAATTTAGTTGCATTTATTGATAAAAGTTACATTTAATTTTTTTTGAGAAAAGAAAATTATATGTGAGTTATTAGTTTGGGTAAAACCAAGTTTAACCAAGTTAGGGTTCCATAAAATATTTATATTTTACTTAGCAGTTAAACTTTTCTTACCTCTTGATTACCCCACTCATAAATTAATTTCACAATGAAAACAGTTGCTCAATCTTTTTACTTTCTGAATTCCCTCCTAAATGAAACTGGCAAAATTGTTGTAACTTTCAAATCCTAAACACCTAAATTAAATTAGGTAAAACAACAACAAAAGAATATATATATCATTCGAGTTAAACAGATAAACCACTATCCCCTTGATTACTTGCAAAAATGTAAAGAGTGAAATCTGATCGAACACATTGGAGACTGTGTTTCAGGATTTCGAGTTTTTTTAAAATTATGTGGCAACTCCCTAAACCCTGCACATTATCGAATCTCCAGGAAAGTGACTTCGTAGATTATCTTTTGTTTTGCTAATTTGCTCATCTATTTTTACTAAACCAATCGATTCACTGGTAACACTTTCATTCTCATTAAAATCCATATCTGAAGACGGACAACCACTATCATCTAGATAACTTTCCTGAGAGGAAAGCACATTTTTTTCTTGTATCAGTTCCCACTGATGACTTTAGTCTTTAAGAAACTGTGTTATATCCCAAGATACTGTTTCATAATTTTTTATTTCATAGACACCTTGCTCCTTCATAGCTTGACATAATTGTCACAAAATCTTGCGTACTTTTTGTTATGTCTTTCGAGTTAGAATCATCCATAGTCTTCCTTGCGGAGAAAACCTTTTTAGGCTTCTTTGATTGTTTGTGCCTAACCCAAGAAAAGCAATTTGATGTGGCACAACTGTTAACAGAGGAAAAATCTGTGACAAACGTAATTTGAAGTTCATTTTTATGAAAGCAATGGTAGCATGTGGGAACAACATACTGAATTGTAAATTTTTGTAAATAGGTAGTAACGATGACCCCCATATTGCAAAGAAAGTTATCTCCATTGATAGGAGACACAGTTCGGAAGGAATGTTACTATGTTTTCAGTACACATATGACACACTCATAGTGCTAGGTTGCAAGCTTTCTCCCATCATCTTCTGTTTTCTTTATACATACATTCTTCATCATTCAAGTCCATTTCATTTTTTTTCTCTAAGAGGACTGGATTATTGTCTATTATAGAGCCACGAGTTATAATCACTCAATGGAAGTTTCAAACCAATAAAAAAATTGGTGGATGAATGAGGAGTGAGTCTTGAGGTGTCAGGCCACATGTGCTCTGCCATAACATGCTGTGCATTGCACTTGTAAGGTGCACAATCATGTCGTTAAAAAGATAAATTGATGTAATTATATTGTATTAATTCATTAATTGTGATTAATTGTGAGCAAGAGTTTACATTCGTTGAAGCCAAAATTTAGTTAGCCTCCCAACTTTAATTATTTAGGGAATGTTGGAAGATGACTTAATTCTTTAATAAATATTAAAAAAAAAAAAAAACTGAATTGATAATTATATTTTCTTTTATAATCTTACATATTGACTAAATTAGACCATTTTGATCATAGATTTTGAATGTGGAAAACCACTTAGGAAACCACAGAAAGGACTAGTCAATCCTTCTTAGTTGAAGTGCTCATTTAGATACCTAGGGCTTGCAATTGAACCATGCTCTTACATATTGACTAAATTTGACCATTTTTATCATAGATTTTCGAATGTGGAAAACCACTTAGGAAACCATAGAAAGGACTAGTCAATCCTTCTTAGTTGAAGTGCTCAGTTAGATACCTAGGGCTTGCAATTGAACCATGCTCTCAACCATCATGGAGCATAGAAATATTGGTAACTCGTTTTTTGAAACATTGAGTTTTAAAATATTGTTTACAATTTGGGTTTGGATGGTTAATAAAAATACCTAGAATTGAGAAGGTATCAATAATTATTTTAGGAAGTCATAATTAGATGGTTGAGAGATCAATCATGATAGAAAATATGAATTTGATAAGAGAGTAATGTGGGCCATCTTTTATTTACTAGTCTTTTTGTAATATATTGGTGAAACTAAGTCAGCGTTGACTGTTCATTGTCAAATCAAGTACACACATGTTGGCTCTATGTATTGGTGTTAGATGTGTCTTATGGGGACCGTGGCCAATTCTAGTTGTTCCTAGTAACCTACATGTAGCTTAATAAGTAATTGTGTTGATTCATTTATGAGGAAGTTTAGTGGTTAAAGTTAAGGGCTAGTCTTCCTAAAGAGTTCATGATGTTAGGTGTGCCCATGGTCTAGTTTTAATATATTTAAATGTATAGATCTGAGTTATGCCCACATAGATTTTAAACACATACCACAATATTGTCTCATTATAACTATTGTTCTCTATAATCATGTTATAGTTAAGATTGTGCCACAACAACGAACTCAAGATAAAATTTTATAAGGTCATTAAGTTGGTACTTTTTTAGATGAGGGAATTATCCTATGTGACCTATTTTCATCCACCCACATACCAATATATAGTGGGATTGTTGAATACGGGTCAAATAATCATGTAGGTGTGAAGTGTCATTCATTTATAGTATGTATTAATGATAGTGTATTAATTATATAATCTATAGAGTCAAGTATACTTTTAAGGTGCAAAAGTATTTTGTAAATAGACAAGGTATTTATACATATGAAGCATTTTATAATTGCTATATGGTAAAGAAATACATTCTGAATGTATTGTGGTGAACCATGGTTAAAGGTTGGATAAATATTTCTTTTATATTTGGATTAACCATAACTTTGAAAATCCCTCATGTAAATATAGTATTTGGATTAATCATGAAGTTTTTGGAAAGATTTATTTATACATCATGAGATCTCAATTAAAGATGCAACTTTAGTTGTATTGAGTTTAAGTCTTGTTAAAACTATTTGGCTCGTACTCTCTGGTACATGAAAGTTCTCTTGGAAACATAGAGTTAATGAGTTAGTTTTTATAAAAGACAAAATTGTAAATCCATTCCAAATTTCATTTAGTTTTTATGTCTTTTCTTGGAAGTGGTGTTCCTATACTTGTTGATAGTGAAAAATAAAAACTTGATAACTAGATTGAGTTACATCGTGGGTCCATAACCCATATGTCCTAGGATCATTTTCACATCTTAAACTTTGGGAAATATGACGTTGTCAAGTGGGATGAAAAAATGTTTTTATATAATATGAAACCAAATAGAATTATCTTAGCATCTTCCATGAGGACATGTCAAGTTTTACAGGGGGAGAGACAACATCTAATTTTTCTTCTTCAAATGAAAGTTCAATGAGAGTTATATTAGTATAAACCTATTATATACAAATTTAGGAATTTTTAGCAATAATTTGTTCAAGTATTACTAGCTAGTAATAGTTTGTCTTTCTATTTTGCTTAAGAAGCTTTATTTGAATTCTGTATACCATGTTTTTTTGTACTCTGTTATTGGACTTGATCAACCCAATAACCTTGTACATGTAGGATTGTGATTTAAGTTAGGTATTATAAACACTTTATTGATAGTAATAAAATAAATTACATTTGAGTAACTAGACTTATCCCAAAACTTAGACTTGCTCAGAAAAATTATTTGAGTGACTAGGAAATTATATAAACATTGATGTAATTGTTTCTATTTAATTGTATTTGATAAATGAAAAGAGGATATTCATGTAGTTCGAAATCCATGAATATCATCTTAGAATGCATTTTGAGTATATGGTACTCAGTGATGAGTGACTACATAGTATGGGATATGCATTTCATTCACATAATAATACTTTTGTATTTTTTATATTGAAGTGACACCTAAAAGATCAAAATATTTGCATTAAAGATAAGGTTACACATGAATGAAAAATTTAAGGATTATTTGATAAGAGATTTAGTGTACTCTCTTGTATCAGCTTCTCAAGTATAAATTCATGATTTATTTCATGTGAAAATATACTTATGGTTGCAATCATTTATTGATTAACAAAGTATTTTTATGGGATCTAATTTTGGTTTTAGTTAAAATAAAAGAGTTATTGAAAAGATCTAAATTTTGAAATATAATTATAGATGAAGTTCAAATATTTATTGTGATATTTTTAGTGTTATATCGACACTTAACAAATTGTTTGTGCTGAAATATATTGTAGATTCAACTTGAGCTACTGAGGATAGAAGCTAAATTACAGGGGAGAATTGTTACGGGGCTTTCTCCCCATGAAAAATACATTGCAATAAAATAATGTAAAATTAATTAACAAACATTATTGTTGTGAAAGGGTGTGGCTTTTGTAACCACCCTTTGGAATATTATATAAACCCGTAAACTAGTGGAAATGGGCAGACAATAGAAAAGAGAAAGGAAAAGGAATACAAAATTTGGAAGTCACACAAGAGTGAAGGTTTTTGGTTCTGGATAGAATTTAAACATTTGGAGAAGGGGCACATAGCGTGTGTCCAACTCGGGGTACAACGTACACCTAGGAGTGTCCTAGCCAGGGATGTGTTTACATGTCATAAAGACATGTTGGTTCTGTGCAAGAACTGGTTCCTCTGAGGGTGTTTGTGCTGTGAAATGTCAAGGCCAGTAACCCTATCTCTGTGTGCAGGATAGCTGGTTCCAGAAACTATTAAAGATATGCATCATTTTCATTGCAGTATAATTTAATTATTCTCTATGTTAATTTACCATCTATTTTGAAATCCACATTATTATTCAAATGATTAATTAATGTTGTTTTCATTTATTAAAGTTTCAGTTAATGTATGTCTTTTTCTATTTAAATAAATTGCAACATTTGTTTCATTTTTGACTACTAGAAATAATTAAGTTAGATTTATTCATAGTTTGGAAAATAGTTAGGTTTCACATTTGATTCTTAGGGTCGTATCCCAAAGATCTCTAAGAAAGTTTTAGTTTGTAGGAGACTCATCATTTTATTTGATTCCTTAATAAACCAAAAAAAACTCATCCAACATTAAAAGAGTAAATGAACTGATGATGCCAAAGTCTACTAGCATAATCACATAAGAAGAGAAGATGGTCACTATTCTCCTCATTGCTCAAACAAAGAGGACATCTATGTAGACCATCAAAACCTTCTTCCTAAAGTTGATCCCAAATCAAAATGCTCTAGTGGCAAGCCAACCAAAGAAAAACATTAGCCTTAGGCCACCCTTTAGCTCTCCAAATTTTATACCAAAGGGACTTAAATATCTAGATAGTTTTAGACAACAAGTGTTTTTTATAACCATCCTTGATCATATAAATTCAACTACCTTCAAGATTCCATCCAAATGATCTCTTTTTATCTTTCCGAAGAGGCCTACAATTTTGTAATACCATAAAGATTTTATTGTAATCCCACTCATCAATATTAGGAATAGAAGGTAAAGATTTACAAAATCTAGATTTCTTGTACTTCTTAACCATTTCTTCCCAATAATTTTTGAATTTGGATCCCCACTGATTAGTAAGGTAGGTAGAGAGACTCTTGATCTTGGGGATATTTTCTAGAAGAGTTTTAGTTAACCATCAACCTTTCCAAAATGAGACAAAAGAACCATTTTGGATTTTCCAAAATTTTGTAGTTCTCAATTATCTTTTTTGAGATCTCCATTCCTTCTTATATAGTTGAACCCAAAGGAAAACTAGTTGCAATAAGCATTCTAGAAGGTTGAGAACCATTGAGGTACTTAGATCCTAGAATATGAGTCCAAGAGTTTTGAGAAGAGATAAATCTCTATAGCGTATCAAGCTCTCTATGAGTTGTGCATCTCAACTATCTGTCTTTGCCTTTTTGGTGATTTTGGAAATTTGAATATTTATTATTGTTATAGATATGTTCTGGAAATAGAAAAAAAGTACATATGCTTGAAATAGGCTCATATATTAGTATGGTAGTGTAGTTTCTTTCTCCGAAGAGATTGTGTTTTTTAAGTTTCCATGGATTTTGATGATTAGATACCTTATCTTTACAAAATGTTAGAGTTACTTTGCAATTTCTTGGTTAACTAAGAAAACAAAAAAGGATTATTTTTATTGCAAATAAACCTTAGTCTATAGTAATGCATGTTTCTTACTTAAAAGTAAACCTTCACAACATTGTAAAGGTGATAGGTGGTGGGATACTGATTGGAGGGATTGTTATGGTCATGGAGGGCATTGAGGCTTCTCACCATCTTTTATTGTTATGATACTTTATGTCTCAAGGATTAGTCCATAAACATACACTTCTCTATGCTAGTCCTCTTGCATCACCTCAAACATTTTGGTTTGTAATTTTTTAAAAGATATCTTTCCTTCTCTCCCAACACTTCCTATACTCTCCATTTCATGTAGTCCACAATCATAGATAGTTATGGACCTTAAATAGGATAGCTAACTAATTAGTCTATCCCTCAACTATAGGTGGTTAACTAGCTAGTCTACTCCCTCAATCATAGGTAGTTAGTTGGCTAGAACTAAAGATTATTAATTGGGCAGACTTAAGAGGTTGACCATTTTCTAACTACAGACTCAATGATTTATTCAATTGATAGACACAATTGCCTTATTCCCACTTCAACTACCTTATTACAACTAAAATACAAAAAATTATAGTTACCTTATTCTATTATTTAGCCATATACTTGTTGATATGACACTCACCTCCTATCAAAATGTTGATATAGAAGTCACTCAATGTTGTAGATTAAAAGGTGGCATTACATAGCATGTAGGAGACAGACTTGGAAATAAATTTGCCAAGGTAGACTTGGAAATTGAGAAATTCACTATCTCAATAGAACACATTTGTTTATTAATTCTATGGAATTTATTTAACCATGAGTGCCAACTTGTGGTTAGCCTTCGGATCCATGTGAATTATTATTGGCCTTATCTAATGACCCACCTTCCTCATCATAGTTAGATTTCAAATATCAAATTTATGAGGATTCAACTAGGCCTATAATTTGATGGTCATCTTTGTTTATAATGTTAAAATTTTATGACGGTTTGATCATTTAACTGCATTTCAATTGACATTTTAAGAAGAATATAAATTGTGAAAATTTTTATATTTTATCATAACAAAAAATTAGCTCTTTTAATTGGTAAACTATTAAAAACTCTGGGTTTCTATTCAACTAAATACACAATAAGAAAAGCCCTAAAAAACACTAAAATGAAAGACATTTGTAATGCAATTTGAAAAAGATAGATTTTTGGGTACCTGATGAATGGATTGATGAAATTGAAGCTCCAACTTCACAAATTATTGTCTTACTTTTTAGCTTTAGGCACATGTGCAATGACATAAAGATAGAATAAAAATAGATATTTAATTTCAACCCACTCTACTTAGAGTCAAATGGAGGCACTATCTAAGAAAACAAATCAATTTCTTTGCTCCCAAGTACAAAGTAGTAAGTGTTAGAAAAATTGTTTCTTTGGTCCAATGTCCACATATATATTAACTAAAACAAGTTAACAACTAAATCAAATCATTAAAAATATTAAAATATGTTGTGTTACTTATAGTTCAACTGAAAGGAAGCAAGGTACACAGAACAAACTTTCTACATCGATCTAGAAGGAGAGTTGCACAAATTCTTATCTTTTAATAGCCACAGTAATGAGATATACATAAAAAAGAAGACCAAATAACATCACATGCAAATCTAAAATCTCACAACACAAGATATATGTGGGGAAAACTCTTTCAGGTGAAAAACCTCACACTCCAAAGCACAACCCAATATATTAATTTGTAAATAATCAAGGTTTCAATACACTTCTAGAACCAAGCTCTTACAAGAGCTCACCACTCTTGATATTCTAGAGTAATCCTAGTAGGATAATAGTACCTACAAATGGACCATTCAAACTACCCCAAAAAGCACCTTATTTATAGAGAATATCAAGCATGAAGGAAGCTTCTTGTAGACGATACAAGAGGTGGGAATCCAAATCCACATGGAACACACTCCAACACCTCTTAGCATGCAATTGACACTTGTACAAGATTCCCTTACACCTCTTACAACCATCCAAACTTGGGAACCCCAAATTTACCTGAAATAGGTATGACAAATGCTCTAATATCGTCATAAAATATGTCATACATGACAACACTTATAGTATTAAGGGAATCCATCATAAATGACTAATAATAGATGATTCTCTTACAACTTGTCATAACAGAACATGGTTTCTTAGATTCCCCATGCAAGATACTTTGCAACAATTGTCGACATAAAATCTGGTTCTTATGCTTTATAAACTCTCATAGGAATTTGCCATAGAATATTGACTTACACATATTTCAAGATGATAATAGATGGAAAAGAATGATGCAGGAGCATTTGGATCTATAGAAGATCCTACATCGCCTAAAACTATTTTAGTTTAATTTCATTTTTCGAGTGTGCTTTGGCTTTCTTTCATGTTCTCATACTTATTTCAGCAGCAGGAATCCAGAGATTTGTCAAAATTGCAAAATTTGAATTTTCATCGGTTCATTGTTTTAGAGGCTTCACAAGAAATTTTATGGAAATAATTGTCTCTATAGATTCATAAGAGCTGGTAAAAAAAAAATTTATGGGAAAATTTTTTAAAACAATTTGCCTAATTTGCAAAAGGGATTGGTGCAAAATTCCTCACGGTTTGAGAGAATTTAAAATTCTCTATTCAATGGTGGCAATTTATTGGTGGGAAGCATAAAAATGTTATTCTCTATTAAATGCTATTAAAATTCTCTATTCAATGCTAGAGACAAATGGCTTGGTGGGAAGCATCAAAATGTTATTCTACATATCTTGACCTATTTTCACGTAAAAAGGAGCTTTTGGGTAAAAGTCATGGAAATAGTCATTTTTGGGTGTAACATTGCAGTCACAAAATACAATTTTCTCTAAATTGGTTTGTGAAAATTCAAAGGAGTATTATTCAAGTAATATTGATAAGTATTATTTAATACTTAATGCATTTAAAATGTCAATGTGGAAAGGAGAATTTTTTGTTCTTTTTTTACCCACAATATCCACTATGTAATTGCTCCCGAATAAAATAAGAATGTGCATTAAACCAATTTGCAAATATAACACCTAATTTTAGAAGAAGGTTTTAGTTTTAATATATACATTATTAAATTGATAGCAGTCCCACTTGGTGAGGGGTTGAAGATGATTGGAGGCTATTCAAAGAAATTAAAAAAAAATGAATCATAATTGAGATTATGAAGTGCCTAAGTTTGGACAACAATAGTGGCATCCAAAAATAGGATTAAAACACCTCTTTTCAAGTGAGTACCAAGATTGGATGAGAAAATATTACATATAAAAATTATTTTGGCATTAATTTGATATTATTAAGAGCTAAGGAGAAAAGGGGTGACCTATTTTTGTCCAAGAAGTTTTTGTAGAGAAGAGTATAGAAAGAGTCACTTTGGTGCAAATTTCTAAGGGGGAAATATAAGAGAAAATTAGAGTAGATAGGAAGGAAATTTGTGTGAGAACTAACACCTCTTTGGGAGGCTACTCCATGATGAGTAAAAAAAATTTGGTGCAACATTGAAGAGGAGTGAATTCCATAGATTTTTGGGGTGGGAAAGATCAATAGATTTAGAGTTCTATGTTGGAGTTTGTAGCAAAAAATAATGCCATAGAGGAGCATTTTGTAGTAGCAAATAGAGAGAATTAGAAGCATGGAAAATTAGGGAGAAGTGTGAAAAAGAGTTATTTGCAGATTAAGAGAGGGCATGAAGGCCATTATTGTGCAATCTTGTTGTAGATTTGTGTAGTTGTTTATTAAAGAAAATGAGTTGAAATAAAATTGATATTGTGTGAGTTTGTACAAGAGTATGTATGAGATTCAATATTGTGTGTATGTTTCTATTGGTTGGATTTGATAATGAGTCATGTAATTGTGTAGGATGAGTGTGGGCTGCAAAGATTAGCTCCCCTTAAGTGGGTACCCAGTTCTTGATCTACATCAATTGGTATCAGATTAGGATGATCGTTGAGGAATGTGTTGAGATTGAGATTATGAAGAAATATGTTTTCCTCAAGAAGAGCTTAAAGCCAAGAGAGAAGCTCATTGAAGAAAGAAGATGAGAAAGTTGAAGAACATGAAGAGACTAGTGAAGATGGAAAAGCTCACTGTGAAAGATTAGAGATGTGTTGTGAGCATTTGAAATGGTAAGGGGTGTCTCAAGAAGAAAATAATTCCATAGAGGAGCATGTTGCAATAGAAAATAGACAGAATTAGAAAAATGGAAAATCAGAGAGAAGTGTGAGAACAAGTTTCTTGCAGATTAAGAGGAGAGGGCATGAAGGCCATTATTATGCAATCTTGTTGTAGATTTGTGTAGTTATTTATTAAAGAAAATGAGTTGAAATAAAATTGATTTTGTGTAAGCTTTGTACAAGATTATGTATGAGCTTCAATATTGTGTGTATGTTTCCATTGGTTGGATTTGATAATGAGTTGTGTAATTGTGTAGGATGAGTAGTGGGTTGCAAGGATTGGCTCCACTTAAGTGGGTACCTAGTTCTTGATCTGCATCAATTGGTACCAGAGTAGGATGATCGTTGGGGAATGTGTTGAGATTGAGATTGTGAAGAAATATGTTTTCCTTGAGAAGAGCTTAAAGATGAGAGAGAAGCTCATTGAAGAAACAAGATGAGAAAGTTGAAGAATATGAAGAGACTAGTGAAGATGGAAAAGATCATTATGAAAGATTGAAGATGTGTTGAGAGCATTCAAAATGGTAAGGGGTGTCTCAACAGCTCTAGAGGATTTGTTATAGGAGTCATGCAATTGCAGAGGGCTGAGGGGGCCATTAAATCCATGGAGAAACTATTGTAAGAGTGAGTTTTGTTCAGGTATGAGTGGAATTCTAATTTTAGAGAGATGGATTATCTAAGAATTTTGTTGCAGGTATGAAAGAGGACCTTTAACTATAGAGGGTTAATACCCTAGAGTTGGAGAGACTGTTGCAAGTGATATCATGTGACTGGAAAGGGGATGTGTGAGTCTCTAAAAGAAAATGCAGAAGATTGTGCGTAGTGAGCAAGATGTGTTTGAAGAAGAGGACAAGGATGGTCATCAAGAGACGGGTGAAGGTTTTATACATAGAAGAGCTAAAAGAAAGGTATATAGATATTGCCTATGAAGAATTTGCAAGACTTGAGGCTAGAATTATGGATGAATTTGAGATTGAATAAAGTAGAAGGAATGAGAAGATTGTAGGTCAAAGAAAAGTTAAAAAAATTATAAATGAGAAGGTAGTAAAGAGGAATAACAAAGTAGCAGAACAATAGTTGACAAGAAGAGAAAGGAGTAATGGAGCAAAGTTGAATTTTTTTAAACCTAAAGTGGTTTTGGGTGAAGAGGAAGAAAAAGTAGTTGAGAAAGTTTCTAAAGTTTATAATGTTACACACATGGTTCCTAAGATTGTGATTGATGTCAACACTATCATAAGGTTGTCATTAAAGTCAACACTATCTTGGATGTGTGATGGTGTTCATGGTTTGATGTCATGTCCTATTTAGCAGAGAAGATACAATTCATGGTTGAATATCATGCCTTGATCAATGCATAGTTGCTCCTATGAAGTTATATTAACATGGGAATTAGAAGCACTAAGATGATTAGATGTGTTTTTGATGGAGTGACTCAAGTTTCATGATGATTGGATCACCGGAAGAGTATTTTGCAGTTTGAAGGAAGTATTGAAGATAGTTACTATACAACAATAGAATGCTCCGCATTCTTCCTCATTAGAAATTATGGATATCTCATTTTAGAAATATGTTATGGGTGCAGTGAAGATGATAATTTCAAAGTTTCAAATCATTTTTCATTCCAATGTGAAAGTTATGCATGATAGAGTATCAACATGTGTTCTGGCAGAATGAGGCAGTGTTGAAGGCCTATTGGAATGCTCCACATTCCTTCGGAAGTGAATGATTACTTTTTCAGTCTTTAGGACATGTATATGGATGAGTATTACATGCTTCCTTTCAGTTTCAAGATTCTTGGTGGTCCACAAGCCTAGTTTTCCAATGACAGTATGTGGCAGAGTGTTCCAATTGATTTGGTGTTCTCAAAGTTCAAGTTGTTGTGGTCAGTATGCTTCAAGTTTCATATGGTTTTGCTTAAGGTTGTCCTATTTTCAAATGATCCTACATCACACAAAACTATTTTAGTTTAGTTTTAGTTTTTGAGTGTGCTTTGGCTTTCTTTCATGTTCTCATACTTCCTTCAGTAGCAGGAATCCAAAGATTTGATCAAAATTGCAAAATTTCAATTTTCACTAGTTTGTTGTTTTAGAGGCTCTACAGGCAGTTTTATGGAAACAATTGTCTCTATAGATTTATAAGATCTGGTCAAAAAAACATTTACGAAAAGATTTTTGAAATTAATCTGCCTAATTTGCAAAAGGGATCGGTCTAAAATTCCTCACGGTTTGAGAGAATTTAAAATTCTCTATCTAGTGGTGGCAATTTATGGGAAATTTAAAATTGCATTTTTTATGAAGGCTAGAGAAAAATGTCTTGGTGGGAAGCATCAAAATGTCATTCTACATATCTTGACCTATTTTCACATAAAAAGTAGCTTCTGGGTAAAAGTTATGGAAAGAGTCATTTTTAGGTGTAACATTGTAGTCACAAAATGTAATTTTCTCTAAATTGGTTTGTGAAAATTCAAAGGAATATTAATTAAGTAATCTTGATAAGTATTATTTGATACTTGATGCATTTAAAATATCAATGTGGGAAGGAGAAAAGAATTTTCTATTTTTACCCACAAAATCCACTATGTAACTACTCCTGAGTAAAATAAAAATGTGCATTAAACTAATTTGCAAATATAACACCTAATTTTAGAAGAAGGTTTTAGTTTTAAAATATACATTATGAAATTGATAGCAGTCCCACTTGGTGAGGGCTTGAAGACAACTGGAGGCTATTCAAAGAAATTTAAAAAAAAAAGAATCTTAATTGAGATTATGAAGTGCCTAAGTTTGGACAACAATAGTGGCATCCAAGAATAGGATTGAAACACCTCTTTTGAGGTGAGTGCCAATATTGGATGAGAAAATATTACATATAAAAATATTTTTGCATTAATTTGATATTATTAAGAGCTAAGGAGAAAAGGGGCGACCTATTTTTGTGCAGGAAGTTTTTGTAGAGAAGAATATAGAAAGAGTCACTTGGGTGCAGATTTCTAAGGGGGAAATATAAGAAAAAAATAGAGTAGATAGGAAGGAAATTTATGTGGTAACTAACACCTCTTTGGGAGGATAGTCCATGACGAGTAAAAATAATTTGGTGTAACATTGAAGAGGAGTGAATTCCGTAGATTTTTGGGGTGGGAAAGATCAACAGATTTGGAGTTCTTTGTTGGAGTTTGTAGAAGGAAATAATTCTATAGAGGACCATGTTGTAGTAGAAAATAGAGAGAATTAGAGGCATGGAAAATTAGGGAGAAGTGTGAAAAGGATTTTCTTGCAGATTAAGAGGAGAGGGCATGAAGGCCATTATTGTGCAATCTTGTTGCAGATTCGTCTAGTTGTTTATTAAAGAGAATGTGTTTAAATTAAATTGATATTGTGTGAGTTTTGTACAAGAGTATGTATAAGCTTCAATAGTGTGTGTATGTTTCTATTGGTTGGATTTGATAATGAGTCATGTAATTGTGTAGGATGAGTAGTGGACTACAAGGATTGGCTCACCTTAAGTGGGTACCCAGTGCTTGATCTACATCAATTGGTATCAAAGTAGGATGATCGTTGGGGAATGTGTTGAGATTGAGATTGTGAAGAAATATGTTTGCCTCGAGATGAGATTAAAGGTGAGAGAGAATCTCATTGAAGAAAGAAGATGAGAAAGTTGAAGAATATGTAGAGACTAGTGAAGATGGAAAAGCTCACTATAAAAGATTAGAGATGTGTTGAAATGTGTTCAGAGCATTTGAAATGGTAAGGGGTGTCTCAAAGGATCGAGAGGATTTGTTATAGGAGTCATGCAATTGCAGAGGGTTGAGGGGGAAATTAAAGCCATAGAGAAACTATTGTAAGTGTGAGTTTTGTTGTAGGTATGAAAGTGGAATTGTAATTGTAGAGAGATGGATGATCTAATAATTTTGTTGGAGGTATGAAAGAGGACCTTTAACTGTAGAGGGTTAATACCCTAGAGTTGGAGATTTGTTGCAAGTGAAATCATGTGACTGGAAAGGGGATGTGTGAGTCTCTAAGAGAAAATGCAGAAGATTGCAGCAATGAGCAAGATGTGCTTTAAGAAGAGGACAATGATGCTCATCAAGAGATGGGTGAAGATTTTATAGGTAGAAGAGCTAAAAGAAAGGTATATAGATATTGCCTCTAAAGAATTGGCAAGACTTGAGGCTAGAATGGATGGATTTGAGATTGAGTAAAGCAGAAGGATTGAGAAGATTGTAGGTCAAAGAAAAGTTTAAAAAATTATAAATGACAAGGTAGTAAAGAGGAATAACAAAGTAGCAGAAAAATAGTTTACAAGAAGAGAAAGGAGTAATGGAGCAAACTTGAAAGTTTTTAAGCCTACAGTGGTTTTGGGTGAAGAGGAAGAAAATTAGTTGAGAAAGTTTCTAATGTTTATAATGTTACACATATGGTTCTTAAGGTTATCATTGATGTCAACACTATCATAAGCTTGTCATTAAAGTTAACACTATCTTGGATGTGTTATGGTGTTCATGGTTTGATGTCATGTCCTATCTCTAAGTAGAGAAGATACAATTCAAGGCTGAAAGTCATGCCTTGATCAATGCATATTTGAGTATGAAGTTATATTAACATGGGAATTAGAAGCACTAAGATGATTAGATGTGTTGCTGATGGAGTGACTCTCATGGTGACTAGATCATCAGAAGAGTATTTTGCAGTTTGAAGGAAGTGTTGAAGACAATTACTGTACAACAATAGAATGCTCTACATTCCCCCTCATTAGTAGATATAGCTATGTGGTTCTAGAAATATGTTCTACGTGTAGTGAATATGATAATTCCAAAGTTTTAGATCATTTCTCACTTCACTCCAATGTGAAAGTTATGCATGATAAGAGTCCTGACATGTGTTCTGATAGAATGAGGTAGTGTTGAAGGCCTATTGGAATGCTCCACATTCCTTTGAAAGTGAATGATTGCATTTTTTATATTTAGGACATGTCTATGGATGTGTATTACATGCTTCCTTTAAGTTTCAAGCCTCTCGGTGGTCCACGAGCTCAGTTTTCCAATGACAGTATGTGGTAGAGTGTTCCATTTCACTTGGTATTCTTAGAGTTCATGATTGATTATATGCAACACAAATTGTTGATGTGTGGAGGTAAAGGAGTGTTTGGAGATGTTGTATGAGTCACGTAGACTCATCTGGAAGAGTTTCATGAAGATATTTCTTATTTCGAGTATCGCACAAGGTTTTCAAGTTGTTGTGGTCATTATGCTTCAAGTTTCATATGTTTTTTCTTAAGATTGTCCTATTTTCAAATGAGCAGAGTGTGTGGATGTAATTCCTTGGTGTTTAAAGTTGTGAATGATGTTTTGGACCTAATTAAGAAAGTTTTGATGTCCACAAGGCATGGGTCATCTACTGGTGTAGTGTGTAGTCTTGTTTATGACTTGTCTTCTACATGTTTCCTATTTTATACTATCTGGCCAACTTGTAAATGCATTTTTCATATTTTATCTAGATGACAAGCAATGTAATCAATGTAATATCATGTATAAATTTTAAATTATAGTGAGTTAGGTAAGGTGTGATAGCAAAGTGACTGATAGGGCTCGCATGCAAAATAAGAAGCAAAATGAATGCATTATGATGTGTGACTGAAGGAGAAAAAGCATAAGTTATTGATGCTATCCTGATTCATCTTGAAGACATATTTGTGATAGTGATCAAGTGTAGAGTGTCCTGAAATGATCTGATCATAAGAAGGGAGTGTGAAGAGATAGAATTACAATCATCAAAGGTGTGAATTTTAATGTCAGTTTTCAGACAGTAGAAAGACTGTCATACTGTAAACCTTTGTTAATGTATTCTCCATTCAGAGAGTAGTATCTTCCTTGGGAGTGACCCTATATAAAATTTTATAGGGAGTAGTAGCTTCCTTGGTTTGTAGCCCTAAAACAAAGTTATTATTTTTGAGCTTAATATATTGTGAGTTAATCCCAATCGAGGTTTTTCCCTTCTAGGGTTTTCCACATATATGTGGTGTTATGTGTTGATGTGCAATGTGTTAATATTTCATGCTTATGTTAATACTGTTATGCTTAAGTTTTAATCTTCTTTAGATAAGTTGAAGTTGTTTAGACACTTATTCATCCCCCTCTCAGTATCCTAGTGTGTCCAATAATTGTTATTAGAGCCAAGTTCTTTTAAATGAAGCTTAACCACTTGTGGAAGCTCCAAGATGTCACAAATGGATCTAGCAAGATACTTAGATTTGATGGAACAAATTATGCCTTTTGGAAGCTAAGGATGGAATCCTATATCAATTCTCTAAGGTGGTGTTTTGGAATCTATCAAGACTAGTTACAAAGTTCCTGCTACTATTCCTATAGATGTAGATGAAGTTAAGAAGTATGATAACAATGCCAATACAAAGTTTTCTATCATGAGTGGGTTAGCTGATCCTGAACTGTCAAAAGTAATGTGTTGCAATTTTGCTAAAGAAGTTTGGGTTAAGCTTGAAACCATTTATGAAGGAGACAAGAAAGTAAAGCAAGCAAAGAAGCAAATCTTCAAGAGAATATTTGAGAACCTAAAAATGTTAGATGATGAAGATATTGTTGGATATATGCTCTGGGTGAATGAAGTAGTCAATGGTATCATAGGTCTTGGTGGAGAAGTGAAATAAGATGAGATTGTAAATAAGGTTCTAATATCTCTTCCCAAATCTTACAGTCATAAGGTATCTTCTATTGAGGAGAATGTAGACTTGGATACATACACAATAGACAAATTATTTGGATCCCTTATTGCCTTTGAAATGAAAGAGTTTGGAAGTGATGCTCCAAAGAAAGAAGCTTCTTTCAAAGCCAGTATGAAGACAAAGGAAGAAGTTGTTGATGAAGATGAGAGCTTTGATGAAGTTGAAGAAATTTTTTAAAGAAGAATGAATAAAGGCTCTTAAAAATACAAAGGTAAGTTACTTCTCAAATGTTTCAATTGTGGAAAGGTTGATCGCTTTGCTTGTAAATGTCCTTTTAAAGAATTAAGGGGTGGTAACAAAAGAGACAAGTTCAAGAGAAGTTTGTATTCCATAGAAAGGAATTATTCTTCAGAAGATGATGATCATGATGATTCAAATGATGAAGCACTTCTCATGGCCTTGAGTGTTGGTGAAAAAAGGATGATGTTGGAAAATGTGAGAAGACTGATGCCTTACAAATAATCAAAACAATGAAAGATCAATGTTTGTATGGACTTCCTTTCATGCAAGAGAAGAAGACAAGACTTATATAATTGATAGTGGATTATCAAGTCATATGACTGGTGATAAGGAGAAGTTTATAAGCCTTGAGAAGTGGGATGGTGGTGCTGTCAAGTTTGGTGGTGATGAGTTAACATAAATGTGTGGAAAAGGTGCTATAACTATTGATGGGAAGAATAGGACTGAGGATGTCCTTTATGTCAAGGGGTTAAAACACAATCTTCTCAGTGTTAGTTAGATGTGTAGCAAGAGCTATAATCTCACCTTTAATGCTAAAGCCTGTGAAATCAGGAAGGCAAGGTCTAGAAAACTAGTTGTAGAAGGTATCAAGACATATGGTGATATCTATCATCTGAAGGAGGTAAATAAAAGAACATGTTTGTTGGCTCAATTAGGCGAGTGTTGGTTGTGGTACAAGATAATGGGACATGAAAATTTTTATTATATGGTAAATATCTATTCTACTCATGCAGTGAGAGACATGCCTAAGATAATCAAACCCACAAATACAGTATGCAGGAAATTGTTGCAAGTATGTGCCTAACCGGTGTTGTCATTGATGTCAACATATCATTGTTGTCATTGGTGTCAACTATGCTCTTATTTTGATGCATGTTAGATGCTTTGTACTTGCCTATGTAATGTTGGAGATAATGAGTAAGTGATCCTGAGATTGAGTTTGTAAGTGTTTTTTAGAAAATTTGCTTCTCCGGTAGAAATAGTATATAGAAGAATATCTTTGATTACAACAGAACAGTTCAGTAGATTGCCCTGCATTTCTTGTAGAATGAATATCCTTGTTTGCAGATTGGAAGCTATTTAGATGCATGTCTGAAAATGCTATGTTTCAAGTTTGAGCCTTCGGTATGAAGATTTGAGTGAGTTATGTTCACCAGAGTGAAAACTACTTTTTCTGTATATTTGGTGGTGACAGGGAGAATGTATTATGCTCCACATTCCTCTACATTTAAGTATTTTAGTCTGCTATTCTGGAATAAAGTTTGTAGTGATGTTATGTGCCTTCAAACCCAATGGTTTGTGATCTGGTGGTCCGCAAGTGATCTTTTATTTATGACAGAGGATGATAGTTATGCTCAAGTGCTCTAGATTGAAGAATCTTCTTGACAAAGTGATTAGAGATTGTGTGGATGTTCTTGGTGATTTCAATGTGCTTATGGATGTCTCCTGATCATGTTCCTACCTTTGGATTGGTCTGCAAAGAGCAATTTAGATTTTGGATGAAGGTTGTTCTAAGAAGACTTAGTGTTAACATCAATCTTGGCTGACTTGGTTGTTTTCACTACTTGCGGAGATACATCGAAGATTGTTGAAGCATGTAGTGGCATGGAAGATTGCACTTGGGTCCCAGCTAAGGCATAACATGATCCGCATACATCTTTACCTTAGCAATTTTATTTAGGTTCAGACCTATTTCTATGTATGTTTGTAATGCCAACCTTCGAGATTGTTCCAATGGTTGATGAATGTAACATTTGCTGACCTTGATGTACATTCCAAGGTTGATGAATTGTATAAAAACATATAATGTAGTTGTGAAAAAGATGTCCTTGAGTGAAAATGTGAAGATAAGTGCAAAAGTGTATGAAGAGTGCAATATTATTATTTATTTATCAAAGTGTCCTATATAATTTCTATTTAATGAAGCAATTAACCAAAACAATAATCACACAATTACAACCCGATAAACAACATGTCAAACAATACCTGATGACAAAACACAATCAAACAACAGTGAAGTTTACTATCATGCCTGTCCCAACCTTACTGACAGGATACAAGACTGGATACTCAACCTTTTTCAAGGATGGTGACAAAGATAGGGACCTTACGTTATCTCCGTTCAACAATTTCCATTGGTGTTAAGACATGCTCAGACCTATCAATTCAGGTGGAGTTGATGCCGAATACCTGCATCCTGCAGCAAATAAAATAGTTGAACAAACATATATATAATCATACAGTCAAACACACCGTAAAAGGGATTCGCAGCGTAGCAGGGTACTCATGCATGAGTAATGTGACACTGTCCTTTTCACCAACGCATCAAATAAATAACCACATTATGAATAAAATACAATTGCTTAACAATTAAGATAAAACAATCAGTTATTGAACGACTAAATAAGAACCATCATCAGATAATCACATGATACTCATAATATGATTGATCCACATAATTAAATCCATAACTAATCATAACATAAGAATAAAACACCAGTACTAACAGTATCATCAAATGTCATCATAGCAGTAATCTAACATCAAAAGAGTATCATCAACTAATCATCATAATAGTAAATCCATCATCAAACAAGATATCATAATGTCTAGACCTAATATAACAACTATCAGTCTAACAGAAAGCAAAAATGAGGGGCACTACATTTAACAAAGCTACTATAAAGAACTAGTGCACACTTCCAATAATAGATGAGCTCTTTGATCAAATGAAAGTAGCTACAATGTTCTCAAAGATAGACCTTAGATCTAGCTATCACCAGTTGTGGATTAAGGATGATGACATTTCAAAGAAATCTTTTAGAACTCATTGTGGTCACTATGAGTTCACAGTAGTACAATTCAGTCTAACTAATGCTCTAACAGCCTTCATGAATTTGATGAATATCATATTCAGTGATTGTTTAGATGATTTTGTATTGATATTTCTTGATGATATATTGATATACTCTAAATCAGTGGAGGAGCATGAGACGTATTTGAGAATAGTCTTATAGAGATTGAGAGATAAAAAAATTATGGTTGTTATGTTGTAAAATGTCCCCCTAGGACTTTTTTTACCTATTAGTTTATCTCCTGGGTCCCGTTATTTTAATCATGCATATGTAAATCTTATCCCAGAGAAAATTTCTCTGAAACCTATGAAAAATGGGGCTTAGGGGCCTATCTTAATGCTTAAATAAGACAAAAATAGGCCTTTGGACTTGGGTGCCCATGCGCTTGTCCAGACCTAGTTTGCCTAGATCAAAATACAAATTGTCAGAATTATGACTGTTAAAAGGTTTCTCTTTTTCAGTCTTGTCAATTTAATTTAGGAATGTTAATGGGAATGCATTTATAAGCATGTTTTAGACTTCATTTTACACCTAGATGGTTAACAAAGACATGTGATATTGACCTAAGTGATTTCAAGGCATTCATTCTGTTGTAGAGCAATATTGTGTTGTGTTTGTATGTGTTTTTTTGTAGATTTGGCTTTATTAATCCATCTCCCCATGATTTGAAGGCACTTCATCTCTGTGAGGGTTTCAACTCCAAGGCGACATCTATTTGTATTTTAATCAACCTGTCTTATCATTTAATTGTGCCTCTATCCACAAATGACACACACTCTATCTAACAATAGTGTTGGAAGGCTTGAATGCCATTATGAGGCTTGATTGAGGCAATCTCCTAAACACCACAACCCCCAACCCCTCTCTTGTGATTGCATGTTACAGGTACATGATCTTGTAGAGAGGAGTTGCGGGAGATTAGAGCAGAGGATAAAGATTCAGGATTTGAAGAAAAGAGTAGGAAATATCCCTTTCTAGACTAGGGTGCCTACCCCTATGTCCTCCCAATCACCATTGTTGGAAACTTTGAAACAGGTTGCAGTCTTCATCATCTTATAGTTCCAGAGCCATAAAGAAATTTGCCTGTTAGACTAGGGCACTTGCCCTATTATACATGAAGTTTCTACTTTCTGAAATATAAATCTAGGTATGTATCTAATTAGTATTTAGTACCTTCATGTGTGATCATTTCTTGTATTTCATTCGTTTGTATACAGAATCATATAATTAGGGTTTAAGGATAAATCAGATTAGGGTTTTGACAAATCATCAATCTATTCTATCTTTCCTATCATCTCATAGTGACATTAGACTTGTACCTGAGTCCTCTATCATTAGTAGTGACTTATCTCAGACTATATCCTTGAATGAATGTGTGAAAGAAGGGTTTGATTGAATCTAATTAACATACACTTTCATCTTACCCCATTTTCATACATTACATTTTGGTGAACCAATGTTTTTTTCTAAACCTGCATCTTTTTGAGTGTTGTAATTAGTTTTTCATTCATCTATATCATATTCATCATCATACATTCAAAAACCTTGCATAAATTTGAAAAATTTGGAAAAATAAGCATTTTTTACTTGCGTTAAGACATAGTTTGCACTATCTTCCTTGCATATCATTGAAAAAACTATTTTTCTGATATATACATCAGATATGAGATAAAATACAACATTTCTTCTTTTCATGATTATCTATCTTGCATTTGCATATCAAATTTGCTAGGGTTTTACTTGAAATTTGCATTTTATTCATATAACCTAGTAATTTCAAAAGCTAGGGTTTTTAGTTAAAATATTGTTTCAAATTTTAATACTCATTTAAAAACTCATTAAAATTTGATTTTGGACTCTAGTGTTTTTTTTAAATTTTAAAATGCGTCTGGTAAACTTTTTAACGTGACCGGTGACACTGGTGCGACACACCCTCCGGCTCCACACGAATGCTTTTGCCCGAAGCAATGAATTGGTGAGGCCACAACATGGGGGACCTCATCCCCTAGCAAGAACACTTCAAACCCATGAGCTCGTTGGACTAGCAAAGGTGTAAAGCCTGCGAGCTCGTTGGCCCAATGGGGGTTTGAACTCTGGTGGCCGCCACTACAACCGAGTGACTTAACCACCAAACCACTCCCTTATTAGCACATTTTGGACTCTAGTGGTTCATCATAGTGTGTTATTGCACTTAGATTTCAAATTTTACATTTACACATTGTGTATTTCAACAAAAAGAAGCATATTCATTCATCTTTTTTTAATTTTAATGGTACATTAAGCATTGTAGGATTTTGGCATCCTATTTACATCTGATCTGAGCTTTTTTATATATCACATCTAATTAGATTTCATTCATTTCATCATTTTCCATAATTTAATAGCTTTAATTCACTATTAGGGTTTAAAAAATCCTTGCATTTTTAGTACATTTGGCTAATCTTTTGCATAGCTTTGCAAGATTGGTGTGTTGTGACAAATTTTACTGCATTATTGGACTGATTAAAGGTCTTTAAGCTGATTTCCCTCATCATACATTTATTTTCTATCATGCCCAAGCTAAAACTCTTGAGTATGATCCACAGAACATAGATTAAATCCTTTATAAATGTCAATTATTAACACTAGTTTCAAAAAAAGTAAAAACCATTTCACAAAATTTAATCGATATGCCATATGTATAACCAACATTGAATACATTTTTCCATTAAACATAAGTTTTTATATAAAAAAAAATCAAGAACTAAACATTTGTAATACAAATATACACAACTACAATAAGCGCTATATGATCATCCTTTCACAAGGTGGGAAAACACTTTCTTAGCACCAGTATCCTGCACAAGTAACAATCATAAATCTACACAACTAAATATAAACATTAGTTTTAAAAAGTCAAATCATAAACACATTGCACAAGATGATGAGACTACAAGCCCTAGGGGCCAAACCTAATGTCTTGGGAGCTCATCCATTATGGCCTTGTCTGCGTACATGTAGAACATAGACTTTGTAGTTCAAGTAACTTGTCTAACAACCATAAGGTTGACTAAATTAAAAACAATTTGTAAGGATACCAATTTCCATTAACTCATATTTTATTGTGTAAAAGTGAAATTAATAGCTAATCCCAAGAACGAAAATATAACTTGTTTGAAAATAATCAAGAGTGATTGTCAATAAAATAAACATAACTTCCTAAAAGCAAATAAAAATATTATCAACCCATAAATGTTAACCAAACAAATACAAACTCCCTTTCCCAAGCCATAAGAAATAAGAAAGTTATGACAAATTTACTACTAGGTGTTTTTTATGGCAAGGCCATTTTTATTCAATTATGTCATTTTATTCTTATTCTTAAATTTATTTCCATTCATTGAATTAAATTTAAAATTAGATATGAGACTAATTTAATTTATATAAATACCTTTTCCTTTTTAATACATTATTTATATTATGTTTAGTATTGTTTTTGTGATTAGCGAAATCAAAATGAGATAGAAAACACAAAACAAGTTCATAAAAACAAATGTTATACCTCACTATGACTCACAAATCCAAGATAGGGTTGTAGAAGCATGCACCCAAGAGCTCCTAGATATACCCTAGATAATGGATTCAATGTGAAATGCTCTATCTAATGCAACTCACAAGCTAGATCAAGAGATTTTTTTGGCATGGTAACATTACTTAGAAATTGGATCCTAAAATGGCTTGGAGGATGTTGTATTTATAGGCATTTTGGAGAGATTTTGATCCAATGGTTGAGGATGAAGGTGATGTGGAGGGCCTAGATTTCATCTTAAAAAATGGAGGGCTAGGAATAAAGATGAATTTTAAATTCATCTTGGGAAAGGGGTGGAGTAAATGAGGTTGGGTGAGATGGATTATTTGCGAATTAAAAATTCACATGGGGAAGGGCAAAATGAATTAAAAATTCATTTGGGGAAGAGTGGATATTAATGAGTTATGGCATGTGTAAGGGGTGTAAGAGGTATTAAATGAAGATTATGACACATGTGTATAAAAAATTGATTTATATGAGATATATTTCAATTTTTTATTTGTGGGATGTGGGGAGGAGTGTTAATCAAGGTTTGACCATTTTAATTAGGGTAATTAGCCTAATTAATATGGCTGGAAAAAATTAGGGACTGGGTTAATGGGAGGTTAAGATTAATTAAATAAGGTTTTATTTAATTAATCTTAAGGCTAGGATGATATAGGCTAGGGTAGGCAATTAAATAATGACTATTTAATTACCTAGGGTAGGGATAGGTTAATTAATAGGCTAAATTAATTAGTTAAACATGATTTACCTAATTAATTGGATTTAGTGAGAAGGGAGAAATTAACCAAATAAATATTGCATATTTACTTAATTAATTGGCTAAAGTTGAACTATTGAATTAATAAAATTAATCCAATTGTTGGGGATAGAATGATGATAAATTAGGTGAAGGGATAATTAATTAAATACAATTTTAATTAATTGATTAGAAAGGAAATTGGTATGCTTAGGGATGTCGAGAGTCGGTTTGACAATGGAGACATTTTTAGGTGTCTACATTTGCCCCTCTTTGACGTGGCGTCAGGACCTAGCAGGGAAGTGGTGTCAGGTCAAAGAAAAATATGCCCCAGTTGTCAGGAAGGAATAAAATGGGTGAGGAATGCCCCCTCAAGAGGTCGCTAAAAAAATAAAAAAATTTCAAGTGAACTATCAAAAGGACGCGATAGGAGTGAAGGTTTGATAGAGGATGGAAAAAGATGACAGGAGGAAAAATGGAGGAAAAAGGTTGTGATTTGCACCCTGGAGGGGAAAAAGAGTAGCCAGAAGGATGACATGGCTTACTATATTTAGAGTAGTGGGCCCTAAGGGTGCCACATTTGCACACATTAAATTCTTGAGAAGGAGCAAAGGAGAGATGGCAGAGTGCAATCCCAAATTCCCGCGACTCACCCACATTTTTGAGCATTTCTGATCGTATGGCCGAGCACCAGAGGCTAGACCCCATGTAGGGCCTAACCCTAGCTTTGTCATTTTTTGATTTTGGCACATTTTTTGGGCTTTAGGAATTTGTTGTGGCACTATTGCAAGATCGCGTGGTGCTAAAAAGAAGTGGATTAGCGCAATCCTTTGGATTGTTGCTATCCGCTAGGGTAGAGCAGAGGTGGATTGGTGCCATATGCTTAACATTTTGGCACCATCCTCTGTATTAGTGCAATGTGTGTAGGGTTTCGGGTTTTGGCATTTTGGTGCCAAATAGGGGGAAGGGTAGCGCTATCTTTTAGATAAGTGCTATAATGGATAATAGTGCTATCTTTATGATTAGTGCTATGTGGAGGAATAGTGCTATACTTGATATAGGTGCTATCAGGAAGGGTGGCGCCATTCGTTAGATTGGTGCCAAGTGGAAGGGTAGCGCCATTTGTTGAAATGGTGTGAAAAGGCTGCGCAGTGGCACTATATTGTGAATTAGCACCCTGGGGAAATGTGGTAGCACCATCATTAGAAATGGTGCAACATATGGTCTGTTGTGGTGCCAAAGTGTTTTGGTTTTCCACATTAGAAGAAAGGGGTGGATTTGGAAAAAGATAGGTAGATTTTTGACCAGAAAACTATGGATGCACGATACGAGGTCATTTATAGTGTCCTCGGGGGAGCGACGCATGCCATCTGTGATGGTGTTATTTGATCAGTTCGATGATTCCACCCAGGCTCGACTAGCGAGGTTAGGGCTTTTGACAGCTGCATCGATGCTAGTGCTACGAGCTCATAGAGCTCTGATTACAACTATTGTAGAGTGTTATCAGCTAAAGACTTGTTCATTTTTGCTTCCTATTGGCGAGATCATCATCACTCTTGAGGATGTTTATCGTATCCTCAAGCTACTGATTCATGGTCGTCAGGTGACATATGACACGAGGAGGGGACGAAGGGCCTTGATTAGAGTATTTGAACGCGATCACATGGCTTTGTCAACAGATGGGAGGGAGATGAGCTATGAGGGGACACTGGCGGCGGGTGCAGATCACTTTGCTTTATTCCTATGTGCATTGATCAGTGGCGTAGTGATGCCAAATAGGAGAGGTAGGGGATTTCTGGTTGGATGGGGAGAGATGATTGAGGGGATGGTCTGACATGAGACCATGTATGCTTGGGGACCGACGATGTTAGCGCAACTTTATCATGAGATGCATATAGTTGTTTATCATCGTGATTTAGCTTTATCAGCTAGGGTTACTTTGCTGCATGTGTGGATCTGGGAGCATATTTTGGTTACTCGGCCGAGATGTGGGTATTATTGCCGTCCGTTTGAGGCCTTTGTTTTCCTATATCGAGATACCGAGTATACATACATTGGGTAGATTCGGTATTGGAGATGGGTGTTGGATGACATCATTCGGGTTACCTGGCAACCATACATCAGAGTGGAGCCCTGGCCAGATGACGATGTTCACATGCCTTTCACTTTCCAACAGCACTACCTGATAGGTCAAGGGGACCATACAATTGATATGTATCTACCGTTGCAAGTTATGCGACAGTTTGGGTTACAACAGCATGCTCCATAGCAAATGGCGATTTTTGTATGAACCTGTCGAGATGTCCGTTATTGGCCTACAACCATACAACCCTAGGTTGCCCTGGAGGATTTTGTAGCTTTGGAGCCGTTGATGTGGGATTGGCAGAGTGTGGTCAGGGATGCAGGCACTACTCATGTGTATGAGACATGGTGGTAGATGTGGTGACCTACACGGTACACCGACCTTGCAGAGGAAGTAGTCCCTACGGAGGAGGCAGCAGCGTTAGGGGATGAGGAGTTTGAGGAGGATAGAGATGATGATTCTGATGGAGATGGTTTCCTAGAGGAGGGTGAGGAGATTATTGCAGACTATCTTGTGGAGGTTGGGGGAGATGGGGAGGAGAGGGAGATTGGGAGAGATGGGGAGCTGATGGATGTGTTAGCAGTAGCAGCAGCTGGACAGGTCGGGCTTAGGGGAGAGGGGCAGGCAGGTGGTAGTTCACAGGTGCCCCAGCAGCAGGTGCGATAGGGGGAACTTGTACAGCAGGTACCTGTGGAGTAGGTTTAGATCGGAGTGGTGTCGAGGCAGGGAGGACCTTAATAGCGTGGGGGACAACCGAGGGTAGGTAGGGGTGTTCTGCTCCCACCATAGGTATCGCAACAGCAGTAGGCTATTGCAGTAGGACATCAGGCAGAGGCGAGCACTTCAATGGCAGGTGGAGAGTTAGGGCTTCGATGGTCCTCATCTCGTTAGTGGCCTCAGAGTGGAGAGGAGGAGGAGGTTGAGAGTTTGTAGGCACAGGTAGCTAGCCTGCAGGAGGCTTTCGAGAGTCATGAGGCAGAGTTAGTGCAGTTGTGGGGTATAGATGGTATAGATGGATAGGTGGCTGCATTGAGGGCGCAGTTAGCCTAGGTATAGTGTGAGATAGCGGTTTTGATAGGAGAGTAGGATGCTACCCTTGTGAGATCCTAGCAGGTGGAGGCTACAGTGGCTAGTTTATAGGCTTCAGGTGCCGGTATGACCCCAATTTTGATATTGATGTAGACACAATTGTCTCAGGTATAGGCACAATTGTTAGAGGCTAGAGGATGGACAGATTATTATTAGGCCCTCTATTGTGCAGCAGTGTCTGCAAAGTAGCGTGCACTGAGCTACAGTCAGCTCAGTGGATCCAGGACGTCTAGGTCACACAAGTCTAGATCAGTTCATTCTGTTCAGTAGGTGATGGGTCCCCCATCACATGTGCCCGAGTAGGCTACATAGGTATAGGTTTAGCCGCAGACATAGCCATAGCCACAAGTAGGACCACAGCCACCACTAGGACCGAGATCCCCCACTGAGTCAGAGAGAGGGTCCTCTATGTGACAGTTGTATCATTTTGGCCCTTGAAGGCATTGTATCATGACATGTTATTATATATTTTTTGATGTATATACATGAGCGATGTATATTTTGCAATGATGATATATGAGATGATGCTTTTTGATGGCCTATATGTTTGTTTATGATGTTTTTATATGATTATGATGATGCTTATGTTGATGGATGTAGTATGCTTTATGAATTATATGCTATGGATGTGTTGTGTTTATACGATGTAGTACGTTGATGTTATGGATGTACCTAGTGATGTGATATGATGGATGTAATGATGGTTTAGTTAGTTTGATATATGCATGTTTGTGATTTATGGACTATGATGTATAATGCAAATAAATGTTCAGATTAATAAACATTTATTATGGATACAAATTGTAATGCAGTGGAAATGTATGTTTATCTTAATAAACACATGTTATGTATGGAAATATGGATATGCAACTAGATGGTTATAAAATACAACTAAATGATTATAATTATGATTATGCAATGTAACTAAATGATTATGCTTACGTGAGTAGATGTAGCTAAATGATTATGAAATGATATATGGAATGCAATGTAATGATTATGGAATGCAAACTAAGCGTAAATTAAATAATTATATTCAATTTAAATGATTATGGAATGGAATGTAATGATTTATGACATTTCACTAAATGATTTTAAAAGGCTCCTAAGTGTTTGCAAACTAAATGATTATGATATGTAACTAAAGGATTCTAAAATGCACCTAAGTGTTTGCAAACTAAATGATTATCATGTGCAACTAAAGGATTCTAAAATGTACCTAAAATGAAATGCAAATTAAATGATATATGATATGCAAACTGAAGGATTCTAAAATGCACCTAAATGAAATGCAAATTAAATGATATATGATATGCAAACTAAATGGTATAAAATGCAAACTAAATAATTATGAGATGCTTAGGTCTTGATACACATGATGTTCTTTGTTGAACCTTGGGTGGTGGGGCTGTGTGATAGGGGAATGGGTGGGGAGAGGAGAAGGTTTGGTGGATTGGGTACGGAAATGATTGGTTATGGTTAGATTGGTGAGGGGTTTGGGATGGTTAATGAGGGAGTTGCTGGGTCATGAAACACCACGTCATTAAGGGGGGGATTTGATTTCGTTCGGGATGGATTGGAAATCAGTAAGAAGATAGGTTAGTTAGAAGAATTTGGGACAAGGGATGAGTAGATGGGGGGGAATCTAGGCCTAGATAGTATGGTTGAATGGGTGATAGAAAGATGATTTGAGCTAGCAATAGTAGTTGCATCAGTTGAAGTGAAAGCATTTCTTAATTTATTATAGCAATGTAGGATACAGTTCACAAAGGTATGAGATGACCTAGGTGATGATATATATCCCACAATTGCATGGACTAGACCCACAAACAATAGGTTGATTTCATGCATACCCAAGGTAGTATAACCTTACCTAGCCGGGGAAGGGGACTCATAGCGATGAGTGCTCCTAGTACATATAAGGTATTGATGCATGTATATGCAAACGAGGCACACCATGCTAGAACCAACCCAAGCTTCAAGATATGAAGACTATTCTTAGAGCAATGAAACTAACCCACAAGCACAACATACAAAAACAATGACCATGTTTACTCTAGGTGTTGTTCGCCACTTACCATGATATAATGAGATCAAGGTAGCTTTGGAAATGACCTAGAGTGAGACTCTATCAAAAAGACCAACAAAAAGATACAAATAGTCATTGTGTTCTCTTGCCAAGATACATGTTGATAGGATGACAAATTCTTGTCCATTGTAGGAACAATATATCCTAGGACGGGAATCAGTTGGATTTTGTTGGATACTTTTCGAAAGGTGGGCAAAAGGATAGACATGCCATGTGTGGGATTATAGTTGGTATGTTGATTGATGATTTTTGTGTGAGGCGCGATGTTTCAAGCGTATACCTAGCGTGTGTATCATTTGTCGGGTCCAACAAGCTCAGTGAATGGGGACCATCCAAATGAGTTGGATGGGTGCATCTTATGTACCTGAGTACTGGATACATCCTTCGTATTCCAGACTTCCTACATACCCTGTGTCCACTGGATCAAGGTACTTTCAAGATGCGAGCGAGATAAATATGTAGTTCTGGCAAGACTTGATGATATGGGAATGGTTTGGGATGGGTGTGATGCTGAGGGTTGATGGATGTTGATGGTCGTGATTTGCAGAGGGTACTATTATGGATTGATGTGTGGGGGTGATTTGCAGCGAATCTTTAGAAATGTTTTTTGGATTTTAGTGATTTTTTTATTGTTTTTGGATTTTGATTTTCTATTGTTTTTGGATTTTTTGATTTTGAGCTATTTTTGGATTTTTTGATTGTCTATTGTTTTTTGATTTTTTGATTTTCTGTTGTTTTTGGATTTTTTGATTTTCTATTGTTTTTTGATTTTTTAATTTTTTGTTGTTTTTTGATTTTTTTGATTTTCTGTTGTTTTTTGATTTTTTTGATTTTGAACTATACAGATGAAAGCTTACAAGGATCCTAATTCCACAAATTAGCTGTGGGTGGGGTAATGCGGGGTGGGCGATCGGATTTGATGTTTCAAAATCCCAAGCCATGGGATGTGTTCAATATGGAGTGTTGTGACGGAAAGAGGACTTATTAGATGGTAGAATCGGCCACTACACATGGCACCTGAGACAAGTTTTCACCATGGTACCAATCTAAGGCATCACCAAAGTGATTTTCACCATTGGAAGTCTTTATTGCACTCAGTTTTTTTCTTGATTTTTTTTTAAATTTTTTTCTTGGGGTACTCGATGGGTTATGCATAGAATTTCTTCGGGTGTAGAATGTTCATAGGCTCATCTAGAGGTTGCCCCTTAGGTGTTGCAAGCTGGTATGCTCCTGATCCATAGCTGGATGTGATGACATAGTGCCCTAGCCAATTGGGTTCAAATTTTCCTTTCTTGGGGCACTCCTGCAAGTTTTTCTGGTTTTCCATAAGGACAAGGTCACCTACTTCAAATTTTTGGTTTCTAATTTTCTTGTGATAGCTTCTTCTAAGGTGATTTTGATAGGCCTGCAGGTGGTTCAACACATCCAGACATTTCTCATCCAGTAATTCTAGCTCATGCAACCATGTGACCCGGTATTCCTCATCATTGATTATATTTTGCATAGACACTCTTAGGAATGGGAGCTCAACCTCAATAGGTAAAATGGCTTCAGACCCAAATACAAGGGAATATGGAGTGGCTCCTATGGGGGTATGGATGCTTGTGCGATAGACTCATAGGACGGGGTTGAGCTAGAGGTGCCAGTCATGACCGGCTTCATTAATTGTCTTCTTTAGAATGTGGAGGATGGTTTTATTTGAAGCTTCTGCTTAACCGTTTCCTTGAGGATAATATGGAGTGGAGAAGTGGTGTTGGATTTGGAATTTTTCACACAAAGTGTGGACTTCCTAGTTCTTGAATGGTTTTCCATTGTTGGTGATGATGGAATGAGGGATACCATAATGACATATGATATAATGGAGGATAAACTTGGATATTTGGGTTCCAATGGTGAAGGCGAGTGGTATTGCTTCCACCCACTTAGTGAAGTATTCGGTAGCTGTGATAATGAATTTATGGCCATTGGATGATGGTGGATGTATTTTGCCTACAAAGTCAAGCCCCCACTATGAGAAAGGCCATGATGTCATGATTGGTTGCAATTCTTGTACTAGTGTGTGAATGAGATCTCCATCCTATTGACATGGTAGGCATTTTTTTTACAAACCGAGAGGCGTCTCATTCCATGGTTGGCCAATAGTATCTGGTCCTCAAGATCTTTTTAGTGAGAGTGGGTCCACTTGAATGTGCCCCACAAATGCCTTCATGTACCTCTTGCAAGGCCACTTCAGCTTCCCTAGAGTCTAAACATCGTAAAAGCGTGCCATCAAGACTCCTTTTGTACAGGGTATCTCCTACAAGGGTGAAGTGGGAGGCTCAGTGGATGAAAGTTTTTCATTGTGAGGTGGATAGGTCAAGAGGGACGATGTTATCATGGAGATATAGATAAGTTTCTTGATACCATGGAGATAAGGGACCAATGACTTCACATACTAGCTCTGATTGGCGAACATCATATGCTGGAATAGGGAGTTCTTCTATCAGGAATTCATACTTCTTGCTATCCTTCTTCATGTCGACCAGGGATTTGATGGTGGCCATGGCATCTGTAGCTTTGTTCTTTAGCCTTGGGATTTGTTCAAAGTGGATGTCATCAAAATAGTCTTTAAAGTCATCGGCCGCCTTTTTATAAGGCAGGGGTTTATCATCCTTGGTCTTGTACTCATTGTTTACTTGCCGAATGACCAGTTGAGAGTCTCCATACACTGTCAGCTTCTCAATTCTCCATTTGATTGCCATTCGGAGACCTGTGATAAGGGCCTCATACTCTGCCATGTTGTTGGTACATGGGAATGTAATTTTGAATGTCTTGGGGATGGTGTCACCTTGAGGGGTAACAAACAAGATGCCTGCCCTTGAGCCTCTATGTGTATATGACCCATCAAAGTACATTTTCCATGTTTCTGTTGGTGATGCTATTGTCAAGATGGTTTCGTCAGGGAATTTTGCCAGTGTAGGACATTCTGCAAGGATGGGTGCTTCAGCTAGTTGATCAGTGATAACCTATCCTTTGATAGCTTTTCTCTCAGTATATTCAATGTCAAATTTCGTGAAGATCATGACCCATTTTTCCATTCTCCTAGTAAGAGCAGCTCTGTTTAGATATTTTAGTGGATCAATCTTGGCGATGAGATTAGTTTTGTGATTGATCATGTAGTGTCTTAGTTTTTGTGAAGTAAAGACTAGGGCTAGACATGCTCATTCAATTGGTGTATAGTTTAACTCGTAGGATATTAAGGTGCAACTGATGTAATATATGGATCTTTCCTTCCCTTGCTCATCATGCTGTGTTAATAAAGATCCAATAGTTGTTTCTGTTGCTGAGATGTATAATAGGAGGGGTTCTCCTTGCCTTGGTAGAGTTAGAACATGGGGATTAGCTAGGTATTCTTTTAGCTAGTCGAAGGTAGCCTGACACTGGTTGTCTTAGACAAAAGCTATATTCTTTTTGAGTAGATATTGGAAAGGTTGACATTTATCAGCAAGTTGAGCAATAAATTGATGAATGGACTGGAGTTTCCCTTGCAGACTTCTTAGCTGTTTTAATGTTTTTAGAGGAGGCATGTCAGTGATGGCTTTGACTTTTATAGGGTCTACCTCAATTCCTCTTCTGGAGACTTTGTATCCCAAAAGTTTTCTAGAGGTGACCCCAAAGACACATTTCTTTGGATTCAAGCAAACATTGTATTGCTCCAGTCAGTCGAAGATTTTTGCTAATACATCAAAGTGTTCCCCCTGTGTCTTTGATTTTCCTAGCAAGTCGTCCACATAGTCTTCTATGATGTGGTGGAAAAGATCATGGAAGATGACATTCATGGCTTGTTGATATATGGCCCCAGCATTCTTTAGGCCAAATGACATTACCACCCAACAATACGTCCCCCATGGACATATAAAGGTTGTCTTATGTTGGTCCTCTTCTACGATCCTGATTTGATTATACCCTAAAAAACCATCCATTAGGGATAACATCTCGTGTCCTGCTGTAAGATCCACTATCATGTCAATGTTTGGTAAAGGGAAGTCATCCTTCGAGCAGGCTTTGTTAAGATCTACGAAGTCGGTGCAGCAATGGATTCAGGCATCAGGTTTGGCTACTAGTACTAGGTTAGAAACCCATTCAGGATAATCAATTGGTTGGATGAATTTGATGTCCAATAGTTTCTTCAATTCTGCTTTGACTAGGAGGGCCGCCTAAGGGTTCATTTTTCTCAGCTTCTATTTCACTGGTTTTGCATCAGGCCGTACTGTAAGGTGATGGATGACCAAAGCAGGATCGAGCTCTGGCATGTCTTCATAAGTCCACACAAAATTGTGATTTCTACGTTTGAAGAAGGCTAAAAAGTTTTCTTGCTCCATTGCACTGAGAGATTCTACCCTGAAGGTGATTTTTGGCTCTTCTTCCATCCCAATATTCATCTCTTGAGTTGGCTCTACTAGGATGGGTGATCTGTCGGGATATACCTTCTCTATCTTGAGAAGTCCCATGCTTCCATCTCTTAGCACCTCATGGAGGTTTTCACCAGGAGATACATCCTTTATTTTTACTTTTTTAGGATTTGACACTGCCGTGGAGCAGTTTTCACCATCAGATCCATGTTTGATTTTTATATTTTTACGACTGGAAGCAGGGGTTGTCTCCCCAAAATAGGTAGCCATATCAAGTTCCATAATATATCCTAGTTTATGATCTCCTAGGGTGAAGTGATCTCTAACCACCATCATTTCAGTGATTGCTTCATCATTTGGTGCTACGTCAAAGACAGGAGGTCCCTGTTGGTCCTAGTCTATGAGGTCTGGGTATACAAGGGATAAGTCATTGGATGAAGAGGTTAGGGTGGTGACAGTGTATATGGTACATATGGATGATTCGAAGAATTTGGCAAAGTCACTAAAAGAGTCTTGATGGCCCGTTTTGTTGACATTATCAACTTCAAGGGAGACCGTAGTGACCTCGGCTAGGATACATTCACCAGTAGTGAAGATTTGTTGTCGTTGACCATACCCTAACCCTTGAGTATAAGGATTTCTTGTCGCTTGGACTAGTTCCATGATCCCTTGTTCATGAAGGCCAATACCACCTTGTCCTTTATAGCCCATGTTTTTGACAATCTCTGACCCTTTGCCATAGATCTCTGTTGGTATTGTGGGAGCTCCTTGCTCTGTTTCCTCATCTTTATATAGCCATGATGATATGTCTTTGAGCACATCTTGATCAAGGAGATGTTTCTTCTCAAAGGTAGGTGATGGTTTACATTTGATGACAACTGTATTGGCTTCTTCTTTCTTTGGAATACCAAATATTTTAGGGTTGGGTAATGTGCCCACACAAAAGGTACCATGTAGGTTGTATTCCCCACATCCCATGTCACTAAGCTTGATCTTAAACTCAAGTGGTGGAGGTGTTTGGGATGAAGTGGTGGCAATGTTGGCAGGGTTGATGTATGAGGTGGATGTTGTGGGGCTGGCTTTTGTGATGGCTTTGTTATACGGACAGAAGGTGTGGTCATGGCCTTCCAAGAAATTGTAGTATTGGAAGGGGCGGGGGTCAACGTAGATAGTTACTTCTATGCCATTGTGAGGGAACTTTAGACATTGATGGAATGTAGAGGGCACTGCTTGCATGGCATGGATCCATGGTTAGCCGAGAAGAATGTTGTAAGGGAGATCAAGATCAAGGACCTAACATTTTGTTTCCATTATCTTTTGTCCCACTTGAATGGGGAGCTTAATGGTACCCTCAGATAGTCATTCCGTGTCATCATACCCTTTGATTGTTATGCATTCACTGTTGTCTACCACCACATCTGAGTATCCCAAGTGTTTTAGTAATTTAAGAGTGCACCAGCTTAGGTCGGAGCCACCATCTATTAAGACTCTCTTGATGATATGCTTATGGATGTGGACTTCGATGTGCAAGGCGTCATTATGTGAGTTCTTAGAAGCGTGAAGACCTTTTCTTAGAAGGTGAGATGATGAGGCGCGGTGATATGGCCCACCATGGCATGGAATTGATTCACATTCAGGTTGGTGGGAACTTGGGTTTCCAAGAGTGCTTTATCGAGGACTTCTTTATGTAGAGGTGACGTGTGAAGCAGCTAAAGTATGGAGATTTGCGTAGGGGTCTTTCCTAGATGGTCTAGGAGGTTGTACTTATTGGTAGGTGATGGGCGCATAGCTAGATGATTGGGTAGGGAGATTGATGTGGATACGAGCATTTTATCAGTGGTAGGGGTTGTGCAGATGGATATGTAGCCACGGTGAGTTGTGACAGTGCAATCAGGTGCTTGAGCCCAAATGGTGATTGTGTTGATATGGTTAGACAATGGTTCTATCCGCCCAACAATAGAGTCATAGGATGCGGGCAGTGGGGTGACATTGTAGGTTTGATTAGATGATGAGGCTTTGTTATGATTAGGTAGTGGATCCTTGTAAGCTCCTAGATTAGCATTGGGTGATGGTTGAGTGCTTTTCTCAAGATTGACTTTGTTCTGATCGATGAGGTCTTGCACACAATACTTTAATTTCATGCAATCAACGGTCTTATGACCCACAATGCGGTGGTAGTTGCAATAATCATTTTCATTTTACCATATAGCTTTGAGCTCACTCTCTTGGTGGGGTTTAACAAGTGGTAGAGTTATCAAACCTTTCTTTAGACATCTATCGAGGATATCCTCAATTGGTTCCCCTAAAGGTGTGAATTGTCTTTGAGGTTTTTTTTTTTTTTAGATTGCCCCCTTGGGATATTTACATTGGCGGCATATATACTTGAGGGTGTCTAATTTTGTACATGTTGGATGGCCTTTACATTAGTGACGCCATCATTCAGGGTGTTTTTGTTCTTTCCCCAAAAGTGTGGCTTTTCATTTGATTGTGTGTTGTTGTTGTTTGAATTGGGGACATTGATATTGATTTTGTTGTGGTTGGTGTTGTTGTTGTTGCTGTAGGACTTATTTTCATATAATTTCATCGAGCTTTTCATGATAAGGGCCTGTTGTGATGATTCACAACACACCCCATTTTACTCCTTAGCAAAATAAGGACCCCTGCTATGGCTTTGCTTTTTTGCTTTTATGTGCTTTGTTTTGCTTGGTGGTAAGGGGAAAAGAGAGTTAAAATTGCAAACTTTGTTAAAAAAGGAGAAAAAATGCATTTTTAGTACCAATGCATAGTATGGTTGGATTCCTTGTGAAAAATGAGCTAGGGTTGCTTTTTGAACCATCTTAAAATTTGCCATATTTTGCAAGTTATGATCATTTTGGTAAAATGTACAAGGGAAGGGTTTGTTGTTTGCATATATAAAGTCCTTTGTATGTGCAGAGTCATTTTATACTTAGTCGCATTTACAGTCAAGTTAATATACAAGGTTAAATACATAATGGGTTGCTTGCATATTGTGCATACAATGTCCTTTATACATCGCTTTCATATACAAGGGCGATTGTATATTCTTTTTCCTTGTATGCATTTAGTTAAAGTTTTGAAATATACACACAAGATGGACCTGAATTAACTCAGAGTTGGAATGAATGATTGTTTGAATTCCGTTGCATGTATCTCATGTTATATGTCTTGGCAGGTCAAAACATACAAAGGCAAAGTATACATTGGCAATATACATCACGCAGAATTCAAATCTTATGAAGCACGGTTAATTCGTTGTATATCCGCGGGCTTGTATGTTAGAATTATATACAAAGGTTATATACAAGGCACTGTTTCCATACAAGCCAGATTTGAAACAAAGGTCCAAAATAGAGAATTCATTGTATATCAGAAAATACATACAGGCGAAACATGCAAGTTAAAATATACAAGGCTCGTAATATACAAGCGTCGGACCCGAAGGGTCTATTATAATAGCTTAAGTCCTTGTATATTTTCGGCTTGTATATTTACATATGCATTGTGATATACAAACAACATATACAACACGGACTTAAAGAAGTTATCAAACAATGTTAATTCATTGTATAAATTCCAGCTTGTATATTTCCAAACATACTTCGCGCACATACAAGCCGGAATACAAAGGAAGATCAAACCCGATTTAATGCTTGTATCGAGCTTGAAATGTATGTCTAAGGATACAATGGAAATATGCATACAGCGGATGTGATGGAAAGTTAAAAGAAGTTAATTCATTGTATGTTCGCGCTTTGTATATTTCGATACATACAAGCCAAGATGCATCACGAAATGTACAATCCATGAAATTGAAAAGTTTTGAAACGGAGATAAATGCTTGTATATTTTGTGTTTGTATGTTGCAATATACAAACAAAATATACAAAGGAAGCATACGGGCCACGGAATTGAAAAGATTGAATCCGATTGAACCAATGTATCACATCCACAATGCACATAAAAATATACATTGCTCAGCATACAACGAAATATACATACCACGGACCTGAGGGGATTATTAAAGACAGTTAAGTCATTGTATATTTTGCGATATACAATGCACTCATACAAGTTGGATTTGAAATGGAAATTAAAAATAGATAGTTTCTTGCATATTTTGGTGCTTGTATATTTGATATACAAACTTGATATACAAGGATTTGGACAGGTGAAAAGGGGCAGAAAAATGAAGTGATAGGTTTTTGAAGCATTTTGGAGCCTGATTGCATGTTTTCGGTCAATGATGGTTGACCCGACTGGTTTTAACATTAAATATGCATTTTGACCCACATTTTTCATAGATTCAAGGTCTTATTGATGCGTTCGCACAGTCATGACTAGATTTGGCAGTTATTTTCCTTCCTGCAGTTTTATTAATCGATGGTACTTATTGCTTATCCTTTTTTTTTTGCAGGTTTGCAGTTGAGGAAGGAGCTGAAACTTAATGGCGATGACATCACAAACGGAAAAAAATTAGATCTCAGAGAAAGCAAAAGGAAGATAAGGATGAAGTGCGAAGAAGTCAAGAGCCTTCATTGATGAGGACAAAATGCAGCTGAAGACATTATTGCAGCAGACCACAAAAGTTAATATTGAGCTGCTAGGGTTTCCAGAAGGGCATATTTCACCCAGAGTTGATGTGTACTCAGAGATATTTTGGGAGACTTGTTCTCTAGCATTTATTGTTGTAACCAGAGGTTTGAACCAATGCTTAAACTAGGGTTTTGAGCTATATTGAGGATAGTCAAGTCTATATATTGTGCCTTTGTATGCTATAATACTTTACACATGGATTTTTTTAGAAAAAATAGCCAGCACTTGTAAAAAGTTTTAGCATTTTAGAGTAGAGGGACCTTTCAGTTTAGGAGTAGAAGGAGGTCACCTGTGTCTACAGTAAGGAATGCGTGGAACATCTAGCTTCCTTACTGTATCTGTAAAGCTTGTAAGTTTTCTGTAGTTTGATCATTGAAGCTAAGAGTCATTCAGACATTGTAAATCTTATATGACTGTTTGTTTCTAATAGAATTGAATATGGAATTCTGCATCTATCTTCTGAGTGTTTTCTTGCTCTTCATTGTGTTTGAAACATTTTCTCTTAGAGCTTGCAATCTTAGGTGTATGTTTGTGAAAATGCTCAGAATATACATTTAAGGTTTTGTCTGCTAATTTGATCAAGTTACTGTATGATTTATAAAGTGCATAACAAAACAATTAGATCCTTTGAATAGAGTGAATGAAGTGTAGAATAGATCTTTCTGACTTTTCCCAACCCATCTAAAAATACTTAGCTTAAAACGTAGAAATTTGAAGGAAATTTGTCTCATATTTGAAAAGAGCACGCATAACAGATTTTGAAAGTAGACAGTTTTCATAAATATTTAAGAGGAGAAAGCTGCAATAATTTGAGAAGACTATTTAAAGTTTTGCAGCACAAGTATAAGTTTATGCAAAAGGGATGAACAACATATTGACATTTATTAATCTTTTGCATAGTTTGAGTCTAGTAAACCAACAAGAAACCCTAAACTACGTAAGGCCCCTTGAACATTACAGCTTCACATTGACCAACTGAATTTGCCCAACTAGTCAAGACCTGACCATATTAAACTTGGGATTAAGTGAATCTTAATCGATTCCTTCATATCTTTCAAGTCAGTTTTGGTTCATTTTATGTGAATTTTAACTAATTGTTATGATTGCATCAAAACAATCATCAACAGTTTTTCGGGCGCTAGAAGGAGGGCCGGCTAGAGTTAGGGTTTGTTTCAAGAAAAACTAGCTAATAACAGTGATAGAGTGACTAGGTCTAGATCCAGTTCAGGGGATATATTTGTGCAATTACCTGATATAAGATGAAGTAGGAGTCCTTTGGTTTGGAATCCTAAAATATTACAAGAAGGAAGTTCATCTAGAATGCCCCTGGATCACCTTATACTATCCATAACTTTGTAAGTCTTGACAGATCTTCATTCAGATCTTTAAATCTTGGTTCAAGTACTCCTAGAGGTCCTAGTCCTCCTAAAGATCCTAATCCCCTAGGAAATCTAGGTGTCCCTACAAGTTCAGGTCAGGCTCAAGCACCTACAATGGCTTATTTCAATGTCCAGTCTCCCATACACTTTAATGATTATAATGAGATGCCCAAAAATCCAAAAAAAGTATGTCCCAAATACCAGTTACACCAAGACCCGGAAGACCACATTAGAATATTCAAGGAAGCATGCTTTAGGGCTAGATTAGAGCACAAAGATGTTGTGTGTAGATTGTTTCCCTACACCTTTAATGAACAAGCCTCTAACTAGTATATGAACTTACCCAACGGTTACATTTCTTCCCGGTCACTTATGGAAGAAGCATTTCTATCAAGATTTAGAGGACCCATTGATCCTTGCATATTGTATCACAAATTGGCTACCATAAAAAGAGGAGAGGGAGAGTTGATTGATAATTTCAATGACAGATTTCAAAAGGTCTACTTTAGGCTGGTAGCCCCTTACACAGTAGATGATGATACCTTGTTAGCCATGTACTATGCTACCTTGGATCCTTTAACTACCATGTTTGTCAAAAGAAAACCTGACATAGATTTAATATCCAAAGCCTATAAAGAGGCAGCCTTAGTAAATCAAGAGATGAGGCATACAACTTGTAGCCCATTTGTTAATGGAGGAAATTTTGGGATGCAAAATCAAACACAACCTTGGAATGGAGTCCCTATGCATCACACTCCATTATTAAATCCGGTTCCTTCTTACACATCTGTGTATAGTCCTACCCCAATCCAAGCCATAGCTCCTTACACAGGTAACACTACTAATAATAGTCAGAATAATGGTCATCCTTTCTTCCAACCCCCTAGGGATACAACTGTGGCAAAAGTGCAAGAGGAAAGGGAAGAAATTAAAGAGATCACTGCACATTTGAAAAGATTGACCACTGAAGTAACACAACTAAGAAACGAGAACCTCTATGGAAGAGGTAACCAAGGATACAATCAAAATCAGAACTATAACCAAGGCCAAAATTAGAACTATAGTTCAAATCAAAATCATCATTACAATCAGAACTATAATCAGAGCCATACCCAAAATAATAGCCAAGGCCAATGTTCAAATTAGAGCCAAAACTATAATCAGCATCAAGGTCATAACCAAGGGCAACCAATACAAAATAGAGGGCCAGTGATAGATAATAGGGCCTGGGGTAACAATAACAGAAATCAGAATTAGCCTAGGCCACCCAAAACATGGAACACTGGACCAAACAATGGTACCCTAGCTTCTCCTTTTGAGAATATAGATAATCATGATGCAAAACAAGCGGCTAGAATCCAAATGGCCAATACATCACTAAAAAGCTAGTGCAAATTTCACAATACCAATGCCCATGCTGAGCTTGACTGTCCACAGTTCCATTTAGCAGCCAGCATATTTAATATAGAGGTGCAGCCTCCTACTTCTAAGTTTCTCATTCCCAAGGGTAATGAGGTAGTACCCTCAGGGTATGATACAACTTTAGTCTTAGAAAACTTTACCTTTGCAACTACAGAAGAGAAAGAAGATGAATTGTTAGAAGATGAACCATACTTTTGTGAAAATCTTTATCCTGAATCAGCCTTTGTGTTAAATGCTTTTCAGTTTCCTTTTGAAATAGAAAATGAAGTATTGACTGAAATGGAAGAGGTGCAGGCTTTTCAACAGACAAATAAAAACCATACCTACAATTTAAGGAACAATACTAGGCCAGGAGGACCTTTCACCACTTCCACTCCTCCTAACAACTTCAATACACCCCCAGATCAGAATGCTAGCAACAATCCCACTATACTTAAAGCTAATCATCATACAAACAATGGAACAATAGTACAAAAGGCCTAAACAAGTAAAACTGAAATAGTAGAGACAACAAGATTAATGAGTTACTTGTCAGAAGAAATAAAGAAAATTAAGGTCAGTATACCTCTGAATGAACTATTGAAAACCCTAGGGATCAGAAATGCTTTTATAAAATCCCTGGATACATCTATGAGAGATGAGGTTGCTGCTGATGTAACTGTTCCTAATAGAGATTCACCACCTAAGGAGAAAAGTAAGAAAGTTGAGCTGCCTTCCAATACAAATCTAGTAATGTATGCTGATAAGAAGGATGCTCCTCCTTTCTTATTAACTATTAGATTGTGTGGGAAGAACATACACAATTGCATGGTGGACTCTAGTGCCTCAGCCAATGTAATGCCCTTAGGGATATGTAAAACTCTGGGGCTGACTCCCACTAGATCTGCCAAGGTTGTCACACAATTAGATAAAACTGAGGTTAGTGTGATAGGAGAATTGATGAACATTTAGATGCAGTTAGCTTTAGACCTTAGGGTAAGCCATTTTATTGACATTCAAATCATAGATATACCCGTAAATTATGGAATGTTGCTAAGTAGGGACTGGTCCAAAACATTAAACGGATATATGGCCAATGACTTTTCACATATGTGGCTACCTTGGAAAGGTGTCCCAAACCAGATTAGAATAGAGGTAGAACCCAGGATGAAACATATGATAACATAGTATAATCGAACAAATGAAATATTATATGCTACTGTTGAACCTGGTGTCTATAGAATTACTAACAATGGGGTGCAAATTGAAGAGATCATGATGTTAAACATTAGAGAAAAATGTGTCAGCAAGGAGACAGCATTATTCATTGAGTTTGATGAAAATTCTTCGGATGAAGAAAATAGTGCAATGGACAAATTTGGCCATGCCATTAGACAAGAGGTGGAAGAATGCATTAAAAAGAATCTGCCAGTCCAATGTAAACTGTATAAGAACAGGTGTAGAGTCCATGATAGGCCACATTCTGAGGAGAGTTGTGGAATGTGCAAAGACATCATCGAATATGAATACAAAAAATGCACAAAGAAGGTAGAATTGCAAGAGGAAAATGTGAACCCTGATCAACCACAAGGACGCTTTTAGAGTAATGTAGATGCTCTAATTTCAGACTTAGAAGAGGGAATAAAGGACAAGGGTAGTTGTCTTTCTGATTTGCAAGTTGAAAATACACATATGGAAGTTGACCAAATGGAAATACCCATGAATAAATAGACCAGCACCTCACAAGTAATAGAAGAGATGAAGCATGCCAAGGTAAAGGGTCAGAAAAGTAAAGATGGCATGTGGACACTAAAATGTGATGGGTCCAAATCAAAACAGGGTGCGGGTGCAAGTATTGAACTCATAGATCCTCAGGGTAAGTCATACCTAGCAGCATATAGACTACAGTTTTCATGTACTAACAATATTGCAGAATATGAAGCCTTAATTTTGGGACTTGTCATGGCCATCAAGAAAAGGGTAAAAATGATTAAGGTATTTTCAGACTCTAAACTAATAGTCAGGCAAGTGAGGAAGCTATATGCTTTCAATTACAAGAAAATGATTTGTTACAGACATAGAGTATGGGGCTTAATAGATTCATTTGATGCTTTCAACATAGAACACATCCCTAGAGATCTAAACCACAGGCCGGATGCACTAGTAGTTGTTGCTAGCACATTAGAACCCTTGACACTGTCAGGATTGAGACAATTTGCTGTTGAATTAGTTAATGTTCCTAGTATCCTAGACAATGTTACACACTTTCAAGTATTCGGAGGAGATCAGCAAATTATTGATTTTCTGACTTGTAATGAGGTATTTGAGGCTCAAATCATTGATGAGCAGGAAAGGCCTGAGACAACATGGGATGAAGAGGATATAATCAACTTGAAGAGCAATTTCTTACCCAAAGGGGTAATTGAATTAGAACACATTTTTGACTTCGATGGAGTAATAAGACAGAAGGACTTGCCCAAAATAGAAGGGGGTTAAGTGTGATTTACACGACTTAGGGACAGAGCAAAATGTGCTGATTGGAAAGGCTTGTTTTGAGAAAATAAGAAGAGAAATTATTGGTGCCCTGAAATATTATAAACACGTAATAGCATGGACATATCAAGACTTGAAAACATATGATACGTCCATCATAACTCATGTAATACCTTTGAGACTAGAGGTTAAACCATTCAGGCAAAAACAAAGGCCTGTGAACGCCATTTTAGAGCCCTTAATCTTTAAGGAAGTTAAAAAATTGCTGTCTGCTAGAATAATTTTCCCAGTCAGACATTCAGCCTGGGTGGCTAACCTAGTACCAGTAAGGAAGAAAAATAGAGACATCAGGTTATGCGTAGATTTTAGAAATTTGAACAAAGCATCTGAAAAGGATAATTATCCTCTGCCTCCAATAGACGAAGTATTGCAAGTAGTGAACAGGGCAAAGATGATGTCTTTTTTAGATGGTTTCTTAGGCTATAACCAAGTTTTAATTGATAGAGATGACAGATTAAAAACCACCTTCACTTGTAAATGGGGAAATTATGCATATAGGAGAATGCCTTTTGATCTGATTAATGCAGGTGCCACTTTTCAGAGAGCCATGGACATCACATTCTGTGGGCTATCAGGTAAGTGCATTGTTGTGTATATGGACGATTTGACTATGTATTCCAAGGATGCATCCACTCACTCTGAGGATCTCAGGAAAATACTTAAGCAATGTAAGAGGTATGGAATTTCCCTCAATCCTAAGAAATGTTCATTTGGAGTTACTGAAGGTAAATTACTAGGGCATGTCATTTCTAAAGATGGAATATCGATTGACCCAGATAGAATAGAATCAATAAAAAATTTGCAAATACCAAACAACAGGAAAGAGTTGAAATCATTTTTTGGTAAAATTAACTTTGTTCAGAAGTTTATCACGGGTTTTGTAGAAATCATGCAGCCGCTATATGCCATGTTAGAAAAAGATGCACAGATGGAGTGGACGCCTGTGGCTAGGGCTACATTCGAAGACATTAAGCGAGCCATTTCTGGTGCCCTTGTATTGGCAAGTCCAGATGACACAAGGTCATTTTACATATACTCCTTCACATCCTCTCATTCAGTCGCGGCTACCTTGACACAGAAAGGTGAAAACAACGAAGAAAGGCCCATTGTATTTATGAGTGCGCCGTTGAAAGATGCACAGCTACGATATCTGGAAACCAAGAGACAAGCATTCACATTGATGAGAGCCATGAAAGAGTTTAGACATTATATTTTGCATAGCCAGGTCAAAGCCATAGTACCGAACGTAGCAGTAAAGATGCTGCTGATGCAGAAAGAACCAGGAGAAAAGAGAGCCAAGTGGATCACCACGCTGCAAGAGTTTGACATGGAAATCATTCCCATGAAGCTAGTCAGAGGGCAGGTGTTGGTGCAAACAATAGCAAACACAGACCCAGATTTGATAAAATAGCAGTATGTGCTAAGTTCTCATGACATGTTAGACTGGTATGGTGATTTAAATACTTTTCTAATAGCTGGGAAGTACCCAAATAGGATGAAAGCTTCTCAGAGGAGAGCTTTGAAGATTAAAGCACAAAAATATATGGTACGAGGAGGTCTTCTATTTAGGAAGAACCATGATAGAATTTATTTGAGATGTCTAAATAGAGCTGAAGCGGATAACGTGTTAATAGAACTGCATGACAAGTATAGAACCGGTCATGGTTCCCATCTAGCTATAACTCACAAGATATTAAGGGCAGGCTATTATTGGCCCACGATGTTCAGAGATACAGAGAGTCACATTAAGAGTTGCCACACCTGTCAGACTGCAGCAGATAAGGGAAGAAATTAGGCCAATCCACTACAACCTGTGATTGAATCAAGACCATTTGCACAGTGGGGCCTAGATTTCATCGGAGTCATCAATCCTCCATCTTCTGCAGGACATAAGTTCATACTGACGGTGATGGACTATTGTACAAGGTGGACTGAGGCCGCATGCTACAAATTCTCCACAACTGAGGTAGTTATCAAGTTTCTTGAAGAAAACATCATCACCAGGTTTGGAACTCCCTATTCATTAGTATGTGACAACGGCCCTGCTTTCTCTTCTTTAAAGTTTTCTAAACGGGCATTTGAATATAGGATTGTTTTAAAGTTTTCTTCAAATTAATACCCTCAAGGTAATAGATTAGCTGAGTCTACGAACAAAATTTTATTAGATATAATCAAGAAGCTGATTGCAAAGAGTCCTAGAGAGTGGAATACCTTGTTAAAATACACACTGTGGGTAGATAGGACCAAGTTCAAAATAGCTTTAGGTAGTACACCTTATCATCTAGTTTATGGGACTGATCCCATACTTCCAGTAAATCTGAGAATCCTAATCTGGAAATTTGCCAATAAGTATTTAGGCTTTGATAATCATAGGGAAGCCAGGATAGTACAAATGCTACAACTAGAAGAGAAAAGAGATCAGGCCATCGATAAATTTGCCAAACACCAAGAAGTAGTTAAGAGGTGGTTTGATAAGAGGGCAAGAGTCAAAACATTTAGGATATCTGACTTAGTGTTGTGCTGGGATAAGGCACATGAAAAGAAAGGACATCATGGAAAATAAGATAAACTATGGTTAGGCCCATTGCAAGTCTCATAAATAATAGGAGACAACACATTTAGACTCAAGACCTTCATAGGGGAAGATGTGCCATTACCAGTTAATGGCCAACATTTGAAACACTACTTCCAGGCTTGAGGTAAAGGGCAACCCATTTTGTGTAATATAGTGTAGGTACTGTACAGTTTTCTTTGCTTTGTTTTCTATTTTCTTTTTTTGTTGTTTTCTTTTGTAGGTTAGTTGTTTGTATAGTTTTTTTTTTTGTTTCTTTTGTTGTTTCGTTTCTGTTCTTTTGTTTGTACAGTTTTGTCTTCTTTTGTTGTGTTTTGTTTTCCTTATATAGTCTGTTTGGTTGGTTTGTTTGTTGTCTCCTCAGCAGGGATCTTTGTCTTACTTTAGAGTATTAAGGAACAAGCTAACAACCATTGAAAATGGTATAAAATTTAGAATATTTAGGTTAATTATTTACAATTTATGCATAACTTGTTGTGACTGTCATGAATGTAGAGACTTGTTTACCTTCTAAAATTTTGTATTCAATAAATGTGATTGAGAATTCAAGAGAGGTTTCTCATGATGACACACCTAAAATCCTTGGGTTTGTTGAACCTACCAGTGTAGATATTAGGTGAAAAATTTGAGGTCACCCTTGCTACCATTACAATTCTCAGCTTAATTTTAGCAAGTGTTCACTCCTTGCATCATGAAGTTACAACTGCAATATCTTGTGAAATCTTTTTCAAAAATTAGAAAATATAAAATATAAAATGAATAAAGCAGATTATACTAAAAATCTAGATTAAGCCATCTAAGTAACTCTACTGGGGCTATAGATGCTCACTGGCAGTGGGGCTCTACTTAGGAGAATTGTAACGATAACCTTGCCGGGGCTATAGACGCTCGCTGGCAGCAAGGCTCTATCCGGTTGGCTATGAGGGAATGTCCTCACCTACGTAGGCTAATATCAGTCACTGGTTTGTTCAACCGATCTTCAAGATGAGGATAATTAATCACGTGCACATACTTAAACTGAAAATAAAAATTCATGCATTCTTATTAAATACCTTAGGTCTCAAGTTGAATAATAATTTGCAGAAAGGATAGTTGGAAGTTATGGATTTGTTTTATTTAATTTTCTTAAATGCTTTGAATTTAATTGTTTTGTTTGGTTGCTAGTTGTTGTGATGATTCACAACACACCCCATTTTACTCCTTAGAAAAATGAGGAACCCTACTGTGGCTTTGCTTTTTTGCTTTTGTGTGTTTTGTTTTGCTTGGTGGTAAGGGGAAAAGAGAGTTAAAATTGCAAACTTTGTTAAAATGGAGAAAAAAATGCATTTTTAGTACCAATGCATAGTATGGTTGGATTCCTTGTGAAAAATGAGCTAGGGTTGCTTTTTGAACCATCTTAAAATTTGCCATATTTTGCAAGTTATGATCATTTTGGTAAAATGTACAAGGGAAGGGTTTGTTGTTTGCATATACAAAGTCCTTTGTATGTGTAGAGTCATTTTATACTTAGTCGCATTTGCAGTCGGGTTAATATACAAGGTTAAATGCATAATGGGTCGCTTGCATATTGTGCATACAATGTCCTTTATACATCGCTTTCATATACAAGGGTGATTGTATATTCTTTTTCCTTGTATGCATTTAGTTAAAGTTTTGAAATATACATACAAGATGGACCCGAATAAACTCAGAGTTGGAATGAATGATTGTTTGAATTCTGTTGCATGTATCTCACATTGTATGTCTTGGCAGGTCAAAACATACAAAGGCAAAGTACATATTGGCAATATACATCGCGTAGAATTCAAATCTTATGAAGCACAATTAATTCGTTGTATATCCGTGGGCTTGTATGTTAGAATTATATACAAAGGTTATATACAAGGCACTGTTACCATACAAGCCAGATTTGAAACAAAGGTCCAAAATAGAGAATTCATTGTATATTAGAAAATACATATAGGCAAAACATGCAAGTTAAAATATACAAGGCTCGTAATATACAAGCACCGGACCCAAAGGGTCTATTATAACAACTTAAGTCCTTGTATGTTTTCAGCTTGTATATTTACATATACATTGTGATATAGAAACAACATATACAACACGGACTTAAAGAAGTTATCAAACAATGTTAATTCGTTGTATAAATTCCGGCTTGTATATTTCCAAATGTACTTCGTGCACATACAAGCCAGAATCCAAAGGAAGATCAAACCCGATTTAATGCTTGTATCGAGCTTGAAATGTATGTCTAAGGATACAATGGAAATATGCATACCGCGGAAGTGACAGAAAGTTAAAAGAAGTTAATTCATTGCATGTTCGCGCTTTGTATATTTTGATACATACAAGCCAAGATGCATCACAAAATGTACAAGCCATGAAATTGAAAAGTTATGAAACAGAGATAAATGCTTGTATATTTTGTGTTTGTATGTTGCAATATACAAACAAAATATACAAAGGAAGCATACGGGCCGCAGAATTGAAAAGATTGAAATCCAATTGAACCAATGTATCACATCCACAATGTACATCAAAATATACATTGCTCAGCATACAACAAAATATACATACCACAGACTCGAGGGGATTATTAAAGAGAGTTAAGTCATTGTATATTTGTGCAATGTATATTTTACGATATACAATGCACTTATACAAGCCGGATTTGAAATGGAAATTAAAAATAGATAGTTCCTTGCATATTTTGGTGCTTGTATATTCGATATACAAACCTGACATACAAGGAAAATATGCATTTGCCATATACAAGGATTTGGACAGGTGAAAAGGGGCAGGAAAATGAAGCAATAGGTTTTTGAAGCATTTTGGAGCTTGATTGCATGTTTTCGGTCAACGATGGTTGACCTGACTGGTTTTAATGTTAAATATGCATTTTGACCCGCATTTTTCATAGATTCAGGGTCTGATTGATGCATTCACACAGTCATGACTAGATTTGGCAGTTGTTTTCCTTTCTGCAATTTTATTAATTGATGGTACTTATTGTTTATCTATTTTTTTTGTAGGTTTGCAGTTGAGGAAGGAGCTGAAACTTAATGGCGATGACATCACGAAGGGAAAAAAATTAGATCTCGAAGAAAGGAGAAGGAAGATAAGGATGAAATGTGAAGAAGTCAAGAGCCTTCACTGATGAGGACAAAATGCAGCTGAAGACATTATTGCAGCAAACCACAGAAGTTAATATTGAGCTACTAGGATTTCTAGAAGGGCATATTTCGCCCAGAGTTGATGTGTACTCAGAGATATTTTGGGAGACTTGTTCTCCAGCATTTATTGCTATAACCAAAGGTTTGAACTAGTGCTTAAACTAGGGTTTTGAGCTGTATTGAGGACAATCAAGTCTATATATTTTACCTCTGTACGCTGTAATACTTTACACAGGGATTTTTTTAGAAAAAATAGCCAGCACTTGTAACTAGTTTTAGCATTTTAGAGTAGAGGGACCTTTCAGTTTAGGAGTAGAAGGAGGTTGCCTATGTCTGTAATAAGGAATGCATGGAACATCTGGCTTCCTTACTGTATCTATAAAGCTTGTAAGTTTTCTGTAGTTTGATCATTGAAGCTAAGAGTCATTTAGACATTGTAAATTTTATATAACTGTCTGTTTCTAATACAATTGAATCTGGAATTCTACATCTATCTTCTGAGTGTTTTCTTGCTCTTCATTGTGTTTGAAACATTTTCACTTAGAGCTTGCAATCTTAGGTGTATGTTTGTGAAAATGCTCAGAATATACATTTAAGGTTTTGTCTGCGGATTTGATCAAGTTACTGTATGATTTATAAAGTGCATAACAGAACAATTAGATCCTTCAAATAGAGTGAATGAAGTGTAGATTAGATCTTTCTAACTTTTCCCAACCCATCTAAAAATACTTAGCTTAAAACGTAGAAATTTGAAGGAAATTTGTCTCATATTTGAAAAGAGCACGCATAACAAAGTTTGAAAGTAGATAGTTTTCATAAATATTTAAGAGGAGAAAGCTGCAATAATCTGAGAAGACTATTTAAAGTTTTGCAGCACAAGTATAAGTTTATGCAAAAGGGATGAACAACATATTGACATTTATTAATCTTTTGCATAGTTTGAGTCCAGTAAACCAACAAGAAACCCTAAACTACGTAAGGCCCCTTGAACATTACAGCTTCACATTGACCAACTGAATTTGCCTAATCGGTCAAAACCTGACCATATTAAACTTGGGATTAAGCAAATCTTAATCGATTCCTTCATATCTTTCAAGTCAGTTTTGGTTTATTTTATGTGAATTTTAACTAATTGTTATGATTGCATCAAAACAATCATCAACAGGGCCCTTTCTATGGTTGTACCTTTGTCAATGACTTATTCAAAGGTAGACGCACAAAGGATTTGTAGGTGGAACCCTATTTCTTGATTTAGGTTAGTCACAAACATGGTGACTAATTGCTTCTCAGGAATTGACCAAGGGAGTTTGCTTGCTAAGCCTCTCCACCTTTGCAAGAAGGAAGTGAGGGATTCTCCACTCTTTTGTTTTATATTGCAAAGGTCTGTCATAGATATTAGTGAAATCAAAATGCGATAGAAAACACAAAACAAGTGCATAAAAACAAATGTTATACTTCACTATGACTCACAAATCCAAGATAGGGTTGTAGAAGCATGCACCCAAGAGCTCATAGATATACCCTAGATAATGGATTCAATGTGAAATGCTCTATCTAATGCAACTCACAAGCTAGCTCAAGAGATTTTTTTGGCATGGTAACATTACTTAGAAATTGGATCCTAAAATGGCTTGGAGGATGTTGTATTTATAGGCATTTTGGAGAGATTTTGATCCAATGGTTGAGATTGATTTGGGAGATCAATGGTGGAAGATGAATGTGATGTGGAGGGCCTAGATTTCATCTTAAAAAATGGAGGGCTAGGAATAAAGATGAATTTTAAATTCATCTTGGGAAAGGGGTGGAGTAAATGAGGTTGGGTGAGATGGATTATTTGTGAATTAAAAATTCACACGGGTAAGGGCAAAATGAATTAAAAATTCATTTGGAGAAGAGTGGATATTAATGAGTTATGGCATGTGTAATGGGTGTAAGAGGTATCAAATGAAGATTATGACACGTGTATAAAAAATTGATTTATATGAGATATATTTCAATTTTTTATTTGTGGGATGTGGGGAGGAGTGTTAATCAAGGTTTGACCATTTTAATTATGGTGATTAGCCTAATTAATATGGCTGGAAAAAATTAGGGACTGGGTTAATCGAGGTTAAGATTAATTAAATAAGGTTTTATTTAATTAATCCTAAGGCTAGGATGATATAGGCTAGGGTAGGCAATTAAATAATGACTATTTAATTACCTAGGGTAGGGATAGGTTAATTAATAGGCTAAATTAATTAGTTAAACATGATTTGCCTAATTAATTAGATTTAGTGAGAAGGGGGAAATTAACCAAATAAATATTGCATATTTATTTAATTAATTGGCTAAAGTTGAACTATTGAATTAATAAAATAAATCCAATTGTTAGGGATAGAATGATGAAAAATTAGGTGATGAAGGGATTAAATAAAAATTTAATTAATTGATTAGAAGGGAAATTGGTATGCTTAGGGATGTCGAGAGTCAGTTTGACGATAGAGACATTTTTAGGTGTCTACAGTTTTGTTCTTGTATTGGTCACAATTCAACTAAGAAAGAACTTTATTAAGGGTGGATCATACTCCTATAAGATTTAGAACATATTGACAAATACAACATATCATCTACATTTCTATTAAATCTTATTCACAAATACATAATCAAATTATAAACAATAGTGTGAAGGATAAAAATTAAACATCTAAGTGAAGGTTCTATCCATTTCTAATAATAGCTTACAAGGTAATGCAGAAAGATGAAAGGTAATAGAATACCAGGTAATTGAACATGCCTATCATAGATTTTACCCTATGCTTCCATCTAGGACATAACATGATAATTTGTTTAAAGGCAACTAGCTAACTAACCATAGACATACCTTAGGTTCAAGATTTAATAAATTATATGATTAAAGGTATAAGGCTCACTTAAATCATAATAATACTAAGAATCAAATAATAATGCTTATGATTTTTTTAAGAATAAGACCTATAAAATAATTTAAATTCCTTAAAGTACAAGCTAACTACTATTAATCCTTTAAAATCCAATACAACTAAATAGTCCAACAAATTCCTAGTTCAAAGATTTGATACAAACAATAATGAGATCTTCATATTATATTCTTTCAAACTCAAAATCTGTCTCTTACCATTGTTACCTAAACAAGCACACAACAATACTAAACATAATATAAATAATGTATTTTTTTTGGATTAAAGATAGTTCAATTATATTACCAAAATTGAAGCTATATAGATACATATATCGTGGCCAAGTGGGCCACCATAGTAGGACTTCATAGATTATATCACTTAATACAAAAGTAAGCCAAGATTTACATGTGAGTATAGATCTATTTATGCACTGTAATGATCAAAATATCATAAAGTAGTTCTAACATATTAATTTTCTATCTAATCAACAATATGTATTTCCTCTAAGGCTTCTGAAGGAGCATATTCTGACACTGGTTCACCATCTACCACATCCGTTGCTGAAGAATTTGTATCTAGTTCCAAATCTGTGTGACCAATGCCATCTCCATCAACATACACTATCTGATCTTCAGAGTATATGGGAGTATCATTACATCTATGTCTAAGTCCTGTGAACTATTTTCATGCCTGGATCCTGTAAGGTGTAAAGTTTTGAATCTCTTTTTGTAAATCTTTTATTCTCATGTTGAAACATTGGTAGGATTTACTTGTGTCTCGAAGTCCCATCTCTGACAAAGCACCATCATTATCTTGTATTTAATAACACCCTTCTCTGCATCCTTCGACAAATTAACCAGTTGATTTTCCACTGCTATTGCCACCTGTATGAAGAGATCAGCTTGCATGAGTCTTGCATCAGACCCAGTAAGAAATCTTAGATTGCCTTAAAATTGGTCCTCATTCCTCTTTTTCCACAAAATCCATAAAACTTCAGCTTTTAATACTAGCCAAAACAAATTAGTTTTAGAATCAAAACCAAAAACATGACCAAATAAAATCCAAAAGTTGCACTTTGGATCACATAAAGACTAGTTTGGTACTTTTCCCATAAACAAATTCTAGACTTGACAAGCATAAGGACACTCAAAAGAGATATGATCACAGTTCTCATATATATTACAGATACTACATACATAACTATTATGACCAACTGGTAATTTTTTTAGGCTTAATAATGATCTAAAGCAACCTTTCTTGGGTTCCAAGGGCTTAGTCGAAAAAGACCTAAAAAACAACCTAACTTCCTAAAACTTTCATTATAGTTCCGAGTCTTGACACAACACGCATTTTGAGTTCCCAAGAAGCTTATAGATCCTTTTGGATTCACAAACCTTTAGCTAGAATCCATATTTCCATTTTAGTTTACCTAACCAATCCTATTCACACAGAAGACCTGGCTGAGTAGGGTTGCTTGAGTAAGTTGAAAAGAGCATAGAATATATTCTTCTTTGAGTATCTTTCAGCCCAAAATCAGATTTTAAACTTTCCCAACTTTTAAAACCACACAAGGTGACCACATATTGAAAGGTAGACAAGCCCATTTTATGCCACTTGAGGCTAGAACAACCTTGAATGAGAGCTACATGCCTTTCTTTATACTTCAATGACCACTAGATAGAATTGTGTTTTTCCCATTGAGATAAAGAGCTATCCCTTCTTGGATAGGAGATAAGTTTTTTGATACCTTCCCAAGCTTTTGAAATAGAGGAAAAAACCACCGACCTGAAGGGCTTCACTTTAAAGTCCCCAAAAAGATAGTCATAAGGATGCAAGTTATTCCAACCTAAATATCATCTTGGCCTAGCCAGTTTGATATTGTTTATCACTAATACTTTCCATGGTTCATTGCCATCCATTGACTTTACAATCCATTTATCTACTAAAGCCAACCCCTGTAACTTTAGATCTTTTAAGCCAAGTCCCCCATGGTCTCTGCAAACACAACACCATTTCCAATTAACAAAATGTTTCTTACTCTTTTCTTTTCCATTAGACCAAATAAAGAATTTGATCACTTTCTGAATACTTTCTATTTGCATGTTAGAGAATAGCCACATGGATGCATAGTACACAATATAAGCTGACAAATTTTTTTGGCACACTTGAAATCTCTTAGCTAAGGATAGAGCTTGTCTATTCCAATTCTTGAGTTTAATATCTATTTTAGAAAAAAACCAATCCCACATATGTTTGAGAGAGGGATCAATAGAAAAAGGAATTCCTAAAACTTTACCAGCTTTTTGGGACCTACCCATTGCCACTTATTTTCACCAAGCCAATCAGGAGAGGATTTAGATCAGCCAATAAGAGTAGATTTGTTGAAAGAGACCTTGGCACCCAAGGCAGAGAAAAAATTATCCAATCTGATCTTTAAGTTTATTAAGTTTTCTTTTTCTATTACAGGATATAGGGTAGTATCATCTGCAAACTGCATGTTAAGTAGAGGAGTTCCATTTGGTATCTAATTCCTTTAAAGATACTTGGAATTTTATCAATTCTCAAAATATAAAATAAAGCTTTAAAGGCAATAACAAATAAAGCAGGAGCCAAAGGGCAACCTTGTCTAATGAATCTCCCCATTAGGAAGGAAGAAGTGAGAACCCCATTGATTTTGATTTAAGCAGAGGCATCCCTAAAAAGCATTTCTACCATCCTTACAAATTCCATTGGAAACCTGAAAGCCTTGAGAACACATATTATGAATGACCATTCCATTGTGTCGTAAGCTTTTTCAAAATCTAATAATAAAATCCCTACATTCTGTCTAGATTCCTTAGCCCAATGAGTAGCCTCTCAGCTAGTTAAAAGGTTCTCTAAGATATATCTACCTTTAATGAATCTTGTTTGTGTCACATTTATTATAGAGGGTAAAATATCAACTAGTCTTCTTGCCAACACTTTGGCAATAATTTTATATGAGACATTGAGTAAGGTAATAGGCCTTTAATTTCTTAGATTGGATTTATCACCACATCTGGGAAAAAGTTTAATAATCCCTCTGTTAATGTCCTTTCCCAATGTTCCCTTCCCTATGGCCTATTTATATACAACAAAGAGATCATCAACAACCCATTCAATATTGGTTTTATAGAATTCTACTGGAAGTCCATCAATCCCGGGGGATTTGCAATTACTCATTGATATTATGGCATTTTTAATTTGTTCTTTGGATACATTTTGCTTCAGCTTCTCTGCAATAGACTCATCAATTTTCCTAGGACAAATTAGTGTACAAAGCCTCTATGCATCAACACAATCTGCATTCCAATCTTCAGCTTTGAAGAGGTTTTCATAGAAGTTTTAAAACATTTTCTTTATATCGCTCAAATCTGTGTATGTAGTGCCATTTTCATTATAGACTCAATATGTTCTTGTCTAAACTTCCTCCTTAATATATTGAAAAAATATTTAGATCCACTATCTCCGCCCTTAATCCAGTTCAACCCGGCCCTATTTTTAGAACTTCAAGCTCTGAGGGTCTCAAAACATCTGATTTTGTTTCTAGTGGCACTCATTGAAGCAATCAAATCATCATCAAATGGGGTAGCTTGTAGTTTTTTCTTAGATTCCAAAAATTCTTTCTGAAGCTCTCTTTCCTTCTTTCTTTTGTCCATCGCATATTTTTTACCATAGATTTGAAATACTTCTTGACATGCCTTGATCAGAACTAACCAGTATTTGCTAGCATTAAAGTGAACATGAGTACTTTTAATGATATTCCTAACTGACAATATACCTTGTTTGCAGTCTTCATTATCAAGTAGCATGACTTTGAGTTTAAAAGAGTTTGTTTCTTTAGGCTTAGAAATAATGTCATGAGCAATAAAGAGAATTTATGCACATATTGGATGATGATCAGATAAAGAACTTGGTATTATTTTGACTGTATTATCCCCTTGAGAATTTTTAAACTAAAAAAATTCTTTATTAACATACATTCTATCAAGTCTACTGTATATTCTTCTATTACCTGATAGGGCATTACACCATGAAAACTAGATTCCATCTAGAGGATCCATCAACCTAAGGGACTTCTTAAAACTAAGCCAAAAAAAAAAATTCATTGCCTTTCCACTTTGCACTATTACTTCCTATCTTATCTTCTCCGCTTTCGACCATATTGAAGTCTCCTGCAAAAATCCATGGGATCTTTGGGGGATGAGTGGTTAACCATTCACATAGCCCCCCCTTTCTCTATGATCATTTGATGCATAGAGAGCAAATACCAAATTTCTCTCTATTTTTATCAAAGCAGGCCTAGGCCACCCTATTACAAGGGGAGAATCTAGATTGTGAGATATATGACCCCCACTCTAGCTTTATTAGCATAGAAGTGCCTCCTTTTCCCTTACCATGCCTTATGTGAATTTTAAGGGAATCCTTTGAAATGAATCTAAGTATATTATCTAACTGAAAATTAGTAGCTTTAATTTCCTATAGCATTAGAAAATCAATGTTCTTGTGCTTGTTAACTAGATCTCTAACAATGTACTTTCTATCTGGGGATTCTAAGCCCCTCACACTCCAACTGATGCATTTCATGAAGAAGAAATTTAATAAATCTATGATCCAGCTCATTGGGCCTCTTCCTTAGAAACACCCATATTATCGAAACACTTAGGAAGCTTCCCTCCTTTCACCCCTTTACAGTCACTAAACTTCCTTCTAACATATTTCCTTTTTTTCTACCTCCCTCTCCCTTTGGACATGCCACAATTTCTTCTACATCATCCATTCCATCCTTAGCAACCTCGGCTACCTTAACGGGGATTTCAGAATCATCCTTCAACAAGTCTGGTGGTCTAGATTGAGAGGGGAGCCCAAGCTCCTGAACAATTTCTTTCATTTTCCTTGCCAATAAGTCTTCTCTAATTTTCATTAGAGCAAGTTGTTGCGTGTTTTTCTTAGCGGGAAGCTGTCCTGAGTTATCTCCAACATTTAATGGCTTCTTGGTAATACAAGACTTCCTTACAATAGAGGATTGGTCTAAACTTATAGAAATTAGATTTTTATCACCTTCCAAAACTTAATCCCATATTTCTTTGTCCTCATCAGAAAGAGGGTTCACTGTATTTGGAACATCCATTTCCATAGCATTGTATGAGGGGATTACGACTACCGAAGGGAAATTTTTAGGTTCAATAGTAATAGTGGCACCAAAGAACAAATTATGCTTGTCAACAGAAGGAGAGGAGAATGGTGTAGACTCGACCATCTCGGAAGAGACAAGCACATCTTCACCAAAGGGGATATCCTCCAATTTTAATTTCTCTAAGTTGTTCCTAACTTCTTTAAGAGCACCTTCCAGAGACCCAGGGCCTGGCTGGGGAGGTCGAGAGCATGAAATAGGCTCAGACACTAGAGGAATAGTATTTTCTACATTAGCATCTAGGATACTTCTATGCCCACCACCCCTTGAGCCAAGAATATTATTCACAGAATCCCTTGGTTCAAAATGGTTGTTAACATTTCTCAATTTTATTATTTGGAAATCTTTCCTTAAGTGCCCATCAGATTTTCATAAAAAACAAGAATTAAGTCCCCCTAGGCTGACAATTGCACTTTCAACAATTTTGTCCTCAAGGTTCACTTTTAACACCTCAGGTATATGAATCCTTGGTTTGAGGGACACCAAAACCCTAGCATCCAAATGATGTAAAGTCATCCGTGAATCTTCTACTTTAAAAATTTTTCCCATGGGTTCTAGTAAATTAGGTAAAAATGCCCAGAGTTGAATAGGTAAGTCCTTAACTAGTAGCCATTTGGGGACCAAGAAGAACTTAATATCTTGCATGGAAGCCGCGGGGCTCCATTGAAACACTTTAAACAAGGATCTTCCTACGTTCCACAATTTAAGGATTATCACAAAAATACCTGTGATTAGGTGAATCAAATCCAAGGTAAAACATAAACTAAATGCAAAACAAAACAAAGAGTTTATACCTAGATAAGAAGACCCAATCTCATCAAAAGGGAGAGGAACTTAGCACCCAAGAGCTCCTAAGATATATCCTAATTGATGAATACAAATGTGAAATGCTCTTACTCTAATTGCAACTCACAAAAGACTAACTCATTAGACATTTGGACATGGTAACATTACTTGAAAAATTGGATCCCCAAATGGCTTGTGAGAGGTTCTATTTATAGAGATTTTAGAGAGATTTTGATCCAAGGGTGGAGATTGGTTTGGAAGATCAATGGTGGAGCATGAAAGTGATGTGGAGGGCCTAGATTTCATCTTGGAGGATGGAGGGCTAGGAATAAATGTGAATCTTTTATTCATTTTTGGGAAAAGGGTGAATTAAATGAGGTTGGGTGAGATGGAATATGTATGAATTAAAAATTCATTTGGGGATAAGTGGAGATAAATGAAGCATGGCATAGGTAAGGGGTTGTAAGAGAATTAAATGTGATGTTGGACTTATTTTAATAAAAAATTGACTTATGTGGATATATTTTAATTTTTTATCTGGAGGATGTGGGGAAGGGTGTTAAGCTGGATTTGACCATCTTAATGAGAGGTTTAAGATTAATTAAATAAGGTTGTATTTAATTAATCCTAGGGCTAGGATGAGGTAGGCTAGGGTAGGCAATTAAATAATAGCTATTTAATTACCTAGGGTAGGGATAGGTCAATTAATAGGCTGAATTGATTAGTTAAACATGATTTAGATAATTAATTGGATTTAGTGAAAAAGAGTGAAATTGACCAAATAAATATTGCATATTTATTAAATCAATTGGCTAAGGTTTGAACTATTGAATTAATAGAATTAATTCAATTGTTGGGGATAAAATGATGTAAAATTAGGTGATGAAGGGATAATTAATTAAATAAAAATTTAATTAATTGGTTAGAAGGGAAATTGGTATGTTTAGGTATGTCGGGAGTTGGTTTGATGGTAAAAGACATTTTTAGGTGTCTACATTTGCCCCTCTTTGATGTGGCATCAAGACCTAGCATGGAAGTAGTGTCAAGTCAAAGAAAGAATTTGCCCCAGCTGCCAGCAAGGAATAAGATGAGTGAGGGATGCCCCCTCGAGAGGTTGCCAAAAAAAAAAAAAAAAATTCAGGAGGGCTCTCAAAAGGATGTGACAGGAGTGAAGGTTGGATAGAGGATGGGAAAAGAAGATGACAGTAAGAAAAATAGAGGGAAAAGGTTGGGATCTACACCCTGGAGGGGAAAAAGAGTGGACGGGGGGATGACATGGCATGCTATATTAGAACAAGTGGGCCCTAAGAGTGCCACATTTGCAAACATTGCCTTAGTGAGAAGGAGCAGAGGAGAGATGGCAGAGTGCAACCCCCAATTCCCACGTCTTCGACATATTTCTAAGCAATTCCGATCATTTGGCTGCGCACCAAAGGCTGGACCCCAGGTGGGGCCTAACTCTGGCTTTGTGATTTTTTAATTTTGTCACATTTTTTTGTTTGGGAATTTGTGGTGCTATCACGAGGTCACACAGCGCTAAAAGTATGTAGATTAGCACCATCCTCTAGATTGGCACTATCGTGAGGTCGCGCAGAGCTAAAAGTATGCGGATTAGTGCCATCCTTTGGATTGGCGCTATTCACTTGGGTAGAATAGGGGTATATTGGCACCAAATACTGAGTGTTTTGGTGAAATGTGCATAGGGGTTAGGGTTTTGGCATTTTAGCACCAAATAGATGCTAGGGTAGTGCTATGTGCTCAAATAATGCTATTTTAGGTATTAGCACCATATGTTATTTTGGTGCCATGCATAGAATTAGCGCCATATTTGATATGTGCACTATCAGAAGAAGTGGCGCTATTCCTTAGGGTAGCGCAAAATGGTAGGGTGGAGCCATTTTTGAAAATGGCACAAAAGGGGTTCCGCAGAGGCGCCATTTGTAAAAATGGCGCAAAGGAGGTTGCGCAGTGGTGCCATTTATAAAAATGGTGCAAAGGAGGTTGCGCAGTGGTACCATTTGTAAAAATGGCGCAAAGGATGTTTCGTAGTGGCGCCATTTGTAAAAATGGCGCAAAAGGATGTTACGCAGTGGTGCCATTTGTAAAAATGGTGCAAAGGAGGTTGCGTAGTGGCGCCATAATCTAAAACTGCATCGTGGGGAAGAAGTAGTAGCGCTATTTCAAAAAATGGAGCAAAGCATGGTTTGTTTTGGCACCAAATGATTTTGACATTCAACATTAGAAGAAAGGGGGTGATTTGGAAAAAAGATAGGTAGATTTTTTACCAGAATGTTGTGGATGCAGGAGACGAGGTCGTTCATAGTGTCCTTGCAGGAGCGACATGTTCCATCGGTGATGGCATTATTCGATCAGTTTGATGATGCCACTCAGGCTCAACTGGCTAGGTTGGGGCTCTTGATAGTGGTGTCGATGCCGGTGTTGCGAGCTCATAGAGCTCTGATGATAGCAGTAGTGGAGTGATATTAGTCGGAGACATGCATCTTTTTGTTGCCGACTGGTGAGATCATTATCATGCTTGAGGATGTTTATCGCATCCTCAAGCTACCTATTCATGACCGTCATGTGAGATACGACACGAGGTGGGGATGGAGGGCCCTGATCAGATTATTTGGCCAAGATCACATTATTTTATCAGCAGATGGGAGAGAGATGAGTTATGAGGGGACACTGGCGATGGGTACAGATCCCTTTGCCTTATTCTTGCGTGCATTGATTAGTGGGGTACTAGTGATGTCTGATAGGAGGGGCAGGGGTTTTCCAGTTGGTTGGGGGGAGATGATCGAGGGGATGGTCATTCATGAGACCGTGTATGCCTGGAGACCAATGATGCTAGCGCAACTATATCATGAGATGCATACAATTATCTATCACTATGATGCAGCCTTATTAGTCGGGGTTACCTTGTTTCATGTATGGATTTGGGAGCACATTACAGTTACTCGGCCGAGCTGTGGGTACTATTGCTGGCCATTTGAGGCCTTTGTGTTCCTATATTGGGATGCTGAGTACACCTACACTGGTCAGGTTCGGCATTGGTGACAGATGCTAGATGATGTCATTCAGGTGACATGGAGACCTTACATCGGAGTAGAGGCATGGCCAAATGATGTTGTGCACATGCCATTTGCTTTTCAGTAGTGCTATTTGATGGGTCGTGGAGACCATATGATAGACATGTATCTACCATCATGGGTTATGCGGTAGTTTGGTTTATGCCAGGATACTCCTTAGTAGATGGCTATCTTTGCACGGACCCACTGAGATGCTCATTTTTGGCTTGCAGCCATACAGCCCCAGGTCACTTTGGAGGATTTTACAAATTTATAACCATTGCAGTGGGATTTGCAGAGCACAGTCAGGGATGCAGGCACTACTCTTGCATATGATACATGGTGGCAGATGTGGTGACCGACGTGGCTTATGGACCTTGTAGAGGAGGTAGTCCCTGTGGAGGAGGCAGTGGGGTCGGGGGATGAGGATTTTGGGGATGAGGGGGATGATGATTCCGATGAGGATGATTTCCTAGAGGAGGGTGAGGAGATCATTGTAGATTACCTCATGGAGATTAGAGGGGATAGAGAGGAGGAGTTTGGGAGGGATTGTCAGCTGATGGATGTGCTTGCAGCGGTGGTAGTTGGATAGGTGCCCCATAGCAAGTGAGACAACAGACACCTATATAGCAGGTACCTATTGAGTAGGTTCAGATTGGGATGGTGTGGTAGCATAGAGGGCCTCGACAGCATGGGGGATAGCTGAGGGTGGATAGGGGGGTCTACCCCCACCACAGGTAGCACATCAGCAGGCTGTCGTAGGAAGGCAGCAGGCAGAGGTAGGCACTTCAGGGGTAGGTGGAGAGGTTGAGGTTCGAGGGCTCACACCTCGTCGTCGGCCTTGGGGTGAGGAGGAGGAGATGGAGACCTTGCGGGCATAGGTAGCCAGCCTACAGGAGGCTTTAGAGAGCTGTGAGGCAGAGTTGGTTCAGTTGCGGGGGACAATGGCCTTATTGGATGGCCCAGATGGACAGGTGACTACATTGCAGGCACAGTTAGTCTAGGCTTAGGGTGACAGTGATTTTGACTGGAGAGCTGGATGTGGCACTTGCAAGGGCACAACAGGCAGAGACTACGATGGGTAGCTTGTAGGCTTCAGGTGGTGGTATGGTCCCAGTTTTGACATTGATGCAGATGCAGGTGTCTCAGGCATAGACACAGTTATATCAGGTACAGGGATAGTTGTCTTAGGTATAGGGCCAATTGTCTCAGGCATAGGGGGAGTTGGCAGAGACCAGAGGGTGGATGGAGTATTATCGGGGCCTCTATTACGCGACAGTTCTGGCAGAGTAGTGTGCACTGAGTTATAGTCAGGTCAGTGGGTCAAGGGCATCTAGGTCACATAGATCAAGATCTGTTCAGAGCATCCAATAGGCGATGGGTCCCCCATCACATGTGCCCCGGCAAGTTCCACAAGTTCAGGTTCAGCCACAGCCACAACCATAGCCACAGGCAGGACCACAGCCACCACCAGGGTTAGGATCTCCAACTCCATTAGAGAGAGGATCTTCCATGTGATAGTTGTATCATTTTAGCCCTTAGAGGCATTGTATCAGGACATTATTTTTTTTATGTATATATATGAGTGATGTACATTTTTTGCGATGATGATACATGATATGATGTTTTTTAATGGCCTATATGTTTGTTTATGATGGTGTTATATGATTATGATGATGCTTTATTATGATAGATGCAGTATGCTTTATGGATTATATGCTTATGGATGTGGCTATTGATGTAATATAATGGATGCAATGATGGTTTACTTATTGTGATATCTGCATGTTTGTGATCTATGGTCTATGATGTATAATGCAAAATAAATGTTCAGATTAATAAACATTTATTACGGATGTAAAATGCAATGCAATGGAAATGTATGTTTATCTTAATAAACACATGTTATGTATGGAAATATGCTAATGCAGTTAACTGATTATGATTGTGATTATGCAATGTAACTAAATGATGATTGTGATTATGATTGTTATGCAAGTAAATGTATCTAAATGATTATGAGATGATATATGAAATGCAATGTGAATGGGATGATTTATGATTTTACAATGCAACTATGTGATTTGCAAATTAATTGATTATGATATGAAAACTAAATGAAATGCAAATTAAATGATATGTAAGATGCAAACTACAAGATTCTAGAATGAACCTGATGAGGTGATAATGCAACTAACGGATTCTAAAATGAACCTAAATGGTATGTAATTTAGATGATATGTAACTACAAGATTCTAAAATGAACCTAAATGAGGTGATAATGCAACTAACAGATTCTAAAATGAACCTAAATGGTATGTAAATTTAGATGATATGTAACTACAAGATTCTAAAATGAACCTAAATGAAATGCAAATTAAATGATTATGATATGGACTCTAAATGACTCTAAAATACACCTAATGAAATGTAACTTGAATGATTATGATATGGACTCTAAATGACTCTAAAATGTACCTAATGAAATGCAAATTAAATCATTATGATATGGACTCTAAATGACTCTAAAATGCACCTAATGAAATGCAAATTAAATGATTATGATAACTAAATGATATATGGGATGCAAACTAGGTGATAGGTGAGATGCAAACTAGGTGATGTGTGAGATGCAAACTAGGTGATAGGTGAGATGATTAAGTCTTGATACACATGATGTTGTTTGTTGGACCCTGGGTGGTGGGGCTATGTGATAGAGGAGTAGGTGGGGAGAGGATCAGGGTGGATGAATGGGGTACGGATAGGATTGGGAGTGGCTAGATTTGGGGGGGGGTGGGATGGTAAATGAGGGAGTTCCTAGGTCATGAAACACCACATCATTGAGAGGGGGGATACGATTTGGTTCGGGATGTGTCGAGTGAGAATAAGTTAGAGAGGTGGGATTAGTGAGGGCATTTGGGAAGGTGGGGGGGGGAATAGGCTAGGTGATTACGAAATCTAGGCCTAGATGGTTAGGATGATGATTTGGGCTAGTAACAGTAGTTGCATAACATTAATTGAGAGCATTTCTTAGTTTGCTATAGCAATATAGGATATAGTTCACAAAGGTATGAGATGACCTAGGTGATGATATATATCCCACAATTGCATAGACTAGACCCACAAACAATAGGTTGATTTCATGCGTGCCTAAGGTAGTATAACCTTGCCTAGCCTCAGAAGGCGACTCATAGCGATGAGTACAAATAGTTCATATAAGGTTTTTTTGATGCCTGTATATGCAAACAAGGTACATCATACTAGAACCGACCCAGGCTTCAAGCTATGAATACTATTCTTAGAGTAATGAAACCAACCCACAAGTACAGCATACAGAAACAATGACCATGTCTACTCAAGGTGTTGTTCGCCACTTGCCATGATATAATGAGATCAAGGTAGCTTTGGAAATGACCTAGAGTGAGACAAAACATAAAAATCAATAATCAAAAAGACCAACAAAAAGATACAGATAACCTTTGTGTATTCTTGCTAAGATACATGTTGATAGAATGACAGATTCTTGTCCATTGTAGGAATGATATATCCTAGGACGCGAATCAGTTGGATTTTGTTGGATAATTTTTGAAAGGTGGGCAAAAGGATAGTCAGGCTATGTGTGGGATTATAGTTGGTATGTTGATTGATGATTTTTTGCATTTAGGGACCAGGCTTCAAGTGTATACTTAGCGTGTGTATCCTTTATTGGGTCCAGAAAGCTTAGTGTATGGGGACCATCCAAACAGGGTGGATGGGTGCATCTTAGGTACCTGAGTACTGGAAACTTCCTTCATATTCTAGACTTCCTACATACCCTGTGTCCACGGGATCAAGGTACTTTCAAGATGAGGGCAAGATGAATATGTAGTTCTAGCAAGACTTGATGATGTGGGAATGGTTTGAGATGGGTGTGATGGTGAGAATTGATGTATGTTTGATGATTGCGAGTTGCAGTGAGATTGATGTATGGGATGATTTGTGGTGAATTGTGTTGTTTTTGGATTTTTGGATTTTGTATTGTTTTTGGATTTTTTGATTTTGTATTGTTTTGGATTTTTTGATTTTGTGCTATACAAAGGGAAGCTTACAAAGATCCTTGTTCCATGGATTAACCTTGGATGGGATAGCGCGGGGTGGGTGATAGGACTTGATGTTTCAGAATTCCAAGCCATGGGATGTGTGCGATATGGACTGTTGTGACGGAAAGAGGACTTATTAGATGGTAGAACCAGCCATTACACATGGCACCTGAAATAGGTTTTCACCATGGTACTTATCCAAAGCATCACCGAAGTGATTTTCACCATTGGAAGTCTTTATTGCACTTGGGTTTTTTCTTGATTTTTTTGATTTTTTGATTTTTTTGATTTTTTGATTGGGGTACTCGATGGGTTATGCGTAGAATTTCTTTAGATGTAGGATGTTCATAGGCTCATCCAGACGCTACCCCTCAGGTGTTGCAAGCTGGTATGCTCCTAATCCATAGTCGACTATGATGACATAAGGTCCTAGCCAATTGGGCTCAAACTTTCCTTTCTTAGGGTGCTCTTGCAAGTTCTTCTGATTTTCCATAAGGACAAGGTCACCTACTTTGAATTTTTGGTTTCTGATCCTCTTGTTGTAGCTTCTTCTGAGGTGATTTTGATAGGCCTGTAGGTGGTTCAACGCATTCAGGCATTTCTCATCCAGTAATTCTAGCTGATGCAACTGTGCGACTCGGTATTCCTCATCATTGATTATGTTTTGCAGCCTAGATACTCATAGGGATGGGAGCTCGACCTCAATAGGTAAAATGGCTTCAGATCTGAATACTCAGGAAAATGGAGTGGCTCCTATATGGGTACGGATGCTTGTTCAATAGGCCCATAGGGCGGGATTGAGTTGGAGGTTCCAGTCATGACCAGCTTCATTAACTGTCTTCTTTAGGATGCGCAGGATGGTTTTATTTGAAGCTTCGGCTTGACCATTTCCTTGAGGATAATATGGCATGGAGAAATGGTGTTGGATTTGGAATTTTTTGCACAAAGTGCAAACTTCCTGGGCCTTGAATGGTTTTCCATTATCGGTGATGATGGAATGAGGGATACCATAGCGACAGATGATATAATGGAGGATGAATTTGGATATCTGGGTTCCAGTGGTGAAGGTGAGTGGTATTGCTTCCACCCACTTAGTGAAGTATTCGGTAGCAGTGATTATGAACTTATGGCCATTGGAGGATGGGGGATGTATTTTGCTGATGAGGTCGAGTCCCCACTGTGAGAAAGGCCATGGTGTCATGATGGGTTGCAATTCCTGTGCTGGTGCATGAATGAGATCCCCATGCTGTTGACATGGTAGGCATTTTTTGATAAATTGTTTGGCGTCTCGGTCCATGGTTGGCCAATAGTATCTGGTCCTCAGGATCTTTTTAGAAAGGGAGGGTCCACTTGAATGTGCCCCACAGATGCCCGTATGTACCTCTTGCAAGGCCACTTCAGCTTCCCTAGAATCTAAACATCATAAAAGTGTGCCATCAAGACTCTTTTTGTATAGAGTATCTCCTACAAGGATGAAGTGAGAGGCTTGACGGATGAAAGATTTTTGTTGTGAGGTGGATAGGTTAGGGGGGATGATATTATCATGGAGGTATAGGTAGATTTCTTGATACCATGGGGATAGGGGACCAATGACCTCTCACACTAGCTCCGATTAAGGAACATCATATGCTGGGATGGGGAGTTCTTCTATCAGGAACTCACACTTCTTGCTATCTTTCTTCATGTCGACCAGGGATCCGATGGTGGCTATGGTGTCTATAGCTTTATTATTGAGCCTTGGGATTTGCTTGAAGTGGATGTCATCGAAGTAGTCTTTGAAGTCATCGACCAGCTTTTTATAAGGTAGGAGTTTATCATCCTTGTTCTTGTACTCATTGTTTACCTACTGGATGACCTGTTGAGAATCTCCATACACTATTAGCTTCTCAATTTTCCATTTGATTGCCATTCGGAGACCTGTGATAAGGGCCTCATATTTTGCCACATTGTTTGTGCATGGGAATGTGATTTTGAAGGACTTAGGGATGGTGTCGCCTTGAGGGGTAACAAACAGGACACCTGTCCCTGAGCCTCTGTGTGTGTATGATCTATCAAAGTACATTTTCCATGCTTTTGTGGCTGGTGTTATTGTCAAGATGGCTTCATCGGGGAATTCTGCTAGCATAGGATATTCTGCAGGGATGGGTGCTTCAGCCAGCTGATTAGCGATAACCTGTCCTTTGATAGCTTTTCTCTCAGTATATTCGATGTCAAATTCAGTGAGGATCATGACCCATTTTGCCATTCTCCCAGTAAGAGCGGCTCTATTTAGTAGATATTTCAGTAGATCAATCTTGGCGATGAGCTTGGTTTTTTGATTAAGCATGTAGTGTCTTAATTTTTGTGAAGTAAAGACTAGGGCCAGACATGCTCATTCAAATTGTGTATAGTTTAGCTCATATGAAATCAGGGTACGGCTGATGTAATAGATGACTCTTTCCTTCCCTTGTTCATCATGTTGTGCTAGTAAGGCTCCGATAGCTATCTCTGTTGCTGAAATGTACAATAGGAGGGGTTCTCCTTGCCTTGGTGGAGTTAGTACAAGGGGATTAGCTAGATAATCTTTTAGTTGGTTGAAGGTGGCTTGACACTAAGTATTCCATACAAAAGCTATATCCTTTTTGAGTAGATGCTAGAATGGTTGACATTTATCAGCCAGTTGAGCAATGAACAAACGAATGGATTGGAGTTTCCCTTATAGACTTCTCAATTGTTTTAGGGTTTTTGGAGGAGGCATTTTAGTGATGGCCTTGAATTTTACGGGGTCTACCTCAATTCCTCTTTTGGAGACTATGTATCCCAAGAGTTTTCTGGAGGTTACCCCGAAGACACATTTCTTTGGATTTAGACGAATATTGTATTACTCTAATTGGTCGAAGATCTTGGCCAATACATCCAGGTGTTCTTCGCTTGTCTTTAATTTTCCTAGTAAGTTGTCCACATAGTCTTACATGATGTGGTGGAAGAGGTCATGGAAGATGACAGTCATAGCTCTTTGATATGTAGCTCTAGCATTCTTTAGGCCAAATGGCATTACGACCCAATAGTATGTCCCCCATGGACATATGAAGGATGTCTTATACTGATCCTCTTCAGTAATTCTAATTTGATTATACCCTAAAAAATTGTCCATGAGGGATAACATCTCATGTCCTGCTGTAAGATCCACTATCATGTCAATGTTCAGTAACGGGAAATCATCCTTCAGGTAGGCCTTGTTAAGGTCTCAGAAGTCAGTGGGGTAAGTGCAAAAAGATGGGGGGCCAAAAAGTGGCCAAAATAATTTGAAAAAAAATAAAGGCATAACGCGAGCGCGTTATAACGCGCTCGCGTTATGGCTTGGTAATGACAAGCCACAGGCTCGTCATTACCGAGCCATAACGTGAGCGCATTATAACGTGAGCGCGTTATAATGCGCTCGCATTATGTGCTTCTATAAAAAAAAAAAGCAACTCAATTTCATTTCTCCCATTTTCTCCTCTGCCCGCGGCCTCCAAACCCTCAAAAATGCGCTCGCGTTCTGCAAAACGCCAATCAACGCAAAAATCTTGTCAATTCATCGCCAAAATGCCGCCGCGACGTCGAGCACGCCAAAGAGGTGAGTTATCTTTGTTTTTTTGTTTGAATTTCTTTCTATATAGGTAGGTTTTTGTTGATTTTTAATGTATATTTCGTTAATTGTCAGGAAATGTTAATGCACCTCCTCCTCCTCCTCCTCCTCCTCAAAATCCACAAAATCCTGAGGAGGAAATACCTAGAGAACAACAACCTCCTCCATTCATTCCTCGACATGCCCTTGGAACACAAGATAATATAATAGGGCAAATTGAAAACAACAAAAAACAAATTGAAGATATAATTGCAAGGTTGAAAGATCCTTCCACTTCAACCTTGCATAGGTCCATGCTTGCCGAATCTCTTGAGTCTATGTTAACAAATGTAAATTCAATTAGCAAGCAAATAACTAGTTGGACCGATAAAAAGAGAGAGTTTAGAGATTACTATGCAGATAAATTATCATACCAAGATGTCAAAAAATTACAAATTACAAAAGTAGACTTGTGTTCAATTTTCACAAACCCACAAACAAATCAACCTCCACCCATTACATGCAAGAGGTTCCCTATCCATTGGTGCAACAACCAAACGATAAGGGACAATTTCGGGCAGAGGTGGTGGATGGTTTTTGACCATCCTCCATGCAATAACAATGAGGTCCCGCAATACTTTTTGAGGAAACTCCACTCCGAGTTTGTCCTCAATAAAGTGCCAAACTATTTTGATATGAGGGACTTCCAGGGTAGAGGTGGGGGCTCAGCACAGGATAGACCAGGGGCACGTCTTGACCCACAGCGGGTAGTGAGACAAGTAATCAGCAGACCAGCCCACGAGCATGTTTCTATCCCTTCCATTGTGAAGGAGAGTGTTGAGGTCGATACACTGAGGTCGATTAGTGCCTTGACCCAGAGCATCATAGAGCATGCCGATCCTGCAACACAGAGTGGGTTGGGAGATAGTGCGAGGAGTAGGGTCCCACCGCATACTTGCCAGGCTTGCAGGTCAGCCTGTGGTTATGACCCCATGGACAGTCAGGACGCAGGTGCACAGGCTACATCTGCAGCTGAGCAGATGGCGATGACAGATACCCTCCTGATTGAGACTTTCAGCCTTGATACTCAGGTAAATATTAGCAAGTTTATTGAATTTAATTTATTAAATTTTATTTTTGAAATACAAGATTAACTAATTTAAATTGATGATTTTAATGAAATTTCAGGGTCATAGCGTCGATGCAGTTTTCAGTGGTTCTCCACCTACATTTTTCACTAGATCATCTACTGTCGAGGTATGTAACTAGTAAACAATTATAAATATTGCATGTGAATAGCATCGTTATATGAATGGTATTCTAATTTCTGATTTTGGATGTTGAATAGGTTAACACTGTAGATTTCATGGCAACACCTGCCAGTGGTGGTGGACTTCAAAGCTTTACGGAGGTAATAAAATAAATAGTTTAATGAATGAATTGTACTTACTAAATTTTTGTATGTGATTTGTGTGTTTTATTGTGTGTACTTCCATGTTTAGATGAGCGTGTGTGTATGTTAGGAGCCATGATTTGCATCACTATTATAGTTTTCGTAATTGAATAATGTTGTTTTATTTCCAGATGATGCAGGCTGCGGATACACCTCCCCATGTTCATAGGGCAATGGAGCAGGGTGTGGCCTCTGCGATTCATAGCTCTATGGCATTGACAGGGGTATGAGGCAGATTAGTAAATTTCAATTTACATTCATTGTTATAGTTGTCTATTTTTGAAAAATCAAAAGATTATTGATTTGAAGTTTAATTTCTATCTGGATGGTTTCTATAGGACATGACATCACCAGGGCCTTTTCCTGCTACTGAGGCAAGCGAGCAGACAGATTATATGTTAGTGGTAAGTGATTATTTTGTTAAATGTTTCATTTTTTTTATAACATGTAATTTCTATATATTAATATCTATACTTTTTTTTGTAACAGGTAAAGGTGCAGGAAGAACTAAATAGGAGGAGTAGCCCTCGGGTTCGTAGTAGACCACCCACATGCATGTCTCCATCCCCTAGAAGATCAAAGGCTGCTCGTGATTTATTCTCTTCACCAGCTAGAGGGGAATGACTTTTTATTGTGTTCCTTTGTTGTATGCCTATATGGCATTTGTGGACATATATTTTGTATTGTACATAGTTGACATTTTATGCCTATATGGCATTCTTGTAAGCCTATATGGCTATTTTGTATATATGTTATACTTATATCGACAGATATTGATGTATGTGTATATGGATATTTGGTTAATACAAATCTTTTTTATTGATGGCGTCCATACTTGCATTATAAATCCACTTTTGAATGGATATTTGTAGATGGCTACTTCAAATATTTAAAGTCTGATTGTATTACATAGGATGTTTGCATTTTCTTTGATAGGCTTGATAGGCCATGGATTACATGATGGTGTTTGATGGAAAAGTATGGTACTAGAAGACTCTAGTTCATTCTTAATAGGCTTGTGATTGATAATATCTTTGCATGATTGCACTTGATCTTGGATCATGGGCATGTTGTTAGGATTTTGATTGCATTGTGATGTTTGATGGATAGGCATGGTGTAAGTGTAAGATACCCAACTAGTTCTACGAAAAATTTTCCTTACTTAAACACTTTTACTTGCTAACAATTCATCAACTACTTCAATAACATAAAGATATACATCAAGATAACTATTTGAATGAAACAACATTAGAGTTGGGTACTTGTCTTGTTACTTGATTCAATCAACTTGCAATGTCTTATTACATGGAAAATGCTTTCAATAGCATGAAGTACAACTCATTCAATGGAAATACAAGGACAGGCCTTGAAGCCTTGATGTTACAATGTCTTCCTTACTTGAGCAACATTTGAAGATTTGGAATGTTCAACTCATCACCTCACAAGGTAGGCGCATATTTGAAGGATTTATAGGTTTTTCTGACTTGGGCGCCAAGTTGAGGTGACCTCCTCCTGAAGTTGCGCCTTGTCAACATTAGGTGCCAATTAGAGTTTATGGATGCTCTGGATTGTTTCCAAGAGTAGGCGCCAAAACATCATCATTATGAAAGTGTTTTAAATGCTAGGCGCCCAAATAAGCTCTCTGGAGTCTAGGCGCTCCTTTCATGCATTCTGTGTTCTAGGCGCCAATTGAAAGGAGTGGAGAACAGGGCAAGCGCCTTCCAAACTAGGTGTTTCCTTGAGGTGACAAGGACTTAGAAAGTGCGCCTAAGGTGAGCGCCTTGAGTGAAAAGGTCTAACAAACATCTTTGAACCCCCTTTCAAGGTTAGGCGCATTCTGGAGGTGGAAACAAGTAGAAGGTGCGCCTTAGCTTCCTTTGTCAATTCTTGCAAGTCTTTGTTGATTAGGAAGGTGGAATGCTTCATTGTAGAATGAGCGCCTATCTTCTAATGTCCAAACTACTTCTTCTGGCTCACTCTGTGGCTAGGCGCCAGAGCTAAACTGTTCACACAAGGGAGTGCGCCTAGACTCACTTGATGTTTTCTTACTACTTCAACCCCTGGAAGATGTTCCAAGGTGTTCCCTTTTACAAGTACCTGACCTCCCAAGTTCCTTCATGTGCTATTCCTTGAAGGCGCCAAAACTGAGCTCCAGTGCCATGGGATTGTGCCTAACATCTTTGAAGAGTTTCTAAGCCTTTTGCAAGTTGATATCCCAAACTCATCTTCTAGGCGCAACAGGAGCTTTCCAAAGGAGTTTCCAAGTTTTAGATGCCAAGCGAGGTCATGGGTGAATGGAACTGTGCCTTAGGAGATGACTGGATCCTAAGCGTCAGTCTGGAGTTACAGTGGAATTGATATGCGCCTCAACTAGCTTAGGCACCCATTTGAAGTGATTCCTTTAACACTTCTCTGTCAATCTCAACTGCAAGGATGATCTCCTAATCCAATTTTGATCCTCTGGAGATGCAAATAGCTTTACATTTCACTAGGCTCCATCAATGATGATCATCAACCAAAGCGCATTTCAAAGGTGAGATAGGCAAGTGAGGCGCCAAACTAGTCCTTAAGACTTATCTCCTTCTATCAAGTCAATTTCAACTATGTGAGAGAGTTCTATTCTAGGCGCAAAATGGAAATGTTTCATCAATTGGTGCATCTTACAAAGCTCCCAATTCTAGGCGCCAGAGCCAAAGAGTTTTTCCCAACACATGCACCTGGGCTAGGAATTCACCTAAGAGACATCACTTAGCTTTAAAACTTTCAATCTATAGCCATCTGGGCTAGGCGCTCCAATGGAGGATCCTTGAACTCATGCATTGGCGCCTTCTAGTTCTAGGCACCCATTTTGGATGATTCATCCTGATACTAGCGCCCAAAATGACTAGACTCTCTTCATTATCCAATTCACTTAGAAGACTCAAGTTGGAGACTTAGTTGTCTATCCATGTTCTCCGGAAGATTCATTGTACCTCTATGCACTATCTCCTTCAAGGCGCTCCTTAAAATCATTGGAAGTGCTCAGGACTTACCTTAGTCCAAAGCGCCACAATCCATTCCTTAAAGCAGAAAGAATTCTCAAAGGCGCCCCTATTTACCTCTAAGCACTCAAATATCATTTAGATTCAAGGTGCACATTTAGCTCCAAAACGCAAATTTCCATCATCAACCCATCAAGGTGCATCATCTTCCCTTTGTATCCCCTTCAAGGCGCAGAAATTCACTTCTTCACACTCAAACTCACTCTCTGGTGCCAGAATAGGTGTATAACTTCAAATAAGGCACTAATCTTAGGTTTCTAAGTACTTAGTTTGATCTTAAGGCTATCCTTCCTCTAAGCACTCTCTTCAACTCCCTCACTGAAGGCCCTCTGTAAGTTTGGGTGCATTTCATCCCAAGGCACTTCAACATCATCCAAGGCGCAAATTCACTCTCCAAGACAAGGTGCAAAAAACCCTATCCTAAGGCGCTCAAATCTTGCTTCTAGACCTAGGCGCACAAACATGAGATTAAGGATCATTCTGGCCACCATCACTTCCCTAAAGGCGCAAAATTGGTGTAGATACATTCCATTTATTAAGGATCATTCTGGCACCCAAATCTTGTCAAAGCAAAGGATCAATAGGTTCTCTCTAAGGCGCACTCCAGGGTTTGATCTTGCAAGACTTCTCACGTCAAAATTTTGACCAAGACACTCAAGGCACTAGTCTTTATCATCTAACCCTACAGTGCACTTACTCATTATGATATACTCCTCAACTTTGTATTCAACCTTGCCCAAGGCGCATATTCACTATAAGGCATTCTCAAGTTGTCAAGGCTCAGAGGGCTTCAACTTGCTAAAGGGTAGAGGTCTAGGCGCATATCTGACTTGAAGCTCAAGGCGCTCCAACCCTCTTGCTCTGGAATTCCTTCTATGCACTAAGTGACTTCTCCAATTCCTTGAAAACATTTGAAGTGTTTTACCTTCTCAAGGTGCTCCTTCGAACTTGACTCCAAGGTGTTATAATCTCAAAGGTGCTGATATCATCTCAACCAAAGGCGCTCAATGATTCATCCCATATCTAGGCGCTAAAACACTTAATCAACCAAGTCATTCAAGGCGCCATTCAGTAAACTCATCTTCCATGATATTCCTATCAAGGCGCATATCACTTCTCTCATGGGCTTTAGGCGCTCAGTTGAGTGTTTCAATACTACTTAGGTGCCAAATTCATTTTAATGCACCAAACACAAAGAGCTTTCAAACACTGGGCACTCACAAAGAGTCTTCCAACCTTGGGCGCTAAATTAGGTCTTTGCAACTATCCAAGGCGCATATCTTCGTTTGAACAACTTATGGTGCCAAGACAACTTCTCATTAGGGTGCTCAAAACAGTTGTGTTTACATTTGAAGTGCTTTACCTTCTTAAGGTGCTCCAGACTAACCTGACTCCAAGGCGCTCCATCATCATCCTTAAGGCGCTAAAAACATCATCTCCACTCTAGGCAAAAACATCATCCAACTCCTTAAGGCACTTCACTGTCAAAGTTTGAAGGCGCTCTACCTAGACCTTTTCCCTAGGCGCCAGAACTCCTAAGCACTCACCAGATAACTCTCTTCTTCAAGGCGCAAATCTTCCTATACTATGATTGCCTCTGAAATGCCGATTAACGTGATGTGAGGGTGCAAAGGCTACTCCAATCCTCAGTGAGCGCCTAGTTTAGACAAGGAGAAATAAAGCATTCAAAACTATCCAAACAATCATCCCCTTCCTAATGTCTTCACTGCTCCAGAAAACCTTGGCCAAAATGACACATAACAACTCCTATGAGCGCCCTTATGCCCTAGGATCATCTAGTTTGTGCGTCTTGTAATGAGGAGTTCATGTAAGTTTGGAATGAGCGCCTTGAATAAGTGTAAACTAGCCTAGAGAAGGGTATGTGCGCCTTGAGCATTCCAGAGATAACTGTGCGCCTAGAACAATATGAGTGCTCATGATGATGATTAACGCCCTGATGAGACTATGAGCACCTTGTTCAGGAGATACCTTGTTTGATCATAAAATGCACCTTGAGTCTTGAAGGTTTTGAGCGCCTAGGTGATTTGGATGTTGGGATGTTGGTATGCGCCCAAGATTGAGGTAAGTGAGCACTTGTAATGGAGGAGAGCAATGAGATGAGGTCTAGCACCTCCAAGTAAGGTTAGAGGTGAGGTTAGAGGTGAAATGCGCCTTTGGACCATTCTGGCGCCTTCGATGAAGAACCTATATCTTGAGCCCAAGAGGTAAAATTTGCGCCTTAGTGGATTTGGAGAGTTACAGAGATTAGAGAAAAGTGCCTTGAAGATAGAGTTGTTCAAGGCGCATGTGTGATTTGGTCAAAAACAGGTGCCTAGAGTGAATAGGCTTTCATCCTGACTTAATACACTGCCTCCTTCTGATGATTTTTGGGGCAGCAGAAAACCTTTCACCACGGGCAAATGCCTCAGAGCTATAAAAAATTGAGAGAGGTTATTGTAGAGGCACTCTACGTGATCCCGTTGCCTCAGACGGAATGTTTCTAAGTGACACAGTTTTCGAGTAACATCTCGTCAAAGATTGCTGCCTTTTTGCACTTTGGACTCTTCAGGGATATCGTCAGTACAATGTAGCTCTGACTGTTTCGACATGTTTGGGTGAGAAATAGGACCATGCCTAGCATAAATGTACCCATTCAGACGCGTTGGAATAGTCAGTTTGGTCGCATCAGGAGCAGGACAAAAGTTACACCCCTTTGCAACTTTACACTGCCTCCTTCTGACGATTTTTGGGGCAACAGAAAACCTTTCACCACGGGCAAATGCCTCAGAGCTATAAAAAACTGAGAGAGGTTATTGTAGAGGCACTCTACGTGATCCCGTTGCCTCAGACGGAATGTTTCTAAGTGACACGATTTTTGAGTAACATCTCGTCAAAGATTGTTGCCTTTTTACACTTTAGACTCTTCAGGGATATCGTCGGTACAATGTAGCTCCGACTATTTCGACATGTTTGGGTGAGAAATAGGACCATGCCTAGCATAAATGTACCCATTCGGACGCGTTGGAATAGTCAGTTTGATCGCATCAGGAGCAGGACGAAAGTTACACCCCTTTGCAACTTTACACTGCCTCCTTCTGACGATTTTTGGGGCAACAGAAAACCTTTCACCATGGGCAAATGCCTAAGAGCTATAAAAAATTGAGAGAGGTTATTGTAGAGGCACTCTACGTGATCCTGTTGCCTCAGACGAAATGTTTCTAAGTGACACGATTTTTGAGTAACATCTCGTCAAAGATTGCTGCCTTTTTGCACTTTGGACTCTTCAGGGATATCGTCGGTACAATGTAGCTCCGACTGTTTCGACATGTTTGGGTGAGAAATAGGACCATGCCTAGCATAAATGTACCCATTCAGACGCGTTGGAACAATCAGTTTGGTCGCATCAGGAGCAGGACGAAAGTTACACCTCTTTGCAACTTTACACTGCCTCCTTCTGACGATTTTTGGGGCAACAGAAAACCTTTCACCACGGGCAAATGCCTCAGAGCTATAAAAAACCGAGAGAGGTTATTGTAGAGGCACTCTATGTGATCCCGTTGCCTCAGACAGAATGTTTCTAAGTGACACGATTTTTGAGTAACATCTCGTCAAAGATTGCTGCCTTTTTGCACTTTGGACTCTTCAGGGATATCGTCGGTACAATGTAGCTCCGACTGTTTCGACATGTTTGGGTGAGAAATAGGACCATGCCTAGCATAAATGTACCCATTTAGACGCGTTGGAACAGTCAGTTTGGTCGCATCAGGAGCAGGACGAAAGTTACACCCCTTTGCAACTTTACACTGCCTCCTTCTGACGATTTTTGGGGCAACAGAAAACCTTTCACCACGGGCAAATGCCTAAGAGCTATAAAAAACCGAGAGAGGTTATTGTAGAGGCACTCTACATGATCCCGTTGCCTCAGACGGAATGTTTCTAAGTGACATGATTTTTGAGTAACATCTCGTCAAAGATTGCTGCCTTTTTGCACTTTGGACTCTTCAGGGATATCATCGGTACAATGTAGCTCCGACTGTTTCGACATGTTTGGGTGAGAAATAGGACCATGCCTAGCATAAATGTACCCATTCGGATGCGTTGGAATAGTCAGTTTGGTCGCATCAGGAGCAGGATGAAAGTTACACCCCTTTGCAACTTTACACTGCCTCCTTCTGACGATTTTTGGGGCAACAGAAAACCTTTCACCACGGGCAAATGCCTAAGAGCTATAAAAAACTGAGAGAGGTTATTGTAGAGGCACTCTACATGATCCCGTTGCCTCAGAAAGAATGTTTCTAAGTGACACGATTTTTGAGTAACATCTCATCAAAGATTGCTGCCTTTTTGCACTTTGGACTCTTTAGGGATATCGTCGGTACAATGTAGCTCCGACTGTTTCGACATGTTTGGGTGAGAAATAGGACCATGCCTAGCATAAATGTACCCATTCAGACGCGTTGGAACAGTCAGTTTGGTCGCATCAGGAGCAGGACGAAAGTTACACCCCTTTGCAACTTTACACTGCCTCCTTCTGACGATTTTTGGGGCAACAGAAAACCTTTCACCACGGGCAAATGCCTAAGAGCTATAAAAAACTGAGAGAGGTTATTTTAGAGGCACTCTACGTGATCCCGTTGCCTTAGACGGAATGTTTCTAAGTGACACAATTTTTGAGTAACATCTCGTCAAAGATTGCTGCCTTTTTGCACTTTGGACTCTTCAGGGATATCGTCGGTACAATGTAGCTCCGACTGTTTCGACATGTTTGGGTGAGAAATAGGACCATGCCTAGTATAAATGTACCCATTCAGATGCGTTGGAATAGTCAGTTTGGTCGCATCAGGAGCAGGACAAAAGTTACACCCCTTTGCAACTTTACACTGCCTCCTTCTGACGATTTTTGGGGCAGCAGAAAACCTTTCACCACGGGTAAATGCCTCAGAGCTATAAAAAACTGAGAGAGGTTATTGTAGAGGCACTCTACGTGATAGCATTGCCTCAGACGGAATGTTTCTAAGTGACACAGTTTTTGAGTAACATCTCGTCAAAGATTGCAGCCTTTTTGCACTTTGGACTCTTCAGGGATATCGTTGGTACAATGTAGCTCAGACTGTTTCGACATGTTTGGGTGAAAAATAGGACCATGCCTAGCGTAAATGTACCCATCCGAATGCGTTGGAATAGTCAATTTGGTCACATCACGAGCAAGACACCAAAAATGCAAAGGTTGCTTTGTGCAACTTGACAACATTGACACTTTTTTGCAACATGACTCAAAGACTCAAACTGACCCCAAATGACTCAAAGTGACTTAAAATCACCTTGATTATAGAGGTCAAGGTGCTCCTTATCATTCATTCATTATGAGCACCTTGGGAGAATGGTATATAGGTCATCATCATGATTGGGTGCCCTGGATCCAGAGTGTTGGAGAGATCATCAAATGGTGTCTAGTAGGGTGAGTTATGAGTTTGGTCGCATCAGGAGCAGGACACCAAAAATGCATAACATGATGATGTAAAAATGTGTACATATGTGTAAAAATGCAGGAGGAAATAAAAAAAGACAAACCTTACAAATTAATGTGCATACTTACAACTCAATGTAACATAACTTTACAAAATCAATGTGAATACTTACAAATTAATCCAATGAACCATCTGGATCTGCTCTACTCTTTATTGTGTCAAGTATTGCTTAATGGTCAGACTCACGCACCTTCCACAATATTTTGTTCAAAGGTCTACCCTGATACTTTATCAAATGAACATTGGATGCCACGACAAGGTTCGAGTAATGAAGAACCTTTCGATGCATGTCAAAGTCCTGAAATAGCCAAATATTAACACTCTTATGTGGGTACCTTCTAAGCCATGTTCCAGTAATAACCACTGATCCTGTAGGGTATTTGATGTTTTCTCCATCTATAACAGGGGCCTCCAATTTCTTTTTGGCCTCAACACAATGACATAAGTAATAATCTGTTTCCTCTTCATTATCTTCATCTGCAATAACTGCATATACGTGTCCTACATTGATATGTGTAGCAAATTAGATGAAATTAGTCAACATTACAAAAACACTACAAAGTAAGATGACATTACCTGGTTGAACTAGATGAAATTAGATGCATATATGTGCCCTATATTACCTGGTTGAACTAAATCTGATATGTGGTCAAAGTCAACTGACGATTCCATCTGTGTTAGTTCCAGTGCCGTCGGGGGTCGATACGTGTCAAGTGGGCTAAGATAACTTAACTGCCATTCGTCAACCCACTCCTTTGACTCGCACTCATCCCAGACTTGAATTGTACAGGAAGAACAAAAGCATGACATCTTTCGTGTATGGATACTCCATGAACCTGCAATTGAGCTTCTGAAAGAGTGCATCTCATTTGATCCTATCAGTGTACAACAATCCTCATATGGTGCAATGTTAGTATCATCTATCAACCAAAAAAATCTACGAACTAAAGACTTACCTTCATTACCTGGACCCATGGAAGCATTAGACCACTCGACAATCGATTTTGCATCTGTCAACTTTGCATTGTCTTTATACTTTAACTCTTCTCGTGCTATGGCTCTTTTGATACATGCTCCTACACCATCATGCTCCCCCTTTCCATGCCCGGCCTCACAAAAGTTCCACATATGTTGAATACCTGTAAAATTATGCCTCCTACTCAGCCAATAGAAATTCCGCGAGTTCTTGAATTATGATGCACAATTATCCGACCATATGATATGCTGACTGAACGATATGCCCCTTCTAGCCAAATCATTATAGAACACTTGAAAGCAACCTTGCACGAACTCCGTAGAATGCGTGCGATCATCACTAATATAGAAATGATACTCCCTTATGATCTTTCTGTCATCCTCTGTACTATCATTCGCATGAATGAATGCGATGTGCACAAATATAGAAACCTGTGTGGAGTTGTAATATTGTGATTGCACCTCACGCTGTGGCTGTAGACTGTAGTTCTCTGCAAAGTCGACGACTGAAACAATGCTACCAACTGGAAATGTGTCCTTGCATAACTTGAATTGCAAGTCCAACCATCGAGCTCTATGGGCATGTCTTGCATACTCATACACTATGCTGTCATGAAATATAGGCATAAACTGATACACTGGAATCTTTTCAATAACTAATTCACACCTCTTTGCTTCTTTACCATCTTTTGTATTGTATGCCACTGTTTTATACTTGCCAAACTCTACTAGTTCATTTCCAACCACATGTGTTATTTCCATATGTTCACATATTGGCAAATGTTGCAAGCCACCGCAACGATGACATGTGCCATTCAAGCATAATTTCTTGTAGAATATTTGACCTTCCTCTCTTTCACATAAAATTCTTGATATGAAGTCTCTTGAAGATGTTGGTGGGGCACATATGGCACAACCCTGCAAATCATTGTTAGTATGCATATATAAACATATAGACCTATAAGCATCAAAATGGTTAGAAAATTCAATATGTAATCTACAACAACAAGTAGTGCATGTGTGATTTATCTTAACATAGAAAGGTTTTAGCATTTCAAAATATCTTTGACAAATTTTAATTTGAGGATACTTCTCTAGAAATTTACCATAAAACTGTGTTTGAGTCTCATCCAAAAAATGCTTTGGATGTGGCTCGCGGTTCTGACTACCAATTCTCCTTCTTACCACATCCCTTTGATTCGGAGATACCCTTGTGTAATTCTTCCAAAAGTCTTCAATTAGTGACCTCAATGCTTCAACAATTGGTTTATCTTTTCGTGGTAGTCTCCCCGAGAACGCCCATAATTCATTGGCATTAGTGTCCTCAATTCTTTGGCGTCTTCCAACGGCTCTTGATAAAGTTTTCCTATTAATTCTCAAATTTTGACTTGTCTTTCTAATAAGACGAGCTTTCCTCGTTTGACTACTTACTATAGTCGATGTAATCACACACCGTGTTGCATTACTATCTTTTGTGCGTGAGGTGTTACCCACACTCTCATACGCACTCATTAGATTCTTGACAATAGATTTTTCACTTGAAGCCTCTGATGTTCTCAACCCAAGAATCTTCATGATAGACCTATACTTTATACTTCGCATCATTTCAACGAATAGTTGACATCTTGCAGTCTCATTTAACTTTTCAAAGAACAATCTCCAAATCTTATTAGCATATCTTCTACAAGTGTGTTTTGGAATCTTACCTTCCATTGGCTGCAAAATATTCTCATCAATATCAATCAAATACTTTGGCTTTCTATGCAAAATTCTAGGTGGTGTCAAGTTAGGTAAATTCATCTCAACATTAGGAATTTCATCAATATTTAAATGAGATGGGTTAGATGGCATACCTTCGATCGAAGATGGAATAGATGACATACCTTGAGGTTGAGGTGGGAACGATGGCGTACCTCCTTCATCACATGTGAGTGATGATGTACTCTCAACTTGAGATGTGGTAGATGGTGTCCCTACATGTTGTCTTGCGATAAAGGATGTGTCTCCAACTATGGTATTCAAATCTCTCGTACCACGAAGTTTTTGCATTCGTTCTCTTTGTGCCGCCAATACCATATCTCTTTGTCATGGTTGTGGTTCCTCTTCAATTGGTATGTCTTCATTTATCGTGTCCAATTTCCTCTTCTCACGAAGTTCCCTCATAGCCATTGCTTTCTTTGCATTCTTAGCTTCTATCTCTTCCTGTGTTGGTTTAATTCTTGATCGTTTCCTCGGCATGACAGAGAATTTGTCTGTAGCATGATAAAGAGACCAATATTAGTTCCTAAGAAATGAATACATGATAATAGTGGGATTGTATTTTTTTTATGTTGTAAGGATTTATTCTTGTATAGTTTGACATCATGGTATGAACTAAGGTTTGTTTATTACACATAATTATTAAAGAGCCCAAGTGTAGAAAATATACATGGCATCATGTGAGATTGTAGGTTGCTTTCTTGATTGGAAATGTGTCTATTTTAAACATGTATGATAAAGCATGATAAAGTAATTCAATCTGAAATAAGGAAAATGTAAAGAACATGCATGTAAAGACTTGGCATACCTAAAAAATGAAGATTTGAATGGAGAGAGTACCCAATTATGTAGTGTTTTTATCTTCTTGCATCAAACTCCTCAACAATTTGAGTTTTTCACCACTTGCTTCCTTTTCAATGTTAAATTCTTAAAATTGAATCAAAATTAACATTGCAATACTACAAAAATTGAAACTTGTATAGATATATATCAAATTTGGTTTGAAAACTATGTTATTTCCTCCTTCTCAAGTTGGCAAAGCAGAAAAGGTGGTGGAAAGATCATGCAAAGGTGGTACAATGTGTCAAATGTGCATGTGAACTTCCCAATAGCATGAAAGCACTTCTTTTTTGTCAGAGCACGTGCAGAATTAGTAAGAAAATAGAGCATGTGGGCCTGGCTCACGGGGGTAACCACTTTTTTACCGTTTCAGTAGAAATACAAAATGTGAGCGCGTTATAACGCGCTCGCGTTTTGTCCTACTATAGATCTCTAAACCCTAAACCCTCAACTCTGATCCCTTGACCCTCAACCCTCAATGTCAAATCCTAATCCCTCAACCCTATCCCTAAACCCTCAACCCTCAATGTCAAATCCTAATCCCTCAACCTCAACCTTGTCCCTAAACCCTAATCCCTTCAACCTCAACCCTATCCCTAAACCCTTGACCCTCGAACCTCAGCCCTCGACGTCAAACCCTAATCCCTTGATGCAAAGCTAAACCAGTTGAACATTAACACAGGTGAAAAAATCCTTGAAAGTCCACAAAATAACCTTTACAGTGTATATCGGCAAGACAATTTAAATGTCACACCGAAATGTACCTATTCTTGCGTATCGGCAAGACAATGGCTATCGGCAACCACCTTTCTCTCATCGGCCGATGAGGTAACTCATGCCGACATATGTTACATCGGCCGCACTTTCTCGTCGTCTTCCCGATCGCAGAGAACATAACTGTCGGGGAACTCTTTAAGTCTCCTGCCGATGCTATCGGTTACGCCGATAGACTTACCATCGGCAAGACTTCTTGAATCTCACCCCGATCGGTGAGAGATCCTACCATCGGTCCAAACCAACTTTCTTATGCCGATGGCATTACTCACACCGATATACTTCGCTTCTCTTTCGTCGGTCTGACTTAGACTATCGGCGTAACTTAATCCTCGTCGTCCGATATCAAACTTTACGCCGATGCACATCCTCCGCTTTACCTTTGTCGATGTGACTAAGACCATCGGTGGGACTCTTCGCCCATCTTTCGACAATACAACTCTTACCGATAACTCAACATAATGCTTCATCTTCGGTAAGACATTACCATTTGTCACCTCGACACAAACACGATCGGCAAGATTAATGTTATCGGTTCAATGCACCTTTGTCTACCCGATAGACATAGTCAATCCGATGACTTCTCCATACATTGCTCGACTTATTCTTCCGGTCCTCCTTACTGTTTCCACCGGTCATTTCTTGCATCGTTCAGAATGCTTATTCTAAAAACCTCACATACAACAATGATATTCAAATGGAAGATACGAACTGTCCTCACAAACATTCATTGTATACACATAAAGTGCTAATTCATTCTTTGCACATTGTAACCAAACAGAACACACAGAAACACTAAAACTACATAACAGAAATAAATCTAACTACATGGAGGTCATTCCACTGATTTCAAAGAAATCCACCAGTGGAATGACTCCAATCGGTATCACTGTAGTTTGACCAGAAAACACAGAATTTCTTTATTCCTTCTACTTCAGAATAAAATACAATTTCTCTCTCTGTTCGTTCACTCCCCTCTACATGAACAGAGACCAACAATATAAAGACTCTCAATTGACAGTTACACACGGTGGAAGGTGAATCACCTATAACCACCCTGCCAATCAGTTACAAACCTTTCAGACATTCAGTTCGGTTACAAATGGTAATGACACGTACACAAACTACTCAACATTATGCCGTTACTTGGCCAAATTCTAATCCCTCAACCCTTCACTCTAATCCCTCAACCCTAAACCCTATCCCTAAACCCTCAACACTATACCTTAAACCCTAATCCCTCAACCCTAACCCTAAACCTTGTCCCTAAACCCTAATCCCTTCAACCTCAACCCTATCCCTAAACCCTTGACCCTCGAACCTCAGCCGTCGACATCAAACCCTAATCCCTCAACCCTTAACTCTGATCCCTCATCTCTCAACCCTAACCCTAAACCCTCAACCCTCAACATCAAACCCTAATCCCTCAACCCTCAACCCTAATCTGTCATCTATCATCCCTCCACACTCTACTTTAACCCTAATTCCTCGACCCTCGACCCTCGAACCTCAACCCTCAACCCTCAACATCAAACCCTAATCCCTCAACCCTTAACTCTAATCCCTCGACCTTCAACCCTGATCCTAAACCCTAAACCCTCAACACCAAATTCTAATCCCTCAACCCTTCACTCTAATCCCTCAACCCTAAACCCTATCCCTAAACCCTCAACACTATACCTTAAACCCTAATCCCTCAACCCTAACCCTAAACCTTGTCCCTAAACCCTAATCCCTTCAACCTCAACCCTATCCCTAAACCCTTGACCCTCGAACCTCAGCCCTCGACGTCAAACCCTAATCCCTCAACCCTTAACTCTGATCCCTCATCTCTCAACCCTAACCCTAAACCCTCAACCCTCAACATCGAACCCTAATCCCTCAACCCTCAACCCTAATCTATCATCCGTCATCCCTCCACACTCTACTTTAACCCTAATTCCTCGACCCTCAACCCTATCCCTAAACCCTTGACCCTCGAACCTCAACCCTCAACCCTCAACATCAAACCCTAATCCCTCAACCCTTAACTCTAATCCCTCGACCTTCAACCCTGATCCTAAACCCTAAACCCTCAACGCCAAATTCTAATCCCTCAACCCTTCACTCTAATCCCTCAACCCTAAACCCTATCCCTAAACCCTCAACACTATACCTTAAACCCTAATCCCTCAACCCTAACCCTAAACCTTGTCCCTAAACCCTAATCCCTTCAACCTCAACCCTATCCCTAAACCCTTGACCCTCGAACCTCAGCCCTCGACGTCAAACCCTAATCCCTCAACCCTTAACTCTGATCCCTCATCTCTCAACCCTAACCCTAAACCCTCAACCCTCAACATCAAACCCTAATCCCTCAACTCTCAACCCTAATCTATCATCCGTCATCCCTCCACACTCTACTTTAACCCTAATTCCTCAACCCTCAACCCTATCCCTAAACCCTTGACCCTCGAACCTCAACCCTCACCCTCAACATCAAACCCTAATCCCTCAACCCTTAACTCTAATCCCTCGACCTTCAACCCTGATCCTAAACCCTAAACCCTCAACGCCAAATTCTAATCCCTCAATTCTTCACTCTAATCCCTCAACCCTAAACCCTATCCCTAAACCCTCAACACTATACCTTAAACCCTAACCCTAAACCTTGTCCCTAAACCCTAATCCCTCAACCCTCAACCCTAATCTGTCATTTGTCATCCCTCAACTCTAATCCCTCATTCCTAAACCCTAAACGCTATCCCTATTCCTAGACCCTCAACAAGCTCGATACTATACCTTAAACCCTAATCCCTCTACCATCGACACTCTTATTTAACCCTAATCCCTTGACCATTAACCCTATCCCTCAACCTCAACCCTCAACCCTCAACCCTCAACTCTCAACATTAAACCCTAATTCATCAACCCTAAACCCTAATCCCTCAAACCTAAACCCTATCCCTAAACCATCAACCCTCAACACTATACCTTAAACCCTAATCCCTCAACCCTCAACCCTAAACCTTATCCCTCAACCCTCAACCCTAATCCCTCATCCCTCAACTCTAATCCCTCATCCCTAAACCCTAAATGCTATCCCTATTCCTAAACCCTCAACAGACTTGATACTATACCTTAAACTCTAATCCCTTATCCCTAAACCCTCCAACCCTATCCCTAATCCTTATACCCTCCACACTCTACTGTAACCCTAATTCCTTGACCCTCAACCCTATCCCTAAACCCTTGACCCTCGAACCTCAACCCTCAACCCTCAACATCAAACCCTAATCTCTCAACCCTTAACTCTGATCCCTCGACCTTCAACCCTGATCCTAAACCCTAAACCCTCAATGCCAAATTCTAATCCCTCAACCCTTCACTCTAATCCCTCAACCCTAAACCCTATCCCTAAACCCTAACCCTAAACCTTGTCCCTAAACCCTAATCCGTCAACCCTCAACCCTAATCTGTCATCCGTCATCCGTCAACTCTAATCCCTCATTCCTAAACCCTAAACGCTATCCCTATTCCTAGACCCTCAACAGGCTCGATACTATACCTTAAACCCTAATCCCTCTACCATCGACACTCTTATTTAACCCTAATCCCTTGACCATTAACCCTATCCCTCAACCTCAACCCTCAACCCTCAACCCTCAACTCTCAACATTAAACCCTAATTCATCAACCCTAAACCCTAATCCCTCAAACCTAAACCCTATCCCTAAACCATCAACCCTCAACACTATACCTTAAACCCCAATCCCTCAACCCTCAACCCTAAACCTTATCCCTAAACCCTAATCCCTCAACCCTCAACCCTAATCCCTCATCCCTCAACTCTAATCCCTCATCCCTAAACCCTAAATGCTATCCCTATTCCTAAACCCTCAACAGACTCGATACTATACCTTAAACTCTAATCCCTTATCCCTAAACCCTCCAACCCTATCCCTAATCCTTACACCCTCCACACTATACTTTAACCCTAATCCCTTCAACCTCAACCCTATCCCTAAACCCTTGACCCTCGAACCTCAACCCTCAACCCTCGGTCCGTTAAACCCTATTCCCTCAACCCTTAACTCTGATCCCTCATCTCTCAACCCTAACCCTAAACCCTAAACCCTCAACCCTCAACATCAAATCCTAATCCCTCAACCCTAAACCCTATCCCTAAACCCTCAACACTATACCTTAAACCCTAATCCCTCATCCCTCAACCCTAAACCTTATCCCTAAACCCTAATCCCTCAACCCTCAACCCTAATCTGTCATCCCCCAACTCTAATCCTTCATCCCTAAACCCTAAATGCTATCCCTATTCCTACACCCTCAACAGAATCGATACTATACCTTAAACCCTAATCCCTTATCCCTAAACCCTCCAACCCTATCCCTAATCCTTATACCCTCCACACTCTACTTTAACCCTAATTCCTCGACCCTCAACCCTATCCCTAAACCCTTGACCCTCGAACCTCAACCCTCAACCCTCAACGTCAAACCCTAATCCCTCAACCCTTAACTCTGATCCCTCGACCCTCAACACTATACCTTAAACCCTAATCCATATCCCTCAACCCTTAACCCTTAAAACTTAAACCCTATCCCTACACCCTCAACACTTGACACTATATCTTAAGCCTTAAACCCTCATCCCTAAAGCCTCAACCCTCAATCCTTAAACCTTAAACCCTAAACCCTATCCCTAATCCCTCTACCCTCAACACTCTAACCCTAACCTCGACATTAAATGCTAATCCGTCAACCCTAAACCCTAATCCTAAACCCTCAACCCTCAACCCTCAACACTATACCTTAAACCCTAATCCCTCAACCCTCAACCCTAAACCTTATCCCTAAACCCTAATCCCTCAACCCTCAACCCTAATCCATCATCCCTCAACTATAATCCCTCATCCCTAATCCCTAAATGCTATCCCTATTCCTAAACTCTCAACAGACTTGATACTATACCTTAAACCCTAATCCCTTATCCCTAAACCCTCCAACCCTATCCCTAATCCTTACACCCTCCACACTCTACTTTAACCCTAATCCCTCGACCCTAAACCCTATCCCTAAACCCTTGACCCTTGAACCTCAACCCTCAACCCTTAATGTCAAACCCTAATCCCTCAACCCTTAACTTTGATCCCTCGACCCTCAACCGTAATCTGTCATCCCTCATCCCTAAACCTTAAACGCTATCCCTATTCCTAGACCCTCAATGGGCTCGATACTATACCTTAAACGCTAATCCCTTATCCGTAAACCTTCCAACTCTATCCTTTATGCCTTAACCCTCATGATGAATAGCCTTGAATGTAAAAAAATTTGAGTGGGACATAACGTGAGCGCGTTATAACGCGCTCGCATTATGTCAAACATGGCAAAAGACAGACTTGCAGGAAAAAATGTAAGGCAAGAAATAACGCGAGCGCGTTATAACGTGAGCGCGTTATAATGCGCTCGCGTTATTTCTTGCTTTGGGAATCCCAAGCCTTGGGCTTGGAATTTGCTTTGGATTTCCAACCCAAAGGCTTGGAGTGCCTTATGAACAGTCATAGACGTGTTTTTCTGTATTCTTCAAAATTTCACATAATTTCGTTCGTGCTAACCCTCAGATTTGCACGTGTTTCAAGGTTGAACAAATCAAACACATGGGTAATGTTAGGCTTTCTCTTAGCTATTTGACGATGTGATTTTTTTCACATTTTAACAATGTTAAGCCTTTCATCTTTAATTTCTTTTGCTTGTGTGTCCGTTTTTATGCAAAAACCACTGTTTGGTCTTTTTTTCATTGTAAAATAACTATTCATTCAAATTTCAAAAAAATTACATATTTAGAAACTAGACTCCATTCTACAAATATTAAAAAAAAAAAATGATTTTCAATTAGTTTTCAAAATTTATAGGGGTAGGACGGCCAAAATTCTATTTTTTAGGATGTGTCCACTTTAAAAATTAGTAAAAAATCAAATATTCATCAAAAAATTATCAGAAAAATCGGGCATAAACTACATGCTATTAGCTAATTTCTCACTGAAGCGATTTTAAAAATACCAAAAAAAAGTTGACCTTTTGAGGGAGCCACAAAACATGCTATGTTATGTTTTTTGACAGAAACAACACCAATTTCTGTGGCTCCCTCTTTTGAACCCCTTAATCTATGCCATTTTCAAAACAAAATAGTAGTTTAGAAAGTAGAATCGGAGCACTACGAACATTGTTTTGGTTGCATCTCTAAATTTTGAGTGTAACTATGCTCAATTTCTCATCCAAGGCCAGTATTTCCTGATTTCAGAAAAAATGTGGCCACTTAAGACCCCTTTTTGGCCCCCCATCTTCTTGCACTTACCCAGTGTAGCAGTGGATTTAGTCATCTGGTTTGGCTACTGGTACTAGGTTGGAAACCCATTTAGGGTAATCAATTGGTCGGATGAAGCCGACGTCCAGTAGTTTTTTCAGTTCTGCTTTGACTAAGAGAGCTACCTAAGGGTTCATTTTTCTAAGTTTCTATTTTACTTGTTTTGCATTAGGGCATACTGCAAAGTGATGGACAACCAAAGCAGGATCGAGCCCTGGCATGTCTGCATAAGTCCATGCAAAATTGTGATTTCTGCGTTTGAAGAAGGCCAAGAAGTTTTCGTGCTCTTGTGTGCTGAGAGATTTTGCCCTGAAGGTGATTTTTGGTTCTTCTTCTATCCCAAGATTCATCTCTTGAGATGGCTCCACTAGGATGGGTGATCTATCGGGATATACTTTGTCTATGTCGGGAAGGCCCATGCTTCCTTCTCCTGGCACCTCGTGGAGGTTTTCACTAGGACATACGTCTTTTATTTTTACTATTTTGGGATCTGACACTGTAGCGGAATAGTTTTCACCATCAGATCCATGTTTGATTTTTATGCTTTTATGACTAGAAGCAGGGGTTGTCTCCCCAAAATAGGCATGTGTATCAAGTTCCATGATGTATCCTACTCTGTGATCTCCCAGGGGGAAGTGATCTCTAACCCCCATCATTTCAGTGATGGCCTCATCATTTGGTGCTACGTTGAAGACGGGAGGTCCTCGTTGGTCCCAGTCTATGAGGTCTGGGTATACAAGTGGTAAGTTATTGGATGACAAAGCTAGGGTGGTGATTGTGTAGATGGTGCATATGGATGAGTCAAAGAAATCGGTAAAGTCACTAAAGGAGTTTTGATGGCTTGTTTCGTTGATGCTATCGACTTCAAGGGAAACCGTAGCGACCTCGGCTAAGATGCATTCGCTGGTAGGGAGGATACGGTTTCTTTGACCATATCCTAAGCCTTGGGTATAGGGATTTCTTGTCACTTGGACTGGTTCCATGATCCCCTACTCATGAAGGCCGATACGCCTTGTCCTTTATAGCCCATGTTTTTAACAATTTTTGACCCTTTACCATAGATTTCTGTTGGTATGGTGGGGGCTCCTTGCTCAGTCTCTTCATCCTTATACAGCTAGGATGATATGTCTTCGAGCACATCCTGATCTAGGAGATGTTTCTTCTCGAAGATGGGTGAGGGTTTACACTTGATGACAAATGTGTTGTCTTCTTCTATCTTTGGGATGCCAAACATTTTAGGATTGGGTAACGTGACCACACAAAATGTACCATGTAGGTCATACTCCACACATCCCATGTCACTGAGCTTGATCTTGACCTCGGGCGGTGGTGGTGTTTGTGATGATGTGGTGGCAATGTTGGTAGGGTCGATGTATGAGGTGGAAGTTGTAGGATTGGCTTTGGTAATGGCTTTGTTGTATGGATAGAAGGTGTGGTCATGGCCCTCCAAGAAACTGTAATATTGGAAGGGGCAGGGATCAGCGTAGATAGTTACTTTGGTGCCATTGTGGGGGAACTTGAGGCACTAATGGAATGTAGAGGGGACCGCTTGCATGGTATGGATCCATGGTCGACCGAGAAGAATGTTGTAGGGGAGGTCAAGATCAAGGACCTGACATTTTGTTTCCATTATCTTTTGTCCCACTTGAATAGGGAGCTTGATAGTGCCTTCAGATAGTCATTCGGTATCATCATATCCTTTGATAGTTATGCACTCACTGGTGTCTACAACCACATCTGAGTACCCCAAGTGTTTTAGTAATTTAAGAGTGCATATGTTTAGGCTAGAGCCACCATCTATTAAGACTCTTTTGATGGTATGCTTGTGGATACAAACTTCGATGTGTAAGGAATCATTATGTAAGTGTTCTGAAGCAAGAAGATTCTTATCTGAAAATGTGAGATGATGTGGTGTGGTGATATGCCCTACCATGGCTTGGAATTGATTGACATTCAAGTTGGCATGAACTTGGGTTTCCAAGAGTGCTTTGTCAAGGACTTCTTTGTGGAGAGGTGATGTACGAAGCAGCTCAAGGATGGAGATTTGTGCGGGGGTCTTTCTTAGGTGTTCTAGGAGGTTGTAGTGATTGGTAGGTGATGGATGTGTGGTTGGATGAGGGGGTAGGGAGTTTGGTGTGGATGCAGCCATTTGATCAGTGGTAGGGGCTATGCGGATGGATACGCGGCCACGACGAGTTGCAACAGCGCAATCAGGTGCTTCAGCCCAAATGGTGATTGTGTTGACACGGTTAGATGATGGTTCTATCTGTCCTACGATAGAGTCATAGGATGTGGGAGGTGGGGTAAAGTTGTAGGCTTGATTGGATGAGGAGGCTTTGTTGTGATTGGGTAGTGGATCTTTGTAAGCTCTAAGATTAGTGTTTGGTGATGGTTGGGTGCTCTGATCGAGGCTGACTTGATTTTGATCAATGAGGTCTTGCACACAATGTTTCAATTTCATGCAGTCAGCAGTTTTGTGTTCCACAATGCGGTGGTATTCGCAATAATCATTTTCATTGTACCACATGGCTTTGAGCTCATTGTCTTGACAGGGTTTAATAGGTGGGAGCATTATCAAACCTTTCTTGAGACACCTGTCGAGGATATCCTCGATGAGTTCCTCTAAGGGTGTCAATTGCCTTCGAGGTTTGTTTTGTTTAGTTTGCCCCCTTTGGGTATTTGTATTGGCGGTATATGTATGTGCAGGTGGTTGATTCTGTACATGTTGGACGGCTTTCACATCTGTGATGCCATCGTTCAAGGTGTTCTTGTTCTTCCCCAATAGCGTGGTTTGTCGTTTGATTGTGTGTTGGCATTGTTGTTTGTATTGGGGGTGTTGATATGGAGTTTTTTGTTGTTGTTGTTCTTGGACTTGTAGTCATATAATTTGATGGAGCCCTTGGCGATGAGGGCCCACTCTATGGTTGTACCTTTGTCAATGACTTCTTCAAAGGTAGACGCATAAAGGATTTGTAAATGGAACCCTATTTCCTGATTGAGGTTAGTCACAAACATGGTGATGAGTTGTTTTTTAGGGATTGGCCACGGGAGTTTGCTTGCTAAGCTTCTCCACCTCTGTAAGAAGGAAGAAAAGGATTCTCTGCTTTTTTGTTTTGTGTTACAATGGTCTATCATAGATATTTCTTGCTCGAAGTTATAGGAGAAATGATTCAAAAAAATTTCTACAAGCTCAGGGAAAGACCTAATGCCTGGGGGAAGATGTGCGAACCACTCAGTGGCTTGTGCACCAAGGCTTCTTGGAAATAGTCTCATTAGATATGTATCATTGTTTGAGACTTCTAAGAAAGCAACGTAAAACTCCCTAAGATGATCCCTAGGGTCTCCCTTTCCCTTGTATTTGTCAAATTTTGGTGTTTCAAAATTCTTGGGGAACGGGGGCATGTACAATGTCTGATCAAATGGATAGGGGCAAATATCCTCAAAAGAGTAATGCTTGCGTTTGCCCCTAGTTTGCATATCGTCTACCTTTTGGATCAAGGCCTATACAACAGTTGTGAGATCCGGCATTGGTGGCGGTTGAGGTGTGTAGGTTTGTTGATGGGTGAGGTGTTGGAGATTGGGTGGTGTTTGATGTCGAAGGTTTTGGGAAATTGTGTTTTGGTACTGCAGGGTGGTGTGTTGGTTGGTTTGTGTGAGATGTTGTTGGTAAGCGTGGAGTTGCTGGAGAATATGGGGGGGTATTTGAGGGTTGGGATTATGATGTGTTGATGATGTTATGGGATTATGTAGATATGTGAGATGAGAAGGATTGATAGTGGATGGGTTGACGTTAGATAGGTTAACATGAGATGGATTGATGTTGTATGGGTTGGTCATGTTTAAAACTGGTTGCGAAAAGGATTGTTGCATGTATGCTATGGTTTGAGGGTTAAGTGGAGGCACACTTGTGGAAGCACTTGCGTGCGTAAGGTTCCCTTGTATGCCCAAGGTGATTTGTGGAATGGAAGAGTTCACGGTAGTTGTGGAAGTGGATGTGATGATGGGTTGGGAGGTGGTAGGATTGGAGACACTTGCGGGGATTGTAGATGTGGTGACATTAGAGCTTGTGGTGGCAGTAGATATGGTGGGAGTTGATGTTTGTGAGATGATAGGTTGGGTGTGTGATGTAGATGGTTGGGTGTTTGATGTAGATGGTTGGGAGGATGTGGTAGGATTGATGTTAGAGGTGGATGGTTGGGATGATGTCGTGTTGTGGGGTGGTTGAGCACCAATTTTGAGGAGATAATCAAGATATCTATTTGGATCCGACCTTGGGATTTTGTCAAGTAGGTCCATGCTATCGACATCTTGTGTAAAGCTCAAGACATCTAGATAATCTTGGGACATGGTGGGGAGGTTTTGTGGTGGTGGTGGTGGTGGTTGCAAGAAATGGAAGGGATTTTCATTTGGATTATATGTCAGGATTTGAAAGACTGTAGGTAGATTGTGTGTTTGGTTGGTTCATATGTTTGTTGTCATTGGTATTAGGCATCCCTATGCCCATATATTGTTCTGCCATTGCTTGATTCTTCTTGTGTTGTGATCTCGTTATGGGCATGCAAGTGTATGGATTTGATTTTGGAGATGGAGTAAAATGGGGATGGAGACCTTAGAGAATTTGGATTAAATTTTTGGACCCAAAGATGGATGTGGTAGTGAGATGGAGTAGAGAAGAAGATGAAGGGATGACTGTAGTGTGATGAATGATTGATAGGTGTTAATCTAAGGATGGGCGGTTTTTTGATTTTTTGCACAAATTTGGACCAAAGGGTAGATGATGGATGATGTTTGTTTGAGGATGGTTTGATGGAAGAGATTTTGATGTTCAAATTGATCTTAGGTAAGATTTAGATTTGTGCTACACAAATGGATGTTTCTCTTTGTTTGGGGTAGACTAATGACCTTACACAAAGAAGGATGATTATTTCACTTGAAAGGTTGACTAATGACTATCCAAGCAAAATGTGATGTAAATGATGAAATCTAGATCTAGCTTTAGCTCAAAGGGATGATGAATTTTTGGTTGATGATTTTTCGATAGGTGTTTTTATTTGGAAGATTTTGGATATGTTTTTGGATTTTGGAATGATTTCTTGTGGTAAGGATTTTTTGTTTTGGTCCAAAAAGGTATGCAAAGATAAATGAGGATGAATGTATATGAAATTGAGTGGATTATGATATTAGAAAAGGATCAAATGACTGATTCTCTAAGGTCAAAATGAAGGTATGATTTGGAAAATTTGAGTAGAAAATGGATGGGGTACTAACAAATTTTTTGAAGGTGACTATGGATTATGGCAAATCAAGTGCTAAAGATCACAATGGAATTGGTCTTAGTCTCAGGCAAGTCAATCTGCAAATAGCGCCAATCCATAGGTGAAATGGCACCAAAAGCAGACAGGGATGGTGCTAAAAAAGGCCAGTGTTGGTCGAGGCTCTGAAAAAGACAGATTTTGATGTCAAATTTGGATTTGTTTTGATATGAAGTTTGATCAAATAATTTTTATTGTCTCTTGGCAAGTTTCTTAAAAAGCACTTCAAGCACAATAACACATAATAACCAAGATTTTGTTTGTGAAAAGATGTGTGATTTTTTTAAACAAGCACTTTGCACAACCTAAGGTGAAGATATGACAGTATTTGTTGAATCCCCTAGCTGCGCCTATTCAAAGCGAGTAGCTCTAGGATCTTGGTAGCACTGGCTCCTCCTTAGAATTGTACACACTTCTCACGCATACCAAGATCTAGGTTTCCATGAAGGCTTGTCCCTCACCAAACCTTAGGATTGTCCCTGCTACCTCGACTAAGAATTGCATGAATCGGGGCCGCTTCAAAGGTTTCCCTTCTACGTCAACAAATAGAAGGTTTTTGGCTTGCTAAACAAAGGGTCATAGTAAGTGCATTCGTTCAGGTGGCCATACGTGTGGTAGTGCTACTCTCTATTATGGAGTCTCCCAGCCTCCAAGGGTTATGCCTTGGAGGGTTTTGAGGGAGGTTGGCTATCGGTATGACACAACAACACCTATTGCTTGTGACATTCATCACAAACACATTAATTTATATAGCGGCTCGAAAGAGCTTGGCTTTAGCTTGTTGCCGCTTGGGTCGTTCCCACCTTTCGAAGTGGGGTGGCAGGCCCTCTAAGGATTAACAAAAGCAACACAACCACAAAAATACTTTTGATCCCCAAGTTCATACAAGGATGTGAGGGGAGAGCATACGTATATTTTGTGATTGTCTCACATGAAACAAGGTTCATTTTAGTTCTTTGGATTATGTTTGGGGTAATTCATGCAAGTGTTGTGAAAAGCTTTTGATTCCCAAGGTCACCAATGGTGCAAGAGAAGAGCATACACTTTTTCAAACTACAAACAAAATCATGAAAACACTTCACACAAAATAGATTTGTTTTCTTGTTTATATGAGTGAAGAATGCAGATTGTTGTTCTTTTTAATCCAATGAGTTTGTTGATGCACTTTGTGGTTCTTTTTAAAGCCCAAAATCAAAATGTTTTGATAGAGTTGTTGGCACACAGTTGTGAATTTTAGAACACTAAATTCAAATGTTTGTTCTAAACTAAGGCACACACACAAAGATTTGTTTGTTTGGTTGTTGATCAATTTTTGTTGCACCAAATCAAAATGTTGTTTAAGCTAACATGCAAGGGTTCTTTTTAATTCCCAAATGAAGTGTTTGCTAAACTAAAGATAAACACCCTGTAAAAAATTGTTAGTGTCTACAAAATGATGGTGATGACCTGCAAACAACTTGTCAGTCCTGCACAGAACGCAAAGTCAGTATTTAAAAATAGTGCTAAAATAGAGACCTAATAGCGCCACTATAGACTGCAATGGCGCTGCTGACAGAAACAACCCTAGAAACCTGACACCTAGAAAAATAGCGCTGATGTATAGACAAATAGCGATGATTCACCACATGGCACTAAAAAAGAATACAAAAGGTGCTAGAATAGAATATAGCACCAAGATAAGATACAGAAGGTGCTAAAACATAATATCGCGCTACAATACTTTATAGAAGGTGCTAGAACAAAATATTATGCTACAATGAGATATAAAAGGCGTTGAAATAGAAAATAGCGCCAATATAGGTATAATAAGGCACCACTACACGTGCTGTCAAGTGGTCTAGTCACAGTTACGAATAGCGCCAATCTGGGTTCTGATAGCATCGATATGAGCCTGAATGTGTCCATCCTACAAAACAAAGGTTTTTCCTGACCAAAATAAAGGGTCAGACTGCAAATAAAAGAGGTCCTATTAGTCTTGTTAGTTTACCAAATGGAAAGCAAGACAAAATAAAAGCTGAAATACATATTTGGACTTTAGGAAAATTTTGGCATAACCTCCCCTTGTTCATTCAAGATTCCTGCAAAAATAGAGAGCATCTAGATAGGAAAAACAACAGAAAGGATGGGAGTCAGATGTATAGGTGAGTAAGATCTAAGAGAAAATGTGCTCTAGGAAATAGCGCTAGAACATAATATAGCGCCAAAATGTGCCAAAGATGGCACCACTATGCAGGGTATATAGTGCCACACCTACAAAATCATGTCTCAAGCACAAAAACTCACAAAAATAGATTAGATTTGGACCTTGTGGGTCCCACCGAGCGTGCCAATGTGATTAGGTGAATCAAATCCAAGGTAAAACATAAACTAAATGCAAAACAAAACAAAGAGTTTATACCTAGATAAGAAGACCCAATCTCATCAAAAGGGAGAGGAACTTAGCACCCAAGAGGTCCTAAGATATATCCTAATTGATGAATACAAATGTGAAATGCTCTTACTCTAATTGCAACTCACAAAAGACTAGCTCATTAGACATTTGGACATGGTAACATTACTTGAAAAATTGGATCCCCAAATGGCTTGGGAGAGGTTCTATTTATAGAGATTTTGGAGAGATTTTGATCCAGGGGTGGAGATTGGTTTGGAAGATCAATGGTGGAGGATAAAAGTGATATGGAGGGCCTAGATTTCATCTTGGAGGATGGAGGGCTAGGAATAAATGTGAATCTTTTATTTATTTTTGGGAAAAGGGTGAATTAAATGAGGTTGGGTGAGATAGAATATGTATGAATTAAAAATTCATATGGGGAATGGTAAATGAATTAAAAATTCATTTGAGGATAAGTGGAGATAAATGAGGCATGGCATAGGTAAGGGGTTGTAAGAGAATTAAATGTGATGTTGGACTTATTTAAATAAAAATTTGACTTATGTGGATATATTCCAATTTTTTATTTTGAGGATGTGGGGAAGGGTGTTAAGCTAGATTTGACCATCTTAATGAGAGGTTTAAGATTAATTAAATAAGGTTGTATTTAATTAATCCTAGGGCTAGGATGAGGTAGGCTAGGGTAGGCAATTAAATAATAGCTATTTAATTACCTAGGGTAGGGATAGGTCAATGATGCAGAGTGGCACAAGGGAAGCAACACACAAAGGTTTACTCTATTGTCCTTTGCCCACTCACCCACTTCAACTAGCCTTCAACCAACCAACCAACCAAAGGCACATACAAGGCATATGAAGGATTTGATGTCCAGACTATTGTCCAACCCCTAAGGCTTCTCCAACACCTTAAGACAGATCAACAAACACCTTCTATGCAGTTGGTTTGATCTCCAACTTCCCAAAACTCTTCAACCTATACCTTGACTAGTAAGGCTACTAGCCCTCCAAACTAGGTTTTCTCAACAAAACTTGACAAAATCCCAAAGGTCTAGGCAAACAAATGATGGAATTGAACACCTTTCAGGGGACCCTAATAAACCTCCAAATCTCCTGCTCCAACTCTACTCCAGCAATCTAGAACGCCTACTAGGTCTCTAAGCCTAATTGATCAATTTAGGCTAGGTTACAAAGCAAGTGCTCAAAATTGGGTGCATAGGTTAGGAGCAGGAGCTTGGAATGACTCTACCATCCCCAAACAACACAAATACAACAATAAATTACATAAATTCAGTCAAATACATAGAGATATTTGACCTAGGGCATCACATTAAAAATAGTAAACTGTATTTTCTCAGAAAATGCTTTTGGAATCAAGTAGTATACACCCCTAGCCTGCATTTCACCGAGTGGTATGAAATTTCATCGGTGGAAATGCATTCTAGGGCCAAATTTGTGGGACTGCCCTAGAAAACAGGGTTTCTAGACCAGTTTTGAAAGAAAATTCAATAACTTTTGACTCCGACCACTTCAAGACCTCAAACTAGTTGCATTGGAACCCTGACTCCAAGAGATTTCAAAAAAATATCATTTGCACACATGAAAAGTCTGTACAGTCCGTACATAGCAAGAAAAATAGTGAAAAAAAATTAGTTTTCTTGAATTTTGTGCCCAAATTCTATACAAAAACTTCCTCCCCTGTACTGGAGTCAGATATCCACCATATTAACCCATCCGAGTTGGTTTCCAACTTCTACAACAGCATTTAACTGCCCAAAGTGGTTTTTGAACCGACCCAACACATAACACCTTTTACAACTATGGTGTTTTGCATTAACACAAGGAGGTTGATTTGTTTGGCTCATCCAATGGAGTCCAAATGATCAACAAACTCCTTCCAACATACTAAAACATTAAAACAACCAAAAAAACTCGAAAACCAATCCTTAGACCTTCTAGGCCTAATTGGCACAACAAGGATCCAAGTGGACTAAGCATGATTGAGGTTTATAGGGTCACCTCAATCATCTTGACCACACAAGAGGGACCATACAAACATGGCTAAAGCCTTATTACCACACATACAATCAAAACAAAACATAGCTTATCAAAATGCATAAAAAATGCTTGAGGTGTCAGACTGCTCCTAGGTGCCCTGCACCATACACCCACTATCAAACAGAACTCAAGTCTCTTGAGTTGGAATGCTATCAAATGTGAAACCTGCCTTCTCAATGTCTACCCTGCTCATCCAAGTGGCATCCTCCTGAGGTTTGTTTAGCCACTTCACCAAATAGTCATGATAGGTGTGCCTTCTAGTTTGTTTTGCAATCCTCTTGTCCAAAATGCACTCAATCTGATTTGGAGATGAAGGAATGAGTTCCTGGAGTGTGTGATCAGTTTGCTCTTCTTCAACAACAGTCTAAGGATCAGATCCTTTATAGGGATAAAGGTCTGAAACATTAAAAATTGGAGACAAAGCAATGCCATCCGGAAGTCTGATTTTGTAGGCATTTTCTCCACATTTCTTGAGCACTTCACAAGGCCCAATCTTCTTCATGAGTAGCTTAGTGTGTTTACCTGTCGGGAGCCTCTCCTTCTTTAGATGAACCATTACTAAATCACCTTCCTTGAACTGTAAATCCCTTCTTTTTCTGTCAGCAAATTGTTTATATTTCTTAGAAGTGGATAGCAATTTCTGTTGTACTTGTTCATGGACATCTTTCATGACTTGAAAAAAGTCTTCAACCAAGGCACTGCTGTTTTCCAGTCCTTTAACCTCTCTTAGTTCCAAAATACCCCTTGGGTGAGTGCCATAAACAATTTGGAAAGGAGACAGGCCGGTGCTTCTATTGACAGTGTCATTGTATGAGAACTCTGCCTGAGCCAAAATTGAATCCCAACTAGCACCCTGCTCCTTGGTTAGGCATCTTAGGAGGTTGCCAAGTGACCTATTAATCACCTCTATTTGTCCATCAGACTGAGGGTGATAGGCAGATGATAAGGATAAATTTGTACCTAGTCTCTTCCACAGTGTCCTCCAGAAGTGTCCAATGAACTTGGGGTCTCTGTCTGAGATTATGGACAAAGGTAAACCATGTAACCTGACTATTTCCTTGAAGAAAGGACATGCTATGTGTGAGGGATCATGTGTGGTTCTACATGGGATGAAGTGAGCCATTTTTGAGAACCTATCTACAACCACAAAAATGCTGTCATGTCCATTCTTTGTTCTAGGCAAACCAAGTACAAAGTCCATACTTATGGAATCCCAAGGCTTTGAAGGAATAGGTAGAGGAGTGTATAAACCTACATTTGATGTATGCCCCTTTGCTCTTTGGCAAATTTGACAAGTTTCAACAAACTTCCTTACATCGGTTGGCAATTTTGGCCAAAAATAGTACCTCCTAACCAATTCTAGGGTCTTATCAATACCAAAGTGACCTGACATGCTGCCACAATGCTTTTCCCTGATTATATTCTCTCTAACAAATCCTCTTGGGATACACAACATGCTACCCTTGAAAAGATATCCATCTTGCAACAAAAAATCAGAAAAATTAGTATTATACCTTCCTGTCATGGCCTTGCAAGATAGGTATGGCTCTTTGAAGTCTTCATCTGCTGTATACTGATCTTTAATGGCATGAATACCTGTACTTTCCAACTGAATAGTTTGCACAACAAGATTTCTCCTACTTAAGGCATCAGCTACCTTATTGGCCACTCCTTTCTTGTGTTTTATGGAGAAGGTGTATGCTTGGATGTACTCCATCCACTTGACATGTCTGTGATTCAACTTTTGCTGCCTGTTCAAGAAGCTTAATGCATGGTTGTCAGTAAAAACTATAAATTCCTTTGGCAATAAGTAGTGTCTCCATTTCCTCAATGACTGAACCATGGCATATAACTCTAGATCATAGGTGGAGTAGTTTTGTTTTGCCTCATTTAACTTCTCACTAAAGAATGCTATAGGCCTCCCATCTTGACTTAGGACTCCCCCAACAGCCCTCTTACTTGCATCACATTCTACCACAAAGACCTTGTCAAAATCAGGAAGAACAAGGACCGGTTTTTCTGATATTTTTTTCTTTAACAGTTCAAAGGCTTGGTTGGCCTCATTTGTCCATAAAAACACACATTTCTTGCCCCCTTTTATGGTGTCAACAAGTGGAGCACAAATGCCACTAAACCCTCTAATGAACTTTCTATAAAAGCTGCATAAACCATGGAAACTCCTTACCTCTGAGGCTGTTGTAGGTGTTGGCCAATTAAGAATGGCTGCAACCTTACTTGGATCCATTTTTAGGCTGCCCTTGGAGATGACAAACCCCAAAAATATCAACTCTTCTTGTAGGAAGACACATTTGTCAAGATTGATTCTCAACTTCTCCTCTTGAAGCCTCCTGAGCACTTGATGGATATGCCTTATGTGGTCTTCCTTGCTGTCACTAAAAATCAGTATATCATCCAAATATACAACAATAAACTTGTTAAGGAAAGGTTTTAGCACTTCATTCATCAATCTCATGAAGGTGCTTGGTGCATTTGACAAGCCAAAAGGCATGACAACCCATTCAAATAATCCTTCATTGGTTTTGAAGGCGGTTTTCCACTCATCCCCTTCCCTTATCCTGATTTGGTGATAACCACTTTTTAGATCTATCTTGGTAAAATACTTAGCCCTACCCAAGCAATCCATTAAATCTTCTATTCTAGGCATTGGAAATCTATACCTGATAGTAATCTTGTTGATGGCCCTGGAATCAGTGCATAGTCTCCATGTTCCTTCCTTCTTAGGTGCAAGCACTGCAGGTACTGCACATGGACTAATACTCCTCTTGATAAGTCCTCTATCCAATAAGTCTTGGAATTGTCTTGCCACTTCAACATTTTGCTCTGGGGTCAACTTGTAGGCTGCTTGGTTTGGTAGGGTGGATCCAGGGATGAGATCAATGCAATGACTAATCTCCCTCTTTGGTGGAAGGGCATCCTTGCCTTCATCGGCTATCACATCCTGAAACTTCTCCAATAGTTCTTCCACTTCCTTTGGTCCAATCCTCCTAAGAGGGTGCTGCACTTTGACCTTCTTGGGATTCACATCCTTGGGCTTGATGACTACTGCAAAACATGGCACTTTCTCTTCCTTGAGGTTAGCCAAAAACTCTTTTTCACCTACCAACATAACTGAACTAGAAATGACTTTCTCTTTGCAATCATCAATCAAAGGAGTCATTGTAAACTTTTCACCATTCTTGGAAAAATGAATCACATTGTTCTTACCATCATGTTGGGCACTTGTGTCATGTTGCCAAGGCCTTCCAAGAAGAAGGTGGCATGCATCCATATCCACTATCTCACAAAGAACCTTATCATGATATTCACCTATCTTGAATTCAACCCAACATTGCTCTTTCACCACAATTTGTTGTCCCTTGGTTAGCCAAAAGACTCTATAGGGGTTAGGATGAGGCATTCTTTCCAATCCTAACTTAGTCACCATTTCATTAGAAGCCAAATTTTCAGAAGAACCTGAATCTACTATTACCTTGCAAACTTTTCCTTTCACCTTGCAAGTGGTTCTGAACAAGTTGTTTCTTTGGGGCTGCTCCTTGGTGGCTGGCATGATGAGGGATCTATTAAACATGATGCATTCTCCACTCTCAGGTGCTGCAGACTTGGATGAGGCTGTTTGGTAACTTGTGGTGCTTTGACAGTCCTCTTCTTGAAGGAGTTGTACTCTTCTTTCTTTCTGATTTGTAGCGGTGTTTCCCATCTTCTCCGGGCACCTAAAGGACTGATGTCCAATCTGATTGCAAGAGAAACACCTTCCAGTAAACACATTGGGACCTCTGCCCCCACTTCTTCCTCTGCCATTACCTCTGCCCCTAAACTGACCCTTATCAGCACTGTTTTTATCAGCCTGCCCTTGGCTGCCTTCTTGTGATCCGCCACCTTGGAATCTAGAGAAATTATCTCTGTTTTGAAATCTGCCCCTACCCCTAAAATTTTGATTTCCTCTGCCTCGGCTGCTGCTGCCAAAATTCCCTTTTCTTCTCTGCTTATCCTCAATCCTCAGTGCCATTTGAAAACACTTATGGACTGTCTCCGGGTTAAAGAGAGTTAATTCATCTTGAATGGAGAACTTGAGGCCATTAAGATACCTTGCAAGCTTCTATTTTTCATTCTCAGGCATCTTGGCTTTCAATGTCATCTTGTGAAACTCCTCTGTGTAGGTGCTTACGTCCATGTCCTTTTGTCTCAAGTTGTGCAACTTCTTGTTCAAGTTGACCTCATAATCCTCAGGGACAAATTACTTCTTGATTTCAAGTACCATCTTCCTCCATGTAGAGATAGGATTCCTATCATCTTCTATCCTCTCATTTTGAATAAAATTCCACCAACTCAAGGCTGGCCCTTTCATTCTTGATTTGGCAATCTTCACTTTCTGATTTTCTGCCACTTCTTCACATTCAAAATAGTTCTCCATTGCCTCAATCCAATCAAGGCACTCCTCTGGATTCATCTTACCAGGAAACATAGGTAAGTCTGCCTTAGTGTCCTTCCTACTCAACTTTCCAAGTGCATCTAGGAATTGTCTCTCTGACATGCCTCCTTGTGGCTCTTCCATAGGCACTTCTTCTTCCGCATCTTGATCCTCTTCATCTAAATCTAAGATGACTTCTGGCTTCTTCTTCTTGTCTTTGTCTTTCTTCAACTTTTCTATCTCAGCCTCCATCCTTTTGTTCTTGGCTGGTTGCTCTCTCACTATCTTTGCCAATTTGGCATTTGTCACCTTTGAAGGAATTTCCTCCTCTTCTTCTCTATCTCCCATCTCTTTGATGTCTCTGATACCACCTAATGCAGAGTGGCACAAGGGAAGCAACACACAAAGGTTTACTCTATTGTCCTTTGCCCACTCACCCACTTCAACTAGCCTTCAACCAACCAACCAACCAAAGGCACATACAAGGCATATGAAGGATTTGATGTCCAGACTATTGTCCAACCCCTAAGGCTTCTCCAACACCTTAAGACAGATCAACAAACACCTTCTATACAGTTGGTTTGATCTCCAACTTCCCAAAACTCTTCAACCTATACCTTGACTAGTAAGGCTACTAGCCCTCCAAACTAGGTTTTCTCAACAAAACTTGACAAAATCCCAAAGGTCTAGGCAAACAAATGATGGAACTGAACACCTTTCAGGGGACCCTAACAAACCTCCAAATCTCCTGCTCCAACTCTACTCCAGCAATCCAGAACACCTACTAGGTCTCTAGGCCTAATTGATCAATTTAGGCTAGGTTACAAAGCAAGTGCTCAAAATTGGGTGCATAGGTCAGGGACAGAAACTTGGAATGACTCTACCATCCCCAAACAACACAAATCCACCATTCATTCACTCATCCTCTTAGGGTTTTGTCAAATACAACAATAAATTGCATAAATTCAGTCAAATACATAGAGATATTTGACCTAGGGCATCACATTAAAAATAATAAACTATATTTTCTCAGAAAATGCTTTTGGAATCAAGTAGTATACACCCCTAGCCTACATTTCACCAAGTGGCATGAAATTTCATCGGTGGAAATGCATTCTAGGGCCAAATTTGTGGGACTACCCTAGAAAACAGGGTTTCTAGACCAGTTTTGAAAGAAAATTCAATAACTTTTGACTCCGACCACTTCAAGACCTCAAACTAGTTGCATTGGAACCTTGACTCCAAGAGCTTTCAGAAAAATATCATTTGCACACATGAAAAGTCCGTACAGTCTGTACACAGCAAGAAAAATAGCGAAAAACAATTAGTTTTCTTGAATTTTGTGCCCAAATTCCGTACAAAAACTTCCTCCCCCGTACTGGAGTCAGATATCCACCATATTAACCCATCCGAGTTGGTTTCCAACTTCTACAACAGCATTTAACTGCCCAAAGTGGTTTTTGAACCGACCCAACACATAACACCTTTGACAACTATGGTGTTTTGCATTAACACAAGGAGGTTGATTTGTTTGGCTCATCCAATGGAGTCCAAATGATCAACAAACTCCTTCCAACATACTAAAACATTAAAACAACCAAAAAAACTCGAAAACCAATCCTTAGACCTTCTAGGCCTAATTGGCACAACAAGGATCCAAGTGGACTAAGCATGATTGAGGTTTATAGGGTCACCTCAATCATCTTGACCACACAAGAGGGACCATACAAACATGGCTAAAGCCTTATTACCACACATACAATCAAAACAAAACATAGCTTATCAAAATGCATAAAAAATGCTTGAGGTGTCAGACTGCTCCTAGGTGCCCTGCACCAGTCAATTAATAGGCTGAATTAATTAGTTAAACATGATTTAGCTAATTAATTGGATTTAGTGAAAAAGGGGGAAATTGACCAAATAAATATTGCATATTTATTAAATCAATTGGCTAAGGTTTGAACTATTGAATTAATAGAGTTAATTCAATTGTTAGGGATAAAATGATGTAAAATTAGGTGATGAAGGGATAATTGAATAAATAAAAATTTAATTAATTGGTTAGAAGGGAAATTGGTATGTTTAGGGATGTCAGGAGTCGGTTTGATGGTAAAAGATATTTTTAGGTGTCTACAATACCTTTCAAAATCATTCTACCAAAAGAATTATAAACCCCCATCTTTTTTCCCCAAACAGAGTATAGACAATTGTCAAAAAAATTTCTTGTAGGTAGCTTATCCAAATCCAAACACACAAAGAACAATGCCACATTTTTCAACCTATTGTCCTCGGCATTTGTTGCTTGTTGCATACTAGAATTAGGTTGAAGGACTAATTTTCTAGGCAATCCAAGATTCTTACCCTCATGCGCTTGTCCTGAGGCTTCTTTGTCTTTAGCTCTGCCATTCCCACTACCACCACTGCCCTCATTTCCCTCTTCTTTCACCGTGAAGCTTGCATCTTTGGGAAGAGGGGTGGCATGGTGAACATCTAGTGCCTCTTTGAAAGATTTCCCTACAATGTCTACCACACTATTTTTCCCAACTGAATTATCATTCTTTTCATTTGCTTTGGCAATTAATTCTTTCAGCTTAGGAGTAAATCCCTCAGCTGGATCCATGCACCACCAGACTCCTTTCGCATGTGTCAAGACTTATAACCCCTAAACCCTACTTGCCAGGAAGTGCTAGTGACTAATTTCAAAAGAAAACCAAATAATTTCTATAAAACCAAAAACCAAAATAGGGAGGGTTATGAAAGATTGGAAAATGGGTGTCTACAAATTCATAAAACTAATGTTTCAACAAGTAGATAATGAAATTTTATGAGAAATAAAAAATAAATAGAACAAAGAGGACCAATATTCAACTCCTATGAGAGACCCTACAAATTGTTCATGTAGGGGAACCAGATCCCTCGAACAACTTGCAGAGCCCTCCAAACAATCAAAATTCATTGTCATAAATAATGTATTAAAAAGGAAAAAGTATTTATATAAATGAAATTAGTCACATATCTAATTTCAAATTTAATTCAATGAATGAAAATAAATTTAAGAATAAGAATAAAATGAAATAATTGAATAAAAATGACCTTGACATAAAAAACCATCCAGTAGTAAATTTATTATAACTTTCCCATTTCTTAGTGTAATTCTAAAATTCAAGATGTTTTAAAAAGGTAAGAGTAAGAGAAGTAAACCCATAAAATAATTAGAAAACTTTTGTAGGATGAAGGGGTAGTATTTACTACAACCATCCCTTTTCCTAAAATCTAGATTTAACCCAAACTTGATCATGAATTGAGACTGATTTAGTTAATCAGAAGTATCCCCTATATTATAATGAATGATATATACTAAAATATCAAAGATCTGTTATTTTTCTATAATTTTCACATTCAAATAACTATACAACATAAAGGTTTTAATTTGACCTTCTTGCACAAGTATATTCTTGATTCAATCTAATTTTTGCATGCAAATAAATATATGAAAGTTTATCTAATCATACCTATTCCAAGAAATAAAATATGCAAATTAATCTAATACACTTATGTAATGAAAATAATTCATTTCCAACAAAGTAAACTACCAACAAAACCCTAGATTTTCAATTTCTTCTACAACAGGAATCAAAATGTCATAACTTTAAAAATACTTAATGAAATTTAAAACCATAAAATGTTCTAGAAAGATTAAATAAACATTCTCATAACCCAAAAACAATTTTAAAATCCCTTTCCCATGTAGAGATTAGTATATAAAACATTAGCAGGATTTACAATAGGGTTTTAATAGGGTTATTGCAGTACTAAAATTGCGATATCTTTCTCTAAAACTATAAGATGTTTTGGAAAGATGAAAACAAGATTCTCAAAACCTAGAAATCTTTTTATAAAATAATTTTTATGAATGGATAAATTTCATGAGACAACAACAAGTTTTCTTGAAAAAATTTAGAAAACATTAACATAAATAATGGTGAGTTTTCAAGGAAATACCTTAAGAATTTAATTAATGAAGAATACCTTCAAATGCCCATGAAGAGAGATTCCAAGATTCCCTAATGTGAGAGCTTCCATCTTATTTAATTGAGTTTTCTTGAAATGGATGTAATTCCATTGAATAATTATCTTTAACATCATCTATTGATGTCCTCTTGATGACCTATAAAAATTAGAAATAAAATTGGCCTCTTCTTTTTTTTTTTCTCATCCTCCTTTGAAGCTAACTTCCATCTCGTTATAATATCTCCTTTTGCCAAGTTTCATATTCTTCTTTTGGGCTCCAATGACTCCTTGTATTCCTCTTCTTTCTTGTGGTGTCCATTTTTTTAGAGAAATGTGATTCTTGGGATTTCCTTTCATTTCTTTTCTTCATGTCTTGAATGCTCGAAGACTCTTCAAGAGAAGATGACTCTTCATCTACCAATCTCATCACCTATTTTCTTGTGAACTAAAAATTCTTTAAAACAACTCTAAAACATAATATTTATGAATAAACAAGTACCCTACCCATAGGTGATTGACCTATGGTTATAATTTTACCAAAAATAATGATAAAAGAGCTCTTATTCCCTATAACACATAACAATATCTATATCTATAACACATAAGAATATCTATACCTATGTGTGGTAAATTGATAAAAAAAAAGGTGCCTCAAGAAGGATATCTATTGGCGTACTTTAGATTATTTTTTAAAATATAGGTATGCTAGTAGCATCTGCAGTAGCAAGCCCAATTCTAACTATATTATATAATTATAAGAATTATTATAACTAGATAATATAATATTATAATATATATTAGATATAATAATTAAAATTTTATATTATATTATATGAAAAATATATAATATACCTATATTACAATTTTTTATAAATATTATGATATACCTATATTATATTAATTATATAATATAATATATAATTATAATTATATATCTAACCTATATTATAATATTAGGGTTATTGTTTTAATCTAATTGGGGTTATGGTTATGTTCATAGAATTATATGCTAAGTGTAATGTTAGTACTTGTCATAATTAGAGTTAGAGTTAGGATTTGAATGAAGATTGCATTTAGAATTAGGATTTTGTTTAGGGATTGAGTTAGGATTAGGCTTATAAATAGGGTTGGATATAACATTAGGCTTATAAATCAATGGTAAGTGTGATTAACACTAGAATAAGAGTTAGATATAGAATTAGGGTTAGGAATAGAATTATGATTACAATCTCTAATTCTATCACTAACGCTGACCCTAACCATGACTATTATTTTAACCCTAACCCTAACCCTAATCGTTACTTTATTATTTTAACCCTAACCCTAACATTAATTCTAACACCAACCCTAATTCTAACCTTAAACCTATACTAATTCTAATCATAATTTTAACCCTAATTCTTTCCCTAACTATAATACTAACCCTAACCCTAGTTCCAACCCTAATCCAAACACTAATTCAAATCATAATTGTAATTGTAACCATAATCCTAACCTTAATCCTAAGATTGATGCTAACCATAGCCCTAACTATAACCCTAACAATAACCCTAATTCTATCCTAAATTTGAACTATAACCCTAACCTTAATTCTATCCTAAATTTAAACTATAATCCTAAATCTAATTGTATCGCTAAACTTAATTCTTTGTTTAACCCTAACCCTAATTTAAATCTAACCCTAGTTATAATTCTAATATTTTTTGCTTATCTATTTGCCCTAATTATAACCAAACCCATAACCCTAATTCTATCTATAAACCTAACTCCAACCCTAATTTTATCCATAAATCTAATTGTAAACCCAACTGTTTGGTTATATATATGCCCTAATTGTAACCCTAATTTGAATTGTAACCCTAAACCTCATTCTATCGGTAACCTTAATTGTATCCTTAACTCTAACCCTAGTTCTAGTTCTATTATTTTTTACATATATATATTTTCCCTAATTATAACTAAATCCATAACCCTAATTCTATCCCTAAACCTAACACTAACCCTAATTTTACCCCTAACCCTGATTTTGACCCTAAGACTAATCCCAATCCTAATCCTAATTCTAATCCTAACCCTTATTCTAACCCTAACCCTAACTAAATTTCTAACCCCTAGCCTAATTATATTCATAACCCTAATTTTGAACCTAGTCATAATTCTATCCCTAACCCTAACCCTAATTCTAACTCTAACCCTAACCCTAATTCTAACTCTAACCATAACAATTTATTTTCTTAAAAAATATATTTTCCCTCATTTTAAACCTAATTCTAATAATAGCCCTACCTGTAATTCTATCCCAAACCCTATTTCTTTTGCTATCCCTAATTCTATCCCTAACCTGATTTCTTTTTCTATCGCTAATTCTATCCCTAACCCTAATTCTCACTATAACCCTAACTTTTTTTCATTTATATGTTTTTCCTAATTGTAACACTAATTCTAATCATAACCCTAACCCTAATTGTAACTGTAATTTTAATTCTAACATTGATTCAAACCCTACGCCTAACCCTAATTCTATTTGTAACCCTTGTTATAACCCTAAACCTAGCTTTGATCATAAATCTAATACTAATTGACACCCTTTTTCAAACTATAACTATAATTCAAAATGTAAATCTAACCCTAATTCTAATTGCAATTCCAACCATAACCCTAATTATAACCCTAATCATAACCATAACCCTAACCCTAACCTTAATTCTAATTGTAACCCTAAATCTATCCCTAACCCTAACCTTTATTATAACCCTAACCATAATTCTCATTCTAATTGCAATCCTTTTTCAAATTCTAACCCTAATTCTTATTATAATTCTAACCCTAATTATAACTGCAATTCCAACTCTAACCCTAATTATAACCCTAACCTAATTCTAACATTAACCCTAATTTTAATGAAATTTAAAACCATAAAATGTTCCAGAAAGATTAAATAAATATACTCATAACCTAAAAACAATTTTAAAATCCCTTTCCCATGTAGAGATCAGTATATAAAACATTAGCAGGATTTACAATAGGGTTTTAATAGGGTTATAGCAGTACTAAAATCGTGATATCTTTCTCAATACTTAACCAAATTTAAAACTATAAGATGTTTTGGAAAGATGAAAACAAGATCCTCGAAACCTAGAAACCTTTTTATAAAATAATTTTTATGAATGGATAAATTTCATGAGACAACAACAAGTTTTCTTGAAATTTTTTAGAAAAACATTAACATAAATAATGGTGAGTTTTCAAGGAAATACCTCAAGAAATTAATTAATGAAGAATACCTCCAAATTCCCATGAAGAGAGATTCCAAGATTCCCTAATGTGAGAGCTTCCATCTTATTCAATTGTGCACTTTTGTCATGTCCTCCTCATGAAATTCGTAAATTTTTCACCTAAAAAGTCACCATGGATGTATGCTTTATTTCCCTTCTTGAAATGGATGTAATTCCATTGAATAATTATCTTCAACATCAGCTATTGATGTCCTCTTGATGACCTATGAAAATTTGAAATAAACTTGGGCTCTTCTTTTGTTTTCTCATCCTCCTTTGAAGCCAACTTCCATCTCATTATAATATCTCCTTTTGCCAAGTTTCATATTCTTCTTTTGGGCTCCAATGACTCCTTGTATTCCTCTTCTTTCTTGTAGTGTCTATTTTTTTTAGAGAAATGTGATTCTTGGGATTTCCTTTTATTTCTTTTCTTCATGTCTTGAATGCATGAAGACTCTTCAAGAAAAGATGACTCTTCATCTACCAATCTCGTCATCTATTTTCTTGTGAACTAAAAATTCATTAAAACAACTCTAAAACATAATATTTATGAATAAACAAGTACCCTACCCATAGATGATTGACCTATGGTCTTAATTTTACCAAAAATAATGATAATAGAGCTCTTATTGCCTATAACACACAAGAATAACTAGCATACCTATATTTAAAAAATATATCTAAGGTATGCCAAGAGATATCCTTCTCAAGGTGCCTATTCCACCTATGTGTGTGAAATTGATCAAAAAAATAGGCACCTCGAGAAGGATATCTTTCGGCGTACCTTAGATATTTGTTTTAAAAATAGGTTTGCTAGTAGCATCCGCAGCGGCAAGCCCAATTCTAACTATATTATATAATTATATAATATAATATTATAACATAGATTAGATATAATAATTAAAATTTTATATTATATTATATGAAAAATATATAATATACCTATATTACAATTTTTAAAAAAATTATGATATACCTATATTATATTAATTATATAATATAATATATAATTATAATTATATATCTAACCTATATTATAATATTAGGGTTATGGTTTTAATCTAATTGGGGTTATGTTTATATTCATAGAAATATATGCTAAGTGTAATGTTAGCACTTGTCATAATTAGAGTTAGAGTTAGGATTCAAATGAATATTACATTTAGAATTAGGATTTTGTTTTGGGATTGAGTTATGATTAGGCTTATAAATAGGGTTGGATATAACATTAGGCTTATAAATCAATGGTTAGTGTGATTAACACTAGAATAAGAGTTAGATATAGAATTAGGGTTAGAAATAGAATTATGATTATAATCTCTAATTCTATCACTAACACTAACCCTAACCGTCACTCTTATTTTAACCCTAACCCTAACCCTAATCGTGACTTTATTATTTTAACCCTAACCCTAACCCCAACCTTAATTGTAACTCTAACCTTAATTCTAACCCCAACCCTAATTCTAACCTTAACCCTATATTAATTCTAATAATAATTTTAACCCTAATTCTTTCCCTAACTATAATACTAACCCTAACCCTAATTCCAACCCTAATCCAAACACTAATTCAAATCATAATTGTAATTGTAACCATAATCCTAACATTAATCCTAACATTGACGCTAATCATAGCTCTAATTGTAACCCTAATGATAACCCTAATTCTATCCTAAATTTGAACTATAACCTAACCCTAATTCTATCCTAAATTTGAACTATAATCCTAACTCAAATTGTATCACTAACCTTAATTCTATGCTTAACCCTAACCATAATTTAACTCTAAGCCTAGTTATAAATCTAATATTTATTGCTTATATATTTGCCCTAATTATAACCAAACCCATAACCCTAATTCTATCCCTAAAGCTAACTCCAACCCTAATTCTATCCCTAAACCTAATTGTAAACCCAACCCTTTGGTTATATATATGCCCTAATTGTAACCCTAATTTGAACTATAACCCTAAAACTCATTCTATTGGTAACCTTAATTATATCCTTAACTCTAATCCTAATTTAACTCTAACCTTATTACTAGTTCTATTGTTTTTTACATATATATTTGCCCTAATTATAACTAAACCCATAACCCTAATTTTATCCCTAAACCTAACACTAACCCTAATTTTATCCCTAACCCTAATTTTGACCGTAAGACTAATCCCAGTGCAAAACCTAATTCTAACCCTAACCCTTATTCTAATGCTAACCCTAACTAAATTTCTAACCCCTAGCCTAATTATATTCATAAACCTAATTTTGAACCTGGTCACAATTCTATCCCTAACCCTAACCCTGATGTAGGAGCATCCCTAGTTCAAGAGAAATCTTGCATCAACCAAAAACTTTTGCATTTCAGTTTGTTTGCATTTCAATTTTTTCCTTTTCCAGTTCAGTCAGTAGCAGTTCAGTCAGTAGCAGTTCTCATCTTATGGTCTAGTTTTGGCATTTCACATCTTATGTATATGGATTTAGCTTCTACATTCATTCATCTACATCATATCAAGAATTAAGAGCATTTGGATTAGTTAACAGAAAGATATCGCTATCTGAAGGTCAACTATTTTCTTAGAACAGAGCATTCTAATAGTTCCTGGCAACCAGCTGAAGGAGAAGGCTTGTGGATCATTCCTTGACTTTTGGATCTCATTGACACATCATTCAATGTTGTTTGGCTCATGACCGACCTTCCCCAAGGGTCCACATGTTGTTCTGTTCATTTGAGGAAGTGTTTTATGCATTTAGGTCTAACCTATCTGTGAACACGTTACAACTCTTCATTGGAGTTTGTGACCTTCCTTGGCTGACGCAGAGGAATCTATTGGTCCAGAGATGATATATATTGATGTAATAGATCCTTAGGTAGACATCTATTCACATAAGAATGATCTAATAGTTTAGATTTTGTGTGAAGGGAGCTTCAAAGCCTTATCTTTTGCATGTATGTAATCAGGCCTGTGAGCCCTAATTGTAAGCCCACATGTTGCCAGCAGATCTCTATTTTAAATTCTATGACATACTGAATGAATGAATCTGCATTTGTTCCATTTCTTTGAGTGGTTTCCATTGTGTTTACTCTTGCTGCATGGTCTGGATAGTTCATTCTGTGAACCCTCCTACTGTGACTGCACCAAGTGGTATTAGAGCGAAAGTTTGAATCTTGGAGAGCGAAAGTTTGATTCTTTGGAGTGAATTGGCAAAGGGGATTCCATAAGGTCTTGTTTTAAGTAGATCACCGATCTGAGGTAGGTTACTTGTGCGCAACCAATTGTCGATTGAGAGGTAGTTGTTGCTTGTAGCCTGATCGCCGAACCTGAGATAGTTTGCATTTGATCCTAGGAAGAATGCTGCCACGAAAAGTTCCTCCTGTTGGTACAATGGCTAATAGAATGGATGAGAAGATGGAATTGATGAGAACAATGCAAATTGATTTGGATGTTGTTGAAGAAGATAGGTGAAGAGAATTGACACCGAGACCTAATCTTGAAAGTGATGATAAGGAAGAATTTCAATATGTGGAACATACTAGCGAAACAGTAGAAGGTGATGCAGAAGATGAATCAGATCAGATAAAGATGTTGTGAGCTATTTCAAAGATTGGAATGAGACCTAGAGTTGATGTTCCAAGCTATACTGGTAATTTGAATCCTGAAGAATTGATTGACTGGATAAATCACATGGAAGAATACTTTGAATATGAGGAGATTGAAGATCCGAAGAAGGTGAAATTTGCAAAGACAAAATTGAAAGGACATGCTGCTATATGGTGGAAAGAAGTTCAGTTGGAAAGAAATAGAAGATGAAAATAAAATATTACAAAGTGGGACTGATGGTAACAAAGTTGAAGAATCAGTTTATACCTGCTGACTATGAGTTGGAATTGTTGAAGAGATTGCAAAACCTAAGACAAAGGGAGAAATCTGTGAAGGAGTATACTGAAGAATTTCATAAGATGATCATAAGAACAAGACATAGTGAAGCAAGCAAGGAGAAAGTAGCTAGATATATCAATGGACCGAGATTGAACATTCAAGAAGAACTAAGCTTGGTAAGGATGGCATCTTTTGAAGAAGCATATCAATTTTCCCTAAAAGTGGAAAAGAAGCTGAATAAGAAGCATGCTCAGAGACAAAGAGGTAGAGGAGGTAAATTTCAGAGAGGAAGATCATTTTCTAGATATGATAGGTCATTTGTGGAACAAAACAAGTTTGACAGCCTAGTTAGAAAGAATGATAGAGATATCAATGCTTACCGGAAAGATGATAGAAATTATTACCAAAGAGGAAACCCTCTAGTGCATACTGGAATGAAGGATACAGGAGATAAGGAACAAGATTTAATAAAAACACATTGATAGGTACTTGTTTCAAGTGTGGAGGTGAAGGAGATAGAGCATTTGAATGTAATCAGGGTAGTACAAGCAAGAAGACAGAGAATAGTGGGAGAGCAGCCTATTTGAAGAACCTTTTGGATCACCTTGTTCAGTTGGCAATCTGGAGAAAGGAGAATCATTGGTGATGAGGAGAGCACTATTTCACGTAGAGACAAATGAGGAACCATCCCAGAGGAAAAGTTTGTTCAGAACTAAATGTAAATCAGGAGGTAAGTGTTGTAAAGTTGTAATTGATAGTGTTAGTTTAGATAACCTAGTTTCAGAAGAGATTGTGACTAAGCTAAACTTAGAAAGATTAAAAAACCCTAAGCCCTATAAGATAGTATGGATTCAAGATGATCATAAGATACTGGTGAGTGAACAATGTTTGGTAAAATTTCATATTGGATCTTATCATGATGAAGTCTTGTGTGATATTATGCGTATGGATGTTTGTCATACCTTGTTGGGTAGACCTTGGTAGTATGATAGAAAAACTATGCATGATGGAAGAAAGAATACAGATACTATAACAACAAATGGGAAAAGAATTACTTTGATTCCTTTGGAAGATGATCCTAAAAATGTGGTATATGGGAATGCTAGAATCTATTTGGTAGATGGAAGGAAATTTTTGGATGGTTTGAAACAGGAAAGTATGTGTTATGCCTTGATTCCTAAGAAGCCTGAAATAGCAAAGAGAGAGACTAAACCGGAGGAGATAAGAAAGTTGCTAACAGAATATGAAGACATCATTTTAGATAATGTGCTTGATGGATTACCACCTGTAAGGAGTATTAGTCATCACATGGATCTTATACCAGGAGTAAGTTTACCTAACAAAGAAGCACATAGAATGACACCGGTAGAGAATGAAGAATTGAATAGATAGATATAAGAGTTGTTGAGGAAAGGTTTGATCAGAGAAAGCTTGAGTCCTTGTGCAGTACCTATAGTGCTAGCACCGAAGAAGGATGGAGAATGGAGAATGTGTACTGATTCTAGAGCAATAAACAAGATCACAGTTAAGTATATATTTCCTTTACCTAGGATGGATGATATCATGGATTGTTTGAGTGGAGCAAGATATTTCACAAAGATAGATTTGAAGAGTGGATACCATCAGATTAGAATAAGAGAAGGTGATCAATGGAAGACTGCTTTTAAGACAAATGAAGGATTGTATGAGTGGTTAGTGATGCCTTTTGGATTGACAAATGCACCGAGTAATTTCATGAGACTGATGAATGAGGTCTTGAAGAAATTCTTGGGTAAGTTTGTGATTGTGTACTTAGATGATATTCTGATTTTTAGTAAGACAAAAGAAGAACATTTATTGCATATTAGACAAGTTTTGTAGAGGTTGAGAGAAGAGAAATTGCTGATAAACATCAATAACTATAGTTTCATGAAGGAAGAATTGGTATATCCAGGATTTGTGATTTATGCGGAAGGATTGAAGATGGACCCTGAGAAAGTGAGAGCAATTGTTGAATGGCCTACACTAGAGAGGTTTGGAGAAGTTAGATCGTTTCATGGATTGGCTAGTTTTTACCAGAAGTTCATCAAAAATTTTAGTTTAGTTTGTAACCCTTTGACAAAGACAATGAGAGGTGATAGAAAAAATTTCAAGTGGACATCAGGAGCAGATAAAATTTTTGAGTTGTTGAAGTAGAAAGTAACAGAGCGACCTATTTTGGCATTACCGGATTTCAATAAGGTATTTCAAGCTGATTGTGATGCAAGTGGAAATGCAATTGGAGCAGTGTTAAGTCAAGAAGGTAGACCTGTAGTTTATTTCAGTGAGAAGTTAAATGATGCAAGGAAAATATATTTAGTTTATGATAAAGAGTTCTATGCCATAATTCAAGCCTTGAAGAAGTGGAGACATTAGTTGTTGCCTAAGGAGTTTGTGTTATATACAGATCATCAAGCTTTGCAGTATTTGAATAGTCAAGGTAAGTTGAATCAGAGACATATGAGATGGGAAGAGTTCATGCAGAGTTATACTTTTGTATTGAAGCATAGGAGTGGTAAAAGAAATAAAGTTGCTGATGCCTTGAGTAGAAGAAGAAATTTGTTGACAAAGATGAGAGTTGAAGTGTTGGGTTTTGATGAATTGAAGAATATGTATGAGGGAGACACTGATTTTTTAGAATCTTGGAAAGCATGTTAGGAACCTATTGTGATAGATAAGAGTAAGTGGTTAGACTATTTCATTCATGAATATATGTTGTTGAAAGGAAGTCAGTTGTGCATACCTAAAATTTTAATGAGGGATAATTTGATCAAGGAGAAGCATAGTGGTGGTTTGGCAGGACACTTTGGCATTGATAAGACAATGGCTTTGGTAAGTGAAAATTACTTTTGGCCTCAGATACATAAGGATGTTAGGAGATTTGTGTAGAGTTGTAGAGTTTGTCAAGTTGCAAAAGGGAGTAGATAGAACACTGGATTGTATAAACCTTTGACAGTACCGGAGAGACCTTGGGAAGACATAAGCATGGATTTTATAATGGGATTACCTAAGACATAGAGAGGACATGATTCAATATTTGTAGTGGTTGATAGATTTTCAAAAAATGGCTCATTTCATACCTTGTAACAAAACAACTGATGCAGTGCATGTAGCTGACATATTTTTGAAGGAGATTGTAAGATTGCATGGATTACCTAAGAGTATAGTTTCAGAAAAAGATACAAAGATTGTTGGATACTTTTGGAAGACACTTTGGAAGAAGATGAAGACAAATTTGAAGTTCAGCTCTACTTTTCATCCATAAACAGATGGATAGACAGAGGTAGTGAATAGGACTTTGGGAAACTTGTTGAGATGTTTGGTTGGAGACAAAGCCAGAAGTTGGGACTTGATCCTTGTGCCTCGCACACATGCCCCATTCAAAAATGGGGACCCCCTCTTTTGACTTGGCTTAGGGTGTCAATTAGATCTTTTCATCTCCTAAGTGTTTAAGTGGTCAAAGTGCATTTTGACCTTGATTGAATGGTAGTATTGAAAAATCACTTCAAGAATCTACTAGGTTGAATCTTTATTTTCCTTTTGAAGGCCTTGAAATGCCCTTTTGCGCTAGATTACCCTTCAACCGACCTTTGTGCTAAATTCTTACCTATCCGACCTTTGCACTGGATGGTCTTTCAACTGACCTGGTGCTAGAATCCATTGTCTCTGACTTCAACACTGATTTCGTCTTTGATGGACTTCTACGCTAGAATCAACGTTCTTCAACTTGCATTAAATCAAGTAATCACTGACTAAGTTAGACGAAGCCAAAACAACTGCAAGTCGAATGGACCTCAAATTCCTGCAAACTGTGCTAATTGAACTTATAAGTTTTAGTGATGAAAATGGTCTTGTCCGATCAGGTCTGACGCACCCAATTTCCCCGCCAGGTTCGAGCTATGGAAAAATTACACAAACCCTAAATTGATAGACGTACGCCTACACATTAATGGCGATTTCACCAAGGGATATAAGGGGCAAATCCTCCATGTTAAACCATTTTCTTGGCATTAAACGAGATTTCAGAGCTCCGTTCATGACTTTGAACTTTCTTTCTATTGATTCGCCAAAGCTCAAAAGCTTGAACCCATGACCACCTCTGTTTACACAATCCAGACGTGCCTTCATATTTACCAGGTAGGGTTTTGAACTTTGCCTTCCAAGTTTTCACTAAATAGCTTTTGGGGTTTGGATTAAATGATTAAATCTTTTTAAAAAGTGAGCATTCGTAGGGTTTCTGGCTAGGGTTTCCATACATGGACTATAGATTTTCATTTAAACCCTCGCTAAGATTCTCTGGTGAAAACGGGAATGAATCACCATAGGTCAAAAAGGCAAGACTTAGACAAATTTCCCATAGATGCTTTCAATCTTTAGCGCTAGAATGAGGTCCAATCGACCTATGAATGAGCCCACTTTTCGTTGGTCAAAGACCTCCAAAACCTGCGTAACACACTTAGACCCATTTGGTGCTAAAAACTTTGATGTCTAACCTACACATCCAAATCAAATTTCTCTGACTTGGTCGGAAGGTCCTGAAAGCCCTGCTAACCTTGAAACTACCTTTTGTGCCAAAGACTCTTGTGTTGACTTTGTGCTAAATGACCTTGTCTCTGACTTGGTCAGATACCCCAAATTCTCCCACAAAGTTGGTAGTGTCCCAAAATCCCGTTGAAAGTAATCCATCAATTGTGGGCTGAAAATAACCTCTACCGACCTGCGCTGCAATACTCTCCCTCTGACTGGGTCGGTAGCAACCAAAACTCACATAAATCAGACCTCGCCAAATCCCACACAAAAGCAATACAAAGAGCATTGATAGGCTTTGTGCTAGAAACACATTTGACTAACTTGATAACCAATGGAGGTCAGAGATCCTCAAAACCCGCGCAGGTTGGTACCCATCAAAATCCACACAACGCATTTAAAAGAATTAAGGTAGTAAAGCCTTTGGTTGGACCAACCCACTCTTCCCGCTAAGGTCAGATGACCCTAATTTCAGTGCTTTTCTGCCTATAGGTTGGATGACCCTCAAAGTAGCGCAAAACATGCAAAAGATTGAATTTTCTAAGAGTTTTCAAAGGGAAAGTACCCAAATGATAGAGTTAATGTTGAAATGCATTGATAATGATGATTTTCATGGAATTTCTTGCAACATTAAATTTTTCTTTGCATGCATTAATGATGGTTGTTATAATTGTAATAAATGTTAGATTTGAGTTTCCTTCAAAGGTGTGTTAATAGTAATAGCAGATCTGTCAAAGATTCATCTTAAACTTAGGAGTATGTAAGTGATTCCCCAAGGTATCAAACTTCTAAGGTCTGATTGTGTAGACTAAATGACTCCTCGAGCCCAAGCTATGAAGTACGAGTTCAAAGGAATCCCTCCAGAGACCAAGATTAGGTGGAGTGATGTAGGAGATATAGACTTGGTTCACATAGACCTAGATGATTTTAGATTGAGGGTCTTCAGTCCGAGCCCAACTCCTAGGGGTAGAATACTCATAGATAGTGGTATTTCACAAGCTGCTACCTTCCTCACTTCAGTGCAATGTGCAAAACTAATGGCAACTTGTGCAGACAAATATGATGTAATGACAAGAACAATTCAAATAGCCAGTGGGGATATCCTGGCTGATTTAACCCCACCTTCTCTAGCTGAGACCTTTGATATTCCTTAGCACAAGGTTATGACTATGCCAGACAAAAAAGGATCATAGGATGCTTATAACAAAGATGTAGAAGGCTACAGAAAGCACATAAATGATAGTTGGGCCAAAAGAAGAAAGTATGCTCTCATCAAGCTTCCCATAATATTATGGACTACCCACAGTCTCCACTTTTGAGGACTGGATGTTTCTCATTATTATTGAGATATTAAAAGGGACTAAGTTCCATTGGGCCCAAATCCTTAGTGACAACATTCATGAGGCCTTTAGTGATTTCAAGGACAAGAGATACTTCAGATGGACATCCTACGTTGTTTATGCATTGACAAGGAGAAATCACTATGTTGGGTTGTCTAAGATTGGAAAAGTCAGGAATGATGAGCAAATTCAGATAAAGGTGTATGAATGCTACCCACAACTGACCTCTTCTCAATCCTTAATACATTTTAAAAGAGTGAATGATGCTTTCACGATGTATATAGCCAGAATGTTGTAGGGTAACATAGCCTTGAGGATTTCCTTTGAGGCCATGAATGAAGTGACCAAATATGGCAGATGGTACATCTAGTTTGAGAAATTTACATATTTAAGGGTACAAGGCTTCACTTGGATGGCCTACAGACTTCCTAGGTATCCTGATGATAAGACAGTACTTCTAGAGCTATCTAGACAATTAATACCATGTGCTGAGAAGCTTAAACACTTGCATAGAACTAATGTTCAATTTCCCATCAAGTTTGGTAGGGGGATTTATGCATGCCCTTCTTTGGCATCAGTAGAACATTCTAATAAAGAGCTTCAGCTCCTAAATTTGCACTACTACAATGCAAGGGGTCATTTTGATCCAAATAGAGTGATGGAAAGAGTCATGAGGAAGAAGCTCTTCCACAAGATGCACATTGAAGATTTTTGGGCCAATTGCCCTGATGATTATGACATCATGAAGAGAGCACATTCAAGGTTACCTCTGGATTCTGTCAAGAAGTTTCATATTATGGTAGTGCTAGACCAGCTACAGGATGATGAAAATGTTATGGTCAGAGGACCATGGGAAGCTCAATACCATCAGCCTATCCCATTGCCAAATTGGGCAAATGCAGAAGAGAGCTCCCTAGATATTATTACGAGGGAACCTATCAGACTAAGCAAGGCCTAGGTAAGAGCTCAAGTGGTTGTTATAGAAGGACAAGGAGTCCAACTCACTTATACAACATTGGATTCAGATAAGGACTCTGGGGGAGAAAAGGATGAGCCAATCCATGTCACAGATGAGGTAGAGTGAGCTGACAAACATAAGTCAGATAGTGAAGAACATACATATCTGGCCGAAAAAAGAAAAAAAGATGAAGAAGCCATCTGCTAAGTCTGCTCAAAAGAAGGATCAACCTCCCTCTACCAGGACAAGGGTCTCCAAGAAAAGACATATGCCAAGTGGTTCAGGAGAAAGCTTTAAGGGCAAGAAGGTGAAAGTGAAAGAAGTTAGTAAGGAGGATGCTACAACCAAGAAAGATTCTAATCCTCCAATTGCCTAGCCTCTTACTACCCAAAGTGTGGGCACTGCTATCACAACCCTTGCTATTTCTTCTGCCACTGCTCCTTCTATCACTCCTCCCTCTCCTACATCCACTTCACCCATAACCTCAGCTTCCATAACTCAAGAAACATCTCCTGTGACCTCTCTTACCTCTACCATTGCTACCACTTCCTGCTCACTGGTAATTTCTTCCAACGCCTCTAGCATCCCTATCTCTTCCATTGTCTACATTTCATGCCCTTCAACTATCACTACACTTGCATCTTCTACTTCTTCCACTCAATTACCGTTACCTCCCATTTCTACTATCCTTTCAACCCCTCTTTCTCTACCTTCACTACCCTTTCCTTCATCTCTTGTCATTTCTTCCTCCTTAGCCTCAGTCTTGGCCAACCTGACACAAGCCAATGCACCTTCCCTAGCCATATCTTTTGCTGTCCCTATTTCACAAATGCATGCAGATTCATTGGTAGTACCACTGCTACCTAGGATTGAGAAAGTATGTGTAGAGTTGGGGTTGCATGAGCCTTAAACAACATTTGAGGAGGAGAAAGATACTTTGGCTAAAGTAAGTGATAAAGACTTCCATGAACCTTTAGCCAATGTGGAAATCATTGATGTATCTGATAGTCCTCTAGACAAAGATCAAATAGTGGAATTTTTTAAGTCTGCTAAGGAAAATGTAATGGCAAATCTAGAAAACCTGGCTCAAGAAGAAGAAAAGGAAGAAGAGATAAGTCTAGAGGAGAATGAAGAGCCAGAGCAAGAACAAGAACCACCCAAGGAGCTAGCTGTAATTGATAAGGATGGAGCTACTGAAGTGAACAAATCTTCTACACTTGAATGGCTGCAAGGTAGAATAACATATCCTAAGCCACAAGAAGAAGTAATGCAACTTGATCTGAGTATGATCTTGTCACAACCTTAGAAGCCTAGGAAATAGAAGAAGGCTAGGATATAGTCAAGAATCTATAAGAACGAATCAAGATCAAGGATTGTAGAAATAACAGCCCCGCCAGCTGATGTAGCAAAAGAACAAGTCAGGGAAGAAGATTACACTATATCTACAGTTGATATGGGGCCAGCCACTCATGCTCAAAGAGTGGATGATTTTAAAGACTCAGTCACATCAATTTTAGAACAATTGGACAAAGATGAAACATTTAAGAAGGATTTGAAACAACAAAATGAAGAACTTCTTGCATGCCTCCAATTTTTGGTAAAGCTAGTAGATGCAGGAGGAGATATAAGGACAATACCCACTTTCCTGTCTACTGATGAAATGGCTAGATTGGGTGAGGTAAGATCAAAATCCCAAGGTACAGAGAATTGGTTACTGAAAGTTTTTGAGATGGGATGTGAAACCATTTGTGTCTCTACTCAAGTGCACAAGAAATTGGTAGAATTGCATAAGAAATGAATAGACTTGTGTGAAGAGTGTGATTCTGTTGATGAATACTATTCACATATGTATTATCAGATAAAGAGCATCAGAGAATTGCCCTCCCAAACTCTAGTTGTAGAGAATATTTTGACTGGGAATCAGCTGCCCAAGGTCATTGAGTGGTATCAATAGCTTCTCTTGAGGAAAGAAACTTTTGAGAATATAAAAGAAGCATATAAGCCAGCCGATGAAGAGCTGAGGTCGATTATATATGATATCAATGACTCTTTGAATCATTGCCAAGAAGCATCCTACGATGACTATGCCCCATTTGATATTGAAAAATGCAAAGATAAGTTACATAAGGTAATTTTTGAAGATGACATGATCAGTATGGAAGACAGGTTGGACAAGGCAAGTGACCTCAGGGCCGAATTTAAGATGGTTCACAAGGCAGGTGCAGAGATAGAAAAGATACACAGCAAAATTCAGTCAAGAGCTGGAGATGTTTGACTATAGGATAAATCATCTAAAGGACCCAGATCCATCTGAGATTAATCATGCACTTAACGCATGGCTGACTTACTGCAACAGGCTAGCTAGTGAAGACAAAATCGACTTAGATAATGAATCTTGATATTATTTTGAATATTCTAAGGATGTAATCCTATCATAATTGTAAATTGTTGTATTCAGGGCAGCATGTGACTCTATTTTGTCTTTTTCTTGCTTCTAAAATGTTCTTTTCTACTAATATACTGAATTGTCTAGTCAAATTGACTAGATTCAATGTATCTGGGGGCTATTTTTTGTCTTTTTCCTAGAAGACAAAATGTAATCCAAGAATTGATGTGAGCTATTATAATTGTATCAATTGATGTAATCTGGACTGTCGGTGTCGAGTTAATCTCCACCGTTCATTTGAAAACTCGGTATGCTACTTTTCTATATAAAGGGCTACCATTTCCACTATTTGTAAGAGAGATTTTGATGCCAAATTGTTGATTCTATGCCATTTGAAGTAATACAAAGCAAGTTACTGCAATAATTCTAAGAATTTGTATCTTGTGTTGACTCATTTTGGTTTTCATGGTTTGCTTCTTACTCTCCCATAGTTAGTTAGTTGTGCTTTTATAATTTTCATGGTTTGCTGAAGTATCTGATGAATACTCTAAGTCCATACTTTGAGTTATTTGCTAATGGTAGATAGCTGTGTAAAGTTAGTCTAGACTGATTGTTTGTTCTAAAGTTTAATTGCATTTCACAAGTTAAGTTGCACTGCTTATTGGGTATTTAGCAAATGAATGTAATCAAAAAATCTATTGACTTCCATTGAAGATAACACCATTTTCTGCAGCACTGTAACACCCATTTCAGTTTGGTAACTTAGGAAGCTGGTTAAGTTTTAGAGTATTTGTCTACTAAAGATAACCTATACATTGTGAATGTCACTTAGGATTCTTCTAAACCCTAACCTTTTGCATTTTCTTTAAAACCATTGATAGTTGTTAGAATAGGAACTTTAGCAGCACTTCATCTCATTTATCAGCTGAAAATCTTGAAGGAATTATGTGTATTTTCTGCCCCAAACCTAAAGATTTGTAGATTGCATGTAAGACCCCTCGTAGGCACAGCTAGAACATATCAACTATGAAATTCCAAGCAAGCTAAGACCTAGCTGTATTATCCTTGGAGTAGGCTTACCTAAGGTAGGATACTTTTCAAGAGAGGTGTGAAACCAATAATCACACCTACATTGCTGCGTGCTAAAACCACCATCAACAGAATTGGCGCTAGAAGAAGGGCCATTTTCCCTCTGCATAAAAATTAGCAAATCTGGGGACTAGATAGAGACACACTAGATCCGGCTTAGCTGGAGAAGAGCTACTGTCCTTGGCAGAATTCAGACGAACAAGAAGGGATCAAGGAATACTCAGAGCTCCAAGAGCTTAGTCAGCCCGTAGGAACATTGTTGCAGTTCCCTTTAATCCTCCCAACATGGCCTTCTTCGCAGGAAATAACCAGTCACCTTTTTTGTTCAACAATTACCATGATATGCCAAAGAACCGAGATAAGTTCTGTTCAAAGTTTAGAATAAATGATCCAGATAGGACTACAGATGACCACATTAAGATCTTTGAAGCTAACATGTTCATGTTGCAAGTACAGTATGAGGATGTGATATGTAGGTTATTCCCTTATTCCTTACAAGATGAAGCTTATTACTGATTTGCTAACCTCCCTACAGCATCTATAAGTTCATGGCGGAACCTAAAGACTACTTTTCTGGATAGGTTTCATATGCCTACCACCCTAGCTGATCTTTATCAATCTTTTATGGAGATCCATAGAGATGAAGGTGAGATGATAAGTTCCTTTAACAATAGATTCTAGAAAGATTACAGTCGTTTGCAAGCTCCTTATGTTGTAGATCAGGCTGCTGCCCTACCTATTTACTATGCTGCCCTAGATAAACTTACCTCCATGTTTGCAACGAGAGTTGACCCAATACATGCTACTTTAGCTCAAGCATATTCTGCTGCTGTCACTATGAGTACCTAGCTAGGAAAGATAGCCTCTGGTCCATTGAACCATATGGGACCTATTTCCATGCCAAATCAAATACCTATGATAAATCATGCATTGGTTAATCATACTCTTGTGATGAATCCAATTCCAAACCCAACTGCAACACAAGCCTTAGTGATCCACCCAGGCAATCTAGTAGCTAAAATGCCTCCAGTATAAATGCCTTTCCTATAGTCTTCAGAAACAACCAAGGCCAAAGAAGACAAAGATGATATCAAAGAACCAGTTGAGCAAATGAAGAAGCTTATTGCTGAGGTTACTCACCTCAAGAACCAGAATGATTATCTATAGCAGAGGGGATAGAATCAACAACATTTTCAGACTCAACAGTACTCCCAAAATCAAAATCAGAACCAGTTTCCAAATCAAAATCAGTATCAAATTCAAAACTTTCAGCAGTAGCCAAACTGATCTTGGAACACTAGACTAAACAATGGAGGAGTGCCTTCACCCTTTGAAAATTAGAACAATGATACTAGACCCCCAGGTCAGGTGATGTTAGTTGAAGCAGCTTTATCCACTTGGTGTAGACTGCACAACACGAATGCTCACTCTGAGCTAGACTTCTCATAATTTCATATTGCATCTAGTATCTTCTAGATGGAGATTCAAAATGCTGAAAATTAGGAGACTCCGTCGACAGGGTATGAGATTGTTCCTTCTTAGAGGTATGATACTGCTCTAGTCCTTAATAGTTATACATTTCCATTTCAAGATGATAATCAACCTGAGGAGGAAGAGTCTAAAGAAGTTAATGCATATCAGAAATACAATAAGACTCCTTACAATCTGAGAAGTAGCAAGCCCAATTAACCATCACCACCTCCATCCCGCCAAATAGTTATCAGATTCCACCTGACCCAAAAGCTACCAATAATCCTGAACCCCCGAAAGTTCCCCATCAATCAGTATATCAGGGTGCTATTGCTACTGAAAGTTCTCAGCAATCTGACATAGTGAAGATGGGGCAGTATGTAGCTGAGGAACTTAAGAAAATGAAGGTCAGTCTTTCTGTGTATGAGTTACTTAAAATACTTGAGGTTAGGACATCTTTCTTTCAAGATATAAGTGCTGGAACTAAAACTGATTACATACCAAAGGAAAACATCATCAAGGATTGCATTGATAAAGGGAAAGAAAGAATACATGTGACTGATGTGGAACAAAAGATGACACTATATAAAGACAAGAGAGAAAGTCCTCCTTTCCTCTTAACACTCAGGATATTCAATAAAAACCTCCATAATTGTTTAGTAGATTTGGGTGCTTCCACAAATGTAATGCCATTATCAGTCTGCAAAGTACTTGGGCTCACTCCAGCCAAGTCCTCCAGGAAGGTGACACAATTAGATAAGACTGAAGTAAATGTAGTAGGTGAATTAAACATGATACATATGCAGCTAGCTTCTGATCTTAGGGTACAATAGTATATAGATATTCAGGTAGTAGACATTCCAGATCAATATGGCATGCTTCTGAGTAGAGATTGGTCTAGGACTTTAAATGGTTATATGGCAACTGACTTTTCCCATATGTGGCTTCCATGTAAAAGGTTAGCCAATCAGATATTTATTGAAAGAGAACCCAAGATGAAGCATATGATCACAGAACACAATCAACCTAACGAGGTTCTGTTCTTAGAAGTTGATTTGGGAGTCTATCTTCCACACGTTAGTCAGTGAGAAGACGTCCTCATGCTAAATTGCTTAAGACCTTCTAAACCACTTATAGAAAGACCAGAAAGTATAGAAGCATACATTCAGTCAGATGCAAAAGACTCTTCAGAAGAAGATGAACCCTGGGTATTCGAAGGATTCTGTGATTTCGTAGCCCGATTTGTGCAAGATCAAACTGCTTTTAGAAAGCAAGTTCAAATGGAGGAGTTGTTATTACCCAACTAGTGCCGTATACATGATACATTGTATTCTAAATTTACTTGCTAGTTGTGTCAAGAGGTAGTTAAACAAGTACAAAGACAACCGAAGATCCTCATAATTCTGAAGGAGGTATCAACTGTTGAAAAGAAGGAAGAACTCAAGCCTCCATTTGATGAGAAGAAGCTTGTAAAACAAAATGATAACAACAAAGATTTTTTCTTATGGACCCTGAGATTTGATGGCTCAAGATGCAGACAAGGGTTCGTTGCGGGGGTTGAATTAATCAGCCCCACTGGGAGCTCATATTTGGCGTCACAAAGACTGTAGTTTCCATGCACCAACAATGTCACTGAATACGAAGCATTAGTGCAGGGGTTACTGCTAGCATTGCAAAAGAAAGTCAGAATTATCTAGGTGTTTGGTGATTCTAAATTAGCGGTGAAACAAGTAAGAAAACAATACTCATGCAATGATAAGAGGTTGAATAGGTACAGGAACAGAGTCTGGGATTTGATAGAATGCTTTGATGGTTTTAACATCCAATTGATCCCAAGGACGCAGAATCATGTTGCAAATGCTCTAGCTCAGACAACAAGTACATTAGAACCAACATCCATGGCAAGGTTAAAATTTTTTTTTGTTGAATTTGTCACTACCCCATCTATACCTTATAATGTTACCAATTTCCAAGTTTTTGAGGATGATCAACATATAATCAATTTTCTTACTTCATCAGATGTTTTCACTACTCAGATAATAGATGAAGAAGAAATGGAGCCTACTGAAATGGATCTAGGAGTACTGAACCTGAAAACTAATACGATTCCATGAGGAATGGTAGAATTGGAAAGATTGTTTGATGCAGATAATTTAGTAACCCAAAGGAAGGAAGGAGAGTCTCCAGGAGGAAAATGTGACTTATTCAACTTGGGAACAGAAGAAAATGTTAAGAATGTATTCATTGGTAAAGCTAGTACCAAAGAAGAAAGGACAAGAATCGTACATGCATTGAGAGATTACCATGAGGTTATAGCATGGAGCTATGAAGATCTAAAGACATACAATACCTCGATCATCAAGCACACCATCCCGTTGAAGCTAGGAGCAAAGCCATTCAGACAAAGGCAGCGGTCAGTGAATGCTCTGCTGGAACCACTAATTTTTAAAGAAGTTCAGAAGCTGCTATCAGTAACGATAATATTTCCAGTCAAACATTCCACATGGGTAGCCAATTTAGTTCCAGTCCGAAAGAAAAAATGGAGAAATCAGGCTTTGTGTTGACTTCCGTAATTTAAACAGAGCATCTGAAAAGGATAATTACCCCTTGCCTTCTTTGGACGAAGTATTACAGATCATTAATGGGTCCTAGACGATGTCATTCTTGGACGAATATTCTAGTTATAACCAGGTGATAGTAGAATATGAAGACAGATTGAAGACGTCCTTCACTTGTAAATGGGGCATCTATGCATACCACCGCATGCCATTTGGTTTAATAAACGCTAGCGCAACTTTACAGCGTGTAATGGATGTTGCTTTTAAAGGGTTAGTTGGAAAATGTATTATCATTTACATGGATGACCTCATAGTATTCTCAAAAAGGTGAAACGATCATGTAGCAGATCTGAGAAACGTGTTGTAGCGATGCAAGGATTATGGTATATCACTCAACCCCAAGAAGTGCATTTTTGGAGTAAATGAGGGGAAATTGCTAGGACATGTAATCTCTAAGAAAGGAATATCTATCAACCTAGACTGGATCCAAGAAATACTCAAAATACCTCCCCCAGCCAGCAAGAAAGAACTTAAGTCATACTTTGGTAAGATCAATTTTGTACGTAAATTCATCATGGGATTTGCTGAGATTGTTTGACCTCTCAATGCCATGTTGAAGAAGGACGCTAAAATGGATTGGACTCCAGAAGTTAAGGCTATCTTTGCAAAAATTAAACAAGCTATAACCAATGCACCTGCCTTGGTGAGTCCCGATTATACTTTGCCATTTCAAATATACTCATTTGCTTCTGAGCATACTTGTGCTACAATGTTGATACAAAAGAGATCAGTTGATGATGAAAGACCCATCACTTTCATGAGTACCCCATTGAAAGATGCAGAGCTAAGATATCCAAATGTGGAAAAATAAGCATACGCTTTGGTAAAGGCAGTTAAGAAATTCCGTCATTACATCTTAAGAAGTCAAGTAATTGCCATAGTCCTAGATGCAGCAGTCAAGGCATTACAGATGCAAAGTGAATTAGGAGAAAGAAGAGGTAAGTGGGTCACCATATTGCAAGAGTTTGACATAGATATTCAACCTATGAAATTGGTAAGAGGTCAAGCCTTGACTAGAACAATGGCTAAAGTGGGACAAGACTTAGTCTCCCAGAAATACATGTTGGAGGATGTTTCAAAAGATGAGTGGTACAGAGATATCATATTTTATTTACTCAATCAGCGTGGTCCACTACAGCTAAATTTAGTGCAAAGGAGAGCTCTCAAGCTAGAAAGCAGCAGTTACATGATAAAAGGATCAGTCCTTTACAAGAAAAATCACGAAGGCATCTATCTAAGGTGTTTGGACAAGTTAGAGGTCAATCAAGTATTAACTAGTTTTCATGAGAGATTCGGGATAGGTCATGGATCAGTGCACTCAATAGCTAATCAGGTTCTTCATGCCAGATATTACTAGCCAACTTTGTTCAAAGACGCATATTCACATGTAAGAACCTGTCATATATGCCAGACCGTTGCACATAGAGAATGACACGCAGCCATGCCTCTGCAACCAGTAGTGGAGGTACGACCATTTTCTCAGTGGGGCCTCAACTTTATCGGTGTGATCAATCCACCTCCTCTGTAAGCCATAGGCATATTCTGACCACTACTGATTACTGCACTCGATGGTCTGAAGCAATAGATTGTAAGCAATGCACCATAGAGGTAGTTATTGAATTTGTTGAAAAGCATATTATCACTAGATTTGGTTGTCCATTTGCTTTAGTTTGTGATAATGCCTTTGTCTTCTCATCATTACATTTTTCTAACTGAGCATTTGATTATGGGATTACTCTCAAGTTCTCATCTAATTACTATCTACAAGGGAATGGGGTAGCTGAATTGACGAACAAAAATCTGCTTGAAGTTATTAAGAAACTATTGAACAAAAACCCCAGAGACTGGCATACTTAGCTTAGGTTTGCCTTATGGGCTGATAGAATCCAACATAAAGTAGCCCTGAACACATCGCCTTATCACCTAGTCTATGGGATTGAACCCATCTTTCCCATCCATTTGAGGATCCCGGTACTTCAATTCATGCAAGACTACCTTGAAATTGATGATCCATTGTCCTCTAGGTTGGCCCAATTACTATATCTTGAAGAGAAACACAACGCTTCTATAGAAAACTTTGCTAAACATCAGGGTGTTGTAAAATGATGGTTCGACAAAAGAGCCAAGGTCAAAGCCTTCCACATTTATGATTTGGTCCTATATTGGGATAAAGCGCATGAGAAGAAAGGAGAACATGGTAAGTTTGATAAACTTTGGTTGGGTCCCTATCAGATCTATGAGATCCTTGGAGACAACATGTACTGACTCAAGAGCCTTACTAGTGAAGAGCTGCCACTGCCTGTCAATGGCCAGTTCCTAAAGCACTACTTCCAGGCTTGAAAGGGAGTCATGCCTCATTTTAGTGTACATAGTTAGGGGTTTGTTTTCTTTGGTTAGCTTAGGTTGCCTTTAGTTTAGTTTTTCTTTCTTGCCTTTGCTTCCCTCAGTTGTTAGGTGTTTTTCCTAGATTAGTTGTCCTTTTGGTTTTGCTTGTTGCGCTTGCTTTTCTGTGAGGTCTTTGTTTTTGATGTGGTGGCAGTTATGCAGGCTTGCAAGTGCTTCTTTGATGGGTGAATAATCATGAGTTTTCCTTCGATAAGCCAAGGTTTCTACTTAGTTTTGTTGTGGGTTCCATTATTATGCCAAGGAGTATGGTGTCTGTTCATTGGAAATGAGTTATTAGTTGGTGCACCTGAAGTATTTTCTAACCATATATCTTTTACACTCTAAATGATCCTAAGGTAGCTAGGCAAATTTGAGTGATCCTGTGTCAAGTAAAAGGGTTGACTTCCTCTTCTACCAAATGCACTATCAATCAAGAAAGAAGACGGGTGACACTAAGTGTTGCTAGCCTACATCAGGTAAAAATAAAAAGTGTTTTTCAACACTAGACCCATTACAGTGCAAATAAAAGAGACTACCAAATTACAAATACTTACAAAAGGTACTATCCAAAAATGATTAACATCAAATGTCCTCATACCAAAAAACATTACTTGTCATTTGCCCATTTCAAAGCTCAGCATATTCCAAAATTTGAGCATTTCCCGGTGGTAAAATGTTCTCAGCTTTCTAGCTTGTCTAAGGGGATCTTGGATGAGCTTAGTTGCCGAAGGATGAGAATGAATACAATTGCACACACTCAAGTTTTTAGGATGTGGATGGTTGCACTGGTTAGTGATCTTAGACCCTTGATAAGGTACCTTGCTTTTTCATTTAATACGTGGGTTGTTGATAACTGACACGGGGGTGAATCGGTTATCTTAATTATTTCTGCTTTTTGAACTTTCTTATTAATCAATGTAGCATTAATTCAAATAAGAAAACATAACCATGAAATGGAAATACACATGACACAATATTTTTGATGTGGAAACCTTGTTAAGGGAGAAAACCATGGGGTGATTAACCCAAGATTGTATTCTCTGTTAGAAGAATGGAAATACAAAAATGGCACTTGCCAATTAGGGCTCACTGCCCAAGCACACTGCTCACAAGAGGCACACTGCCTACAAGAGACACACTGTCTATAATTTATAAAGAGTGTTATACAATACTTGAACTAATAAGGAGCATCAACATATGCTGGAGTTCAGTTCCGGTTAGGCTCAGTACATTGATCTGTTGCACTTCATCTTTCCTCTTCTTTTGTGCTGCTCTCCTTTCACATACCGGACCTTCCTTACTGCTTTCACTCTGCTCTACTTCTTTTCTTCACACACTACACAAAACCACAACAACTCTCACAACTAAATCCATCTTGTATATATATCCGTACAAGTGATTTCATCACCTTTCTAGTTGGCATCCGAAATAGTCAATCTTTTCCACAAACTCTGATCTGTCGGCTGAATCCTTGCATAACAAGTAATGCAGATCAAGGATATACTTGTAGAAGTCATCAATCATGTCAACCAATCATAACTTATGCCTTAATAACCTTTACCATCATCAATAACACATCCGGAATAATGTCTGATGTTCTACCAGTTAGTTCTTCCTCTGTCCACACTACCAATCAGGAACCTGATACTCAAGTATTCATATCTTTTTCTTCATCTACCACTGGAGGCTAAATCCTTGGAATCTATCAGTCAAGGTAGTCCTCTTGACTTCCCCAAATCTGTACTTCACCAAGATACTTCCTCTGAGAGATCCAGACCTGACTGTCAGACCTCGCCACATGCTCTGTTCTTGCTTACCGGACCACAACATTCTTCACTCTGACTTCCGGTATAGACACACCATGTCCTGCGGATGTGTGGGATGAACTTTGTTGCCATCAATGACAACAATCATGAATCCATATAGTGTCTCTTGCCAACAATCTCCCCCTTTGGCATTGATGGGAACACTTAGTGAAAAATGACTAAGTGTTTACACTATGCTCCCCCTTGGCTGATGCTCTATTTTTATATACATTTTTCAGAGCTCCCCCTTAGTTGGATTCCTCATTTTTCACTACTCTTCACTCCCCCTTTGACATCAATGGCAAAGGGTGGGGTCCGCACACCAAAAAGACTTCTCAAAAACACTTCTATACTTAGTCGCTTAAGTATTTATACATGCTATACTTTACATAAATTGAAGGATATCTGCTAAAGATGTCTTCAACTGGACAAATTCAGTTGCCCAACTTTGCTTCATTCTATCCAAAATTGTGATGTGACCATTCAACAGGAATGCATAAGCTTCTACCTTTTTTAGATCTGTCAGATCATTTGTTCTAGCTGTAGTTTGAGCATCACTTAAGGCCTCATGCATGGCCTCCAACTTAGGGATAATTATTCCTCTACGTTCATTCAACCTGCTAATTCTATTTTTCTTCTCTTCTTCAAGCTGTTTAATTTCATTCAAAACTGCAATCGTCTGACATTCTTTATTTATTATGGATGTGGTAAGTGGATCAAAATTTTGAGAAAGTTTAGTTAGTTTGTCCTCCTAGTCTTTCACTTTCTTCTCAATCTCCACTATTGCTTTAGACTAGGATATACAAAATTTGTATACATCTCCTCCATCCTTGAGAGCAATTTCCAAGCTCTTTATCCCAATACCCAATACTCTCCTATCATTTGCTATTAGTCCTTGTAACTCAGAGAATCTCTTGTCCAAAAACTCTTTCCTGACCTTCTCCTTAGCTGATTTCTCTAGAGAATTGAAATGTGTACTAATGCTATTAATCAGAGATTTGAGATTACCAGATGAGGAGGCTGAGGGATCCTTTTGGAAAGATGGCATGATCTTTTCTAATACTCTGGATGCAGTTGCTATAAGCTCACAGTCTTCCATGTGAGACTTCAGGAGTTTCTCTTTGGCCCTTGCATTAGTAAATGAAGCTATCTTCATTGTTTGTACTGGAGAAAGAGAGTCAAAATTAAATGGCCCTTGCAGAATTTCTGGTTCATTAATTTCCATTGTCTCTTTGTCTAAGAACTTTTTGACAGTTTCTGCAGTGTCTCTTACTGGAGACAGATTCTTCTTCTCTTTTGTAGTCTCAGAACTGTCTCTTGGAGCTTTTTCTCCTTCTACAGCCTTGGTACTGTCATCTTCTTTTTCCTTCACCTCTGCTTCTTTCTCCTGTATTCTTTCTTCTCCTTTGAATTTGGAGTCAGCAGGGGAAACCGGAGGAGAGATGTTTGTTTGTTCATGGGCCACCTCTTCTGGAGTAGAGGATTCTAAGCCCTTATCTTCACCAGTGTCCATTAGTTCTTCTGACATTTCCTCATTGGATTCCTTTTCAACACCTGTGGCCGAAGGATCAGCACCCAAGTCCTCTATGATAGGAATATTGAATTTTTTAAAGGCACTCCAGAGGATCTCTTCTGTTTCCTTGGCTACCTTGTCAGTCTCACCAAGCATGAGCTGATTCATTCTGGCTTTGCTCCGAAATTCATCCTTACAGTCTTTGAAGATCATATTCATTTTTTTGAATCAATTGAAGGATATAGTTGAATGGCTATCTGTTCTTGGATTTCAAGATCCTTTGCCCTAGCATTATTCTTTCTTATTTCTAACTCTTTTTCTAGGCTTTTGGGAATAAGAGATATAATTTCAATAAAAGCCTTATTATATATTTAGATACTTAACTACAGCTTCCTGCAAGATCTTCTGGTTAGCTTCATTGTAATCATCATAAAATTTAGCCATTGGTTGGAGATTTCCATCCATAGTGATTGATTTGATGACATCATCTAAAGACAGAGTGGGCTTTTCTACAAATTCTTCTGCCTTTTCTTCTTCACCTTGACCGGTAGAGGGTTCACCTGATGTTTTCTTCTTCTCCTTCTTCATTTTCTTTATCTCCTCATCTGATTCAGTTTCTTCATCATCCTTCTGACTGACATAAGACCTTGTGGCCTTTGTTTTAGTTCTTTTCTCTCCTCTACCGGATGATTTTGCTTCCGGTTTTGATGTCCTTGACCTTTTAGCAGTGGTAGGTATAGATCTCTTTGATGATCTTGTCTGGGTGGAAGATTCTACTGGAGAACTTTCCTTACTTCCTTTTTCTACCTCTTTCTTCCTTTCCTTAGCCCTTTCCATCTTTTCCCTGTTGGCATCAAGTGCCTCCTTTGAGATGCCTAAGCCTTTGGCAATTTCTTCAACTTCTCTTCTCACTTTCCTCTTTATTTCCGGTTGTCTGAGTTCCATATGAACTTTTACAGTTAGCTCTTCAAAGGTTCCAAACCTTTCTACCTTTAGATCCTTTGGCTGACTTAGCATGTGTTGAACATGCAACTCCACAATTTGTTCATCAACTTCATACCCCATAGGAATGATCTATATAGTTCTTGGTTCTACTGCCTCCATTAGGCACTGATCAGTCTCAACCATAAAGCATATTGTGTATTTGTATTTCTCAACAAGAGACTGGGGAATTTTCTCTCTTGCTTGCATCATGTTTTGAAAACTCTTGAAATATCCCCAGAGAGCTGTATTTTGTGCCTTGGCATCACCAATCCCATGTATATAATCTCTGATTTGAATGGCTACTGGCCTATCGTTCTTCCATACCCAGCCACTGGATTCGGGAAGCTCATTCATGTAATAAAAGAAAAGGTAGAGTATCAAACCACCGTATTTGAAGGAGTTCTTCTTATCCTTCTTTATCTTTTGTATATTCTCCAATAGTTGGTTCAGAAGGAGCTCACAAAGATCATAGTCTACATTCTTCCTCAACATTTCATATGCAGTATATATAGCAGTTTCAGAAACAAAATTCTCCCTTCTGGAGTGGTATATCTTATATCCAATTATCATTGATGCAAATTTGATATCCGGATCTGTGATATCCTCAATAGTCATAGCTCTTTTATCAAACTTTGATCTGGTAGCCTCACTGACGATTTGGTTCTTGATAGATTTGAGCATAGGCATTTCACTGATTGAGTGTAATCTGATTACAACCCTAATGGCATCCTTAGTGATCTTAAATAGCCTGTTCAACCACATGAAGTTGTCATGTATTTTGCTCAAGATATACCAGACACATTCATCTTCCAGAAAATAAGGGAAATGAATGCACTATGCAAAATGCTTATCCCGGATGGCTTTATATTGAGGTTTGATCTCAAAAGAATCATCTATTAACTGCTTGTGATAAATATCCATTAATTTGGACTCTCTGAATTCTTCAATGTTTGCATGAATGTAAACCCTAATATCTTCTGTATGCAGGACACCATGCGGAACACTAGAAAAAGGTCCTAGGGTATCTACTTCTAAGGATTTGTAGGGATGTTTCTTGAATTTGGGGCGAGGCCTATCAGTGATCTTCACAATATTCAGAGTAGACATCTTTTAAAAAGATTTGCAGAGAAGAACGGTAAATACCTTTTGCGTCTTTCGGTTTCACAGAGTTAGCTGGATCAATTTCTGGATGAGTTGACCTCTGCAAATGATCTTGGATGAGCTTGAGGAATTTTGTTGCAAAGCCTCTCTTTTTGTTTCTTCTTGAATGCAGAATGAACAATTGCTTAATGAGAAAACCCTTATATTGCTCCGCAAACCCTAATGTTAAGATGCAATAAATGCTCGACCTAAGTTATTCCAGTTTGCCTTATTCAGATGGCTTGAAGAACCAGATCAATCTTGATCTTAAACATCTTGCGGATCTTCCAAAAATTAACCATAGTTTATTTGGATATTTCTCTTATGAACCCTTTAATCCGCAACTCTTCTTGTGCCAGTTCCGGCACCAATTGACTGGTTGGGGGAACAAGGTTTTCTTTGTGTCTCCCCCTGAGCCGGAGCTCACTTTTTAATTTTTGGAAGGAGTATCAGCACCAGAGTCTGGTACAAAGCCATCCCTTACATTCTCTATACTTTTCTTCACCCAAATCTTGTTCATCTCATTTTGAACTTCATCTGCATTCACTTTTTATTTTCCCTTATCTTGATTCTGATTATGATGTACCAGACCTCTTTTGTCCCGATTCTTGCTTCTACAGAACTTTGCAATATGACCGGATCTATTGCAAATTTGGCAAACAACATTTCTTTGCATATTTGATTGATATCCTCTTGATCTGCATTGATTAGCCATATGACCTATTCTATTGCATGCAAAGCATCTACCATTGAATGATTTGTTCATTTGCATATTTCTACATTCATGAGATTTGTGACCATACCTTTTCCAGTTGAAACACTGTCTGGAGAAGGATGAATTAGTTTGATTCATTCTCTTTCTGCATTAATTAGCTTTATGACCAAAGTTATTGCAGTTGTGGCAGTATCCATTAAAGGATGGATATCTTTGAGCATTTGGCTACCTTACCGGAGGTCTTCTAGGCTTGTTCCTTGGATTTTCTGATCCAAAATTCTTTTGACCGGATCTGGAGCTTTCTCCTTTCTCATATCCCAAACCACACTTGTCATCTACCCTCTTTTGACTTTCAAGAAGAACTTCAAGTTGAGCAGAACCTATCTTGAATTTTTCTTTATATTCATTTGCTGTTTGAAGATCCCTTTTAAGAGAGACAATTTGATCCTCAAGTTTTTGTTCATTATCTTTAGCATCTTGAAGATCAGATTCAAGGTGTCTAATTATTCTATCCATCTTGTGGCAGTCTTCTGATTTCTCCTTGAGAGATTGTCTTAGATCATCTTCAGTTTTTCTTTTCTCTTCAATTTCTTGGGTAAACTTCATAACTCCTGATTCCATCTCATGTCTTACCATGATGATCTCTTTTGATAACTTTTCACACAACTTGGTTTTCTCCTTCAGATCTCCATTTGTATCATTGGCTTCACCTTGAATTGCCAATTGCTAAAGGTGCTCTTTTCTCTTTTTCATAGAGAGACTCAGTTTCTCTTTTAGTTCATTTATGAAATCATCAACCTGTTTGAGTCTTTCCTTCAATTCATTAACCTCAGAAATTGACTGCTCAAGATCATCTAGGGCAGACTTAAGTTTCTCCCTCATACCATACACATCCATTTGAATTCCTAGATCTTCCTCAAGCTGTTAGGCTTTGTTGAGAGGAACTTGGCTCTAATACCAATTGTTGATAATTGAGAGGGGGGGTGAATTAGTTATCCTAATTATTTCTGATTTCTGAACTTTCTTATTAATCAATGCAACATTAAATCAAATAAGAAAACATAACCATGAAATGGAAATACACATGACACAATATTTTTGACTTGGAAACCCTTTTAAGGGAGAAAACCATGGGGTGATTAACCCAAGATTGTATTCTCTATTAAAAGAATGGAAATACAAAAATGGCACTTGCCAATTAGGGCTCAATGCCCGAGCACACTGCTCACAAGAGGCACACTGCCTACAAGAGACACACTGTCTACAATTTATAAAGAGTGTTATACAATACTTGAACTGATAAGGAGCATCAACATATGCTGGAGTTCAGTTCCGGTTAGGCTCAGTACACTGATCTGCTGCACTTCATCTTTCCTCTTCTTTTGTGCTGCTCTCCTTTCACATACTGGACCTTCCTTACTGCTTTCACTCTACTCTACTACTTTTCTTCACACACTACACAAAACCACAACAACTCTCACAACTAAATCCATCTTGTATATATATATCCGCACAAGTGATTTCATCACCTTTCTAGTCGGCATCCGGAATAGTCAATCTTTTCCACAAACTCTGATCTGTCGGCTGAATCCTTGCATACCAAGTAATGTGGATCAAGGATATACTTTTAGAAGTCATCAATCATGTCAGCCAATCATAACTTATGCCTTAATAACCTTTACCATCATTAGTAACACATCTAGAATAATGTTTGATGTTCTGCCAGTCAGTTCTTCCTTTGTCCACATTGCCAATTAGGAACCCGATACTCAAGTATTCATATCTTTTTCTTCATCTACCACTGGAGGCTAAATCTTTGGAATCTATCAGTCAAGGTAGTGCTCTTGACTTTCCCAAATCTGCACTTCACCAAGATACTTCCTCTGAGAGATCCAGACCTGACTGTCGAACCTCGCCACATGCTCTGTTCCTGCTTACCGGACCACAACATTCTTCACTCTAACTTCCGGTATAGACACACCATGTCCTGCGGATGTGTGGGATGAACTTCGTTGCCATCAATGACAACAATCATGAATCCATATAGTGTCTCTTGCCAACATGGGTAACACAAAAATTCTTGGTTCAAATTGAATGTTTATCATTGGAATGCTCGGGAGCATTTCCCAGCAGAGTCACCATTTGTTGTGCCTCGCACACATGCCCCATTCAAAAATGGGGACCCCCTCTTTTCACTTGGCTTAGGGTGTCAATTAGATATTTTCATCTCCTAAGTGTTTAAGTGGTCAAAGTGGATTTTGATCTTGATTGAATGATAGTATTGAAAAATCACTTCAAGAATTTGCTAGGTTAAATCTTTATTTTCCTTTTAAAGGCCTTGAAATGCCCTTTTGCACTAGATTACCCTTCAATCGACCTTTGCGCTAAATTCTTACTTGTCTGATCTTTGCATTGGATGGTCTTCCAACAGACCTGGCGCTAGAATTTGTTGTCTCTGACTTCAATGCTGATTTCCTCTTTGATGGATTTCTATGCTAGAATCGACATTCTTTGACTTGCGCTAAATCAAGTGATCACTGACTAAGTCAGACGAAGCCAAAACGCCCGCAAGTTGGATGGACCTCAAATTCCTGCAAACTGTGCTAATTGAACTTATAGGTTTTAGCACTAAAAATGGTCTTGTCTGATTAGGTCTGATGCACCCAATTTCCTCGCCAGGTCCAAGCTAAGGAAAAACCGCGCAAACCCTAAATTGATAGACGTGTACCTATGCATTAATGGCAATTTCGCCAAGGGATATAAGGGGCAAATCCTCCATGTTAAACCATTTTCTTTGCATTAAAGGGGATTTCAGAGCTCCGTTCGTGACTTTGGACTTTCTTGCTATCCTCACCAAAGCTTGAAAGCTTGAACCCGCAACCACCTCTATTTGCACAATCTGAGTGCACCTTCATATTTACCAGGTAGGGTTTTGAACTTTGCCTTCCAAATTTTCACTACATAGATTTTAGGGATTGGATTAAATGATTAAATCTTTCTAAAAAGTGAACATTCGTAGGGTTTTTGGCTAGGGTTTCCATACATGGATTGTATATTTTCATTTAAACCCTCGCTAAGATTCTCTGGTGAAAATGGGAACGAATCACCATAAGTCAAAAAGGAAAGACTTAGACAAATTTCTTGTAGATGCTTTCAATCTTTAGCGCTAGAATGAGGTCTGATCGACCTATGAACGAGCCCACTTTTAGTCAGTTGGAGACATCCAAAACTCGCGGCGCACACTCAGACCCATTTGGCGCTAAAAACTTTGATGTCTAACCTACATGTCTAAATCACATTTCTCTGACTTGGTCAGAAGGTCCTAAAAGCCCCCTAGCCTTGAAACTGCCTTTTGTGCCAAAGCCTCTTGCACTGACTTTGTGCTAAACGACCTTGTCTCTGACTTGGTTGGATGCCCCAAATTCTCTCACAAAGTCAGTAGTGTCCCAAAATCCTGCTGAAAGCAATCCATCGGTTGTGCACTAAAAATAACCTCTACCGACTTGCCCTGCAATACTCTCCCTCTAACTTGGTCGGTAGCAACCAAAACTCACATAAATCAAACCTCACTGAATCCCGTGCAAAAGCAATACAGAGAGAATCGATAGGCTTTATGCTAGAAACACATCTGACTGAATTGATAACCAATGGAGGTAAGAGATCTTCAAAACTTGCATAAGTCGGTACCCATCAAATTCCATGAAAAGCATTTAAAAGCATTAAGGTAGTAAAGCCTTTGCTTGGACCAGCCCGCTCTTCCCGCTAAGGTCAGATGACCCTGATTTTAGCGCTTTTCTACCTACAGGTCAGATGACCCTCAAAGTAGCACAAAACATGCAAAAGACTAAATTTTCTAAGAGTTTTCAAAGGGAAAGTGCCCAAATGATAGAGTTAATGTTGAAATGCATTGATAATGATGATTTTCATGGAATTTCTTGCAACATTAGATGTTTCTTTGCATGCATTAATGATGGTTGTTATAATTACAATGAATGTTAGATTTGAGTTTCCTTCAAAGGTGTGTTAATAGTAATAGCAGATCTATCAAAGATTCATCTTAAAGTATGTAAGAGATTCCCCAAGGTATCAAACTTATAAGGTCCGATCGTGCACACTAAATGACTACTCGAGCCCAAGCTATGAAGTACGAGTTCAAAGTTATCCCTCCAGAGACCAAGATTCACTCTGGGTGGAGTGATGTAGGAGATACAGACCTGGGTCCAATAGACTTAGATGATTTCAGATTGAGGGTCTTCGGTCTGAGCCCAACCCCTAGGGCCAGAATACTCAAAGACAGTGGTATTTTACAAGCTATTCCCTTCTCCACTTCGGTACAATGTGCAGAACTAATGGAAACTTGTGCAGACAGATATGATGTAATGCCAAGAACAATTCAAATAGCTAGTGGGGATATCCTAGCTGATTTAACCCCACCTTCTCTAGCTAAGACCTTTGATATTCCTTGGCACAAGGTCTTGACTATGCCAGACAAAAAAGGATCACAGGATGCTTATAACAAAGATGTAGAAGGCTGCAGAAAGCACATGAATGACAATTGGCCAAAAATAGAAAGTCTGCTCTCATCAAGCTTCCCAGAATATTATACAGAAGTGATTTCCATGATGAGATTGGAGACTTAGTGACCTTCATGATGCCTTTAGTGATTTCAAGGACAAGAGATACTTCAGATGGACATCCTATGTTGTTTATGCATTAGCAAGGAGAAATCACTATGTTGGCCTGTCCAAGATTAGAGAAGTCAGGAATGATGAGCAAACTCAGATAAAGGTATATGACTGGTACCCACAACTGACCTCTTCTCAATCCTTAATACATTTTAAAAGAGTGAATGATTCTTTCATGATGTATGTAGCCAGAATGCTGCAGGGTAACACATCCTTGAGGATTTCCACTGAGGCCATGAATGAAGTGACCAAATATGGCAGATGGTACATCTAGTTTGAGAAATTTACATATTTAAGGGTACAAGGCTTCATTGGGATGGCCTACAAACTTCCTAGGTATCCTAATGATAAGATAGTACTTCTAGAGCTGTCTAGACAATTAATACCTTGTGCTAAGAAGCTTAAACACTTGCACAGAACTAATGTTCAATTTCCCATCAAGTTTGGCAGGGGGATTTATGCATGCCCTTCTTTGGCATCAGCAGAACATTCTAATAAAGAGCTTTAGCTCCTAAATTTGAACTACTACAATGCAAGGGGTCATTTTGATCCAAATAGAGTGATGGAAAGATTCGTGAGCAAGAAGCTCTTCCACAAGATGCACATTGAAGATTTTTGGGCCAATTGCCCCGATGATTATGAGATCATGAAGAGAGCACATTCAAGGCTACCTTTGGATTTTGTCAAGAAGTTTCATATTATGGCAGTGCCAGACTAGCTCCAGGATGATGAAAATGTTATGGTCAAAGGACCACGGGAAGCTCAGTACCATCATCCTATCCCATTGCCAAATTGGGCAAATGCAGAAGAGAGCTCCCTAGATATTGTTATGAGGGAACCTATCAGACTAAGCAAGGCCTAGGTAAGAGCTCAAGTGGCTGCTATAGAAGGACAAGGAGTCCAACTTACTTATACAACATTGGATTCAGATAAGGAGTCCGGGGGAGAAGAGGATGAGCCAATCCATGTCATAGATGATGCAAAGCCAGCTGACAAACATAAGTCAGATAGTGAAGAACATACACATCTAGCCAAAAAAGCAAAAAAGAAGAAGAAGCTATTTTCTATGTCTCCTCAAAAGAAGGATCAACCTCCCTCTACCAGGACAATGGCCTCCAAGAAAAGAGATATGCCAAGTGGTTCGGGAGAAAGCTATATGGCCAAGAAGGTGAAAGTGAAAGAAGTTAGTAAGGAGGATGCTACAATCAAGAAAGATTCTAATCCTTCAATTGCCCAGCCTCCTACTACCCAAAGTGTGAGCACTGCTATCACAACCCCTATAGTTTCTTCTGCCACTGGTCCTTCTATCACTCCTCCCTCTGCTACATCCACTTCACCCATAACCTCAGCTTCCATAACTGAAGAAACATCTCCTGTCATCTCTCTTACCTCTACCATTGCTACTACTTCCTACTCACTGGTAATTTCTTCCAATGCCTCTACCATCCCTATCTCTTCCATTGTCACCATTTCATGCCTTTCCACTATCACTACGCTTGCATCTTCTACTTCTTCCACTCAATTACCATTACCTCCCATTTCTACTATCCTTTCACCCCCTCTTCCTCTACCTTCACTACCCTTTCCTTCACCTCTTGTCATTTCTTCCTCCTTATCCTCAGTCTTGGCCAACCTGACACAAGCCAATGCGCCTTCCCTAGCCATATCTTCTGCTGTCCCTATTTCACAAATGGCTATAGATTCCTTGGCAGTACCACTACTTCTCAGGATTGAGAAAGTATGTGTAGAGTTGGGGTTGCATGAGCCTCAAACAACATTTGAGGAGGAGAAAGATACTTTGGCTGAAGTAAGTGATAAAGACTTCCATGAACCTTCAGCCAATGTGGAAATCATTGATGTATTTGATAGTCCTCTAGATAAAGATCAAACAGCAGAAAGTTTTAAGTCTGCTATGGAAAATGTAATGGCAAATCTGGAAAACCTGGCTCAAGAAGAAGAAAAGGAAGAAGAGATAAGTCCAAAGGAGAATGAAGAGCTAGAGCAGGAATAGGAACCACCCAAGGAGCTGACTGTAATTGATAAGGATGGAGCTAATGAAGTGAACAAATCTTCTGCACCTTGAGCCACAAGTAGAAGTAATGCAGCTTGATCTGAGTACGATCCTGTCGCAACCTCAGAAGCCTAAGAAACGAAAGAAGGCTAGGATACAATCAAGAATCTATAAGAACAAATTAGGATCAAGAATTGCAGAAATAGCAGTCTCGCTAGCTGATGTAGCAAAAGAACAAGTCAGGGTGGAAGATTACACTATATCTATAGTTGACCTAGGGCCAGCCACTCATCCTCAAAGAGTGGATGATTTTAAAGACTCAGTCACATCAATTTTGGAACAATTGGACAAAGATGAAAAGTCCAAGAAGGATTTGAAACAACAAAATGAAGAACTTCATGCATGCCTCCAATATTTGGTAAAGCCAGTAGATGCAAGAGGAGATATAAGGACAATACCCACTTTCCTGTGTACTGATGAAATGGCTAGATTGGGTGAGGTAAGATCAAAATCCCAAGGTACAAAGAATTGGTTACTGAAAGTTTTTGAGATGGGATATGAAACTATTAGTACCTCTGCTCAAGTGTACAAGAAAATTATAGAATTGCATAAGAAATGGAAAGACTTGCGCGAAGAGTGTGATTCCTTTGATGAATACTATTCACATATGTATTATCAGATAAAGAGCAGCAGAGAATTGCCCACCCAAACTCTAGTTGTAGAGAATATTTTGATTGGAAATCAGCTGCCCAAGGCCGTTGAGTGGTATCAACAGCTACTCTTGAGGAAAGAAACTTTTGAGAATATAAAAGAAGCATATAAGCCAGCCGATGAAGAGCTGAGGTCGATTATATATGATATCAATGACTCTTTGAAGGATTGCCAGGAAGCATCCTATGATGACTATGCCCCATTTGATATCAAAAAATGCAAAGATAAGTTACATAAGGTAATTTTTGAAGATGCCACGATCAGTATGGAAGACAGGTTGGACAAGGCAAGTGACCTCAGGGCTGAATTTAAGGTAGTTCAGAAGGCAGGTGCAGAGATAGAAAAGATACACAACAAATTTAGTCAGGAGCTAGAGATGTTTGACTACAGGATAAATCATCTAAAGGACCCAGATCCATCTGAGATTAATCCTGCACTTGATACGTGGTTCACTTACCGCAACAAGCTGGCTAGTGAAGACAAAATTGACTTAGATAATGAATCCTGATATTATTTTGAATATTCTAAGGATGTAATCCCATCATAATTGTAAATTGCTGTATTCAGGGTAGCATGTGACTCTATTTTGTCTTTTTCTTGCTTCTAAAATGTTCTTTTCTACTAATATACTGAGTTGGCTAGTCAAATTGACTAGATTAAATGTATCTGGGTGTTGGTTTTCATCTTTTTCATAGAAGACAAAATGTAATCTAGGAATTGATGTGAGCTATTAAAATTGTATCAATTGATGTAGTCTAGACCGTTGGTGTCGAGTTAACCTCCACCGTTCATTTGAAAACTTGGTATACTTCTTTTCTATATAAAGTGCTGCCATTTCCACTATTTGTAAGAGAGATTTTGATTCTGAATTGTTGACTCTATGCCATTTGAAGTAATACAAAGCAAGTTTCTACAGTAATTCTGAGAATTTGTATCTTGTGTTGACTCATTTTGGTTTTCATGGTTCGCTTCTTGCTCTCCAATAGTTAGTTGTGCTTTTATAATGTTCATGGTTTGCCAAAGTATCTGATGAATACTCTAAGTCCATACTTTTAGTTATTTGCTAATGGTAGATAGCTGTGTAAAGTTAGTCTGGACTGATTGTTTATGCTAAAGTTGAATTGCATTTCACAAGTTAAGTTGCGCCACTTATTGGGTATTTAGCAAGTGAATGTAATCTGAAAATCTATTGACTTCCATTGAAGATAGCACCATTTTCTGCAGCACTGTAACACCCATTTCAGTTTGGTAACTTAGGAAATTGGTTAAAATTTTTATAGTATTTGTCTACTAAAGATAACCTATGCATTGTGAATGTCACTTAGGATTCTTCTAAACACTAACCTTTTGCATTTTCTTTAAAACCATTGATAGTTGTTAGAATAGGAACTTCAGCAGCACTTCATCTCATTTATCAGCTGAAAATCTTGAAGGGTTTATGTCTATTTATTTCCCCAAACCTGAATATTTGTAGATTGCATGTAAGACCCCTTGTAGGCACAACTAGGACATACCAACTGTGAAATTCCAAGCAAGCTAAGACCTAGTTGTATTATCCTTGGAATAGTCTTACCTAGGGTAGGATACTTTTCAAGAGAGGTGTGAAACCAACAATCACACTTGCGTTGCTGCGTGCTAAAACCACCATCAACAATTCTTTCGCAAGTAGAGTTTGCCTATAATAATTTAGTGAATAGAAGTATCGGAAGAACACCTTTTGAGATTCTTACTAGAGTGAATCCTAGAGGAGTTGCAGAATTAAGAGATATCAGTACAGAGGAAAAGAGGAGTGTAGATGCAAAGGAATTTCTAGATCATATGAAGACAGTGCATAATCAGGTAAAGAAGCATTTGGAGGACATGAATAGTAAGTTCAAAGAGACAACAGATGAGAAGAGAAGACATGAGGAATTCGAAGTTGGAAATGACGTAATGGTGTATTTGAGAAAATAAAGATTTCTAGTTGGAATATATAATAAGTTGAAAATGAAGAAGTTTGGACCTTGTAGGATACTCAGAAAATTTGATGGAGGAAATGCATATGAAGTGGAATTACTAGAGACATTGGGTATTTCACCTATTTTCAACATTGCAAATCTTTATCAGTATCATGAAGCAGAGTTCAATGATAGCATGGAAGAAAACGTGAAGAAGTAATTACCACAACAAGCAGTAGAACAAATTGAAGACATTTTAGATAGTAGAGTTGGATGCAGCACTAGAGGAGGATAATACAAAGAATATCTTGTGATGTGGAAAGGTAGATTGGAAGAAGATTCATCTTGGATTTCTCAGGTTGAGGTGGACCGTCTTGGTTCTCTCCTAGCCCTAGCAAAGTGAGGGATGCACTTTTTTAATAACCCTGGATGTCTCATGTAGGAGCATCTCTGGTTTAGGATAAATCTTGCATCAACCAAAAACATTTGCATTTTAGTTTGTTTGCATTTCAGTTCTTTCCTTTTCCAGTTCAGTTCAAGCAGTTCAATCAGTAGCAGTTCTCAGCTTGTGGTCTAGTTTTGACATTTCACATCTTGTGGATTTGGATTTAGCTTCTACATTCATTCATCTACATCATATCAAGAATTAAGATCATTTGGATTGGTTACCAAAAAGATATCACTATCTGAAGGTCAACTATTTTCTTAGAACAGAGCATTCTAACAGTTCTTGGCAACCAGCTGAAGGAGAAGGCTTGTAGATCATTCCTTGACTTGTGTATCTCATTGACACATCATTCAATGTTCTTTGGCTTGTGACCAACCTTCCCCAAGGGTCCGTACATTGTTCCATTCATTTGAGGAAGTGTTCTATGCATTTAGGTCTGACCTATTTGTGAACATGTTACAACTCTTCATTGGAGTTTGTGACCTTCCTTGGCTGATGCAGAGGAATATATTAGTCTGGAGATGATATATATTGATGTAATAGACCCTCAGGATGGCATCTATTCGCATAAGAATGATCTGATAGTTTAGATTTTGTGCGAAGGGAGCTTCAAAGCCTTATCTTGTGCATGTATGTAATCAGGCCTGTGAGCCCTAATTGTAAGCCTGCATGTTATCGGTGGATCTCTATCTTGAATTCTATGATATACTGAATGACTGAATCTACATTTGTTCCATTTCTTTGATTTTTTTTTGTTGTGTTTACTCTTGTTGCATGGTCCAGATAGTTCATTATGTGAACCCTCCTACCGTGACTACACCAAACCCTAATTCTAACTCTAATCCTAACCCTAATTCTAACTATAACCCTAACAATTTATTTTCTTATAAATATATTTTCCCTCATTTTAAACCTAATTCTAATAATAACCCTACCATCAATTCTATCCTAAATCCTATTTCTTTCGCTATGGTCCCTAATTCCCACTATAACCCTAACTTTTTTTCTTTTATATGTTTTCCCTAATTATAACACTAATTCTAATCATAACCCTAACCCTAATTGTAACTATAATTTTAATTCTAACACTAATTTGAACCCTATGCCTAACCCTAATTCTATTTGTAACCTTAAATCTCACCCTAACCCTATCCCTTATTATAACCCTAAACCTAGCTTTGATCATAATTCTCATACTAATTGTCACCCTTTTTCAAACTATACCTATAATTCTAAATGTAATTCTAACCCTAATTCTAATTGCAATTCCAACCATAACCCTAATTATAACCCTAATCATAACCAAAACCCTAATCCTAACCTTAATTCTAATTGTAACCCTAAATATATCCCTAACCCTAACTTTTATTATAACCCTAACCCTAATTCTCATTCTAATTGCCACCCTTTTTCAAATTGTAACCCTAATTCTTATTATAATTCTAATCCTAAATTTAACACTAATTATAACTGTAATTCCAACCCTAACCCTAATTATAACCCTAACCGCCGATAAGGGCATGGTTTAGTGGTTAAGTCGCTCGATTGTAGTGGTGGCTACCAGAGTTCAAACCCCTATTGGGCCAATGAGCTCATAGGCTTTACGCCTTCGTTGCGCCAATGAGCTCACGGGGTTGAAGTGTTCTTGCTAGGGGATGAGGTCCCCCGTGTTGTGGCCTCACCGGTTCATTGCTCTGGGTAAAAGTATTCATGTGGAGCCGGAGGGCGTGTTGCACTGGTGTCACCGATCACGTTAAAAAGCTTACCAAGTGCATTATCTTTAAAAAAATTTATAACCCTAACCTAATTCTAACATTAACCATAATTTTAATGAAATTTAAAACCATAAAATGTTCTAGTAAGATTAAATAAATATTCTCATAACCCAAAAACAATTTTCAAATCCCTTTCCCATGTAGAGATCAGTATATAAAACATTAGCAGGATTTACTATAGGGTTTTAATAGGGTTATAGCAGTACTAAAATCATGATATTTTTCTCAATTCTTAACAAAATTTAAAACTGTAAGATGTTTTGGAAAGATGAAAACAAGATTCTTAAAACCTAGAAACCTTTTTATAAAATAATATTTATGAATGGATAAATTTCATGAGACAACAACAAGTTTCCTTGAAATTTTTTAGAAAAACATTAACATAAATAATGGTGAGTTTTCAAGGAAATACCTCAGGAATTTATTTAGTGAAGAATACCTCCAAATTCCCATGAAGAGAGATTCCAAGATTCCTTAATGTGGGAGCTTCCATCTTATTCAATTGTGCACTTCTGTCATGTCCTCCTCATGAAATCCATAAATTTTTCACCTAAAAAGTCACCATGGATGTATGCTTTATTTCCCTCCTTGAAATGGATGTAATTCCATTGAATAATTATCTTCAACATTAGCTATTGATGTCCTCTTGATGACCTATGGAAATTAGAAATAAACTTGGCCTCTTCTTTTGTTTTCTCATCCTCCTTTGAAGCTAACTTCCATCTCATTATAATATCTCCTTTTACCAAGTTTCGTATTCTTCTTTTGGGCTCCAATGACTCCTTGTATTCCTCTTCTTTCTTGTGGTGTCCATTTTTTTTAGATAAATGTGATTCTTGGGATTTCTCTTTATTTCTTTTCTTCATGTCTTGAATGCTTGAAGACTCCTTAAGAAAAGATGACTCTTCATCTGCTAATCTCGTCCTCTATTTTCTTGTGAACTAAAAATTCTTTAAAACAACTCTAAAACATAATATTTATGAATAAACAAGTACCCTACCCATAGGTGATTGACCTATGGTCTTAATTTTACCAAAAATAATGATAAAAGAGATATTATTGCCTATAACACATAAGAATAACTAGCATACCTATATTTTAACAATATATCTAGAGTATGCCAAGAGATATCCTTCTCGAGGTGCCTATTCCACCTATGTGTGGTAAGTTCTAATGCTCATTCTAATTGTTACCCTTATGTAAACTATAAACTAAATTCTAATTATAATTCTAACCCTATTTCAAACCCTAATTCTACCTATAATTCCAAACCTAACCCTAATTATAACCCTAACCCTAACCTAAATTCTAATCGTAACCCTAACCCTAACCCTTATTATAACCCTAACCCTAGTTTTGACCCTATTTCTCATTCTAATTGTCAAACTTGTTTAGACTATAATCTGTATTCTAATTATAATTCTAACCCTAATCCTAACCCTAATTCTATCTATAATTCAAAGCCTAACCTAACCCTGACCCTAACCCTAACCTTAATTCTAATTGTAACCCTAAATCTCACCTTAACCCTAACCCTTATTATAACCCTAACCCTAGTTTTGACCCTAATTCTTATTGTCATTATAACCCTAAATCTAACTCTAATTATAACTGCAATTCCAACCCTAACCTAATTCTAACATTAACCCTAACTATAACCCTAACCCTAACCACATTGCTAATTCTAATCGTCACCCTATTTCTAACTGTAAGCCAAATTCTAATTGTAATTCTAACCCTTATCCTAACCCTAATTCTAACTGCAATTCCAAACCCAAATATAATTATAACCCTAATTAACCCTAAGTATAGTCATAACCCTAATTCTAACCCTAATGCAAACCCCAACCCTATTTATAATCCTGACCCTAACCCTAATCCTAACTCTAATATGAACCTTAACCCTAACTATAACTCTAAGTCTTACCCTAGTTCTAATAGTAACCCACCTTAATTCTAATTCTAATTCTAATAGGAACCCTAATCCTAACTCTAACCCTAATCCTAACCCTAACCCTAACCCTAACCCTAACCCTAACCCTAACCCTAATTCTAATCATAACCTTGATTCTACCCTAACTATAACCCTAATTTTAAATCTAACAATAACCCTAATTCTAACCCTTACCTTAATCCTAATTCTAACTATGATTATAAGGTTAACCCTAACTTGAATTCTAACCCTAAGTCTAGCCCTAACCCTAAGCCTAACAATAACTATAATGCTTACCCTAATTTACTAACCCTAATTCTATTTCTAACCCCAACCCTAATTATAATCCTAATCAAATCTAACCCTAACCCTAACCTTAATTCTAACTGTAACCCTAATTCTGACCCTAACCCTAACCCTTATTATAACTCTAGCCCTAGTTTTGACCCTAATTCTCATTCTAATTGTCACCCTTCTTTAAACTATAACCTGAACTCTAATTATAATTCTAACCCTAATCCTAACCTTAATTCTATCTACAATTCCAACCCTAACCCTAATTATAACCCTAATCATAACCCTAATCATAACCGTAACTGTAACCCTAACCCTAACTATATTTGTAACTCTAATTGTAAACCTAACTCTAGCCCTAACTTCTAATTCAAATCCAAGTTGTAACTATAAACCCTAAACTTAATCTTGATAGTAATGCTAACCCTAACTCTAGTTCTAACCATAACCCTAATTCTAACCTCAACCCTAACCCTAACCCTAATTCTAATTCTAATCATAACCCTAATTCTCTCCCTAATTCTAACCCTAACTCCAACCCTAATTCTAACTATAGCTGTAACCCTAATTCTAGACCTAATTGTAATACTAATTGTAACCCTAACTATAACCCTAATTTAAACCCTAACTATTACTCTAATTATAACCCTTACCCTAATTCTAACCTTAATTTGCTAACCATACACATAATTCTAACACTAACCCTACTCCTAGTTTTAACCCTAACCCTAATTCTAATCATATTTGTAACCCTAAGCCTAATTATATCCCCAACCCTAATGCTAATCATATTTCTAACCCTAATTCTAACTTGAACTTGAACCCTAACCCTAATTGTAGCTTTAACATCTAATTTGAACCCAAGCTCTAACTATAACCCTATCCCAACATTAATCCTAACAATAATTCTTACCATAACCCTAATTCTACCCCTAACCCTAATTCTACCCCTAGATCTACTTAACTCTAATTCTATTCCTAATTCCAACCCTAATCCTAAACCTATTTCTAACCATAGTTCTATATATATATAAATGTAATGCCCTTTGTTGTTTTATTTAAATTAAAACTTAAGGGTAAGCTCTTCCTTAAACATGTTATTCATTTATTTGTAATACATACACAGAGGGGAGTCTCATACAAAATGGATATGCTTTAATTGATTTCAAGTGATCACAGTGTATTCTCAAATGATTGATAGAATTGAATTACTGAAAAATTAAAGAATAATGATAAATTTCTATGCTTCCTGTGTGATCACTGAATATAAAAGACTATCATTTATCTTTTTTAATTGAGTGTCCTTAAAAACTCCCTTAATTTTCTTGAAATTTCAATGTGGGGAAATTTTTTTAACATATTTAAGTGCATAAATCTATTGACATCAATGACACTGCTTATTGTAGTTAATTTCTAATGTAGACAAGATATTCATTAAGTATATGAGGCCAATGTGAGGAAATATCAAAATATTTTAAAATGGTGTAAAAGATTATCATATATTTTTTGACTGAATATCCTTAAAAACACTCTTAATTTCAACATGTAGGTTTACACCATATTTAAGCCAAGAAATTATAATGCAAAAGTCTAACTTAATTTGGTTATTTGAGGACCTAATCTTTCTAACATATATAGAATTTTAATATTTTGAGCAACAAACTAAGAGTCAAAAAAGTGAAGGTTTATTTGTTTTAGCATGGGTCGCAACTATCACAGAAGGGGCAAAAACATGCTAAAGAATGAGTAATATGCAACTTAGATCTAAAGTCTTTGAATGTGTAAAAGTGAGCTCAAATTATATTTTAAAACATGTGAATGTGAGTTAAAATTATTTTTAAACCATGATGTAAATTCTACCCAAAATAAAGAATGAATAATATGCAACTCAGATCTCAAACCTTAAATTGTATGAAAGCGAGTTCAAATTATTTCTTTTAAATTTGACACAAAAACCATGTACATGTATACCAATCACTGTATCTAAAATAAACAATCCAAAATAAATCCAAAACAAACAAACCAACAAAAACTAAATATACCTTTTTCACCCATACAAATATAAACTATCATTTTGAAAAATAATACAAAATCCCCCTTACTAATCTAGCAACTCTATAAGTCAATGAATAGTTCCCATGCATGTACGATTTTTTTGGGCACTTGAATTTGTGGAGTGCTTTTCAAAGCTGAGGTCCTCTTTTTAAGCAAATTGGCCTTATGATTAATTAAGCCTCATGATTAATTAATGAAGAGTGTAAATGAATAAAGAAAATGGGCATTTATAATTATGTATAAATCAATAGACTAAATGGACCTTATGATTAATCAACTAATCATTGCATCTTTTGGTCAATTAAGTTTACTTGTAGTTTGAGTGAATCTTAGAAAGTGCAAACATTAGTATATTGATATTACATTTTTTTATATAATGGAATTCACTTCAAAAATTAATTTACGAGTGGCCATCCAATTTGTTTGTGGCACCCCGCACATACACCCAAATATCTCATGCTTTTACATAGGTCACCTTTCTTGGGTGGGGGACATTCGATAAGCAATAATTGAGCCCAACAGAATCTGACCAAATGCATACCCACAACATGTTGCCCTTTTCCAAAACTGTCATAAATGACTCCTACAATTTCTCTGAAAAGGATGGATCCTGACGCAATGTTTGTTACCACAATGTTGTGAATCAAAGAAAAATGATCCATCCCAAACAACTTTGAGGAAATAGGAATGGCTATACTGGTGATGGCTCCTGAAGAAGTTCCAACAATGGTGGTGCTAATATAAAGGACTGTCATGCTCCTCGAATTGAGAAGATCCATCATGAAGAATGCTATTGCCATGGGTACCATCCATATTGCTATCCATATAGTTTGAGGCATCTATATTCAGTTTTTAATCACCCTCCATTGCTAATTCATGGAAAAAGAGAACTATTCTTTCAAACTTTCAACCAACATGTGGATGGTTCTACAGTCATATTAAGCATATATAAACTTTAGCTAGAACATAGAATGTTTACAATAAAAAAGTTGTTAGTACAGAGTTTAAATATCTTGCATGGAAAATAATTTTATGTTAGAAAAACAAAGAACTGATGCAAATACCTTTACAAAGAAAAGATTTCCTCCATGACCTTGGATCGATTCTTTGGAAGGTGATTCTTTTCCTTCTGTTCACACTCCTGTTCAAATCACCTCAAATCTTGCAATTATTTATGCAAAAGTGATCCTTTTGTTTTCTGTTTGCACTTCCCTTCAGCTCACTTCAAATCTTGCAATTTGATATGCTCACCTAAGTTATTTACCTCAACTCTGTGAAAAACAAACCATACCTTCATATGTTGGTTCTTTATAGATAATCAGAATAGGAAGCGCCTTATGAAACTGACAACAATGCCTCTTGGTCGCCTCACTAATAGTGAAATGCCTTATTAAACTGGTAGTAGTGGGTCCTCGTTGCCTCACTAAGAATAGTTACCATCACTATCTTATAATTTTTTTGTCTTTTTAATAAAGATTCTAGATTGGAATCTTATTAGTTTACATAGAAATTCTAGAATCTTTCATCTCTCATTTGTGCTGTGAATGTAGGAATGCCTCTTGGCGTAATTAATTTAAATGAATTAACTAAACCATATCAAGACCTTATTTCTAAATTCTAATCACATTATACCTCATATTGTAATTTCATAAACAACTATATCATATGCATAAGAAATTGTTAGTAAAGATTATGCCTTACACAGATAATTATACATAAAAAAATTCCTATAGTGTAATAGAATTATAAATATATTCAAACTGAATGTATAATAATAATAATACTTACACAAGTGCATGTGGGGAAAACATAATTATAAACTTGACACAAAGTATTTGCATACCTGAATGAAGTAAATGATGAAAATGAAAATCTCATACTTTATTTTTTTCTCCATGGATTCTCCTTTACTATTAATGTCTCTATAATATTATTATAATCGAAATCCTTTTCCAAACAACTACAGAAATCTAACTGACAATAATAATTAGCATAATAATTTCATGAAGATCAGCTAGTCTAACATCATAAAATAAAATATATATTCAATATTTAACTAAATAAGAAAACATTGATATATCAACCAATAGAGTTATTAGATAGGACTTAGGCACCCTTACAGTTTCATTACATATTTTATGCATTTACATTGAAAAAAGTGAAAAATTTGAGCATTTTTGGACTATAAACAAGCATAGATTTGTGTAGATTTATTGCATTTGACATAAATATATTTTATCTTAGATATTTTATTCATCTTTAATCATACATTCATTGGTCATTTGAGAATTTTGCATCATTTCATATTATTATGTGAAAATTGGCATATTTTTAATTACACAGTGTGTATTTCAACACTAAGTGTTTGTACACCTCATTCAAATATCTCTTTAATCAAAACCATTAAAATAATTTATTTTTTCTTGTTGTGTAGTACTCTTTCCTCCTACCCATTTTGTTTGTTGTGAACTCCATGTGTCTTTTAGAACTTTATTTCCTCAAACAAGTGCTTTGGTGTGAAACAATCTCACTTAATTGGCCTTGTCATTTAATACTATTCCATCCTACCCACTTTATTTGTTGTTAAATTTGTGTATTTGAGCTCTTTCAATAACCCGATTTCCTCAAACTTTCATCATGGATACTTCTTGTCATTCATCTTTGGAATCTTTATTTGCATACATCATAGACATTGATAATATTTCCAAATTTACTCATGAATATCCTCAAGTCTTAAAACAAATTGCATATATCTATGATGTTTATATTTCTATGTGTTCCACATATGAAATCTTTTTTTATATATCCGATTCTAATAGTTTCACAAATCTCATGAGAACATATCCTCTGATATTATATGATCTCACTAAATTCATAGATAATAATAAATGTGTTGAATAATTTAGTAGAGATGAATTCAATATGTTAGATGAAGCCCTATATGACTTTATATTTATTGGACATTCCACTACACTTCCTATTGTTAATACATGTGATGGTAACTTAATTTTACCTTAATATGATCTCTCTCTCACTTATGGGAACAGTTTTGTGCAAGAGGATGAATTAATTGACACATCCCTTAATATCACACCACCATATCTTCACTCCAATGCTCTCCCTGGCCAAGATGAAGCATTAGTGAATGAAGAACCCCCTCTAACAAAGAAAATTCCATCGATAGATAATGAGCATTCATCTAACAATATTAAAAACATTAACCCTACCATAGTGCATGAAGTATCTATGGATCATCCAATCGATCTTCCTCCTTTAGTTGAATATTCAGGTACCTTGGATATCACTAAGTAAGTGAAGACCCTTGATCTTACTCCTTTAGTTGACTGTTCAAGTACCCTAGATATCACTAAGGAAGGGAAGATTCTTGATCTCCTCCCTTTTGTCGAATGTCCAAGTCCCTTGGATATCGCTAAACATTTGAAGACTATGGATAGTTCTCATTCGGTTGCACGTTTAAACTCTTTGAACATTACTAAAGATATAATCAACAACAATCCTCCTTTAAACAATACCTTACTATTAGGGTTAGCCGACAGAAGATATCAATTAAATGCAAATAAAGATTAAATAGAGAAATGGAAATACACAGAATTAATAACAGCAAGAGACAAGATTTAACATGGTTCACCCAAACTCGGGCTACATCCACCAAACAGAGAGTCTAATATTATTATCCAGTAAATCAAACCGATTACAATCAGCAATCCCTGCAACTCAATACCGCTGCAAATGCTACAAATACAATACCCAAACCCTAACCCTTGGCCGCTTTTTATCAAGCCTTTTTGTCGGTTACAAAAATTAGGGTTTTCTTATGTCAGTCATAAAAAATAGGATTTTTAAGTCGGCCCTAAAAAAAATTTCTTGAGGGCTGCCACCCCTGAACCCCCGCTTCTTGGGGGCTACCACCCCCAAACCCCCACTCGGGGCCTAGCCCAGCCTCAAACCCTGGCGAGGATACATGGCTAGTGTACAGTACTTTTCTAATTAGTCGCCACCTACCAACAATCTCCCACTTGGAGATTGATCAGAATCCACACCAAACAATCTCCCACTTGGAGACTGAGCCTGGACGACACTGCTACACATGTAGCTCCCACTAGAAATAAGTACCCTAGACTCTATTGTTCTATTTTTGTTGTTGTCAGTCTAGAAGACCAACCGAAGCTGAAGAGGAGCTCAGCTTCTCCCTTGTCACTGCCTTTGTAAACATATCTGCAGGATTTTCATCTGTATGTATCTTTTTCAGCCTTAACTATCCATTATCCAACACCGACTGAATAAAGTGATACCTCAACTATATGTGTTTGGTCTTTGAATGCAAAGCAAAATTCTTTGCAAGATGTATGGCACTCTGACTTTCGGTACACAAAGAACTGTTAGCCTGTTGTTTACCCAATTCTTCCATGAAAGATTGCAGCCATATCATCTCCTTGCTTGCCTCTGTTGCAGCTACATATTCTGCCTCTGTGGTGGATAAAGCAACCACCTTTCGCAACCTGGAAATCCAACTCACTGATGTTCCACCTACAGTAAAGACATAACCTGTAGTACTCCGCTTGGTATCAATATCCCCTACCAAATTTGAGTCTACATAACCTGCTAAATCAGTATTAGAGCCCCCAAAACATAAGTGTTTATTAGATGTAACTCTCAAATATCTGAAAATCCATTTTACCGCATTCCAATGCTCAAATCTGGGATGACTCATATACCTGCTAACGACTCCGACAACATGTGCAATATCCAGTTTCGTGCATACCATGGCATACATTAAACTTCCTACAGCTGAAGGATATGGTACATTGGACATTTTTTCTTCCTCCTCTTGTGTCTTTGGACACATCTCCTTAGTCAATTTCAAATGACTAGGCAAAGGTGTGCTGACAGCTTTTGCATTCTCCATATGGAATCTCTGCAACACCTTTTCAACATAAGCAGCCTGAGATAGAGTCAATTTTCTGTTCTTCCTATCTCTACAAAATTTCATACCAAGGATTTGTTTTGCTACCCCCAAATCCTTCATATCAAATGACTGTGCTAACTGATGTTTTAACTCTCTAATGTGATCCATGTTAGACCCAGCTACAAGCATGTCATCAACATATAAACATAAAATAATGTAGCTGTCATTATCTAACCTCTTAAAATAAACACAATGGTCAGAATTACAGCTATTGTAGCCTTGCTCAGCCATAAAACTATCAAATTTCAAATACCATTGCCGAGGTGCTTGTTTCAGGCCATACAAACTCTTCTTCAAATTGCACACTTGTTTCTCCTTACCTTTGACCTCAAATCCTTGTGGTTGTGCCATGTATATCTCCTCCTCCAAATCACCATGGAGAAAGGCAATTTTCACATCTAGCTATTCCAAATGCAAATCTTCAGCAACCACAATACTTAAAACAGTACGAATAGAAGTCATCTTGACAACTGGAGAAAATATCTTATCAAAATCAATGCCTTGTTTCTGTGCAAATCCTTTTACAACTAACCTGGCCTTAAATCGTTTCGTACCTCCATCTTCCTCTTTCAACCTGTAAACCCATTTGTTTGGTAAAGCCTTTTTTCCTGCAGGTAACTTACATAATTCCCAAGTCTGATTTTTCAGCAAGGAATCCATTTCTTCTTTCATGGCAAGCTCCCACTGAACTTGTGTATTCACCTGCATAGCTTCATCATACCCTTCTAGTTCACCAGCATCTGTTAACAAAATAGAATACAAAGAGGGAGAAAACCTTTCAGGAGGTCTACTTATCCTTATTGACTGTCTAACATTCATTGGAGTTTGTGGTATTGCTGGTTGCTATTGCGGAGCATGAGGAGCCACTGGAACATCACTATTTGGAGTATCATCCAGCACCACATAATCCTTTTCTTTCTTCTCATGCTACTGCAACTGATCTTTGTACAACACCTTCTCATTGAATATAACATCCCTGCTTCTCACGGTTTTCTGATTTTCAAAATCCCAAAGCCTATAACCAAATTCATCAATGCCATATCTAATGAAGGTACATTTTTTTGATTTCGCATCTAGCTTGGTTCTATTTTCAGAATCTATATGTGCAAATGCTTCACAGCCGAAGGTTTTCAGAAAAGAATAACTCACCTTCTTGCCAGTCCATGCTTCCTCTGGAATACCACAGCCCCAAGGAACTGAAGGACCTCTGTTAATTAAATATATAGCAGTGTTGACAGCCTCTGCCCACATGTTTAAAGGTAGTCCAACATGCAATCTCATAGTCCTTGCACGCTCCATTATTGTCCTATTCAAGCGTTCAACCACTCCATTTTCCTGTGGAGTCCCTGGATCTGTTTTCTGCCTACAAATTCCATTAAAGGAACAATAATCTTCAAATTCTTTGCTGCAATACTCACCGCCATTATCAGATCTGAGACATTTTAATCTTTTACCTATCTCATTTTCAACCAAGCTTCTCCATTTCTTAAATGTTTCAAATACATCAGATTTCTATCTAAGGAAATAAATCCAAACCTTCCTAGTTGCATCATCTATGAATGTAACATAATACCGAGAGCCACTGAAAGAAGATACCTGAGCTGGTCCCCATACATCTGTATGCACAAGCTCCAACTTTTTATTTTTCTTTTGCTTCCCATCTCTGAGAAAACTGACTCTCTTTTATTTTCCATACACACAACTTTCACAGAAATCCATATTAATACATTTTAGACCTAGAAAAATTTTCTTAGAATGAAGTACCTTCATACCTTTTTCATTCATATGCCCAAGTCTGTTATGCCACAGTGTTGTTTCAGAACCTGCAGCAACTGTTCCTGAACCTGTTTGTTTTTCCTCTATAACATCTAAAGTAGAAGGAACAGTATGACCTGTACAAAGATATAAGGTGCCTACTTTCACACCTTTTGCTACTACTAAGGCACCTTTTAAAACCTTCCAATTTTTATCAGTAAATGTAACAGTGCAACCTTGTTCAGTTAGCTGCCCTGCTGAAATTAAATTCCTACTGAGCCTTGGAACATGCCTTACCTCTTGTAGTAGCCAATGATTCCCATTCTGCAACTTAATCTTGATTCTTCCCTTTCCAACAATCTGACAGGGTTCGTTATCTCCCAAATAAACCAGCCCAAAATCCCCTTGGACATAATCAAGAAAATAACTTCTATGGGGCATAGCATGAAATGAGGCCCCTGAATCTAAAACCCATGAATCATCAGAATTATCTAAGGAAAGAATCAAAGCGTCATCTTGTCATGCCCACATTTTCTATGTGGTCACAACACGCATCACACGTGTCATGTCCACATCTGTCATGTGGTCATGACACGAAATATTAAAATTTTTTCTACGCTTCCCTAGAAACCCCCTCACATGCGTAAGTATGCTCGGTGGTGTACGTTCGAGGTGAAAATACTACAGTTGTCGGTGGGGTACATGTACAATTGCATTCATCCAGATGCACACCATCCAACAAGGGGGTCTCCACTACACAGTTAACGTCGCTACAAGGTTTGTAATTTCAAGGTTACCAACCCTAAACCTCGGTAGATTTCGGCAGCAATAACACCTCACGGCATAAGTGGGAATTATTCAACACTAAACTTCTTGCGGGGTTCCCTGATAGATTAACAACTTCCCACGATGCCTTGTTCATAATGAACTTACACTTGACCTCCCTATTGGGTCATTTTTCAACAAAGCACGATTGTCTACCTCCTTTCTCATTTCCTGAAATATACTCCTCCTTCTAACTTAGCATTCTCAACAAGGCAGTCTGTTTGCCCTCTCTTCCATTTCTCTGGATCTTAATTTTGATTGTATTTTTATCGCGCTCACCTTAACTATATCTCTAAAATTTAGTTTGTTTATATTTCGGTCTCTCTTTTGGTTTCTACATTTTCTTTATGTTTATCGTGTGCTTTCTTCATGTTCTTCATCAATCAGAGTTATCACTGTATCTATTTTTAACATTATTCCTAACTTTCGGATGGGCCAGATCACATAAGTGGTTTACTACTTCACTGGACTCAGTCTTCTAGTTTTCTTCGATCTAGGATTCACCTCTACGTTTGTATTAATCTTGTTCCTAAGCAGTATTTTTGGAAGGGTAAATCTACTTAGTTCTCTTATCCCAGTTTGGAAATGCCACACATTTTCTCCTCTTTGTTTTCCAATGTTAGTTTTTCTTCTTCTTTCTCTCTCTCTTTTATTTTCTCAATCGAACGTTTACTAGCTACAGTTGAGTTTCAACTGGTCATACATGGAATGTTTGTGATGGCTTCATTATGTTTATTTCCAGTGTTCTTTCAAAAGGGAGACACATAATTTTCCTTTTCATTTTCCTGATTATTAGCTACGTTGCTGGTTGAAACTTCTGAGAAACTCTTCCTTAAAGCGACTACTCATTTATAAACAACACCCCTTTTTTTTGTTACTTATAATTATATTTATAGTTTTTTTTTGTATAGTGTAAAACAAAATCTCCTTCTATAATTTCTTTTATATTATTTTTTTTTATAACAACCCCTCTTTTACACAATTCTTGTGTTAACAAAATTTATCAATGATTAAGACATATATATATATATATAAAAATATGTATATAAAATATTTATATACCCATCTGTATATATATATTATTAATAAAATGAAATTACAAGTTTTGTTTTTAGAGAAATTAATATATATATAATATATATATACATATATATTAATATCCTTTTTTCTTATTTATATTATCCTCCATTCTAAATATAATACAAAGAACATTGTTAATATCTTATTTTTATAAGACTTTATACAAACCCTAAAGGTTTGTTTGCTTGTTTTGTGGCGGGTTTGGAAGCATGGCGGTGGCGTTGGCAATGGGCGGCGGACCAAGCTCGTAGTGGTCATGCGAAATGGAGGGTGAAGGGAAGAGATTGGGCGGAGGGAAGGATCGAGCGGCGGAGTGAGGGGATCCGCAGTGGCAGACGGACAGTAGTGGAGGTGGCCGCAGAGGTAGCAGCGGGGGCAGGGTCATGGCTGCATGGCGGCTGCAGAGGTGGCGAAGGGGAGATACCGGTGGGGGAACCGGGAGGAAGGAGTCATAGGGCATTCTTCGTGGGTGGTGGCCGTGGTTAAATGTTTGGCGGGGGTGTGGGTGGGGGCTCCACCCCTCCCACACCCATTACTAACAACTGCGGTGGGGGTTCAAACCCCCACCCTTATTAAATTTTATTTCTTATATTGTTTTGTTTATTTTTCCTCTCTGTATATTTAAAAAAAAAATAGAGGATACAAAATTTCTAGTTCTTGGCATATGTAATTTCCATTCAGTTTAATTGGGTATAAACAATTACAATGTAATTAAATTTCATCACTTTTTTTTTGTATAAACAATTTAGAATTTAATAAAACAATATATATATATATATATATATATATATATATATGAAAACTCAATTCACATTTTAATCACAACTTCACCCATTTAATCTCCTAATTAAGGTTAGTAAAATTACGGTATTATTTAATGGTAACGGACAAATAATTCTGTAGGTTAAATAACGATTTAACTCTATAATGTATATAAAATTGCAATATCAATGCATCACCAAAATGAAACAATTTCTAGTAATCTATATTTAACGAACTAACTTTATAATGAATTTATACAATGGAAATTGCAATGCGCCACTAAAATTAACGATCTTTAATAAACTACACACAAGGATAATTACAATTTATTTTCCTTCCTGAGCTAATTTAACTTTCAAGCCACAAATTTCCTACAATAGCAATAAGTAAGATAAACTTCAGTTACACTTCTAAATCATAATTCTTTTTATCCCAATTTGCTTTTCTCTAAAATAGCAAAGTTACAACTTCATATAATTTACAAAGAACTAATATTTCCCACTAGTTTTCCAATAACATAAATTTGATTTTACAACTTGACATTTTTCACAATTAGCTTTCAAATTCTACTAACATGATTGTAAGAAATAAACAATTCTACAAGCAAAATTATTTTCCTATTTTCCTACCAAAATGGTAACAATGTAATAACATGAAGAATTACAACCAATAGTACATTAAGGGGGGAAATTTTCTTCCAACTCCCAATAACAAGTTCCACAACAACAGAGAGTTAAATCTCTCCTTGTGGCAATCTACAAGGAAGGAGCTATTAAAGACCCAGCTCTCCTTCAGAGTAAAGAAAAAATAACATAATTTCTTCGATCCAGTAACAAACTCCAGACTTCTCAACAATTTCCCAGAAGCCTGCATATCACAAAAAAAAATAGAACCACACAAGATGCTCTCCTCCCTTCCGTAGACCTGCAAGAGGGTCACCCCCGAGCTAGGGAGATCATACTCACACCTGGGTAACTCAAGCAGTCCACTTCACAATAGAGAACAACAACAAACCCAAAACACACAAACACCCATAGGTAAATTATACAACACGAAAGCTCAACTACAGTGAGCTTCACAAGGGGTAGGAGAGTGGACACACTCGACTCCAGAGTGTCACCCTTATAGATAATATAACCAACACAATTTCTCTTGACCTCAAACCAAGTTTGATCACAAAATTTTCTAAGAAATCTGTATTTGACTCTCAAGCCAAAGAACCAGTCACAAATACATACCCTCAAGGCTTTCAACATCGCAAAAGAACCCGGTATGCACCCGAGGAAGATCACTCCTCCCCTACCCCACACTTGATGAGCATTTCTCCCAAGTGGGAGAAGCTCTGTCAACAATCCGACAACATTCCCCACAAAAACAAAATCTAAAACACAAGCAAATAAGCAACTTTCACACACTTTTCATGCAACAATTAGATATATGAAAGAAAGGTAATAACAACCAACCTTACAAAGCCCTTCAAGGATGAAGCTGATATAGAGCTCCACTGAGATCTTCTCCCACCTAAGACACCAAACTCCCTCTCCCCTCCTTCCTCACTAAAGCAAATTTTTTTGGTAAAGAAAAATAATAATAAAATAAAATTCTCCAAAATTCCACTAACTCCCCCCCCATCCCAAAAATGGGATTCAAATAACCCAAATCCTCTCATTTTAGAGGAATGGGGAGGTGACACTTGTCACCTCCTCACTCTTCCCCAAGCCACTATTATGTCCCAAGGGATGAGTGTTGGCTTATGTCACTCACCCATCCCTAAAGTCCTTCTTATCCCTCTCCTCATGTCATTTCTCTTACGCATGGGAGAAATAAAAGGAGTTAAAGGAGGAAAAGACAGGTGACCCATGCCTCTTCTTCCTTCCTTCATTATGGATGACCACACAACTCATGGGGAATCTCACTAATGGTGAGGGTGACTTCAAGTCAATTCCTCTATAATGGATGGGTTTATAGTCATCTCTTACCTTGGGGATTGAAGAGGGATGGGTTTGGGTGTTGGTACAACCCATCCTATCCCCACCATACCTCCAATTTTCGCCACTTAACTTCAGGGGGAAGTTAAGATGACCATATGGAGGTTACTCAAGGGTTACCCATGCCAAATGGGGCCCTGGACCCATGGGGTATAACCCAGGGTCAACTTTAACCTATTTAGGACACCCAGGGTCAAGTTCAAATACAAGAAAAGGCCTCAAGAATTTAAATAAAAGAAAAGAAATTCAAATTCAATTTTTTTTACAACACAAATCATAATTCAGTGTTACAAGAGGGTAGACCTAACTGATTCGACCTTAAGAAAGACCACATTACGATAACACATCAAACACAGAGTTGATCTTGATTCCTCGTGGAACCAGATTGGCTTAACAAGGAATAACAACAAAAAGGTGTGGGATGATCTCCAAAATCTATGGTTTGATTAGTAAATCCTGCACACTCAATTACAAGATCAGTTTCACATATAATCATCATAGCTGAAGCAACTAAAAACATGCATTACCATGACATAGTTCTAAATAGCATAACTGAAATCATATTACAATTTTCTTTCCATCATCACCTAATTAACTTTTCTAAAATGTAATTGTTATCCAAACATCACCCAATTAGTTTTTCCATTATCATAATAAAGTTTAATAGTTTGAAAAAAAAAATCTGGGAACTACTATCCCACAAATATAAAAGTATCAGTAACAGTAATGTAAATAGTCACAAGAACAGAAGTAAAAAGGGTAGTCCTCACACATCTTCAGATTTATTACTTACCACATTTGCTTCCTTATTGCCTTCTTGTTTGTCCCCTTTATTTTTCTAAGACCAACAATCTTTCTTCAGATGACCTAGTTTTCCACAGTACCAGCAATCCTTCTATCCTCTGGTTTGGGATCTTTTATCCTTTGATTTTCCTCGTGACTTCCCATGACCTCCAGAACCTTTTCCTCTCTCCTTTGATCTGCCCCTACTTTCTGCATTCAAAACACTGCCTGATTTGGATCCACTTGAGCTTTTCTTACGAATTTCCTCACTCAAAATAACACCAACAACATCATCAAATTTCAGGGTATTTGAACCAGAAACAGAGTTACTAACTGCCATTACCAAACTATCCTAGCTTTCAGGCAATGAACATAATATCAAGAGAGCTCTAACTTCTTCATCAAATTTTACATTTATAGAAGTCAATTGACTGACAATTGTATTAAATTCATTTAAATGATTTGTCACAGATCCACCTTCAACCATTTTCAGATTAAACAAATGCTTCATAAGAAATACCTTATTTGAGGCTGAGGGTTTTTCATACAATTTAGCCAAAGCTTTCATTAGACCATCTGTTGTCTTCACTTCCGTTATATTGAATGCCATTGATGGTGCCAGGCACAACTGAATGGTTCCCAGTGCCTTTCTGTCAAGAAGATTCCAATCCTCATCAGACATTGTTGCCGGTTTCTTAGCTACTCCTTCCAACGGCAACCATAAATCCTTTTGGTAGAGGTAATCCTCCATCTGCATCTTCCATAACTGATAGTTCTACCCATTGAATTTATCGACCTTCAATCTTCCCTCGTCCACCATTGCTCCCACTCAACTGTGAGACTTTCCTGCAGATGATAATCGAACACAACCCACTCTGATACCACTTATTAGGGTTAGCCAGCAGAAGATATCAATAAAATGCAAATAAAGATTAAACATAGAATACATAGAATTAATAACAGCGAGAGACAAGATTTAACGTGGTTCACCCAAACTCGGGCTACATCCACCAAACAGAGAGTCTAATATTATTATCCAGTAAATCAAACTGATTACAATCAGCAATCCCTGCAACTCAATACCACTGCAAATGCTACAAATACAATACCCAAACCCTAACCCTTGGCCACTTTTTATCAAGCCTTTTTGTCGGTTACAAAAATTAGGGTTTTCTTATGTCGGTCATAAAAAATAGGATTTTTTAAGTCGGCCTTAGGATTTTTTTAAGTCGGCCCTAAAATTTTTTTTCTCGGGGGCTGCCGTGAGGATACATGGCTAGTGTACAGTACTTTCTTGATCAGTCGCCACCTACCAACACTTACCTTCCCTTCATTCCAATGCTCTCTATTTGAAAGATGAAGCATCGGTGGTTGAAGAAAGTTCTCTCACATTAAATCCTTTAGCGATGGATGTTGAGCTCGATCAAGTTCAGAACAATGTTAATTTAATTAAAAGACTTATTCCACCTAATAATGGGATAGTGAATAGGTGTACTAATGCTAATAAAATATCAACAATACCAAAACTTAATGCAATAGATCTCAAGCTGATAGACAACTTGAATTGTTTGCCAAGAAATATCTCGTTGAATTAGGTAAGTATTTCTCCATCCTCAAGCCACACTTGTTTTAGCACCTATTCTAGTTTCTCTTAAGGGTGGCCTCCTCCTAAATATATATGTTGTTAAACTTGTGTTTTGTTTCCTTGTGATGTGTTATGTGTTGTTTAGATATCCTTAGTTGACCCTTGATACTCTTGTAAGGTCAAGGATATCAGGAGACCACCTCTATTGTAACTATTCTTCTATCTATTTCATCATTCTTCTATCTTGCCTCTCCTCTATTTTTATTGTTGTGTGTCATGCCTTAGGGGCATAGAGTTGTAGAGGGTGTTTTGGCATCATCCTCCTATGTGGTGTTCCTAAGACACTTCTTCTCCTCTCTTATTTTTATTGTTTACCTTCTTCAGTGTTTCTACCTAGTCAGTACATGATGAAAAATAAATAAATACTGATACAAACTGTGCATCCCTTCAGCAAGAAAAGCAAAAATGGACATAGTACATATATGAAGATGGGGTTGACATACACATATATCTGATGCTTGACTAGTAGAATCATTCCATGTTATGTATCATATTATAACATTTCTTGTGACTAAGAGTTTACAATCCACTCAATCTTCTCTTGCACACTTTGATTGGTATCTCACCTTGTTGCTACACTCAGTTCCAAGGCACCTGCAGTATAGCCTAATGGTTATATCAAGCTCTGAACCTATGAGTATAGCATTGGTCCTTGATCTGACTATTTCATGCATATCTTTAATGAATTTCTTTGGTTATTATCTTAGAGTAATATTTCTAACCTTTCTTTTTATCTTAGCATATTATATCAATATGTTTGTGGGAACATTCAGTGATCATGGCACATGTCACCTTCGAGGCATGGGCTTTGTGAGAGCTCTTGTTGCCTTGCATATTTTCACTCTACCTTAATGTGCTTAATATCTATAAGCGACATCAACCACCTTAATGTGGGGGCATATATAATGATATCTATCTAATGATTTTGGTACTAACGAAGCATGTTTGTAAGCCCTGTCCGTGAGGTGGTATTTTCTATCTCTTGAGTTAGTGCACATCCTTATATCAATTGCAATAAAAAAGCCCTCTCTGTGAAGAGGAATAATGTTTCTCTTGAGCTAGTGCATATCCTTTTATACAAAGCCCTTCTGCGGAAGGCAGGATGGTGTATATCTTCAGCTAGTGCACATCCTTTTATACAAAGTCCTCATCAGGAGGTGGGGTTGGATCTTGAGCTATCCTCCCTTAAGATTTTCTTTGGTGGTTGTTGTGGCATAAGCCCAACTGTCAAGTGTCTTTGGCATGTTTTAGATGGTGGGACTTAGAAATAAGCTCCTTCCATCACCCATGTTTGTTGTGTTTAAGATGTACAGTATGACTATGACATGCAATAAGGTGCTCGTGAATTCCATGTGTCTTTCGTGCGTCTTCCCCTATTTGTGGTATCAAGGGTGTAGTGATGAGCTCCCTCCACACTTGGGTTTTGTGTGGCATGTCTTTCCCCTTGTGTGCTTTCAAGGGTGTAGCAATGAGCTCCCCCCATACTCAGGTTTTGTTTGGTGTATTTTCCCTTGGTGTTGCATCAAGGGTGTAGCAATGAACTCCTCCTACATTATGGGTTTTGTACTACATGCTTTTGATGGTTTCAAGGATGTAGTGATGAGCTCCCCCTGCCCCTTAGTTAGAATTTTATTATATATATGAAAATTTTATATAAATTATATATCAATGAATTCATCGTGTTTTACGTGATTGCTCTCATGTCTTCATCATGTATTGCATTCTTTCACTATCTTCTCTGTGTTTTATGTGCTTTCTACTATCTTCATTGTGTCTTGCATGTCTTCAATGTGTCTTGTAGTGCTTACTTGAGACTAGGGGATAGAAATAGTTCCTCAATCTTTGTGTAATCCTTATCTTATTGTACCTTGTGTGTTTGATGTGTTTTCGACCATGCTTTGATCCATGTATGGGTCCCTTAGGACTTTTTACCTCTTAGTTTAGCTCCTAGGTCCCCTTAGTTTAATCATGCATATGTAAATATTATCCCAAAGAAAATTTCTCTAAAACCCATGACAAATGGGGCTTAGGGGCCTATCTTAATGCTCAATCAAGACCAAAAATATGTCTATGGACTTGGGTGCCCATGCCCTAGTCCAGACCTATTTTGTCGGGTCCCAAATTTAAATTGTTGGCATTGTGACCGGTAAAAGCTTTCTCTTTTTCGGCCTTGTTAATTTAATTTACAAATGTTAGCGGGAATGCATATATAAGAATGTTTTAGACTTCATTTTACACCTAGATGGATAATGTGAACTTGTCATATTGAGCTAAGTGATTTCAAGGCATTCATTGTGTTGCAAAGCAATATTGTGTTTTGTTGCATATTTGGCTTCATCAATCCATCTCCTCATGATTTGAGGGCACTTCATCTCCATGAGGGTTTCACCTCCAAGATGACATCTATTTGTGTTCTAATCAATCTATCTTATCATTTAATTTTGCCTTTATCCACCAAGGACACAAACTATATCTAACAACAATGATGGAAGGCTTGAATTCCATTCCAGGGCTTGATCGAGGCAAGCTTCTAAACACCACAACCCCCAACCCCTCTCTTGTGATTGCGGGTTATAGGTATAGGATCTATAACATCATAAATTGTCCTCCTATATGGAATGGTACAATTTCCCTCAGTTTAACTCCTCACTCTTGGTGGTCTCTCAACCTTTTCTCTTTTGGCCTTCTCGAAATGCTGATTGACTTAGTCTAGGAGCAGTCTATTCAATTTTGAGGTAACTGATTGATAGAACCCGGAAAGGGGTTTGAGATTAGGGTCCCTAAGACCCCCAAAAATGCAAATCTGAGCTAAAATTGGGGGCTTGGACTTGGGTGCTTGGGCCCTAGTCATCCCTGGTTTCACGGGATTTTGAATTTTGGTGGGGTGTTGGTTCCCACCGAGTGCCTTGGGATTCCGTTTTTAAATTCTTAGTTTTCGTACGATATCGAGACGTTACTTCAAAATTTGAATTCCCTAAAGCTTGATATAAAAAGACATTTGCAAATCATTTTATCACACACAATTCTTATGCAAGCTTAATGCCAAAACTCTACTGTAATTGCCATTGAAGATCAATGACTTGTTGAAGCTATTCAAAGTATTCTTTATTTTCTATCTTGGAGACAATGGATGAAGGTTAGGAATCAAGATCTTGAGTCTATCTTGCCCTTCCTAGGGTTTGTACACCTTTTGCATGATTGGGAGAAGGGTTGAAGCCTCCAACAACAAGCTTGGAGATCCTCCATGGACATTGCTGATTCACCTTCTTGTTCATGCAAGTCTTCATTTGTTTCATCTCCTTGAGGTGAAGTATGTATTTATTGATGCAAAGCAAGTTGTTGATCTTCCCTTGACTGAGACATCAAGGGTTTGATTTTATGCATACACACATTGTTAGGTTTGCACACACTTCTGCAAATCTTTTCCTTTGGCTATTGTTGAGTTAGAAATACTGAAGATGGGACTTGACTGAGGCAAGCTCCTATATAGCCGCAACAATTTCCTTCTTTTGTATGTACAGATCATGTTTTGCAAGTTTTGGTGAAAAGAAGATACATAAAGAAGGATATTGTAGGTATAGTCATGACAAACTTTTAGATTTTCAGATTTCAGGACTTGCAGGACATTGGAGCGGGTGCCCTAGTCTAACCAGGTGTTTCCTCCAAGATCTAGAAGCCATTTTACAGTCTCAGATGCCTTGTTCAGAAGGTTTTTCTATTCAGAAGTTTGCAGGATATTGGAGTGGGCACCCTAGTCTAGGTAGCCCTCAAAGTCTAGGTACTGTGTCTCTGGAACCTATCCTTTGTACCTATGTGATTAGTTTTACTAGATATTTCATCAGTTTCTATATATTGTTGAATTGAGGCATAATTAGGGTTTTCACTTGGTTAAAAATACAACACTTGGCAAAAATCTTGATTAGGGCATTAGGTTTCATAACCACACGAGCATCAAAGGGAGGCAAATTGAATAGAAGCTTATTCCAAGCCCAATTCTTGTCTCCCCAATGCTTAGCGGTGAGAAATGGTAGCATTTAGCCTAGTAAACAAAACTGTCCTTTTTCACCACTAAGCATTTTGGTGAACCCGAGATTTAAAGAATTTGCATCCTTTTAAACTTTAGATTTGAAACCATTTGCTATTGTAAAGCGTAATTGGATTAGAAAACCTCTTTAGTGAAAGGGTATATGTTAAATAGTGGATTACATTCTTTATCGTTTCACTAAAAAGAGTTGGAAATTATCGTTTATTGTTGAAAATTGTATTTCATTTGCAAAGGCCATCATTGTACATTTAAATTTTGGTTTTAATAGAGCATGTTAAAATGTCAGATTATTTTTTGCAAGATTTTCATGCTTATTATGAGTCGTTTAGTCGTGATGACTTCGATATGTTAGATGAAGCCCTTGAGGACTTTAGCTTGAATGAACATTCTACTACAGCCTCAAAGCCATCACTATTTGAAAGATTTGTAAATGTGATTTATGTTCCTAAAGATAAAGAAGAGATTGAAAAACCAAAAATTGTGGTCACTCTATGTGCAAATGTGGTTCAACCACTTCTAAACCTATGCTTGTTGTTAAAGGTCTTTCATCTTGTTAAAGGTCCTTACAAAAGGTGATTGTTCCTCTTGATGTTAAACCAAATGATGTTGTCGCTTTACTAGATTGTATGCATGCAACGAAAATAGATATTTTGTTTCAACTTACCATCTCTTGAGGTTCAGAAGCAATATGATCCTTTGGTTATTTTCATTACAATCAACAAAACATTGGTTAAGAGAGTTATGATTGATAATGGTTCAGCCCTTAATGTTTGTAGTATTGATTTATTGCATAAGGTTAAAGTTGATATATCTGCTATCAAACTAGAATCATTAAGTATCCGTGGCTTTGATAATATTGGATGACAATCTATGGGCACCATAACTTTACCTATACAAGTTGGGCCTATGATGATGCCTACCTAGATTCATGTAATGCCTTGTTCTCTATCTTATAACATGACTCTGGGTAGACCTTGGATACGTGCATTAGCAGCGGTTCCTTCTACTTTACATCATTTGATTAAGTTTATATTTAAAGGAAAATTGTATACTATCCATTCAGATCTTGAACCTGATAATTGTTTGCAAATGGAAGTGCACAAACATGTTGTTGGTCCTAAGATTTTGAACAATTTGAAAGCCAAGGCGTCAGTTCCTCTTGCCTCTAAAAAAGTCAGGCAAGAGTCCAAACAATCAAATGCATTTGTTGGTGATGACTGGGGTTTGTTAGATTTCACATCCTCCTCCACAAGAGAGTATAAACTTAAAAACCACATCCCCGAGACATTAAACATTGCATCAATCACATCACACGCTTTGAAGGATAAACATAATATTTCTTTGTGGAAAAATAAGGACAATACTCTTAGTTATACTACTGATTATGGGACTTATGAAGCTCTGCCTTCCTCTAAAGAAATGGTCTGTCTTTATGGCAGAGGATTCTAAATCCTTTACAAAAATTGTGACCATGTAGGTAGGGATTGTGGCATAAATCAACAAGGAATCAAAGTCCCTATAGAATCTGCTTTGTAACATTACTCTAGTGGTATTGGATACAATCCTTTTAAGGAATCCAAAGCCTACAAATGCCCTACTCTAAATGTGAATACAATATCAACACTTAGTTTGATATACCCTGAGATGATTGACACTAATTGTCCTCCAGGATCACTTCCTTTAGATATGTTTACAGTGAATGAAGTGATAATGGATTTATTAGGTGCATATGATGGCATTTATCATTATCACCACATACGTGGCCTACCTTATTGTTTAAACAATGATGCATATTTTGGAAAGACTACTAGCACAATAACTTATACAGTAGAGCATAACAAAGAAATTGAAGAACAATTACAATCCTACAATTCCCCTGACCATAGTACTCCTTAACGGAAAGACTATTGATTTTTCCATGGATAAAGATAATCCTGAAAAAGTTATTCCCATTGTTGATTGTTTAGATATGGAAGAAAAAGAAGAAATGACTAAATTGTTGAATGAATTCTTAGAATTGTTTACTTGGAATTACTCAGACATGCATGGTATAGATCCTCAGATTGTAACACATAATATTGTGTTGAAGCTAGATGTTAAACCTTTCAAACAAAAGATTCATAAGATGAATCCTAAGATTGCCTTGCTTGTTAAAACCGAAATAGAAAAACTCTTACAAGATGGTTTTATTCAGCCTATTGATTACTCTTCGTGGATCTCAAATATCCTTGTTGTCGCTAAACTTGATGGTCATATAAGAATGTGCACAGATTTTTGAGATTTAAATTTGGCATCTTTGAAAGATGATTTCCCGCTCCCTCATATTGATATGATCATTGATTCCATTGCCGGACATGAGTTTCTATCTTTTATGGATGGATTTTCAGGATATAATCAAATCCTTATAAATCCCCTTGATCAGTGTAAAACAACCTTTATAACACCTTGGGGTACATTTTGTTGGGCAGTCATGCCATTTGGACTTAAGAATGCAGGAGCTACTTACCAACGTGCAATGACTCTTATATTTCATTACTATATGCACAATATTCTAGAAGATTATGTTGACAACATCCTAGCGAAGTCTATACACCGTAAGGATCATGTTACAAATCTTTGACAGATATTTGAGCGCATACAAAAATATAATATGTGATTGAATCCCCGTAAGTGTGTTTTTGGCATGGATAGTGGAAAGTTACTTGGATTTATTGTTTCAAATTGAGGTATAGAAGTTGATACGAAAAATATAGATGTGATTGTTAATATGCCAATACCAAAGAACATATCTCAACTTTGTAGTTTGTAGGGAAAGATATAGGCCATTCGTCGATTTGTTTCACAACTCACGAATAGGACTCGCCCCTTTATGCAACTACTGAAGGAGGATTCTTATTTTCAATGGAATTCTGAATGTCAAAAAGCTTTCGATGAATTAAAGGATTACTTAGCTAGTCTGCCTATTTTACAACCTACTATTTCTGATAAACCATTTATGTTATACATTTTAGCATCTAACAATGCCCTAGCAGCTTTGTTAGTACAACATAATACTGAAGGCAAAGAATGTGATGTCTACTACATCAATCGTACTTTGCTCTATTATGAAGTGCAATACACAGTTATAGAGAAGCATTGTCTAGCTTTAGTGTTTGTCACTCAAATGCTTAGACATTATCTCTTAGATGCTGAAGTGCATGTAATGGTGAAATTTGACCCTTTGAAACATCTCTTCGCAAGAACATATTTATCAGGTCATCTTGCTAAATGGGTTATGCTGTTAATAGAATTTGACCTCAAATTTATTTCACAAAAAGCAATTAAAGGGCAAGTGATAGCTGACCAATTAGCTGAAGCTCCCTCACCCTTTTCAATACAAAATGTCAATGCTTTCCCTGATGAACAGATTCTAACAATCTCTACGGAAGAGAAATGGGAGTTATACTTCGATGGATCAAAATGTCGAACTAACTCTGGAGCTGGTGTTATATTAATACCTCCCATGGGAAAGTCAATTCCCTTATCTTACCATTTAAATTTCTTATGGACAAACAACATAGCTGAATACGAAGCTCTTATAGCTAGACTTCATGCAACTTTGGCTCTTAGTATCAAGAATATTACAATATACAAAGATTCTCAGTTAATTGTTAAGCAGATAACGGGATTGTATCAAACTAAACATGATAAGTTATCTCAGTATCATGAGTTTGCACTATCTCTCTTAAGAGAATTTGAATCATATAGGATCGATACAATTCCTAGGAAAGATAACTGGCATGCAGATGCAATGGCGAGTGTAGCTTCCCTTATATCCCTTGATGGTTCTCTTAAGGAATTTACCTTCGTCGTTCATAATCTCAAGATACCGGTAATTGAAAGCCCTATAGTGGCAAATTTGGAACTCTGTGGTAACACATACACTGATGAATGGTTCTCCCATATATTTAACTATTTACGTAATGGAACCATTCTGGAATCGACATCTAAGAATGCCTGAATCTGTTTACGCAAACTAGCAACACGATACATCATATTATAGAATGTCTTGTATCGAAAAAGTTATAATGGTGTTTTACTCTGATGTTTAAGTAATGCAAAGCTTCTGATAGCTTTAGAAGAAGCTCACTCTGGTGCTTGTGGAGGGCATTTTGGTGGAAAATTGTTGGTGCAAAAATTGTTACGTATGGGGTATTATTGGCAGCATATGGAACAAGATTCTTTCACTTATGTCAAGAGATGTTTGGAATTGCAACAACACAAATACCTAATCCACTCTCCTGCTCAAGAGCTTCGTGCCCAGGTGTCACAATGGCCATTTTCTATTTGGGGCTTGGATCTTGTAGGTAAAATTTCCCTGCCTTCCTCTCAAGGACATATGTTTATCATTATAGCTACTGATTATTTTACAAAATAGGTTGAAGCGGCCCCTTTGCGATCCACGACCGCCGATGTAATCTGTCGATTCATACACGATAACATAATTTCTTGATTTGGAATACCTTCCTCCTTGGTTTCGGACAATAGTACACCATTTAAGAACAAGGATGTAAAAAAGTTCCTTGAAAAATATCATATACAACATCACTTCTCTACGCCTTATTATCCTCAATCCAATGGCCAAGCAGAAGCTTCAAACAAGGTTATTGGACATATTCTAAGGAAAATTGTTAATAAACATCAAAAATATTGGCATACGCAATTATCCTATGCCTTATGGGCTTACAGAACAAGTATTCGAATAGCTACAGGTAACACACCGTATTATATTGTCTATGGTGCAAACGCGATAATGCCCTTGGAGTTAGAAATTTCTTCCTTATGAATTTCCCTAAGAGACATCATGGATGATGACATAGAATGAGAGAAAAGATTATAGGAACTTGAGATGCTTGATGAAAGATGTGTTAATGCTCTTGAACATATCAAGGCTTATCAAAAAGGTGTGCAGAGAACCTATAATGTGCAAGTCATACAACGTTCATTTAATGTTGGAGACTTGGTTCTTTATGAAAATTAATGCAATGTAAATGCACCACCTAGTGAAAATGGTAAGTTCAGCCCTAATTGGCTTGGACCATATATAATCACTGAAACCTTTGGATCCAGAGCATATAAATTAGCTGATGAACAAGGTACGCTACTTAAAGAACCTATTAATGTAACGCACCTCAAAAGATTTTATGCTTAAAGATTTAATGTTAGATGTTTATAAGCTAATTTAGTAAATAGATTAGCTTCAATTTCAACAAGCTACTACTATTTTGTCTTAATTCATTTAGCATTAGATCTTTGTTTAGTTGATCATTGTTGTATCATGTTCAAAGTAATAATTTCTTAGATCACTTTTGTATTAATTGAATATAGCATGAAAGTTAACGACTTGTGTAAAATAATTAATCATTGTGTTTTGTTACTATTAGTATATCACAATAGCATTAATTATAGCATTTAGACATCATCACTAGTTGCAATTTTACAAAAATCACATGTGATAGATCAAAATCCATTACACATAGATAAGAAATAAACATCATATACATATATCTTAGTTTCATGAATACATCTGGGTTGACTATCAGTAAAAAAATTAGATGTCGTAGGACTTAAAGTCTAGGAATCACATAGCAAAACCTCGATCGCCTGTACCCTTAGGCCCTCGTGGTGTGCGAGTGATAGAAGCTTGACCATGAGTGGCTATGGACCGTGAATGACTCCTAGAGACACTTCACAATTGTAACCCCCTGATCTCACCTCTCATCTCTATCATCTGCTCACGTGCCTCCTAGTACATCCTCTAGTACCGGTCTCTCTCAGCCTGAGCACTATTTATGTTAGCTCTTGCCTATTGGACCTCCTGCAGAAAGAACTCACTGAGAGCTGGCTCTCCCTCTGATGTAGGAACCACTACCGTCTACTCTCGTTGTGCCATGAGTTCAGCCTCGATGCGCTTAGCTCTCTATCAAAAATCCTCTCTCTCTCTCTTGTGCAGACTGCTCTAACATGGCCTTTGTAGTAGTCTTGTATCTAGGGATAGGCATAAATATCTCAGTATGCTGCCTAGTGGATGATCATGGCAAATGATCTGCCTGCACCCGCTACTCTGAGACATCTATCAGTAATATGTCTCCTATGACATGACTGACAAAGTCTCGCCATGCGTATGTCCCAACTGTAAAGCAGAGAGTGAGATAGATGTTAGACTTCCATATAAAAATCATAAATAATAAACTATACCAAAACACATTAAACCAAACCTTACCTGGATCTCCATTTTGCCAGGATGGGTCTCAGATCGTTGATGGTGTGATGAGCTGTGCTGTCTGATCTGTAGTTGGGGGCATAGGTCTGCTACTCTCCCCTCACTCTGTCTAACTAGGCCTCACATTATGTATAGGAGTAGGACCATGAGCCTTGGACTGCGGTCTCAATTCGGTCTCCTTGTCAGTATCTGCCTCTTATTGGCTCTATCATGATCCTGCTTTGAAGACGTACTATGATGGGACCTCCTTAGACTCATCCTCATCCTCCTCCATACCCTCCTTGAGATCGTAGTATCCCACGAAGTTGCTGATGTCGTCCTCCACCCCTGTGTCACTAGCATGACTGGCCCAAGGTTGGGCATCTCCTGTAAGATGCCCAGGTGGAAAGATAGGTGCAGGCCATGTTGTGTGCCACCAGGTCTGATATGCTCAGCTACACCTGACATCATCTACACCTGATACTAGCTTTGCATCCTCAAGACCCTCATTTTCACTAACTAGTACATCTGCTATAGTCAGCCATTGGATAGTATTGGCTCTGACTGCACTCTGAGATGCATGGGTGTAGCTTGGATGAACTGTAGGAACATCCTGTACCTGTCTAAACTGTCGTGCCACCCTATCATAGTAAAACCAAGATACAATGTGATTGAGGCAACTGACCATCAGCTGATCTCTCTACATTTGATCTAATTGCCTCTGCTCGCCATGCCATTTGATGAAGCCATGATACGGTCTCCAGATGATGTCACCAAGCTATAATCTGTCAAATACCACTCTCCAGTATAATAGATTGTCATGCCTCCAACACCTGACTAGTGGGTATGTAGAGACATGCGGATGTGTGAATGCTACATCTATGGGATAACCCATTAGTCATGTGTACCTGATGTGCTCAAAGGCCCAAACCTTTAGTACTATGCAAACCAACAGACTCACATCTTGTAGTGGACATATCACCCTAAGTCGCGATATAGGTGTGCAAGCATATTGCACCCCCATGCGTAGATAGTTTGATGCATCTCCATCACTCTGATAGTATGAACGAGACCCCTGTGAAGGTGAGTGCCTCGTCCATCTGGTGTGATCACTAGTGCGACTATGACAATCATAATTCTCTGTAGTAAGGGAATGTCTCTACATCGCTTCTCTAGAAAACAGAGTTGAATGTGTCCTCGCTCTACCTGTGACACAATGTGACCCAAGAAGTATAACTGACTCTCCCAAGTATACTACTCTGAGCGATGTCCAACAACCCTCACTGTCTCTCCTCAGATCGGCAGTCGAAGGATCCTAAATACATCCTCCACTGTGATGGTAATCTCACCAGTCGGTAAATGGAATGTGGAGGTATCTACATCCCATCTCTCCATCAGTGCCATAAGCATCACGCAATAGAATCTAATTTTGGGCATCTCAAACACCCACCACAGGCCCACCATTTGTAAGTGCTCTCTCTCTACAACTGTCAAAGCACTAGCGTGCTCTCGTAAAGTGCCATCAGATGACCACCTGTGTGCTCATGCATCTTAGGGACATCTTGTAAGATCGAAAAGAAAGCAAGAATATCAAAATCCTTGCTAGAAACCAAAATAAGATATCAAAGACTGAATCAAATGCCTGTGCCTAGGACCTATGTCCTCTCATGACCAGGGCGCCCCAGGAAGACTAGGGTGCCCCAGGGGGACACTGGTGCTCCTATGGGACTAGGATGCCCCAGAGAGACTCTGGCGCCCTAGGTGGACCCAAGCGCCCTGTCCAGGAATCCTGTCCACTCTCCCTTCTTGGCACAGATATCGATAAACGTGAAAGAAAAATATGACGATAGACAAAAGAAGGATGGAATCAGGAGCCTAACTCGGCCTCGAAGCATCTCTCCGCCACTTGGACTCGGAGCATCTCTGGTCGTAGTGGATGGTATGGACGTCGGCTCGGCATGGTTGTTCTCCTATTCTCCTATTCTCTCTCTCTCTAGAATAACAAGAAACAAGAATGAGTTAAGTGGTAAGTGACAACTCCCTTTACATAAAGTAAGTGAGTGAAAATCCTATCCCTAACTAGGTGCAAAAGTGTGCTCTTTCACTCTAAAGCCCTTTCTGTGAGCTGTTGAACTTTGATCTTTGAGTCATTTGTTGCATCAGAAGCTTGGTTCCGCTCTCTTTCTCACCCAATGTGTTACGTTGAGTATTATTCCTGCAAATAACCCTAGCAACATGTTTCCCTTGAAATTGACGCATGATATCTCCTTGTTTCTACTCTCAAACTAAGCAAGCAAAAAAAATGGGGGGCATATATCTCCCTCGATTTCTTCTCTCACCATGTTTCATTACTCAACCCCCTTAGTATTTTGATACTGATTCATTGGTGGTGGTTGCAGGTTGATTTGGATTTTGATTTTTTTGACAAGTGTTCCCTTGTAGGATGCAGTTCCTAACTTTGTGGTCTTGTAGGATTGCAGAACTGGGGGCTTCTTCTTGTTCATCAACAATGCTTCAACTTCCTCTACAGTATCCTTTTGGGTATCCTTTTCATGATTGATGTATTTACTTTCCTTTAGTTGTATATGCACGTAGTGTCATATGGCCACTAAAGTGGGGGCTAAATGTAACGTCAGAAATTGTCCTCCTGTATGGAATGGTACAATTTCCCTTGGTTTAGCTCCTCGCTCTTGCTGGTCTCTCAAACTTTTCTCTTTCAGCCTTCTTGAAACCCTAATTGACTTAGTCTAGGAGTAGTCTATTCACTTTTTGAGGTAACTGATTGATAGAACCTGGAAAGGGGTTTGAGATTAGGGTCCCTAGGACCCCCAAAAATGCAGATTTGAGCTGAAATTGGAGGCTTAGACTTGGGTGCCAATGCCCTAGTCCTCCCCGGTCTCATGAGATTTTGAATTTTGGCAGGGTGTTGGTTCCCGTTGGTGCCTTGGGATTCCATTTTTAAATTCTCAGTTTTCATGCAATATCGAGACGTTACTTCAAAATTTGAATTCCCTAAAGCTTGATATAAAAAGGCATTTGCAAATCATTTTATCACACATAATTCTTATGCAAGCTTGATGCCAAAACTCTACCGCAATTGCCATTAAAGATCAGTGACTTGTTGAAGCTATTCTAAGTTTTCTTTATTTGCTATCTCGGAGACAATGGATGAAGGTTAGGAATCAAGATCTTGATTCTATCTTTCTCTTCCTAGGGTTTGTACACCTTTTGCATGATCGGGAGAAGGGTTGAAGCCTCCAATAGCAAGCTTGGAGTTCCTCCATAGACATTGCTGACTCGCCTTCTTGTTTATGCAAGTCTTCATTTGTTTCATCTCCTTGAGGTGAAGTTGTATGTATTTATTGATGCAAAGCAAGTTGTTGATCTTCCCTTGATTAAGACATCTAGGGTTTGATTTTATGCATACACACATTGTTAGGTTTGCACACATTTCTACAAATCTTTTCCTTTGGCTATTGTTGAGGCAAAAATACCGAAGACAGGGCTTGACTGTGGCAAGCTCCTATATAGCCACAACAATTTCTTTCTTTTGTATGTGTAGATCGTGTTTCACAGGTTATGATGAAAAGAAGCTACAGGAAGAAGGATATTGTGGGTATAGTTGTGACAGACTTTCAGATTTTCATATTTTAGGACTTGCGGGACATTGGAGCGGGCACCCTAGTCCAACCAGGTGTTTCCTCCAAGATCTGGAAGCCATTTTATAGCCTCAGATACCCTGTTCAGAAGGTTTTTCTATTTGGAAGTTTGTAGGACATTGGAGTGGGCATCCTAGTCTAGGTAGCCCTCAAAATCCAAGTACTGTGTCTTTGGAACCTCTCCTCTGCACCTATGTGATTAGTTTTACTAGATATTTCATTAGTTTCTATATATTATTAAATTGAGGCATAATTAGGATTTTTACTTGGTTAAACATACAACACTTGGTAAAAACCTTGATTAGGGCCTCAGGTTTCATAACCACACGAGCATCAAAGGGGGGCAAACTAAATAGAAGCTTATTCCAAACCTGATTCTTGTCTCCCCAATGCTTAGCGGTGAGAAATGGTAGCATTTAGCCTAGTAAACAAAACTGTCATTTTTCACCACTAAACATGATCATACTGAGAGGAGTTGCAAGATCATAGCAGAGGATAAAGATTCAGGATTTGAAGAAAAGAGAAGGAAATATCCCTTTCTGGAATAGGGTACCCTCCCTTGTGTGCTACAATTTACAATTGTCAGAAAATGTAACGCCACTCTAGAATAATTGAAATACATGTTAAGGTAAATAAAAATAATAACCTAGTATTATACTCTCTTAAAAATTTCAATGCAAAATTTAGTTCAATATCACAAGAAGGAATGAATAAATCAGATCTGCTAGAAGCTACACAAAAATTTTCATTTGAAAAGGTACATATTGTCATCAATGGAATGAACAAAATTTGAAGAAAATTCTCATTAATGATGGACAAGGCATTTACACTTATCTATTTCTTTATTTAGTAACTCTGGTTTAGCAGCTTTAGCTACTAGAGAGAATAAACCAAAAGAATGATTAATCTACTAATTTTCTTCAGTCTCTGGAAACTAATCATCACTACATAACTTTCAATCCCTATAGTAAAATCAATTGTTTAGTATAACTTGCATTAGTAATCCATACGTTAATCAGTTAGATGATATAATAGATCAATACTTATTATGAATAAGATGTAATAACATTCTACTAAATCATAATAACATCAATTTAATTTATTATTAAGCTAATCAGAGTTCTATAAACTGAACTACATGTTATTCTATAACTGTTATTTAATGATTACAATGCAAATTTATTTATCAACAATAATAATAAGCATGACTGGGTATTCCTGCTAGCCTCAGTCATATCCACTCCATAAGGAAAATAGGAATAATTCACATTTAGGAAAAGAATATTATCTGTAGTGTCTGCAAATGATTGCCTATGATTCGTTCCATAACAAAGAAATTATATAGATATATCATCATAAATCATATTCAAGGAATAATACATGTGTATCTAAAAACCACCATATTCCATATTTAAGAAAACTTAATGTAAGCAGTGGCATTTCTAATCCATCCACTATTGGTGCCCACTAAATTAGTGGAGTGCCATATTGTCAATATCACTTAATAGCTCATGCTTTATTTATATAATTATAATCATTGTCTACTAATTTCTTCACGATAGAAAACGTAATATGATCCAAAGCAATTATTGAAAGAAATAATGTTATAACTGAAGTATATATAATACTATATTATATCGAGCTTTAGTGTATATATGTGTGTGTGTGTGTGTGTGTGTGTGTGTGTGTGTGTGTGTGTGTGTGTATTATTCTTAATAACATAGTTATAAATTGTAACAAAATGATGCTATTGTGCAGAGAACACAAAGGTTGATCAGCTATATAGATCTAAAACTATAATAGTATCTGTTCTAAACTTTCTCAGTATTTGCATAAAATTGATTTAAAATAATAATACATTTTCTTTAACAATAGAACACCAGATTCAATCAAACCTTAAACTGTAAACATATCTAATAAAGATATAAAGAAGATATGTTTTTACTTGTTTTTACGATCTGGCAATGCTTTTATTTTTTTGCTCAATTCCCTGAGAGTTTCCAATTTTAAGTTTCCTCTTCTGTATCCAACATTACCACTCAAAAACTAGCAACATAAATCCAACATTACAAACTATGAAATCCATTCCATATATTTATATTTCTACCCTCTTTATGATTTGAAGTAAACATAATTTAAATCCCACCCGTATCAAGCAATGAAATTTAATCATCCATTTTGCTCACCTCCCAACCATAGGAATCAACCAATGTGAATTCCACCCCCGAGCAAACACAATGGATCACACAGATAAATGATAATGGCTCACACAGAGCTATGATAATTGTTCACATAGAGCTGAAATAATGGCTCACACAGAGCTATGCTCACACAGAGCTGAAATAATGGCTCACATAGAGCTATGCTCTCACAGAGCTAAAATAATGGTTTAGATAGAGCTATGCTCACACAGAGTTGTACTGACACAGAGCTGAAATGATGAACATTTCTAGTCATTGAAATCAAAACATTATTCTAGCCAGAAAATTAGTATTATCAACAAATTTCTTACCTTGTTTCTCCAGGCTCCAATTCCACACCCGTAACATTCAACCAATTTTCTTCTATCTCTCCAAGAATCCTTCCAAGAATCTATTGTTGGCAAGAGACACATTGGAGCTTCATGATTGTTGTCATTGATGGCAACAAAGTTCATCCTAGACATCTGCAGGACATGGTGTGCCTTTACCAGAAGTCAGATTGAAGAGTGTTGTGGTCTGGTAAGCAAGAACAGAGTATGTGGCAAGTTTTGACAGTTAGGTCCAGATCTCTCAGAGGAAGTATCCTTGGAAAGTGTAGACTTGGGGAAGTCAAGAGGAGTACCTTGACTGATAGATTTTAGGAATTGAGCCTCCGGTGATGAAAGAGTAAAGAGATATAAGCATTCAAGTATTGGGGTCTAGTTTGGTAGAACAGACAGAGGAAGAACTGATAGGTAGAGCATCAGAAGTTATTCTGGATGAGATGTTGATGGTGATAAAGATTCCTAAGGTATCATTCATGATTGGCCAACTTGTTAGAAAACTTCTATAAGTTTCTTTTTGATCCGCATCACTTGGGAAGCAAGGATTCAGCCGACAGACTAGAGTTTGGGAAATATTGACTATTCTAGATGCCAACTAGAAAGAGGATGAAATCCTTTGTGCGGATATATATACCAGAAGGATTTCAATGAGGTGAAGTTGTTGTTGTGGTGTGTGTGTGAAGAAAAGCAGGAGAACAGAGTTAAAGCAGTAAGGAAGGTTCGGTATGTGAAAGGACAGCAACATAAAAGAAGAGGAAGAATGAAGTGCTGCAGATTAGTGTATTGAGCCTAACCAGAACTGAACCTCAGCATAGGTGGATGCTTCTCATCAGTTTAAGGATCTTGTTATTCTTCTTACATCTTGTAGACAGTGAGTCTCTTGTAGGCAGTGAGCCTCTTGTGAGCAGTGTGCTCGGGCAGTGAGCCCTAATTGGCAAGTGTCATCCTGTATTTCTATTCTTCTAACAGAGAATATAATCTTGGGTTAATCACCTCGTGGTTTTCTCCCTTAACAGGGTTTCCACATCAAAAATATTGTGTCATGTGTATTTCCATTTCATGGTTATGTTTGCTTATTTGAATTGATGCTGCATTACTTAATAAGAAAGTTCAGAAAGCTGAAATAATTAAGATAACTGATTCACCCCCCCTCTCAGTTATCAACAATTGGTATCAGAGCCAAGTTCCTCCCAATAGAGCCTAACATCTTGAGGAAGATCTAGGAATTCAAATGGATGTGTATGGTATGAGGGAGCAACTTAAGTCTACCCTAGATGATCTTGAGCAGTCAAATTCTGAAGTCAATGAATTGAAGGAAAGACTCAAACAGGCTGATGATTTCATAAATGAACTAAAAGAGAAACTGAGTCTCTCTATGAAAAAGAGAAAGGAGCTACTTCAGCAACTGGCAAGTCAAGGTGAAACAAATGATACAAATGGAGATCTGAAGGAGAAAACCAAGTTATGTGAAAAGTTATCAAAAGAGGTCATTATGGTAAGACATGAAATGGAATCAAGAGTTATGAAGTTTACCCAAGAAATTGAAGAAAAAAGAAAAATTGAAGATGATCTAAGACAATCTCTCAAGGAGAAATTAGAAGACTACCACAAGATGGATAGAATAATCAGACATCTTGAATCTGATCTTGAAGATGCTAAAGATAATGAAGAAAAGCTTGAGGATCAAATTGTCTCTCTTAAAAGGGATATTCAAACAACAAATGAATATAAAGAGAAATTCAAGATAGGTTCTGCTCAACTTGAAGTTCTTCTTGAAAGCCAAAAGAGGGTAGATAACAAGTGTGGTTTGGGATATGAGAAAGGTGAAAGCTCCAGATCCGGTCAAAAGAATTTTGAATTAGAAAATCTAAGGAATAGGCCTAGAAGACCTCCGGTAAGGCAGCCCAATGCTAAAAAATATCCATCTTTCAATGGATACTGCCACAACTGCAATAACTTTGGTCATAAAGCTAATCAGTATAGAAAGAGAATGAATTAGACTAATATATCCTTCTCTGGACAATGTTTCAATTGCAAAAGGTATGGTCACAAATCTCATGAATGCAGAAATATGCAAATGGACAATTCATTCAATGGTAGATGCTTTGCATGCAATAGAATGGGTCATATGGCTAATCAATGTAGATCAAGAGGACATCAATCAAATATGCAAAGAAATGTTGTTTGCCACAATTACAATAGATCCGGTCATATTGCCAAATTCTGTAAAGCAAGAATCAGCACAAAAGAGGTCCAGTACATCATAATCAGAATCAAGACAAGGGAAAAGGAAAAGTGAATGCGGATGAAGTTAAAAGTGAGATGAACAAGATTTGTGTGAAGAGAAGTACAGAAAATGTAGGTGATGGATCCACACTAGAATCTGGTGCTGATATTCCTGCTAGAAATTAAAAAGTGAGCTCTAGCTCAGGGGGAGACACAAGGAAAAACTGTTTCCCCCAACCATTTAATTGGTGCAGGAACTGGCACAAGGAGAGTTGCGGATCAAAGGGTTTGTAAGAGAAACATCTAAATAAACTATGGTTAAAATATGGAAGATCCATAAGATGTTTAGAACAAGATTGATCCAGTTCATCAAGTCATTCGAATAAGGAAAACAAGGAAAACCAGAATGACTTAAGTTGAGCATTTATTTCAACTTGGTATTAGGGTTTTTAGAATAATATAAGGGTTTTCCTATCAAACACTTGTTAATTTTGCATTCGAGAAGAAGCAAAAAAAGGAGCTCTGCATCAAATCTCTTGAAGCCCATCAAAGGTCTTCTATAGAAGTCGATTCATCCAGCGAATCAATTCGGATCTTTTCATGAACCCTAGATGTGCAAAAGGTACTTTCCGTTATTGAATATTTCTCTATAAGTCTTTTTGAAGATGGATACACTGAATGTTGTAAAGATCACTAAGAGGCCACGCCCTAAGTTCAAGAAACATCCATATAAATCTCTAGAAGTTGATCCCCTAGGCGCCTTTTCAAGTATTCCACATGGAGTTCTACATGTAGAAGATGTTAGGGCATATATTCATGCGAATATTGAAGAATTTGGGGAATCTAAGCTAGCTGATATCTATCACAAGCATTTGATAAATGACTCATTTGAACTCAAAACTCAGTATAGAGCTATCTGGGACAAACATTTTGCACAGTGCATTCATTTCCCCTATTTTCTGGAAGATGAATGGGTCCGGTATATCTTGAGCAGAATGCATGACAACTTCATGTGGTTAAACAAGCTGTTTAAGATCACTAAGGATGCCATTAGGGCTGTAATCAGATTACACTCAACCGGTGAAAAACCTACACTCAAATCTGTCAAAAACCAAATTGTTAGTGAGTCTACCAAATCAAAGTTTGATAAAAGAGCTATGACTATTGAGGATATCATAGATCCGGATATCAAGTTTGCATCAATGATAATTGGATATAAGATATCACTCCAGCAGGGAGAATTTAGTTTCTGGAACTGCTATATATACTGCTTATGAAATGTTGAGGAAGAATGTAGACTATGATCTTTGTGAGCTCCTTCTGAACCAATTCTTGGAGAATCTACAGAAGATAAAGAAGCATAAGAAGAACTCCAAATACGACAGTTTGATACTCTGTCTTTTCTTCTATTACATGAATGAGCTCCCTGGATCCAGTGGCTGAGTATGGCAGAATGATAGACTGGTAGCCATTTAGATCAGAGATTATATACATGGGCTTAGTGATGCCAAAGCACAGAATACAGCTCTCTGGGGATATTTCAAGAATTTTTAGAACATGATGCAAGCAAGAGAGAGAATTCCCCAATCTGTAGTTGAAAAATATAAAGATACAATATGCTTTATGGTAGAAACTGATCAGTGCCTGATGGAGGCACTAGAACCAAGAACAATATGGATCATGCCTATGGGGTATGAAGTGGATGAGAAAATTGTGGAACTGCATGTTTAGCACATGCTAAGTCAGCCCAAGGATCCCAAAGTAGAAAGGTTTGGAAGCTTTGAAGAATTAAGTGTGAAGATCCATGTGGAGTTAAGACAACCAGAGATAAAGAGAAAAGTGAGAAAAGAAGTAGAGAATGTTGCCAAAAGATTTGGAATATCAAAAGAGGCACTTGATGCTAATAGGGAGAAGAGGGAAAGAGCAGATAAAGAGAAGGAAGGTGCTAAAAAGGAAATTGGTCCGGTAGAAGCCCCCACTCGGACAAGATCCTCTAAGAGGTCCGCTCCTACCACTGACAAGAGCTCAAAGACATCAAAACTGGAAGCAAAATCATCCAGTAAAGCAGAGAAAAGAACTAAGACAAAGGCCACAAGGTCTTACATTAGTTAGAAAGATGAAGAAGAGATAGAATCTGATGAAGAGATCAAGAAGATGAAGAAGAAGAAAGTATTCAGTAAAGATAAGGAGGCAGAGGCAGAAGAGTTTTTTGAAAGGCCCACTCTATCCCTAGATGATGTGGTCAAAGCTATTACTATGGATGGGAACCTGCAACCAATAACAGAATTCTATGATGCATATCGTGATGCAGATAGAAAAATCTTAGAGGAAGCCACAGTTAAGTACTTGAACATATACAATAAAGCTTTGATTGAAATAATTTCTCTAATTCCTAAAAGTTTAGAAAAGGAACTTGAAATGAGAAAACAAAATGCTAAGGCTAAGGACTTAGAGATTAGAGAACAGATAGCTATTCAGCTCTACCCTTCAATTACTCCAAAATAAATGGATATGATCTTCAAAGATTGCAAGGATGAGTTCCAGAGTAAGACTAGAATGAATCAGCTCATGCTTGGAGAAACTGATAAAGTGGTAAAAGAAATAGAAGAAATCCTGCGGAATACCTATAAAAGATTCAATATTCCTGTTATAGAGGATTTAGGTAATTGATCCCTCAGGAATAGATAACAAAGAAGAATCTACTGAGACGGTAGTGGAAGAGGTAAAGGAAAATGATTCCTCTGTTCTGGAAGAGGAAGGTCAAGGAGAAGTAAACCGAGATTGCCCAGCAGTCTCTGGATCTAAAGGAGAAGTAAGAATAGAGGAGAAATTAGAAGTGAAGGAAAAAGAAGGTCAAACAGAAAAGACCACAAATGACAGTGCTAAGGCTGCAGAAGAGAAGAAAACCTTATCATCGGCAAGAGACACAGCAGATGCAGTCAAAGATTTCTTGACTAAGGAGTTGTTGGAATTTGATGAACCGGAGTTGCTTCAAGGTCCATTCAATTTTGATTCCCTCTCTCCGATGCAAACCATGAAGCTAGCATCCTTCACCCAAGCAAAGGCAAAAGAAAAAATTCTAAAGTCTCACTTGGTAGACTGTGAGCTCATAGAAGCTGCATCCGGTGTATTAGAGAAGATCATGCCATCTTTTCAAAAAGATCCCTCAGCCTCTTCATCCAGTAATCTCAAATCTCTAGTAAATAGTGTTAGTACACATTTTGAATCTCTAGAAAAATCAGCTAAGGAGAAGGTCTGGAAAGAGTTTTTGGATAAGAGATTCTCAGAGTTACAAGGCATAATAACAAATGATAGGAGAGTTTTGGCTATTGGAATAAAGAGCTTGGAAAATGCTCTCAAAGATGGTGGAGATATCTACAAATTTTGTTTATCCTAGCCTAAAGTGACCAAGGATATTGAGAAGAAAGTAAAAGAGCAAGAGAATAAACTGACAAGTCTATCTCAAAATTTTGATCCTCTCTCCTCTTCTATAGTAAATCAGGAATGTCAAACCATTGTAGTCATGAATGAGATTAAGAAACTTGAAAAGGAGAGGAAGAACATAATAAACAGGATGGGTGAGCTTAGGGGGATGATTATCCCCAAATTAGAGGCCATGCATGAGGCCCTAACAGATGCTCAGACCTCAGCCCAGACCAGTGATCTGACAGATCTCAAGAGGGCAGAAGCTTTTGCATTCCTGTTGAGTGGTCACATCTCAATTTTGGACAGGATGAAGCAAAGTTGGGTGACACAAGTTGTACAGTTGAAGACAACCTTTGTAGACATATTACAGTATATGTAAGTATAACCTGTTTATATACTTATGTGGCTAAGTATAGTTGAATTTTTAGGCAATTTTGGTATGCAGACCCTACCCTTTGCCATTGATGTCAAAGGGGGAGTGAGGAACAGTGAAAAATGTGGAATCCAGCTAAGGGGGAGCTCCAGTAAAATGTATAGTAGAAGAGAGCATCAACCAAGGGGGAGTATAGTATAACACTTAGTCATTTTTCACTAAGTGTTGCCATCAATGCCAAAGGGGGAGATTGTTGAAAAGAGACACATTGGAGTTTCACGATTGTTGTCAATGATGGCAACAAAGTTCATCCCACACATCCGCAGGACATGGTGTGCCTTTACCAGAAGTCAAATTGAAGAGTGTTGTGGTCCGGTAAGCAAGAACAGAGTATGTGGCAAGGTCTGACAGTCAGGTCCAGATCTCTCAGAGGAAGTATCCTTGGAAAGTGCAGACTTGGGGAAGTCAAGAGGAGTACCTTGACTGATAGATTCCAGGAATTGAGCCTCCGGTGATGAAAGAGTAAAGAGATATAAGCATTCAAGTATTGGGGTCTAGTTTGGTAGAACAGACAGAGGAAGAACTGACAGGCAGAGCATCAAAAGTTATTCCGGATGAGATGTTGATGGTGATAAAGATTCCTAAGGTATCATTCATGATTGGCTGACTTGTTAGATAACTTCTATAAGTTTCTTTTTGATCCGCATCACTTGGGAAGCAAGGATTCAACTGACAGACTAGAGTTTGGGAAGTATTGACTATTTCGGATGCTGACTAGAAAGAGGATGAAATCCTTTGTGTGGATATATATACTAGAAGGATTTTGATGAGGTGAAGTTGTTGTTGTGGTGTGTGTGTGTGAAGAAAAGTAGGAGAATAGAGTTAACGCAGTAAGGAAGGTCTGGTATGTGAAAGGACAGTAGCACAAAAGAAGAGGAAGAATGAAGTGCAGTAGATCAGTGTATTGAGCCTAACCAGAACTGAACCTCAACATATGTGGATGCTTCTCATTAGTTCAAGGATCTTGTTATTCTTCTTACATTTTGTAGACACTGAGTCTCTTGTAGGTAGTGAGCCTCTTGTGAGCAGTGTGCTCGGGCAGTGAGCCCTATTTGGCAAGTGTCATCCTGTATTTCTATTCTTCTAACAGAGAATATAATCTTGGGTTAGTCACCCTGTGGTTTTCTCCTTTAATAGGGTTTCCACGTCAAAAATATTGTGTCATGTGTATTTCCATTTCATGGTTATGTTTGCTTATTTGAATTGATGCTGCATTACTTAATAAGAAAGTTCAGAAAGCTGAAATAATTAAGATAACTGATTCACCCCCCCCTTCTCAGTTATCAACATCTGTTACATATGATTATAGAACTTTTTCCTTCCCAGACCATGTATAATAACTTATTTCCCACTCTTCTTATACCACTTTTCTCAAACTCTTCATATTTCCTAGTAAATAATTTAATCAAGAAATTATTTATCTTCTCATAACCCTTTTACATAAAGAAATAATAAGACAAGTAATTGTTTGATCATTTGAGAATTAAACTTATTGTTCTCTTCCACATAAACAATTAATCATCTATTAAATACATAAACATTTAATTCTCATAGCCAAAACATCATAAATCAAAACTGACTCACAAATACACATCAAAATATAATATCAAATAATTGTCTAAAATAATATTAGCTAGGCCCCACAGTCTGCCCCTCTAGTATTAGGTTTCCTCTTAGAAGCTATAAAAAAGATAAGGTAATAAAGATTTCATCTTGGCTATACCCTTATACCTATTGAATCTTCAATAGTTTTACTATGAAAGCATATTCACTATGCAATAAAATGAAGAAGGTATTTATTGAATTTATCGACAAACCTATCCTTCTAGACCAAACTTAAGTCATCAACAATTGTTAGGTTTTGTTTCTCTGTTCTACTAAAGACATAGGAATCTACAGAGTCACCTTCTCAACATTCACTTGAGATGTCACAATCAAGTAAACACATCTACTATTATGCCATAAAGATTCAACCAGGTTATAGGTTGAAGACAACACTCTTCGATCATCTAATCATGGTATCAATTATTCTAAAATAGAGAGTCTAATATAATACATGGGAAGTTATATCCATGGACATATAGAACAAATAATTATACTCCACATTTGGTTAACCTTTATCAAATAACTTAGACATATTTCCACAAAAGCATAATGTTATTATTTTCAATAAAAGAAATAATATCGAAAGCAGACTATTTAGTAAGTATATATATAATATTTATTTACTATACTAAAATATCTTTATTGCTAAAATTGCCATGAAAGTAATAATTGAAGGATAGAAAAGAGTAATTCTAATTCCATAACATGGTAGATTTAGTCAATATGACTCATGCAGATTTAGGCAAGATGAAACTCATTTTAAGTGGGGTGAAAGTAATTTAACATACATCAGAGCCAAATTACATGATTTTCACAACTAGATACCAAACTAAAATTAATGAACACTTTAAATTTGAAAACCTTCCACAGTAGTTGGGGAAACTAGTTAGACTCAAAGATACATAGAAATGCATTTCAAATGTAGAAGGGAGAGGAAAATCATAGCACAATAAAAATAAGATGTGAAATCTTATCAGTGAAGTCAAAATTAGATTTTGGACCCTAACTTATCAACAACATAAAATAGAATAGATAATGCTTAAAAAAATTATAATAAATCTTTTGAGATGCAAAAAAAAAAGGAAACGCTAGAGATATCAAAACTACAAGATATGCACAAAATGTATTTGCTTAAAAGATTTTAGAAACTTAATGAAAATGCAATTGGAAGGAATAAATCCAAACTCCACATCCTAGGGCCAATACCACATGAAATATGATTAATGTAGTTCATAGAAGACATAGGTATCCTCATGGGTCAATTACACTATTTCATCAAAAGCATCAAAAGCTCTCCAACTTGATCATTTCATATTTTCCAATGAGCTCCTAGCCTAAGCATAAATGGGAGTTTTGGAAGAGGGGTTGGACATCTATCAAAGCATAAAGAAAAGAGAAGTTTTGACTGAAAGTGGTTCAAGCAAAGAGAGGGTACGTGAACAATTAGACAAAATGTATGTGCTTTCATGGAGTGTAATGATTACAAGATATGCACAAATTGATCTTGATTAATAGCTTTAAAAACTTTGAAACAAAAACAATAAGTAAGTATAAATCCAAATTCCATGACCTTTGCCAATAGAAGTGAAAGAATAGACAAAGAACATGATCTATTTGATAGAATACTCCAAAGAGTTAATCGTTTTAAATAAATATCGCTAGGAATCAACCCAATACCAATAAATATTATAAGTCAAATGGGATGATCTCACGCAATAAGTCACATTATGGTAACACATAGTGAGGTGTTGGACATTACATTGAGAATCATATATCACCCATTGCACATATTTTCATGAGAGAACTGCCATGGTTTATGATCAAACTTGGTACTGTGGTGGTGAAAGGCCTACAAATTGTGTGAATGTAGAAGCAAGATGTTGTAAATTATGTTCTCAATGTGTGACACGAGGAATGGATTGAGGAAGGATAACCAAGTCTCAAAATAGATATAGAGAGAAAGTGAGTTTAGGCATGTAAGTGTAGAGCAATTCCCACCTCTTGGAAAGAATATAACATTTGACAACATCTTTTATTGGGATTTTGATAGTATGAAAGAAAAAAGAGAATCAAGAAATGCGTAGAGTACATCATGGGTAGGTATGATTATGAAACAAGATATAGAACAAGAGAGTGATGAGATTATCTATAAAAAAATACACAAGAATAATGAAATTACAACCGTACAAGAAGAAATGTATCCAAAACATAGAAGCATAGACAATACACAAGAATCATTTGAGATAAAGTCTCGAGAATGCTTATCTATGATAGGACTGCAATATGTTTGTCCAAATGCCTCATCAAAAGTAGTCTTAATAACTGCAGTGACTGCAACTATTTTTAACAAACATAATGGGCAGCTTGATTAACCAAATTTCCCCAAATTCAAAAAAGAAAGATTCTCTACCCATAAAAGCAAATACCATAAAATCCATAATAACTAAAAAGGATCTACTATGTAGTGACTTCACTCCCAAATCCCTACATCAGCAAAAAGATTATTTTGGGTATAAATTAAATCATCAGTATGGAACCTAGATCTTGTAGTGCCCCTCATTTTTCCTTTTGTTAGACTAATAGATATCCTACTAGGACTAGACATTTTGACATGTTGTTGGATGGGAGACTTACTGTTATGATGTTAGTTTATGTTACCTAGTTGATGATAGACCTAGTGCTATGATGACATTTGACTATGTTTTAGTTACTAGTGTTTATGTTTATGCTACGACTGGATTATGGATATACTAGATGTTGTGGATTAATTTAATTTTGTGCTTTATGTGTTATCTAATCATGGTTATGATGCTATTATTGATGATTTCTTGTATTCATTGTTATATAACTAATTGTCCTTATTAATTATTCAGTAACTGGTTGTTATGCATAATGTAGTTACTTGTTGATATGTTTCTGTGAAAGGAACAATGTCACATTACTCATACGTGAGTACCCTACTACACTGCGACTTCCTTTCACTATGTGTATGACTGCGTGATTACATATATCTACATGTTTGACCATGTTGTTTGCTATAGGCTACAAGTACTAGTCATCGACTCCACTTGAATTAGCATTTCTGAGCATGCCTTAACCAATGGAATCAGTTGAATGAAGTTAACATAAGGTCCCTAGTTGTCATCATCCTTGAAAAGGATGAGTAACCAATATTTCATCTAGTTGTTGTCATTAGTTTGGGTAGGACTGTCTGTCTTCGTTGTTGTGTGGTCTTGTTTTCCAACTGTACAAAATGGTCAGGTATTGTGGGTATTTGGATTATTTAGTTGGAATTGTTAGATCGATGTTTGGTTAATTGTTATATTTAAATAAAATTATTTGGTTAAGAAAGGTATTTTTTTGATAAATAAATATAAATGCCTAATGTAAATTGTAGTTATATGCAAAATATATTATATTGTAATTTAGGGTCAATGAATAACAATAATAATTATGAAATAAATAAAATGTTATAAAAATAGAATTATAAAGGTATTATTAAATGTAAATAAATTTGACAAATAACTATTTATGGATAAATATGAGTTGTTATATAATAAATATATAATGAATACTAAAATAAATAAAGTAAAATTATATTAAAGGTTGTAAATTAAAAACTATTGCAAAAATGAAAAGTGGAAATGATTGTCAGTTAGTTGGCATTGGAACATGTGTCGAGCCTCCTAAAAAGGTGGAAGAAGATTTTGGAAAGAGGGGGAGGATCTCTCTCTAAAAAGGAATTATGAAGATTGATTTGGGGGAATCCTGGGGGGAGACTGGAGAGATTGGTATGCAGCTGCAGTAATTGATCTCGGCATCAAATCTTCAGCCAATCAAGCATTGGATCTAGGTTCTACTGATTTATGTATTTTATCTTAGCTTTTCTTTTGAATCCGTTTTTAATAAATCCATTATTGCATGCTTTGGTTTGCATCCTCTTTAGCCAAATACTATGGCATTGCGCTTTATGTTGCCTATAAATATGATTTATTTCCTCTTTGATAACCTGGATTGGCATTACTGTGTACCATTAGAAATGTTATGGTTGTCAACCAATATGCGCATACACCCTATTTTATAATATCTAAATGTGTTAAACCAATTCCAGTTAACTCTGTAACTGATTGTTCATGAATCGGCTTTGGCTTGTTTTGGAATGAATGTGTTAAATCAATTCCAATTAAATCTGTAACTAAATGGACAGGAATCAGCTTTGGATTGTGTTGGAATGAATGTAGATTTAGTTCTATGGACTAATTGGGACTATTTATTTTCTTATTGGGTTTGAAAATTGATTTTTTTTAATGCAGTATATTTAAATAGGTACCGCCCCTGATCAATAAATTCATAGAGCACAATCTTTTCAAGTTCAAACAGAAGAGTTTGCTGGTTGGTTGTGGTCTCATAATTGAAACTACCCATTCCATGCAAATGACTCAAGTTCAAATCTGATTGGACTTGGAGTTCAATGGGTGTACACAAAAATAGGATTTTGCCCTCCCTGGTCTTGGGCAGAGCCATCCAACTGAGTTATGCGGCATCTCAATATGATCAAAGAATAATTTTCAATCTCATATTCTTTCCTCCCTCACAATAAAACCATTAGAGAGAAATATAGGGGCTTGCCTCTTGCTTTGTTCAACTCTTTGAGCATGGGCACATTACGATACTAGTCTAGATGTGATTGCACGATCTATAAGCACAATACAACTCTCATCTTTTAGATCTGCACAACTCCGCGCATCTAGAACACAAGAAAAATGCACAATGTTAGAATTCAAGGACTGTGAGAGCATCATTGCATTCTATAGACATTATCCTCTGAGACATTCGATACAACCAACACAGATTTAATTGGTATCTCAATGATCAAGTTTAGGATGTCTTCAGATCACCCAGCAGTATGCTAGTTGGTCAACTATGCACACATAATGATTACTATAGGTGTGATGCAATAAGGGATATAAATGGGATTGAAGTATGCATAGCTCTTAGCCTCAAAACTTGCCTGGTCATGCGGATATCGCGAAGGCTGTAGAGACTGGCTTTTAAACCAGCCAATCACTTTTGCTTGAATGCTCTTAAAATCTTTTAAATAAAATCCATTTTGTACATATCTTGCAATCATTGCATTCCCTATGACGATACCTCTGTGAGGCAATTCATTCAACCAGTACGCTGCCTGCCTATGCTATCACAATTGCATCTGTTTGGAAAGTTTCTAAAGCCTTTTCAACATTTCTGCCTAGACAACGAAGCTTATCAGTGTTTAAACAAATTCATCCACTATTCTATTCATTATACAAGACAGATGTCTATCATAATCTATATTCTCAATGCATCTCCGCTGATTTCATTCTACGAAACTGAAGTACCTCAAGAGCTCTCCCAGAAAATAGTAGGAACCCCAATATTGCAGAGTATGAAATGTGCAAACTATATAGCCCAGGTTATATTGTACATTCTCTTCCCTGCATGGTAAATAAAATACAATTCCACCGCTGCCAGTTTTGCAGAAAATAGTATACAGTTCTAAGTGTTCCAAAATCATTGAAGGAAGCTAGTTAAATATGAAGTTCATCTTATGACATTAAAATAGAACCTATTATGGTTTCAAATGTTTAAATAGTTAAGATAGATAATTCACATAATCCTCAACTACATTGGAATCATAAATTTACCAAGTCACATCAGGCTGAGCTTAAACAAATGATTTATTAAATCATATAGTTCTATATATAATCTATATTACAAGGGTGAGCGTTTATGTACTCACCAAATACATGACCAACTAAAATATTTGTATCTAATAAAACATTGGCCATCTATAATAGATAGATTTGCAAGCAACAAATTGGCATAGAGTGAGAAAGCACTTAAAACAATCGTACCAATATTTCCCAGATCATATATACAACTACCACCACCACTAAGATCATGCAAAACCTATGTTGCACAATCATTTAACCAACCACAATCATTTAACCAACCTACTGTAAAAGTTGTCAAAGTTGCTCTCACCCATAGATTTTAATCTGATATTTGTTTTTAGCTACCATTACATATCAGGCCTCGATGTTATAGTTGAATTAGAAATGCTTATAGATGAATTATTATTAGTTTTTTTAACAATTTTATTTGAGAACTTATCATATGGCCTTCCTTATAATTTATTGGTATAAAGATGACAATGACTCAGAAACTAAATTGCAGAATTCAAACAACTTAGAGGTTACAATAATTCATACTTTCCTTAGCTTTTTTGCCTAATAAAATGCTTGTCAACTTGCTCTTCGCCATCCATGATCCCTGTGCCTTTTATGTTCTCAGGTTTCCTATGTATCCTTTGTCACATGCTAGTATATCCTTATAGGAAACATTACCCAACATGGCTAAGCTGCTGCAAGCTCAGAGTGTCTAGGGATTAAGGTCAAAAATGACTAATGGCAGACTACAGTTAGAAGTAATAACATGACCAGGAGTGATGAATGAGGATGACTGTCAGTCTTAGTGTTGAATCTCTTACCAATTGTCATTGTATAACTATGAGATTATGTGTAGCTTTATCTCTTCTATAAATTTTGGAGTAAAATAGATAAGCATGTTATCATAGATGAAGTTAGTGAATGCCTCTATATTATCAAATATCTGAGTTGTTAGGAGAAGTATTTTACGTTATATCTCAGTTTAGGAATATAGTGCCACGTATAAGCTAGTGTGTACCTAAGATTCTATATGTAATATATAATATGTTTTAGTAAATATTGTAAGGTGAATACTTTTAGGTTTGAGATAAATTAGAATCAAATGTTAGGAGAAGAAAATGCAGAGTTACTCTTTCAAGAAGGATAAGGAGGTGTTGTTCAAGGTATGACTACAAGTATCCTAAAAGTCTATGATCTCGTGTATTCTATCATGGATCAGTAACTGGTATTAATATGATTGAGTTGTGAGTGTTCTTAGTTAGTATAATTAAGGCTTGTGATATGATTACCTAAATAGAATTAGTCTAAGATAGTACTATTTATGGTCTTTAGATGTAAAATGATTTGGAGTTGATGTAATTAATTATAAACTATGTCATTGTTTTGGGTTCGATGGTCATTTTATTATGTTAAGTTAGAGATATAGTTTTGTTCTTTTAAGGAGAATATATTGAGAAGATTAACTCATATTTATTATCTCTTAAATTATCAACATTATAGGTCTTTTTATATGAAAGCCATTTTGATAATTGGATGAAAGTATATTTATTACTTAATCATTATTTAATTAAAAGGTTAGAGCTACTAATGTCTAATCGTAAAATATGTGTAAATGTGAACTATCACATCTAAGCTTGATTGTTAACTAATTTTGCATGGAATAATTGAATTATTTACTTATAGTGATAATTGTGTATTGTTCAAATGACACATATGTCCTTGTCCAGATCTTATATATAATATTTCTCTGATGTAGGGACTTCTGGAGGTCATATCTTTTGACTCGGATGTGGGTTTTCTATGAAATTTTACAGGTGGATGCATTATGAGGTGGCACGTGGTTTCCCAACCCACCCCAGTAGGGACTTCTGGAGGTCATATCTTTTGACTCGGATGTGGGTTTTCTATGAAATTTTACAGGTGGATGCATTATGAGGTGGCACGTGGTTTCCCAACCCACCCCAGTTAGTTGGACCCCATATTGGCATTTTTTTGGGGCTTCAAACTTTCATCTTGGCCCTCAAAATGGTAATTTAGTGTTTTTTCCTAGTTTTTTAAAAGTTGGTTTTTTTAATAACTCGAAACTCATGTTTCAAATTTAGGATGTTAGTTGGTTTTTCATCCTACCTTAGTTTTAGGAAGTTTTTGGGAAAAAACTGGATTCTCAAGATATGAATGTAAAATTACCTAAAATGGCAAAATTTGACAATTGTCAAAATCTGCCAGAAAAGGTAATTTTTTTTTTTGTTTTATTGGATATAAGAGAGTTTTCTCTCATTGTAGTAGCAGAGTTGGTGACTAGAAGTTTTTTTTTTCTAGTTTTCCAAATCTTTGGCTCTTACACATGATTAATGGCACAATTTTATTGAGTGTATGTTGTTGGCTACATCATTCTCCAATGATAATTTTTATCACTTTCTTAACCTAATTAGGTAAAGATTAGTTAGTCAAGACTCATAATTAGTGCATTATATCATATGTTGCAATTATGGTGTAGTAATTGAATTATTGATGAAGGATCTTAGTTTGGTCTATTAGATGATGATGTGCATTTGAGAGTGAATGTTGATGTGAGACTATTGTGTTATAGTGATGTCAAGTGTCTGTGTCATTCAGAAAGTTGATTCCAGAGGCCAAGAGGGGTAGTCATGTGTATGACTCTTCTGAATATGTAATCTTGCAAATGGTTGAATATGTATTTGTTATATGTAATTTAGACTCTCCTCTGTTTATGGATTCATGTGGTTATGATGACTGTACAACATGGATAATACCTTGCTTAGTGTACCTATTCATGTTGGTATGGTACATGTGCAAGATGGATAATCCCTTGTTCAATGTACCTATTCATGTGGTTATGAATTATATGCAAGAACGTAAATGCCTTGCATTGTATATGTGTACTTACCATTATGATGGTAATTGTCTTGCTTGTTGGATAGGGTCTTCTAGATGCAGTGAAGGGCGAGTGGCTTTCAATGTGGAGTCGGTGCCCAAAGTGTTTTGTCACAATAACCCATTAGAAGTTGTTAATCCAATGATAACTTAATAATAAATTTAGAGGGTTGGGTAGTTTCCACACTAAATAAGATAATTGGATGCCTCACCCATGCTTGTGGTGCTCATTCAGGCTAAGGATGGGATGAGAAGGTCATGGTTGGCAAATCGACTTCCTTGTCCTCACGAAAGGAATGTTGGTTCCACATGTGTCACCCTATGGGGCCAGCATCTAGTGAGAGACTGTCAAGATAACCATAGATGGGGGCCGACGTCTAGTGAGAGACTATCAGGATAACCCATGTTAGGACCATGCGATGACACTCACCCCTACTGCAACCTAGCATTCCCTAGTTGAGATCTTCCCATGCATTTTGTGATTGCCTCTGGAAGTGATGATTGAGTTGCTTGTGTTATTGAACTATGTTGTTGTCATGTGTAGTTCTTTCTCCTTATAGTCTATTGTCTACCTGACTATTTGTTGTGGTGGGACCTTATGTTATCTCCTAGCATGGGGGGTGGACCTCAGGATTCCACATGGTTAGGTGGATGTGATTTATTTCCATTGGTTTTCCCTTTTCATTGTTCGTATGCGAGGAGGATGTATCTCGTGTGATAGATTCCAAATCTTGTACTAGTTTGAGGAGACAGTTATGTATGTTCATGTACTAGTCTTATGTATTAGTTGAATCATGTAGTGTAATCTTAATGTATGTATTCCAATGTAATTAGGAAGGTGATAGTGTAACAATGTAATGATGTATTCATGTGTAAGGAAAAAATATATATGTACTTGATTCTGATGACTATTTATTTGATGTTTTTCATTTAATGCGATCGATTCAAAATGAATTATTGATGTTAGTTAATTCATGATGTATGTTAGATTTTGTTAATCGATTTGTCAGTAATGCAACCATGGAACCTTAGAGGACATAATGATTAGTTTAATGTTATGTGCAGATATGTTTGACATTACTTTGTTATCTCATTCATTTAAAAAAATGTCCTATTTGTATAGTATTATTGTGTTATTCTCTGGAGTTCCATGGCAGGGTGTTACACCTGGTATTAGAGCCCAAGTTACAACATTGGGACCTCTGGATTGTTGTTGTTTCTTTAGGTTAAGCATTTTTCTCCTTGTGGCAAGTTGGTAATTGTACCTCACCTATGTGCCTTAGTATGACGTTAGAAGGTTGATAAATTTATAGACTTGTTCTTTGATTCTAGAAGAAATAAATTCTTTATGCCTTGTTTTACTTGTGTCTGCTATGTGTTCTCTCTCCTTCTTTTTGGAAAATGTGATGATATATCTGACAATGTACATTTCCTAAATATTAGTGCTTGCTGATTTGTTGAGGCCTTGAGTTCCTCTTGTGGTCTCTCATGCTTTAGAAGAAAGAGGCAGGATTACTATTAGTGCATGTAATTAGGAATGTGGTATTTACTCCTCTAGCAATGTGAATATCCTGTACCCATTTTATGTGGGGTGTTGTGAAAGGCTAGTGATGTTTTGTGTTCCCTAGTTTGGTGAAGTAATCATACTTGGGGGATATGTTCAGCTATGGGTGTGGAAGCACCATAGCACCTTTATGTTAACTGCATTGTTTTTGTATATGTGTAAGTATTGAAGTGATTTAACCATTCGGTGGCATTATGCATCGTGAGCCATGTGGTTATGTGGTGTTGTCGTGTGTGGGATATCTTAAAGGGGTTGCTTGATAATCTGATATCTATCTCCTAGTTGGCTATGACCTCATGTGGAAGTTTTGTTGTGGTTTATGAAATTTATCATTTTGTAAGCTTGTGTGAGAACCGTGTGCAGGAGATCAAATTGGAGCTTGTGTTAGATCCATGAGATCATGAATGTGATACTGTAAGTCAATTATAGTTTTGAATTATTCTTGTGTGTGACATCATACATTCCCTATGTAAATATCTTCTTGCATAAGGAAGTAATTGCATATGTTCATAGCTTGGTAAAATGAAGTTGTACTGCATTATTAAAGATAGAAGTTGTTTGTAAATAAGTAGCGACTATGTTGCCTTAAATCCTTGTATAAGAGTTGCTTAGTTATGAGAATGTAAATAACTTAATTATCTGTGTATATGGTGTACGTTCTCTAATGTATTCTGGACCTTGTGTCCTTGGGTGTTGTGTAGTGGATACTCCCTTTTTGTGGCTAAAATTAGTCACATCATAATGTGGATTTGTTTTGTAATTTGGTTGTTTTGAAATTTTTGACAATTGTTTCTTGTGTCGTTGGGGGTTAATAGTGAATTTTGATAGGAGTAGTCACCAAAACTCTTTTCTTTATACTTCATTTATTGTTGAAAATTGCCAACACTTTGTGACTTAAGATTGAATTTGATTATTTCCCCACTTGGGTTTGCATTTTTAAAAAAAAATTCTATGGTGGCTATTCTGGGTTTGTTTCTATTGGTCCTGACATTTCGTATTAAGTGTTGTTTCTATCATGTTCATTTCGAACCTCTGATAGTATATTCAAGGGAGGACTCCACGGAGAATTGTACTTTTCATGTTTGGTAATCAGTCGGAACCATAGGGAAATATGAGATGAGATATATTTTTCCTTGTTAATATGTGAATACAATTCTTTAAATTGAATGAAATTCTTAAAATATGTGTGATTGGTTATAAGTATATCACATGTTATGCCTTAAAGGTAAATAATTGATGTACTTCTTGTCTTTATTGAATGACTGTGCTTATCTTATGAACAATTGATTAATATGGATGCATATGTTGGCAATAGAAAATTGCAATACTAATATGTTATGTTTCCACCCTAGTCTGTGACTTCCAGTTGTAAGTCAAGTTCTAGGGGGAGGATGTAGTGCCCCTCATTTTACCTTCTATTAGACTGATAGATATCCTACTAGGACTAGACATTTTGACATGTTGTTGGATGGGAGACTTACTGTTATGATGTTAGTTGATGTTACCTAGTTGGTGATAGACTTACTGCTATGATGACATTTGATGATGTTTTAGTTACTGGTGTTTATGTTTATGCTACAACTGGTTTATGGACATACTAGATGTTGTGGATTAATTTAATTCTATGCTTTATGTGTTATTTGATCATGGTTATGATGCTATTATTGATGATTTCTTGTATTGATCGTTATATAACTGATTGTTCTACCTTGATTGTTCAGCAACTAGTTGTATGAATAATGTAGTTACTTGTTGATGTGTTTCTGTGAAAGGAACAGTGTCACATTACTCATGCATGAGTACCTTGCTACACTATGACTTCCTTTCACTATGTGTATGACTGCATGATTACATATATCTACATGTTCGACCATGTTTGTTGTAGGCTGCAGGTACCAGGCATTGACTCCACCTAAATTAGCAGGTCTAAGTGTACCTTAACCAATGGAATCTGTTGAACATAGTTAACATAAGGTCCCTAGTTGTTATCATCCTTGAAAAGGATAAAAACCAATATTTCATCAAGTCGTTGTCGTCAGTTTGGGCAGGACTGTCTGTCTCCATTATTGTGTGATCTTGTTTTTTGACTATGCAAAATGGTTGAAGGTATTGTGGGTATTTGGATTATTTAGTTGGAATTGTCTGATCGATGTTTGGTTAATTGTTATATTTAAATAAAATTATTTGGTTAAGAAAGGCATTTTTTTGATAAATAAATATAAATACCTAATGTAAATTGTAGTTATATGCAAAATATATTATATTGTAATTTAGGGTCAATGAATAATAATAATAATTATGAAATAAATAAAATGTTATAAAAATAGAATTATAAAGGTATTATTAAATGTAAATAAATTTGACAAATAACTATTTATGGATAAATATGAGTTGTTATATAATAAATATATAATATATACTAAAATAAATAAAGCAAAATTATACTAAAGGTTGTAAATTAAAAACTATTGCAAAAATGAAAAGTGGAAATGATTGTCAGTTAGTTGGCATTGGATCATGTGTCGAGCCTCCTTAAAAGGTGGAAGAAGGTTTTGGAAAGAGGGGGAGGATCTCTCTCTAAAAAGGAATTATGAGGATTGATTTGGGGGAATCCTCGGGGGAAGATTGCAGAGATTGGTATGCAGCTACAACAATTGATCTCGGCATCAAATCTTCAGTGAATCAAACATTGGATCCAGGTTCTACTGATTCCTGTACTTTATCTTACTTTTCTTTTGAAGCCCTTTTTAATAAATCAATTATTACATGCTTTGGCATGCATCCTCTTTAGCCAAATACATGGCATTGCATTTTTTGTTGCCTATAAATATGATTTATTTCCTCTTTGATAACAGGGATCGGCATTACTGTGTACCATTAGAAATGTTATGGTTGTTAGCCAATATGCGCATACACCCTATTTTATGATATCTGAATGTGTTAAACCAATTCTAGTTAACTTTGTAACTGATTATACATGAATCAGCTTTGGATTGTTTTGGAATGAATGTGTTAAATCAATTCCAATTAACTCTGTAACTGAATGGATAGGAATTAGCTTTGGATTGTGTTGGAATGATTGTAGATTCAGTTCTATGGACTAATCGGGACTATTTATTTTATTATTGGGTTTGAAAATTGAATTTTTTTAATGCAGTATATTTCAATAGGTACCGCCCCTGATCAATAAATTCATAGCGCACACTCTTTTCAAGTTCAAATAGAAGAGCTGACTGGCTGGCTGTGGTCTCGTAATTAAGACTACCCATTCCATGGCTAAATGACCCAAGTTCAAATCTGATCGGAATTGGAGTTCAATGGGTGTGTACAAAAATAGGAGTTTGCCCTCCCTAGTCTTGGTCAGAACCATCCAAATGAGTTATGTGGCATCTCAATATGATCAAAGAATAATTTGCAATCTCATATTATTTCCTCCCTCACAATAAAAACATTAGAGAGAAATAAAGGGGACCTCCTCTTGATCTGTTCAACTCTTTGAGCATGGTCACATTACAATACTAGTCTAGATGTGATTGCACAATCTATAAGCACAATATAGCTATCATCTTTTAGATCTACACAGCTGTGTGCATCTAGAACACATTCAAAATGTACAATGTTAGAATCCAAAGACTGTGAGGGCATCGTTGCATTCCATAGACATTATCCTCTGAGACATTTGATATAGCCAACACAGATTTAATTGGCATCTCAATGACCAAGTTTAGGGTGTCTTTAGATCACCCAGCAACAGGCTAGTTGGTCAACCATGTACACATAACTATCACTATAGGTGTGATGCAATTAGGGATATAAATGTGATTGAAGTATGCACTGCTCTTAGCCTCTAAACCTGTCTAGTCACGCAGATATGGTGAAGGCTATAGAGATTGGCTTTTAAACTAGCCAATCACTTTTTCTTGAAAGTTCTTAAAATCTTTTAAATAAAATCCATTTTGTACATATCCTGCAATCATTACATTCTATGTGACGATACCTCTTTGAGGCAATTCGCTCAACTAGTACGCTACCTACCTATGCTATCACAATTACATCTGTTTGGAAAGTTTCTAAAGCTTTTCAACATTTCCATCTAGGCAACGAAGCTTATTAGTGTTTAAACAAATTCATCCACTATTCTATTCATTATACAAGACAAACTTCTATCATAATCTATATTCTCAATGCATCTCCTTTAATTTCTTTCTACTAAACCGGAGTACCTTAAGAGCTCTCCTAGAAAATAGTAGGAACCCCAATATTGTAGAGTATGAAATGTGCAAACTGTATAGCCCAGGTTATAATGTACATTCTCTTCACTGCATGGTAAATAAAATACAATTCCACTGCTGCTAGTTTTGCAGAAAATAGTATATAGTTCTAAGTGTTCCAAAATCATTGAAGGAAGCTGGTTAAATATGAAGTTTGTCTTATGAAATTAAAATAGCACCTATTATGGTTTCAAATGTTTAAATAGTTAAGATAGATAATTCACATGATCCTCAGCTGCATTGGAATCATAAATTTACCAAGTCCCATTAGGTTGAGCTTAAACAAATGATTTATAAAACCATATAGTTCTGTATATAATCTATATTACAAGGGTGAGCGTTTATGTACTCACCAAATACATGACCAACTAAAATCTCTTTATCTGATAAAGCATTGGGCATCTATAATAGATAGATTTGTAAGCAGCAAATTGGCATAGAGTGAGAAAGCACCTAAAACAACTGTGCCAATATTTCCCAGATCATATATACAACTACCACCACCACTAAGATCATGCAAAACCTGTGTTGCACAATCATTTTACCAACCTATTGTAAAAGATGTCAAAGTTGCTCTCACCCGTAGATTTTAATCTGATATTTGTTTTTATCTACCATTACATATTAGGCCTCGATGTTATAGTTGAAGTAGAAATGCTTATAAATTAATTATTATAGGCTATTTTAACAATTTTATTTGAGAACTTATCATACAACCTTCCTTATAATTTGCTGGTATAAAGATGACAATGACTTAGAAAAAAAATTGCAGAATTCAAACTACAACTTAGAGGTTACAATAATTCAAACTTTCCTTAGCCTTTTTGCCTAAGAAAATGTTTGTCAACTTGCTCTTCACCATCCATGATCCCTATGCCTTTTCTGTTCTCTAGTTTCCTATGTATCCTTTGTCACATGCTAGTATATCCTTAGAGGAAACATTACCCAACATGGCTAAACTGCTGCAAGCTCAGAGTGTCTAGGGAATAAGGTCAAAAATGACTGATGGCATACTACAATTAGAAGTAATAACATGACCAGGAGTTATGAATGAGGATGACTGTCAGTCTTAGTGTTGAAGCTCTTGCCAATTGTCATTGTATAACTATAAGATTATGTGTAGCTTTATCTCCTCTATAAATTTTGGAGTAAAATAGATAAGCATGTTATAATAGATGATGTTAGTGAATGCCTCTGTATTACCAAATATCTGAGTTGTTAGGAGAAGTATGTTACGTTGTATCTCAGTTTAGGAATATAGTGCCATGTATAAGCTAATGTGTACCAAAGATTTTATATGTAATATATAATATGTTTTAGTAAATATTATGTAAGGTGAATACTTTTAGGTTTGAGATAAATTAGAATCAAATGTTAGGAGAAGAAAATGTAGAGTTACTCTTTCAAGAAGGATAAGGAGGTATTGTTCAAGGTATGACTACAAGTATCCTAAAAGTCTATGATCTCATTTATTCTATCATGGATCAATAACTGGTATTAATATGATTAAGTTGTCAATGTTCTTAGTTAGTATAATTAAGGCTTGTGATATGATTGCCTAAATAGAATTAGTCTAAGATAGTACTATTTATGGTCTTTAGATGTAAAATGATTTGGAGTTCGATCTAATGAATTATAAACTATGTCATTGTTTTGGGTTGGATGGTCATTCTATTCTGTCAAGTTAGAGATATAGTTTTGTTCTTTTAAGGAGAATATAATGAGAAGATTAACTCATATTTATTATCTCCTAAATTATCAATATTATAGGTCTTTTTATGTGAAATCCATTTTGATAATTGGATGAAAGTATATTTATTACTTAATCATTATTTAAGTAAAAGGTTAAAGTTACTAATGTCTAATCATAAATTATGTGTAAATGTGAACTATCGCATCTAAGCTTGATTGTTAACTAATTTTGCATGGAATAATTGAATTATTTACTTATAGTGATAATTGTGTATTTTTCAAATGACATATTTGTCCTTGTCTAGATCTTATATATAATATTTCTCTAATGATAATCTTTATCACTTTCTTAACCTAATTGGGTAAAGATTAGTTAGTCAAGACTCATAATTAGTGCATTATATCATATGTTGCAATTGTGGTGTTGTAACTGAATTATTGATGAAGGATCTTAGTTTGGTATATTAGATGATGATGTGCATTTGAGAGTGAATGTTGATATGAAACTATTGTGTTATAGTGATGTCAAGTGTCTGTGTTATTGGAAAAGTTGATTCCAAAGGCCAAGAGGGGTAGTCGTGTGTCTGACTTGTGAATATGTAATCTTGCTAATGGTTGAATATGTATTGGTTATATGTAATGTTGACTCTCCTCTGTTTATGGATTCATGTGGTTATGATGACTGTGCAAGATGGATAATACCTTGCTCAGTGTACCTATTCATTTTGGTATGATACATGTGCAAGATGGATAATGCCTTGCTCAGTGTATCTATTCATGTGGTTATGAATTGTATGCAAGAAGGTAAATGCCTTGCATTGTATATGTGTAATTATCATTATGATGGTAATTATCTTGCTTGATGGATAGGGTCTTCTAGATGCAGTGAAGGGGGAGTGGCTTTCAATATGGGGCTAGTGCCCAAAGTGGCTTGTCAGGATAACCCATTGGAAGTTGTTAATCCAGTGATAACTTAATAATAAATTTAGAGGGTTGGGTAGTTTCCACACTAAATAAGATAATTGGATGCCTCACCCATGCCTATAGTGCTTGTTTAGGGTAAGGATGGGATGAGAAGGCTGTGGTTGGAAAATCAACTTCCTTTTCCTCACGAAAGGAATGTTGGTTCCACTTGTGTCACCGTATGGGTCTGACGTTTAATCAGAGACTGTTAGGATAACCCATGTTAGGACCATGCAATGACACTCACCACTATTGCAGCCTAGCATTCCCTAGTTGAGATCTTCCCATGTGTTGTGTGATTGCCTCTAGAAGTGATGATTGAGTTGCTTGTGTTATTGACCTGTGTTGTTGTTGTCATGTGTAGTTCTTGCTCCTTATAGTCTAATGTCTACCTGACTATTTGTTAGAGTGGGACCTTATGTTATCTCCTAGCACGGCGGGTGGACCTCAGGGTTCCACATGGTTGGGTGGTTGTGCTTTATTTCCTTTGGTTTTCCCTTGCCATTGTTCGTATGCGAGGAGGATCTATCTTGTGTGATAGATTCTAGATCTTGTACTAGTTTGAGGAGACAATTATGTATGTTCATGTACTAGTCTTGTGTATCAGTTGAATCATGTACTGTAATCTTAATGTATGTATTCCAATGTAATTAGGAAGGTGATAGTGTAACAATGTAATGATGTACTCATGTGTAAGGAAAAATTGTATATGTACTTGATCCTGATGATTATTTATTTGATGTTTTTTATTTAATACAATAGATTTAGAATGAATTATTGATGTTAGTTAATTCATGATGTATGTTAGATTTTGTTAATCGATTTGTCAATAATGCAACCATGGAACCTTAGAGGACATAATGCTTAGTTTAATGATATGTGCAGATATGTTTGACATTACTTTGTTATCTCTTTCATTTAAAAAAAAAATGTCCTATTTGTATAGTATTATTGTGTTATTCTCTAGAGTTCCATGGTGGGGCGTTATAGATCTGACTCACCAATAGGATGAAGCATACCAACTTACACCTTCAGAGCACAAACTTCTCTTCTTACTACTAGCTACATGTATTCCCATCCTTTTTTGGCCACATAGTCTATCATTTCCTCCTTGCTAAGCATAGTGTAAATTGATTAACTCAATTCTATTTAGTGTAACGCACCTAACTAACCCTTTAAAGGAATCACAAACAAACAATGTCTTCATCATATCTAAGGTAAATGATTTTCAACACAAAATGCAGGCATTCTGTTTTACAAAGGTAATTTAGAAATTTCTATCTAAATTTTAAGTAATACAAACTTCTACTTAAAGATTCGAATTTCATATCTAGCTTTATTTTCTAAAAGATAAGGATTCCATCTTGCCTCTAATAGATTAGTGTAATAAAGATGGGGAGTTAACTAAAAGTTAAAAAACAAATAGAGAAAGACATTTCCTGGGTTAATAGAGTATGGAAATTTCCATTATTCTAAGTCATTCCTCATATCATAATAGAAAAGAATGCATACAATGTTGGTATTTCCAATAGGAAGGATGTGTACCACAAAAGATTTCAATTCAAACCCCACGATTAATTACACTAACAACATTAATCAATGTTCATTCTTTTCATACATCTTTGCTCTCTTGATTTGCTTAGATTCTCAACACGTATTTACCAAGTGTGTGAAATTCTTGAAGATAAAGTAAGTCCTACAAAGACAAAAAGGAGATCCCATGTAGTGCTCTTGGGCTAGTCATACTATACTAAAGGTCTAAAAGTTAAAACAATTCAGATAGAAACTGGGAGAAGAAGAAAATTTGGATTTTCTTAATAGTATGATATATCCTTTCTCTCAAATTGTGAATCCTCGATTCTTATCATCTTTCCTTTTTCTCAAACAATGGAAAATTGTAACCAAATCATGTATACTCACTAGTTGTATTCATTTCAGAATATTGTTTCACACATAAAAGGTGATCCCATGTGTGTTGGGTAAAAGACCTCAACAGTTCAACCCATCACTCATAGAAATAGAAAATGTCGACTGCTAAATGTAGTATGACAGTCAAATGTCGATGTCGAGAATAGGGGAAGACAAAAACATCAAAGAATAGCCATATATGATAGATGGTCACTCTCTATTACTCAAAAAACATCCCCTAAAATATGTCTGCAGAAATCAAAGATGCATCCTCTCTTCACATAAAAAAAATAAAAATCACCATTAAATTGAGATGCACTTAACCTGAAACTTGAAAGGGTGGGTGGGTCCTACACAGATTCATATTAGGAAAAATATATATAGAATATAGGAGATCATAAAAAGTATTCAATCTTCTACCGTAACAAAATTTTAATCTTACACTACCACTCATAAGATATAATGTCATTGTTTAAACATAGATCAAGGCTAATTTTTATTAACCAGCTTTGAGAAAGTTTCAAGTAGCTTGCATTTCAAACTCTCACAAGCAATTAAGGTGTCCACTCATCTCCATTACTATCTTCATTTAATGAGCTTACTTTAGTCAAGTCCTCATCCTCAGATTAGAGTAGCATTCTATTTACATGGAAAAAGTGTATGCTGTAATATGATAGACCGAAATGGGTATAATTCATAAAAAATGTAAAGAATCTGATCTTAACATGGACTCTTGAAGCACATGCTATCTTTTGAGTTCTGACCAAGCTCCCAATGCCATCACCAATCTTCCTTCTGCACCATCTATTTTCAGGTAGTGTGAAAGAGGAAACAGGGTAGGCTGATGAGATTATAGTCCCAAATCCCCAAAAACTAATTACTAATGTAAGCACTAAAAACATTGATTAATAAGGGGAAGGTATGCAGGACACATCTACTAGCTTCTAGGATTTCTAATTTATTTTCTTTTCTTTAATGTTTGATAAGTTGATTTTAGCAAAATAATTTGCTAGGATAAGCACCTCTTAACACAATTTCATTTCATCTACATGTTTTGCATGTTTTATTTATTGCACTTATTAGAAACATGAATCCTTTTGTACTGCTGCTGAAGTGCACCTTTGCTTTGGTATCACCCGGATGTTCTCCCTGCCTAAATCCTCAAAGCTCCCAAGTGTTGCAACTTGGTGCTCTGATAGCTATGTAACACCACTCTAGAATAATTGAAATAAATCTTAAGGTAAATAAAAATAATAATATAGTATTATACTCTCTTAAAATTTTCAATGCAAAATTTAGTTTAATATCACAAGAAGGAATGAATAAATCAGATCTTCTAGCAGTTGCACATAAATTTTAATTTGAAAAAGTACAGATTATCATTAATGGAATATTAGATAGATGAACAAAATTTGAAGAAAATTCTCATTAATGATGGACAAGGAATTTACATTTATCTATTTATTTATACAGTAACTCTGGTATAGAAGCTTTAGTTGCCAGAGACAATAAACCAAAAGAACGATTAATCTACTAATTTTCTTCAGAGTCTCTAGAAAATAATCATCACTGCATAACTTTCAATCCCTACAAAAAAATCAATTGTTTAGTATCTCTTGCATTAGTAAACCATATGCTAACGAGTTAGATGATATAATCAATCAATACTTATTATGAATCAAAAGTAATAACATTCTACAAAATCGTAATAACATCGATTTAATTTATTGTTATGCTAATCGGAGTTCTATGAAACGAACTACATGTTATTCTATAACTGTTATTTAATGATTACAATGCAAATTTCTTTTTCAACAATAATAATAAGCATGACTGGGCATCCATGTTGGCCTTGGCCATCTCCACTCCATATAGAAAACATGAATAATTCACATTTAGGAATAGAATATTATCTGTAGTGTCCACAAATGATTTCCTACGATTCGTTCTATAATAAAGAAATTATATAGATATATCATCATAAATCATATTCTAGGAATAATACATGTGTATCTAAAAACTGGCATATACCATATTTAAGAAAACTTTTTTTTTAAACCAGAAAAAGGTGGCGAAGCACCCATAGAATTAATAGTAACTTATAAACATGAAAGAACAAGGGCTTCACGCCCAGAAGTCCATCCCAAAATAATTACAAGTAAAGGTCCTGAAACGACCTGATAAAGCAATAAAAACAAAACAACACGGCCCATGGAAGACCTGGTAACACAAGATTTAAATCAGCAAGGAAAAGAGACCAAACCGCCACACCAGAGCAGGACACATAAGACGAAGCCCCAATTCCATGAAAAGCCCCCACGCAGAAACACAGAGGCAGGAACCAAAAAAACCACGGGACCACCCACAGCGAGAAAAATAAGACAAAACATGAACCACCGCCAACCTGTTATCCTGCACAAGGGGAGACAGAAGGCCGTTGACGAAGCTTAGGCCGTTGGCGGAGCTGCCGGCAGTTCCCTTGCTTCCATGTCCACTGTGGCCGAAGACTGCCCCCCATCCTCCAAATCCACCAGGGCATAATAAGGCATCCCACACATCCACAGGATATGGTGTGTCTCTGAGAAATAACATTGTGGCCGAAGACTGCCCCCCATCCTCCAAATCCGCCAGGGCATAATAAGGCATCCTGAGAAATTTTTGCCTACAATGTAGCTTCATTGGTGTTGTCATTGATGGCAACAAAGATCATCCCACACATCCACAGGATATGGTGTGTCTCTATCGGAAGTCAGATTGAAGAGCTTTCAGGTCCGATAAGCAAGAACAGAGCATGTAGAAGGTCTAACAGTCAGGTCTGGATCTGTTAAAAGAAGTATCCTTATAAAGTGCAGACTTGGGGAAGTCAAGAGGTGTTCCTTGACTGATACATTCTAGGGTTTGAGCCTCTGGTGTTGAAAGAGTGAAGAGATATAAGCTTCTAAGTACTGGGGTCCGGTTTGGTAGAATAGACAGAGGAAGAACTGACAGGCAGAGCATCAGAAGTTATTCCAGATGAGATGTTGATGGTGATAAAGATTCCTAAGGTATCATTCATGATTGGCCAACTTGTTAGACAACTTCTATAAATTTCTTTTTGATCCGCATCCTTGGGAAGCAAGGATTCAGCCGACAGACTAAAGTTTGGGAAATATTGACTATTTCGGATGCCGACTAGAAAGAGGATGAAATCCTTTGTGCAGATATATATTCTAGATGGATTTTAATGAGGTAAGTTGTTGTAGTATTGTGTGGTGTGCGAAGAAAAGGAGAAGTGTAGAGTGAAAGCAATAAGGAAGGTCTGGTATGTGAAAGGACAGAAGCACAAAAGAAGAGGAAGGATGAAGTGCAGCGGATCAGTGTATTGAGCCTAACTAGAACTAAACCTCAGCATATGTGGATGCTTCTCATCAGTTCAAGGATCTTGTTATTCTTCTTACATCTTGTAGACAGTGAGTCTCTTATAGGTAGTGAGCCTCTTGTGAGCAATGTGCTCAGGTAGTAAGCCCTAATTGGCAAGTGCCATCTTGTATTTCTATTCTTCTAATAGAGAATATAATCTTGGGTTAATCACCCAGTGGTTTTCTCCTTTAATAGGGTTTCCACGTCAAAAATATTGTGTCATGTGTATTCCCATTTCATGGTTATGTTTGCTTATTTGAATTGATGCTGCATTAATTAATAAGAAAGTTCAGAAAGCTGAAATAATTAAGATAACTAATTCACCCCCCTCTCAGTTATCAACAATTGGTTGTTCTTTTTGGACTAGACTTTTGTTGTGTAATTTCTTTGTTATATACTAACGATGAGCCAAGATCTTTTAGGGAGACTGTTTGTTTGAAGGATAGTGAGCGTTGGATGCAAGCCATGCAAGAGGAGATGATGGCCTTAGAAAACTGTCACACTTGGGATCTTGTTATTTTGCTAGGAGGAAGAAAACAAATTGCTTGTAAGTGGGTGTATAAGAAGAAGATCAAAGCATATGGATGGTTAGATTGATACAAGACTAGACTAGTGGCCAAGGGCTGCTCCTAGAGAGAGGGAGTTGACTTTGGTGAAATTTTCTCTCTTGTTGCTAAGTTATCTTCTATTAGATTCCTATTATCCATCGTAGTACAAGGAAACTACATTGATAAGTAAACCTTGACTTTTATTGTCTAGTGGTTGATAACTCATGAACTAGTTGGAAATAATTTGAAATTCAAGCACACAGTAATAGTTTTTCTCATTTTTTGCTTATGTTGTGATAACTTGGAAAATGTTACTTTAAGCCAAATATTATAATGGAAATGATTGATAAAAGAATTGGCTAAGTCCCTAAAGGACTGAATAGAAGAATAAGGTAAAGAGTTAAAATTGAATAAAGGGCATGTTTTCAAGATTTGTGGGATTATATGAAAGAAACCACTCATCATAAATGTAATTTAAACAAGTTGCATTTAAAGAACATATGTGAGTCAAGGGCTCACCTTTAGCACTATACATTTCAAACCAAATCACTACGAATTTGATTGGTAATGGATAAATAAGTAAGTCATGGGCCAATAGATTATGTGATAATTTAGCTGATAGATCCCTTTTGGGATACTCTTTCTATTCAATGGTACACATTTTAATATCCTTCATCTCACTCATGATGGTGGCCAATTGAAGGGAAAGGTTGGTGATGTAGACAAAATAATGGGAATAGGATGAATCAAAGAGGGAGTTGTATAAACAAGGAGGATATGAGTAGTCAAAGGAGGATTGGAAGAAATAAAAGGATATAAGTAATCAAAGGTGAGTGTATATGGGTACATATCAATATAAATAGATAGATGTATAGGAATGTAAGGTGTGGCTATGGATATGATACAAAAGGGTGGAAGAATCAACAAGGGACATATAAATGGAAGGGATGAAAGTAGGTGTGAAGATGGTTGGAGGTCCTTAGTAAACTATGGGAGGTTGAGTGATTTATAACACCTAGGGTTTGGGAGCTCATATGTAAACTATGGATAGGTGAATAATGGATATGACCTAGGGGTAAGCAACATGACTCCCCACATGAGGAGTTTGTTTGTCTTTAATTATTTTTCATATATAGCCTTAATTATATCTATGCCATGTTGTCTAGTGAGAAGTACCTTAATAAGACCAATGACAAATGAAGTGGACATATTATCATTTAGATTAATTAATTGATTGCACAAATATTTCAATTTATCACCCATCTCATATTTCTATTGATTTTCAACACTTTTCATAAGGACATATGATCATAATATTCTTCTTCCTCATTAGAATGCAACATGTTATCGTCCTAAGAAGTCAGCTAACATTATGTGATATGTCCCAGTCAGCTGGTAAAACCGAATTCTGCTCCGTCAAACTCTTGACCAATTCAGAACTTCAGAAAGCCAGTCAAACGTTAGACTGTGATGTTTAGGGATAAGCCCAGTCAATAAAACAAGCATAAAATCAGCCACACCATAGAATCAGGTGCAGCTCTAAATCAGCGGCGGCAGCTCTAAATCAGCCGCCCTGGCATTGGCATTTTTTATATTTGAAGGGACATGGATGCTCTTGCATTCTTCATTTCATGCCTCCAATTTCTTAGTTTTATCTCGTTGCTTTGTTTGCTTTTATCATGGCTTTTATGAGAACTCTCCTTGGTCTTTTTTGTTTCGTCTTTCCCTGTTTTGTTTACGAGTTTTACAACGCAGACGAGCAGAAGAAAGAGAATCATCAGAATCGCAATGACAGTGCCTCACCAGAAGAGGCTGAAAAGTGGAATTGTAATGAGAGGGACTCAGAAGAGGAAGTTGATTTCAAGCATCTCCATTCCTCCTCTTCTTCTTCTCAAAGTAGTCCCAAACAGAATTATTATAGACACGCATCTCTTTCAGAAGACCAACCTGGGGATGACGAGAGGCAACCAACACAGGTAATAAGTCTGCCATTTAATATTTTTTAATTTAATTTGTTATAAAGGCCTTCCTTTTATTGTTGAAATAGTAATAATAATTATAAAGTGTTTTAAAAAAAATTATACAATTTTATATTTTTAATATTTTTTTCGCTTAAAATATATAAAGTAGTGAAATGTCACTACACTAAACATACATTTGATGAATATTTTTTTGCATGTAAAAATACAAATTGAAAATGTAAATAGTTTTATTTTTATTTTGTAGTTTAAAAATAAATGTTAATAATATTTGTGTTTATATATTTTGTATTATTTGTAAATTAATTTTGGTTTTTCTTATATTTTGCAGTTTTCTGAATTGTTGGAATTTTGGCGAAAGAAAGAGAGGAATTATACTACACCCAAAATATCTTAATGATTTGATCTAGACAAATGAAAATAAAACTTATTTGATATCCCCAGACTGTAAAATACAAAACTGTATATGAGAGTTGTATTTTTAATTATACTTAACCTGTTCTAGAATTCCATTGTCCATGTCCTATTTTTTTTTTAATTGTTGTTTCCAAAAAATTTATCATTAATGGTAATGATTGTTGTTATGTACAAGCCTGTAAATATAAATAGCAATATTTATGTATTTAGTTGAGTATATTTTATTATGCTTTCTATTTATTATTTATTTTAAATGTTTTTTATTTTATTTTTAATTAAATTTAATATTTAATTTTAAATTTAAATAATCAACAAAACTAATAACTAAGATTTTCACAACCACTTAATTTTTATTTTATTCTAATTGTACAACTAAAATCTGTTATATTAAATTCTATTTTCTATATTTTAAATGTAATATTGATTGATTTATATTTTGAAGTCTTATAAACCTAAAATGTGAATGTATATGAAATAACAAATAAACAAATTAAAAACAACCCCTAAATTTTCTAAATTTTCTTAAACACGTCTACCCACTAAAACAAAAAAATCTTATGTAGCACTCCTATATTACAAAAAAAAATCTTATGTAGCACTCCTATATTTCAAGCGGGCTTCTCCACAATCCACAATTGTTATGAGTTGCAGGCTATTCATAACAGCGTAGCTCACAACATTGAAAATAGTTTTATCGTTTATGTGGAAGAGGTCACCTTAGATATTTTAAAGATGAAAGAAAGTATGGATTAAACAACATTTGTGCTTGATAGAAAGGGCTAAAAAATATTAAACATTGTGTTGAAGTTTTTTTTATCTTTCAATAAATTTCAAGGTCCAACGAATATGGTTTGAGGTTCTCGAAAGACTTGAATGTTTAGATTTTCAGGTTTTTCCCAAAGTTGAGCCTAATCTAGATTTGCAGACCTCGACTCGATGTCAATTTCCTGCTTTGTTCTATGTCAATTTCCACCCGTATTTTCCCTACCCAGTTTTTGGTTCTGCTTTGTTCCTGTTTAGAAGCTTTTCAACTTTTCAAAATGCATCATTCTATTTCTTTGTATTTTGTTGGGTGTGAAGGTTGCATTACATGTAGTTTCAACTAAACCCATTGATTACATTTAGTTTCTCTACCATCGGCTTGAGGCGCAAGAGGCTTTATGCACCCCAATATTCTTTCCCGTTCCGGAGCTTCAGCAGTGATAAAACCGCCACGGTAAAGGTAAAGTTGAGCTTTTTTAAAACTGTTGCTCCTGCCCAGTTAACTATCAACCGTAAAGTTGAGGGTATGGACATTCATCAAAGCATAAATAATGGAGGAATTTTGTCAGATGTTGTAGTTGCAACCGGTATCCAAAATGTGGAAGCATAATCAAGGGACGTAAACTGTTTGACAAAATGACTCAAAGAAATGTGGTCTCATGGAATGCTACTAGCATATTTATATTAAATATAATATATCTAAAGTACGCCGAGAGATATCCTTCTCGAGGCGCCTAATGTTAGGATTAGTGATTAAAAAAATAGGCGCCTCGAGAAGGATATCTCTCGGCGTACTTTAGATATATTATATTTAATATAAATATGCTAGTAGCAACCGGAGCCGCAAGCCTAATTCTAACACTAATTATAATATATTAAAACATATTATATTAGATATATCTTTTATAATATATCTAATATATTATTATAATATATTATATAATATAATAATATATTATATTAAATCCAAGTCTAACCCTAAATCTAACCCTAACCCTAACCCTCACCCTAACCTTTATTTAAACCCTAAGCATAGCTCTAATTTTAACCCAAAGGCTGATCCTAATTACAACCTTATCCCTAAGCTTAATACTAAACTTAACCCTAATGGTAACCCTAACCTTAAGTTTAATCCTAACATTAACCCTAATTATAGTTGTAACCCTAATTCTAACCCTAACCCTAACCCCAACCCTAAACCCTAAACCTAATCCTAATTTTAAAGTTAACCCTAACCATAACACTTATTCTAACCCTAAACATAGCTCTAATTTTAACCCTAACCCTAATCCTAACTCTAACCCTAAGCTTGACTATAATTCAAAACCTAACCCTAACCTTAATACTAACCTTAACCCTAATTGAACTTTAACCCTAACTCTAATTTGAACCCTAATCCTAATTGTAACTCTGATTATTACCTTAATTGTAATAGTAAGCCACCTTAATTCTAGCCCTAATTCTAATAGGAACAATAACCCTAATTCTAATCATAATGTTGATCTACCCTACTCTAACCCTAATTTTAAATCTAATAATAACCCTAATTCTAACCCTTAACTTAATCCTAATTCTAACTATGATTTTAACCATAACTCTAACCTAAATTCTAACCCTAACTCTAGCCTTAACCCTTTCTATAACTCTAATGCTTACCCTAAACCCTAAACCTAATCCTAATTTTAAAGCTAACCATAACCATAACCCTTATTCTAACCCTAAACATAGCTTTACTTTTAAGCCTAACCCTAACTCTAACCCTAAGCTTGACTATAATTTGAAACCTGACCCTAACCTTAATACTAACCTTAACCCTAGTTGAACTCTAACCCTAACTCCAATAGTAACCAACCTTAATTCTAACCCTGATTCTAATAAGAACCCTAACCCTAACCCTAACCTAATTATAATCAAAACACTAATTCTACCCTAATGATAACCCTAATTTTAAATCTAACCCTAACCCTAAATCTAACCCTAATCCTAACCTTTATTCAAACCCTAAGCATAGCTGTAATTTTAACCCTAAGGCTGATCCTAATTGCAACCTTATCCCTAAGCTTAATACTAAACTTAGCCCTGATTGTAACCCTAACCCTAAGTTTAATTCTAACATTAACCCTAATTATAATTGTAACCCTAACCCTAACCTAAACCCTAAACCCTAAACCTAATCCTAATTTTAAATCTAACCCTAACCATAACCCTTATTCTAACTCTAAACATAGCTCTAATTTTAACCCTAACCCTAATCCTAACTCTAACCCTAAGCTTGACTATAATTCAAAACCTAACCCTTACCTTAATACTAACCTTAACCCTAATTGAAATCTAACCCTAACTCGAATTTGAACCCTAATCCTAATTGTAACTCTGATTCATACCTTAATTGTAATAGTAAGCCACCTTAATTCTAACCCTAATTCTAATAATAACCCTGATTCTACCCTACTCTAACCCTAATTTTAAATCTAACAATAACCCTAATTCTAATCATAACCTTGATTCCACCTTAACTATAACCCTAATTTTAAATCTAACAATAATCCTAATTCTAAACCTAATCCTAATTCTAACTACAATTTTAACCATAACCCTAACTTGAAATCTAAACCTAACTCTAGCCCTAACCCTAACTGTAAGTCTAATGCTTACCCTAATTTAATAACCCTAATTCTAACTCTGACCCTAACCTTAATTTCAACCCTAACCCTAATTATAACCCTAACCTTATTCTAACATTAATCTTAATTCTAATCCTAACCCTAACCCTAATTCTAATTGTAATTCTAACCCCTTTCCTAACCCTAATTCTAACTACAATTCCAACCCTAACTCTAATTTTGACCCTAACCCTAACCCTAACCCTAATTCTAGCATTAACCCTAATTATATTTGTAACCCTAACCCTAACCATAACTATAATTGTAACCCTAACCCTAATTATAACTCTAACCCTAACCCTAATTCTAACCCTAACCCTAAAGCTTATTCTAACCCTAAACATAGCTCTAATTTTAACCTAACCCTAACTCTAACCCTACCCTGACTATAATTCAACCCCTAACCCTAACCCTAACCCTAACCCTAATCCTAATTCTAATTCTAAACCTAACCCTAATCCAAAATTTAAACCTAACCCTAACCCTAACCCTAACCCTTATTCTAACCCTAAACATAGCTCTAATTTTAACCCTAACCCTAATTTTAAATATAACAATAACCTTAATTCTAACCCTAATCCTAATTCTAACTATGATTTTAACCCTAATCCTAACCTAAATTCTAACCCTAACTCTAGCCCTAACCCTGACCATAACTATAACTCTAATGCTTACTCTAATTTAGTAACCCTAATTCTAACTTTAACCCTAACCTCAATTTCAACCCTAACCCTAATTCTAACCCTAACCCTAATTCTAATCCTAACACTAATTTCAACCCTAACCCTAACCACGCTACTAATTGTAAACCTAATTCTAATTCTAAACCTAACCCTAATCCTAATTTTAAACCTAACCCTAACCCTAACCCTTATTCTAATCCTAAACATAGCTCTGATTTTAACCCTAACCCTAACTGTAACTCTAACCCTAAGCCTAACTATAATTCTAACTATGATTTTAACCCTAATCCTAACTTGAATTCTAACCCTAATTGTAACCCTAATCCTAACCCTAACTATAACTCTAATGTGTACCTTAATTGAGTAACCCTAATTCTAATTCTAACCCTAACTTCAATTCTAACTCTAACCCTAAGCTTGATCCTAATTGAAACCCTAACCTTAATACTAAACTTAACCCTAATTGTAACCCTAACCCTAACTCTAATTCTAACATTAACGCTAACCCAAACCCTGATTATAATCCTAACCGTAACCCTAATCCTAATTTTAATCTAATAACTATAAAATTCAACTTATTTAAGTTTTCTTCTAAAATAAATAAAATACAACTTTTTTTTGAAAATAATAAATAAAGTTAATCAACAATATATATTTTTTAATGATTTATGCTAATTTATATTCTTCTAATTTGCACTTACTTTTGTTTTTGTATTTTTAATAAATAAAACTTGCCTTGCTAATTTATATTCTTCTAATTGGAATAAATGTAACATATACCAAATAAATTAGTAAAGTCACATTACATAAAACAAGGGATTCCATAATTAAATAATAAAATTCAATTTTAAAACACATCTCACAAATAAACATATTTAAAATAAACCATAAGTTATGGAGTGAGTTACCTAAAATATAGGTATATAATTTAAATAAAATCACATGATTTAGTAATTATAAAATAGGTTTCTATTTTAAATATCATACAAGATTCTACTAAAATTCTAATTTAACTATGCACATTAATTTAATTTTAGATAGCATTAGCAAGAAAATAGGGAGTTGTGGAGTTCTGATTTTAGAAAATATTAAAACTTACCAAAATAATATAAAAGCATATAAAACACTACCTTATTTTAATTTTCTCCATAATTATTTTGTCTGGAGGCTCTCAAATTTCTTCTTGGTTTGCATGGAGGGTTGCATAATGAGAATTTGTAATGGATGTATTTTACAAAAATATTTCAACTATTTTAAAGTTTATTGTAGATTTCTCATTTAATTTTCCCCATAAATTTCTTCTTCTTGGTTTGCATGCAGGGTTGCACAATGAGAGAATTTGCAATGGAGGGATTTTACAAATTATTTTAACTATTTTATAGTTTATTATAGATCTGTCATTTTTATTATTTGCAGGATACACAGGAAGATGGTATGGATGTAGGGGTTTTAATTATTTAAGATCTATAATTTTTGTTGTTATCAATTTCACTCTATACAATAACAAATTTGCATTTTTTTAAAAAAAAATTTAATATAATGTTTATTTAAATATGAGCCATAGATTTAAAATGGATTAAATAAATTAATAAATATATAATTTAAATTTTATATAAAACAAAAAAATAAGTTGGAAGAGGGGAGGGAGTGCCATAACATAGTTAAAGAAAAAGCACCATAGAATAATATGCAATATAGTTAAACAATTAAAATATTTTAAGAAAAAACAAAAGTTCTTAAATATATTAGTTTGATTTTTAAACTATATGCTATCCTTTAAAAAAAATAGAATACTCTTAAAAGATTTTAAAGATTCTACAATATAAATATAAATATAGTTAGGGAATATAATTAAACACTTAAAACTTTTAAGAAAAAACAAAAGCTCTTAAATATATTAAAATATATTAGTTTGATTTTTTAAACTATTTTTACTCTATACTATCTTTTTAAAAAATTAGAATACTTTTTATAATTTAGAAAGATTGTAAAATATAAATATGCATATAGTAATAAGTTCAAAAGTTCAAAAAATAAAATAAAATGAAAAAATTATTGCAATTAGATGTTGCTATTTTAGCACTTTATAATAACATTATAATATTATATGATATTATAATATTATATTATAATATAGTATAATATATATTATATTATATTTTCAAAAATAATAATTATAATATATCAAATATGTGATAATATACATAATTTCATAATATATTTAGGGATTTTGAGATTAATTCAGCTTGTAAAAATACCATATTTAGGGATTTTGAAATTAATTCAGCTTGTTGGCATGCATCCTGCAAGCGACCGCTATGTAAGAAAATCCATATTTAGGGATTTTGAATTAATTCAGCTTCTTGGCATGCATGCACCAATTTATATAGATATTTATTTAATTCTTAAATGCAATTTAGATTTTTTTTTAAATTTTTTTGGTATATATTTACGACCAAAAATGAGTGCTCTCATCTCCACCCCCGCTACAACTGTAGTTCACCTCTCGGCGAAATGAGTGCAGGATATGAACCGAATGGATCCGTCGACAAAGCTATGATTGCAGGATATGTGTCTATGGTTGACCTTCTTGCTAGTGCCAATTAAGATGCCAATTAAGCCTGTGGTGGTTGAGTGGATGTGTTTTCTTGGTGCTTGCAGATCACATATGGATATGCGCTTAGGAGTATTTACAGCTAAACTACATTTTTATTTGGATGCTAAAAATGTTGTGACTTATGTTCTTCTCTCAAACATCTATGCAGAAGTGGGCAGGTGGTGGAAAGGTGGTGTGAGGTTCAAATGATAAGGAGATTGATAAAAGATAAAGGAATTAAAAAGATCCTTGGATGTAGTTGGATTGAAGGCCATAAAATGGTACATGCTCTTTGTGTAGGAGACAGATCGCATCCACAAACATGAGATCTACGCAAAGCTGGAGAAACTGGCTTGGGAGATGAAGAAAACAATGTATTCTCAACATTCCAGACATTTACTTAGTGATGTGGAAAATGAGGAGAAAGAATTATTTCTCTGCCACCATAGTGAAAGTTGGCAATTGCTTTTGGTATGTGTTGATTGACATTTTACAATGAAATTTATCTCCAAGATTATTGTAAGAGAAATTGTTGTGAGAGATGCAAACTCTTTCCATCATTTTAATCATGTTCTTGTCAGAGATTATTGGTGACACTAAATGAAGTGATATGAAGAATAGGCTCACATTATAATAATGTGCACCATGTTAGATCTGCACTAATAATGAAGGAACAAGGTTTTATTTTCAGTTTCTAGAAAATTTTCTGAGATATGTTTTTGTTTTAAAATTAGATGCATAGAGTGCAATGCAGATCACTACTTATATACACTATTGGGGTATCTATCAAAGGAATGATTTATGATAACATGGATGTTTAATTGAATTGTTTTCATAAACCTACATAATAATTCATCTTCTTACACTCATATTAGACACCTTGATCCTTCTTTACCTATACATGGTAGTATAGCAGTATCATATGATTCTCCCTTTACTTATAGAGAGACCTTGGAAACCATTTATTATGACACTAACTCATTCCCTTATTTTTCTTCCCATATGACTTCTTCCATTCCTACACCCTCATCAACCTTACCTCTCCCTCCACCACTTATTCTCATCAACACACGTCTCAAGATAGCATATTCCTCCATCTTATTATGGCATACTCAATGATTCACCTCTTCATATCACTATATCTTCCTCTTTCATTCCCTCATTGCCTAGCCTTTGATGAGTTTGCTACATCTACTCAATCTTCTCTACACATAACCTTTTATACCTCCTCCTCTTAGACTATTATTGATTAGCTATTACCCCAATTGCTTAATGGATATCTCATCACCACTTTATTTCAAATCATAAATTATCAATCCTTTGACATGGATATTTATCCTACCTCTACCATAGCTTGTACTCAGACTACTACTCCAGCCACAAATGCATGATCCATCCCTTGCATGTCTCTAATAGTTTGAGGATTGGATGTCTTCTCCGTCACATAGCTCTTATAATTAACAAGACCCTTGACAATGTTCTTAACTACATCTATGTCCATCCTACTAGACCTCTCTTCCCTCTTTTCACTTGTTAACAACATGGACATAATTTTCTCCACATCCAACCTTCTAACTCCATCCAAAATGCCACTCCTCATTATCACTAAGTATTATAACGCACATGCATTAAATAGACATTTGTTGATAATGGATTTGGCTATAATATTTTCACAACTCAATTCCTAGAAAAGATCCACATAGACCTTGATTCTATAAATAAAATGAACATATATGTTACATGATTTGACATTATCTAGAGAAATTTGTGGTAGAATCATTCTTCTTATAGCCATCAACGTACTTATTCTTGATACATTATTCCATGCGATGCTTAGGTGTGTTATCGTATAACATTTGGGGAGACCATGGATCAATATGCATGTCATACCTTCTACTCTACACCAATCATTGAAGTGCACATATTATGATAAAGTTTATACCATTCACACTGATCCTCATCCATTTAAACATTGTACACCCCTTCAAACATTGCAGTATTTAGTAATCAGGTTAGCCTACCCTACCTTCATCTTCCTCTACCTCCTAACCCTTTTCAACCACCTTCTTCTCCTCTATTACCTCTTTTTCTTTCAATAGTTTTATCTCTTCTTCCTACTCCACCTCCATGTACTTCTAGATCTCTTCTCTATCTATTCCTCCTATGCCCCCATCTCATCCCCCACTTTTACTCTAAGCTCCACTTAGAGCTAAGAGCCCTTTCCCTCCAACCCACAAGGTATTTTGGCAGAGACTTGCTTCCTTCATGCAATCCCTACTTCTCTTCCCCACATCATTCTCCATCTACCACTCATCCTTGTACTTCACCTTAGTCTCCTACTTCTTCTATTTGGGTTGATGCTCCCAATTCATAGCATACCTCTTCGTCAACCTTGCACACCTTTATTATTGCACATCAACCAACTTCGAGCTAAGATGACCTCCTTCTATTGCAACAAAAGTTTCAAAAGCATTTTAAAGTGCCAATGGACTGCATGAGTAAAGGAAGAATTAGTTATTTTAACTACCTAAAATAACTAAATACCTAAGTATAAGACAATTTTGGTGAAGAGTCTTTGGAAGATTTCAAAAAAATGCAATTCACAAGGGTAAATCCATGATTCCTCAACTTGCAATGTGGGATTTTTGTCCCATTTGCAAGTATTTTGGACAAAGAACATATTCGTTGGCAAAATAAAGATGTCTTCTCAGAATGCAAGATACACACAAAGGTATTTGTTGAAAAGACTTTAGAAGATTTCAAGCAAATGCAATTAGCTAGTATAGAGACATTGTTCCACAAACTATGCCAACATCCTCTTGGCATGATGTAGAGGCATACAAAATGCACATTAACTATTTGACAAAAGTTGCCTCAAAGAAATATGGTCACATGAACTGTAAAGATTGTTGGCTATACGTTGAATGGGCTGGTTGAAAAGGGTTTATTTTTTTTAAAGAAAATGAACCAAATAGATGTAAAAGCCATGTCCCACAACCTTTACTAATTTCCATCTATTTGCACCAAGAAAAGCTCTAAAACAGGGCATGAGCATCCAACAAACCATAGTGGAAGCCAATACAAGAAACATAAACTATTTGACATAATGCCTCAAAGAAATGTCACTTCATGTTAAAAAATTATTGTATGATCTTCTCAAAGTGGATTTGTTGAACTGGTTTAAGAAAAAATTTAGTGTACAAGAAAACCAACCCTAATGGACCATCACTATAGAAACAAAACTACAATTCAGTGGCATCATTAGCTTTCCATCACTCAAGAATAGAAAATGAACCTTCATCTAATGTTGGATGACAATCTATAGGTACCATATCTTTGCTTATACAAGTTGGACTTGTGACTTTATCTACTTTGCTTCATGTCATGCCTAGTTTCTTATCATACAACATGATTCTTGGTAGACCTTGGATTCATGCATTGGGGGAAGTTCCATCTACACTTCATTGTTCAATCAAGTTTATTTATGAAAATAAACTCCATACCATTGATGTTGATGCTGAACTAAATAGTTTTTTACATATTGAAATGCAAAAACAAGTTGTTCATCATAAGATTCTAAATAACCTAAAGATTGTAAATGAGTGCTTCAGGATTATACTGTGTGTAAGTTTTTCTCTCAACATTTTGGATCACACTCCATGATCCATCATGAGGAGAAAAAATAAGAGAGCAAGAGAGGAGAATTAGAAATGAAAATTTGTATATCAAGCAGGTTAAAAAGGAGAGGAGGGAGGGAAAAAGGTGGCACGGGGATCAATAGACCTCAATGAAAGAGCTCACAACAATTGAGAGAAAAAAATAGAGAAAATAGAGTTAACAAGCAAGTGCATATAACAATAACAATGGAAAAAAATTACAACTTAGTTATGTGAGACTATATAGGAAAAAGAGAGAAAATAAAACTAAAAATATAAATGCAATAAGGAATAAACAAAGAATAACAAATACTTACATATCTACAAATATACTAAATAAACAAATAACAAAAAACTAAACAAAAATATAAAAAGGACCAGTATAACATTATGACAAAGAATGAACAAATACTAACAAACATGCCTATGTAATAAAAACATATGAATATGTGTGCAGATATAAGTGTATATCTATACAAATACATATGTAGGGAGGAATAAATAAATATGAAGCTATACTTAAGCTTATATTTGTTTATACATATAAGTATATAAATAAACAAATATCTAAACCAATACTATAAATATGACTAACAAATAAAAAAAATAACAAGAACTACAACTAACCCAAAGGAATAAACTTAACTATCAAAACAATACTTATATATATATATATATATATATATATATATATATATATATATATATATATATATATACACAAAGTCTATGTATATATACTTACAACCATACAAATAAAAATCAAACATATAAATAAATGTATAAAAAGGAAACCTATCAAAAACCAAAAATAAATGAACAAATACTAAATAAAAACTAAAATATCTCAACCAAGACTAACATGCATACCAATAAAATCAAAACAAACTCACAACCAAACAGAAATACACCTATAAAAATGCATTGCTAACTACAAAAAACTAAACAGATCCATGCTTGCTTTTATATATATATATATAGACACACACACACACCAAAGGCATCCAAAGACACAAAAATCTAACAATGTACACCAATTTGCATACAAACACACAAACAAACAAGTGCCACATAGTGGCCAATATCTGCCTTGTAGTGTTGTTATTACAGTATTTGTTTAGTTGTATTATTTTAAAACTTTGCAAACCCTATTAAATAACATAAATATTTCCTTAAAATGTAATAATACTAATACTTTTATAATTTAAAATGTTTGAAGAATAAAATAAAAAATGTAATAGCATGGTGAAATATTTTTCGTGATACTGTAGATTTTTAATTTTGACTAAATAAAATTGAAATCCCAAAAATAATATAATTTCATAAAATAAAATGTGTAGAACCCTAACCCTAGTTGGGTGTGGAGAGATTGAAATGTCTACCTAAGATATTAAAATGTAATAAATTATAAAATGTTTGAAGAATAAAATAAAAAATGCAATAACATGGCGAAATATTTTTTGTGATACTGTAGATTTCTAACTTTTGACTAAATAAAATTGAAATCCTAGATTTTTAACTCTTGAGTAAATAAAATTAAAATTCCAAAAATAATCTAATTTCATAAAATAAAATGTGTAGAACCCTAACCCTAGTTGGGTGTGGAGAGATTTGAAATGTCTACCTATTCAATATTGCAATTTAAAATGCATTAAAATATTGTAAGTTTGAAGAATAATTACACAATATAATAACAATAACATATTCATATTGAGATCACTAAGTATTTTATCTTAGTCACCTAATTTTTTGTTTAAGTAATAATAGTAAGTAGGAGAACATGATTTAGTAATAATTTTTTGTAAAGATAAAGAATTGTTTATCATTTCAAATTTGTAACCAGAACTAAATTTATAAGGAAAAAATTATGTGAACTCGTTTTGAAATGTCTAGGGTAAATAAAATTGAAATCTCAAAAATAATTTAATTTGGTAAAAATAAAATAGCACTAAAATATGTACTTAGCTATAAAACATAACTTTACAAAACCTATTAAATAACACAAATATTTCCTTAACTATAAAACTAAATTTTACAAAGCCTCAATATTTGTATTCTGTGGAGAGCCCTGGCCCTAGTTGAGTGTATAGAGATTTGAAATGTTTGCTTAAGATATTAAAATGTAATTATCTTAAAATGTAATAATATTAATACTATGATAATTTAAAATACATTAAAGTATTGTATGTTTCAAGAATAAAATAAAAATGTAATAACATGGCGAAATATTTTTCATGATACTGTAGATTTTTAACTTTTTATTAAATAAAATTGAAATACTAGATTTTTAACTCTTGAGTAAATAAAATTGAAATCCCAAAAATAATATAATTTCATAAAATAAAATGTGTAGAACCCTATATTTTTAATAGTATTATTAATATTATAACTTTGTCCCTTTGACAAAAAAGTAATTTTTACGTTTAGCTAATGAAGGAAAAAATTAAATTCATAAAAAATGATGATTCTTCCCTCTCATAATTATCGCCATCCATTTAGGCATGACATAACTGGTGGGAGACAAAATTTGTGTTCATAATTTGTTTACTTGCCACATCCTCCCCTCAAACCAAAATTCTCTCTGCATTTATAACTTTTTGTTGCACTCTCAGACAATCCACAGAGAAGAGGTTTTTTTTTTCAGCCAATGACAATACAGATAAAAATTTATCATGTTGACATAGGAAAAGTACAAATTTAAATCAAATTTGCCTGTGTCTTTTTATTGGTTTACAATCAATAGATTAATAACTAGATAAGTGCGAACTCATTGCAATAGTACTAGCCGATACTAATAAATAAAAATAACTAAACAAAAACTTATAGGAATAGGAATAGAAAACTAATAACACCAATATCTAAACAAATATATACACACCAGACAAATATCTAAAAAAGACAAACGATAAAAAAGTTAAAAGACTACAAAGAGAGGAGAAGGAACTAAAGAGAGATAACAACCCAGAATGAACACTCTAAAAAAGGAAATAATAACAAAAAGGCCTAATTAAAAAGAAAGGGACCAAGGCCTAGGCCAAGAGAAGGACACGGAGTAAAGGTGCAGGAACACGAGGCAAGCCACAAAGAACTAGAGAAAGGGGAGAAAGAACGGAGGCACAAGCCAGAGAGACCCAAGATGGGTAACAAATGCATGTATGTGATACATATCACATACAATAAAATGAGTATGCACACATACACCCCTTATCAGTACAAAAACACCTGTAAACAAATAAAGGGGAGTAAGATACACCGAAAGGGGAGAAGGGAGTGGAGAAAACAAGAGGGAAGGGGGTGCGGAAGGAAACAAAACTAGGAAGGGCATGAGCAATGAGAGACAAAAGGGAGGACAGGGCACAAGGCACACATGAGAGTACACAAGAAGAGGAGAGAGAAGTGTGAAGGGAAGAGGCAAGGGGGGGAAGGTGAAACCACATGGGAGGGTGGGAGGGTCAAGGGACAGGGCAGGAGGAGAGAGATTGATCCATCAAATCTTCTCACCATAGATAATGTTGTGCAAGATTCTCAACAATCGAATGCATTCCTTTGAGATGATTGGGGTTCCTTATATTTACTCCTGCCTCTATAGGAGAATACAAGATTAATAACTCTAATCCTGAAACATCAAATGTTGCATCAATTTCATCTAAGAACTCTATTTAGAAATCTAAAGTCTCTTTAGTAACAAACATAGATAACACTCTTACTTATGCTACAGATTATGAGACTTGTGAGGCTCCACCTTCTTCTAAAGTGACGGCCTCTCTTTATGGTCAAGGATTTCAGATCCTTTATAAGAATTGTAACTATGTAGGTAATGGTTGTTGTATTAATCAACAATGAATTCAAGTACCTATAGAAGCTTCTTCGCAACATTACTCAAGTGGCATTGGATATAATCCTTTCAAGGAAACTAAAGCCCGCAAACATCCTACTCTTAATGTGAACACAATATCAACAATCAATTTGATGTTTCCTGAGATGCTAGACATGAACTATCCTCTAGGATATATTTCTTTAGATACTTTTGCAATGGATGAAGCAATAATATAATTCTTGGGAGCTTATGACAATGTTCCTCGTTATCATCACAAGTAAGGATTGCCTTATCATTTAAATGTTGATGTGTACTTTGGAAAATCTACTGACTTGATAAATATTACTAATGAAGAATCTGAAGAATCATCACAATCACCCAATCTCTTAGACCATAGTACTTTACTTAATGGAAAAATTGTCAAAGTTTTTATGGAGAAAGATAATATTAAAAAAGTTATTCCTATAGATGATTGCTTAAGTACTAAAGAAAAAGAAGATATGACCAAGCTTTTACATGAATTTAAAGAAATATTAGCTTGGAATTATTCAGATATGCCTGGCATTTATCCTAAGATTGTAACACATAATATTGTATTACAACCTAATGATAAATCATCCAAACAGAAGATCCATAAGATGAATCCTAAGGTAGCACTATTAGTTAATGCTGAGATAGAAAATCTTTTACAAGCTAGTTTTATCCGCTCTATTGATTACTCGCCTTGGATTTCAAACATTGTGGCTATTGTTAAACTTGATAATCATATTCGAATGTGTATTGATTTTTAATAATTAAATCTTTCTTATTTGAAAGATGATTTCCCTCTTTCAAATATTGATATGATTGTTGATTCAATAGCTGGCCATGAATTACTTTCCTTCATGGATGGATTTTTGGGATATAATTATTTTTTCATCAACCTTGAAGATCAATATAAGACAACCTTTATAACCCCGTGGGGAAAATTTTATTGGGTTGTCATGCCCTTTGGATTAAAGAATGTTGGAGCAACTTATCAATGCACTATGACCCTTATTTTTCATGATTACATGCATCACATTTTAGAGGATTATGTCGATGGCTATCATGCCCACATTTCCCATGCAGTCACGACACACAACACACATGTCATGTCCACATTTTCCATGTGGTCATGACACGAACTACGAAAAAATTTTCTACCTATCCCTAGGAACCCCCTCACATGCGTCTGTGTGCTCGGTGGCAATACGTATAAGGTGTAAACATGTCAAACATAACTGCATGATGAAAGCCATCTAGGGGGTATGCAACACAAAGTATGTCATGTTTAGGGTTAGACTGATTTTAAATCTGAACCCTAAGTTTCCTAGGTGAAGATGATTTCACTAGCATCGTAACCTAACTCTACTTCAGATCCAGAATGGAATGAAATAATGATTAAGTAAGATGGCATGATGGCACATGATTGAAGTGGAGAGATGGAATAAAAGATAATAAGTTAACATAGAAATTAAACCCTAGAATTCTAGGAAAAATCTGATAGCATAACGCATTTTTGATAAATGCACAATAAATTTTAAAATAAAACATTAATAAGATATTAAATCAAGTTGACAATAAATATGTCAACTTAAGAATAAATTTGAAATAATTTAAAATAATAAATTAAATATCCCGCCAAGGTCAAATAAATCAACCTTGCGTAAAAGATTAAAAATTTGATATTAAATAGGAAAAATAATAACATGCCGTCAATTAATCCAAAGGGAAAATTGAGTTAGTTATTAAATATAATTCAGGCATTATATTTAATAACTAACTCAAATAATTAATAGAGAAGGGGAAGAGTTTAAATAACTCTTCCTGTAAAATAATAATAAAAAAAAGATAAATAACTAGAAGGATCAAATCTTGCTAGGAAAAATAAAATAAAAATTAATATCCCAACTAAGCTAAATTTAAATCAAGGGGAATATCCTTCCCTATTCAAAACAAATTTAATCCCCTCCTAAAAGAAAAGAAACACCCAAGGCAAATAAAAATAAATCAAACACAAAACCCTATTGAGATTACGAATCTATGAACCCAAGAGGTAAACTAAACAAGGGAATAAAATAGAGTTTTATTTTTTTATAAAGGAATAAAACTATTGCCCCACAAAATAAATCCTCTCAAATAAAATATAAAGTACTAAATCTAAAAGCCCTAATCTCATATTATAATTGTTTTCTCCATTGCCCTAATTCCATATTTAAAATGTTATCACAAAAAGAACCCTAATCTCCTTATTTTCTTTTGTTTTGTTTTTGTCCTCCCTCTTGTTTTGCAGGCTAGGGTTTGCATAGAGCCATGGAGGCCATGAGAGAGTTGTTGTTACCTCTCACGGAGGTACACACAACAAGGTAATATCGTTATGCATTTAGCTATATTCTTTTTTTTAAGATATATATGTGTGTGTGTGTGTGTGTGTGTGTGATAAAATTCCATGGATGTGCTGCAGGTTTAAGCAGCGTGGAAGGAAGGCAGAGACGCCATTTTCTCCGCCACCGCCACCGCTGGAGGAGGTCTGAGGGTCAAGGTCATGGGGAGCCGAGAGGGGTGCAGTAGCACCATTTGCTGAGGGGAAGTGGCCGTGGGAGGAAGGTCAACAGAGAGTAAAACTGTGAGCGGAGGGAGGGGCATAGTCTGGAGGAGTGTTGCGTGTTGCTACGGGACTTAGGGGTTTTGGGGGTGTGGGTGGAGGCACATCCTCCTCCCCACACCATTTGCTATTTGAAGGGGTGGGGCTGTGGGCAAATCTGCCCACAGTCCCACTAAAATGTTTATCTTTTGTTTTGTTAATATACAACTTAAATCTATTCCAAATACAGTCCGTCATATATCTGCTATATATTCAATAATTAATTGCTATTTATATATATATATATTCCTCTATATATATATGTATATATACATTTAATTAAAAACATATAAACTAACATTCTCTCCAATGGCTTAAATAGTAGAAATTCTATCTTTCTATTTTTTTTATCATAACTATTTCAATAGCATTTTTCTTTGAAGCAAAAATATACTTAAATATCATTTCTCTTTTTTCTTAAAGAATCCTCCTAAGAATTTCTGCGACTATATTCATGAACAACACCCATAAACATGAAATTTCCAACAACACAATAGAAGCATTTCACTTATATCTATTTTTCTTTCTATTTTTTTTTTAAGGATCATTCAAGGTAAAATATACACTTTTCTCTGAACTTTTCTAGCAGCATAACTTACTAAACAACCACTAATAAAATGAACTTTCCATGCAACAAATAGAAACTAATTTTAATAAATTCTATTCCCTTCTTTAGTATGCAATAAAATTATTTTAACAGCAACCATATATTTTTTTTTTGCAAGGAATAGTGATAGAAAAGTATATGTAATCTCACATGTATTTCACAAGTTCACTAACTTCACATCATGAGAGATAAATAGTTTTGTTTTTTAATTAAAAATAGAAAGGATATTTACATTCCAAAACTCATAACAACCAACTTCGAGAGCATAATAACTTGATGGAAATAAATACAATAAGGCCACAAGGGCCAAGGCTCCAACAGCCAACACAAAGAAACTATAGGAACACCAAAAATGGACTCCTCTCAACTCCATACTTAAAAAATGCACCTGCAAGTAAAACACAACAACAAGAACAACCCAGCCACTTCGAAATGTCCTCTTCCCTACCGTAGACCCGCAAGTGGGTCACCCCCGAGCTAGGGAGGTAGGGATTCACCTGGGTGTAAACATTCCACAACAAGAATCAACATCAACACAAAAACAGCCCCAAGGTTTAACACATAACTCAACTCATGAAAATGAGTTTGATGAGGGTAGGAAATGGACCCTTCTACTTCAAAGGCCACCCAAAATACTATAATACCAATCTCATGGCCTCAAGCTAAAAATCTCTAAAATCGCAACACTCCACAAATCACCAAATAACCTCCATGGCACTCTTGCTATTCAAATAATCTCCTCAACCAGTAAAATCCCTCGAGGCATAAATAATACAATGTGGAAGTGACCTCAACCTATCCCCTACCCAAACAAGTTGAGCCTTACCTCCAAATGGAGGTGCTCTCACCATACTCCCATCCCACACAAAAATAAAGAAATAACAACCAACAAAAAACACAAACACAACACAATAAATAAGCAAGGGTGAAGAAAACATAGTTTAAGAGGCTTACCTTCAAAGCCCTATAATGGAAGTACGTTTGGTGAAGAACTCCAAGCTTCCCCAAACCTTCCAATCTTCAAGAATTTCTCTCACTTTCCCAAATTCCTCAAAAAAATAGAAAGAAACTAAAAAATGCAAGAACCCCACACTCCTCAACAAGAGGAGATATTATAGGCCATCAATTTGGCCTTGAGGAATGAGAAGGTGACACTTGTTACCTTCTCCTTCCTCCTCCAATGCCACTTGCAAAGAAGAGGAAGTGTGAGGGTGACAAGTATCACCCTCCAATTCCATCTCAATCCTCACCTTATCCACTTGTGCTCTCACACATGTGTGAGAGGACAAGTGGTGAGGTGGCATTCCCACTCAAACCTCGAAGAGGATAAGGGATCCCATATGGCATCCTCTTATTCTCTCAAAGAGCCATCTCCCTCCAAGATGCTCTCACACATGTGTGAGAGTCTTGGAGGAAGATCCCACACACTTGGGAGTCTTGGAGACCTCCCCAGTCTTCCTTGAGAAAGGATTCCCAAACTTTGGGAAGGGATATGAGTCTTTCCCAAAGCATGACTCATCTCCCACCTTCTCTAATTTCAAATTTCGTCACTTTGACTAAACCATAGTTTAGAGTGATCAAAAGTGAGTTAATCCAAGGGTTAGTAGGTCAAAATTGACCCTAAACCCATGGGTAACCAACTAGGGTAAATTTTGGTACATTAAGGTTCACCAAGGGAGTCATAAATCCACTTTAAATGGCCTCAAAAAATAAAACAATTACCAAGTGGTGTAAGTCAATAAAAATTATACAACACTTAATATTAATTAATTAACAAAGGGTACTAGGCCAAAATGTAAAAAATTAAATCAAGCACTTAAATCAACATTCAAATTTTATACGTGATCCTTATCCCTCTTGGGAATGGATCGGTTTCACAGGGAATAACATTGTGTGAATTCTACCTCTAGTTTCCCATGGCTTGGGAATGCAAAACCTGCACATCTCGATCAAGTGTCAATCATATCATGATAATCATAGCCGAAGCAACTAGAATTAAACTCATGCCATAGAATACAACAATAATCATCATTAACATAATTCTGAATTAAACTACATTTTTCTATCACATGTCAGATAATCATCATTACATAAATAACTAGAAATCACATCACAAAACATCATCTAATATATCGCATATGTCAAATCACAAAATAGCATGAAATATGATCAAATCGAATCACCATGTCTAATCAATGTCCTATCAAAATTAGTAGATATAATCAAGTCTGCATAATGAAACCATAGTGTCTAAAAAGTGTGACAATGTCATCAACCTAAATGCATAACGATCAAAATAAGGGAGGTAAATTAATCGGCCTCACATTCTCCCCCCTAAGACTGAACTTCCTCCTGGAAGTCGTAAAAAAGGTGAGGATAGAGTCCCCTAAAACTAGTTGCATCCTCCCAAGTTGCTATGACCTCATCATAACGATCCCACTGGACCCTAACCTGGTCCAGCTCTTGACCTCGAAGGCCCAGCGTCTGATGAGCCAATATGTGAATTGGCTCCAAATACAATTGCACGTCTGCCTCTACCTATAGAGCACTCTAGTCTAGTACGTGAGATAAATCATATATATCTCCTTAATACAGAAATATGAAAGACATTGTGGATATGCGACAGGCCAGGTGGCAACGCTAGATGATAGGCAACTAGTCCTATCCGTTCTAAAATCTCAAAGGGTCCTACAAACCGTGGTGCGAGCTTAGATCCCTTTCCATAACAGATTGGACTCTTGTGTGGCCACACTCTAAAGAATACCCTATCACCCACTGAGAAGCTCCAATCAGTCCTCTTAGCATTGGCATACTTCTTCTGCCTATCCTGTGCCTCCTGAAGTCTCTGCCTAATCAGTGTGACCTATTGCTCCATATCCTAAACAAACTCTAGACCAATGGCAACTCTGTCCTCTATCTGATCCTAAATCAATGGTGTCCTGCATGGTCTGCCGTATAAAGCCTAAAAGGGAGGCATGCCCAACGAGCTGTGATGCCCATTATTGTAGGCAAACTCAACCAGATATAGATATTCCTCCCATCTAGAATGATTGTCCATAACATAGATCTAAAGTATGTCCTCCAACACCTAATTCACCTACTCTGTCTGTCCATCTATCTCAGGATGATAAGCAGAGCTAAAGTTGAGTTGTGTGCTCAATGCCTACTACAAGGCTCTCCAGAATGCTGAAGTGAGTACAAAATCTCTGTCTGAAATGATGCGGTGAGGTACTCCATGTAATCTCACAATATCATCTAAGAATACTCTCGCCACTACTGGTGCATTGTACGTCGTGCATACAGGTGAGAAATGTGCCACCTTGGTCAACTTGTCGACTTTCACCATGATGGCATCATGGTGACGCGAAGACATAGGAAGACCAACAATAAAGTCCATGGAAATGGTGTCCCATTTCCACTCAGGTATCTCATGTGGGTATAAAAGACCCGCCAGATGCTGATGCTTGGCCTTGACCCTCTCGTACTCAAGTCATCGAGCAACAAACTCTGCAATATCTCATCTTATACCTGGCCAATGGTATAGCTGTTGTAGGTCGGCATGCATCTTCTTCACCCCCGGATGTGCCGAATATGGTGCTCTGTGAGCCTCTGATAACACTATAGTATGTAGGTCACCTGCGTGGGGTACATAGATGCACTGTCGTTGATGAAGTAACCCATCTACCTCAAGTGAATACCCTACAAATTTGCCCACAAAGGCCCTCTGTGAACCGATCTCCTACTGCACCTCAAGAAACTACTCATCCTCTGGAAGATGCTGAATAATGCAACCTCTCAAGTCCACACTCAGAGTCAAGGTCAAGAGCTCGTGGTGCCTCTGACTTAATGTGTCAGCAACCACATTCTCCTTCCCTTTGATGTAATGGACATCAAATTCATACTCGTAAAGGAACTCCATCCAATGCAATTGATGGGCGTTCAGATTTGGCTGCATAAAGATATATTGAAGACTGTGGTGATTTGAATGGAGCTCAAAGCGATGACCCAATAAGAAATGTCTCCAACAAACTAGAGCATGAACCACTGCCACTAACTCCAAGTCATGCATGGGGTAGTTCAGCTCATGGGTCTTGAGATTTCATGACTCATATGCAATCGCTCTACCACCATGCATAAGTATGGCTCCCAATCCATCAAGTGATGCATCTGTGTAAACCATAAAATCTGCTGCAGGATCAGGAACCGCTAAAATAGGAGCACTGGTAAGACGCTCCTTGAGGATCCCGAAGGCCCTCTCACACTGCTCAGTCCATAAAAAGCTCTTCCCTTTCTACTGAAGGGAAATGATGGGGTACGCTATCTGATAAAAACTCTCAATAAAGCGACGGTAATAACTAGCTAACCCCATAAAACTCCTGACCCCTGTCACACTAGTGGGTGCTGGCCAATCCTTGATAGCCCTAATCTTCAATGGATCTACTGAGATTCCATCACCAAATAGGATATGCCCCAGATACTGAACCTCTGTCCTAAAAAATGCACACTTCACCAAGTTCCCATAAAGATTCTGCTCCCTCAAACACTGTAGAACCTGACAAAGGTGCTCCTCATGCTCCTCCTTAATCTGTGAATAGATCAAAATGTCATCAAGGAAAATGATCATGAACTGATCCAAATAGGTATGAAACACCCCGTTTATGAGACTCATGAACACTGTAGGGGTGTTCATCAAGCCGAAGGGAACCACAGTGAACTCATAGTGGCCATAACAAGTCTGGAAGGTGGTCTTATGGATATCCACCTCAGTGACATGTAGCTGATGATAACTGGACTTTAGGTCTATCTTAGAGAACACCCTGGCTCCCTACATCTGATCAAAGAGATCGTCAATCCTAGGCAGAGGATAATAGTTCTTCACCATCACCTTATTCAACTACCTGTAGTCCATGCACAAATGAAGAGACCCATCCTTCTTCTTCACGAAGATGATAGGAGCGCCCCAAGGTGAAACACTCAGTCAGATGTGCCCCTTCTCAAGCAAGTCCTCCAACTGTAACTTGAGCTCGGTGAGCTCATGTGTGGTCATCTTGTAGGGTGCACGAGATATTGGCTTGGCACTTGGCACTAAGTCTATGTGAAAGTCTACCTCACGACAAGGTGGCATCCTAGGTAACTCTACTGGAAACACATCGGCAAACTCTCTAAGGATGGGATGATCATCCAAAGATGCCTCAGGCTCGTCATCTGATCTATCACTCACTGTGATGGTGAACATCTGACATCCCTTCCGCATGTAGCGCTTAAGCTACTAAGTGGATATCATAAGCACTGCTGTGGGCTTCTGCATGCCCACTATCTCAACTGATATACCGTGATCATCTAAACAGCTGATCACCTTTCGATGACAATCTAGCTTGGCTCGATGAGCTACAAGCCAATCCATACCCAACACCACATCATAGGATCCTAATGTCATGACTCTAAGGTCACATACTGTGGCAAAGGGTCCTAAAGAAATCTCACAGTCGTGGACTAAGGCATCTACTGTCATCTTGGCCCCTGAGGCCAACTCAACCACCCACCTATCACCCTGCCTAGAGGCCACCATCCTACAATGCTCCACTAACGATAGAGATATGAACGAGTCAGTAGCACCAGAATCAAAGAGAATAGAAATGGGGTTACCCCTATCATACCTGACATCTCAATCACTAACGCCTGAAAATTAGCCTAGCAGTTATTAACCGCTATGAACATACGGTGGGATCTACCCACATTGCCAATAGTCTGCTCAGATCCCCCTACACGAGTCTGTCGCCCTGCTGTAAAACCCTGTCCAGCTCCACCACAAACATAACCAGGGCCCCTAGCCTATTCCTATCTAGTCTAAGTCCTACTCGACTGCTGTTGTCTTGATCTACTAATAGACCCCTGTGAGCCCCTATAAGACTGTTGTGACCTCGCGGGTCCCGTAGGTGGTCCCTGCTACCTCTAATCTTTACGTGGGCCCTACTGCTACTAACCTCTATTATGTCCCCCATGTGCCCTCTGTTTTGTCCTAGCTCTCTGTTGTTGCTGTTGTGGGGGCCTAGGAGGTAAGGGAGCGGAACTAAATCCTCCTCTATGAGGTGGTTGTGATGGTCTGTGGAAAATCTGCTGATGCTGCTGCTACCCACGATCCTGAAACTGAGGATGTGAACTCTACCCTCATCCCTGAATCTCCTTAGTGATGTATGCCTTCTCGGCATCATCACTCAAAGTCTGGGGGTCTGCCATGCGAACAGGCCCTGCTATACTGTGGTTCAGTCCTCTGATAAACTTATGAACTAGGATTTTCTCATCATGGAGATACTTTGCATACCGGGATAACTCGGTGAATCTACCCTCATACTATGCCACTGTAAGTCCCCTCTGCTAAAGGTCATGAAACTCGTCTATGCGACGCTGCCTGTAATGATCTGATAAGTATCACGCATTGAAGTGCTCAATAAAGGTCTCCCATGTGACAGTATCTAATGAAAGGTGATGCTTGCACTCCTTAGTATGCCACAAGGTAGCTACTGCATCATGCAACAGGTGTATTGCTACACGAGCCTTTGTGTTGCCCTAGTAACGACGTAACGTGAAGCATCTGTCTAAGCTGATGAGCCAGGCCTTTGCCTCAGCTCCCTCTGTGGTCTTGATGAATGTAGGAGAGTTCAACCTCAATAAATCCCTAATGGGGTCTCCTCTGTCTCTATGCCTCCAGATAGGCTCATCTGTATAATAGTTGTAAGGTTTGTGAACAATGTGCTCTACTCGTACTGCCTCATCATACCTAGCATGATGTGAAGGGCTCCTGGTACGGGCCCTATCGGCTGAACCAACCTCTGCTTCTGTCATCTCTAGCACCTCAACATAAGGCTCCACACGTGGTGTCCTCACAGCTCAATGCGGGGCTCCACACGTGGCTCGACACGAGACTCTGCTTGTGGCTCCACGCGTGGCTCCTCTCGCGGATCCTCGCAGGGCTCAACACGTGGCTCTATGCATGGATCAACTACAGCCGATGGAAGCCTATCTAAAACTACCTATAAAGCCTATAATATCTGTGGCCCAATATCTGGTAGGGCTGGTGGTGCTTGCTGTGCCTATAGCTGAAGAGTTAGTGTCAATCTTAGGGGATGGAGTGCGGAGGGACTGCACTTGCCGAACTCGTCAGGGAGGCATCCTACAAAAATGAGGTAACCACAAATTAATCAAAGTTACAGAAATAATAATGTGCCATAAGCAAGCCCATTGTTTAAACTTAGGCTCTGATACCAATGTCATGCCCACATTTCCTATGCGGTCATGACACACAACACACGTGTCATGCCCACATTTGCCATGTGGTCATGACATGAACTATGAAAAACTTTTCTACCTATCCCTAGGAACCCCCTCGCATGCGTCTGCATACTCGGTGGCAATACGCATAAGGCATAAATATGTCAAACATAACTGCGTGATGATAGCCATCTAGGGGGTATGCGACACGAAGTGTATCACGTTTAGGGTTAGATTGATTTTAAATCTGAAACCTAAGTTTCCTAGGTGAAGATGATTCCGCTAGCATCATAACCTAACTCTAGTTCAGATCTAGAATGAAACGAAATAATGATTAAGTAAGATGGCATGATGGCATGGGATTGAAGTGGAGAGATGGAATAAAAGGTAATAAATTAACATATAAATTAAACCCTAGAATTTTATGAAAAATCTGACAGCATAACGTGTTTTTGATAAACGTAAAATAAATTTTAAAATAAAACATCAATAAGATATTAAATCAAGTTGAGAATAAATATGTCAACTTAAGAACAAATTTGAAATAATTTAAAATAATAAATTAAATACCCCGCCAAGGTCAAATAAATCAACCTTGCCTAAAAGATTAAAAATTTGATATTAAATAGGAAAATAATAACATACCGTCAATTAATCCAAAGGGAAAATTGAGTTCATTATTAAATATAATTTGGACATTATATTTAATACCTAATTCAAATAATTAATAGAGAATGGGGAAGAGTTTAAATAACTCTTCCCACAAAATAATAATAAAAAAAAAGATAAATAACTAGAAGTATCAAATCCCACTAGGAAAAAAAAAATTAATATCCCAACTAAGCTAAATTTAAATCAAGGGGAATATACTTCCCTATTAGAAACAAATTTAATCCCCTCCTAAAAGAAAAGAAACACCCAAGGGAAATAAAAATAAATAAAACACAAAACCCCATTGAGATTAGGAATCTATGAACCCAAGAGGTAAACTAAACAAGGGAATAAAATAGAGTTTTATTTTTTTATAAAGGAATAAAACTATTCCCCCATAAAATAAATCCTCTCAAATAAAATATAAAGTCCTAAATCTAAAAGCCCTAATCTCATATTATAATTGTTTTCTTCATTGCCCTAATTCCATATTTAAAATGTTATCACAAAAAGAACCCTAATCTCCTTATTTTCTTTTGTTTTGTTTTTGTCCTCCCTCTTATTTTGCAGGCTAGGGTTTGCATAGAACCATGGAGGCCATGAGAGAGTTGCTGCTACTTCTCACGGAGGTATACACAACAAGGTAATATTGTTATGCATTTAGTTATATTCTTTTTTTAAAGATATATATATACAATATATATGTGATAAAATTCCATGGATGTGCTGCAGGTTTAAGCAGTGTGGAAGGAAGGTGGAGCCGCCGTTTTTGCCGCCGCCACTAGAGGAGGTCTGAGAGTCGAGGTCACAGGGAGCCGAGAGGGGTGTGGTAGCACCATTTGCTGAGGGGAAGTGGCTGTAGGAGGAAGGTCTGTGGAGAGTAAAAACGTGAGTGGAGGGGGGGGCGTAGTCTGGAGGAGTGTTGTGTGGCACTGCGGGAGTTAGGGGTTTTGGGGGTGTGGGTGGAGGTACAGCCTCCTCCCCACACCATTTGCTATATGAAGGGTTGGGGCTGTGGGCATCGCTGCCCATAGTCCCACCAAAATGTTTATCTTTTTTTTTTGTTAATATACAACTTAAATCTATTCCAAATACAGTCTGTCATATATCTGCTGTATATTCAATATTTAATGGCTATATATATATATATATTCACTACCACTTTTTATTGCAATACAGTTTTAAATACTCTCTTTTTTTATGTATATTTATTTATATATATGCACATATATATATATATATGTGTGTGTGTGTGTGTGTCTATACTTAAATATATATACATCACCTATAAATGTGTAGTTCCTCTTTTTTTGATATCAGAATATAACAGTAACATAAATAACAGCAACCAAAAAGAGATTTCTATATATATATACATATATATATATACATACATATATATATACATATATACATACATATACACATATATATACATATACATATACACATATATATATACATATATATACACACACATATATATATACACATACATATATGTATATATATGTATATGTACATATGTATATATATACATATGTATATATATATGTATATATATACATATGTACATATACATATATATACATATACATATATATACATATATGTATGTATATATATATATGTATATATATGTATATATATACGTACATATATACATGTATGTATATATATACATATATATATGTATGTACATATATGTATATGTATATATATATGTATATATATACATATATATATACATGTATGTATATATATACATACATATATATGTATGTATATATATATACATACATATATATATGTACGTATATATATACATATATATATACATTTAATTTAAAACATATAAACTAAAACTCTCTCCAATGGCAATTCTATCTTTCTATTTTTTTTTTTTATCATAACTATTTCAGTAGCATTTTTCTTTGAAGCATAAATATACTTAAATATCATTTCTCTTTTTTTTTAAAGGATCCTCCTAAGAATTTCTGCAACTATATTCATGAACAACACCCATAAACATGAAATTTCCAACAACACAACAGAAGCATTTCACTTATATCTATTTTTCTTCGTGTTTTTTGTTAAGGATCATTCAAGGTAAAATATACACTTTTCTCCCAACTTTTCCAGTAGCATAACTTACTAAACAACCACTAATAAAATGAACTTTCCATGCAACAAACAGAAACTAATTTTAATAAATTCTATTCCCTTCTTTAGTATGCAATAAAATTATTTTAACAGCAACCAGATATTTTTTTTTGTAAGGAATAGTGACAGAAAAGTATATGTAATCTAACATGTATTTCACAAGTTCACTAACTTCACATCATGAGAGATAAACCATTTTTATTTTTTAATTAAAAATAGAAAGGATATTTATATTCTAAAACTCATAACAGCCAAGTCCAAGAGCATAATAACTTGATGGAAATAAATACAATAAGGCCACAAGGGCCAAGGCTCCAACAGCTAACACAAAGAAACTATAGGAACACCAAAAATGGACTCCTCTCAACTTCATACTTCAAAAATGCACCTACAAGTAAAACACAACAACAGGAACAACCCAACCACTTTGAAATGCCCTCCTCCCTACCGTAAAACTGCAAGTGGGTCACCCCCGAGCTAGGGAGGTAGGGATTCACACAGGTGTAAACATTCCACAACAAGAATCAACAACATCAACAAAAAAATAGCCCCAAGGTTTAACACATAACTCAACTCATGAAAATGAGTTTGATGAGGGTAGGGAATGGACCCCTCTACTTCAAAGGCCACCCAAAATACTATAATACCAATCTCATGGCCTCAAGCCAAAAATTTCCAAAATCACAACTCTCCACAAATCACTAAATAACCTCCATGGCACTCTTGCCATTCAAATAATCTCCTCAACCAGTAAAATCCCTCAAGGTATAAATAATACAATGTGGAAGTGACCTCAAGGAGTTTCCTTTCCCCTACCCAAACAAGTTGAGCCTTACCTCCAAATGGAGGTGCTCTCACCATACTCCCATCCCAGACAAAAATAAAGAAATAACAACCAACAAAAAATACAAACACAACACAATAAATAAGCAAGGGTGAAGAAAACATATTTTAAGAGGCTTACCTTCAAAGCCTTATAATGGAAGCACATTTGGTGAAGAGCTCCAATCTTTCGCAAACCTTCCAATCTTCAAGAATTCCTCTCACTTACCCAAATTCCTCCAAAAAATAGAAAGAAACTTAGAAATGCAAGAACCCCACACTCCTCAACAAGAGGAGATATTATAGGCCATCAATTTGGCCTTGAGGAATGAGAAGGTGATACTTCTCACCTTCTCCTTCCTCCTCCAATGCCACTTGCAAGGGAGAGGAAGTGTGAGGGTGACAAGTGTCACCCTCCAATTCCATCTCAATCCTCACCTTATCCACTTGTGATCTCACACATGTGTGAGAGGACAAGTGGTGAGGTGGCATTCCTACTCAAACCTCCAAGAGGATAAGGGATACCATATGGCATCCTCTTATTCTCTCAAAGAGCCATCTCCCTCCAAGATGCTCTCACACATGTGTGAGAGTCTTGGAGGAAGATCCCACACACTTGGGAGTCTTGGAGACCTCCCAAGTCTTCCTTGGGAAAGGATTCCCAAACTTTGGGAAGGGATATGAGTCTTTCCCAAAGCATGACTCATCTCCCACCTTCTCTAATTTCAAATTTCGTCACTTTGACTAAACCATAGTTTAGAGTGATCAAAAGTGAGTTAATCCAAGGGTTAGTAGGTCAAAATTGACCCTAAACCCATGGGTAACCAACTAGGGTAAATTTTGGTACACTAAGGTTCACCAAGGGAGTCATAAATCCACTTTAAATGGCCTCAAAAAATAAAACAATTACCAAGTGGTGTAAGTCAATAAAAATTATACAACACTTAATATTAATTAATTAACAAAGGGTACTAGGCCAAAATGATAAAAATTAAATCAAGCACTTAAATCAACATTCAAATTTTAAACATGATCCTTATCCCTCTTGGGAATGGATTAGTTTCACAGGGAATAACATTGTGTGAATTCTACCTCAAGTTTCCCGTGGCTTGGGAATGTAAAACCTGTACATCTCAATCAAGTGTCAATCATATCATGATAATCATAGCTGAAGCAACTGGAATTAAACTCATGCCATAGAATACAACAATAATCATCAATAACATAATTCTGAATTAAACTACATTTTTCTATCACATGTCAGATAATCATCATTACATAAATAACTAGAAATCACATCACAAAACATCATCTAATATATCTCATATGTCGAATCACAAAATAGCATCAAATATGATCAAATCAAATCACCATGTCTAATCAATGTCCTATCAAAATTAGGAGATATAATCAAGTCTGCATAATGAAACCATAGTCTCTAAAAAGTTTGATAATGTCATCAACTGAAATGCATAACGATCAAAATAAGGGAGCTAAAATAATCGGCCTCACAATGGCATTCTTACGAAGTCTATTCCTCACTAGGATCATGTCACAATCCTCTATCAAATCTTTGAGTAAATAAAGAAATACAACATGCACTTGAATCCCTGTAAATACTTCTTTGGCATAGATAGTGGAAAACTATTGGGATTTATAGTTTCACATCATGGTATTGAAGTAGACAAAAAGAAAATTGTCGTGATTGTTAATAGGCCAACACCTAAGAACATATCTCTACTTTGTAGTTTACAATGGAAGATACAGGTCATTCATTGATTTATTTCACAGTTCGCAGATAGGAGTCACCATTTTACTCAACTATTGAAGAAGGATTCAAATTTTTAATGGAATTCTAATTGTCAAAAAGCTTTTGAAGGCTTAAAATGTTATCTAGCTAATCCTCCCATTCTACAGCTCGCTACTGCTAATAAACCTTTTCTTCTTTACACTTTAGCATCTAATTATGCTCTCACAACATTGTTAGAACAACATGCTGCTGAAGGAAAGGAACGTGTTTTATATTACATCAGTCAAACTTTGCACGATTATGAAGTACAATATAGTGTTATCGAGAAGCAATGCCTAGCTCTTGTCTTTGCAACATAGAATCTTTGGTATTATCTATTAAATGTTAAAGTTCATGTTTGGTGAAATTTGATCCTTTGAAACATCTTTTTGCTAAAACAGATCTTTTAGGTCACCTTACCAAATGAGTTATATGTTATTAATGGAATTTGATCTCAAGTTTATTTATGAAAAAGTGATTAAAGAACAAGCATTAACTAACCATTTAGTTGAGGCACCTTCACCTTTCTCTATACAAAATCAAGAAGTATTTATAATGTTGGATGACAATATATAGGCACTATAACATTTCCTGTACAAGTTGGACTTGTGACTTTGTCTACTTTGATTCATGTCATGTGTGGTTCAGGCTTATAATGGGCTGGTTGAAAAGGGTTTTAAAAATGCTATGAAAATGCACCAAACAGATGTAAAAGCCATATCCCACAACCTTTGCTAATTTCCATCTATTTGAACCAAGATAAGAGCACTAAAACAGGGTATGAGCATCCAACAAAGCATAGTGGAATGGGATATTTTTTAATATTGTAGTTGCACATGTCCTGGAAGACATCTATGCTAATGTTGAAGCCAATAGAAGAAACATAAACTATTTGACATAATGCCTCAAAGAAATGTCACTTCATGTTACACAATGATTACATGATCTTCTTAGAGTGGATTTGTTGAATTGGTTTAAGAAAAAAATTAGTGTACACAAAAACCAACCCCAATGGACCATCACTACAAAAACAAAACTACAATTCAAGAGCATCATTAGCTTTCAATCGATAGAGAATAGTAAATGAACCTTCATCTAATGTTGGACAATAATCTATAGGCACTATAGGATATAAATTGAATGGGGTCATTGAAAAGTGTTTCAAAAATGTTAAGAAAGTGAACCAAACAGATGTAAAAGCCACATCCCACAATCTTTACTAATTTCCATCTATTTGCACCAAGATAAGAGTGCTAACATAAGGTATGAGCATCCAACAAAGCATAGTGGAATGGGATTTTTGTCAATATTGTATTTGTACTTACCCTAGAAGACATGTATGCTAATGTGGAAGCCAGTACAAGAAACATAAACTATTTGACATAATGCCTCAAATTAATGTAACTTCATGTTACACAATGACTATAGGATCTACTCAAAGTGGATATGTTGAGCTGGTTTAAGAAAAAATTTAGTGTACAGGAAAACCAATGCCAATGGACCATCACTACAGAAACAAAACTACAATTTAAGGGCATCATTAGATTTCTATCGATCAAGAATAGAAAATGAACCTTCATCTAAGGTTCTCTTTGGAGCCTTACATCTTGAGTCTCTTCTTCTGCTTAAAAACTTATTGTCGTGATGCATTCCATCTGGAGCTATGCTCTCCCCTATTTCTCCACTCATAAACTAATTGCATTTCCTACTTCTAATTGCAGACTTGTTGTGTTGATGTCTTCTCGATATCTTTGTATAGTCTTTATGCTTACTTGGTGTTTGTTCAAAATGATGGCCACTCCTTGATAACCTGATTTTCTCTTGATCAATGTTTTCCAACTCCAACTAATCTTGGGCTCTCCTTGATGCCCTTCTCTTCTATTCTTTCTTGTAATAAGAGATCTTAACATCCTCTGTCTACATAGTTTCTCTATCATTTGACTTAAACTTATCCATATCACTCTCAAATTAGATGCAACTTTCTTTCCCTTTTTCACACTATAATTCTCTTGTAAGATCAATATCAACACCAACTACAATTATTTCTTTATCATCATTGTCATCCTCACAATGTTGGAAAATAAAGGATTGAAATACAAATAGACATAAGGATTGGAAAGGTCAGCTGAGAACTAAATTGAAGGTAGAAATATAGAGATTGGGTTGAGTATCCTTGATTGAACTAGATGATATAATAGGAGTTGACCTATATCACATTGAGAGGCAAGATGAAAGTATTGTTGTAAATAATGACTCTGGCTAAACTTCTCTGATTGTAGGTTAGTTCAAAGTTGTTAACTAGTACTTTGCAATCTCATATAGGGACAATTGTACAAGGGAAATTCAAAGGTGGACAGTTATATACTCCTACATATGTTTCTGATATCAAGGCCATGATACCATCAAAGAATTCAGTGAAGGATTCATTAATTTTGTATGGAGGGTGACTTGCAATAAGCTTATTGGATGTATGGTGGCATGTTAGATACAAGAATTGTCACAAATCTTATTTCCTACAAAATCCTTAAATTCTTGATAGAAAGGTCAGTTTCGACCATTTTGTATTCAACATACTTATTGATGATTATATATCAAGGAGAGGAATATGATGGAAACTCTTAGGATACATGATAAAATGGTGGCATTTGGTTTGGTTCCTAGTGAAATTGCTAGCAAGAGACACTGCTCTAATGGTTAAGGTAGAATGTTGTCATTGATGGTAACAAGGATTGATAATAGACATAGATGTTATGGAAGCTGTTAAGTCTACTCTTAAATCAAGGCATTGTAAAGGGACTTTAGTCTAGAAGACTAACCTAGTTACAATGACTAAGTATGGATAGTATACAGGACAAGGAGGGAGTGACGGTATGCCTCCGTAGTTGAAGATCACAGTCTATGATTCTAGTATGTTATTCATAGCTATCTGATGATGTTATGTTCCAGTATTCAATTTATGACTTCCTCCAGAAGTCATACTATGATTTGTCTAAGTTTGGGTGAACAGAGATGAGTCAGAAATAGTGCAAAATATATGAGTAAATTGGTCCACATTCCTCCACTGGTGAATATTTTGATTTACAGTTTTGACGCAATGTAGATACATGGCATAATAATCCAAATCCAGAGTTGTAAAGCTTGAAGTTCATCATTTCACATTTTACAAGTTCTCCAGTGTCAGCTTTTAGGTTGACAGTATTTCTCTATGATAGAACAACAGTTCTGAGATCCGTATTTTTCTATGAAAGAATATTATGCTCTATGGTTCTGAAGGCATGATAAGAGGTCCATAATGAATGCTGGTTATGAATTTTAGAGTCTCATATGGTTTGCATTGAAAGTTATGATATGACAATCAAGTTAGCTAAGTGTGCACTTAAGGATAAAGCCAACACTCATGCTAGATCAATCTGCAATGAAGACATAACTATTGAATTGTCATCCTAAGTGAATCTACTATAAGTCTTGACCTATATAAAGATTCCTGAATGTTTGTTTGGGTCCGCATTACCGTTTGTGGCTAAGTTCAAGCTAACAAGGTATAATATTTATGTACATGCTTCATGCTTGGCCTGCCAACCTAGTTGTAAGATAAATCATATTGCAGATATATATATTTAATGGACTTTGGTATAGGAAGAAAGTAGTAATGTGAATATAGTGTGAATTCAATGTGTATGTGATATAAGGCAATTTAGTGATAAGAAAGAAGCAATAAGGGCAGAAGAATAGAGTACATGTAAAGCAGAGCAGAAAAGCAGGATAGATATAATGAAGACTTTTGAGTCTATGTACTGAGCTTCAACATTTTGTAGATGCATTTGTAGCAGTCATCTCTTGGTAGTGAGCCAATCCTTCTTCTATCTTCTCTTCTCTTTTTGGAAGTGAACCTAATGCAGTGAGCACTTCTTTGGATATTAAGTCCTTGGGTAGTGAACCCTAAGGTAGTGAGCCTTCATGTAATATGGTTTTAATATCATAATATATTGTGAGCTAACACTCACCATGGTTTTTCCCTTTTTGGGTTTTCCACTTAAAAATCCTGGTGTCTATGTGTTATGACTTTGTGGCTATTCTTCTTATGTTTGTTTTTATTTCATGTTATTGAATTTGGTAAATGGATTAATAAATATGTGAAAGAAAGGTTTTACAAAATATTGATTCACCCCCCCCTCTCAGTATTATTTGTGATCAATAATTGGTATCAGAGAACGGTTCCTTGGAAGAAGTTTAACAGCTTGAGGAAGATCTGGGAAAGAGTAGTCATGGCAGCCAAAAGGTATCCTTCTCCAGGAAGTGTTACAATTGATTAAGAATTAAAAAATTCTCTTTAAGATCTTGATAAGTATGAAGTAGATATCTAGGATTTGAAGGAAAATGTCAAAGAAGCTGATGAATGCATTCTGAAGCTAAGAGAGAAAGTTAAGAGATCAAAGGATAGGAATAGAGAGCTAAGTGAACAGTTGATTGAAGCAAATAAAACCTTAAATGATTTATCAAAGTTGGTTGAAGAGAGAAAAAGATAACGAACATTTGAATTAAATTTGAAAGACAAGTCTGAAGAATGTCAAAAGTTGGCAAAAGATGTTACACTTCTAAAATTTGATTTGGAGGTGGCAGATAGTTACAAAAAAGTTCAAAATAAGCTATACAAAGCTTGATGAGTTGTTTGGCAGTCAGAAAAATCCAGATGACAAGAAAGGTTTGGGATATGAAAGAGGAGAAAGTTCTAATTCGTGTCAAGAAAACATTGAGATGAAAAACAAAGGCAACCAACTCAAGAATCAAAGAAGAAGACCTAGAAGACCTCTGGTCAGGTAACCAAATGGTCAAAGGTACCCATCTTTTAATGGCTATTCTCTTAAATGCAATAAGTATGGTCATAGGGCTACTCAGTGTAGGAGTAGAATGAACCAAAATGTTTCATCTTTTTCTAGTCAGTGTTTTAATTGCAAGAAAATTGGCCATAAAGAAAATGAGTGTAGAAGTATGATAAGGAATGGTCCTAACAATGCAAGAAATACTCAATCCTTCAATGGAAAGTGCTTTGCTTGCAATAGATTTAGACACATGGCTAACCAATTCAAATTAAAAATAAATCAAACAAATGGGAGGAATCAGGGATAGAGGAATGTGGTATGCTACAATTGTAATAGGTTTGGAGATCTTGCAAGATTCTACAGAAGCAAGAATGAGAAAAGAGACTATCCTGCAAAAAAGAGGAAAATAGCGCAGAGAGAAGATAAAGGTAAGAACAAGGCTAATTCGGTGGAAATCAAGAAGGAAATAAGCAAGGTCTAGATTAAGAAGGATGTTAATGAGGTCAAGAATGGATCTACACTAGCTTCTAGTGTAGATACTTCCTTTGGGAAGTAAATTGGGTGCTCTAGCTGAGAGGGAGCTTTCAATGAATATTTTAATCCCCTAGCTAGATAATTGGTGCTGAGATCCAGCACTATGGTATAAGCTAAAGCAACATTGAATGGATCATTTGAAGAAGAAACCAACATAAAAAGACTTGATGTGGCATATTCCGGAGCAATCTTGATCGACTGTGGTTATCAGTGAAGTGTTTAATAGCTTTTTGTAAACAATATTAAATGACAATTAGGTTTTGGTAAACAAATGATAAAAGGGTTGTATCCAAAAGATTAATCACTTTACATTTGAATTATCAAGAGTCCAAGAAGAGGTTCCACATCTGCTGAAACAACCTCAAAATCCCCAGGTCCTACCCCATCTGTAGAAGCACCCTCCAAGAAAACCACTAACAAGGGTCATACAAGGAAAAATAACAAAGGACATGGAATGTATGTCAGTGTGGATAAAGATGATGAAGAAGCAAAATTAGATGAAGAGGTTAAAAATATTAAAGAAAAATCAACTAAAGCCTCCAGTTGTAAGCAAGACAAGCCCTCTAAAAAGAAGAAAGGAAGGAAGAGGGAGAAGAAAGCAGATCCTGAGAAAGAAGAGGTCACAATTAATCTAGAGGATGTCCTAAACGCTATAACAATTGATGGAAATATAAAACCTATAGCTCACCTGTATGATGAATATAATGATGCAGACAAAGGCATCATTGAGACTACAATAATTAGATATTTGGAGATATATAATAAATCTCTAATTAAAATAATCACGAATCTCCCTAATACTCTTGGTAGCATTATGTTTGTCAGGAAGCAATTATGGCAAAGGACACATAGCTTAGAGAATATACACTAATAAATCTATGTCTTGAGATCTCTCTAGAAGAAAAGGCAAAGGTCTCTCAAGTACTTGGTAAGAGGTTTAGAACAAAGAAAGGACAAATACTCTCATGTTAGGTGACATTGAGAAGCTGACCAAGGAAACTGAAGTTATCACTCTGGAAGGATTGAAGGAACTTCATCTCCCAACTATATATAAAAAAAAGAACAAAATATTGGTGATGACAGTTCTGTACCTGAAGTCAGCATTCATCAAGGCTTGGAGCAAACTGATGCAAATACTCTGGTGAAAAACAAAGAAATGGAAGAGAAAAAGGAAGAGAAAAGTCTTGAGAAAACTGAGGAAAACCTTGAGGAAGTAGCCTCGGAAAAGGAAGAATCTAATCAAGCTCCTGCTATTGATGATCAAGAGAAAGCTAACAAGGACCAAACAAGGATGAGTCCTTCGGTTCAACAAACTAGTGATCATGTGAATAAAGAGAAGACTGGAGATGATGAAGTGCTTGATGAAAGGACACGAGACACTGCTAATGACACCATTACCAAAGAACCTATTGAAATGGTAAGGGAATTTCTTGAGAAACAAAAGGAAAGTCAATTGTTGGAATCAAATGAGTTGCTACAAGGTCCTTTAAGCCTAGCTTCTATGTCAGCACTACAAAAGATGAAACTCAGGACAATTTTTCATGCAAAGGTATAGGAAGAAATGTTGAAGTCACATATACAGGATATTGAACTCATTGGTGAAGCATCTGGTATCCTAGAGAAGTTGATGCCTTCACACCAAAAGGACACATCACTGCCATCAGCTGATCAACTCAAAGGCCTAATAAAATCAGCAAGTACTCATTTTGAGTCTTTTGAGAAGTCTACAGAAATAAAGATCAGAAAATAATATAATGAGAAAAGGTTAGCTAAATTAAAGACCATGATGGACAATGATAGAATTTTGCTAGATAATAGAATCAAATGTATAGAGAAGGCTATTAATGAATTATATGATATATACAAATTTTTCTTATCATGGCCAGAAGTTACTAAGGAGTTAGAATAAAAATCAAGGATCTGGAACTCCAATCGTTAAATATCTCTAAGTCATATAATTTGACAGTTGAATCAATAAATAATAAAGAGACACAAGTTGTAAATATCCACAATAAATTAAGTAGTCTGATGAATAAGAGGGAAAAAGTCAAAAATAGGTTGTGCCAACTAAGAGGGATGATAAGCCCTAATGTAGATTCAATGACCAATCTTGCAGCAGAAGCCTTGAAAGTAAAAGCAATAATTGATACACCCTCAGATGTGCAGAACACAAAAAAATTAGTCTTTCTGATAAATGGTCACATTCAAATTTTGGATAGTACAAAAAATAGATGGGATGGAGAGTCAGCACTACTAAAGAGCATTTATAATGATATTATTCCTCCCACAACTAACTAATTAAGTTAAAGATTGTATCTGTACATAAGCAGCATAGTATGATAGTTTTTGCAGTTTTTGCAATTTTGACACAATTTTGACTCTTGTACATACACCTTTGCCATTGATGTCAAAGGGGAGAAGAATAACCAGTGAAAAATGTCCAAACATCTAAAGAAGAAGAAAATTAGAGTAAGGTAGAGCAACACAATCAATTTTCACTAAGTTTTGCCATCAATGTCAAAGGGGAAGATTGTTTGCAAGAGACACTACTTTGATGGTTAACGTAGAATGTTGTCATTGATGGGAACAAGGATTGATAATAGACAAAGATGTTATGGAAGCTCTTAATTCTGATATTAAATCAAGGCATTGTAAAGGGACATTGGTCTGGAAGACTAACCTAGTTAGAATGACTAAGTATGGATAGTATATAGGGCAACGAGTGAGTGATGGTATGCCTCCACAGTTGAAGATCACAATTTACAGTTTTGGTATGTTATTCATAGCTATTTAATGATGTTATGTTCCAGTATTCAAGTTATGACTTCCTCCGGAAGTCATACTATGATTTGTCTAAGTTCAGGTGAACAAAGATGAGACAGAAATAGTGCAGAGTATATGAGTAAATTGGTTCGTATTCCTCCACTGGTGAATATTTTGAGTTGTGGTTTTGAGGCAATGTAGATGTACATGGTATAAGAATCTAAATCCAAAGTTGTAGAGATTGACGTTCATTAGATCACATTTTACAAGTTCTCTAGTATCAGCTTTTAGGTTGATAGTATTTCTCTGTGATAGAACAATAGTTCTAAGATCGGCATTTTTCTATGAAAAAATATTATGCTCTACGGTTCTGAAGGTATGATAAGAGGTCAATAATGAATGTTGGTTATGAATTTTAGAGTCTCATATGGTTCGCATTGAAAGTTATGATATGACAATCAAGTTAGCTGGCTGAGTGTGCACTTAAGGATAAAGCCGACACTCATGCTAGATCAATGTGTGGTGAAGACATAACGATTGAATTGTCATCCTAAGTGAATCTACTATAAGTCTTGACCTATATAAAGATTCCTAAATGTTTGTTTGAGTCTGCATTACCATTTGTGGCTAAGATCAAGCCGGCAAGGTATAATATTTGTGTACATGCTTCATGCTTGGCCTGTCGACCTAGTTGTAAGATAAATCATATTATGGATATCTATACTTGATGGATTTCGGTACTGGAAGCAAGTAGTAATGTGAATATAGTACAAATTCAATGTGTATGCAATCCAAGGCAATTTAGTGATAAGAAAGAAACAGTAAGGGCAGAATATATGTAAAGTAGAGCAGAAAAGAAGGGAATATATAATGAAGACTTTTGAGTCTGTGTATTGAGTACTTAAAGGAACTAGACTTCAGTATTTTGTAGATGCATTTGTAGTAGTCACCTCTTGGCAGAGCCAATTCTTCTTCTATCTTCTCTTCTCTTTTTGGTAGTGAGCTTAATGTAGTGAGCACTTCTTTGGATAGTGAGTCCTTAGATTGTTAGCCCTAAGGTAGTGAGCCTTCATGTAATCCGATTTTAATATCATAATATATTTTCAGCTAACACTCACCGTAGTTTTTCCCTTTTGGGATTTTCCATGAAAAAATCCTACTTTCTATGTATTAGAACTTTGTGGTTGTTCTTCTTATGTTTGTTTTGCTTTAATGTTATTGAATTTGGTAAATGGGTTAATAAATGTGTGAAAGAGAGGTTTTACAGAATATTGATTCACCCTCCCTCTTAGTATCCTTTGTGATCAATAGAAATCACTTACAATGTACTCATCCATGGTCCTTTAGAGGTGGAGTGAGGTTGAGAATGTAAGGAAAGTGATGAAAGATAGAAGAATTAAAAAGAGCCTTGGATATAGTTGTGTTTGAAGGCCATAAAATAGTGCATGATTTTTGTGTTGGAGATAGACCATAATCACAAACAACATAAATCTATGAAAAGTTGGAGAAATTGACATGGGAGATGAAGCAGGAGGGTATTTTCTAGATTCAAGACATATACTTAATGAACTTGGAAAAATAATTATTTCTCTACCATAATAGTGAAGAAAAACAATTAAAATAAATATTGAATCTCCAAATATCCTAGTAAACATGCTCCTAGAAATGTGGCGAAATGGGTGATGTAAATGTGGTATCTCATACTACAGTAATTATGGGTTATCTACATAATGGAGAACAAAGAATACATTGAATATTTCTCATGGAATACAATATTTACAGATATGTGGAGAATGAATTTGATGAATTGATTTTAAGAACATTATATCAGGTGCCAAATCCCTAGTGTAAAACTAGATGTATCAATATTCCTCAAATTAATATCAAAATACTAAGATTTGGAATAGGATACATGAATGGTAATGATATTTTATGATTGCAATCAGAGGCAGGAAAGTGTGAAGCATTATTTAATCTATGATAGGTGAAAAACATATATACAAACATAAACCAAAGAGGAACATAAAAAAAGTACAAATTGCCTCCTTTGCGCAAATGAATTGCCTACACCGATCAAGCAAATTGAAATGCACCCTATTCCAATTGATTGCTCATTTCTTTTTGATGTGGATTGCTCTATAATTGTAACATAAATTTGATCCCCCCAAGGAACTATTGCGACAACATAAGTTTACTTAAATGTGAGATGATAAAAAATGGAGAATGAGGCTTCTTTTATAGACCTATGAGACAACAGATCTACGGTTGAGAGTGATCAGAAAGATCAATGATTGAGGAAAGTTGAGAGAATGTGCACAAATAAAAGAAGGACAAGTGTCCAATCCCTCTCATGCATCAAGGGAGTTTACAAAATTGATTAGAGAGTTGACTAAATAGATTAAGTAGTTAAGTGAATTGATTGACTAGTGAACTAAATTGATTGCTTAGTTGACTGAATTGATTGCTTAGTCAACTGAATTGCCTAACTTGTTAACCAATTTGATTGATTTTGTTAACTAATTTGATTGATGAGTTAGCTCTTTTGATTGACTGTTCATTAATTTTGATTGGAGGAATTTGTGGTTCGTGGGCATAAATGGGAAAATAAATAAATAATTATTTAATTTCATGTGCACATGGGATAATTGAATTAAATATTAAATTTAATTCAATTCGGAGGAAATAGATTATTTAAATAAATAATTTTGAATTTATTCAAAGTGGAGGGAAATTTAAATATTTAAATAAACAATTTTGAATTTATTTATTTAAATTATAAAAATAATGATTTAATTAAATAACTGGGATTATTTATTTAATTTAGAGGAATAAAAATGATTTATTTAAGTAATCAAAATTACTTAATTAACATGGAGGATAAATTGGATTAATTAAACAATTAGAATTATTTAATTAATATGGAGGAATACATTGATTTAATTGATATATCAACTTAATCAATTTATTAAGAAGTATTTAATTAATGAAGTATGACAGATGAAAGCCTGACCTAGGAATAGGTCAGTTATAGGTGTCTACATTTTGTTGCTCTTTGAGATGGTGTTGTGAAGTAACATCATTTCAAAGAAGTTTAAAACATAGTGCTATGTTGGATAGAATAAGATATTTTTTTAGAAGAATAATATGATTGGATTAGAAATGATGATGCCCTAGTCGAGTAGAAGAAGTATGTGGTAGATCAATTAATAGGTTGAATGATGCTCCCTCGAGAGGACAGACTAATTGGAAGAATACGGGTCTACTCTCGAAATAAATAGATATGAAGAAAATAAGGAGATAGAAGATGGAGAAAAACATAGAGAGAAAATGGAGAAGATAAAAGGATAGATGACGAAAATGATGGAACAAAAGATTAACACATGATTGATAATCAAATGATGAGGATAGAATGAATAATTGAATGAGAGAAGTTACGCTAATATGTATAATAGAGCAATCCTTTATTTTGATATAGCATAAGGATATAATGCACCAAGGTATAAGAAGTAGGGTGATGATGTATCAAATGCATAAGATAGTTGACTCTGCAAACAAACATTTTGAGTTTAGTACTACTATGTATAATAGAACCTTGTCAAATAAGTGAATGGAAAATAGTCTTAGCATAGAATAGTCTTAATACAAAAAAGGTCTTCGTAGAGCCTTAGATGTAAAAGATATTGGTATGCAAGATGCTAATCCCATCACACACTAGATAGATATTAGACCTAATAGGAGAATAAAATCATCCCTTAGACATAACATATGAAAGCAACGACTATGCCTTAGTTTATACTGTATAGCCACATATCAAGATATAGAAAGATCAAGGTAGTTTTGAATGTGTATTTTAAAAGGGACACAAGGTAAATCAAAAAGAAAAAATAAACAACTGATAAAACCAACAGACAACCAACATTTTTTCTTGCCAAAGCAGGTATTCCAGAAAGATTTGAGGCCTTATCATAGGAAAGATGTATCTATTAAAGGCTTTAGATCCAAGATGTATGGATATACCTAGATATAGGCAAATGATATGTGGTGACATATTGTTATTTTAGGAGTAGTCTTTTTGTTTCAGATTTGTTTAATTACTTTTAACTTTTGCAAGGATGTATAGTTTGTTTTTGTTTGAGTTAGTCATGTCTAGGTGGTAGATGGATATGATGGATTGTGCTAAAATGGATGAAGTGACAAAGATGAATGTAGTATGGGTTAAGATGCATATAGAGTTGTCATGGTAGGGAAGGATATATACCTAGATCAACACAAGGATGTGGGAACGATATATCCCATTGATGATTGATTGATGATGATTAATCAATGTGGTTTACGACTCGATTAAGGTCAAGACCAAAGGATGTAATTGAGATTTTTTTATTGTTTTTGGGTTGTTTTGTATTTATTGATTGTTTTGGATATTTTTGGATATTTTTTTAGATTGTTTTAGTGTTTTTGGATTTTTTTTGTTTTATCAGATGGCATTGTATTGCGGTTTGGATAGCCTTTGTTGCTAGATACCATTGACAAGGAAAAACTAAGTCTATATGCAAGGAGCAAGATGGGATAAGATAAGTAGACACCAGGATGAGTGATAACAAATGGGATGGATAAAAGGGTAGGTGATAGTGTGTGGGATGGAAAGCTCATGATAGAGGGATGGATAAAAGGATAGACAATAGTGGATGGAATGGATGGATGCATTATAAGTGAGCTAGGATGTGATCTCTAAAGACTATGTTGCATAGGAATAACATGTCCCATTTGAGGTAGTATGTTTGAGGATTTTACATGACAAAAATTAGGACCAGAGAATGATTGGATTGGTTGAAAAGGATGAGGTATATCAAGAGATTTTCTAAAGCATTTTTCAACATTTTGCCCCTATGTCTCTATCAAGATCAAAAGGAGGAAGGGAGGATTAATGGATAGATGGGATAGGATGGTAAGATGGGATATGATAGGCTGAGGCATATAGGAAGGACATGATTGGATGAGACATGTCCCCAAGTGTAAGACACATAGATAATCAACCTACACATGATACCTATTTTCCAAGTTTTCATCATGGTACTTATCCAAGGCGCCTGTTTACCAGGTTTTCACCATTGGATGAAGGGATTTCTCTTTATTATTTTCATTTTTTCAATTTTTTTCATCATTTTTGTTTGTTTTTACTTTGGAATACTGGGATGGATTAGGTGGATAGGGATAAGAAGGACTCAAGCATCTAGTTCCAAGAAAGGTGATAGTTCCATTAAAAGATGCCATGATGCACATGGATCATGTCAAATGTCATTATGCTCATAAATGTTAGTAAGGAATGGCATGAGAGGGAGATGGAGTAGGTGGATAATGCCTTATGATGTGGATTATGTAGGGAAGGATTATGTAAGGATGGATGGGAGATAGTGGATTATGATATGGATTATAGATGGAAGGATAGTGGATTATGATGTGGATATGGAAAAGCATGGACCATAGATATATGATGGGTGAAATATTTAGGATAATGGATTAAAGATCAGGAGATGGAGGTATGTGGAAATGTTGTGGAATGGAAAGGAACCAAGAGCAACAGTTGCACACACTGTGATAAAAATTTAACCTTTTTCTTAGTTGGAGGTGTAGGAGTAATTGACCTATTTGCATAGGGGATGGCCGATGTAGGATTTTAGGTACCCACATAAACTTAGGATTTTTATGATTTTTTCATTGGGATTTATGGGATGGAGGAAGTTGGGATTTTTAGATGAAGTGGGATTTTTGGGATATTTGGGATGTAGGAACTTGAGATTTTTGGATGAAATGGGATATGTGGGATATTTGGGATGTGGATGCATCACTTGACATGATTTATTTTTTTTTAGGGACCCAAATGATTTTATTTTTGGAGTTTTCTTGAGAAAGTAAGGGCTTGGGTAGCCTTTTTGATAGATTTACCTTGGACTCTTTTTTGTGATGCCCTAAGGCATAAGTATTTTTAGGAGTTTTTGCTTTATGGGTAGAGGCATCCAAAACTTTATTTGTGAGTCCCATGGACTTGGTGGAAGCTTCATGTTTGGTAGCTGTGTGCATTTGTTGATCATGATTAGGTATGTGAGGGGATTTATTAATGGAGGGATTAAAAGTGGATTTGTGGATAAATGGATAAGGGGATTGGATGATATGGATATTAGGTGTTGGAAGTAATGGAGGTCAAGTGGATGGAGTAATATTAGGAGTTGGAAGTAATGGAGGTAAAGTGGATGGAGGAAGGTCTATGGTCACATGCTTTTGGTATTTTTAGGACGATGGGTGAGGAATGGCAACATATGTTTTGGGGATACGATGTTTTTATGATGGAAAGGAGTAGATTTGAAAGGCATGGAGGTAGTACCAACACCTTGAGATTTCTTTTCATGGGGAATATAAACAAGGCCATATGATTTTGGAGGGAATTTGACATAGATGGGTTCCAAAATACCTTGTTCATGAAGGCCTAAGCCTTTACCTTGATAGTTCATTTTTGGAGTATGTGGTGGACAATGGGATTGTGGGTGCTTTGGACACTAGATGTGAGTTCATTATTGGATGGGGAAGGTGCAGTGGTAGATAATGGTTGTTGCTATCTTAAGGAAGAACATTCATGGATGAAGGTGGTAAGACCAATGGGATATATTTGTGGACTTGCAATATGATCAATTTTGGAGGACAAAGTATCAATAGGATCTTGATTATCATTATGCTCATTAGGATCCATGCTATTTGTTTGATCATCTATGTTTACTTGGGAGCCAAGTGTCTCATCAATGGAAGTGGAAGTTGTTGGATCATGGATAGGATTAATTGTCTCACATATAGGCTCATGATCATTGATAATATCTTGATCATAGAAAACATAAAGGTTATGGATTGGTTGAACTTCACCCACTTGCTCATGGTTAGGAACTTGATCATGGATATTATCTTGATCATATAAAAGATATAGATTATGGATGGGTTGGACGGAGGTGCTTTTATCTCGATTTAGATAAAGGGTTGATGTTTCCACATGCTCTAGATTGTACTCTTGACAAAGCTCTTGATTTTCTTGAATGGAAATGGAAGTGGGAGATGCTTGGGTAGGATTGATAGGCTCTTGATGGTCAACAACATGAGGGTAGAATAAATCTTCACTTGGACTCATGGTGGGAAACTCTTCAATAGGATTGATGCATTGTGGATTACATGATGGGGTTGAAGTAATGGACATGTTTGAATGCTCTTTTATAGGCTCTTGGATAGATGTTTTATGACATGGAGATGATTGATTCCTTTCTAATAGCCATTGGATCACATCCTTAATGAGTGTATGGGTAGATGGATAATATAATGGATGGATGATAATGGTGGATGGTGTTGTAGGCTTAGGATGAGGATTAGGAAGAGGGATAATAGGAATGGAAGGTCTTGTAGGCTTAGGATTATATGTAGGGATAATGGGATTGGACATACTAGGATTGGAATTGGATGGTTTTCTCAAGGGTAGATCAAGCAATGATTTTTGGATCAATTGGTGTAGGGTCGTCTCTGAGAGATCCTTTGGTGGAAGAGTGGAGGAACATGGGGATGAAGGTAATGAAGGACTTGATGGATTAGAAGGTTGATGGACCAATTGACTATGATAGGGACTACATGGTGGTGTTAGGATAGGACTAGGAGGCTCTTGTATGGGTATTTGATTTGATGAGGATGTAGGGTACCCACAGGATTCATTATCTAGAGTGGTGTTCCCCTTGTCAAAGGTATCATAAGGACTTAAAGACACTTGATTTTTGTGTGAAGGGTAACTTAGAATTGTGTGTTTGTGTTGTAAGGGAACCTGACAGTCTTGTAAATGGGTTTGATGATGAGTTGACATGTTGGAATAAGGAGTTGGATGATCTTGGGGTGGATGTTGTTGGGTATCAATGGGATAAGTTGATTTGCAATTGACATGATATGTAGATGGGTTAGGTTGGTATGATAATGGGGATGACACATGGTATTGAGGTACAATTTGTTGAGGTAGTAGTTGTAGTTGGACTTTCTATTGTTGTGGTTGGAATTGTTGTTGTTGTGGTTGGAATTGTTGTTGTTGTGGTTGGAATTGTTGTTGTTGTTGTTGCTATTGGGGTTGGAATTTTTGTTATTGTGGTTGGAATTGTTGTTGTTGTTGTTGTTGGGGTTGGGGTTGGAATTATTTTTGTTACAATTGGAATGTTTGGGTTAGATGTTCTTGAGGTATGGATTGATATAGATAGGGGTTAACTGTGGAAGAAGTAGGATAGGTTGATGTAGCGGTAACATGATTTGTGGTTGGTTGGTATGAAGTTAAAAGGGGGATGAAACATAGGATGGAGATGAAATTTGTTGATATTGTGTTTGTGTTTTTTGGATTTTGGACTGGTGGGTGGCTAGGAGTTGTTGGGTTTCGACTAGGAGTTGTTGTAGTAGAGTTAATGTGTTTTGTTGAAGTTGTTGGATGATCGATTGTAAACGTTGTAGGTGTTGTTGGTCGAGGGGTGATGGCATTTGGGGAGGTGTTTGGATGATGTATTATAGGTGTGGTGCTAGGGAGTTGCCCGTGTGTGTAAGTCTTCGTATTCCAGCTTGTTCCTCAAGATATGCATCATAATCAACAAGGTTCTCATGATCATTATTAGAGCGAGAAGGAGGGACTCCTTGGATTGTGAGTTTTGTTTTTGGATTTGACCTAGGTTTGTTGATGACCAAAACCATTTTGACAAGGAAAATGCGATAAGGGAAAGTCTAATCACAATGTTTGTAGGATTTGTTAATTTTTTTGACAAGGAAAAAGTGAGAAGGGAAAGCTCTAAGCACTATGTTTTTGGGATGTTTTGGTTTTTTTGACAAGGAAAAGGAAATTTCTAATCACTATTTTTTGGGGTTTTTTGGTTTGGTTTGCTCTTTGACAAGAAAAACACAATAGGCAATAGACACAAATGACTGTTTCAACAAAAGTGTGTATGTTCAAGGCTCCTAAAAGCCCAAGTTTTCACAAGTATAAACACAATTGTATACACACCAAGCACTCTTTATCCCTAAAGAAAAGGCTTCACTACGATCATATCAACTCACAACTTAGATATCTGTCAACTCAAATGTCATCACACCTAGTATGGGTGTGCACATTTATTTGTCTTTGTGAGAGGATAGATAGGGGCCTCTAGGATTAGCAGGATGACCCAATAACCCTTTCCCCAGAAATCTACAAGTAGCTTATTCAATACCTGGGATTTATATCTCATCTCAAGGGAGGTAATGGTGAGTAATCTTGAGGGCTTGTAATGATTCTCCTTGCCCTGATAATTACCGCAACGTTCAAAAGTGAGTCAGGTGGACACTAACTAAAAGGTTACTAGTAACTTTAGGGGACCAACACCTTGCAAGCATTTGACAAGCTACTAAAATATTTAACCAAGTCTACTAAGAGTCTCATATACCTCACACAATGCAAAAATAATTTTTACAAAGTGTTGGTATGCCTCTTTTCGATTTGGAACCATAAGGCAAGGCTAACGATGGTTAAGTCTTGGCTTTTGCTGCAAACAATTTATATAGTGGTCAGAAGGAAAGATCTGCTTAGGGTCGTCCATTTTGGATGAAGCATAATCCAAAAGAAGGCCCTTCTAAAGGTTGATAGCATACATGGAAAGCAATAAAATGAAAGACTTGGATGTTTTTGATTCCCATGGTCATGTTGTCGTACAAAGGAAGAGCATACACATTCAAGAGATTCCAAGCATAGAAGACACATGTAAATTCCATTAAGCAAAATTGAAATGTGTGCTAAGATTTAGTGATTATCCAGATTACACATACATGCCAATTCCCTTAAGAAAAATAAGATATGAATCCTAAGACTTTGTGATAATCCAGATTACACATACATGTCAATTCCCTTAAGCTAAATGAAATGTGAATTCTAAGGCTTTGTCAAAATCAAGATTATAGATACATGTCAATTCCCTTAAGCAAAATTAAAGTGTGAATCCTAAGACTTAGTGATAATCAAGATTTGTCTTCGGCATACATCCTGCATCAAATCACATTAGTAGTCTCAAGAAAAAGTTTGGTCTTTGTCAAATGATGAGAGGCAGCTCCTGATGTCTACCTATATTCCACCAAAACAAAAAATGAGTAATCTAGAAAATTTCTGAGAAATATGAGTAATGATAGCAAAATAGATAGTATCATGAGAATCTACATGAAATTCTATGCAATTTTTTAAAAAAATCATGAAATTGCGTTAAGAAATCTACAAGTTATAGCAATTTTAACATCTCAAAGTAAGGTTGACATTGACTGATTATACCTAATGAAGTTGACTAGATGGGCTAAAGATACATGTACTGCTATGAAGTTGAGCGAACCAACTTTCCAATGCAACTAGTTTCATGAAAATCTGATATACCTACAAAACGTTATGCCAAAAAGAACAAAAATAGCCTATTTTGACAAGGGAGGCAAGTCTAGCAGTCAGATAACCACTAGTGGTTAATTGTCATTCTAGTCACATGGATAGGTTTGCTACTAGCAGTTAAGTTCTATGTTTGGGGTTTTAAGGTCCCTATTCACCCATGTGACTAAGGGTTGAGGGCTTTGAAACAAATTTTTAAAAAATTAAAAAGTAAACTTAAACATTAAAAATTAAAAATTAAACCTATTAGGGTTTGAATTGTTTTGTTTTGTTTTTTAATATGATTTTACTTGTTTTATTTTTTCTACATTATTTTTTAATTGGTTTTTTTTATTGTGGTTGTAGGCTGGGCAGTAGTTGAAAGTGCAGGCAAGGCAGTCTTAGTAGAGGCGGAGGGACGCTGGGCATAGGGCGGATGGAGGGTGGCTGGTTGGCAGACTGCAGAGGTGGGGCAGATGTGTAGGTGGGGCAGAGGAATGGAGGATGGGCATCATGGTACAAAAAGGGTGGCACGGGGGGCAAGAGTTGCAAGAGGGTAGTGGCAAAGACGGCGGATAGGGTGCTTGGTTACAGGGGAGTGGATAGAGGGAGGGGGTATGTTGCAAGTATGTGCCTAATCGGTGTTGTCATTGATGTCAACATATCTATGTTTTCATTAGTGTCGACTATCCTCCTATCTTGTTGTTTGTTTGTAATGAGTAAGATGCTTTGTATTTAATTATCTAAGTAATCTTGATGTTGAGGATATTGAGAAAAATAGCCTCTCTAGTAGAAATAGTGAGTTGTAGTGGAAACAATGTATTACATACAGAAGAATACTCCAGAAGAATCCTCCACATTTTCTATAGAATGAATATCTTTGTTTTCGGATTGAAATTTATTTAAAAGTCCATCTAAAGATGCTATGTTCTATGTTTGATCCTACGGTATGAAGATTTGAGCAAGTTATGTTCACCAGAGCGAAAACAACTTTTCCTGTATGTTTGGTGGTGACAAGGAGAAAGTGTTATGCTTCGCCTTCCTCTGCATTGAAGTATTTTAGTATGTGGGTCTGGAATCAATTTTGTAATGATGTTAAGTACCTTCAACTATAATGGTTTCTGATTTGGTGGTCCACAAGCTATCCTTTACTTATGACAGTGGTTGACAGTGTTGTTCTTGTGCTCCAATTTGAAGAATCTTCTTGACAGAGTGGTTAGAGATCATGCAGCTGTTCATGGTGATTACAATGTGTATGTGGATGTCTCCTAATTGTGTTCCTACATTTGGATTGGTCTGCAAAGAGAAAATTGGATCATGAATGAAGAATGTTCTTAGCAGACCTAGTGCTCTCATCTGTCTTGGCTGAGCTGGTTGAATTCTTTATTTGTGGAGATGCATCAAAGATTGTAGAAGTGTGTTGAGGTGTGGAGGATTGTGTTTGAGTCCTAGCTAAGGCTTGGTGTGATCCACATACATTCTTAAATCTTTTCCTTAGCTTAATTTGTATTAGGTCCAGACCTATTTTATGTATGATTGTAATGCTAACCTTGGAGATTGATCCAATGGTTGATGAATGTAATGCCGACCTTAATGTACATTCCAAGGTTGATGAATTGTATAAAAGCATGTAATACATAGTTGCGAAAGAAGTTGGTGTGTGCAAATATGAAGAGATAAGTGTGAAGGTGTGAAAGAGGAGAGTAGAGAAGTTTGATTGTGCTTCAAAGGAACTTAACCCAGGCATGAAGTAGATCCTACTTAATCAGTTCAACATTTTGGCAGTGAGCCAATCCTTGGAAGTGAGACACCCTCTGGCAGTGAGCCACCCTCTGGCAGTGAGCCATTCTTTGTAGTGAGCAATTTTGTCAATGAGCCCTACAGGCAGTGAGCCTCTAGTTTTTGGTATTGTTATAACTCATATATTTTTGTGGCCTAACACCCACTGTGGTTTTCCCCTTTTAGTATTTTTCACGTAAAAAATCTAGTGTCTACTGTGTTGGATGTGTGTTTGTGATTAAGCTTATGGTTTCATACTTTCATGGTTAAATCTGATTATAAGCAATTAAGTTGTTGATGGTTTGATGTTCATATGAAGCTAAGTTTTGTGACAACTAATTTACCCCACCTCTTAGTTGTCTGGTGTATTTCAACAATTGGGATCAGAGCAAGGTTCCTCAGAGGTAAGCCTAATAGCTTGAGGTTCATCTGGGATGTCACATCAGGACAAATTATTTTTCAATTGTTTCAATTGTAGTGATGCTAGACACTATGCATCCAGACGTCCAAAAAGAAACTCAAAAATCTAGGATAAAGAAGGCAAAAGTAGAAAATCTAAGAAAACGTTTTATCATATTTAAGATGATGCAGATGATGACTATTATTCCAATTCAAAGAATAACAATTGCAAAGATGATGAAAAATTTGATCCTGAGGTAAGTATTGATAACCAAGATATAAAATACTATTGGGTTATTGACAATAGTTGTTTAAATCATATGACTAGTGATAAAGGCAAGTTTAAAAATCTTGTAAAAAATGAAGAAGGATTAGTTAGATTTGGAGATGATTGTACTGCTAAAATTTGTGGAAAAAGGTTCAACCAATTTTCATGGAAGACAACATACAGATAATGTTCTCTATGTCAAAAGCCTAAGACAAAATCTCTTGACTATTGGACAATTGTGTAGAGAAGGATACATTTTCATATTTTAGAATGACACCTTTAAAATCAAAGACAAATTTGGAGTAATAGCTAATAGAAAAAGGACAATGAAATCTTTATCATCTTAGAGAAGGCAACATTATTTAGAATCATGAAAGCTGGCTTTGGCATATGAAATTGTGTCACATCAATCCTAATGATCTAGCAAGGATAAACTCAACACAATTTGTGAAAGATCTGCCAAAGAGGATACATTTTAGCAACATCACCTAAAATAAGTGTCAAGTTGAGAAGCACGCAAGAGAAAGTCCACAGGATGAAGAAAGATTCTCAACTGAATTGATGGAATTGGTTCATACAAACCTTTGTGGACCTACAAGAGTAAAAAGTCTCCAAGATGACAAGTACTTTATGTTCTTTGTTGATGATTATTCTAGAATGACTTGGGTTAGTTTTCTCAAAGAAAGATTAGAATCCCCAGATGTATTTAAAGCCTTCAAAACAATGGTTGAAGATTAATTAAATGTGAACATCAGATGTCTAAAGTCTGACAGAAGTGAAGAGTTTACCTCTGATATATTCAATATGTGGTGTGGGACCCATGGAATACAAAGACAATTATCCAGAGAGAATAAAGTACTGGAAACAATAAGCAGGTCTATTCAAGAAGCTGCAAAGACAATGTTAGAGAAAGCTGACGTATTAGAAGCATATTGGAAAGAAGCTATACATACTCCTGTCTATATTCAAAATAGAGTTCAAGTCAAAGGTAATGATACTAAAACTCCTTATGAATTACATGGTATGGAAGATTACCCTCGGTAAAATATTTCAAGTCTTTGGACTTGCAAATGTTATATTAAAAGAGAAGAAGAGCTAAGCAAGTTTAATGCTAAGTATGATGAAGGAACCTTCCTTGGACACTCTACTGAGAGTAAGGCTTACCAGTGTTACAATAAAAGAATGAAAAAAATCATTGAGAGTGCAAATGTTAGGGTTGATGAAGACATATAAAAGTATTCAGAAATTGTTGATCAAGCATCTGATTCAAATAGACTTCCTTACAACACAAAAAGGGAAAAGGTGTTCACAAAAGAAGAAGATGATACTAAAGAAAAGAAAACAAAGAAAGATCAAAAGAATTGGTGTTTGATTGCCAATACTGAAGCTTGCAATAATATAAATCCCTCTCAAGATGAACGTTTGTCCCAAATTGCTCTTGAAAGTCTTGAGAAACCTAAAGAAGAAAACATAAAATTGAAAGTAAGTATAATAGAAGAAAATGAATGCATCAAAGAGTTAAAAAGGAAAATCAAAGAGCTTATGCAAAGACTTGAGGATAGTAGTAAATACTTGAAATCAACAAATGAAGAAAAAACAAAAATTGAAGAATGCTTGAAAAACAAAATGAATGATTGCTTGAAGCTTGAAGAAAAAGTCATGGATCTGAAGGCTGATTTGAAACATGCATGGGTCCAACAAGACAAACTCAATACAAGTGCAACCAAATTTGATAAATTAATGACTGAAGTAATTCAGGAAAATTCTAATGACATGAACAACATGAGACCTATGACAGATAAAAGTTCCAGAACAGACCAAGAAAGAACTCTAAAGTTAGGGAGGACAAAGGCAAACTGACTCAGGACCAAAGGAATAGATCAAGAAGATATCTGGTCAGACAACCAAATGCACAAAGGTATCTATCTTTCAATGGTTATTGTTACTCATGTAGTAAATTTGGTCACAGGGCTACCCAATGTAGAAGTAAAATGAATCAAGATGTTCCACCTTTCTCTGGTCAATGTGTTAACTGCAAAAGAATTGGCCACCTACCAAGTGAATGTAGGGGTATGACAAGAAATGACTTGAACAATGGAAGGAAAAATTAATCTTTCAATAGAAAATGCTTTCTTGTAATAGATCTGGACACATGGCTAATCAATGCAGATCAAGGATGAATTCTTTTAGAGGAAGGAATCAAGGACAAGGAAGTATTGTGTGCTATGATTGCAACAATCCTAGACATATGGCAAAGTTTTGTAGACGCAATGATGTGAAAAGAAACTACTATCCTGAAGAAAGGAAAATAGAGCAGAGAAATGATAAGGGAAAGGAAAAAGTTGATTCGGTTAAAACCAAGAAAAAAATCAGTAAGATTTGGATCAAGAAAGATGTGATTGAAGTCAAGGATGGATCTGCACCAGCTTTTGGTGTAGATATTTCCTCTGGAAAGTAAATTAGGAGCCTTGTCTTAGGGGGAGTCTTATTTAAAATCTTTCCTCCTCGACCAAAAAATGGATGCTAATAACCCAACATAAAAAGACAAGGTCAAGGATGAATAGCAAAAGTCTAAGTTAGGACTAAGACTATATTTGAGAAGGATAAAAGAAGAATTGTGCAAAAAGGTTTGGGCTCATTATTCCCTGCACAGAGCAAGTTTTCATGATAATTGACGGTACTTAATGAACTCTGAGGAGAATGGATATGAACCAGTTGTGTCTTCATGAAGCAATAAAGAAAAAGGAAAGAAAGTGCAGGATGAAGAAACCCCAAAAAGTATTTCTAAGACCTATAGGATTTGTGCAAGAACATCACACTGAAGATCAAATCATTGGTGTCTGACAAGAACAAGGGTTACTGAAGAACACACTGAGAAGAATCAGACTTGGGAATACATTCCTATGACTGTGGACAAGAATGTATTCAGAATTAAGTGAAATGAAAGTGAAAAGTGACTGAGAAAGTCATTGCTTTACCTAGGCCAATGTGTTGTTAACAGTTCAGTTGGATAAGACCAGTAGAGTGTAAGTATGTGCCCTTTGCCATTGATGTCAAAGGGGGAGAGAAATTATGTGAAAAAATTAGAAGCAAAAAAGAAGTACAGATGTGTAAAGAGAAAGGGGGAGAATCATGTCTTGATTGTCTTTATAGTTTTTCACATCATATGTTGCCATCAATTACAAAGGGGGAGATTGTTGCAAGTATGTGCCTAATCGGTGTTGTCATTAATGTCAACATTTGTGTGTTGTCATTGGTGTCAACTGTGCTCCTATCTTGTTATCTTTTTGTAATGAGTAAGATGCCTTGTATTTACTTATCTAAGCAATCTTGATGTTGAGGATATTGAGAAAATTAGTCTCTCCTATAGAAATAGTGAGTTGCAGTGGAAATAGTGTATTGCATACAGAAGAATAGTACAAAAGAATGCTTAACATTTTCTGTAGAATGGATATCTTTGTCTGCAGATTGGAAGTTATTTAGAAGTCCATCTGAAGATGCTATGTTCTAAGTTTCAGCCTCCGGTATGAAGATTTGAGCGAGTTATGTTCACTAGAGTGAAAACAACTTTTCATGTATGTTTGGTGGTGACAAGGAGAAAGTGTTATGCTCTATCTTCCTCTGCATTGAAGTATTTTGGTCTGCGGTTCTGGAATCAAGTTTGTAATGATGTTAAGTGTCTTCAACTACAATGGTTTGTAATTTGGTGGTTTGCAAGCTATCCTTTACTTATGATAGTGGTTGATAGTTTTGTTCTTGTGCTCTGGTTTGAAGAATCTTCTTGACAGAGTGGTTAGAGATCATGTGGTTTTTCCTGGTGATTACAATGTGGTTGTGGATGTCTCTTAATCATGTTCAAACATTTGGATTGGTGCACAAAAAGAAAATTGGATCGTGAATGAAGAATGTTCTTAGCAGACCTAGTGCTCTCATCTATCTTGGCTGACCTGGTTGAGTTCTTTATTTGTGGAGATGCATCGAAGATTGTAGAAGCATGATGAGGCATGGAGGATTGTGTTTGAGTCCCAGCTAAGACATGGCATGATCCACATACATTGTTACATCTCTTCCTTAGCTTAATTTGTATTAGGTCCAGACCTATTTTATGAATGATTGTAATGATGACCTTGGAGATTGATCCAATGGTTGATGTTGTAATGCTGACCTTGATGTACATTCCAAGGTTGATGAATTGTATAAAAGCATGTAATGTAGTTGCAAAAGAAGTGATGTGTGTGAATATGAAGAGATAAGTGTGAATGTGTGAAAGAGCAGGGCAGAGAAGTTTTATTGTGCTTCAAAGGAACTGAACCTACGCATGAAGTAGATGCTACTTAATCAGTTCACCATTTTGACAGTGAACCACCCTCTGGTAGTGAGTCATTCTTTGCAGTGAGCAATTTCGGTAGTAAGCCCTGTAGGCAGTGAGCCTCTAGTTTTCGGTATTGTTATAACTCATATATTTCTATGGGATAACACCCACTGTGGTTTTTCCCTTTTAGGGTTTTCCATGTAAAAAATTTGGTGTCTACTGTGTTGGATGTGTGTTTGTGATTAAGTTTATTGTTTCATACTTTCATGGTTAAATATGATTATAAACAATTAAGTTGTTGATGGTTTGATGTTCATATGAAGCTAAGTTTTTGTGACAACTTATTCACCCCCCCGTCTTAGTTGTTTGGTGTATTTCAACAAGGTAGGCATAGGGAGTGGGCTGGGGAAGGGTTCAGGAAAGATGGGAGGTGGGCAGGGGAGGGTTGGGTAGACAGGTGCCTGTGTAGGCAGGCGGGGGTGTGGGGTTTGAGGTGGGTGTGCAGGAAGGAGGGCCTACGTGCACCTCTCTATTTTTATTTATTTATTTTTGTTTTGTTTTTAATGTTTTTTTGGTTTTGGTTTTAATTTTTTTTTGTTTTTGTATTTTTTTTTACTGTGTAAATTTTTTCCTGACTATTTTTTTTTGTTTCTATTTTTTTCTTTTTTTTTTTGCTATTTGATTTATTTATTTATTTTTATTTGTATTTTTTGTTTTTAGTTTTTTTCAACCAAAAAACAATAAATAAAAGGAGAATGAAATAATGAAATAGAGATTTTTTTTTTGGTTTTTAAAATTTTGCAGAACAAAAAAAAAATCAAAAGGGAAAACAAAAAGAGTTTTCAAAGAAAATTGTAAATATTGTTATATTTTTGTGTTTTTTTTTTTGCAAAATTAGGCCAAAAATTAAAAAAAATCAAAAAAATTTTAGTAACTTAAGGTAGGGGTGTTATATTTCAATTTTTACCTACGAGGCCTCTGGGACTCAATGGTGAGGTCGATTTTCACATAGGAGGCCATTTGTGAAAGTTGATTCCCAAATTTTTGTCCAAAAACACCTAAATCTTTAACAAAAACCATAACAAACGCTCACAAACAAGAGGGGTCAAATTACTGGGCATGCCAAAATGTGATAGGTGAAAAATGGATGTGCAAACATAAACCAAAGAGTAACATAAAACGAGTACAAATTACCTCCTTTACACAAACAAATTGCCTACATCGATCGAATGAATTGAAATGCACCCTATTCCAATTGATTGCTCCTTTCATTTTGATGTTGATTTCTCTATAATTCTAACATTAATTTCATCTCCCAAGGAATGATTGCGACAGCATAAGTTTACTTAAATGAGAGATGATCAAAAATAGAGAATGAGGCTTCTTTTATAGACTTGTGAAACAACATATCTACGGTTAAGAGTGATCAGAAAGATCAACAGTTGAGGAAGGTTGAGAGAATGTATGCGAATGAGAGAAGGACAAGTGTCCAAGCCCTCTGATGCATCAAAGGATTTAATAGAATTGATTACAGAGTTGACTAAATAGATTGAGTAGTTAAGTGAATTGATTGATCAGTGAACTAAATTGATTTCTTAGTTGACTGAATTGATTGCTTAGTCAATTGAATTAACTAACCTATTAGCTGATTTGATTTATTTTGTTAACTAATTTAATTGATGAGTCAGCTCTTTTGATTGACTGTTAATTGATTTTGATTGGAGGAATTTATGGTGGGTGGGGATAAATGGGAAATTAAATAAGTAATTACGTTGAGAGGCGTTCTACACTCACAACAAGGGATGAAAGATTCAGATTCCTGTAAACAATTAAGATTTAGATTCCCATGTAAACAAAATTCATAAAATGTGTAAATAAATAAATTTGTGGAAGACAAATGGATAGAAAAAAAGAAAAACTTGGGCAGTTATGGAGCGAAATCTTTATCACATTAAAAAAAAATTCATGGAAGCCAAGTGGATAGAAAAATAGAAAAACTTGGCAGTTATGGAGTGAAATCTTTATGACGTTAAACCAAAAAAAAAAATCATGGAATCCAAATGGATAGAAAAAAAGAAAAACTTGGGCAGATATAGAGTGAATTCTTTATTACATTTAAAGAAATTATGTTTGAAGAATATGAAAAGTCTCGCAGCATAGTCTCTTTAAATTAACTCATGTGAGTGGGCAGTTATGGACTGAAATCTTTATTACATTTGAAGAATACGAAAAGTCTCTGAGTATAGTCTCTTTAAATTAACTCATGTGAGCATATCAAATATTCTAACTGCAAGCAATTTATAAATGCCAACAAATTGGAAGATATTTCTCGACGTACGGTAGATATATTTTTTTAAATATAAATATACTAGTTATTTAATTTTGGGATAGTTGAATTAAATATTAAATTTAATTCAATTTGGAGGAAATAGATTATTTAAATAAATATTTTTGAATTTATTTAAAGTGGAGGGAAATTTGAATATTTAAATAAACAATTTTAATTTTATTTATTTAAATTGGAAAAATAATGATTTAAATAAATAATTTGGATTATTTAATTAATTTAGAGGAATAAAAATGATTTAATTAAATAATTAGAATTACTTAATTAACATGGAGGATAAATTGAATTAATTAAACAATTGGAATTATTTAATTAATGAAGTATGACAAATGGAAGCCTGACCTAGGAACAAGTTAATTTTAGGTGTCTACACAATCTACGTCTATCATTCTAGCATTGTGAGTAAAAGAGATATTATTTCCATAGTCCATTTTTTTTATGCGTAGACACCCAAGTCTAAGATTTAGGTATTCAAAGGAGTTGTCAAGATCCAATGAGGTTTGATCACCAAAATGATGTAGACAAAGATGGAAAGTGACTTAACAAAATCCACAACTTGAAAGTTGCAAGTTCTAGTTATGTTTTTGTAAAAGTGACTTATGTCACTTATTTAACTAATGTTAGAAAATGAACCTTATTTCTAAAAAAGTGATGTAAAACATAACCAAAAATAAGGTTTATTATTTTATTGTATTTCAAAAAGGTAGTTGAGGTAGTTACTAGGTGGTTACCAAATGTAAGCCTATAAATATAAGGCTATTTACAATGTAAAGGAGAGGACTTTTACGGAGGACTTATGGAGAGACTTTTTGGAAGATTTTTTGTTTTACACTTTATATAGAAGGGTTTTTGAGATTGTATAATTTTAGAAAGATAATATAGAGTGCATTTAGTTTGTATGTTCTAAACATACTTCTGAGTCATTATTACTGATTTCTTATATGTTAAATTGGTAATCTCTCTATGTTTATCATGTCTTGATCTTTTAGACCACATTTAATTACATTTAATTGATGAAAAAATATTGAATTCTACTAGTTGTTTGATTCTAGATGATACATGTGCATAATTTAGTAAAAATGATGATGTATTATTAAGTTCTATGATTTGACTATCTTGTATTTGAACTTCAGCTATGATTTAATGGAACTAACCTATTGGTAACGTAAGTGAGTGGAAGTGTATGTAGGTATCATTGAAGGCGAGAACATTTTTTAGGTAGAGGGGACATAAGGCCATTTGTCAATGGTTGGTTGGATTTCATCTGGTGTCCTATCACACACTCACGTAGAAATCATATTGCATGACTATTTTCGCATTATTTGACTATCTGCTTAACATTCTTGATGGAGGAAAAATTAAATGTGACTGTTATCTTTCGCTGCAAATGATTATATGTATGACTTTTTCTATTGTTGTATATGATCAATTATATGAGTAATTGTTTTCAAATTCATTGATATTTATTTATGTAAACTTGGTATTTCAAGTGATTTTGATTTCACACTCTCTATCCTTTTTGTATTATTATGATAGTTAGTTGGAATAATTTATATATATACACACACACACACACTCACACACACATAGAAGTAAATAAAAGAGGAGTTCTTAATTAATAAATACATTATATGTAATTATGACTATCTATATATATAAAATAGATGGGCATGCATAAATCGATATGTTTTAAGCTATTTTAAGAAAATCCTTTGCAATGGAAAATGAAGGCAGCCATGGAAATTAGGGAAGTGTAACTTAAGTTAAAGAAAAGATTCTAATTTGCATGAGAACAAAACACCCTAATTAGAGGGTAAAAATAGAACAAGGCAAGGATAAAAACAAGAGGTGTGGTCTAGCGGTTAAGACCACTTGGTCATTATTGTGGAGACCAAGGTTAAAATCCCCCAAAAGACATATTGGATCCTAAATGGTTGTGGCTCTATGTAGGTAACTCTTGGCACTCCATGGTTATTGAGTGGAGTGTGTTCAAATTCTGGTGTATCTTGGTCTTCTACAGCTCGACTGGTCATGGCAGTAGTGGTATATAGTGATAGATTTACCGGTGGTGATTCACGATACAAGTGGCATGATTATAGTGGTGGAATATGTAGCAGGGCCGTACCACTGGTGATCCGCCCTATGGTGGTGGTGGCAGTTCGATAGGGAGGAGGTCCCCCTTGTGATCTTTGCTAGAGTGGGCCAGCCTAAAAATTCCCACACTTATTGAATAATATATATATATAGAAGTAAATAAAAGAGTTCATAATTAATAAATACATTATATGTAATTATGACTATATATATATAATACATGGACATGCATAAATCAATGTGTTTTAAGGTATTTTTAATATACCTTTGCAATGGAAAAAGAAGGCAACCATGGAAATTGGAGAAGAGTAACTTAAGTTAAAGAAAAACTTCCAATTTGCATGAGAACAAAACACCCTAATTAGAGGGTAAAAATAGAACAAGGCAGGGATAAAAACAAGAGGCGTGTACAAGGAAAATCATCACACACAAGAGAGAAAAACGCAGCGATTTGGGAGAATTTCCACAAAGCATTGGAGGGATTTTGGAGGCTACAGGGTTTGCAAACCTACCAAAGGCACAAAATAGGTTTTTCTCCATTTTTTTACTATTCTATCATAGATTAAACATTGTATGAAGGAAATGTATTGATTATGTTCTTTGAGCTTGTAAAAAATAGTGAGAAACTATTTTATCTGCCACCTTTAGCCATTATTTTTGGTTTACAATGGAGAATAGTGGCATAAAGGATTGTGATGTTGCCTCTTAGGTAGGCCACAACCCCTTGCCAAGGTTATGGGAGGCCATACAACCTTTCCATGTCTGTTATAGACCGAAAAGGAGCTATGCCCATGATTTCAAATGACTGAAACTTCCATTTTTGCTTTGAAAATTAAAGGATTTCAATCTTCTTGAACTGTCTTCGTGGAGCTGAAGGAAACCCTTCTATAATTTTGTTTTTGATAAAGGTAAGCATGGATTTTGAAAGGGCCTTGACCCTTGTACAAGAGACAAGATACAACAATGAAGCCCAACAAAACTAGAAAGAACAACAAACAACAGAACAACATAGGACAAGCCCAACACTGGGCCAAACAGACAAAGGGTTAAGGACCCCAAGCAACCCAACAAAAAATCAAGGTGGTTTGAAACCAAATTTCTCCAACGAGCTCTGAGTACACATTTTGATCTTACCCTCAGATCTCATCTTCTTGGAAGATCTAGAACAATCAAAAGGGCCACACGAGGTCCCATTATCACATTACATCTCAGCCAAAGGAGTCCCCAACACATCTCTATTTTCTCTAATCTCCTCATCTCGCAAATTATCCAGAGGAATCCCCTTTTCAGCACTATTATCTTCAGAGATTTCCTTGTTTTCCATCATAGGTGCATCCACCAAGGGAGAGATACCCTCCTTTCTCTTCCACATAGGTTGTTGCTTCTTTCTATTAGGGTAAGCAACGTCAGAATGACCAGCTTTGTGATAGCTAAAGCAAACAACATGAGAGTGTTCAAACTCAATCTGTTGAACCCATCTACCAAACTTGGACAATAAGGTGATCCTGGAAGGGAGTACCTTATCATCTTCCACAAACACACAAAATCTAGCAAACAAAAGGCATCTTTTAAATTTTGTAACCACATCAGCCCCGACAAATTGCCCAAAGGAATTGGCAATACCCATAAAAATCTCGTCGTCCTAGTATTCCAGTGGGAGACCTAGCCACCTAACCCAGATTGGAAATAACTTCTTGCAATCCGTTGAAGGGTTGAAGCATAGTGCCCAATTTTGTAGGCAGAGACCATTCTGCCCAAGAAACCAAGGACTGGCAAGGATCCTTGAGAAATCTTCAGAGTTCGCAAAGGAGAACAAGGAGAAGTCATTTGGTAGAGCAACCACCTCAACCTGTCTCCTTAGCCTCCAATTTTGAAGAACCCACCTTCAAAGCACATCGATATTAGGGTGATTACCACAGAATCTCCCAATAAGAGAGTTATAGAGCCACCCAGTAGCCCTATCAATGATCGAATCAAGGATGTCGATACAGTTAACTGTCGAAGCCTCATCCCTACAATATCAGTGATAGGAGAATGAGAGGTAACATCACTCTCCACAAACTGTGAATTAACCTCCAAAGCAGCTCCAGGCTCCTTCCAAACCTCCTCAAGCCGGTTGACACCAACCTCAGCAGTGGTGTCATGCAAGCAACCAATCTCACACAAAGGATTAACATCAGCATTAGCCCATCTGACAATAGTAGTAGAAGATCCTAGAGATGAAATAGAACCTGTCAAAACCCCTGAAACAATAGGGGTGTCCATACTGACCATGATTCAGTTAATAGTTGAAGCCTCATCTCTAGTAGTGATAGTAGGAATAGCCTCCAGCGTAGCTCTAGAATCCTTCCAAACCTCCTTAGGCCACTTGAACCCAAGCACAACAACAGTTTCATCCAAGCCACCAACCTCAGAAAAGGGATTAATAGCAGCCATAGCCCCTCTGATGTTTGAAGTGCCCACAGATGAAGTTAAATCCATCAAAACCCCTAAGACAGCAGGGGTGACCTTACTACTCACGACAAGCAGTAGGTTTCTGGAGAAGAAACCCCTGAGACAACCCACAACCAAGATCACCCTACCCAGCAGAGGAAGGCTGTCGCTTCTGGCAAATGGATTTCTGGACCTCCAACCAGAAGTCCAATAGAATTTCATCCTCTTCCTCATCAAAAGAGGTTGCCTACTCATCCAGAATCTCCTCATCGTCATTGTTGTAGGACCAGTCCTCTGTGCCACCATAGTCTTCATCCCCATCTTTGTCACCATCATCTTCATCGCCATCCCCTTCCACTTCCTGCACATTTCCGCTCTGTCCCTGTTCAAAAAAACTTTTCCTGCTCATTTTGCAATTTTTTTCCTACCCAACAACCAAATAATGTTATTTATAGTTATTTTTTAAAATTTACCAGGAGGTTTGAATGTAGATTGTTAGCTCTACAGGCTGAAGCCCCACTATTTCACCATAGATTTCCCCTCTTGGAGGGTAAGTAACCTATATTTTTGACGTGGTAGAGGGCGACCCCATGGGGTGTGAACCTTGGTTGTTGGCACTATAGGCAAGAAGCCCCACCATTTCACCAAAGGGTCATCCCCTTCTATAATTTTTTTTATCATGTTAAAACAACATGTTTTTATTCTCATACTAGTATGTATGCAAATATACATATAAACTATATATATATAAGTTTGCTTATAACTGAAAACTCTTTACTCTCTTATGGAACTACTATAGCTACTTTTCTTTGGCATAAAGAAGTTGTTTAAACTCATTAGAAGCTTATCTAAAGATTGTTAAATGATTCTTATACAAAACCCATGGTGTATGATTCTTTGACATGAAAGTACTACTATATAAAGCTTCCTTAAAGCTGATTTAAATTTTGTTACATGACTCTTCTTTAAATCCTCTGTTGTATGATTTTTTGGCATAAAACTACTATTGTATAAAGCTTCCTTAAAAAATGTTGTTACATGATTTTTCTTCTTGAACCCTCTGTTGTATGATTCTTTGGCATGAAAGCATTGTTGTTTAAACTTCCTTAAAGATAATTATAGGATGTTGAATGACTCTTTTATTAAACTTCTGCTGTATGGGTGTTTGGAGGACTACTATGTGTCTGAAATCTTGTTAAAAATGATAACAAACATCAAGTAATTATCTTGGAACTAATAGAAAACAGTGAACTTTTAAATAAAGATGAATGTTGTTGTTACAAGCATATGTATAGTATATATAAACCACTATATCTATGTGTGTGTGTGTGTGTGTGTGTGTGTGTGTGTGTGTGTGTGTGTGGTACTCAAAAGCATACATGTTGAAGGTATCCTATTTTTAGTATACAACTAAAAACTCTATATTTTACCCTACAAAATAGTGAAGAAACACATCAAAATCATGAGCTAGAATAATAATATTTCTATGAGTTTTATACTATGTAGAAATTATAGAAAACTTAGTACATGTGAAATCAAATAGTTGTTGAATTCATAACAAAAATGAATTATTTTATTCCTGTATTATTGCATGAAATAAATGAGTTATTATTTTCCACAAAATGTGTTTTGAAAGATAATATTATTTTGTTTTTCTATACTCTGTACTTTTTGGAAAGTTACCTTCCTTGATAGGTGCCAAATATGGGTGAACAAAGAAGTAGGTCTTATTTTTTAGGATCTACACACCATTATATCAGTTTTAGACTTTGGCCAAAAGTTAAATCGTGACATTGAAATAGACGAATGGACCATTGTAAAAGATTATTTTTATGTCTAGTTTCATATTTATTCTCTACCATATCTTGTTAATGTGATTCTGCATTCAAGTTAGGGATGCATGTAGGTTAATAGGCACGTAAAAGATTCCAACCTACCATCTATTTATAGGTTGCTAGGCTCTTCATGTAGGATCGAGTATTCTTCAAGTATGAAGAATTCTAGGGAAGTGTAATCATTGTGGTTGGGTAGAAAAGCACTTGAGCCATGTTCTCATCCCTTTGCTTGTAGATGACAACGTAGGTCACTGACAGTGATATATTTTGGATCGATCTTTGGATTTTATTGTTATATCATTCTTGTATATGTGATCACCTTATTTATGTAAGGGTGACTTGAAAGGCTTGTAGCCTAAGATGTATATTTTGTATCATGTATTAAGTACTTCTAAATGGATTAGACAATTGTACTTGTGAAATTGAATTTTTTAAGATTAATTATGATATTCTTTGAATTACTTGTGGAATGTGGAATGGATTTAATTCTTTAAGTTAAAAGTTTTGTAACTTGAATTCTTGTAGTTTACATTTGGTATTAGGGTGCTAGGTTTGACACTAGGGCCTTTTTGGACTATTACGCTAAAATACAACTTTGATGCAGATCAACCATCATGAACACTAGAAACACTGTTTATAGCGGAGGAGTCTTAGGATCAGGTAGTGATCAAAATAGAAGAAACCATGGAAATGAAAATAATGATCAAGATGGAAGATTAGATCAAATTCTCACTCTTTTAACCCAACAGGGTATGAGAATGGATAATCTTGAGCAAGAATTCTAAGAAAATCATAGAGAATAGAATACTAATGCGAACCAAAATCAAAGAGGTGTGAACCTGAATCTAGGTAATGAGAACCTGAGGGTGGAAGTCCATATTCTAGAGGTTGGAGAGAATGCTAACAATCAAGTAAGAATTGTAGAGGAGTTGGGAAATGACCTCTAAAAGGTCTCACCACCTAAGTTATATGGAAAGACCATCGATGACGGAGTTGAATCATGGATCATAAAAATGGAAAAATACTATGAGCTCTAAAATCTTTTAGATCACACAAAGGTAATGTGGGGATCATATCAACTCACTAGGGAAGCAAGTACCTGATGGGATAATGAGAAAGTGGAGACGAAGTTGTTTCGAGGAGAAGTAACTTGGGAAATTTTCCCCCAACTCTTCAGGAAAAGGTGGTTACCACAACTCTTCTTTCATAAGAAGATGCCTAATTTTCAAAATTTGACTCAAGGTGGCATTTTGGTAACCTATTATTGGGAAAGATTTCCTCATTTTCTCAAGTATGTACCGTAGTACTAGTTGGATGAGAGGTTTTGGATTCATAAGTTCATCATAGGGTTGAGACTTCAGATTGGTGTAGAGGGAGACATTCATAATCCCTTGACTATGGATGAAGTTTTCAAAAAAGATATAAAGCAGGAGCAAAAATTACAACAAGTGGCCAATTATTGCAAAAGTAGAGATGCAAAATTTGGGAATAAGAGGTTCTGGAGAAATAATAATAATCAGAACAACAATAAAAATCAACATGACAATCAGAAGATTCAAAACTTGAAAAAGGGAAATAGCTCTCAAGACAAACCTAGTGAAAATTAGAATGGGAGAAACAAAAGGGGCAACAACAACAAGAACAACAATGGTAATAACAAAAATAATAGACCCAATGGACCTCATGATAGATGTTACAATTGTGAAGGAGAACACTACACTAGAGCTTGTCCTCAAAAGACAGTAGGACAAATGGAAAGAGGTTAAAAAGGAGCACCACAACATTGGATCCATGCAGTTGTTGACAATCAGCAAGCTAATTTTTAGGAAACACCAATATAGTTTCAAGGTAAGCTCTATGAACTACCTATTTCTATTTTGATTGATACTAGTGCCACATAATGTTTTGTAGATCCTAAAGAAGTATCGAAGTTATCTATTAGATCTAGGCATATGGTAAAATTTTGGATGGTACAATACGACTTGATAGAGCAGAGAATAGAGTAGACTCATGTCTTGCATGTAGCGAATTAGAGCTTCCAAGTGTTCAAACACAAGTCAAATTGTATGTAGCACCTTTAGGTTCTTATGATGTGATTTTGGGAATCAACTGATTAGTAGAACCTAAGTCACTAGTAAACTATGAGGACAAGGTGGTTAAATCTTTGGATGACCTATGAAATCATCTGGAGATTAATGGATCTAAGAGGCCTTTAGAACTTAGACAAATTTCAGCCATACAGTTAAAGAAATCCAAGAGGAAAGGATGTGCCATTTATGTTGTTCAGGTGAAAGACCTTGACATCGGGGAACCAACATTTAATGCCTACCCAATCCTTTGAGAATTCTAAGATGTTTTTCCTATGGAGTTAATAGAGTTACCACGAAAGAGAGAATTTGATTTCTCAATTGATTTTCTACCAGAGACTGAGCCTCAATCTAAGGCACCCTACATGATGACTACTATAGAATTGTATGAGATTAAAGCACAATTGCAGGAGTTGTTGAACCAAGGGTTCATAAGACCTAGTGTGTTTCCATGTTGTGCTCCGATCATCTTTGAAGACAAGAAGGATGGGACTTTGTGTTTATGCATTGATTATAGGATTCTTAACAAATCTACTATAAAGAAAAAGTATCCACTTCCAAGAACAGATGAGCTCTTCAATCAAATGAAAGGAGCTATGTTGTTCTCAAAGATAGATCTTAGATCCAGCTATCACCAATTACAGATTAAGGATGAGGACATTTCAAAGACAACTTTTAGAACTCGCTATGGTCACTACAAGTTCAAAGTACTACCATTCGGTCTGACTAATGCTCTAGCAGCCTTCATGAATTTGATGAATAGAATATTCAATGATTGCTTAGATGATTTTGTATTGATAATTCTTGATGATATATTGATATACTCTAAATCAGTGGAAGAGCACGACAAGCATTTGAGAATAGTCTTACAACACCTGAGAGATTGAAAAATTTATGGTCGTTATGTCATAAAATATCCCCCCTAGGACTTTTCACCTCTTAGTTTAGCTCCTAGGTCCCCTTAGTTTAATCATGCATATGCAAATCTTATCCCGGAGAAAATTTCCCTAAAACCCATGACAAATGGGGCTTAGGGGCATATCTTAATGCTTAATCAAGACCAAAAATAGTTCTATGGACTTGGGCACCTGTGCCCTAGTCCAGACCTATTTTGCTAGGACCCAAATTTAAATTATTGGTATTGTGACCATTAAAATGTTTCTCTTTGTCATTCTTGTCAATTTAATTTATGAATGTTAGAGAGAATGCATATATAAGCATGTTTTAGACTTCATTTTACACCTAGATGGATAACATGAACTTGTGATATTGATCTAAGTGATTTCAAGGCATTCATTATGTTGTAGAGCAGTATTGTGTTGTGTTTGTATATGTTTTATTGCAAGTATGGATTCATCAATCCATCTCCTAATGATTTGAAGGCACTTCATCTCCATGAGGGTTTCACCTCCAAGGTGACATCTATTTGTGTTTTAATCAATCTATCTTATAATTTAATTTTTCCTCTATCTACGAAGGACACAGATTGTATCTAAGAACAATGTTGGAAGGCTTGAATGTCATTCTAGGTCTTGACTGAGGCAAGCTCCTTAACACCAGAACCCCCAACCCCTCTTCTGCAATTACAGGTTACAGGTACATGATCATGTGGAGAGGATTTGCAAGAGATCAGAGCAGAGGATAAATATTCAAGATTTGAAGAAAAGAGCAGGGAATATCCCTTTCTAGACTAGGGTACCTATCATGTGTCCTCCCGATTGCCATTGTTTGAAACTCTGAAACAGGTTGCAGCCTTCATCATCTTACAATTCTAGATCTGTAGAGAAATTGGCCTATTGAACTAGGACACCTGTCCCAGTGTCTTTGAAGTTTTTTCTTTCCAAAATCCAAATCCTAGTAGGTATCTAATCTATATTTAGTTCCTTCATGTGCGATCATTTGTCGTATTCCATTCATTTGTATACAAAATCATTTAATTAGGGTCTAAGGCTTAATCAAATTAGGGTTTTGACAAATCATCAATCTATTCTATCTTTCCTATCATCTCATAGTGACATCAGGCTTGAAGCTAAGTCCTCTATCATTACTAGTGACTTAGTTGAATCTATGTCCTTGAATGAATGTGTGGAAGAAGGGTTTGAATGAATCAAATTAACATACAGTTTCATCCTACCCCATTTTCATACATTACATTTTAGTGAACCCGTGTGTTTTATGAACTTGCATCTTGATGAGTGTTGTAATCAGTTTTGCATTCATCTATATCATATTCATCATCATATATTCAAAAACCTTGCATAAATTTGAAAATTTTGGAAAAAATAAGCATTTTTTACTTGCATTAAGACATAGTTTGCACTATTTTCCTTGCATATCATAGAAAACATTTAATTTTCTGATATTTACATCAAATCTGAGATAAATTATAGTATTTCATCTTTTCATGATTATCTATCTTACATTTGCATATCTAATTTTCTAGTGTTTTATTTGAAATTTGCATTTTTTTCATATAACCTAGTAATTTCAAAAGCTAGGGTTTATCATTAAAATCATGTTTCCGATTTTAATACTCATTTAAACACTCATTCAAATCTGATTAAAGGGATTTAAGCTACTGTCCCTTATCATATTTTTAGTTTCATTGCATATTTTGTGCATTTACATTGAAAAAAGTGAAAAATTTGAGCATTTTTGGACTATAAAAAGCATAGATTTGTGTAGCTTTATTGCATTAAACATAAATATCTATGGATCATCCTATCAATCTTCCTCCATTATTTGAATATTCAAGTACTTTGGATATCACTAAGGAAGTGAAGATCCTTGATCTTCCTCCTTTAGTTGACTATTCAAGTACACTGGATATCACTAAGGAAGGAAATATTCTTAATCTCCTCCCTTTGGTCAAATGTCCAAGTCCCTTGGATATTACTAAAGATGCGAAGACCATGGATAGTTCTCCTTTCATTGCATGTTCAAACTCTTTGAAAACTACTAAAGATATAATCGCCAACAATCCTCCTAACAAAACATTACCTTTCGTTCATTCCAATGCACTCCCTTTGAAAGATGAAGTATTGATAGTTGACTAAAGTTCTCTCACATTAAATCCTTTAGGGATGGATGTTGAGCTCGATCAAGGTGAGAACAATGTTAATTTAATTAAAACATTTATTCCACCTACTAAGGGGTTAGTGAATAAGTGTATTGTTGACCAATTTTCCTCTGCCCAGAGTCAAACGTTCACCTTGCATATCCCCTGGATATCCTTTGAAAAATGACCCTGTAAGATGAAATCCATCATTTCCTCATGCTCTATCTTGCCAAATTTTCCAAACATATGTCTAGACAATACTTGTAAAAAACCCAGAAAAACCCAGAAATCTTTAACCTTCAAGTATCTTCCATCATAGGGTTTTTTCTCATTTTCCATAGCCATTTTCATGCAAATATCATGATGATGTCATCTTATTTCCCCCTATATTCGGACCTTAGTCAATATCTAGATGTTCTCTTAACATCTAGATCTTAACTAAGATCTGGTTCCTTGAAAAGATGACCTTGATGTCACCCCGATATTCACAAAGATGAGTGATGTTGGCTAATATCCCTCATCTCCGCGAATGTGACTGTGACATCACCCAGATCTCCCTTTTCAAAGAAGTCCATATGCCCTGATGTCATTCAGATATCTTCCCATCTGGATACTAAGTTAACCTCCCTCATATTCTTGAAAGTGACCATGACATCATCCATTCCTTCCTTAGACAAAACTCTTCGTATTGATGACGTCACCCTGATCTTAAGTAATATCCCTCATTTTTGCGAATGTGACCCTCTTTGCTAATATGACCTTGACGTCATCCAAGTTTCTTCCTTAGACAAATCCTTGAGCTGATGACATCATCCTCATTTTTCCTAGCATCCCCGATCTTAACCAATATGCCTGATATTTGCGACTCTACTGGTGACATCATCCAAATCCCTTTTCCAAATAGCCGCATATGATGATGACATCACCCAGTCTTCTGCAATTCTGCAGACACAATGAAAATAAATGTCTGGAAGTGTGGAAACCTTTTCCTCTATTCTATGTATGCAATCAAAGGAGGGGGCAAGACGAAGTGCGGAAAAGCAGAAAGTCTAGCAGAACAGTTTGAAGGACCCGATATGCAGGTGACATCATCCAGGTCTCTTCTTCAACCTGGTTCTACATGATGATGATGTCATTTAGATATTGAAGGTTTATATGCATCCAGATATTAGAGAGACAAGACTTTTCGGTGAGACTCAGCTCTCGGTCTCTTCAATATCCCGATGGCAAGTGCATCTGGATATCACATGGCTGTGGATTGATCAAACTCATATCGGCATCCTTCTGCGCGGCCCAAAATGACGACACGTGGATATCCAGATGTAGGTTGACCAAATCTTTGACCACAGATATCTCCCTCATCTGTAAGAATTTCAACATGCTTCAAAAGGAGAAAGTGCCTATTTTCACCTCCTCTTTCATTTGGCAAGCTTTTTGAGGAAATATTCCTACTTTCAAAATATGATCCATAAATTAGGATCCAGATATGCACATCCGGATATTAGGATGGTCACCAACTAAAGATGAATATGCAAACTTAGTGACAAGACATCTCGGTCACCATTCTAAAAGTTGCAGTGGCCCTTCAAATGCAGATATTTTGCATTTATGGTGGCAGATGGATGATTCGGCAGCTTGCATTGAAGATTCAAAAGATCTTCCATCTGCCCTATTCTAGATATGTGTTATGCCATAACTTCTTGCTACTCCTTGATGGTGATGATTTTTTATGACAGAGCCCATGAGGTGAATTTATTGTGTTAACTTATGTCATGAACTTAAATTCTATATATGCATCTTTCAGAGATGTAATTATGTTGGATACTAGCTGAATATTTGTTCACTATGTATGTAAATAGAGCCCTTCTTACTATAATCATGCCTTCTAACTGAATATATGCTGGTTATTTTACCTCTTTGTGTTGGTTTTTAACTCTGTGTGAATCTGTAGATGGTTGTCTGTGAATATCTTATTCCTCTCAACCCTTTTACCTCTTACCTCTATTAGGATCATCTTAATTTGTGTATGTTTACTTGCTTTATCTGGTTATGTTGTGCATTTATTTAGTTTTGTGAGAGCTCTTATATTCATACTTGGTGTATCACCCCCTTTTACTTTCATTTTATCCCCTTTCCCCTTTTTCCTGACTGGTGAATAGATTAGTTTTAGTCTTAGGCTCACTAGATCACTTATCCAGTAAAGGAACCAGTCTCTCTCTAGAGATTCAGCCTCCTTGCAGGGTCCCACACCTGGAGGTCATCTTAATGTTTCACTAGATTGTTGGAGCCCTAAAAGCCTTCAACTCTGGGTGCAAATCTAGGTGACAATAGTTTTTGGTATGCCCGGTGGGACCATTGGAAGAAGCTAAGAGGTTTTGGTGTGGTTCTTGGCTTATGATGATTTGACACATATCCTGCAAGCACCTAGCGACTCTACAAGCAACTGGTTCTGATCAGTGCCATCTTCATGCCCATGCAGAATAAAGCATCTTCAAGAGGTAACTTCCAGTTTATTCAATTGCCTATTGCTACTTCAAGGAGAAGATCTAGGTTATCTAGGTCTCCTGTGAGAAGGGATAGCTCCTCTATTCTACCTCCTTTAAGAGCTCAGTCCACACCTCCTCCTATTAGGTTCCAACATATTCCAAGAAGCTTGCATATCCCCAAATTGAATCTAAACATCCTCAGGATGGCAAGGAACCTACCCTTTGTGACCTTCAATGGAGGAAGCCCATTAATTTTGACCATATATAATGATATACCTGCTGCGGCCCTAAAAAGTGTATCACCCTTCATGGGTGATGGTTCAATAACACCTGCTGAGCACATCAAAGATATATGGACAATGTCTGCTCGGTTCATCATATACAACATGAGGATGTTGCAATCTGCCTCATGGTTTCATCTTTCAAGGGGAGAGCTCTTCAATGGTTTAGGAGCTTAGCCCCTACCTCAATCCATAACTAGGATGAGCTAGGGGAGGCCCTCTACAAATAGTTTGGTGAGAGGGCAGATAATGTTTCATTACTTGAACAGCTGACGACCATCAAGAAGGCTCCAAGTGAGATGCTGGTAGACTTCAACTTCAGATTCTAGAAGACATGGGAGAGAATCCCAACCACCCTCATGTCATCTCCACAAGGTTATTTCTTATACTTTCTAAGAGCTTTAAATTCTGATATTGTTGTTATGATGCAGTTAATGGGTGCTGAAACCCTACCAGACAGATATGAGACAACCCTGAAGGCAAAAAAATGCTTAATACAGGCTGGGAAATTTGCTCCCAGACCTCCTACCCCATTTTTTCCAAAGTTACCGTACTCTTCCCAGTAGCCTATCATTGCTCCTATCCTAGAACCTAAGGGTTCAATGTCCTCTCCTTCTCAAGAAGTGAGTGATCTTAAGACCCTTATGTCCAACTTGACTGACAAGCTGAATAATATAGTTATTCAAATTGCTCCCAAACCTTATCAGAATTATAATCAAGGGTAGTCATCTAACTAGAATTGGAACCAAGGGTATAATCCTAATAAGAATCAAAACTGGAATTAGGGATATCAACCAAATATATATCAGAATCATAACCCTACACAACCTCTACAAACCATCAAACCTACCCAGTAGATACCTGCTATGAATCTAGTTAGGGCCTTAGTCCCTACTCAGAACAATCTGCCCCAAGAGGCAGATTGGTGCTATTCTTGCAACCAACCCCATAATAAATCCTCTTGTGGTATTGGTGCACAAGAAAGGGCCTTGATGGTGCATAACTTCCACTCTCAGCAAGTGTCGATACATGAGGTAGAAAGTAGTCATCCTAAAACATCAAATGAGGCTACCCTTGATGCCAATATGATGCTATGGACTGCAGAGGATTTTTGTACTATCAATCAGCCCATGGACAGTGTTGTTATGCCCATTGCAAACAACATCAGGTCAAAGAAGAGGCAGTTGGAGGCTAGTCCCATGCCTGTTGTGTTACAAAGGGAGCCTATTCTAAGGCTAAGGTGGCTAGTGCTACAATTCCAAATTAGGGTAGTAGATCTGCTACTACAAAAGATATCCCATCAAGCTCAAAGGTGCCTAATTTGGCGGTGGATCAACCAAGGAAGGGAACATGGATTCCCTTGATGCACAAAGCAGCCCCCATTCTATTAAACATTGTGGAACAGATGAAGAAAACAAACATGACCATTTCCATGTGGGAGATGATGTCCATCCCCTCTCAGAGGGACCTATTACATAAGGCCTTAAGGCACTTTCCATTAGCTGAGTTAGAAGCATAAATCACCTCAAGTAAGTAGAAAGAGAGGAGCCCTATCAGTCTTGTGCAATTGGATGAAGGACAAGTGAGTATAGCCAAAAAACCATCTCCTTTCTACTTGTCCTTGATCATTGGAAAATTTTTAGTACACAATTGCATGATAGATTCTGGGGCTAGTGTTTCAGTCATGTCCAAGAAAGTTACAGATCCACTAGGCATCAGGTATACCCATGTTTCATCAGGAGTATTACAATTGGATGGCACCTTTGTAAACACTATAGGAGTGATCAAGGGACTAGATGTGACTCTACATGCATGTCCTAACCTGACATTTAAACATGACATATCAGTCATTGATCTTCCTCCTTTCTTTGCTATTTGCCTGTCAAGAGACTTCACAGCAAAGGTAGGTGGCTACCTTTCTTCTGACTGGTTTCATATGTTGCTGAGGACCAAATATGGCATGTGGTTCACCATCAGGGATGAACCAATCTCAAGCTATCATGTGGAGAGTTACGATCACAATATGGTGAACCCACATGTAATGATTCAGGGTGAGGAAGTCCATAATCTAGAACCTGCTGATGCAGAACCTTCACCTCTTCCTATCCCTAACCTATTTCTAGATGAGTGGGTAGGAGATCATGAAGATTTTGACCCTTATGGCACCATTGAGGCAACCAACCTGGGCAACTACATGATCCATGAAGGGGATCCGTCAGTCCCTTCTATATTAAAGCCAAATGATGACTCCAACGGTCCATGGTAGATGTTCTTTGATGGTGCAAAGAGCAAATTTGGAGCTGGTTTAGGCATTTTGCCGGTCTCCTCGACTAGTAAGAAGTTGCATTTTGCCCATAGGTTGCATTTTTCCTACACAAATAATGTGGCAAAGTATGAGGCATTGGTTCATGGCCTGTTGAAAGTAGAAAAGAATAAAATTAGACATCTGGAGATCTTTGGTGACACTGAATTGGTGGTCAACTAGGTTAGAGAGAGATGTGTTACAAAGAACAAGCTTTTAAGAGCTTATAGACATAGAGTTTGGGACCTGTTTGAGAGTTTTGATGCTCTCAACCTACAGGTGATCCCAAGGAAATTAAATGCTAATGTTGATGAAATAGCAACAGTGGGAGCTCAGTTTTCTCCACCCATAGACTTGGTTCAAAGTCTTGATCAACATGTAAAGGTAGTAGTCAGGCCTTCTATCCCTGATAATGATACACATTGGCAGATTTTTGACAGTAATGAACAAACTGCTAGCTTTATTCAAAATGAAGCAGAGTTTTCCTCCATGGCACAACCTAGATTACAAGAGTCCTATGGTGATCAGAACATCCAAATCAAAACAAACAAACTTCCCAAGGGTTTGGTTACCCTCGAGGCTATATTTAGCCATGATGATGAGTTCAAAGGTGAGAAAAATAATATGACCAGCAAGAAAGAAGATTACCAGAAGGTGACAGTCACCCCAGACAAGGAGTTCCTACTAGGTAAGGTGTGCAATGATATGGAGGAACAAGAATTCATAAGACTTGCTTATAAGTATGGTGATGTCCGAGCATGGACATATGAGGATCTTAAGGGATTCAACCCAAATGTGGTGCAACATGTCATTGACCTAGACCCTAACTGCAAACTAGTTTGCCAGAAGCAATGACCTATAAACCCAAAAATTGAGCCACTCATGAGAAAAGAGCTTGCTAAGCTCATACAAGCAAGGATTATCTTCCCTATCAAGTATTCTACATGGGTTTCTAATCTGGTGCCTGTGAGAAAGAATAACGGAGAGATCAGACTCTGTGTGGACTTTAGGGACCTCAATCATGATTCTCTGAAAGATCACTACCCACTTCCCTCTATGGATCAGATCCTACAAACTATTGCAGGGGCATAGAGGTTTTCACTATTAGATGGTTTTTCTGGCTATAATCAGATTTTTGTCATAAAGGAGGATAGATTTAAGACATCATTCACAATCAAATGGGGAACTATGGCATATGCAAAGATGCCATTTGGTTTGTCCAATGTTGGTGCCACATTTAAAAGGGCAATGAATATTGCCTTCAAAGGATTTATAAACAAGTTCATCTTGATTTATCTGGATGACATCACAGTCTTCTCCAAGAAGGGAGAAAATCACATGGAGCATCTAGAGAAAATTTTCTAGAGATGTAGAGAGTTTGGGGTGTCTCTCAACCCTAGGAAATGTATTTTTGTTGTTGCCCAGGGTAAGCTTTTGGGTCATATTGTGTCTAAGGATGGAATATCCATAGACCCTGACAAAACATCTGCTTTGCTTTCCCTTCCTCTACCTACTCATAAAAAAGGTTTACAATCTTTCCTGGGGTAGATCAACTTCGTTAGGAAGTTTATTCCTAACTGTGTTGACTTAGTGAAGCCTCTAACCCTTATGCTCAAGAAAGATGTAGTCTTCAGATGGACTAAAGAGGGGAAGGATGGTTTTGAGAAGATCAAGGAAGAGATTGTCCGAGCACCTACCCTCATGAATCCTAATTATGAGGACTTTTTCGTCTATGCACATGGAGGAGAGAATAGTATTGCTGCTATTCTGATGCAAGAAAATGAGAATAGACTAGAGCAGCCTTTGGCCTTTTTCAATCAAACCTTGAAAGATGATGAGATCAGGTATACCCCTATGGATAAACAGGTATTTTCCATTGTCAGAACTTTAAATAAATTTAGATATATGTTGGCAAATAACCATATTAAAGTTCTAGCTTCTCATCCTGGCGTAAGAGATTATATAATGGGAATTGAAATTAGTGAAAAGAGATCCAATTCATTCACCAAGATCCTGGAAATGATGTGATCATCAAAGCCACTAAGTTGATTAGAGGCAGAGGATAATGTGAACAACTAGCTCAGACATTAGTAGATGAAGTGAATTCATCTTATCACTTGAATGAGGAAGAACCTACATCTAAGCCATTGGTTGTGAGTTGCTGGACCGCAGATGTGGCTAGTTTCCTATCCACAGGTGAGTATCCCTATGGATTGGACAAAACCAAAAGAAGACATTTCAAGCCGCAATCTATCCCTTATGCTTTGATAGATGGTGTTCTCTTCAAGAGAAACTTGGATGGTGTCTTGTTGAGATGTGTAGAAGAAGATGAAATCGATAGGCTTCTTAGTGAGTTCCATGCTGGACCAGTTGGTGGCCATTTCTTTGCTAGAGCTACAACAATGAAAATAATGAGGGCAGGTTACTATTGGCCCACATTATTCAATGATGCCGATGTATGGGTAAGAGGATGCAAAGAGTGCTCTCTTTGTAGGAAAGAAAAGGTTGGCGGCACTCCCACTCCACCCCATTCAGGCTGATCAACCATTTTCACAATGGGGATTGGATTTTATCGGCATGATAAATCCCACTTCTAGTGCTGGTCACAGGTGGATTCTGACTGTAATGGATTACTTCACCAAGTGGGTTGAACTAGTCCCACTCAAGGAGGCCAATGAATCAACTATCATGGATTTCTTGGAAGAAGTCATGACCAGGTTTGGAGCTCCTCATATTATCATTTCTGATAATGTAAAAGCATTCATTGGTTTTAGGATTGTTGATTTGGCTCCTAAGTAAAATGTGTTCTTGAAGACTTCATCCAATTATTACCCTCAAGGTAGAGGATTAGCTGAGTCTACTAACAAGAACCTGATCAGGATTCTGAAAAGGACCATGGAGACAAACCAGAGGTAATGGCACAATAAGACCAAATTAGCCATTTGGGCTGATAGAATCACATACAAGATGGCCATTGGGAACTCAACTTTTGTTCTAGTGTATGGAAGAGAAGCCAGATTACCTATACCTCTAGAGCTTCCTACATTAGACTTAGCTCATCAATTGGAGCTAGAAGGAGAAGATGCAAGGTCTGTCAAGATGGATGAATTGACTGAATTAGAAGAAAAAAGGCAGTCAGCCATGATCACCCTAGAAGAGCATCAAATGTAGACCAAGAAATATTTTGATAAGAAGGCCACAATCTAGACCTTCAATGAAGGTGATCTTGTCCTGAAATGGGATGCTGGCCGAGCCAAACCTGTAGGACACACCAAGTTCGATGCACTTTGGAGTGGACCTTATGTCATCATCAGCAGCAAAGAAGCAAATGCCTTTATTCTCTCAAGGCTAGATGGTGAAGTTTTGCTGATCTCATTGAATGGGATCCATCTCAAACCTTACCATTAAGGTTGGTATGAGAACTTGTACATATTGTTTTAGTTTATTTTTGTTTTAGGTTTCCCTTTCCCTAAGTGCTTTTGCACTAGCTGTATTGTCATTAGGAGAATGCATGCCTCTCCCTTTTCTATGTTTTGAAGGCAGGTTTTAGTTGTCTTGACCTATTTAATGCCCCTCTTTTGGAATCCATGCCCAATGGATGCTTAAGGCTACTAGTCTAATTATTTAGCAGGCAAACATCCTTGAGAGGTCACCAAAATGTTGACCAATTTTCCTCTGCCCAGAGTCAAATAGTTCACCTTGCATATCCCCTGGATATCCTTTGGAAAATGACCATGCAAACTTAAATCCTTCATTTCCTCATCCTATGCCTTGCCAAATTTCCCAAAAACATGTCTAGACAATCCTTGCAAAAAACACAGAAAAACCCAAAAATCTTTTACCTTCAAGTGTCTTCCATCATAGGGTTTTTTCTCATTTTCCATACTTAGCCATTTTCATGCAGATATCCTCACGATGTCATCTTATTTCCTCCTATATTCAGACCTTAGTCAATATCCATATGTTTTCTTAACATTCAGATCTTAACTAAGATCTGGTTCCTTGCAAAGATAACCTTGACGTCACCCTGATATTCATGAAGATGAGTGATCTTAGCTAATATCCCTCATCTTCGTGAATGTGACTGTGATGTCACCTAGATCTCCCTTTTCAAAGAAGTTCATATGCCTTGACATCATCTAGATATCTTCCCATCTAGATGCTAAGTTAACCTCCCTCATATTCATGAAAGTGACTGTGACATCATCCATTCATTCCTTAGACAAAACTCTTCATATTGATGACGTCACCCTGATCTCAAGTAATATCCCTCATTTTTGTGAATGTGACCCTGACATCATCCAAGTTTCTTCCTTAGACAAATCCTTGAGCCGATGACATCATCCTCATTTTTCCCAGCATCCTCAATCTTAACCAATATGCCTGATATTTATGAGTGTGCTGGTGACATCATCCAGACCCCTTTTCCAAAGAGCAGCATATGATGATGATGTCACCCAGTCCTCCACAATTCTATAGACACAATGAAAATAAATATGTGGAAGTGCGGAAACCTTTTCCGCTATTCCACGTATGCAGTCAAAGGAGGGGGCAAGATGAAGTGCGAAACAGAAGAAAGCTCAGCATAATAGCTTGAAGGACCTGATATGTAGGTGACATCATCCAGGTCTCTTCTTTAACCTGGTTCTACGTGATGATGATGACATTCAGATATTGAAGGTTTATATGCATTCAGATATCGAAGAGACAAGCCTTTTTGGTGAGACTCGACTCTCGATCTCTTCAAAATCCTAATGGCGAGTGCATCCAGATATCACATGGCCATGGACCAATCAAGCTCATATCACCCTCCTTCTGCGTGGCTAGAAATGATGACACATGGACATCCGGATGCTAATTGACCAAATCTTTGACTACAGATATCTCCCTCATCAGGGGGAATTTCAACATGCTTCAAAAGGCAAAAGTGCCTATTTTTGCCTCCTCTTTCATTTGGCAGGCTTTTTTGAGAGAATATTCCCACTTTCAAAATATGATCTAGAAATCAGGATCTAGATATGCACATTCGGATATCAGGATGGTCACCGACTGAAGATGAATATGCAGACTCAGTGACAAGACATCTCAGTGGCCATTCTGAAAGTTACAATGGCCCTTCAAATTCAAATATTTTGCATTTGTGGTGGTAGATGGATGATTCAATAGCTTACATTGAAGATTCAAAAGATCTTCAATCTGCCCTATTCTAGATATGTGTTATGCCATAACTTCTTGTAGGTCAGCTACTCCTTGCTGGCGATGATATTTTCTGATAGAGGCCATGGGGCAAATTTATTGTGTTGACTTAGGTCATGAACTCAAATGCTATATATTCATCTTTATGAGATGTAATTATGTTGGATATGTGCTGAATATTTGTTCACTATGTATGCAAACATAGCCCTTCTTATTGTAATCATGCCTTCTAACTAAATATATGTTGGTTATTTTGCCTCTTTGTGTTGGTTTTTAGCTTTGTGTGAATCTACAGATGGTTGTATGTGAACATCTTGTTCCTCTCAACCCTTTTGTCTCTTACCTTTGTTAGGATGATCTCAATTTGTGTATATTTACTTACTTTATCTGGTTATGTTGTGCATTTCTTCAGTTTTGTGAGAGCTCTTATATTCGAACTTGGTGTATCACCCCCTTTTACTTTCAATTTATCCCCTTTCCCCTTTTCCTGACTAGTGAATAGATTAGGTTTAGTCTTAGGCTCGTTGGATCACTTATCCAATCAAGGAACCAACCTCTCTCTGGAGATTCAGCCTCCTTGTAGGGTCCCACACCTGAAGGTTGTCTCAATGTTTCACTAGATTGTTGGAGTCCTAAAAGCTTTCAACTCTAGGTGCAAATCTAGGTGACAACATGTACTAATGCTAATACAATATCAACAAGACCAAAACTTAATGCAATACATCCTAAGCTGATAGACAAGGATTGTCTGCCAGGATATATCCTATTGAATTAGGTAAGTATTTCTCCATCCCTAACCCACACTCATTGTAGGACCTATTCTAACTACCCTGAAGGTTGGCCTCCTCCTAAATATATATGGTGTTAGACTTGTGTTGTGTTTCCTCGTGATGTGTTATGTGTTGTTTAGGTCTCCTTGGATGACCCTCGATACTCTTGTAAGGTCAAGGATATCAGCAGACTGCCTTTGTTGTGACCATTCTTCTATTTGTTTCATCATTCTTCTATCTTTCCTCTCCTCTATTTTTGTTGTTGTGTGTCGTACCTTAGGGGTATAGCATTTTGGAGGGTCTTTTAGGGGCATTATCCTACGTGGTCTTCCTAAGGCACTTGTTCTCCTCTCTCATTTTTATTGTTTACCTTCTTTAATGGTTCTACCTAGTCAGCAAATGATGAAAAACAAATAATTACTAATATAGACCATGTGTCCCTTTAGTAAGTAAAGGAAAATTGACCTAGTCCATATATGAAGATGGAGTAGCTCTACACATATATTCGATGCTTGACTAGTAGAATCACTCCATGTGATGTATCATCTTATGACATTTCATGTGACTAACATTTTACAATCCACTCAATCTTCTCTTGCACAATTTGATTGGTATCTCACCTTGTTGCTACACTCAATTCTGAGGCACATGCAATATAGCCCAATGGTTATACTTAGCTCCGAACCCATGAGTATAGCCTTGGTCCTTGATGTGACTATTTTCATGCATAACTTTAATGAATTGCTTTGGTTATTATCTTAGAGTAAGATTTCTAACCTTTCTTCTTATCTTATCTTAGCATATTATATCAATATGTTTGTGAGAACATTCGATGATCATGGCACATGTCACCTTGGAGGCATGGGCTTTGCGAGAGCTCTTGTTCCCTTGTGTGTTTTCACTTTATCTTAATGTGCTTGATATCAGCAAGTGATGTATCAACCACCTTAAGGTGGGGGAACATATAATGATATATGTCTGATGGTTTTGGTACTAATGAAGAATTTTTGTAAACCTGCTCCATTAGGTGAGATTTTCTATCTCTTGAGTTAGTGCACATCATTATATAAATTGGAATCAAAAAGCCCTCTCTGTGATTTAGGATAATGTATCACTTGAGCTAGTGCTTATCCTTTTATACAAAGCCCTTCTATGGAAGATGGGATGGTGTATCTCTTGAGCTAGTGTACATCCTTTTATACAAAGTCCTCATTGGGAGGCGGGGTTGGATCTTGAGCTATACTCCATTAAGCGTGTCTTTGGCAGTTGTTGTGGCATAATCCCAACTATCAAGTGTCTTTGGCATGTTTTAGATGGTGGGTCTTAGAAATAAGCTCCTTCCATCACCCATGTTTGTCATGTTTAATACATATAGTATGTATATGGCATGCTATACGGTGCTCATGTTTTCTATGTCTCTTCCCCCATGTGTGGTATCAAGGGTCTAGTGATGAGCTACCCAACACTCAGTTTTTGTTTGGCATGTCTTCCCCCTTGTGTGGTTTCAAGGGTGTAGTGATGAGCTCCCCCCACACTTGGGTTGCATTTGGCGTGTTTTCCCCCTGGTGTAGTATCAAGGGTATAGCGATGAGCTCCCCCTGCCCCTTAGAATTTTATTGCATCTATGAAAATGTTATATAAATGCTATATCAATGTATTCATCATGTTTTACATGACTGCTCTCATATCTTCATCATGTATTGCATGCTTTTACTATCTTCTCCATGTTTTGTGTGCTTTCTACTATCTTCATCGTGTATTGTGTGCTTTCATTATCTTCTCTATGTTTTATGTGCTTTCTATTGTCTTCATTGTGTCATGCATGTCTTTAATGTGTCTTCTAGTGCTTACCTAAGATTGGGGCTAGAAATATTTCCTCAATCTTTGTGTAAGCCTGAGCTTAATGTGCCTGGTGTGTTTGATGTGTTTTCAACTGTACTTTGATACATGTATGGGTCATAAGATCATAGATACATTAAAGTGGGTGATAAATGTTATGTCATAAAATGTCCCCCTAGGAATTTTTACCTCTTAATTTAGCTCCTAGGTCCCCTTAATTTAATCATGGAAATGTAAATCTTAATCTGAAGAAAATTTCTCTGAAACCCATAACAAATGGGGCTTAGGGGCCTATCTTAAAACTTAATCAAGACTGAAAATAGGCCTTTGGAATTGGGTGCATGTGCCCTAGTCCAAACCTATTTTTCTAGGAACCAAATACAAACTATCGGCATTTTGACTATTAAAAGGTTTCTCTTTGTCGGCCTTGTCAATTTAATTTATGAATGTTAGTGAGAATGCATATATAAGCATATTTATACTTCATTTTACACCTAGATGAATAACACAAACTTGTGATATTGAGATAAGTGATATCAAGGAATTCATTGTGTTTGCAGAGTCGTATTGTGTTGTGTTTCTATGTGTTTTGTTGCAAATTTGGCTTCATCAATCCATCTCCTAATGATTTGAGGGAACTTCATCTCCATAAGGGTTTCACCTCCAAGGTGAAATCTATTTGTGTTTTAATCAATCTACCTTATCATTTGATTTTGCCTCTGTCCAGCAAGGACATGCACTTTATCTAACAATGGTGTTGGAAGGATTGAATGCCATTCTAGGGCTTGACTGAGGCAAGCTCCTAAACACCACAACCCCCAACCTTTCTCTTGGTATTGCAAGTTATAGGTATAGGATCTTGAAGAAAGGAGTTGGAGGAGATTAGAGAAAAGTGTAAAGATTTGGCATTTGAAGAAAAGAGTAGGAAATATCCCTTTTTGGACTAGGGTGCCTACCCATGTGTCCTCTTGGTTGTCGTTGTCAAAAACTCTGAAATAGGTTGCAACCTTTATCATCTTATAGTTCCTGATTCGTAGAGAAATTAGCCTTTTGGACTAGGGTTCCCACCCCAGTGTCCTTGAGGATTTTTCTTTCAAGAATTCAAATCCTGGTATGTATCTAATATGTATTTAGTGCCTTCTTGTGTGATCATTTGTTGTATTTCATTTGCTTGTATACAGAAGCATATAATTTAAGGCTTAATCAGATTAGGATTTTGACAACTCATCAATCTATTCTATCTTTCCTATCATCTCATAGTGACATCAAACCTATAGCTGAGTCCTCTATCATCAGTAGTGACTTATCTCAATCTATGTCCTTGAATGAATGTGTGAAAGAAGGGTTTGATTGAATCTAATTAAAATACACTTTCATCTTACCCCACTTTCATACATTACAATGGTAAGCTATCTAAGTGTACATTCTATCAGGACAAGGTGCACTACCTTGCTCATGTGATCTCAGATGAAGGGATTGCAATTGACCATGAGAAGATTAAGGTGATAATGGAATGGCCTGCACCTTAGATTGTGATGGAATTTAGAATCTTTATGGGACTTGCAGGTTATTACAAGAAGTTTGTGGAAGAATTCTCAACAATAGCAACATCAATTACCTCACTATAGAAGAAAGGTAAGAAATTTGAATGGATAGAAAGGTATGAGCAAGCTTTCTAGATATTAAAGGAAAATCTCACAACAACTCATATCTTGACCATAAAATATTCTAACGGTCATTTTACAGTTATAATTGATTCTTCAAGAGAAGGTGTAGGAGGAGTGTTGATGCAAAATGAGCAAGTGGTTGCATATGAGTCAAGAAAGTTAAAGAAATATGAGAAAAACTATGCACCACATGGTACACCATAGTTCATGCACTTCATATGTGGAGGAATTATCTTCTAAGGAAGCCCATTGAGTTAAAGACACATTATTTAGTGCTCAAGTACATATTTAATCTGTTGCACACCTGAAATACTGAGAGGGGGGTGAATCAGTATTCTATTAAACCTTTTAGATATTAACTCATTAGTCCATTTTCCACATATAACAATAAAGCAAATAAAACATAGAAGAAGCAACCATAAAGAAACACACATAAACACAAAGATTTTTGCATGGAAAACCCAAAATTGGGAAAAACCACGGTGAGTGTTAGCTCACAATATATTATGTAGTAACAATATTGAATTATAAGAAGGCTCACTATCTTAGGGCTCACTACCCAAAGAGGATTTGTTGTCCAAAGGTGGATCACTACCAAAATAGGCTCACTTCCAAGTTGAATTGCTCTGATTGCATCTACACATGCATGGTTACAACTCTAATGAAGCATAGAAATACTATATCAAAACTCTTCATCTCTGACTGCTATGTTTCACTGCCCTACTTCTTACATTAACATAAGATCTCTCTTCTTCTACACCATACTTTGCATATCACATACACATACACTCACATCACACTACTCTACCTCCAAACATCAAATTTGATTACATATATATATCCGCAACACTTAAAATCTTCATATTAGGGTGGCCTATAATGATGAAACTTGTATTCATGCTTTGAGTAGCTTGTCGGCCTAATTCTTTCATCTATATCCTTTGCAGACCAAAATAAAACTTGAAACACTTTCTCATATGTCGACTCTAACTATAAAACCACTTAGGATAAAGTTCTAATCAATAGAACTTATGTCACACAAATCAAACTATCATGTCAGCCTCAAACACAAACTATTACTGACTCAGTCTAACTATCAGATCACAACTTCCACTACAGACCATAAAACTTGCTCAAAATCATATCAAGGACTCCTTAGACATCAAAGATCATACCTCCAGAACTATAGAACATCATGCATATTAGTGACAACACTCTCAAACATCATGCTCAACCAATTTGCCAACAATATCCCCTTTGGCATTGATGGCAACAATTGATGTGAAAAACTATTATACTTCTCCCCCTTTCTCTTTACACTCTACTCCCCCTAAGTTCATGCTTCTCTTTTTGTTTTTCATTTATTTTTATTTTGTGTTTTTCACATGCTTCATTCTCCCCCTTTGACATCAATAGCAAAGGTGTATGATATAGAAAATATATGCAAGTGACCAAAACTTCAAAATTGTTTGTATTATTCACATTCATACAAGTGAAATCAAAATATCTTACTATTTTATTGGGAGAATATATGAATAGAGTTTCCTCAATTAAGTCACATCTTGATCCCATCTAACTTTAGTATTACTCAAGACTAATATGTGTCCATTAACTTGAGACACCAATTCTTCTTCATTTTTCATAGGAGCAAAGGCCTAAGTTATTTATCTAGTTTGTTCTACTGTTGCTACTAGCTTGGCCATGGATGCTATCTTGAAGCTCACAATTTCCCAGAGCTGGCTCATTCTGTGCTTTACAACCTCCCTCTGGGTTTGCAAATTATGTATATTAGAATGAATGGTCTCAACTTGTGCCCTCTAATTTCCAAAAGCATCTTTTACCAGGTCATAAGTTCTGGAGATCTTCATTATTTGAGCTTCCCATCCATTTATTTTCTCTCTTAGCTCCTTAGTTTTCTCAGGCCATGTAAGACAGATCTGGTATATTTCACTGGCCTCTTTAATAGTACTCTAAGCATATTCTATACTCTTATCTAACAAAATTTTGTCTTGAGCCATATTGTCATTAAGCTCAACTAGTCTCTTACCATCAATCTCTACCCTTACCTTCTTCTTTGCAACTTGTTCAAGGGACTCAAAATGAGATTTGACAGATTCTATAAGCTATTTCAACTATATAGTGGGAGGCAAGGATGTGTCTCTTTTCAAACTAGGCATAATATTTTCAAAAATTGACAATGCATCTCCTATTAACTCACTTTCCTCCATGTGAGACTTTAGAATCTCTTCTTGTGCAATAGATTGAAAAATTGATCCTAGCTTTAACTTCTGCAAAGGAGACATTGTTTCCAAGTTTATTATCCCTTGAACAACTCAAGAGTAGACAAAATTTGAGTTTCCTTTTCCTTCTCCAAAAATTCTCTCAAAGAATTAATTGTATCTTTTTCAGTAGTGTCTCTCTTATCTTCAACATGAGACATCTCAACATCTTATCTCTCTAAAGGTTCTTCATGAGTAGACTCTTGTTCATTTCCTTCTCTTTCCGGAGATGGTCCTTGTCTATCATCATTTGTTTCCAGACTAGTCTTATCTACCATCTTCTCATTAACCTCTTCTCTTTGCTCACTCTATTTCTCTAAGACATTCTTCTCAGGTGACATTTTCCTCAGAGCTCTTTTCCTCCACATGCTCTTTCTCTTCTTCATCCTTTATTTGGATTTTCAGAGGAGATATAGCACTTTGCTCTGTTTTCTACTCAACATTCATTTCTACGACTGTATTGTCAGTAGTAAAATTTTGTTTCTCCTCATCAATGTCCATAACAGTTGAGATTTGTAGTTCATGGAGCACACTCAGTGTTATTTCATCAGTCTCTTTCACAAGTGCCTCAATGTCACCAAACACAAGAGTATTAACACTTTTCTTTATTCTAAACTTTTCATTAAGTATCTTAGTGACTTGGACTCTTTATTCACTAGTTATGTTTGGGGAAAGTTTAAATAAGGTATTTTCCTTTATCTCAACATCTTTGGCCATAGCCCCTTCTTTCATTGCTGTCATGATGATGGCTAGGCTATCTGGTAAATTAGCTACAACCTGAATTAGGGATTTATTAAACATAACTAAATATTTTATCATAGTTTCCTTAATTGTTACCTTATCGATATTAGAGCTTTCATCATACATGTCAACAATGGGTTTTAAATTCACATGCTCATCCATTGCATTAATAGTGGCTTCTAAGGACATTGTTGCTTCATCTTCTTTGATCTTGGTCTCATCTCCTTTCTTCTTCTTCTTGTCTTTACCCTTTTTAGAGGGTTTCTCCTTTTTGATTATAATTATTTTCATCTATTTTTGCTTTCTAGGCCTTGACTTCTTCTCTGTTTATGTTTCCTCTTCTTCCTCTTCTTCCAATGCTCACATACACTCTTTTGGTGGCCTTTGCTTTCTTTCTTTTCTATCTTTTCTCTACAGGCTCTATCTTTTCTTTCTCAACCTTAGCTATAGGGAGTGGACTGGAGCTTTTAACGGTATCTACAATAGAGGAAGAGGCTCTTGTCCTTCTTTTAGTGCTAGAGGTGGACTTTTCCTACTCAATTTTCTCTTATGGAGTCTTTGATGTTTGCGTTACTAGAGCACTTGATGTCTCAGCTACTTGTGCTCTTGCTTCATTTATTTATTCCTTTGTAAACCCTTGCCTCATTGCATAATCAACTACTCATTTCCTTACATTTCTTTTGATTTCAAATTATTTTTGTTCCATCAATACTTTGAGAGACTTTCCTTCAAAAGTCCCAAATCTTTCCTCCTTAGGATCTTTTGGTTTTCTCAACATCAAATCTACCAATACAAATAGGATGTCCTCTAACTTCATATCCCATGGTTGGGACCCATATGGTTCTTGGTTCCACTACCTTCATGAGACATTTATCTTTATCTACCATTACTAAAATACCCTTTTCATATTTCATTACAACCTTTTCAGGGATCCTAGTCCTAGCCTTCATTTTCTTTTGAAAATTCTTGAAATAACCCCATAATGTTGTATTTTACTTATCAACATATCCTAGGTTGTTCAGATAATTTCTTGTTTGTACTGCTACTGGAGAGTGATCTAACCAAACAATATTATCTATACCTGGCAATTCCTTGAGAAAGTAGAATAACATGTAGATGATTAGGGTACCATACATGAAGGGGTACTTTGTGTAATACGTAAAATTCAGATAAAATGGAAGATAAACAATAACATGCAAATTACCTTCTTACCCGAATTTCACGAATACCTCAGATGTCTTGAAATGTTGATCCATGCATGTTGATTCTTTGAATGATTTGATTTGTTGATTGCTCATGTTCTGCAGCTTAACGATTGGATGAGGATGATAGGATTGAGATTGAGAAGAAGACATGTAGATTGGTGATGGATGAGGAGAGAATTCTGGCAGAGTAACGACACTTAGAAGATTCATCCATGTCAAATGGCTTGAAAATAGATCAATTTATAGGCAAGATGAGAAAATGGAGGGAGAAATCTTCCAATTTGGTGAGTGTTAATCAGATTAGAAAGTTGCTATGCAACTTGGGAGAGAAGAATGGAAGGTAGGTGAGCTATTTGGGAGATGGAATTAGAAAGGTGTAAGAGATGAGTCAAGTTAGAAATAGAAGAGAGGTGAATTACCTAGAGAGGATTTGGGAGATGAAAATGGTAAGTGATTTTAATTAATTAAAATAAAATTTTAATTAATTAAGCACCAGGGCATGCATGAATAATTAAATAAATAGTAAATATTTATTTAATTATAGGATGAAAGGTGATTAAATAAATAAATAAAGTTTATTTATTTAATGATGTGAGGGATGGGATTAAATTAAATAAATGTTGTATTTATTTAATTTATTAGAGGAAAATGCTAGTTAGGATGACAAAGGGGTATCTAGGGCAAAAATGCTACAAGATGCCTAACTGATGTAACGTTGTGACAAGTGGACATTTTTGAGTGTCTACATTTTGCCCCTCTTTGAGATGATGTTCGAGATGATGAGATTTGTGTTGAGTAACATCATTTCAAAGAAGCTAAGGTATGGACAGAGGAAAAAGATAATGATGGAAAGATAGGATGAGGATGGAATGATAGGATGATGATGCCCCCTCAAGAGGATAGGCGGGTTAGAAGAACCATGGGTATGCTCTCGAAATGAAATGAAATGATAAAGAAAGAAAGATGGGGAAATGGATAGAAGAGAGGATGATGCGTTATGCTGCAATGAAAGTGAGCAACCATATGTTTGATATAGTACGAGACGTTATGCACTAGGGTATAAGGACCAAGGTGACGATATGTCTCATGTCCCAGCATAATACAACCATGTCTAGATATAAGATATGAATATTAGCTGGGAAGATATAGATGTGATACAAATGCAAGATAAAAAGATAACACACACACGCAACCTAGCAAACATGCACAAATGATTCAAAAACAAACAAGGTATTGCCCTTGTCAAGCTGTAAACCAATGATTAATTGCCGATTGATTGATTGATGATAATAGATAAGGATAGTTTTGTCATTATGGGGAATGATATATCCCTAGATCAACACAAGGATGATGATGATTGATTGATTGATGATTTAGTTTACGACAAGGCTAGGATCAAGACCAAGGATGTGATTGGATAATTTGACAAGCTTGATTGACTTGATTGGTATGGATAAAGGATGACTTGCATTTGAGTTTTATTGCTTGGATGATTGAATGATGAATGGAATAAGTGATAGAAGAATTGATTTGAATGATTGAATGATTGGAAGAATTGTTTTGAAAGATTGGTGAATTGATGAAGACAGATGATAGAAGAAGATAATGAGATGGAAGAAAGAGGAATATCGTCTGTACCTGAATCTGGGCACTTCCTTCATACTCCAGAATGCCTACATACCCTGTATCCATGAGATCAAAGCACGTAACGATAGAGATGGGATGTACTTATGATTTTGTGCTTTATTGATGGTGATGATGATTGATTTGATTTTCATTGATTGATTGGATTGATTGATTAATTGATGAGATGGGGTTGATGTGATTTTGATTGTTTGAGCGATTGACATGATTTGATTTGATGATTTGATTGGATTTGTTTTGATGGATCTGATTTGATGAAATTGATGTGATGGATTGTTTGATGATGATTGATTTGAAGAAGTGATTTGAAAGGATGCAATGATTGATTTTAATTGATTGAATGATTTGGATTGATTGATAGATTGGCTTCATTTGATTAGACTTGGTTTGATGATTGAATTTGTTTTGATGAATTTGACAATTGGATTTTATGATTAGATATTGATTTGATTGATGATTTGATTGTTGATTGATGGATTGATGTGATTCGATTGATTTTATTTGTTTAGATTGTTGTTGGCTATTTCAAATTTTTTTTGTATTTTTGACATATGTAATTTTTTATATTTTTTCAAGACTTTTTATGATTTTTATGATTTTTTTAGGGCATTTTATGGTTTTTTGGATTTTTTTAGGGCATTTTATAATTTTTTAGATTTTTTCAGGACTTTTTGTGATTTTTTAAGATTTTTTCAGGGCTTTTTGTGATTTTTTTGGATTTTTTCAAGGCTTTTTATGAATTTTTGGGTTTTTTTAAATGTTTTAGGATGTCAATGGATTTTCAATTTGTGTATCCTTTACACTAGATATCAATGACAAGGGAGAAAACCAAGTCTAGGTGCAAGAAGGGATATAGGATGGATAAAAGGATGGGCGGTAAGGGATGGAAAGGAAGACTCATGATAAATGATTGGATAAGAGGATAGGCGACATTAGATGTATGCATAAGAGAGCTAGGATGTGATCTTAAAGACTATGTCACATAGGAAATAACATGCCCCATTCTAGATAGTATGCTTGGGATTTTTCATGACAAGGCTCAGGACGATAGGATAGTGATAGGATTGGGCTGATGACAATGGGATTATGATAGGATAACAAAATGGATTGGAAGGGATAAGGTACATCAAGATTTTTTCCCAAGCATGTTTCAACATTTTTGCCCCCAATATTTATCAAGATCAAGAAGAGGAAGAATGAATGGACTCAGTAGGGTAGGTGTATAAATGTAATGGATAAGGACGGTAGGAAATGGTATGGTAGGATATGATAGGATGGGAAATGATAGGTAGGATGAGACAAGGTGCCCCCAAGTGTAGGTGACATAGAAGATCAACATACACATGATGCCTATTTGTCAGGTTTTCATCATGGTAGTTATCCAGGGCACCTGTTTGCCAGGTTTTCACTGTTAGACGAAGCAATTTCTCTTTATTTATTTTTTTTAATTTTTTTTTTGTTTTGCTTTTTTTTATAGGATAGGGGGATATGGATGAAAGGGACTCAAGTGTCTAGTGCCATGAAAGGAAATAGTCCTTCTAGATGGATGTCGTTGCATGAACCATGTCAAGTGTGCTCAGAGATGATGGTAGGGGATTTCATGAAAGATAGACTAGCTAGATGATGGATTATGAAAGGTGTGATAGTAGATCATGATGTGGATTATGTAGGGAAGATAATGGATTATGGATCATGTAGGAATTATGGATGGAGGGCTTATGCAAAAGCATGGACCATAGGAAGGTGATGTGGAAGATATGTAGGATAGTGGATGAAGGATGGAGAGATGGAGGTATGTGGAAGTGTTGCGGGATGGAAAGGAACCATGACCAACGGCTACACACACTATGATAAACTTTGAATCTTTTGATGGGATGGTGGTGTAGGAAGCAATGGGGATGTTTGTTTAGGAGATGGATGACATAAGCATTTAGGGACCCACAAAGGCTTAGTATTTTTATGATTTTTTCTTTTCATGTGGGATGGAGGATTTTGCGGCTTTTGGATGGAATGGACAGAAGGAGATGGTTGGGATTCGTGAGAGGTAGATGCCTCATTTGACTTGATGGCTTGTTTCTTAGGGACCCATACCATTTTCATTTTTGAATTTGCTTGTGAAGGTATGGCTTGGGATATATGCGGCTTTTTTGTAGTTTTTGAGGTAATTGCTTGTTGTTTGGGGACCCACACATTTTTAATTTTTTCTTGGAGGTGTGTGGGTGTATGCAACTTTTGAGATGTATTTTTCTTTGATTCTTTGCTTTTGTACCCTAAGGCATGAGGATTTGTAGGATTTTTTGCTTTATGTGTAGAGGCATCCAAATTTTTATTTTTGAATCCAATGGGTATGGTTGAAGGAGAGGGATAGGTGGAAGCTCCTTGTTTATACAATGTGTGCATTTGTTCGCCATGAATTGGATTTTTAGAGGATTTATGGATAGGTGAATAAGGTGTTGGAAGTAGTGGAGGTAGATCCGATGGCAGGATGTTAGGAGTTTGAAGTAACAGAGGCAAAGTGGATGGTGGAAGGTGTATGGTCACCTGCTTTTGCGATTTGTAGGATGATGGAGATGGAATGGCAACATATGTTTTGGGTATGTGATGGGATTTATGGTAGAAAGTGGTGGACTTAGGATGAACAGAGGTGGTATGAACATCGCTAGATTGTTTTCCTTGGGGTGTGTATCCAAGCCCAAATGAGTGCGGAGGGACTTTGACATGGATGGGCTCCAAAGTTCCTTGATAAAGAAGGCCTAATTCTTTACCTTGATAGTTCATGTTTTGGAGCATGCAATCAACAATGGGACTAGGTGTAGGTGGAACACTAGACATGAGTTGCTTATTGGATAGAGAGGGTGAAATATAGGATAATGGTTGGTGGTGTTCTAAGGAGGAACATTCATGGATAAAGATGGATAGACTAATAGGACATGATGGTGGATTTGCGATAGGGTCAATAGTAGGTGATGGAGGATCATTATGATCTTTCTTTTGCTCATTATGATCCAAGGTATTGATTTGATCTTCTATGTTTATGTGTTCTTGGGATGTACATGTCTCATTATGAGAAGCAGGCATTGTCTCATTAGGGTTGTATGGAGGATGGATAGGAGCAATTTGTATTTTTTCCTCATCAATGGGTAAAGGATTACGAATAAGATCAAGGTGCTCATGGACAGCTTCTTCATAGATAACATCTTGATCATAGAAAAGATAGATGTTATGGATGGGATGAAGGAAAAGGATTTAATCTTGACTTAGATAGGGAGTTAGTGTTTCCACATGCTTAGGAGTATTTCCTTTACATACCTCTTGGGTTGCTTGAATGGAAGTATGAAGCTCCTGGATAAGTTCTTGGTCAATAACATGAAGGTATGATAGGTCTTGATGTGGAGTCGTGGGAGAAGGATTTTCAATATGCTCAAGGGGTTGTGGACCACATAAGGGGGTTGTCGAAGTGGACATAGCATTCAAAGGTTCTTTGGTAGGCTCATCAATGGGTGCTTGACATGGGGATTGTTTATTCCTTGCTAGAAGTCCTTGAATCACATCCTTTCTAGGTGAAGGGTTGATGGGAGATGAAGGCTCATGATTGGGATAAGGTGGAAGGCTAATTGGATTAGGGCTTGTAAGATGGATAGTGGGATTAGATGGGCTAGGACTTGGGCTAGATGGAAGGATATGGGGATTAGATGGATTGATTTTATCTAACCCAAGCTTACCACAATCTTCTAGGTTCTTGAACAATCTTTTGAATTGTGTACAAGTGGATATGAGATGGCCCTTACACCTATGGTATGCACAATATTCATCATCTTTATACCAATGGGGTTTAAAGTAGATTTCTTCAAAGGATGTTATTGGTGGCAGCTCAATCAAATTTTCTTGGACCAATTGTTGTAGGGTCATCTCTAAGGGATCCTTTAGTGGAGGGCTTGATGGATTAGAAGGTTGACATGAAGGTGTTGGGAGAGGACTAGTTAACTCATGTGTTGGCATATGCTCGGATGGTGATGGAGGATGCTCATAAGATGCTTGTTCTAGGCTGGTGTCTTCCCTATCAAAGGTATCATGAGTATCAAAGGATATTAGGTCTTGAACTACAAAGGTGGAATTAGATCTATCAGTAGTGCTTGATATTCTTGTTGTGGAGACCGTTGATAGGCTTGGTAGTTGGTATTGGAAGAAGTAGGGTATGATGATGTGGCATTGTTATGGGAAGATGTAGGATTAGGTGATGTGACATTGTCATAGGAAGATGTAGGATGAGATGATGTGGCATTTTTATGGGAAGATGTAGGATAAGGTGATGTGGAAGTGATTTGAAATGTGGATGGATTAGATTGGTGTGAAATGAAAGGGGATGCCACATAGGAATGAAGAGGAATTAGTTGGTGTGATGATTGGATTTGGGATTGTTGGTATTGGCTTATGGCTTGAGGTTGTGGGAATTGTTGGTGTTATGGTGGTGTAGGGACTGGTTCCTTTCTATATAGGCACTTAAGGGTATCAAGCATTCTTAGGGTGCCATAAGGATCATTCTCATAGCTCTTGTTTGGGAATCTCATGTCCATGTTTAGAAGTGGTAGATTACAGTATGAGGATGTGGAATGACTAAGATGTGATTTGGATATGAAATGGATGAGGTTGACTAGGAAGTGATTAGGATGAAATTAGAATGACGACTTGGCTAGGAGAAGGTCATAGTCTCCATCAGTTGTTATGGGAGCAACTCACATAGGTCATAGTCTGCATTGTTCTTTACCATTTCATGTGATGTGTATATAGCCATTGTTGAGACTGAGTTCTCTCTATTGGAGAAGTACACCTTGTAACCGATTACCATTGAGGAAAACCTTACCACTAGATCTTCAATGTCATTCACAGTTAATGCCCTCTTGTCAAATTTTGTACCAGTTAATTGCATCACTGTATTATTCTTTACAGACTTCAATGCTAGAACTATTCCAATGGAATACATGCTAGTGTCAACTTTGATGGCATCTTTTGTATTCATGTGCATCATATCCAACCACATGAACTCATCATGGATTCTACTCAAGTCATATCGCATCCAAGCATCTTTAAAGAATACAAGAAAATCAATCCACACATCTAATCTCTTCTCATGTAGGGCACTGTATTCTTCCTTTAGGTGAAACTTATCTCCTAACAATTTATCCAAAAAAAATTGCCCTAATGTCTTATGTGTGCATGACACCATGTGGAACCTCAGAAAATGCACCATTTGGATCAATTTTAAGGGATTTGTATGGATGCCTTTTGAACATAGGGCGAGGCCTCTCTGTAATCTTAACTACTTTTGGAGTAGACATCTTTTCTTGCTCAACAAAAACTTAAGAGAAAGAACTGTAAATACCTATTGCTTCTAGTTAGGGTTTATTCACGATAATTGTTTGAATTCACTTTGGTTTCACTGCTTAGATCTCCTTGGTTGCTTGAGTATTTTAATGCAAAGTGATTTTCCTTTCAAATGAATTCATTATATCCCTTTTTCACCAAGACTTAATTGTCATAAATGCTTCATTTAAAAAGTTGTTAAACTCTTTCTTTGCCATCCTCAGTTAATCTAAATTGCTTCACAATCCACTGCATTAGGTTCTTTTATGTTGGAATCTTCTTCAAAGGCTCTATCATTTTGTCTTACACTTCATATCTTAGTGTTGGCTTTAAGCACTAGAATTCAGGCTGGGGGAATAGAATTTTTCATTGAAGCTCCCCCTAAGCTAGAACTCCCAATTTACTTCCCAGAGGAAGTGCATGCATTAGAATCTGGTGTGAACCCATCCTTAACTTCATGTGCTTCCTTCTCAACCCAAATCTTGTTCATCTGCTTCTTGGCCTTTGCTAGATCAACCTTTTGTACCAGTTTCTTCATCTCGGCCTGATTACTCTTCTTCATATTTTGCTTCTATAGAACCTTGCAATGTGTCTAGACTTATTGCATTTGAAGAATACAACATTTCTCTAACTATTGTTCCTTTCATTCATCCTTGATTTGCATTGGTTAGCCTTGTGTCCAAATCTATTACATGCAAAGTAGTTGCCATTGAAAGATTGAGCATTCCTTCCATTATTATAGTAGTTCCTTATCTGACTTCTACATTCACTAGCTTTATGACAAATTCTTTTGCATATAAAGCAATTACCTCTGAAAGTTTGAGCATTCCTTCCATCATTGTAACCATTCCTTATCTAACTTTTGCATTCATTAGATTTATGACCCACTTTATTGTAAGTAAAGCACTGACTGAAAATTAATGATGGAACATTTTGATTCACTCTGCTCCTACATTAAGTAGCCTTATTACCAAACTTATTGCATGCATTATAATAACCATTGAAAGAGGGGTACCTTTGAGCATTTGGTTGTCTAAATGGTGGTCTTCTAGGTCTTTTTTTTATTTGATTGTAGATCTGTTTGCATTTGTCCTCTTTGTAATCAGTAATTGTTTCTTGATCTGATTTAGAACTTTGAACTTTCTCAAATCCCAGACCTTCTTTGTTATCAAGACTCTTCTGAGTTGCAATTATTCTATCAAGTTTGGTAGTCCTCACTCTGAATTTCTCTTCTTGATTCCATGCCTATTTTAGATCAAATTTTAGGTCCACAACTTCTTGTTCAAGCTTTGTGCATTCTTTAGATTTGTTCTTTATTACTTTATTTAGACTTTCTTTAGCTTTTGCTCTTTCTACAACTTCCACTTTTTGATCATTCAAGTTTTCATTTGCTGATATCAATTGCTCATTAGCCTCCTTATACTTTTCTTTTAACTTCTTGACTTGTTCCCTAAATTTTCTAATACATTCATCTACTTTCTTGACATTTTCTTTTAGATCCTTGCTTTCTTCTTCAGTCTTTTCAAGATCTTCAAGAGCCACTCTAAGTTGATCTTCAATGTATTCTTCCTCTATACTTTTAGTTGGATCAATTTGTTTAGGAGGAGTATAATACCTTTTACCAACCATGTGTTCAATCTCCAAGATCTTCCTCAAGCCATTAGACTTCTTCTAAGGAACCAGGGTCTAATACCAATTGTTGAACACCCAAAATACTTAGAGGGAGGGGGGGTGAATCAGTATTCTATTAAACCTTTTACTTATTAACTCATTACTCCATTTTCCACATATAACAATAAAGTAAATAAAACATAGAAGAAGCACCCACAAAGCAACACACATAAATTCTAGGATTTTTGCGTGGAAAACCCATGGTGAGTGTTAGCTCACAATATTTTATGTAGTAACAATACCAAATTACAGGAACGATCACTACCTTAGGACTCACTACCCAGGGATCACTGTCCAAATAGGATTCACTGTCCAAAGGTGGCTCACAGCTAATAGAGGCTCACTATCTAGAGAAAGAAAGAAGGAAAGAAGAATGACTCATTACCAAGTTGAACTACTTTGATTGCATCTACACATGCATGGTTATAGCTCTAATGAAGCATAGAAATATTGTATCAAAACTCTTCATCTCTGATTGTTTTGTTTCACTACCCTGCTTCTTACATGAACATAAGATCTCTCTTCTTCTACACCATACTTTGCATATCACATACACATACACTCACATCACACTACTCTACTTCCAAACAACAAATTGGATCTCATGTATATATTTGAAACACTTAGAAGATCTTCATATTAGGTCAGCCTATAAAGATGAAACTTGTATTCATGGTTTGAGTAAATTGTTGGCCTAATTATTTCATCTATATCCTTTGTGGACCAAAATAACACTTAAAACACTTTCTCATATATCAACTCCAACTATATCAATAGAACTTACCACACACAAATCAAACTATCATGTCGGTCTCAAACACAGACTGTTACTAACTCAGTTTAACTATTAGATCAAAACTTCCACTATGGACCACAAGACTTTCTCAAAATCATATAAAGGATTTTTTAGACTGTTGAAATAAGGGCAGACAACTGAGAGGGGGGGTGAATCAGTTGTCTCAAAACTTTTATCCTTTGCTGCAATTTAAGCTTCTTTATCACTTATTAATAGATGAATGATATAACCATGAAAGAATGAATCAACAACACATGAGCAGAGACAAATCAACACACACATGACACCAATATTTTTAGGTGGAAACCTGGTTAAGGGAAAAACCATGGTGGGGGTTAACCCACAAAAAATTATACTCTGTTAAAAGTATTACAAATGGGGAATGCACATGCCTTCAAGGTGCACTGCCCAGAGCTCACTGCTCCAAGAGACTCATTGCCTACATAAATGATTACAAGAAGATTACAGAATGTTTGAACTAATGACTAACATCTACTTAATGCAAAAATTTAGTTCCTGTTAAGCAAAGAATACTGATCTTACACACTTCATCGTTATTTTGCCCTGTTTCACTCTTCGTCCATAATTCGAGCTTAGATCTTCACTTTTGCACTTCTTTCTGCCTTTCTCGTACTTACTCCATCACCACACCACACATCCTCTTCAAAACACTCAAATCCATCATCATATATATCTGCATCAATAAATTCAATCAACTATAGTCAGCTTCAAGAAAACTTAGAATATTTATTAAGAACTCTGCTCTATCAGCTGAATCCATGCACAATCAACAACACGGACCAAAAACTTGTGTTCTCAAATCATCAATCATGTCAACCAATACCACTGATTATCACAAATTGCTTAACCAACAACTTTTCTTCATCTGTACCAAGATCAAATACTAGGTCAGCCTATTCTTCTTCTGACTGTACTGACTAACTAGAACCTGATACCATATGCTTATAACTTTTGAATCCTTCATCACCGGAGGCTAATTTTCTGGATTTAGATAGTCCTAACAATCCTTATCACTCGCTCAGATCTACAGTATACTGTGATTTACCACCAGAGAGATCCGGACCAAGATACTGGACCATGTCACAACCTCTATTTCTGACTACCTAGACTTAGACAAATCTTCACTCTGACTTCTGGTATGAACAAATTATGTAATGCAAATGTGTAAGATAGACTTAGTTGCCATCAATGACAACACCTGTCATGCGTAGCAGTGTCTCTTTCCAACAATCTCCCCCTTTGGCATTGATGGCAACACTTAGTGAAAAATGACTAAGTGTCAGAACAACTCCCCCTTACTTTGTACACTTATGCTTTTTGTTGTTCTCCAGTGCTCCCCCTTTGCTGGATTCCTCATTTTTCACTGCTTGCCTCTCCCCCTTTGACATCAATGGCAAAGGCTAGACTTTTTGGATGTAACAATTCCATAATCTTGCATTCCTCCACAATGGACTGTATATGTAATACAACTTTATAGCCAGGAGTGAATATTGCCTTGTGGTCTAGTAGCTCCAATATTTGTAATTGAGCATCAAACTCGACAAAATATGCATACCAAAATTCACCAAAAAAATTATGTACATGGGCATATATACAAACAACCCTATGACTTATTTACATAAGTTTAAACACATCACCAAAGATATTCTTCAACAGCACCAACTCATTGTCCCAACTCTTCTTCATGCTGTTCAAAACTGAGATGTGACCACTGAATAAGAATGCTTGAGACTCTGCTTTCTGCAAGTCAGTAGGATCACTTGACTTAGTAGCAGCTTGGGCTTCTGTCATGGTATTGAACATTGCTTCCAACTTGGGGGAAATTAGTCCCCGGAGCTCACACATCCTTGTCTCAATGTTGTCCTTTTCCTTTATCAATTTCTTTATTTCTTCAATCAAGCTGATTGTTTGAAATTCTTGGCTCATCACTGATACTTTCAGAGGATCAAAAGATTGGGATGCACTTGACAATTTTTCCTTAGACTCCTTTATTTTTATTTCAATGTCCTCTATAGATTTAGGACAAGATAACCAAAATTTATATACATTCCCTCCTTCTGTAAGATCATTTTGAATACTCTTTACACTGGTATCCAGCACAATTCTATCTAATGCAATCATCCCTTTCAGAGTATCAAATCCTTTATCATTGAATTCATTTTTAACCTTGACCTCTGTAGATTTTTCAAGGGACTCAAAATGAGTACTTACAGAATTTATCAAACTCTTCAATTGATCAGAGGGGGATGTAGATGAGTCCTTCTAGAATGTTGGCATGATTTTCTCCAGAATCCTAGATGCAAGGCCAAGCAACTTGCTATCTTCTATGTGAGATTTTAAGATATCTTCTCTTGCCTTGGCTTGAACAATAGAGGCCAATTTTATCTTCTGCACTAGAGATAAGGAATCAAATTTTTTATTGGACCTTGAATTATGTCCTGATCTTCTTCAATTTGTTTATCTCTTTCCAAAATTTCTTTCACTGCTTCTGCAGTGTCTCTTGCCCAAGATGCTGATGTATCTATTTGATCCTTATCGGTACTATCAACCGGATTGACCTGCTTGGGCTCTTCATCAACCTTTGCAATCTCTTCTTCTTTTTCATTTTTGTCCTTGTCCTTTTCTGCTTCTTGGTCCTTAGCTTCTTCTGTTTCATGCTCTTTATTCTTCAATGAATCATCTTCAGTTTGAGCATCTGGTTCAACATTCATCTCTATATCTTCTTTGTGTATTACTTCTTCTTCTGGAATAGAGGAGTCATCTATCTCAATTTGCTTCTCATTGATCTTTAATTCTTCAACATCTAGAATTGAGGAATCAATCCCATCATCAATCTCTTCTTCAACAATGGAAAAATTATGCCTTTTCAATGCACTCAGAAGAATCTCTTGAGTATTTTTGACTATCTCATTGATTTCATGAAGCATGGGTTTATTCATTCTTTTCTTACTCTTGAAGTCATCTTTCACTTCTTTGAATATCATGTTCATTTTATTTGGAGTAATCTGACGGCACAATTTTATCAGCACATGCTCCCTAAGCTCAATGTCTTTACTTTTTGCATTTTCTTTTCTTAACTCCAGAATATCTATAAGACTTTTTGGGATTTTTGAAGTTATTTTAATTAAAGCCTTATTGTAGATATTTAGATATTTGACTATTGCTTCCTCTAGAATCTTCTTATCAGCATCACTGTAATCATCATAAAACTTAGTCATTGGCTTTAAGTTCCCATCTACAGTGACTGACTTGATGATGTCTTCCACAAAAAGAGTAGGATTCTCAACATATGTTTAAGTCTTTTGCCTCTTGCTAGTCCTTTTTCTTTTGGAGGGCTTCTCCTTAGATATCTTTGCTTCTTTTGTACATGGAGCCTTCATCTCTTTGACCTCAACATCAGAATCAGTTTCTTATTCATCATTTTTCATGTTTTTATATGTCTGGGAGGCCTTACTTTTCACCCTTTTCCCTTCTTCTTCAGATGATTTGCCTTCCAGTTTCTCAGGTTTGGCAAGTTTTGTGGGAACAAGGGCAGCAACAGAGCTCCTAGTAGTCCTTGATGTGGAGGAGGATTTTACCAGAACACTTCTCTATTCTCTGTCTTGTTTCTCCTTCTCAGTTTTTTCTATCCTTTCCCTGTTTTGTCTCACATCTTCCTTAGAAATACCTAGACTCTCAACCAACTGCTCAACTTCTTTCCTTACTTTCCTTTTGATTTCAGGAGCCTTGAATTCAAGATGTAGATTTAGTGAAATTTTTTTATATGTTCCAAATCTCTCCTCAGCAGGATCCCTAGGCTGGCTCAATAGATGTTGTGCATACAGCTCAAGTACCTTTCCATCCACTTCATACCTTATGGGCATGATCCACATAGTTCTTGGTTCAACTACTTCCATCAAACACTGATCTATATCCACCATAAAACAAACTGTATTCTTGTATTTTTTAACTACAGATGTAGGGATTCTTTCCCTTGATTGCATCATGTTCTAAAAGTTCTTGAAGAATCCCCAAAGAGTAGTCCTTTAGGCATTGGAGTCTCCAATACTGTTCAAGTGCTCCCTTATCTGTATTGCAGTAGGTTTATCATTTGTCCAACACATACTTTTCTTGTCGAGTAACTCATGAAATAGAAGAACAAACAAAAGACCAGTGTACCATATTTGAAGGTATTCTTTTTATCCTTCTTAACCTTATTCAAATTTTCCATCATCTGGTTTTGTAGCAACTCGCAGAAGTCATAATCAACATTCTTTCTGAACATCTGATAAGCTGCATAGATAGTTGTACTGAATATAGAATTTTCTCTGCTAGAATGATAAATCTTATATCCAATCACCATTGAAGAAAATTTGACATCCGGATCAGTGATGTCATTTATAGTCATTACCCTTATGCCAAACCTTAAACCAGTAGCATCAATTACAATTTGATTCTTTACCGATTTCAACATGGGCAGTCCACCAGATGAGTTTAACCCTGTCACGGCCTTGCTGGCATCCTTGGTGATCATATGGCTTAGAAAATACTAGACCCATTCATCTTCATCGAAGGATGGAAACCCTATAATCTAAATGAAATGTTTATCATGTAGTGCCTTATACTCAGGCTTAAGACTGTGAATTTCATCCCTTAGATGATTCTTGAACAAATCTACAAACCTTGAGTCCCCAAATTCATCTATGCTAGCATGAATATAGGCCCTAATATCTTCAACATGCAATACACCATACAGAACATTTGAAAATACACCTAATGGGTCGACTTGTACTAATTTGTGTGGATGCTTCTTGAATTTGGGTCAGGGCCTTTCAGTAATATAAACAACCAACAGTGTAGCCATTGCAAAAGATCACAAGTTCAAAGCTTCACAGAAAAATACCTTTTTTCCACGGAATTAGGGTTAGCTGATGAATTCGTCGGTCGCACTTCAAATCCTTGAAATCTTAGCTCAGGTGCTCTTCTACTCACTCTCTTCAAATGTAAAGTGATCCAAATGATAAAAGAATGACTTTTTATGCTCCGCAAAACCTAATTCTCCATTGTAAAATATATGTGTTTCCCTAACTTCATTCGGTTACTCAGTTTCTTGATGTAGTTTCTTATGAATCACTCCACAAATCACCATATCCACTTCTTTTCTTCCAGAGATTCTTTCAAATGATCTGCAATAACCCAAATTATCTTCTCTCATCGTGCCAGATTCAAGCACCCACTTACTAGCTAGGGGAATTTGATTTTCAATGCAGTTCCCCCTGAGCCAGAGCTCCCATTTTAGTTCCCTGAGGAATTATCAACACCAGATTCTAGTGCGGACCCATCACCATCATTTCTTACACTTGTCTTCACCCATGTCTTGTTCATTTCATTTTGTATCTTATTTACATCAACTTTGCCCTTGCCTTTGTCTTGTCTCTGCTCATCTAGTTTTCTGTTTACCGGACCTCTTCTATCATTATTCCTACTTTTGCATAATCTTGCAATATGACCTGATTGGTTACAACTGAAGCACACAACATTTCTTTGCCCATTTGATTGATTTTCTCTTGATCTACACTAATTAGCCATATGTCCAAATCTATTGCATGCAAAGCATTTGCCATTGAAAGAATTGCCATTTCTTCTATTGTTAGAGTTATTCATTATCATACTTCTACATGCATTAGATCTATGACCATACCTCTTAAACACTTGAAGCATTGACCGAAGAAGGATGGACCACTTTGATTTACCTGCTTCTGCACTGAGTAGCTCTATGACCAAATTTATTGCAATTGAAACAATTTCCATTGAAAGATGGATACCTTTGAGCATTAGGTTGTCTTACTAGAGGTCTTCTAGGTCTGTTTCTCCCATTCCTTGATTGAGAATTTCTTCATCCAGATCTGGAGCTTTCACCTTTCTCATACCCAAGACCATGCTTATCATCAGCCTTCTTCTGACTCTCAAGCAGTACTTCAAGTTTAGCCAAGCTTATCTTGAACTTCTTGTATTCATTTGCAACTTCTAGGTCATGTTCGAGAATAACAATTTGCCTCTCAAGTTCTTCTTCATTTTCCTTGGTTTCTTGTCGATCTGACTCTAAGTGGCCAATTATTCTGTCTAATCTGCAGGATTCTTCTATTCTTTCTTTCAAACTCTGATTCAAGTTTTCTTCATTTTTCTTCCTTTCCTCAATTTCCTTGGTTAGTTTCATTACTTCAGATTCCATTTCATGTTTTAGGACAACAACTTCTTTTGCTAACTTTTCACATTTCTTTGTCTTCTCATTTAGTGCCTCATTCATGTCATTGTCTTCATTCTAATTTCCTAGTTGAAGAAGTCGCTCCTTCCTCTCCATTAGATTTGCTCAATTTTTCTTTTAAGGTCTCAATGAAGTCTTCAGCATATGTAAGGTTCTCTTGCAGTTCTTTGACTTCTGCTCTGGACTGATCCAGATATTCTAAAACAAGTTTAAGTTGTTCATGGATGCCATCAGAATACTTGAATGAACCCATTGAAAAACACCTTTCCAGATCTTCCTCAAGCTGTTAAACATTTTCTAAGGAACCATGCTCTGATACCAATTGTTGAAATAAGGGCAGACAACTAAGAGGGGGGTGAATTAGTTGTCTCAAAACTTTTATCCTTTACTGCAATTTAAGATTCTTTATCACTTATTAACAGATGAATGATATAACCATGAAAGCATGAATCAACAACACATGAGCCGAGACAAATCAACACACACATGACACCAGAATTTTTCTGTGGAAACCTAGTTAAGGGAAAAGCCACGGTGGGGGTTAACCCACAAGAAATTATACTCTATTAAAAGTATTACAAATGGGGAAGGCACATGCCTCAGGGTGCACTGCATAGAGCTCACTACTCCAAGAGGCTCACTGCCTATAGAAATGACTACAAGAAGATTATAGAATATTTGAACTAATGACTAGAATCTACTTAATGCAAAAATTTAGTTCCAGTTAAGCACAAAATACTAATCTTACACACTTCATCCTTATTCTTCCTTGTTTCACTCGTCAGCCATAATCTGAGCTTAGATCTTCACTTGTGCACTTCTTTCTGCCTTTCTCACACTTACTCCATCACCACACCACACTCAAATCTATGGGCTATATATATCTGCATCAAGAAATTCAATCAACTGTAGTCAGCTTCAAGAAAACTTAGAACATTTATTAAGAACTCTACTCTGTTGGTTGAACCCATGCACAATCAACAATGCAGACTAAAAACTTGTGTTCTCAAATCGTCAATCATGCCAGCCAATACCACTGATTATTACAAATTACTTAACCAACAACTTTTCTTCATTTGGACCAAGATCAAATACTAGGTTGTCATGTTCTTCCTCTGACTGTACTAACTAATTATAACCTGATACTTAGATGCTTATAACTTTTGAATCCTTTATCACCAGGGGCTAATTTTCTAGATTTGGATAGTGATGCAGAGTGTTCAACAAAAATGTGGTTTCAATCTAATATTTCACTTTATGACCCTTCGGCAAGAGTCTTACCGAATCCCTGCAGTTAATGGTCCTATCAGACCGTTCTGATCTTCACACAAAGGTTTCAACCTTCCTCAGCAACATTCCATACTATCAGCCTCTCTTCGAATTGACACACCGATTGTTACTTTCTTCCCTATCGTTCCAACTCTATGCTATCGGTGAAACTCTTCCAACACTTCCAGCGATACAATGATGACTTCAAAATAACTTAACTCTATCGGCCTGACACCATCGGCATCGTCCACGATCGTTCCTCTGATCTCGCTTGTCACTCTGACTTTAGCACAACTTTCACCTACTGGCCAGACTCAACACCTTCGGTGGAACTTCAATACACTTCCGACGATGCAACAATAATGGTAAGGTCAAATCTCATCATCGGTGGGACTTCCAATACTTGACAAAACTAGTTTTGAGATAGGCCGATGCGACGATGAACATTTCCTAGTCTTCCTCTTTGGTGAGACTGCTCCCCTTCGGTAGAACTTGTTTCGAGTTCCGGTGATACACCGATACACTATTTGCTTCACTCACACCCTAGCACATGGCAATGCTAGGTTGGTCTACTGCGCAACATAGTCGATCTGGTCCTCTCCACCATCAAACATAACACAACCGACAAAAACATAAACAAGAAATAAAAACATATATGTACATCGAGAAGCCATCCCACTGATTTCAACAAAAATCTCACCATTGGAATGGTTCATCGATCCATGGTATGACAACTTGTAGGACAGAGGTTAACTACGACTGTAGAAGGAAAATTGCTATGTACAATTATGAGATTTTGACACATAAGGAACGAAACAGAGTTTCTTTATTCTTCATTTTTCTTCATACATAGGCAACGAACACACACATACAAGATACCATCCCCTCCTGTTTGATCTACCTTATTTTTAACCTACTGTTGAGGGAGTTCAACCATTCCTGAACAGTTGGGGAAGCTCAATCGCTTCCTATCCCCAAACTACCCTATTCTCAAACTGTCTACATGGTTGGTTACAAACTGAACCAAAAACAAAAACTGAAAGTAAAACAACTGGTCGGTTTGACCTTATTACAAACAAAACAAGGGTTTGTTAGGTACCCCTACACCATACTCTAGGGTTAATAGAACTAGGTCTGAAATGGAAACCCCATGTTTGATGATGTCCTCCTCGATCATCTGAGTTGTATCCTCATCAGGTAAACCATGCCATTTGACCAGATATTGCTTGTAGGTCTTATGTCAAGTCTTCTTCTGAACCTTTGTGTCCAAAATACATTCCAGTTGTACTGGCTAACTTGGTGGAAGATCAGAAATCCATTCTACATCCCCTACTTCTATCACATCTGAATGGAAATAGGTCAGACACATTGAAAATGGGTGATATTGCTAAACCCAGAGGAAGTTCAATCTTGTAGGCATTAGTCCCAAATTTCTAAACAATATTGCATGGACCAATCTTTTTCATAAGAAGTTTCATGGGTTGCCCTTTTAGAAGTCTCTCCTTCTTTAGATATGCCATTATCAGATCACCAACTTTGTATTGGACATCCCTTTTTCTTTGATTAGCTCTCTCTTTATATTTCCCTTTGTTCTTCTGGATAGTTTCTCTTACAGCATCATGGATATCGTTCATACTAATTGCAAAATCTTCTCCTTGTGCACTTCTTTTCTCCATATTATAGAGATCTCTCAACTCCAAAATTCCCCTTGGGTGAATCCCATATACAACTTCAAAAGGACTCTTTCTTGTGCTCCGATTGATAGTCATTATATGCAAATTCTGCTTGTGGGATGACCATATCCCATGCTTCTCCATGCTGTTTAGTCAAACACCTCAAAAGATTACCCAATGATCTATTCATGACCTTAGTTTGTCCATCCATCTGAGGGTGATAGATTGATGTGAAAGATAATTGAGTGCCCAATTTCTTCCACAAAGTGTGCCAAAAATGTCCCACAAACTTGGGATTTTTGTCAGTGACAATATTCAATGGCAAACCATGAATTCGAACAATCTCCTTAAAGAATAGACCAGCAATGTGTGAAGCATCATTGGTACGTTTTCATGGCATAAAATGAGCCATTTTACTGAATCTATCAACTACAACAAATACACTATCGAAACCTCTTTGAGTCCAGGGAAGACCCAAAACAAAATCCATACTGATGCACTCCCATGGCCTTTGTGGAATTGGAAGTGGTTGATAGAGACCAACATTGGATGAAGTTCCTTTTGCCCTCTGACAAATGCTACAAGTTTCTACAAACTTCCTGACATATGTTTGCATTTTAGGCCAGAAGTAAAGCCTTCTCACTTGTTCCAACATCTTGTCTAGTCCAAAATGACCTCCAAGACTACCGCAATGCTTCTCTTTTATGATGTTCTCCCTCATGGAACACCTAGGTACACACAGTTGGCTGCCTTTGAATGGTAGCCCTTGCTGTAACAAATATTCAGAAAAATCATAATGATAGGAATCTAAAAATTGTGAACAAACTACATATATCTCTTTGAAGTCCTCATTATCCAGGTACATATTTTTGAGAGAATCCACTCCCACACTTTGCAACTAGATTTCTTGTATAGTGCACACCCTTCTGCTTAGAGCATCTGCCACCTTGTTGGCTTGTCCCTTCTTATGTTTGATGGAAAAAGTGTATGCCTAGAGTTGCTCAACCCACTTAATGTGTCGGTGGTTTAACTTCTCCTAGGAATTCAGAAAACTCAAAGCATGGTTGTCAGTATAAACAATGAATTCTTTCGGCAAGAGATAGTGTCTCCATTTTTTCAATGCTTGAACCATTGCATACAATTCTAAATCATACGTGGAATACTTTCTTTTAGCATCGTTCAACTTTTCAGTAAAGAAAGCAATAGGTCTACCTTCCTGACTCAAGATAGTACCAATGGAAAGGTTACTGGCATCACATTCCACAGTAAACAACTTATTAAAATCAGGCAAAACCAAAATGGGTTTCTCTGCTACCTTCTATTTAAGAATCTCAAAAGATTCATCTGTTGCTTTATTCCAAACAAACTTACATTTCTGCCCTCCTTTTATGGTATCCAGAATAGGTGCATAAATGTGATTGAATCCCCTTATAAATTTCCTATAAAAGGTTGCCAAACCTTGAAAACTTCTTACATCACTTACAATTTTAGGTGCTGGCCAAGACAGAAGAGCATCTACCTTTTCTGGATCCATTTTCAAATTGCCCTGGGATATCACAAATCCAAGGTATGTGAGTTCTTCCTTCATGAAGACACTCTTCTCCATATTGATCATCAGTTTCTCCTCATGCAACTTCTTCAACACCTATTCCAAATGCTGCAAATGTTCTTCCTTTGTCCTGCTGAAAATTAGAATATCGTCAAGATAGACAACAACAAATTTGCCAATAAAATCTTTCAATACCTCATTCATTAGATGCATGAAAGTGCTTGGAGCATTGGACAGTCCAAATGGCATCACCACCCACTCATAAAGACCCTCATTAGTCTTAAAGGTTGTCTTCCATTCATCCCCTTGTCTAATCATGATCTGATGGTATCCACTTTTGAGATCAATTTTCGAAAAGTATCAAGCTCCACCCAAATAATCCATTAGGTCCTCTATTCGGGGCATAGGAAACCTATATCTGATGGTGATCTTATTTATGGCTCTTGAATCAGTGCATAACCTCCATTTTCCATCCTTCTTGGGAGCTAAAACTGTAGGTACAACACACGGACTAAGAGTTTTCTTTACCAAGCCCTTATCCAATAGTTCTTGCACTTGTTTAGCAATTTCCTCATTCTGAGTAGGTGTCATTTTATAGGCTGGTTTATTTGGCAATGTGGATCCTAGGATGAAGTCAATCTAATGAGTTATGTCTCTCACAGGGGTAAGTGTATTGGGCATATCCTCCACCATGATACTCTTATACTTGTCTAACAATTCCTACACTTCCTTAGGGACTTTTTTGTTGTTGTTTTTAGACAAATCAGAATTGTCTTGAGGTTTCAAAATCAGAGCATACCCCTGGGTTCCCTCTTCTTTCAGAGTATGGAGAAACTCTTTCCCACTCACTAACATGATACTTGAGCCTACATTCTTGTCTACACTCTCTTCTGGTAAAGGATCCATCTTATACTGTCTACCATTCTTGGTGATAACAAAGGAATTGGATTTACCATCATGCTGGGCTTGTACATCATACTGCCAAGGTCTTCTTAACAGTAAATGGCATGCATCCATGGGAATTATATCACACAACAGTTTGTCCCTATATTCCCCTATCTGAAATTCTACTCAAGCTTGTTCATCAACCAAGACTTGTTGCCCTTTGTTCAGCCAGGACACTTTGTATGGACTAACATGTGGCAATCTTTTCAAATTCAATTTCTCTACCATTTCTACTGAAACTAAATTTTTAGTTGAGCCAGAATCAACAATTACCTTACAGCTTTTGCTGGAAACTTTACACAGAGTTCTGAATAGTGTCTTCCTCTAGGGTGGTTCCTTATTTTGTGGCACTTTCAACATTGTTCTTCTCATCATGAGACTCTCCCCATCTTGTGCTGGAGCTGTGCTTCCCATAGGTGAAGTCACACTTTGACAATCTTCTTCCTAAATCAGCTGGCTCCTTCTCTCTCCTGCATGAGAGCTTGAGGCTTTCTTCGGACACTTGCCTGCTGTGTGCCCAATTTGGTTACAACTATAACATCTTCATGTGAAGACATTAGGACCTCTGCCTGGTCCACCAAATTTGCCTCTTCCATTGGGCCTCCTTCCTCTGAAGCCTCCTCTAGAACTAGATTCTCCACTATGTTCTTGTTGACTGGACTCCCCTTGATTTTTCTGGAACTGGTTTCTACCACCAAAATTATTTCTGCCTCTAAAATTCCTTCCACCTCTACCTCTGTTCTGTTGTTCTCCTTTTCTTTTCAATTTCTCTTCTACTCTCAGTGCCACCTGGAAGCTCTTGTCCACTATTTCAGGTGTCAGAATGGTAATTTCATCTTGAATACTATATTTCAATCCATTAATATACCTAGCAACTCTTCCCTTTTCATCCTCAGCAAGTCCACACCTTAGAGATAATTTGTGAAATTCCTCTATATAGGTGGATACATCCATATCCTTCTATCTGAGATTCTACATTTTCCTATATATTTGTACTTTGTAATCTGCGGGTAGGAACTGAGCCTTGATCCTCTCTACCATCCGACTCCAGGATGAGATCATTCTCATGCCACTCTTCATCCTTTCTCCCTGGGTGTAGTTCCACCACATGAGTGTAGCACCTTTCAATTTCATCTTTGCAAACTTGACTCTTTTATTCTTCGGTACCTCCTTGTACTCGAAGTAATTGTTCAAAGCCTCGACCCATTCGATGACTTCATTTGCATCCATCTTTCCATTGAACATTGAAATCTCCATTTTTGATTCAGGCAACTCCTTACTGAGTGTCCTTATGGCCTCCAGAAATTGTTTCTAGTCTGCAGATATATCTGCCTATTCTGGGGTTGTTTCCTCTTCCCCATCTTCTTCTTCATCAGACTCCTCGTCTGATTTCCTTCCTTTTCTCAAGGTCTTCTGGAGTGCTTCCCTGACCCCAGCTTTAATTTTCTCTTCCATTTCCCAAAATTTCTTGGCCACCTCATTGGTCATTCCTTTTGGAGGCATGGCACTGGCCTCTCCTTCATTCTCGTCTGCTAACATACACAAATCTTTCAGAGCATGTCACACACAGAACCTCTAAAGCTCTGATACCAAAATGATGCAGAGTGTTCAACGAAAATGTGGTTTCAATCTAACATTTCACTTTATGACCCTTTGATGAGAGTCTTACCGAATCCCTATGGTCAATGGTCCTATCGGACTATTCTGATCTTCACACAAAGGTTTCAACCTTCCTCGACAACATTCCATACTATCGGCCTCTCTCTGAATTGACACACCGATCGTTACTTTCTTCCCTATCACTCTAACTCTATGCTATTGGTGGAACTCTTCCAATACTTCCTGTGATACAACGACGACTTTGAACTAACTTAACTCTATCAGCCTGACATTGTCCATCAACATCTCCACAATCATTCCTCCGATCTCACTCGTCACTCTGACTTCGGCACAACTTTCACCTATCGGCCAGACTCAACACCTTCGGTGGAACTTGAATACACTTCTAGCAATGCAACGATAATGGTAAGGTCAAATCTTCTCATCCGTGGGACTTCCAATACATGGCGAAACTAGTTTCGAGATAGGCCGATGTGACGATGAACATTTCCTGCTATTCCTCTTCAGCGAGACTGCTCCCCTTCGGCGAAACTCGTTCTGAGTTCCGATGATACACCGATACACTATTTTCTTCACTCACACCCTAGCACATGGCAATGCTAGGTTGGTCTACTACGCAACACAATCAATTCGGTCCTCTCCACCATCAAATAGAACACAACCAACAAAAATAAAAATAAGAAATAAAAACATATATGTACACCGAGAAGCCATTCCACTGATTTTGACAGAAATCTCACCAGTGGAATGTTTCATCAATCCATGGTATGGCAACTTGCAGGACAAAGGTTAACTATGACTGTAGAAGGAAAATTGCTATGTACAATTATGAGATTTTGACACAAAAGGAATAGAACAGAGTTTCTTTATTCTTCAGTTTTCTTCATACACAGGCAACGAACACACAGATACAAGATACCGCCCCCTCCTATTCTATCTACCTTGTTTTTAACCCACTATTGAGGGAGTTCAACCATTCCTGAGTAGTTGGGGAAGCTCAATCGCTTCCTATCCCCAAACTACCCTGTTCTTGAACTGTCTACATGGTCAGTTACAAACTAAACCAAAAACAAAAAGTAAAAGTAAAACAACTGGTCGGTTTGACCTTATTACAAACATAACAAGGGTTTGTTAGGTGCCCTTGCACCAGATAGTCCTAACAACCCTTATCACTCCCTCAAATCCACATCATACCATGATTTACCACTAGAGAGATCTGGACTAAGATACTGGACCCTATCACATCCTCTATTTCTGACTATCCAGACTTAGACAAATCTTCACTCTGACTTCTGGTATGAACAAATTATGTAATACGGATGTGTAAGATAGACTTAATTGCCATCAATGACAACACCTGTCATGCATAACAGTGTCTCTTGCCAACATAGACATCATAAATCATACCTCTAGAACCGTAGAACATAATATCAACATGTGGCAAAATGCAGAGCATCAGAACACATGCCTATCACAATCAAACTCTGTCAAACCAAGCAGTGATACTTAGTAGCTCACAATTATTATTCCAGTGGACTTTAGACTCTGTAACTTTGGATTTAGAGACTTCATACATGTGTTTACAACACCCTAAAATTGCATAACAAAATATTAAACATAGGAGAAATGCAGACCAAAACAAATAAGTGTTATGTTATGATTTCCTCTATTCTATGCAATGCAAGACTTAGGCCTTTTGAAGATATACTTCTAGAACTGATCAAAAGCTAAAACCTTGGATATAATATCATTTGAGAGTTAGGAACATCCTACCAAAATCACAATACCTATTCTTCAACTACCAGCCAATGCCAATCCAAACACTATCTCTCTGTCATTGTCTCTGCATATTGCCAACACTTAGCCAAAATGTCTAAGTCTTCTTCACTAGACCAAAATCTCTCTTCCAACCTTGTTCCTTTTTCTTTTTTCCATCAATGAAAACACTCTCAAACATCATGCTCAACCAAGTTGCCAACATACTCAACCTAACCTTAATGCACGTCAGAGAAGGTGGTTAGAATTTCTTAGCGAGAATGACCTTGGAATCGAGTACATAAAATGAAAGGAGAATAGAGTAGAAGATGCTCTTAGTAGAAGAAGACATTTGGCTTCCATGGTTACCACAAGATCCAATTTGAGACAAAGAGTAATTCAAAATCTACAAGGGGACGAACATTATGAAAGAGTGAAGCAAGCTTTAGAAGCAAACCCCTTAGATCATCACTTATGTGGTTATGTGATTGAGTCGGATGGTTTGTTGAGATACCAGGGAAGGATGTATATTCCTGACTCAAGGGAGTTGAGGAAGTTAGTTCTTGAGGAAAACCACAATGCACCATATTTGGGGCACCCTGGAGTGACAAATATGGTCAAAGGTTTGAGACCTTTATACTTTTGGCCTAGACTTAAGAAGGAGGTAACATAATTTGTAGCTCCATGTTTGGAGTGCCAATGAGTCAAGGCCGAGCATGTGCATCCAACAGGATTGTTGTACCCACATAGTGTTTATGAACATAAGTGGTAAGTACTAAGTATTGATTTTATTCAAGGGATGCACATGTCCAAAAATCACCACAATGTCATCTTGGTAGTTGTAGACAAGTTGATGAAAGTACCTCATTTTAGTTTAGGGAATCTATGAGATGTATCATTGGTTTTAGATAAGAAGTTGATTCAGGACATCTTATTATTGCATGGAGTGCCTAAGACGATCATATCAGATGAATACACTCACATGAATTCAAAGTTTTGGATGATATTGAATGCAGCCTTGGGAACTAAATTAAATTTTAGTTTAGCCTATCATCCTCAGACTGATGGTTAGATAGAGAGGATGAATCGGGTGGTGGAGGACCTCCTTAGGATGTATTGAATGGATCAACAGTATAAGTGGGAGAAGTATCTTCCATTGGTGGAGTTTGTTTACAATAATTCATACAATGCATCTCTGGGAATCATTCCATTTGAATCTCTTTACGGGTGTAGGTGTCGAACACCTATTAGTTGGGACAAGGTGGAAGATAGACTTGTGATTGGTCCTGATATGTTAAAGAAAATGAATGATAAAATGAGGTTAATCAAAGATAAATTAAAGAAAGCTTCTGATCATCAAAAGAGTTATGTAGATAGAAATAGGATACCAATAAAATTTTCAAAAGGTGTCAGTCTTTCAAAGGGTCAAACCTGAAAATGAGTTCAGTTTCATTCAGCAAAGCATCCAAACTTTCTTTGAGATTTGTAGGGACATTTAATGTGCTTGAAGTGATTAATCCTATTGCTTATAGACTTGCTGTACCATCTACTCTTGCCTGAATCCATAATTTTTTTTCATGTGTCTTTACTTAAGCCTTATCATCTAGATGCTTCACATATTCTTGATTGGCATCCCTTATAGGTTTAGGATCTAGAAGTGGTGCTGGTGGAGCCCACTCAAATTCTAGAGAAGCACAATGTTAAATTGTATAAGAGGAATATTGTGTAGTACAAGGTCCAGTGGGACTAGTATTCTGTGGATAGTGCCACTTGGCAGGATGTCAAGGAGATAGATAGATCTTTTCCTTATTTGAGGATTTAGCAAAGATTCTTTTATTTGCATAGTTTTGATAGTTATTGATACATTGGTAGTGTTAGTAAGATACATTATTATTTTAGTATGGTGTAATAAGACATAAGGTGATGTCTCTTCCAAGTGGGGAAGGATGTCACGTCTTGATATTTTAGAGTGCATTTAGTTATGTTTAATTGATGAAAAACTATTGAATTCTACTTAATGTTTGATTCTATATGATACATGTACATAATTTAGTAAGAATGATGATGCATTATTAAGTTGTATGATTTGATTATTTTATATTCACTTTGATTATGATTTAATGGAACTAACCTATTTACAGTGTAAGTGAGTGAAAGTGTATGCAGGTATCCTTAAAGGTGAGAACATGTTTTAGGTAGAGGGGACCTAGCCATTTGTCAATGGTTGGTTGGATTTAATCTGGTGTCCTATCACACACTCATGTAGAAAACATATTGCATGAAGTTGTTTTTGCATTGTATGACCATGTTCTTAACATTTTTGATGGCGGAAAATTGTATGTGACTGTTATCTTTCACTGGGAGTGATTATATGTATGATTTGTTCAAATTTTGTATACGATCGATTATATGAGTAAGTGTTTTCAAATTCATTAGTATTTATTTATGTAAACTTTGTATTTCAAGTGATCTCGATTTCACGCTCTCTATCATTTTCACATGATTATAATAGTTAGTTGGAATTATTTAATTCATAAATTATATTTAGATCTATGTATATATTTATATATATAAATATACATAGAAGTAAATAAAAGAGGAGTTCTTAATTAATAAATACATTATATGTAATTATGACTATCTATATAAATAGATGGGCATGCTTTAATTGATGTGTTTTAAGATATTTCAAAAAAAATTGCAATAGAAAAAGAAGGCAGCTGTGGAAATTGGGGAATAGTAACATAAGTTAAAGAAAAGCTCCCAATTTGCATGAGAACAAAACACGCTAATTAGAGGGTAAAAATAGAACAAGGCAGGGATAAAAACAAGAGGTGGGCACAAGGAAAATCATCACACACAACAAGAGAGGAAAAAGGCAGCAATTTGGGAGAATTTCCACAGAGCATTGGAGGGATTTTTGAGGCTACAGGGTCTGCAAACCTACCAAAGACACAAAATAGTTTTTTCTCCATTGTTTTAAACTATTCTAACATAGATTAAACACTGTATGAAGGAAATGTATTGATTATGTTCTCTAAGCTTGTAAAAATTAATGAGACTATTTTATCTGCCGCCTTTGGGTATTATTTTTGGTTGAAAATGGAGAATAATGGCATAAAGGACTATGGTGTTGCCTCTTAGGTAGGCCACAACCCCTTGCCAAGGCTATCAGAGGCCATGTAACCTTCCCATGCTTGTTACAGACCAACAGGGCCTGCGCCCATGATTTCAAATGATTAAAACATCCATTTTTGCTTTAAAAATTAAATGATTTCAACCTTCTTGAACTGTCTGAATGGAGCTGAAGGAAACCCTTCTATAATTTTGTTTATCATGTTAAAACAAGATTTTTTTCCTCATATTGGTATGTATGCACATATACATATAAACCATATATATATGTGTGTATACATACCTCAATATTCTCATAACTAAAAACTCTTTACTCACTTATTAAACCACTATAGATACTTTTCTTTGGCATAAGAACACTACTGTTTAAACTCTTTGGAAGCTGATCTAAAGGTTGTTAAATGATTCTTATACAAAAGCTTTGTTGTATGATTCTTTGGCATGAAAGTACTACTATATAAAGCTTCCTTAAAGCTGATTTAAATGTTGTTACATGCATCAAGTTTTCCTTCCTTTGCCACTACTACCCACTAATTCTTTTCTTTCATGAGATCCTCTATCTTCAATGTCCACAACTCTCACCTAGAACCATTAGACTTCTCAATTTCTAAACAAGAAGTAGATGCCATGGCTACAACCATAAACAAATTTAGAAAACCCACTAAATTAAATATTTTCATTGAAATAAAAAAACCTCACAATACTTATAGAAATGTGTCTTTCTTTGATCACAACCATAATGTTTGATATGAAATGTTTATTAATTAGGTGAAAAAATATAGTGAGAACATAAAATTTGTTAGGAAAATGTGATATTTAAATGAAATCCTAATGTATTAATGTTTCATCTCAAACAATTTTGGGATGGGTACTTGGATGCCCATGTTGTTGATAGATATTATTATTTTATTATTAATTCTCCTTGTTCACTTGGAATATTAGTTGTAGTGGCATTCGTGAAGGAGGTTGAACATTATGGCGGCGGTTACACATTTGATTTGGACTCACTTGTTGCACTTTCCCAATTCTAGGTGCTAGAAAAGGGAGTGGAAGATCTTTGTTATGATTTATGGGCCCCACATGTGATGCAGGAGCATCCCTCTTCCTTGCATCTTTGAGTTTTTCATGCTTTCTTTTTGTCATGTTTGGTGGGTCATTAGACCAATTTTCGTTTGGTGTTGATTTTTGTTTTGAGGTTTGGTTTCATGTTGTGGACCCTGAAGCCTTGGAGGCTTATAGCTGGAGTGTCCCATTGCCTGCCTTATGCAGTTTCTTAAAAGTGGTGTTATGTCTACAAGGTAATGGAATCAATTTTTTGACACACTTAGTGTAATCAAATGGAAACCAAAAACAAAAATGTTTTCTCTACCATCGAGGTGTAAAATAAAAACAAGATTCAGTTATGTGTGGTAGACATTCATAGGGGGCCAGTTAATTTCTCCACGAGATTGTTTTGGTGTAAGGGGGGACAACAAAGTTCATTCCTAATGTGTCGAGATGTATTCTAAAGGAAAATAATGAACCTAAGGAGCATGACAGTTTTGGAGGGACAATCTTGATGAGGATTGGGAGGAGAGCCTATTCGTTGGAAGTGTAAAGAGAGAAAGACAACCTGTAAATATAATCTCCACAAGTTTTCTTCTAGAAGTTCTTTGTTTGCGGATAGTTTTTATTTTTATTTCTGATCATGATGCAGAAATAAGAATCTCTCGTGTAGTGTAGTATAGAGAAGGAACATCTTATAGTGAACTTCTGTTGATTGAGACGCTAAGAATTAGAGAAATAGTTTTTAGTGTGATGTTATGTTGAAGGAGAATGCAACAAAGGAGAAATCGAGCCACAAGGTCATCAAGGGCATCATATATCAGGCCTTAGAGCAGTGAGATGGCTTGGTGAGTCCATCTAGATGTTTTCATCAGTGTTGAAGTAGAAAGTTTTAATGCAGATAAAGATAAGCTCCTCAGCCTTATCGGCATGTTAGCATGATGTTATTGTCCAAAACAAAGGAGGACATTCAAATTGGGGTTTTATCCTCTGTTATTCTCTGTTTGTATTAACTTTTTGATCACATTTGTTCCTAGTTAGATTCGTGGAGGCCTTTGTTTCTGAGGCATAACTAGCTTGCTTATAGAATAAAGATTGTTGAAGTGAACAAAATCTGAGTTATTGTATATTCGTGACTCATTTTAAAAGACATTTGTTAACTGATAGTTCATTATCAAATCGTGGGGATAGAAACAAAGATGAAGTTTGTTGTTGAGTCTCTGAACAATAAAGATATTAAACATTTCCTCCTATGCAAGACACCAAAATCTGGTATAAGTCATTGATAGAATTGGTATAAGGGTAGAAATAAATCAACAATGGAGTACATTGGGTCTCTAATGTTCCTATATGAGGCTAACTGTAGTTTGAACCTATTTTAATGATCATCATATCTCACTGAATCCTCTATGTATACAATTACCTATTACAAGATGTCTAACACTAGTCTATGCACCAATTGGCCAGTCATTACCTCTATTTGCAGAGTACACAACAACCAAACTTTTATCTTTGTTACATGATGCTATCAACACGAGTTGTGGTTTCCATAATGAAACACTATGCCTATAAATGTGAGTCATTAGGGAGTTATTCATCAAAGATGCATTTGGAGTTATATTTTCTATTCATGTCTGCATTAATTTTTCTTATATGAAGTGATTTACTCTTCTCAGAAGATGCTCTTCAACTGGGGTGTTGGTTTTTGCATGATACCATAGTTTTGGTAATCCATTATTATGGGAAACTATTTGTGGTTTTTCCTCTCTCATTGTTCTATATATTAAGGCATGAGATGGTAGTTTCATCATGTTATTATAGGTACATAGGTATTGTTATAGTGTTGTCAAGTGAAGAGAGAAGTGTATTGATTACATAATATTTTTATTAGGATTAGGTGTGTCATACACCTTGCAAGTCCTAATGTTTAGATTAATTATTTTATTGTATTTATTTATTATTTGTGTCTCATTTGGGAAATGAGATATCCCACTTATGAGATCATCATTATTCCATGTGTATGCCCTTGTATGATGTGTAAGAAGTTGTAGGAGCATCTAATGTTATTATGACATTGTAAGATGTGGAAGTTACTTATGATGCATGTAAAAGTATGATTAAAGCGAGTTATAAGGTGGAACAAGAATCTTGACCTTCATTATGATGTGTAAAAAGAATCTATAATATTGTAACAGGTGTAAGAAAGCATCTTTGATTATTCATAATAAGTTGGTTGTTATTGGACTGAGGGAGTTGTTATTTTATCCTCTAGTGGGTTATTTTTGTCCTCTACTGAAGTTGGATGCCCAAGTTCAAGAGAAACGTCTTAAATCTTATAGAAAGATGCTTGTAGCTCTTGGACACATTCCATGCGGTCTCTTTCCTTGTTAACTACTGTGGCTGAGTAAAAAACTCTATTACAGTCTTAAAACAATAGATTGAAACCCTACCTAAGCAATAAATCCCTTATACACCCCATAATGCAAGCATAGAAGCATAAAAACCCTAGGATATCCAATGAATTTCATCCATTGCTAAAATCTGACTTGGATATGATGGTGTACTCAGACTCGCAGGTCTGCAATTTGGATAGAAGCTCAAATGTTGACAATGGCAGAAGTCAAATGCTCAAGTGGTGAGTTGAAAATGGAGAGGTAAGAGGGGTTTTATAGAAAGTGAGAGGTGAATGAAGTGTTGATATTGATAGTTGACTTAGGGTAAAGATCAAGGGCTCAAAATGATTTAGGGCTTCCTCTCATAAGAGGACAAATTTGCTTTTTAAATTAGAGGAAATTGGTGAGGAGGTCAATGTTTTAAAATTAAATAAATTGTAGGGATTTATTTATTTTTTGTGAGGAAAGGGGGAATGTGTTGGGACTAGTTAAATAAGTGGGGACTTATTTAACCTAGGGCTAGGCTAATAATTTAAATAAATGAATATTTATTTAAATTAAAGGGGATGTGGACATTCGATGACCGAATAATTAAATTATTTAATTATAGAGGAATTTAGAAGAAGGGAGCTTAAATAATTAAATAAATGAAATTTATTTAATTAAAAAAGTGTAAGATGGAATGAATGAATCAAGTAATTTTATAAATTATTTAATTAATAGTAGAATGTAGAATTAAGGTGGAATGTGCGTGAAAATGTCGTAGGCCCAGGACATTTTTAAGTGTCTACATTTTTCCCCTCTTTGATATAATATCAAATCTAACATTATATCAAAGAAAAATTTGAGAGATGTGCTCTGAATGTTCCCCAGTGTTTTTAGGCGAAGCATGATGGTCTTATGCCCCCTCGGGAAATTTTGTAAATTTTCGTGAAAATTTTCTGAAAAAAAGTGTGGGATGGCCATATTGAGCTAGGTGTGAAGAAAGGGTCATAAAAGGCACTTAGGATATGAAAATGGTCTCACATTGGTCCAAAATATTAAAAAGTGGGGTCATTTAGGTAAAAAGGCTCTATAAATAGCTAATAGAAGGCCCATACTCCTCATTTGCACACTTGAGTCTTAGCAATCCTAGAGAGCAGAGAGTGATCCTGTGGAGAGTTTGTGTGAAGTTGCTGTCAAGATGTCACCCATACTAGTTCACCAGCACTACGGATTGTTAGTTTGGACCTTTGGTCAGCTTCCTGAGTCAAGTACCTCTGTATGTATCTGATCCTTCTTTGTCATTTTTTGCATTTTTGTGTAGATTTTAGGGCCCAAAAATAGGGCACACATGTGGTGCACTTTTGTGTGTTGCATGCATCATCATGTGTGCCACTTGTGTGTGGTGGTGCAATGCCTACATAAAGGTGTGACATTTATTTTGTGGATTCGCATGCACTAGTGGCTATGACGCTTCTGCTTAGGTGGCACGTATCTACTGGCTGCGACACATAGGTTAGACCATGTGACGCATGAGCTAAGGTACATTGCATGTGTTGTGCAGTGCGATGCATGTACTTGAGTGAGTTACATGTGTTAAGCAGTGCGACACATGTGCTTAGCCGCCAGGCATTGGTTTAACAGTGTGATTCATGAGCATTTTTGAGCCAAAAATTATGAATGTTGCCCTAATTCTTGCCTATGTTTGGTCGTCAATGTTGCAATTAGGGTTTGTTATAGTAATGTGTTGTCTTGGCTGCATGAATATAGGTGAGGCTACCACCTATTTACACATGGGAGAGTCATCCCACTAGATATCAGTTGCGAGACTCTTTGTCGATGGAGGAGCGGGAAACTTTGGCTGCTCTGGGATTGTATGGTGTTGCATCTATACCTGCGATCCAGGCTAACAAAGAGTTATTGACAGCAGTCATGGAGAGGTACCACTCAGAGACTAGTTTTTTTCATTTTCTGATGGGAGAGGCTACTATGACCCTACTTGATGTTTGGCAGATTCTTCAGCTTCATATTCATGGGGAGCGAGTAGTCTACAATTTGGAGACTGGATTGCCAGCACTACATCGATTATTTGAGATGGTGGATGATGCTCCATTGGGTGTCAAGAAGCATGAGATACCATGGGACACTGCGATAGATTGTTATGATCCATTGATTGTGGTTATATGCGCTTGCATTGCTGGTTTGGTATGCCCCGATCGGCATGGCCATGGATTTCCAATTGGCTGGGGAGAGATGTTGGAGGGGATGGTGGTGGATGTGACTTCATATGCATGGGGACCCTACCTCTTAGCTCAATTGTATCACCAGATGCATGGTGTTGTTTATCAAGGGGAGTAGTCGATCAGTTGTGGGGTGATGTTGCTCATGATATGGTCATGGGAGCACATTGCATCACATGCAGGCCACCAGTGGATCGGGACATTTTAGAGGAGCTATCATATGTGTTTTGTTATACTAGAGCAGTACCACAAGTTTGGATGGGTGATGTGGGGTACTGGCGACATGCTATTGACCACATGGATTCATTTACTTTGATGCCATATAGAAATTTCCCCAAATGGATAGAGGATGATGAGAAGATGCCTTACTACAAGCATACATGATATCTTATTAGCCGGACTGTATAGGCCAAACATGTTATAGAGAAGAATTTGCCATCTCGAGTGCTCAAGAAGTTTGGGGAGTGGCAAGATGAACTAGCTGGTATTGCAGAGTTTGTCTGGGTTACACGGGAGATTCCAATATGGGGACCTATGATTCTAGTGCAGACATCTCTTGATGAGATCACAAGATTGCAGCCACTTCAGTGGGATTATGGGGATGTTGCAGATCTGGGGATGACTCCCACTTATGATGCATGGTGGGCCATTGATAGTTGGGTTTTGTATTTGTATCCTAATGCACCAGCGCTAGTGGAGTGGTTGGGACGGGAGCTGAGAGGCCGATTCAGAGGATGGGGAAAGTGTACAGGGGATGAAGATGATAGAGCCAGAGATGAGGGTGGGGTAGGTGGTAGAGGCAGATGCCAAGGAGGTCGAGGTAGAGATGGAGGAGGGAGGGGTGTGGTACTTGACCCTATACAAGAGGAGGGGGAGGGAGTAGTGGGTCATGTGGCTGTAGCCGTGGGGGGATGTAGGTGGGAGATCTAGAGGAGGATGTGCCTATGGAGGATGTTAGTGAGAGAGAGGAGGTGGAGGAGACTGAGGAGGAGGAGGAGGACAATGAGGAGGAGGAGATGATTAGGGACAAGGCTCTACAAGATGTACCTCTCATGGAGATGGATGATGATGAGGTAGAGGGGGATGCCCGAGCCCACGATGGAGATGCAGATGGGCAAATATCTGACTTACAGGCATAGCTATATGCCATGCAGTAGCGTGTGTAGGAGGTGGACGGGTAGCTACTTTAGAGGATGACCAAGAGGGACATGGTCATGATCAGGGCGTAGAGGGCATAGCAGCGGAGCATTGAGCTCGTTGCTATGTTGATTGGACTATCGGTGGATTTTGCACAGGCTTTAGTGAGTTTAGCATAGGAGACTTAGTATTAAAGGGGCCTCTATGAGAGTTTAGTGCCAGCAGAGTAGAGGGCACCCAATTTCCAGAATAGGATTGCTAGTCGATCCCGCTCCCATAGATCTCATAGCAGTGTGGGGCACTCATAGAGGCAGCCATCACCTTATGATAGGTCTTCTAGATCGAGAGTAGGTTGAGAGCACAGGGGTCTTCTCACAGGGCCATTTTGATAGTTTTTGATGTACATATTTTGATTGAGCCTGTGTGCTCTTGATTTATGACTAAGCCTGCAAGCTCCATTTTTGACACACATATATGTATTGGGATTGTACTGTGACACACATTTTTGATGATGATGATATGTGTGTGTGTGTGTGATGGACCTATTATGCTTGATCTTTTTATTCCTTATATGCTCATGATGGATGGATGCTTGGTGATCATTGTGTTATGTATTATGGTTTATGATTTATGATGATGTAGTACTAGATGGTATGACGGTTATGATGCTTATGATGTGATGTTTATGTGATGTTTACATGGTTTTTATGATGTGATGCATGATATTAGCCCTAGATGTATATGTTGATGTGATGGATGGTATTTGATTTCTAAGTGATGTTAATGTATGGATGTAGATGGGAATCTAATGAATGCATAAGTGCCAGATATATGATTTTATGATTTTATGTGATTTAATGCAATGCTTATGTGTATGATAAGCGATTATGATGATGGTAATTTATGATGATGATATATGATGGACTAACATGTGTGTGTATGCAGGTGATATGATCTAATGTTGTTTTTAGAGTGTCACAGTAGGATGAAAGAAGAGCTAAAGAAATGGCAATGAAGAAATGGAGAATTGGGTGAGAGATGAAGAATTAGTTAAGGGGAGTGGAATCAAACTTTTCCATAATAGATGTTGAGCTTCTTTAGTGTAGTTATTGCATATCATCATAGTACTTATTGTATCAAAGGACGACAATTGCCATGGTATTTTGTGACCAAGGCATAAAGTGTGGTCCTTTGGGAAACATATAAAAAATAGACAAGGATTGCCAGGCTCCTCCCAAGTCACTAAGGCTCCTCCCAAATGAGAGTTTCTGGTGATTGATTCGGCCAGCAGGTCGTCAGCATAATGTTCCATACATGTATTCATATAGTCATGAAATATAGTTATCATTGCCCACTGGTATGTAGCACTTGCATTTTTGAGACCGAAGGGCATGACAATCCAACAATATGTGCCCCAAGGACATGTGAAAGCTATTTTATGTTGATCTTCTGGTGTTATCCGTATCTAATTATATCCTAAGAAGCCATCCATTAATGAGAGCATTTTGAATCTAGCTGTCAAGTCAACTATAATGTCTATGTTTGGTAATGGAAAATCATCTTTCAGACATGCCTTGCTCAAGTCACAAAAGTCTTCACATATTCTAATTTGGCCATTGGGCTTCATGACTGGTACAAGATTAGATACTCATTTTGGAAAATGAATTGGCCTAATGAAGCTAACATCAAGGAAGTTTTTAGTTCTGCCTTCACTAGTAATGCAATCTATGGATGAATCTTTCATAGTTTTTGTTTGATGGGTTTGACATTCGGTAGTGGTGGTAGGTGATACAGGACAAACTGTGGGTCAACCACAAGCCTATCAGCATATGACTAGGTGAAGTTGACTTCTCATTCTGAGAAGAAGTCTCTGGATTCAGGATTTTCCTTTTCTGTGAGTGACTTAGCAAAGTGAATAATCTTGGGCACTTCTTCGGTACCGAGGTTGGTTTCAACAGTTGTCTCTACTGGTAGTGGTGATTTCTCCTCTATGATAGGCAAAACTTCCATCCCTCCATCCTCGGGCACATCAAGGAGGTTTTCACCTTCGAATACATCCTTTATTTTTACTTTTGAATGATCTAAGGGAGCCTTTTAGTTTCCACCCAGAGACCTATTTTTTTCTTTTCTATTTTCACTTTTGCGACTAGAGGGCAGATTGGATTCTCTGAAGTATGCCAAATTGTCCAAGTCCATGATGTATCCAACTTTATGATCCCCAAGAGGTAAACCCTTATGAAGTCCCATGAACTTAGCTATCGCTGGGTCATTCTTGAATAAATCTAAGCTAGGTGGATCTTGTCGGTCCCAATTGATTAGCTCGAGATGGACTAAGGGTAAGCCATCATCGGTGTTTAGGTAACTCATGGTCATGGGAGTCAAGGTGCAAATGGACGTGTTATCGGGATCCCAAAAGATATTGATCCAAGTGGCACCTTCGGGGAGGTCAGGTGAGGATGATTTAGGTGCGTCGACTATGGGCAGTGTGGGAAAATCAGATGTGGATCTAGTTTGGATTTAGGTTCGGGCAGGTCCCTTGATGTCTCGACTTCTCTAGAAGTACTCGTTTCCCCTCTCAGAAGTAACTCAGTACAAGGAGCCCTATCTCTTTGTGAGGTATATCCCAACCCTTCGTTGCATAGCCATATTGTTGGTTGAAGAGGCTCGGTGCATCCATTTCCATTGGGTCCAAGTCCACTATGCCCATCATATCCTTGTTTTTTGACAAATTAGTACCCTTTACCATACTGTTCCACGGGCAGTTTGATATGCTCGACCTCTTCTTCTTCTTCTTCATAGATCCATGTGGATATGTCTTCACTAACATCTTCTTTATTGAGTTCACCCCACTTTGTGAATGTGGTGAGACCAGCTAAGAGAGTTTGCTTTAGCAGAATAGGGCTAGGCTTTCTCCGAGACTTGGGTGATGCAGGAAATTTTCCAATGCAGTATGACCGTTCCATATTGTACTCACCGCATCCCTTGTCATGGATTTGGACTTTGTGATTGGTTGATGGGGTGAAGGTGGCAGTGGATTTGGATAATGTAGATGGATCAACATAATTGGATGAAGTGAACAACAAGATTCCCCTGTTTACATGTACCTGATGTTGGGGTACCTCTCTTAGGTGGTTGTAGTATTGGAAGGCATCAAGATCACTAGGGGTGTTGATTTCGATGTCATTATAGGGGAATTTGATGCATTGATGGTAGGTAGAAGGGATGACCTTCATGGCATGGATCCATGGTCAGCCAAGGATGAGGTTGTAAGGTAGCTCGATATCCAAGACATGGAATATGGTATCTTGTGTGACGGGTCCCACTCTTACAAGAAGGATGATGACTCCCTTGGAAGAGCGTTCGGTATTGTCATATGACTTGATGATTATTCTTTTGGTTGGATCGACGCAAGCCTCCGAGTAGCCTAGTGTTATTACCAATTTTAAAGGATAAATGTTCAATCCTAGTCCACCGTCTACCAGGACTCGTTGGATTTTGTGTTTGTTGATAAAGACTTCTAGGTGAAGAGGGTCAGTGTGATTTGGGCAATGTGAAGGTACGTCACGTTTTGTGAAGGACATGTTATTCATAGTGGCTAAATGTCCCACCAAGGCCTGGAATTGATTAACATTTAGATCAGTGGGAACAGAAGATTCTTGAAGTGCTTTGTCTAGAATGGCCTTGTGTTTGGGTGAAAGACAGAGTAGCTCAAAGATGGATATCTGTGCCGGGGTCTTTTTTAGATGATATAAAAGGTTATACTGATCTTTGACTTGTGCAGTGGGTGTATTGGAAGAGTTGGTGGGTGCACCTTGCAATGTAATTTTGGCTTTTCAGGTGGTGACGACATATTCAGGATGGGCTTTTATGGTAATCATGGAGATGTTATCACACATGGATGCTATTAATGGTGTAATTGTAGGCAATGCTATTATAGTTGACACTATTATGTAGCTTGGTTCCTAATGAAGAGGCTTGTTCTGATCCATGATTCTGTAATGGGTTGGTAAAGATGGTATGGTCCATGTTGGAGGAACCAGATGGTTGATCTACGCCTACTATACCCCTGTCGATGAAGTCTTGGATGATATTTTTTAGTTTATAGCAGTTTGACATCTTATGTCCTTTGATTTGATGATAGTCGCAGAAGTCATTTTCATTCCATGAAGAAGGTTTGAAGGTCAGATCATATTGTTGGATCTCTGGTAGTTGAATGAGGTTATTTTTTAATAGCTTCTGTAGGACAACTTCAATTGGTTCTGTCAAAGGTGTATAGTTGTGTCTAGGGGTATTATTCTTAGGAGGTGGTCTCCTTTGGTTATTTTGAACTGCATTTGCTGATTGTTGTTGTTGTTGTTGTTGTTGTTGAACATGATTGTTTATCACGGGGGGTGCTTTAAGTGTAAAGGTAGGACCATCCCTAAATACTTTAGCATCTACCACCCCATTGTTGGTAGCATTCTTGTTTCATTCCCAAGTCTTATTCTTGTCGTAGGGCGTGTTTTGAGTACTTTGATTTTTGTTAAAAAAATTTATTGTGCATTTAGTGATAAGAGCCTTTTCGATGGCTGCCCCTTTCTCGACCACTTCACTGAAGGAGGTGCAAAAATGGATTTGTAATTGGTGCATAAGCTCTTTGTTTAAGTTTTCTACAAAGATTGGCACAAGTTGATTCTCAGGAATATAACAAGGGAATTTGCTTCCTAGGCCCCTCCACCTTTGAAGAAAAGAGATGAAGGTCTCTTCCTCTTCTTGTCTTGTTTGGCACAAGCTACCTATGTTTACGTCTATCTCTATGTTATAGGAAAAATGTGAAATGAACTTGTCTGCGAGTTCTATCCATGTTTGTATCCCCATGGGGAGATGTGTGAACCATTCGAGAGCTTGGCCTATGAGACTCTTTGGGAAGAGTCTCATCAAGTAGGTGTGACCATAGGTGATCTCTAGACAAGCAGTATGGAACTCGCGTATATGTTCGATGGGACTCCCCTTTCCCCTATACTTGTTAAAGTTTGGTGTGGTAAAATTCAAGGGAAAAGGAGTCATGTAAATGCTTTTATCAAATGGATACAGGCATAAGTCCTCCATAGAGTATGATTTCTTTGTCACTGAAACTTGTAGGTTCAAGAATTGTTGCTTTAGTTTATCCAACTCTTGAGTGAGGACTTCGACAGGTGTGTTGTTGGTGTTTGCAACCATGTCTAAAAAGGGATTTGTCATGTTATAGGTTCCCATGTTGCAAACAAGTGGGATGGTGTTGGTGTTTGTGTTGAAATGAGTGTGTAATTGTATCATGTTTTGGTTTTGGTTGTTGGTCGTGAAGGATACGTTAGCGTCGATGTATCGATAATGGTATGGCATACTTGTGATGTTTTGAAATAAAATGTTAGGATCCATTTGTTGCTGGTTGGAATCAATGTACGAGGCATTAGTCACATTGTTGTTGGTTCCAAGTGGATTTATGGGGTTTGAGTTGACATAGGATATACCCAAACCTTGGCTAGTTGTGTTGTTATGTTGGTTGAGGGGGTTGGTGTTGAGATTGCCCGTGTTGGTATTGTAGTTGGATCCAAAGTTTGTGTTTGTGTTTGACGTGGAATTAAACCCTTGGGTTTGGGTTTGTGAAGTCACAATGTGTATCCTTCGTTTTCTCTTAGCGTGACCTTGAGGGTTTGCAGAGAAGATAAAAGGATTTGATGTGTGAGTCATGATGTTTATGTTGTTATCCTCAAAAGGGGGAGGTATGTTTACCATGATGGATTCATGTGAAGTTTTCCCTAGAGGTATGTTGACATGTTCTTGGGTTTGATTTGTAGGGTTGCTAGATAAGGCGTAGCTTTGGCTTGTCATGATAGCGTTGGAGGGCCTTACTAATACGGTGTTTATGTCCACGCCTTTGAGAAGTTTAGTTCAATTTTGTAAGAGGTGGAAAAGATAGCTTTGTGGGTTTGCAGCAATCATTTCATCTAGGATCCGCAATACTCTAGGGTCTTGTCTTGCAACTTCAAGGACTTTGGGTGTAATCCTAGGTTCGTCATCTTGCAAGAAGAGATTGTCAAAGGGGTTCCCCATGTTTCGGTTAAGTTGTTCATTGGGAGTGGTGCCAAATCTCATAGTTTCAACGTGAGAGTCTTGGGGGTGTTCTAAGTCTTCTTCTCCCTTTATTTTCTTTTACAACCATGTTTCAACCATAAAAGACCTAGATGGTTTATGCAAGGGGGTACAATGACAATGCAACATTTCTAATTTTTTGGTATTTTCAGATAAAATGAAAATGTAAGTGTTGACCTATTTTTCCTCTAGCAGGAGTCAAAAAGGATCAGTCAGTGTTCATATCCACATGAGGCCATATTTATGATCCTAAGGTCTTAACCCAATTTCAAAATCTGAGGCTTGCCTGAAGAGGCTTACCATGTGAAAGAGCTTGAAAAGATAGGCAAGTTTGCTTAAAACATCACCCTGAAATTTGCTAAAAGGAGGAAGTTATGTGGGGTCATCATCTAGCCAAGCCCTGATTTTCTAATATCGGGTCATATTTCTAAGATCGGGTGATATTTTGAACATCGGGTGATATTTCGAAAAATCACCCGATCTTTCGAATATCATCCTTCCTTCCAAATATCACCCTGATGTGACAATGACGTCACCATCATCACCCTATCTTCCAACTATTCCCCCCATCTGATAGCATGACGATGACATCATGGTAACTGTAGCGATAAACCAAGTCATATGCTGCTAACGTCATCTAGATCCATTCTGGGAGAGGATCATCTTTCTTGCGAAGGTCATCATATTTTTGCGACCCAATCTTTCGCATCAGGATGATATTTTAACATCGGGTGATCTTAGTTGAAGATCATCCTAATGTTGGTGCTACTAAGTTTTCTAAGGCGATGTCTGCTTTTTTCACAATTTTATGCTTTTGCGGGGATGATATTTCCAAATATCATCCTTCCCCAAATATCATGATGATGTCATCAGGGTCTTAAGGAGTTCATATTTTCTTAACATCAGTTAGCATTCAAGGATCATCCCGATTTTCCAACATGCTGCTGACGTCATCAGGATGTTGGTAGATATTTCACATCAGGCTGATTTTTGAGGATCAGGGTGATATTTCTGAATATCAGGTACCTTTCAAATATCGCTCTTACTTCCAAATATCACCCTACTCTAACATGCTGATGACATCACTTGGATATGAAGAGGTATGTTGTATGAACATGATCAGGAGGATCTTTCCTCCCCAACATCCTGCTGACGTCATCCCAATTTTCAAGCATCAGGGTGATATTTTATATCATGTTACTTCCGGTAGGAGGATATTTCACATCAAGAGGATATTTCATATCGGGGTGGCATTCTATATCGGGCTAACATGCAGATGACTCGCTGATATAAGGAGTCTTGCTGACGGGACTTGATGAGGAGGAGGATGATGATGGGGCTCATGATGATGTCGTTGGGAGCAAAATCACTGACATTATATATGCTCATAGCTTGGCTTATAAAGTGATGGAGGTGTCTCCTCCGGGTGCATGTGGGATAATCTTTTCCTGTAGAAATTTGCAAATATCAGAATGATGACCTTTTGGTGGAATTCTTCAGGAGGGTTCCCACTTCCATTTTTGATCCGGATCTTCATGTTGGTTGGGTGGACTTTTTCAACAGCGACTTTCTTGAGTTGGTGAGGATATTTTTTGCATTTATTGCTACATAGGAGGGCACAGCTCGCATTGATGGCCCAAAATATTCTGCCACCGCTTCATGTCCAATCTTTCCTCTGCCACCTGATTGTTGAGAACTGTCAGAAGCAGTTGCTCACATTCAATGCTAGGTTATCCTCTGCCATTTCTGAGGATCAAATCGATGACGTAGTTGCTTGCATTGAAGACTTAGAAATATCTTCCATCTACCCCAGTTCCAGATTTCGACGCCATTACTTCTATTAGCTGGATGTCCTTTCAAAGATATTTTTTGATTACAGCTCCCTGAGCAGATTTTGTAACCAATGTAGGTTAGTTTTGAAATGCTATATAAGCTGAGGCTTATGATGTAAGAAGGGTTGGGAATTTTTGGGCATTTTCTAGTCTTTCTGTTTCCAAACAGAGATTTCCCATATTGTAACTTTGCCTTCTTTATTGAATATATGCAAGTTATCTTTACCTCTTCTGCTATTTTTCTAGTTCTGTGTGAATATGCATATGGTTTCCTATGAATATCTTTGATTCCTCTCAAACATATTGCTTCTTGCCTCTATTAGAATCATCTGATCTGTGTATGCCCACTTGCTGTATCTGGATGTGTTGTGCATTTTTCAGCTCTATGAAGTTTCTTTAAATCTGTCTGGTGTATCACCCTTTTATGTTTTCAAGCTTTCTATTTCATGTTTTACTTTACAAGAATTCCTTCTCCCTTTTCCCCCCAACAATTCAGTAGTTTAGGTGATAGCTAGACAAGGAAGCTGGCCTTCTTTGGAGGTTTGATCTCATTTAGCAAAGTCCCACACTTAGAGATCAATCCCATTGTGTCATTGGAATGCTTGGAGTCCCATCCAAGTAGGGTGCAATTTCATGTGACAACAGTTTCTGGCACGCCTGGTGGGACAATACAAACTCTTATTACTAGTTTTGATGTGCAACCAGTGATTTTTCTGACCTATAAGAGGTAAAAAATTGTATATCTGGCGACTCATACTAAGGAAGATCAGGCAAACCAGTTCTGCTAATATACTTTTATGAAAAGGATACAAACTAGTAGTTCAAGTTCAAGTCATTTGATTATCTATAGCTTTCTCCACCTAGGAGGCAGAGCAGAACTATAGTAAGAACTCCCTATTCTAAGAGGACATTGTCAACTCCAAATTTCAGACCAGTTACCTTCGTAGTCCTTGTAGCAACTCAAGCAAACCCACCTCCGGCTACTCAGATGGCAAGAAATCAACCATTTGTGGCTTTTGATGGGGGACGCCCTTTGAACTTAGAAGTACATGATGACATACCTATGGCAGCCTTGAAGAGCCTGCCCTATTTCACAGTGGAAACCCAAACTACACCTATTGAACACATAAGAGATGTGGCTTCTCTATGTGGAGTACATCATGTAAGACAAGAGAATGTGGCCATCAGATTACTAGCTACCTCATTCAAAAAGAAGGTATTACAATGGTTCAGAAGTCTACCAATACAGACTATAGGAACCTAGGATGAACTAGGAGACAAGCTGAATAAGCAGTTCTAGGATAAATCAGATAATCTATCATTGGTGGAATAGATGACCACCATAAAGAGAGCTCCTCAGGAACCAATGATGGACTTCAACATCACATTTCAGAAGACATGGGATAGAATCCTTGCCACAGTAAGACCTCCAGCTGAGTATGCATTCTTATATTTCTTGAAAGCTTTAAATAGTGATATTTCAGTGATGATACAATCACTAGGAGGTGTAAGCCTACCTAATGCCTATGAAGTAGCCGTTAGAGTAGAGAACAGTCTAATTCAGGCTAGAAAAATAGCACCTAGGCCCCCTATGCCCATCTTCCCTGAGATCCAGGCTTCTATGCCTTTACCCACCCCATATTTTGTCCCTACGCCTGTTGTTGCAGCATTACCAAGTACCTCCACTTCTGAACCTGCTGCCTCTAGTTCATCTCAAGAGCTAAAGGAGATAAAAAGTAGCCAGTAGAAAATAGAAAATCTTTTGCAGACTTTTAGGAATGATCTAGTAAACATTAAGAAGCAACAGTCTCAAGGTAGGCAGCCTTATCAACAACAATATCAAGGTCAACCTTACCAGGCCAATAGGCCATCTTATCAGGGATAGGGTCAACCTTACCAGGCCAATAGGCCATCTTATTAGGACAACTACGAAGGTGTCAGGAAAAATATGAACCAAAGGCCTTCTCAGCCTTACAATCCAGCACCTGTTAATGTAGCAAGGGAACTTGTCCCTATTCAAAATAACATTGCAGTTGATTATGATTGGTGTGTCCCATGCCATATGCCACACAATCAGGCAGCCTGTTCAAATGGAGTCCTAAATCAGGCTTTGATGGCACAAAATGTGGCAGCCACACAACCATATACACCAAATGATGGAGCTGCACAACAACAAGAGCAATCGTAGAATGATTCTGCTTTCATGAATTGGCAGGAAGGAGAATTCTATGGGGTAAACAGTGATAGTAATCCAGTTGCTGCCAATACAAGGGCTAAGAGGAGGGGTTATGAGGTTGAGTCAGCAGCAAGCAAAGATAGAGGACATACTGATGCTTCCACATCCCATATTCCTCGCATCTTGCAAAGAACTACTCCAGGAACAGCAAGGGAGATGCCTCATTTGCAAGCTGATACTGCTGCTACAAAGTCAAATCAAAAGGCAGGTGCCTCTTCACCTTTCAATATTATTGAAAACATGAAAAAGATGAATGTAACCATGTCTATGTGGGATTCCTTAGCAATCCCGGGCCAAAAGAAGATGTTGCAGTCTACTTTGTCTGATTTGAAGGTATCCAATGATACCATTGTTGACCCAAATAGGACTATTCTTGCTAATTCATCCCAAGATGATATCAAGCAGCCTAACCAAGGTGCCAAACCTCTTCCTTTTTATGTATCACTGATAATTGGGGACAAACTAGTGCACAATTGCATGGTGGATAGTGGAGCAAGTAGTTCTGTCATGCCTAAGCAGACTGCAGATCAGTTAGGGCTTAGGTACTAGCCACTTGAGAAGGGTGTACTCCAGTTGGATGGTACATCTATTAATACTGTGGGTATCATAAGAGACCTAGGTCTCACCCTACATGCCTGCCCCAATGTTTCTATTTCACAAGAGGTGTTCATAATAGATTTGCCTCCTCATTTTGCCATGTGCTTATCAAGGGAATTTACAGCTAAAATAGGAGGATATCTATCTTATGACTGGTCCCACATGTTTTTTAGGACTAGATATGGCACCAAAGTAACTTTGAAATCTGAGTTACTTTCAAACTATCACATAGAGCCTTACACACCCAGTGTTGTTAATACAAATTGCATTAACTCTAATGACCCTGAACTAGTTGCTGCTCAGGAACTACAAGCTGAGAGCATACCAGAGGTACTCTTGAGGGAGTGGGCCTTTGAAAATGTTGTGGATGATCCTGAGGGACATATCCAAGAAATTGGCCTGGGAGTGTACATATTGCATGAGCATGAAGGAGCAATACCAAGTCTTCTGAAGAAAGCAGAGCAGCAGGTAGAGCAACATGATGAGGTATGGAAAATGTATTTTGATGGCTCTAGGGGCAGAAATGGATCTGGTGGTGGTGCAATGCTTGTGTCACCACAAGGTGAAAATTATTAAGCTGCTTTTCATTTTGCCTTTTCTTGTACTAATAACACTACTGAGTATGAAGGGTTGATCCAAGGTCTGCACTGGGCAAGAAAGAGGAAGATTGGCTGCCTACAGGTGTTTGGAGATAGTGAGCTCATCATGAATTAGGTGAGGGGACTGCACCTTACAAAAAGTGATGCCCTAAAGTGTTACAAACATAGGGTATGGAATTTGATTGAAGAGTTTGATGCTTTCAATCTGATCTCCATTCCAAGGAGTCATAACCACCATGTTGACAGATTAGCTTCAATTGGGGCTCAATTTGACATCCCCAGTGATATTCAGAGGGAGAAGGTTTAGTCTCATGTAAAAACAATTTCTAGGCCTTCTATCCCTGATAATAATATTCATTGGCAAGTTTTTGACAGTGATGAACAAATCCTGAGGTTCCTATTAGAGGAAAATGAGTTTTCCATGATGAATCAGGATAAACTCAAACAACAGTATGATAATGATCAAATCATTCAACTGAGAACAAATAAGCTCCCCAAGGGATTGGTCACCTTGGAATCTATTTTTGGCACTGATGACCAAAAGAAGAAGACAAAAACCAGTATGCAAGTAAAGGAGGAGCATTGTGAAGAGCTAGAAGTTTTCAAGGGTAGACTCCTTAGAATTGGTAAAATCTACTCAGCTGAAGTCAGAAGAGCTTTCATTGCTCTTTGTAAAGAATTTGAAGAGGTGTTTGCTTGGGATTATCCAAACTTAAAGGGATTTTATCCTCATATTGCCCAACACACCATAGAGTTAGAGCCAGGTATAAAACCTGTGAGGCAGAAACAGAGACCTCTGAATCCAAAGCTAGAACCCCTGATGGCCAAAGAACTAACCAAGCTGATTGAGGGGAAGATTATTTTTCCAATCAAGCACACTTCTTGGGTTTCTAACCTTGTGCCTGTGAGGAAGAAAAATGGGGAGATCAGGCTGTGTGTTGACTTCAAAGACCTCAACAGAGCCTCCCTAAAAGACCACTACCCATTGCCTTCAATGGAGCAACTTCTGCAGGTGGTGGCTGGTTCAGAAAGGTTTTCTTTGCTTAATGGATTTTCTGGTTATAACCAGGTGCTAGTCAAGGAAGAAGACCAATTCAAGACTGCTTTCACAACCAAGTGGGGTACTATGGCCTACAAGAGGATGCCTTTTGGCCTCTCAAATACTGGCTCTACTTTTCAAAGAGCCATGGACATGGCCTTTAAGGGTCTGATATATAAGCTAGTGTTGGTTTACCTGGATGACATAACAGTCTTCTCTAAAAATGCATATGAGCATTTATCCCACCTAAGGCTAGTCTTTGAAAGATGCAGAGAGTTTGGGATATCCCTCAATCCAAAGAAATACATTTTTGCTGTACATGAGGGCAAGTTGTGTCAAAGGAGGGTATTACCATTGATAAGGAGAGAATAAAGGCCATCTTGGAATTGCCCTTACCCAGTCATAAGAAGGGACTACAGCGCTTCATTGGTAGAATTAACTTTCTAAGAAGGTTCATACCTGATATTGCAAATCTCTTAAAACCCTTGACATCTATGTTGAAAAAGAACATAACTTTTAGTTGGACGTCAGAGGCCAGACTTAGCTTCTAGTCCATAAAGGAGGCATTAGCAACTGCACCAACCCTAATCAATCCTGATTTCTCTAAGGACTTTATCCTATATGCTTATGGCAGCTTGGATACCATCTCTGTGATTCTGGTGCAGCAGCAGAGCGAGGGCTTTGAACAACCAATCGCCTTCTTCAGCCAAGGGTTGGAGGAGTATGAGTAGAAGTATAGCTTCGTTGAAAAGCATGTCCTGGCATTAGTCAGGAGCCTAAAAAAATTTAGACATCTTGTTTCAAATAACAAGATACACCTGATGGTGGCTCATCCTAGTATGAAGGAGTTCCTGTTGAGTAAAGATGTTAATGAGAAAAGGGCTGGTTGGATCACCAAGGTCATGGAATATGATGTGGAGATCAAGATAACCAAGCTGGTCAGAGGCAGAGGACTCAGTGAGCAGCTTGTCACTAGTTCTAAGGATGAAGAAGAGGTACTCCTGATCATAGAAGAGGAGCATCAAGATGATACAGCAGCAGTAGGTACTAGTTGGGTTAATGATATGACCCAATTTTTGCAAACTGGTAGATGTCCTACAGGCTTAAATAAAGCTAAAAGAAGATACTTTAGGCTGCAATCCATTCCATATGTTTTAATAGAAGGCATCCTTTTGAGAAAGGACTTTAATGGTGTATTGCTTAGATGTGTTGATACTGATCAGACTAACAGGGTGCTACATGAATTCCATGATGGAACAGCAGGGGGACATTTTGCCCCAAGGACTACTACTTGGAAAGTAATGAGAGTTGGCTATTATTGGCCTAGCTTATTTAAGGATGCCCATGCATGGGCTAGAAAGTGTGTTAAGTGTGCCCTTTTTGCAGGAAAAGAGAGGCTGCCAGCTTTGCCTCTACACCCAATCTAGGTAGAGCAGCCCTTTATGAGATGGGGCATTGATTTTATTGAACCTATCAACCCACCATCAAGTGCAGGCCATAGGTGGATACTCACAGCCACAGACTACTTCACAAGATGGACTGAAGCAGTGGCTCTGAAAAAATTTAATGAGAGTGTTGTTTTGAATTTTTATTGTGATTTGGTCTCTAGATTTGGAGTACCTGAATCAATCATCTCTGATAATGCTCTAGCTTTTGTTGGCCTAAGAATAACTGACTGGGCTGTCAAGAATGGGATTTATTTGAATACTTCATCAAATTATTATCCCCAGGGTAATGGTTTGGCTAAATCCACAAACAAAAATCTCATTAGGATTATTAAGAGGGCAATGGAGAATAATTAGAGGACCTGGCACACTGATTTGAAGTTTGCTCTGTGGGCTGATAGGATAACTCTAAAGAGGTCTATTGGGAACTCCCCTTATTTGCTAGTGTATGGAAAGGAGGCAAGGTTGCCTATGTCTATGGAACTACTAGCACTAGACATCATGCATCATCTAGAAATGCTTAAAGCAGAAAGCCCCATGGCTATAAGATATGCTTAGCTTATGGAGCTGGAGGAAAGCAGAGATAAAGCTATGGCAGCCATGGAACATCATCAGCTGCAAACAAAAAGAAATTTTGACAAGAAGGCCACCCCCAGACATTTTAGAGTGGGTGATATGGTGGTGCTCAAATGGGATGAGCTAAGGAGTAGACCAGGGAAGCATTTCAAATTTGACAGCATGTGGAGTGGCCCCTTTCTCATCACTGAATGCAAAGAGCACAATGCATTTCAGTTGTCAAATATGAATGGAGAAAATCTGCATATCCCAGTCAATGGGATACACTTGAAAAGGTGTTTTGAGGTATGAGCACCCTGTAAATTAGTAGGTTAGGATTCTTGTTTTCAATAAGTGTTATTGCACAGTAGTTTAGATCCTTTTACTTCCCTGAGTGCTTTTGCATAGGCTGCTTTGTCATTAGGAGAAAGCAGGCCTTCTCCCCTTTTTGTGTTTTGAGAGGCAGGTCCTAGTTTCCCAGCATATTTTAAACTTGACTCCATGCCCAATGGATGCTTAAGGCCACTGATCTCATGTTTAGCAGGCAAACATACCATAGAGGTCGCCAAATTGTTGACCTATTTTTCCTCTAGCAGGAGTCAAAATAATTCAAGCAGGATCAGTCAGTATTCATATCCCCATGAGGCCATATTTATGATCCTGAGGTCTTAACTCAATTTCAAAATCTGAGGCTTGCCTGAAGAGGCTTACCATGTGAAAGAGCTTGAAAAGATAAGCAAGTTTCCTTAAAACATCACCCTGAAATTCACTAAAAGGAGGAAGTTATGTGGGATCATCATCTGGCCAAGCCCTGATTTTCTAATATCAGGTCATATTTCTAAGATCGGGTGATATTTTGAACATCGGATGATATTTCCGAATATCACCCGATCTTCTGAATATTATCCTTCCTTCCAAATATCACCCTGATGTGACAATGACGTCACCATCATCACCCTATCTCCCAACTATTCCCCCCATCCGATAGCATGACGATGACATCATGGTAACTGCAGCGATAAACCAAGTCATATGCTGCTGACATCATCCAGATCCATTTCGGGGGAGGATCATCTTTCTTGTGAAGGTCGTCATATTTCTGTGACCTAATCTTTCACATTAGGATGATATTTTAACATCAGGTGATCTTAGTTGAAGATCATCATGATGTTGGTGCTACTAAGTTTTCTAAGGCGATGTCCGCTTATTTCACAGTTTCATGCTTTTGCGGGGATGATATTTCTGAATATCATCCTGCCCCAAATATCATGATGATGTCATCAGGGTCTGAAGGAGCTCATATTTTCTTAACATCAGTTAGCATTCGAGGATCATCCTAATTTTCCAACATGCTGCTGACATCATCAGGATGTTGGCAGATATTTCACATCAGGCTAATTTTGGAGGATCAGGGTGATATTTCTGAATATCAGGTACCTTTCAAATATTGCTCTTGCTTCTGAATATCACCCTACTCTAACATGCTGATGATGTCACCTGGATATGAAGAGGTATATTGTATGAACATGATCAAGAGGATCTTTCCTCCCTGACATCCTGCTGACGTCATCCTAATTTTCAAGCATCGGGGTGATATTTTATATCATGTTACTTCCAGCAGGAGGATATTTCACATCAGGAGGATATTTCATATCGGGGTGGCATTCTATATCGGGCTAACATGTAGAAGACTCGCCAATATAAGGAGTCTTGCCAATGGGACTTGATGAGGAGGAGGATGATGATGGGGCTCATGATGATGCCGTCAGGAGCAAAATCACCGACATTATATATGCTCATGGCTTGGCTTATAAAGTGATGGAGGTGTCTCCTCCGGGTGCATGTGGGATAATCTTTTCCTGTAGAAATTTGAAAATATAAGGATGATGACCTTTTGGTGGGAATTCTTTAGGAGGGTTCCCACTTCCATTTTTGATCCGGATCTTCATGTCGATCAGGTGGATTTTTTCGGCAGCCACTTTCTTGAGTTGGTGAAGATATTTTTTGCATTTATTGCTACATAGGAGGACACAGCTCACATTGATGGCCCAAAATATTCTGCCACCGCTTCATGTCCAATCTTTCCTCCACTGCTTGATTGTCGAGAATTGTTAAAAGCAGCTACTCGCATTCAATGCTAGGTTATCCTTCGCCATTTTTGAGGATCAGATCGATGACACAGTTACTTGCATTAAAGACTCAGAAATATCTTCCATTTGCCCTAGTTCTAGATTTTGACGCCATTACTCCTGTCAGTTGGATGTCCTTTCAAGGATATTTTCTGATTATAGCTCCCTGAGCAAATTTTGTAACCAACCTAGGTTATTTTTGAAATGCTATATAAGCTGAGGCTTATGATGTAAAAAGGGTTGGGAATTTTTGGGCATTTTCTAGTCTTTCTATTTCCAAATAGAGATTTCACATACTCTAACCTTGCCTTCTTTATTGAATATATGCAAGTTATCTTTACCTCTTCTATTGTTTTTCTAGTTTTGTGTGAATATGCATATGGTTGCCTGTGAATGTCTTTGATTCCTCTCAAACATATTGCTTCTTGCCTCTATTAGAATCATCTGATCTGTGTATGCCCACTTGCTATATCTGGATGTGTTGTACATTTTTTAGCTCTGTGAAGTTTCTTTAAATCTGTCTGGTGTATCATCCTTTTGTGTTTTCAAGCTTTCTGTTTCATGTTTTACTTTACAAGAATTCCTTCTCCCTTTTCCCCCCAACAATTCAGTAGTTTAGGTGATAGCTAGACAAGGAAGCCGGCCTTCTCCAGAGGTTTGATCTCATTTAGCAAAGTCCCACACTTAGAGATCAATCCCATTGTGTCATTGGAATGCTTAGAGTCCCATCCAAGCAGGGTGCAATTTCATGTGACAACAGTAAATTGTAAATGCAATTCTAAGGGGACCTAAATGTTCATAAGAATGGAGACACAAAGATATACTAATGGAGACAACCTAAATGCTTTGTGTGAATGGAAATGGGGATATACTTTTGTTATTTTCATGTCAGGTTCACCAATGTGACCGGGTAAAAAACTCTGTTACAGTCCTAAAACAACAGATTGAAACCCTGCCTAAGAAATAAAGCCCTTAAACACCCCAGAATGCAAGCATAGAAGCATAAAAACCCTAGGATATCTAATACATTTCCTCCATTGCTAAAATCTAACCTAGCTATGATGGTGTACTCAGACTTGTAGGTCTGTAATTTGGATAGAAGCTCAAATGTTGACAATGGCAGAAGTCAAATGCTCAAGTGGTGAGTTGAAAATGAAGAGGTAAGAGGGGTTTTATAGAAAGTGAGAGGTGAATGGAGGGCTGAGATTGATAGTTGACTTAGGGTAAAGATCAAGAGCTCAAAAAGATTTAGGGCTTCCTCTCATAAGAGGACAAATTTGATTTTTAAATTAGAGGAAATTGGTGAGGAGGTCAATGTTTTAAAATTAAATAAATTGTAGGGATTTTTTTTTTTTTTGTGAGGAAAGGGGGAATGTGTTGGGACTAGATTAAATAAGTGGGGACTTATTTAACCTAGGGCTAGGATAATAATTTAAATAAATGATTATTTATTTAAATTCAAGGGGATGTGGACATTTGATGACCGAATAATTAAATAATAATTAAATTATTTAATTATATAGGAATTTAGAAGAAGGGAGCTTAAATAATTAAATAAATGAAATTTATTTAATTAAAAAAGCGTAAGAGGGAATGAATCAATTAAATAGTTTTAAAAATTATTTAATTAATAGCAGAATGTAGAATTAAGGTGGAATGTGCATGAAAATGTCATTCATAGGCCGACGACATTTTTAAGTGTCTACAACTACTTAGCTCATGGTTTTAGCTAATGGTATTGGGAAACCATTTATGGTTTATTAGGTGCCTTTTCCTATGTATTGGAGCTAAAGCTGAGGGGTTTCCTTTGCAAGGTTATGTTGTCAGATTTCCTCTTAAAGAGATGGATGATATTCTCTATGTTAAGGCAAGAGACTGGAAGTGTATTCTAACCTTGTTGGTGTTGCTTAATAATACATTAGTTTGATTCTATGGAGAGGGGTTTTTCACCTAAATGGGTTTTCTCTATGTATATTGTTGTCTCTTCTCTTTTGTCTATGCTTCTTCTATTCTTATTGATTCCCGCTCCTAGAATTTTTATGCTGCTAAAATTTACTTAGATCTAAAATTTGCAATACTTTCATCTAATAAATAATGTGGAAAATAAATATATGTTTTGATTTCACGTTATGGCTATAGTTGTGTGCACTTGTATTAAGCATTATGTTTAAAAATTATTATTGTATTGGAGTTGCATATTGGGTGATTTTCCTTACATTTGGTATTAGAGATAAGGTGGTTCAATGGTTTGAATGTGGTTGCATGTTGTTTACAAGTACTTGCATGGAATTTCATGTTGCTTGCATGTGCTTTTCCTTCAATTTTAATTTCTTATCCTAGCAAGCTTGAGGGAATTTGTAGGAAATAATCTACTAATTATTAATCCTTGTATGAGCATAAGTGTTGAAATTGATCTTTTTTTAGGGTACAATAATGTAGGCACTTGAAGGATGGAGAAGGTAGAGCATTGTGGGAATGGATATGTGGTTCCATGTTGTATGTGGTTGACTTAGAACTACTATATGATAGTATGGAACAACCCTTTGGCATGGTAGTTTAGTGTTTTCAATTTGTGGTCATGTGCAAAAGAGTGCATATTTTGGGTGCCTAATTCTATCTCTATAAATTCATGGTAGAGAGGTAGTGAATGGACTACAGTTTGGTGTGATTGCATCAGGTGCTTGGTTTTATCCCTTGGTATTGGAAAGCACTAGTTTACTAGCCCCAAATGAATGTAGGCTATGGAGTTGGTCATAGCATGGCCTAGACAATTCTAGAATAGCTTAGTTTCTTCATATGCATGTACATGGTGGTGGTTTTGGATTTGGCCTATTTAGTGGCCTAGAGTTCCTAGACAACCTATTCTTCCTATTAGATGGTAGTACTTGTATTTTTTAGATTCATGTTGATTAGATCTATGGGTTTTATATTTTTTTAGTTCAAGGTCCATGGTTTCACTTATCTATGATATAAGTCCATTTCCAATTTAATAGTTTTGATGTGTTTTAGACTTATGGGTCTTCCATATGTTAAGTGGATTCAAATTTGCATGCATGTCCTTGACATGGATGGTTTTGCAGGTTTTGCATGTTTAACCAAAATCTATGGTTTTGTAGATCTATATAGAGACTATTTTTTAGATTATGAATCTTGTGGAGGTGTTTCTTGATGCAAGGTAGTTGCAAGTTTGCATGCATGCTTTGTACATGGTTTGAAAAGGTTGGTCATATCCTTCTTGGTGTAGTGGTGTTGGTAGGTTCTTGTTCACTTAATAATTATTATAGTTTTTCTTCTTGGGTTCTGTTGATGATTGCGTTATACAGCCTTCTGGCCCTCCTTCTAGCGCCAAAAAACTGTTGATGATTGTGTTATAGAGCCTTCTGGCCCTCCTTCTAGCGCCAAAAAACTGTTGATGACTGTTTTGATGCAATCATAACAATAAGTTAAAATTCACATGACATGAACTAAAACTATACTTGAAAGATAAGAAGGAATCATTTAAGATTCAACTAATCCCAAGTCTACAATGGTTCGGTTGGTCAAGTTCAGTTGGTCAATGTGAAGCTGTAATGTTCAAGGGGCCTTACGTAGTTTAGGTTTGTTCTGTGGTTTACTGGCCTAAGAATATGCAAATAGGTCATAGATTTCAACAAGTATTCTGTTCATTTGCATAAGGGTGATACTGTGCTGTAAGTTTCAGATGGTTTTCTTGGATTTATTGCAGCCTTCTTCTTTATCTGTTTATGAAAACTGTCTACTTAGACTCTGTTATGCATGCTTCCTCAAATTTGAGACAATTTCCTTTGGATTTCTACGTTTTCAGCTAAATATTTCAGATGGGTTGGGAAAAGTTAGAAAGATCTACTCTATACCTCACTTAATCTACCGAAGGATCTAAGTGTTTCTGTTATGCACTATGTAAATACCACAGTAGTTTGATCAAATCCACAGTAAAAACCCTAAATGTAAGTTCTGAGCATTTTCACAAACATACATTTAAAATTGCAAGCTCTCAAAGAAGATATTTCAAAACACAAAGAAGAGCAGGAGAACACTCAGAAGATAGATGCAGAACTCCAGATTCTATTGTATTAGAAACGAATAGTCATACATGATTTACAATGTAGGAATGACTCTTAGTTTCACTGATCATACTACAGAGAACTTACAAGCTTTACAGATACAGTAAGACAGCCAGACATTCCACGCACATCTTACTGCAGACAAACAGGTGACCTCCTTCTTCTACTTCTAAACTATGCTAACTGTGTTTTCCTAGAAATCTCTGTGTGTAGCCCCTGTTGTAAAGTATTACAGTGTAGAGAGGCACAATATATAACATTCTGATTGTCCTCACTACAGCAAAAACCTAACTGAACCCCTGGTTCAAACCCTTGGTTACAGCAATAAATATAGGTGAACCAGTTCTCAAAAATATCTCTGAGCAGTGTCAAATCTGGGCGAAATATTGCCCCTTCTGAGAAGTTTCGGCAGCTGGGTAATAACTTCTGTTTGTCCGTTGTAGTAACGCCTCCAGCTGCAACTCTGTCTTTCACTTGAATGGCCTTGACTTTTCGCACTTTATCCTTATCTTCTTGCTCCTGAGATCAGATTTTCTTCCTTCATGAGGTCACTGTGTTGACCTTCCAGCTGCTTCCTCAACTGCAAGCCTGCAAGACAAGACAAGCAATAAGTTTCACATTTATCACATAAAACAGCAGGAAATTAAAATAAGTGTTTAAATCCAAGTGACTGCGCAAGATGTGGAAATCAGATCAGAAATCCGCTCAAAACGCATCAAAAATGCGTTCAGACTGCTCAAACTTCATCGGGTCAACCATCGCTGACCGAAAAATGCCAGAGGTGCCAAAAAAACACTTTAAAATTCCACCGCCTCATTTCCCGCCCATCGGCATGATCATCGCTGTCGGTGCGTCAAAAAAAACATGTTGGTCGACACTTCATCATCATGATATTTCGCTTCTGCATATTGGGGAAAAGAATAACATCATCATCATCATCATGCTGAAGAAGAATGGGAGGATATGAATACGATCATGCTGCCGAGGAAAGGAAGATGATGGTGACGTCATCATGATATTCGGGCTTCATTGAGATGCTAAGGATGACGTCATCGTCATATTCGGTTAAGATCAGGGGGATAATTGCAATATCGGGTCACCTAAGGAGCATGATCAGGATGATGAAGGTAATATGATCCTCTTGCGGCCAAGGTAACCCTCTCGAAAGATCAGGATGATGATGAGCATCATCATATTTGGGGCTTCTGTCGAACTTGGAATAAGACGTCATCATCATATTTGGGAACCGGATCGTGCTTTGGAAAATATCCTGCTGAAGGAAAAATGTGATGATGATGATCATCAGGATATTTGGTTCTTCGTTTACAAATCAGGATGACGTCATCATGATATCCGGAGCCTTCGTTAAACTCATAACATGACGTCATCATGATATTTCGCCAACTGGATCATGTTTGGGAAAAATCCTGCCGAAGGGAAAATCTGATGATGATGATCATCAGGATATTTGCAAAAGGTTGTATTTCATCGGCAGGAGGACTTTGCGAAATATCAGGTGGACAAACAAGATCATGATGATCTTGATGATATGACAGGATAAAAATATGATGATGACGTCATCATCATACTTCGTTTTCGGAGCACAAGGATGAGTTGAGGTCATCATGATATTTGCGCTAGGGTGATATTGTAAAATATGATGATGCTGTTGAGAAATGCAATATCGACCATCTTCCGAATAGATAGGGTGATCATCATGATATTCGCTAACCGGAGATCAGGAGGATATGACGATGATGATCCTCTTCGTCAAATTATGATGATGATGTCTCCATTACTTAGCGAATTTCAGCAAATGACCCTCGTGAAAGATCAGGATAATATGAAGTCGTCATCATCATAATTCGAACTTCAGCAAATATCATGATGATGATGCACCTGACCTTCATTTTTACCAAACCGCCAGAAAGTAGAAAAAAAACAAGCAGAAGCAAAAAAGCAAGACATCAGCAGGGGTCCCCATTTTGCTAAGGAGCATAATGGGGCGTGTTGTGAACATCACAACAGCTAGCAACCAAAACAAAACAATTAAATTCAGAGTGTTCAAGGAAACTAGATGAAATGAACTCATAACTTCCAACTATCTTTTCTTGCAAATTACTATTCAGCTTGAGACTCAAGGTATTCAATAAAGATGCATGAATTTCCATTTTTAGTTTAGTTGTGTGCATGTGATTAATTATCCTCATCTTGAAGATCGGTTGAACAAACCAGTGACTGACATTAGCCTACGTAGGTGAGGATATTCCCTCATAGCCGACCGGATAGAGCCTTGCTGCCAGCGAGCGTCTATAGCCCCGGCAAGGTTATCGTTACAATTCTCCTAAGTAGAGCCCCACTACCAGCGAGCGTCCATAGCCCCGGTAGAGTTACTTAGATGGCTTAATCTGGATTTTCAGTATAATCCGCTTTATTTATTTATTTATTTATTTATTTATTTATTTTTTGAAAGATTTCATAAGATATAGCAATTTGTAACTTCATGATGCAAGGAGTGGACACTTGCTGAAATTAAGCTGAGAATTGTAATGGTAGCAAGGGTGACCTCTGATTTTTCACCTAATATCTACACTGGTAGGTTCAACAAACCCAAGGATTTTAGGTGTGTCATCGTGAGAAACCTGCTTTGAATTCTCAATCACATTTATTGAATACAAAACTTCAGAAGATGAACAACTCTCTACATTCATGACAGTGACAGGTTATGTGTAAATTGCAAATGGTTAACCTGAATATCCTAAATTTCATACTGTTTTGAATGGTTTCTAGTTTTGCTCCTTAATACTCTACAGTAAAATAAAGATCCCTGCTGAGGAGACAACAAACAAGCCAAACAAACAGGCTGTATAAACAACACAACAGAAAAAAATTGTACAAACAGAAAGGAAAAGGCAAAAAACAAAAATGAACAAAAAGGAACTATACAAACAACTAACCTAAAAGAAAACAGCAAAAGGAGAACACAAAAACAAAAAAACAACTACCCTACCAAACTATATACAAGCCTCTCCAAGGCAAACTGAAACCCAAGAAAAAGACCCAAGAACACCCCTACTTGCATATTTCTTTAGGTTGTGCAAGAGTAATAGGGTACTGGTGATGGTTCTCATCTTAGCAGATTTATCTTTGAATTCTGAAAAAAATTCTGATATTCTAGATTCATTGTGTTTATCAGAATAGCTCTTAACTAGTAACTGAGGCAGCTCTTCAGGGTTATGATTAATCCATATGCATGTCCTATCTCTTGAATTTCCATAATCAAAATAGCATTTATCATTGTTTACTAAGGAAAGGAAAGAGACAACCTGATGTGCCTTTAGCTCTGTGGAACACACTTGTTTATTGATAGCTGGCTCTTCATTTAGCTCTGCATTTTCATTGCCCAGCTCTATGTCTAGTCCTTCTTCAAGTTGAAAGATGAATGACTCTAGATGTATTATTTCTTCATCTTCATCCAGCTTCGTTCCTTCATTCTGGATGTTCAGTTTATCCTCAAACTTAGCACACCTCTCAATGTTCTCATTAGTTTCCTGCACATCAGCACTTAAGTAAGTATCTTGATCATCATAATCTGACATACAAAAATTAATTATTTCTAAATCACTTGAGAGTAAAGGTGGGATGACATCCTTTGATTGACAGGAGTACTCCCCTGCTTTACTTTCAACATGGTGCTGGGGTGATGCCTGATTGTGCACGGCAGCAACATGATCCTCTGTATCCTCTTTTTTCAAGGATTGTTCATCAGATGACTCACAGTTATCATTCAGTGAAGAGTCTAATCTTATTGACCTGCAACAATCTTGATTTTGATCATTTAGTTCCAAGAAGTCAGTTGTAACACTAGGATTTACTTTCTTTTCTATGACTTCATTAGCTTCTACAGTAGGGATCTTATCAGTTTTAGTGCATTTTAATTCTGCCAATGCTTGTTTACACTTATTTGCAAAATCATGTTCGTTAAAACTATTCAGGTCAGATCTAGAGGTTTCTTCTTGACAAATATTCCTTAGTAGTTCTATATATTTATCAAATGTATCAAGATGAACCTCACTTGCCTTTTCTATTTCATTAAATCCTTTTTGCTTATTATCTAGAAAAGGGACATGAGCTGTGATTTCTTCTCTACATTTTTTAGGATATTTATACTTTTCACTAACTTTAATCACAGTCGGATCCTGACGAAAAGACAAATTTTTTTTCTTACCATCACATGATTCCTGCCAAGAGATCTTACTATCCTTTATTCTTAGCATTGGTTCCATCTTTGTATCCTCTGCACATTTAACGACCGTTGATGCTGCATCCTCCTGTCGCTCAATAATCTCCTCATTTTCCTACCAACTTTCAGCCTTATACACGTCTGAGAGAGAGATTAGTCCTTTCAAATGTAAATCTAATCTTGTAAGGAAAGCCAGACAATTAAGCTCACCATGCTCTGCGGACTTATGTATCCTACACCTTCCAAATAAACCATAGCTATATAAATTTTTAGGATAAAGCTGGTTATTCAAAGCTTTCTGAAATGAAGGAATGTCAACTTGAAAATTATCCCTATATGAGTCCATTGAAAAAAAATGGGACCTTCTTTTCACCCTTTTAGGCCTTTTGAAATTTTATGAGATCTAACATATCTCAGAATATAACATTTAAAACTCAGAATTTTAACCCTAAACCAAATCAGGCCCTCCTTCTAGCACCAAAAAACTGTTGATGATTGCGTTATACAGCCTTCTGGCCCTCCTTCTAGCGTGAAAAAACTGTTGATGACTGTTTTGATGCAATCATAACAATAAGTTAAAATTCACATGACATGAACTAAAACTATACTTGAAAGATAAGAAGGAATCATTTAAGATTCAACTAATCCCAAGTCTACAATGATTCGGTTGGTCAAGTTCAGTTGGTCAATGTGAAGCTGTAATGTTCAAGGGGCCTTATGTAGTTTAGGTTTGTTCTGTGGTTTACTGGCCTAAGAATATGCAAATAGGTCATAGATTTCAACAAGTATTCTGTTCATTTGCATAAGGGTGATACTGTGCTGCAAGTTTCAGATGGTTTTCTTGGATTTATTGCAGCCTTCTTCTTTATCTGTTTATGAAAACTGTCTACTTAGACTCTGTTATGCATGCTTCCTCAAATTTGAGACAATTTCCTTTGGATTTCTACGTTTTCAGCTAAATATTTCAGATGGGTTGGGAAAAGTTAGAAAGATCTACTCTATACCTCACTTAATCTACCGAAGGATCTAAGTGTTTCTGTTATGCACTATGTAAATACCACAGTAGTTTGATCAAATCCACAGTAAAAACCCTAAATGTAAGTTCTGAGCATTTTCACAAACATACATTTAAAATTGCAAGCTCTCAAAGAAGATATTTCAAAACACAAAGAAGAGCAGGAGAACACTCAGAAGATAGATGCAGAACTCCAGATTCTATTGTATTAGAAACGAATAGTCATACATGATTTACAATGTAGGAATGACTCTTAGTTTCATTGATCATACTACAGAGAACTTACAAGCTTTACAGATACAATAAGACAGCCAGACATTCCACGCACATCTTACTGCAGACAAACAGGCGACCTCCTTCTTCTACTTCTAAACTATGCTAACTGTGTTTTCCTAGAAATCTCTGTGTGTAGCCCCTGTTGTAAAGTATTACAGTGTAGAGAGGCACAATATATAACATTCTGATTGTCCTCACTACAGCAAAAACCTAACTGAACCCCTGGTTCAAACCCCTGGTTACAGCAATAAATACAGGTGAACCAGTTCTCAAAAATATCTCTGAGCAGTGTCAAATCTGGGCGAAATATTGCCCCTTCTGAGAAGTTCCGGCAGCTGGGTAATAACTTCTGTTTGTCCGTTGTAGTAACGCCTCCAGCTGCAACTCTGTCTTTCACTTGAATGGCCTTGACTTTTCGCACTTTATCCTTATCTTCTTGCTCTTGAGATCAGATTTTCTTCCTTCATGAGGTCACTGTGTTGACCTTCCAGCTGCTTCCTCAACTGCAAGCCTACAAGACAAGACAAGCAATAAGTTTCACATTTATCACATAAAACAGCAGGAAATTAAAATAAGCGTTTAAATCCAAGTGACTGCGCAAGATGTGGAAATCAGATCAGAAATCCGCTCAAAACGCGTCAAAAATGCGTTCAGACTGCTCAAACTTCATCGGGTCAACCATCGCTGACCGAAAAATGCCAGAGGTGCCAAAAAAACACTTTAAAATTCCACCGCCTCATTTCCCGCCCATCAGCATGATCATCGCTATCGGTGCATAAAAAAAAACATGTTGGTCGACACTTCATCATCATGATATTTCGCTTTTGCATATTGGGGAAAAGAATAACATCATCGTCATCATCATGCTGAAGAAGAATGGGAGGATATGAATACGATCATGCTGCCGAGGAAAGGAAGATGATGGTGACGTCATCATGATATTCGGGCTTCATTGAGATGCTAAGGATGACGTCATCGTCATATTCGGTTAAGATCAGGGGGATAATTGCAATATCGGGTCACCTAAGGAGCATGATCAGGATGATGAAGGTAATATGATCCTCTTGCGGCCAAGGTAACCCTCTCGAAAGATCAGGATGATGATGAGCATCATCATATTTGGGGCTTCTGTCGAACTTGGAATAAGACGTCATCATCATATTTGGGAACCGGATCGTGCTTTGGAAAATATCCTGCTGAAGGAAAAATGTGATGATGATGATCATCAGGATATTTGGTTCTTTGTTTACAGATCGGGATGACGTCATCATGATATCCGGAGCCTTCGTTAAACTCATAACATGACGTCATCATGATATTTCGCCAACCGGATCATGTTTGGGAAAAATCCTGCCGAAGGGAAAATCTGATGATGATGATCATCAGGATATTTGCAAAAGGTTGTATTTCATCGGCAGTAGGACTTTGCGAAATATCAGGTGGACAAACAAGATCATGATGATCTTGACGATATGACAGGATAAAAATATGATGATGACGTCATCATCATACTTCGTTTTCGGAGCACAAGGATGAGTTGAGGTCATCATGATATTTGTGCTAGGGTGATATTGTAAAATATGATGATGCTGTTGAGAAATGCAATATCGACCATCTTCCGAATAGATAGGGTGATCATCATGATATTCGCTAACCGGAGATCAGGAGGATATGAAGATGATGATCCTCTTCGTCGAATTATGATGATGATGTCTCCATTACTTAGCGAATTTCAGCAAATGACCCTCGTGAAAGATCAGGATAATATGAAGTCGTCATCATCATAATTCGAACTTCAGCAAATATCATGATGATGATGCACCTGACCTTCATTTTTACCAAACCGCCAGAAAGCAGAAAAAAAACAAGCAGAAGCAAAAAAGCAAGACATCAGTAGGGGTCCCCATTTTGCTAAGGAGCATAATGGGGCGTGTTGTGAACATCACAACAGGTTCTTGAACTATTGTTACTCTATTGTGGGTTTGTGACAAATTAAATATAGGTTTCATCTAGTGTTGAGTCATGAAGAACATACATTATTATCTAGATTGTTGTCTCTGATTTTCTTATTACTGATCTAGTGTCAAGTTTTCTTTCTCTTGGCTATACTTTATTTGGTGGATCCATGTTGTGTTTCTTTAAGATCTAAGATATATGTAGTTTCATGGGCTATCTTTACCCATATATCATTTCAGTGCTAATGGTATCTTGTTGCAACAAGGTTTGGCTATAGATTGTTCAAATGCCATGATGTTTTAGATCCTGGTGTTGGTGGTCCTTTGACCATCATGATGCAATTGTGCAATGTGGTAGTGAGATACTGATATGGATGGATGGAGTACTCATGATTCATGTTGTATCACTTTTGGATGTTCACATCATTCTTATAAGAGTTCTTTAGGTCAGTGATAGATTGTTTTTTCTTGAAACCTAGAGAAGTTATCTTCTTTTAGAGATCATGGTTTTACTTTGCCCTTTGGGAGATCTTAATGTTGCAATTGAGTTCTTTGATTATATGAGGGCCCAAAATGATCTTTAGTTAGAAGATTTTGATCACAATGCTATGCGTAGCTCTAGATCACTTGTAGTGGGAGCTATGGTAGTGATGTGATATTATGCCATGGAGGACTCTAGATATTTTTTGTAGTGTTGGCATGATATGGGTGCTCTTGGGAGTGGATCTATCTATTACAGATAAATGATCTTTTACGAGGAAGATATAAATTATGATGTCATTTGGATTTTATGATTCTATAGTTGGGACTTTTGTAGTGATTTGAGATAGTCTTTTGGTATTGAGTTTAGTGATCATTTTACCTTGGTAGTTTCTAGAGATAGTAGTGAGGTAGTTAGAGTTAAACTGGCATGAGATGGTCTATTCGGTTATCATGGGTACTAGATAGATTTCAGTGAGGTAGGAGATCTCTTCTTTATGGGGATTGTGTCTTGGAATGGTGAATCTTTAATGATGTTTCAATAGAAAGACTACAAAGCCTTCACCCAGAGCTAGACATGTGTTCATCATGGATTTGATGAGGATATCATTCATGGAGGGAGTTTGTTGCTTGTTGCATCTTAGAAGATAAATCTCATTCCCCATTCTTAGTCCACTTGGTAGAGAATTATCTGAGAGGTATTGTCTACCTAGTGCTTAGATGTGTTCTATTTTTTGTGTTTTATTTTCTCATGGAATGTATCTTGATCTATGGATGTTGGTCCATGATGACTTATTTGATAAGTACATGGCATGATGTATTTTCTCACATGCATGATTTTTTTTAGGAGGACGTTTTTTGAGTAGTATAGGGTATGGTTTTGGGCATATTCCCTAGTAAAGGGAATGGTTTCTAGTTTGATCTTATTTCACTTGAGAACCTTGCATTCTTATTAGTTTATTGATTTATTAATGTTGTGTTTAACCTTGGAGTTGAGCTATTGAATGTTTGTAACGATTTTTTATTTGGGGTTTTGGAAGTGAGGATCTTACTTGTCACAATTTTAGCACTTGGTGGTGTTGACAGAAGGATGTAGTATGTGATATGGTTTGCATTTTCTCTCTATATGGTCTTAAGTATGTTCCTTGAGGTTTGTATTTATATGACATAAGAGTTGAGGTTTGTGTAGAGCTAGTATGATCACTATGTTTGTGGTCATTTACCATTGTTATATAGTATATGGGCTCTTCTATCTCTATATTTTGTGATGTGGACTTGGGAAAGTTGGGAGACATTAAAGATGAAATAGAGAAAAAAATGTTTGATGAAGTATGCTCTATATTGTAGTGGGTTTGTTGCATTTTTTAAACCATTTTGTGTGTTCTTTGATATAGGTTTGAAAACATGAACCAAACCTTTTGTGTGAGTGATAATTTATAGATTTTATGTTGGTTTAGTCAACACCAAATTAGACATTGTCCATGCAGTGTGAGTTCTAGGAAGTATATGTGTCCTTGGTGGACTATTTTTATTGGACCTTTAGCACCACACATTTGAAACCAAGGCACTACAAATATGATTGGTAATGGATAAATAAGTAGTACATGGACCAATACATTATGTGATAACTCCTTTGATAGATCCCTTTTAGGATACTTTTGCAAACCATTGATACACATTTTCATATCCATGAACTCACTCATGATGGTGGCGAATTGAGGGAAAAGGTTGGTGGTGTAGAAGAAAAATGGGAATAGGAGCATTCAAAGAGGGAGTGGTATAAACAAAGAGGATATGAGTAGTCGAAGGAGGATTGGAATAAATAAAAGGATATAAGTAATCAAAAGTGAGTGTATATGGGTTGAGTCATACTAGTATAACTCGATAGATGTATACGAATAGAAGGTGTGGCTATGAATGTGGTATAGAAGGGTTGAACAATAAGAAGGGTGGAGGAATCAATAAGGTACATATAAATAGAATGGATTAAATTAGGTATGGAACATGATTGGAGGTCCTTAGTAAACTATGGGAGGTTGAGTGATGTATAACACCTAGTGTTTGGGATAGGGTTTGGGAGTTCATATGTAAACTATGGATAGGTGAATGATGGATATGACCTAGGAGTAAGAAACATGACTCCCCACATGAAGAGTTTGTTTATCTTTATTTATTTTTCATCTATATCCATAATTGTATCTAAGACATGTTGTCTTGTAATAAGTACCTTAGTAAGACCATCAATGAAAAATGAAGTGGACATATTATCATCTATATTAGCTAATTGGTTGCACAAATATTTCAATTTATCAATGATATCTTGTTTCTATTGATTTTCAACACTTTTAATAAAGGCATCATGACCATAATATTCTTCTTCATCATTAGAATCCAACATGTGATCGTCATAGGAAGTAGGAGAAAGCAATAGTCATGTTGGCAAGGTGAGGGTTTGACCTAGTACTTTGTTGAAGGGGGGCCTAAGGATCCTAGGAGTTTCTTAGGCATACAAAATTAAAGGAATCAGGGTTCTTCCAACAAATGCAAGCCACAGAAATATAAAAATAAAAAATCAATCTTCTTTTATCCTAAACGATAGGCATCGAAGCTACAATTTCAAAAAAATGTAGGGAAATAAACCATACCCTACAATAGAATATTTAAGTCCAATCCTAGATTTAATTAAACTTTAAAGTACAAGGAGTTGAGAGTAGAATGAAACATTGAGATCTAAGTAATTAAGATAGAGAAATGAAATAGTTGAGAAGAAATACAAAAATTATTTGATCTTTTTAGCATGATGTCAAATGTGAAGTGTGTGATTGACTAATGCATTATGAAAAAATAATGAAAACTAGGATTTGCTACTAGAATAATTTTCATGATATTGTGGCAGTGACTAATTGATTTTTGTATTCCTTCTTCACTTGTCCTGTTTTCTCATAATTCAAAAAATTTACTCTACTCTTCCTAGGGATTCTATATTGTCCTCTTGACATGGATTGATATTTATACCATTCCCCTTTAGATCCACATTTTTCCTTGAGCCTTTGTGGAACATGCAAGGTATCCTTAGAACCTTCATCATTGAACCTTCTCCTCATCTCTTCATTGAGCATTGTAACTATAAAGGAATCCATAGTCACCTTTGAAACACTACCATTTATAACAATAATTAAATTCTCATAATATTTGGGTAATGAAAAAAGTGAGAAGATACATTTATCTTCCTCATTAATTTTAACATTTATTGAACCTATTTGACTAAAAATCATATTAAAGGTGTCAAAATGTTCTTCAATAGAATCACCTTCCTTTATTTTTAAATAATATAAACATATTTTGATATATAACTTATTAGTTTATAATTTTAGTTTGATAAATGTCACCTATCATCTTTTATAACATGAATGTAGGGGTCTCTTTTGATACACTGAAGATGATAGAATTTGCAAGACACAACCGAATGGTTCCCCATGCCTTACTATTTGACCTTTTCCAATCTTCATCAGACATATTCTATCAATTTTTCCTTCCTTTGTCACTACTATCCATTGATTCCTTCCTTTGATGAGATCATCTATATTCAACTTGCATAATTCTCACCTATAACCATTAGACTTCTCAATTTCTAAACAAGAAGTAGATGCCATGGCTATGAACATAAAAAATCTACAAAACCCACTAAATTAAATATTTTCATTGAAATAAAAAACCTCACAATACTTATAGAAATGTGTCTCTCTTTGATCACAACCATAATCTTTGATGCAAAATATTGATTAACTAGGTGAAAAAATGTAGTGAGAACATAAAATTTGTTAGGAAATTGTGATATTTAAATGTAATCCTAATGTATTAAGTTTGCATCTCCAACAATTTTGGAATGGGTATATGGATGCCCATGTTGTTGATAGATATTATTATTTTATTATTAATTCTCCTTGTTTCCTTGAAATATTAGTTGTAGTGGCATTAATGAAGGAGGTGTAACATTATGGTGGCAGTTACACATGTGATTTGGACTCATGTGTTGCACTTTCCAAATTCTAGGTGTTACAAAAAGGAGTGGAAGATCTTTGTTATGATTTATGGTTCCCACATGAGTTGTGGTCTCTAATGGAGTACTATGCTTATAAATGTGTGTTGTTAGGGAGTTATTCATCAATGATGCATTTGAAATTATATTTTCTATTGATGTCTGCATTAATTATACCTATGCGAAGTGATTTACTATTCTCAGAAGATGCTCTTCAAGTGGGGTGTTGGTTATTACATGATACCATGGTTTTGGTAATCCATTATTATCAGAAACTATTTGTGGTTTTTTCTCTCTCATTGTTCTATATATGAAGGCATGAGATGGTAGTTTCATCATGTTATTATAGGTAAATAGGTGTTGTTAGAGTGTTGTCAAATTGAAGAGAGAAGTGTGTTGATTATGCAATATTATTGTTGGGATTAGGTGTGTCTGTCATGCTTGCATTTCCCATGCGGTCACGACACACAACACACATGTCATGTCCACATTTGCCATGTGGTCATGACATGAACTACGAAAAATCTTTTCTGACTATCCCTAGAAACCCCCCTCGCACCCGTCTACGTGCTCGATGGCAATACGCATGGGCATAGACATGTCAACGTAAACTTGATGGAGAAGGCCATCTAAGAGGTATGCAACATGAAGTGTGTCACTTTTAGGGTTAGACTGTTTAAATCTGAACCCTAGTTTAACTAGGTGGTGACGAAAAGCCAACATCAAACCCTAAACTATTCAAATAGGAAGTGGTTAAATGATATGGCATGATGACGCTTGATTGAGCTTGGAAGATGGAAAAGAACTTATTAAATTGGCGTAAGTTCAACCCTAGAATTCTAGGCAAATTTCGGCAGCATAATGCCTTGCGGACGTGAGTGAAAATTCATTACCCTATCGCTTTACTTGGTTACGTAGTTTTCCTTGGTTTGGTTAATCTCTCTAATTACTTAGTAGATCCTGTGGTACACTTAATGTGTTAACTATCAGTTGTCTACAGTTTATAAAATGTGTGTATCCTCTACGCAGGACTTACAATCTTTGTTTAAAGATGTTCACTAGGTTTACGGTTGGTTAATCTTAGCGTTAACTTAATCTATCTCTCTTTTTTTCCCATAGGACATTTCTCAACCTACAGGTTTAACTTGGTTAGCCTCTTGTAACATACATAACATGACTCATAATAGTTTACACAAGGGTAAATAATTTCGTTATGAATAATACTCTTGCTAGGTATATATTTTTTGTAAACGGTTAAAATCTGACTCACAATTTGTTCTACATTCTAGAATATATATAAATATATATTCACCATTATCAACTTAGTTGTTGATTTATAATAACGACGAGAGATTTTACTCCCCTACTTAATTTTGCTCTATAAGGCTTCCTTTCTACATAATTAATGACAAATACAATATATATAACTATCTAATTATAATAAAGATGAATTTATCAATTATGTGTATTTATTATTTAAGTGAATTTATCAATTTATAAGCAAACAACATTATATATATAAACATATATATAATATTGTTTATATATTTACATATATATTTCATATATATATATATATATAGTGAATTCCATTTATTTGCAAACAATATTATATATATATCATTATTTGTATATATATATATATATATATTTCATATATATATAGTAATTCATTTGTTTGAGTATTATATATATATATAAAGAAAAATCTCTCTCCTATAATAAATTATTCTCCCAATTAAAATTAGAGGAACCCCTAATGCAGTCTTAAAAGGAATTGCTTTCTATTTTCCCATGTTAACCTAATTTCTCCCTTATTCAACTAATCTCCCTCCTGCCCTAATCCCTTAATCTATTATTTTCTTGTGTGATGCCCTAACTCTTTATTTCATTTTGCCTCATGGTTTGGGTTGTCCTCCCTTTGTTTGTGTATTGTTTCATTCATATTGCAGGGCTGGGGTTTGATAGGCCATTGGAGGCCATGGCAAAGGAGGGGCGCCAAGCGGTGGTGGCGGTGCTGAGTCATGGTGGTGCAAGGAGGAGAGGCAGAGCCACAGCGATGGTCCAAAGGCTGGCAGCGAGGGCAGAGCGAGATGGCCAGAATGGTGGTGCAGCCGAGAGTAACCACAGTGGAGGGGAGATGCATTACGGTGCCGAAGGAGGGGTTCTACGGGGGAAGGGCAGAGCTCGGCTCTGAACATCACAGAGAGTGGCATAAGGGGGGGTAGTGAAAGCCGCGGAGACAGTGGAGACCAAATGTTGGGGAGCTGTGTAAACAGAGGCCGTGGTTCAGGGTTCGTGAAGTGGGTGCCTTGGCGTAGGGTAAACTGCGGGGTGTGTGGTGCGCGTAGTGTGGTTTGGTGGGGGTGTGGGGAGGGACGAAGCCCCACCCACATCCCAAGTGGTGGGGTGTAGGTGGGGCTCCGCCCCTCCCCACAGCCACCATTTGATAAGTTTGGTTGGGGGGTTAAACCCCCACCTCTATTGTATGCACAAACTTCCTTTTTTTTTCTTTATTGTGTTATGTTAACCCATAGAAAGCTCCAAAAAAAGTCAAATTTTTACAATTTGATGTTAACAATATTTAAATATATATATATATATAAATTTATATATATATATATATATATATATTTATATATATAGATATGTATATATATATATTTATATATATATATATATAGATATGTATATATATATATTTCTATTACACATGCATATATAAAAAAAATACAATGGGCATAACACAATTCTTTTAACCAGAACAAAATGATCATGTATCACAGAATTATATTTATATTTGTCAATACTTGTTAAGGCAAAAATCACAGAGATATTCTTTCACCTTGCATAAATTTTCAAATGCACTTTTCTTCTTTCTTTTTTTTTGCTATATAAGTCAATATTATAGAGTAATCAACAAGATCCACACAGAAATTTAACTATTATATACATATTTTTGTAATTAGGTTGCAAAACTTAAATGATTCAGTTTGAAATAAGGAAGCATATAATTTACAAGAGTAAAAGAGTTTGATTTTTTTTTCTTTTTGAAAGTAATATGCAAAAATAGAGAATACATTTTCTTCCTTTCGTCTATGATACTCTAACAACCATAACAACTCATGTATAAGCTTTTATTTTGTTTAAAGTTAAAAAAAATACAGATATATATTTAAGCCTTCACTTGCATTTCACAAAATTTAACTCACCAGAAAGTAGGAAGTAGACAATATTTAAATAACATGACAGAATAACTTCATTGCACCATTTTTTTTTGAAAGGATGAGGACAACAATTTATTGCATCTGTTCCCACATTCCACAAATTCATACTCTCTTTGTGAGAATAAACGCATTGACAAACCAAACCAACACCTGTTTCTCATTCAACATTAATAACCTAACCAAATGCTTGCATTTCAAAATTCTAACTCAGCCAACTCCATGGCAAGAATAATAACAGATTTTACAAAAGGGCCAAAGTAGCCATGGCTTCAAACCGCCAACACAAGATGACTATATGAACCCCAACTTGCTCCTACACATCTCATCTCTTCACTTAAAACCTGCAACTAAACACAACAACAAGACCACAAAAGGACTAACCACTATGAAAGGAAAGCTCGCCTCCCTACCGTAGACCCGCAAGTAGGTCACCCTCGAGCTAGGGAGGTAGGGATTCACACAGGTATATCAATCCACAACAAAATCAAACACATCCACTCAAAACAACCCAAAGGCTTAACACAATACTCAACTCATGTAAATGAGTTTGGTGAGGGTAGGGAATGAACCCCTCAACTTCAAAGGGCTCTCCAAATGATAGTAAGAAAACAAAACTCTTCTCATGGCCTCAAGCCAAAATCCCCAAAACACCACATACCACCAGAATCACAACAAATTACATGGCACTCTTGCCATTCAGATAACTCCTCCTCCAACAATAATAAGCCCTCAAGGTATAAACACAAACCGTGGGAGAGACCTCAAGGAGGTTCCTTTCCCCTACCCATACAAGTTGAGCATTACCTCCATTGGAGGTGCTCTCACCATTACACCCAACCCAACATCAAATGCAAAACATCACAATGCAACAAACTTACAGCCAAAATTCAAACATGGAACATCATATAAGCAAAACAAGAAGCAAGTTAAGAGGCCTACCTTCAAGGCCTTGATAATGGAAGTAGAAATTGGTGAAGAGCTCCAAGCCTTCCCAAGCCTTCCAACTTTCAGAATTTCTCCCACCTTCTCTAACTTCTTCAAACTAGAAAGGAAAATTAAAATTTCCAAGAAGTCTACAATTGCAAGGAAAAAAGACTAGAAAGGAAGAACCCCCACTCCTCTACAAGAGGAGCTATTATAGGCCATCCACTTGGCCTTGAGGGAATGAGAAGGTGACATTTGTCACCATCTCCTCCCTCCCCCAAAACCACTTGTAAGAGTGAGAAGGTAAGAGGATGACAAGTGTCCTCCTCTCACTCTACCTCTATCTCTGCCTCATCCACTTGTGCTTCCACACAAGTGGGAGGGGGACAAATGGTGAGTTGGATTCCCACTCACACCTCAAGAAGACAATGGTCTTGAGTGGTGCTCCCACTCACTTGGGAGTTTGGGAGGACTCTTGGAGACCTCCCAAGTCTTCCTTGGGAATGATTCCCATAACTTAGGGATGGGAGATGAGTTCTTCCCAAGGCAAGGCCCATCCCTCATCTTTCCTCTTTCCAAATTCGTCACTTTTACTCAACCATGGTTTAGCGTGACCTAAGATGAGTCAAAACAAGGGTTAGGTGGTCCAAGTTGACCCTAGACTCAGGGTTGACCACCTAGGGTAACTTTTGGGACCCTAGGGTTCAAGAAAAGGGTTAAAAATCCATATTTAAATGGCCCAAAAAAAATAATAAAAATACCAAGTGGCATAAATCAATTAAAATTTTACAACACTTAATATTAATAAAAAATAAGAACAGAAAGGGTACTAAGGCTAAAAATAATTAAATTTAAACCAAGCACAATAAATCATCATTCAATTACACACGTGATCCTTATCCCTCTTGGGAATGGATCAGCTTTATAGGGAATAACATGGTGTGAATCCTACCTCTGATTTCCTGTGGCTAGGGAACGTAAAACCTGCACATCTCGATCAAGTGTCAGTCCTGTCATGAAAAGTCATAGCGAAAGCAACTGAAATTAACTTCATGCAATCAAAATAAACATCAATACATAACTCCAAATTAAACTACATTTTCCATCACATGTCAATTAGTTCATATCACATAATTAACTAGAATCTCATAACAAAATAACATCCAATATAAATCCCATATATCGAACCACAACATATCATCCAACATGACCGAATCAAATCACATGTATCAAATCAGTGAGATAAAACATCAAGTCTGCATAATGAAACATAGTCACTAAGGTCTGATAGTGTCATCTACTGCATAGCATAATGATCAAAATATGGGAGGTAAAAATAATCAGCCTCACAGTGTCATACACCTTACAAGTCCTAATGTTTAGATCAATTATTTTATTGTATTTATTTATTATTTGTGTCTCATTTGGGAAATGGGATGTCACACTTATGACTTCACCATTATTCCATGTGTATGCCCTTGTATGATGTTTAATAAGTTGTAAGTATTCTGACATCTACTTCAAAGGAGGAGATAGAAGAGATCTTGGATAGCCATGTGGGAAGAAGTTCTTGAAATAGGCAATATGAGGAATATCTAGTAAAGTGGAAAGGAAGGCTTGTTGAAGATTCTTCCTGGTTGTCTAAGGTAGAGGTTGACCATTTGGGGTTTTCCTCAAACACCTTAGATGTGACAAGGTCACTTCTCAAAATTACCTTGGGTGTCTGATGCAGGAGCATCCAGAGGTGTAAAGGCAATCTTGAATCACCAAAAAAAAAAAGATGATGACTTAAAATTATTGATTTTTTTCATTTCTTTCCAAAAATTTTATTTTTGGTTCGATAATCACATGAATAATGATGTAGAACCTTCGGTTTTTCCAAACTGCTAAAAATAGAAATTTGCTATTTTTAGAAAGTTTGCATTTAGGCACATATGGAAGTAAAAATTTATAGGAATCTTCATAATTGAAAAATAAGACCTTTGGTGAAGGAACTAGGCAAAGATCATTTGTGAGCTGATGGATATTAAATTTTATGTTTACCGAAAACCCCCTTAAAAAGTTTCAAAGTCAAGTTTGAGGCACTTAACAACTTTGTACGACCAAGAAAATGGGCAGAATTAGTAAAGAATATTCTTGGTACTAGAGCACTCCATGAGCTTTCTTGTGCTTTAAATGGTTCATCAATCAGACACCTAGATAATAAGTTATGGCTCCCAGAATTTGACCTATTTTTGGAGTGAGATGCAAATTTCAAAATTTGGCTGGAGGCTGCCAAAAAGGGATATTTATAACCATTTTTGGGAATGCTAGGTGGTAGTAGAGATAAGGGGGAAAATATAGAGTCAAGAAAAGTTAGAAAAACAAAAACCCTAGCTTATTTGGGCTATAGAAGGTAGACGACTCTAGAGCCTAGAGATAGGAAGTTGTAATGTGTTGGAGCCTATGGAGGATTCATCCTCCGATTATATTTGAGCTTATGTAATGTAATTTTTTTTCCAAATCAATAAAATAACATTCCTATTTTTTGTGTACAATTTTTGTTGTTGTGTGTTTTGTCATACCCACATCTGTCATGTGGTCATGACACGATATTCACATGTCATGCCCACATTTGCCATGTGGTCATGACACGGATTATCAAAAAAATTTCCCACCTGACTCTAAAACCCCCTTGCGCGCAACAAGCGTGCTTGGTAGCACATGCACATAATGTGGTTGTGTTCACAACACACGTTAAGTGCATCATGCAAAGACAAGGATGCCAAACACAAAGCTAGATGGTGCGAAACTCCTTTCACAATTCCTATGAGAGTAATAGCAACTAAGGGGGTGTGCGACACCAGAAGTATCGCTAAGAGGGGTGGGTTCCATCCTAGAACCAACCCTAGGATTTCCTAAGAGAAGGTGATACGGTTTCAACCTAAATCGAAACCTAACCCTAGATACAACTATCAACTAAAATCAACATTAAAATAAATCAACCAATATGATAAGGCTAGATACACTGAATAATCATCTAGAACTACTCATGAGAAAGCATGATTTTAGGCCTTTAATTAAAATGTCTAACCATTAAATTAAACTGGCAAGAATAATACTGAAATAAATTAATTAAATAATTTGATCCTAACCTTGAAAAATCTCAACAACATAACGATACTATGGGTAAAATTTTCCTAAAAAAATTTGATAGCATAATGCCGCCATCCTAACTATGAGAGGGATAAAAAAAAACTAAAATAAATTTAACTATAGGTCTTTTACAAAATTTAAAACAATTAAGCAAAGAAATTATCTCTATAGTTCCAACTATAGGTTTTAACATTTAAACAAGAACAATCAAAATATACACTTCAACTATGGCACTTAAATAAATTAAATTACAATTGATAAATACATCACTAAAGTTTCAAACAATAAAATACACACACTAACTCACTAAGATAGGTTAATAAAATAAACAAGGGATTTAAAGTTAAGCATCCCCTAACACGTAGGGCATTACAAAATCCTAGAAAAAGGTTTATAAAAGCCAGAATAATTCATATTTTCTCTCACATATTTGACCTTTGGTTTTATTGGATGTGGGTGGAGAAAGCTGGAATGAAAGGGGAAAATCCCTTCCCCAAGTGGGAAGGTTTTTTTCCCAAGCTTTTAATTGCTAACTATTTTGTTTTGCTTTCAAGTTATTCTATTTTATTTATATATACTAACCTACAAGTTCTATAACTTCTATGATTCAAGTCTCTATTTCATTGCTAACCCACAAGTTTAAATTAGTCTTCTAATATCTTCTATATCCTCCTTACAACTAGATTTTCAGAAATTCTTTATTTCAAAAGTTTATCATAAGGTTTACACAACATTTCCAAAGATCTCCCAAAGAATAATTTATTTTTGTTTCTCAAATAAAATAGATCTCTAGTTTTACAAAGAGGGATATATTCATGCATATGAATATATAAAGTATATGTGTGTGTGTGTGTATAACTAAAGTTTTTATATAACAAGCACTGGAAAAACCCAGATTAAAACTCAAATATACAAAGAACATTATGAACAAAGCACTTTATTTTTTGCAGACTTAGGTTTTATTTTAATGGTTGGGAAGTTATGTTTTGAAAGGGGGGCCGACACAAGTCGATGAACCTATGTAGGTCACCTGCGGCCTGCATAGGTTGCCAACTTATGGAGGCCCAAGGGCAGGGCTCTCATCCCCACAGAGTTAGTGGGATCTATGGGGACATGGTCCCTGACCCCAACATCCATGGGTAGGCGCAGGGGTGGTTAGGCCTCTTCTTGCCATTCTTGGCATACAAAAGATAACGTTGCTTAATTTTTATTTTTCCGCTTTACTAAAACGAAACCCTAAAACATAGTGACCTAGTTTCGATTTCAAAAACAAAGAACTTTTCATTTATAAATATTGCAATAACTTTTTTTATAAAGTAATATATATATATATATATATATATATATATATATATATATAATTTTCATATAAGGATATTAAAAGGACAAAAAAACTCTTTTCTTTTACAATATCACAAACATAGTTTATATATATTTTTTGAAGCAAAATATATATTTCTTGAATCTAAAAGAAATATAAGTTATTTCTGCAACCATTTAGTCACTTATTTTTCTTTTAGTCATTCAAATATAAAAGGGCAATATTGGTACATTTTATTCCTTTCCTCTTACTATTCAAATATAAAAACAATGTAGATACATTTTGTACACTTCTTCAATACAAGTATAGTTGTTACCATTTTTTCACCATAGCTAAAAATTAGCAGAGTTGATGTGACAAGTTCATTTTTAGGGTGAAGGTTAACATTCTTCTATTATGAGTTATTTGCATAGTTATTGTGTTTCAGTATTAATTGTAGTTTAGTTTTCAAAAGAAGAAAAGATTTCAAATCATTCATTGCATTGCAGAACATTCAAGAGAGATAAGTATTTCATTCACCACAATGATTATTCATTTATAAGAGTTGAAATACATAAAAGAATAAGCATTGCATTGAAATAAATAATGACATATCAAATGTCCAACACAAGCCATGGGTTATAACTGAACATATGCAGATATAAAGAAAATATTATGCATCTAGTGATAAGAAAAGAGAGGTCATAGCCATCGTTGCCTTATGGGTTTTCAATCTTTGAAGTTGTCTTCTGTCCTGCTCCTGATCTTCGACATGAACCTGCAAAAATGTGGGAAGGGTCCCATTAGAAGCTGCAGTTATGAGATCCCTATATCCTATCAGAAGAGGCATAACACTTTGTTTAGAATGCATTAATCAATGATCATCATCCACACGTAGAAGGAACTGAGAATGAAACAATCATGGAATTTCATTGTTTTATTCTAATCTGTTTGTTTCATGTGCAAGTATACGATAAGTCATGTAGCTGATTAAAGACCAATCAGCATGTGTTGTAAAATGAGGCTCCCACAAGGGTTGATCCCAGCATGATGCTTCCCCTTAATCTTAGAAGGGATGAATGGAAAAAGAAAATAATCATTATTCACATTTATATGACAAACTGAAGAAATATCAAGAATAATCATATGCATTGGTTTCTGTTTTAGGACAGTCATGGTTACAGTTCAAGAAACGAAATGGAACCATAAAGATGAACCAAACTAAAGGGATAGCATTTAATGCACATGACAGCTGTTATCATTACTTTAGATGGCATTGGAAAAATGACATTCATAGGTATTTCACTTTTATATCTTTCATAGTGTACATCAGAAATTAAGAACATAAAATTACATTTCATCAGTTTAATATCAGAAGTTGCCAATGGACATATCATGCAACAGTGCATAACTATCTACTCATAAAGAAATATCCTAAACAAATATTAGTTTATGCATGATTTGAATAAATTGAAAGTGCAAGTGGACAACCACTAAGGAACAACATATGCTGTCACTTCTCTTTCATATTGGAACAAGGTATATTCATCATATAAGAGATATCATTTTTTAAGCATGAGATGATCTTATATCATGGAGAGACCAAAATGAGTTCTAATAGACAGTACAATAGGAGCAGCCCGTAGAGGAAGAGTATAAATGGAACAGCTAGTCAAGAGAGCATTGCAGATCAACTGAGCATCTTATCATATCAAGCCATGAATAGTAATCAACTTGCACATTTGTATGGTAAAGAAATATTGTCAGGTGTCATTATTCAACAGTGTTATCATGTTTTTGTTTGAGACATCATATATATGCTATAGGCTATGAAACCATCTCAGGGAAGGTGTTGCCATTCAGAATGGCATATGATATTTGTGCCAAGTGTCTTCTTGCAGGAATAATCACATGGAATATGCAGAGTTGGACAACCAAGCAAGTGATAGTCATCAATGATTGAAATGGTATTTACAGAAATGAAATATGTATATATATCTGAATGATAACATGTGCAAAGGAAAACCATTTTCTCTTCTTGATGGTTCAGAACCATACAATTTTTTTTACACTGCCCAAATGAAGGTTTTTCGAACCATGAAAAAAGTATGTTTTTATCAGCAGGTAGATCAAAGTGGAATTGTAAGGTACAGGGAAGAAAATAGAACAATATGCAATGAGTTTTATACAGATATATAGTAATTTCAAGTCATGAAGACATAGAAGTCACAAGCCAGGACAAATGACGAAAATGTGCAAAGATATATCTTGCTATCTGCAGCCCCATGGCCACTAAAATTGATGTGTATATCAAAATTGGAAGCTCAGACTGATAGAAAAGAAGATACCATGACCTCATGAAGAGGGTTTGATATATATTTAACTCAAATACATAGCTATAGGCCATGACTTCTCAAAATGATGCATACAAAAAGAAATGAAACAACTAAATTTTGCTCGAACCCTCCTAGGGTTTCAAAGAAACAAGTGCAATATACATTGGATCTTTGCAGATACATAATTATGAAGAAGGTTTTCGAGCCATAGAAAGGCAAAAACTATGTAGAAGTGATAAGCTACAACCACTGCCAAGGTTTCATTTTTCCCATCAAAACTCATAAACCCACCAAGTTAATACAAGCTACAACAGAATGAGAAAAGTGGCCGTGGGTTTAGAACCCTCTAAATACACAGAATTCCATAAATAAATGAAGGATACAGTGGAAAAAAAGCTTACCTATGTATGAGATCAAAATACAGTGAAGAGAGCCAAAAAGTCTTCTTTCTTTTGCTTCATTTTTCCTTGTCATAAATGCAACCATGGAGGCCATATACAGAAGACAAAATGGCAGTTGAAACAAAGTGACACAGTGTGAACAAATGCAAAACCATCAAAAATAATATACAGGCCATGGCTTTCAAAGCCTTTTTACTCAGAAATTCATCATAAAATGGAAGGAAATGAAGAACAGGGGGTCGCATTTACATTAGAAACCATTTACCTTTCTTTTCCTATGAAGATCTATGGAGGGCGCACTCAGGAACACCAACAAGATGCATTTTTTAGGCTTGAAACCCTAGGGTTTCATTGTCGGCCATAGAGCCCAACTCTAGAAAAGGTGAAGTTGCAAATGATGCGAAAAGATAGGGTGAAGTTTGGTTTTGTTCTTAGGGTTTCATTGAGCCCTAATCGAATTTTGGTATTTTTGTCACATTCTTTTCTTTTTCGGTGACCCAAATTAATACCTTGTGGTATTATGTGTTCCATGCTACCTAGGTCCATGACTTAGTGAGGTTGAGCTATAGCTGCCTAAAAATATTTTCACATGCCTTTGATCTGCTCAAACTATCTTATGATATGACACATGCCCTAGCCTCTTGGAGAAGTTCATGCCATATGCAAACCTTGCATTTTTTTTTATATGAGATAGGTCTATATGACATATGTGCCTTGGAGATCACCAACTCACGTGGAGACAAGCCATCGAGGGTTTTATTTTTTGCAGATATCATATGATCCCTTGATATTATTTTTTATGATTTTTTATTGAAAAATCAAGAATTGTAATTACAAAATGGCAAAATTATAAGCCATAGAGATTTGTTTTCTTTTTGTAAATCAAATTGAATAGGGAATAAAATCAAACTGCCAAGCATTATAAAGTTAGTTTTAAAGAAATCATTTATAAATTGATTATAAAACATAACTATTTTTAGGCAGTTAGAGCTAATAAAACAAATCAAAGATTCTTTTTTGATTTGTTTTATTTAGAGGCAGATATGGACAAAATTTGAGGTTTCATGGGTAGGAGAAAGCAGATTTTTGGTGGGGCAACCTAAGGAATCAATTTGGCATCTTTTATTCTTAGTTTGGTGAGGTTTTTATCAACTTTTCTAAGGATCTTGAAAATGGACTTGGAGGTCTATTTTTAGGAGCTTTTTTCTAGCTTTCAGGGGGAGATTGATTTCAGAGCATAGATGTCAATGATTCACTTCTTTTTCAGAAATTCTAGTCCTAGTTAGAGTTTTATAACATAGAGTAGAGATCAGAGTGCAGAAATATCAAAATCTTCCTCTCATATCGAGAGTGTTGTATTCATTTCATGTACTCATTATTCCTTTAGATATAGAGCAACAATTTTCCTTCATTTTTGCCTCTCTTGTTGCACAACTGATTTGATATTACATTATGATAAGCATTTATCCTCTATTTTTGTCTTGGTTTTGTAATAGGATGTGTAGTTTTTTTCTTAATTCAGGTTGCATGTTGTGTTTAATTAAACCTTCATGCAAAACATTTATGAATTGGGTAAAATAAGAAATGTTGTGAAGATCAGTGCTTTGTGGTCTGATTGTGAGTAAGATCTAATTGTGCATCACCTAGATTACATTTCAGTTATTTATTTTAGCATATCCTTCTATCCCTTTTCCCCTGCAAGTCATTAGATTAGGAAAAAATCATAAGGAGAACTAGCTCACTCTGGAGATTCCCTCTTGAAATAGATCACCCACATCTAGGAGGGTTTCCATGTTTCAACAGGATAGTCAAGCTTGACTTAGCTAGTGGCGCAATCTTGATTGACAACAGTTTTTGGCACGCCCAGTGGGACTCTGAAAGCATTTTTAGAGAAGTTTTTCAATCTTCAAGCTGTTGTTCTGGTATACCTAGCAGTGTTCTAGCCTTCAGAGGCTTCTTAGAAGTATACCTAGTGACTCTAAGTTTGAATCTACTGGTTTTAGTATGATCAAGTGCTGGTATGTTATAAAATTCATCTATCATTCCATTTTCCAGCTTTCATATGAATAAAAATGTCAAATTTTCATAGGCAGTATGAGTATCCACCACCATACTATGAAAATGTTGTCCATAGGGCCCCTTATCAACCATATTAGTTCATTTTTAGAGTCCCTGAGATGGTTTGATAGCCTATAGCATATATATGATGTCTCAAATAAAAGCATGATAACACTGTTGAATAATGACACTTGGCATTATTTATTTACCATACAAATGTGCAAGTTGATTACTATTCATGACTCAATATAATAAGATGTTCAGTTGATCTACAATGCTCTCTTGACTAGTTGTTCCATTTATACACTTCCTCTATAGGTTGCTCCTGTTGTACTGTCTATTAGAACTCATTTTGGTCTCTCCATGATATAAGATCATCTCATGCTTAAAAAATGATAGCTCTTATATGATGAATATACCTTGTTCCAACATGAAAGAGAAGTGATAGCATATGTTGTTCCTTAGTGGATATCCACTTGCACTTTCAATTTATTCAAATCATGCATAAACTAATATTTGTTTCTGATATTTCTTTATGAGCAAACAATTATGCACTGTTGCATGAAACTGATGAAATGTACTTTGATGTTCTTAATTTTTGATGTACACTATGAAAGATATAAAAGTGAAATACCTGTAAATGTCATTTTTCCAATGTCAACTGAAGTAATGATGACAGTTGTCATGTGCATTAAATGTTGTCCCTTTAGTTCGGTTCATCTTTATGGTTCCATTTCATTTCTTGAACTATAACCATGACTATGTCCTGAAACAAAAACCAATGCACATGATTGCTTTTGATATTTCTTTAGTTTGTCATATAAATGTGAATAATGATTCTTTTCTTAGCCAAGTCAAGATTGACTATCTTGTTGAAACAATGGTAGTTCTTCTTTAAATCACAATACATATAAACTCCTTTTTTTTAAATAACAGTATGACTATAATCATTTATTTTCATCTCAATCTAAGTGAACATAACCATATGATATCCTTGCAAGTATTAACCAATAGAGAGTAGGGAGAGAGAGGGATATTTACAATTTATGCAATAATATTTTTCATAATGACAACAAAGTAGCAAAACTATGTTTTCATAAACATTATTTACAAAATGAAGTATACACATTTACAAGGAACCAATACAACTATAGAAATATTTCAAGAGAGAGGTTTACCATCTCTCTTTCACCCAACCCTTACAAGGCTCAATAGAGCCAAGGCCTTTAATTTGCCTTAGAATTATTACAACTCAAACTTGAAACACACTTATTTTTTTACAAGCCCACATAGAGCAAGGCCTTTCACATGGCCATACAAACCACTAACTCAACAACTCCATAGGAGCTCACAAAGGACATATCTCCATCCTTGTCTCATCCACCTACTTGAAAACCTACAATACACAAAATAAGGTTCCAAATACCAAGGGATTTCTCACCTCCCATCCTAGGCTTGCTAGCAAGCCACCTTGAGCTAGGAGGCCCACTAGGCTACCAAGGTTTTACACAAACACAATAAGAAAGGCACTCATCACAAACACACCAACACCCATCCAAGGGATACACACACAACCCTTTTATTGCCAAAATGGTGAAGGGGGAGATTGAGCTACTATCCAACTATAGAGTTATGAAAGCCAAGCCAGTACATGGCACATTCTTACCAAAACCAAGCCATCACATGGCATATTCTTACACAACTTCATATCACAAAACCAACAACTCCAAGTACTCAAAAACCTTCCAAAAACTTCCACAACTCTTTCCAAAAAAAACTTCCACAACTCCTTCCAAGGCCAACACATGTATCCATAACCATATTAGGCCAAAGCCTTTCCAAAACCATAAGAAACAAGATCATAATGGAGGTGCTTCAAATCTCAAACCTCTAACATGAAATACCTCTTCTAAGAGAGTTGATGTCTACAACCCATTTCCCAACAAGAACAACATAAACAACACTCACAAACATGAATCAAGAACTAAATGCAACAACACACAAAAAACTAAGGAAAGTGTTGATGTGTAAATTCGTGCAGGTTCAAACACCAACATGGGAAGTTTCAAGAATGTGAGACTTGATACTTGAAACAACCTCCAGATTTTAAAGAAGCTGGCTCTCCATATTTTCAATGGGGTTTCAAGTAAAGGGGAGGGGAAGAAACAAGATTACAAATCCAATAAGTAAAATCTAGACATATGGCGATGCACCTGAATTAAATATATTTCCCTAATGAGCACAATGAACAGATTCTTGAGATTCAACTATATTAAAGAGCAAATGTTGTATGATTAATATAGACAGATTGCAAATAAATTAAAAGATCAAAGGCTAAACTCAGAAGATTTATGAAAAGACATAGATAATATCACCAATAGCACAGAACATAGCTTCTTACATTAACAATTCAACAAATACAAAAGGCACAGTAACATGCACAGGTATATCAACTTTTTTATCAGAAATAGCTAGACTAAGGCAAAATGATACAATCTAGTCACAACAAGATCTCTGAAATTTCTAATCAATTCTCTATATATTAATTACAATATCTCCCTATATATATAGCCACAAAATTTGGCTCAAGACCACTTGTAACCACCAAGAATCTCCAATGGTATCAATAGAACTGGAATTAACTGAAACTTGACCTGACACTAAGATTTCTCTAAATCTGCAACCGTCTTTCCCTTTTCGCTCATTAGCTGAGAGACAAAATATGTGGCACACCAAAGGAAGTTCAGTTGAGACACATGGTAGCACTCGCTGGCTCTAAAACTTCAAAAATATTCCACACGGTAACATGTGCTGAATTCTTTACTTCTATTCATAAAAAAATGCAACATACACAAAAGTGACACCTGTCGCCATCTGCCACATCTTCTGCTAAATATGTAGCAACACTCAATAAACCAACCTAGGACACATGGCAACTTCTTCCATAGTGAGGGCCCTCCCTTTTTTGTTTTAGAAACCCCGCAGTAATGACACTTGACAGTTTTCGCATAATTCTTAGAAAATGTGGCTATTATTACAAGGGACCCACCATATACGTATCTATGCCTTTACAACCAAAATAGGTGACATGTGGTAGCATCCGCTTAAAGCAGCAATAATCACATGGCACCCTCCGCTCATTTCTTACCTTTATCAACAGAGTCTTTTGAAGCCCTGTGAAGGTGACACTTGGTAGTCTCCGTTTAAACTTGAAACTTTTAGAAACAACTATGTGGCGATCTCTGCCAATATTAATGATAGACTTAGGGCACACAACTGAGAGGGGAGGTGAATCAGTTGTGCAAAACTTTCTCCAATTTACACACTTAAATCTTCTTGGTGATTAGTAGTATATTAGACATGAAACATAATGCATTCAAATCAAAAGTAGAAACTCATCAACACATAAGACACCAAGATTTTGATGTGGAAAACCTAGTTAAGGGAAAAACCATGGGGTGATTAACCCAAGAATGTATTTTCTATTAGAAGAATAGAAAGAACAAAATGGCACATGCCAATTAGGGCTCACTACCTGAGCACAGTGCTCACAAGAGGCTCACTGCCTACAAGAGACACACTATCTACAAAGAAATAAGTATCACATACATGAATTGGAAAGTAGCATCTTCACCATGCTTGAATCAGTTCCATTAAGCTCAATACATCTACTCTACCTTTCACTCTCCTCTTCACTACCACACTTTCATCTCCACTAGACACACTTTGGAATGACTTCACAATCCCTTATTTATACAAGGCATCGACTTAGGAGCAATCATTTAATTCAAAAAACACCTACAAGAACATCTGCAAGACGTGTAATACATCCAGTCAGCCAGTCTCAAGAAGAACACCAATATCTGGTGGTTATTTTTCAAATGTAAACTCTAGCTTCAATGCGGACCACCAACATGAACTGGAAATGATCCAACGATCATCATAACCTTCCCTGAATCACCAGGAACATCTGCACTTCATCTGCCTACTAGAATTTTTTTCTCCTTCATTCGGAGCTTCAAGAACATAGTCTGTCATCACTATCACAAAGGAATAGGCTCTTCCAGACCTTCAAACCACAAACCAATCTAGTTGACACTTCACAGGGACGTCCTCAACACTCCCTCAAATCCGCAGAATAGGATAATGCAATTCTAGATCTCACCAGACCTATCTGTGTCACTCTGTCACCTCTGAACACCTACTGGAACTGATTCTACTTGAGCGACCATAACTTCTTCAGATCTTCATGCGGACCTATGAAAACTTGACTGGATAATTTCAATACTTATGTCTACAAACCCTTTAAACCGTATCGTCTGATCCTTAACCTATTGTGAACTTTTACCTTCTTGTCATCACTATTCTTCACTGTTCCTGATTGAGACTAATTTTCTCAATATCCTCAGCATATAGCTTATCCAATCCTTCTTATTAATGCAACATGAGTATGTTGACATCAATGACAACACCGGTTAGACCCATACTTGTAACAATCTCCCCTTTGTCATTGATGGCAACATATGATGTGAAAAACCATCAAGACAAGAACTTCTCCTTACTATCACAACTCCCCCTATCAGCAACAACTATTCACATGTCTTCTCTTCCTTTACTACTCCCCCTTTGATCAAAAACCACTTGCTTTTCACATGTCTTCTCTCCCCCTTTGACATCAATGGCAAAGGGCTCATACTTGCAACTCCATCACTTTAGAACATACCAGCTGCTCCCCCTGAGTAGTAGCTCCCCATCATCAATCTAGAATACCAGATATGACTGTTATATCCACCGGACTTATGCACATTAGTGCATCCTAGTTCATCACTGGAGGGCCAATAACCCCTAACTTCTCCCTGAGATACTCAAAAGAGTCCTTGGGAAGAGGTTTAGAAAGATATCTGCAATCTAATCCTTGGAGGGCACAAACTCTAGTCTGACTTCATCCTTGTTCACTTGCTCTCTCAGAAAGTGAAACTTGATAGATATATGCTTAGTCTTAGAATGCAACACTGGATTCTTAGAAATATTTATTGTGCTTGAATTATGACAGAAGATTGTGATAGGCTCCTCATACTCTACTTTAATATCTCTTAGCATCTGCTTCATCCACAAAACTTGACTGCAACTACCTACTACTGCAATGTTTTCTACTTCAGTTGTAGACAAAGATATTGCCTCTTGTTTCTTGCTTAGCCAAGAAACCAATCTCTTTCCCAAAAAGAATGCTCCACCACTGGTACTCTTTCGGTGATCCACATCCCCTACCCAATCTGCATCTGTCTATGCATGAAGAGAGAAATCATGATCTCTAGGATACCACAAACCATACTCAACTGTCCCTTTTAGATATCTAAAAACCCTCTTGATTTCCATGACATGAGATTCTCTAGAATCAGCCTAGAATCTAGCAACTAGACCAACAACCTGCATTATATCTGGTCTAGTTTGAGTGAGATACAACAATCCTCCAATCATTGATCTATAGTTTGTCTGGTCTATCTTAGGAGAGTCATCATCTTTGCTCAACTTACATCCGGTTGCTATGGGAGTATTCATTGGCTTTGAATCTTCCATCCCAAATTTCCTCAACAATTCTTTCACATATTTGGTCTGAGAAATAAAGATTCCTTTCTTTGTTTGAGTAATTTGCAGACCCAAGAAGAAATTCATTTCACCAAGCATAGACATCTCAAACTCACTTTTCATTTGATTTGCAAAAGTTTTACACATACTATCTCTTCCTCCAAAGATGATATCATCAACAAATACTTCAACAATCAAGATGTTTTCATGATCAATTTTGAAATAAAAGTTACTATTAGTAGTACCTTTGTTGAAACCAGTCTTCAAAAGATGCTTATCCAATCTTTCATACAAAGCTCTTGGGGCTTGCTTTAATCCATAAAGTGTCTTCTTCAATTTGCAGACCATATCACCATGATCAGACAACTGAAATCCATCCGGTTGCTCTATATACACTTCTTCCAAGTCACCGTTTAGAAAGGCAGACTTGACATCCATCTGATATACTTTGAAATCCTTGAAGGTAACAAAGGCAAGAAATAATCTGACTGCTTCAATTCTTGCTATTGGAGAAAAAGTTTTTTCAACATCAATTCCTTCTATTTGAGAGTAGCCCTTGCAGACCAATCTGGCTTTATTTTTGATTACTTCACCAACTTCATTTAGTTTGTTCTGGAAGACCCATTTGGTTCCAATCACATTCTTATTTCTAGGTCTAGGAACAAGATCCAAAGTGTGATTTTTCTTTATTTGCACTAGCTCTTCCTCCATTGCTTTAGTCCAGTTTTCATCGTTGGAAGCTTCATTCATTGTCTTAGGTTCAATCTTTGAAATCAAACAATACTCTTCTAAATCTTGAGCAATTCTCCTTCTTGTTAGAACTCCTTTGCTTTTATCACCTATGATATGATCTTCAGAGTGGTTCAGTGTTACATACCTAGGAACTTTGGGAGTTTCCTGCACTTCTAATTCTTGATCAAGCTCATTATGATTCATCTCTTCTCCCTGAATTACCGGATTTGTTTGATTCTGAGTACCAAAATGAGTTTAGGCTCCTTGAATCAGAACACCATTCTGATCATCATCATCATATTCATAAAACCTTGAAGGTTTCTCAATTCCTTCATCAACCTTCACATTTGTACTTTCTATCATCTTTCTCAGTCTCTTATTGTAACACCGGTATGCTTTGCTTTGAGTGGAGTAACCCAAGAAGATTCCTTCATCACTTCTAGCATCAAACTTTCCTAGATCTTCATCTCTTTTAATGTAACATTTGCTACTGAAAACTCTAAAATACCTTATAGTAGGAGTGATGCCAAACCAAAGTTCATAAGGAGTCTTACCAGTATTGCTTCTGATTTTAACTCGATTGAGAGTATAGACTACAGTGCTGATAGCTTCTCTCCAATAGATATGAGGAACATTAGCTTCCATCATCATGGTTCTAGAAGCTTCCTATATGGTCCAGTTCTTTCTTTCCAATACTCCATTCTGCTGTGGAGTTCTAGGAGCAGACAACTGTCTCTTTATTCCGTGTTTCTCACAGTACTCTATAAACTCACCGGATGTGAATTCTCCACCTCTATCAGACCTCAGACATTTCAACTTCAATCCGGTTTCATTCTCTACCATAGCCTTGAATATTTTGAATTTCTCAAAAGCTTCTGATTTCTCTTTCAGAAAAGTTACCCACATCATCCGGGAATAGTCATCTATTAGCAGTATGAAGTATCTATCACCTTGAATAGTCCTAGTTCTTGCCAGACCACAAAGATCAGTGTGAACTAAGTCCAATAATCTAGTAGAAGACAGTTCCTTACTTTTGAATGTGACTCTGCTCATCTTACCCAACTGACATTCCTTGCACAAGCTATTAGTAAGTTTCACCAATTTTGGAAGAACTCTTACAGCCTGAGTATTGCTTATCTTGATGATATTATCAAAATTCACATGACACATCCTTCTATGCCATAACCAACTCTGATCAACTTGAACAAATAAGCAACTTTTACCGGTACCAACCAAGTGGAAGATATTACCCTTAGTTTGAGCACCGGATGCAATCTCTTTTCTGTAAATTTTAAAGATTTTGCATTTTCTGTCCTTGAATCAGAGATCATACCCTTTGTCCACCAACTGTCCAACACTGAGAAGATTGTGCTTCAAACCTTCAACATATAGTACATAACCAATTTTGTTTCTTTCATCAAAAGAAATAGTTCCTCTTCCTTTGATTCTACCAGTAGAATTGTCACCAAACTTCACCACTCCTCCTTCATACCTTTCCAAATCTATGAACTTATTTTTGTCACCTATCATATGGTGAGAGCAACCACTGTCAATGACCCAATCATCCTTTTCTTCAACTTGGGCAACTAGAGCTCTTTCTACAACTTTATGATTGATAGATACAGAGGATATTGGTTCTTCTTCCTTGATGGCAATAAACACCCATTCATTTCCTGATTTGTTTCCAGTCTCCGATTCATCATCTGTTACTCCTTCATTATCATCTTCTTCATGAACATAGTAACAATTCTTTTGGAACCTTGATCTAATAGGACTTGGCTTTGAAAACCTTTCCAGACATCTTGAGGCAAAATGACCAATCTTATTGCAGTTAAAGCACTTAAAAGGCAATTTTCCTTCATACTTACTAGATCCTCTTGGCAGTCTCTTTGCAATGAAGGCTTCAAGTTGAGTAGTTTCTACTTCTTCTTCTTCCAGGTCTTTTCTTTCTTTTTCATACCATGACAGTTTCCTTGATGAGTTCTCTCCCATATCAAATCTTTGTTTACCTTTCACAGAGGCACTGGCTTTGAATGCAGATTTAGTCTTGGGGGGATCATCTCCAAACTCGGTCATTTCAAATGTAGCTAGTTTGCCAGCCAATTGGTCTCTTGTGACAGTTGTATGGGCTCTGAATTCATCAATGGTAGCAACCTTGATTTTGTAAGAGGCATGGAGGGATCTGAGAATTTTGCCAACAATCTCATTTTCATCCAAGACTCCACCATCATTTCTAATTCCATAAACCAGCTCATTTACTTGTGGCATAAAAGTAGTAATATTTTCATCATCTCTCATCTTCAGTTTTTCAAATTTCCCTTTTAGGCTCTGTAACCTTGCACATTTAACATACTGGTCTCCTTCATGCAAAAGTTCCAGTTTATTCCAAATCTCAAAAGCAGTTGGTAGGTCAATAACATTTGAGAGCTCTAAGTCAGATAATGCACTTATAAGAGCCTCTTTGGTCTGCAGATTGTTTTCAGCATCTGTGATTTCATTTAGGGTTGTCAGACCACCCTGTGGAGGTACATACGCTTTTGTAACCATGGACCAGTATGCCATCCCCATACACTGCAAGTGACATTTCATGCGACCTTTCCAAAGAGCAAAGTTGGTTCCATCAAACTTCAAACTATCCTTCTTGTAAGACGACATCCCGGATCTCCTCAAGCGGTTAAGTTCTTTTTAGAGGAACTTGGCTCTAATGCCAATTGATAGATTTAGGGCACACAACTGAGAGGGGGGGTGAATCAGTTGTGCAAAACTTTCTCTAATTTACACACTTAAATCTTCTTGGTGATTAGTAGTATATTAGACATGAAACATAATGCATTCAAATCAAAAGCAGAAACTCGTCAACACATAAGACACCAAGATTTTGATGTGGAAAACCCAGTTAAGGGAAAAACCACAGGGTGATTAACCCAAGAATGTATTCTCTGTTAGAAAAATAGAAAGAACAAAATGGCACATGCCAATTAGGGCTCACTGCCCGAGCACACTACTCACAAGAGGCTCACTGTCTACAAGAGACACATTGTCTACAAAGAATTAAGTATCACATACATGAATTGGAAAGTAGCGTCTTCACCATGCTTGAATCAATTCCATTAAGCTCAATACATCTGCTTTGTCTTTTGCTCTCCTCTTTGCTACCACACTTTCAGCTCCACAATACACACTTTGGAATGACTTCACAATCCCTTATTTATACAAGGCATCGACTTAGGAACAATCATCTAATTCGGCAAACACCTACAAGAGCATCCGCAAGACGTGTAATACATCTGGTCAGCCAGTCTCAAGAAGAACACCAATATCCGGTGGTTATTCTTCAAATGCAAACTCTATCTTCAATGCGGACCACCAACATGAACTAAAAATGATCCAACGATCATCATAACCTTCCCTGAATCACCAGGAACATCCACACTTCATCTGCCTACTGGAATTCTTTTCTCCTTCATCTGGAGCTTCAAAAACACAGTTTGTCATCACTGTCACAAAGGAATAGGCTTTTTCGGACCTTCAAACTATGAACCAATCTAGTTGACACTTCACAGGGATGTCCTCAACACTCCCTCAAATCTGTAGAATGGGATAATGCAATTCCAGATCTCACCAGCCCTATCTATGTCACTCTGTCACCTTTGAACACTTGCCAAAACTGGTTCTACTTGAGTGACCATAACTTCTTCAAATCTTCATACGGACCTCTAAAAACTTGACAGAATCTCAAGACTTATGTCTACAAACCCTTTAAACCACATCCTCTGATCCTCAACCTATTGTGGACTTTTACCTTCTTGTCATTAGTGTTCTTCACTGTTCTTGATTGAGACTAATTTTCTCAATATCCTCAGCACACAGCTTATCCAATCCTTGTCATTAATGGAACATGAGTATGTTGACATCAATCACAACATTTGTTAGATCCATACTTGTAACAATTAAAATGAACATAACCTACACTTCCATGACCAACATGTGGTGCACTCCATTGCTAGGATACTGCCGTAATATCCAAGGCCCACCATATATACATTGACAATTTTTAAACAAAAAGGAACCTGCGGCGAATGACACGTGGGTCATTCCACATTTGGGAAAGAACTTTGCATAAAAGAAGAAAGGATAGGCAGTATCTTCGACACCTTCATAATGTGGAAGCGACAAAAATAGTAGAAATTGAGGATGCGACCAACAGAAAAAAATTAAAATGTAGAGTTGAGCTCTACAGTTCTTGGCAATCACAAGGACCTCTGCCCCTGCCCAGAGAGAACTCTAGAATCTTCAAAACTTCAAAATTGCATCTCCAAATATAAAACTTAGAGCTTTTGTAATGTAGTCCGATACATAGACCACTCAGAATCCGACAACCCCTGTTTATTTTGCAAATCTTGAAATGCAAAATCCAAACCTATAATGTCCTTATGAGAGAAGGACTGTAAACTCTGAATCATAGCGTGCAATTGGAACTTGAGGCGAGCCATAGGAACAAGAACTACCTCTACTTCATTGACACTAGAAGAATCATTCAGACCCTGAAAGATAGTCTGATCATTTTTCTTTGTGAGTAGAAGAGCCTTAATTGCATTAGTCATCAATACAGTACTGTTATCAGGAAAAGTGGATGGAAACCCTAGTTGAACTAGTTCTTCAATGTGCCTCTTCATGTCCTTGACACCCTCCTTCACCAAATCAAGTAATGCCTTACAATTTGTTGTAGCAGAGTTGTAGCTCAATACCTCATTCACCTTCTTAGCAGAAACCATTCTATCATTAACTCCCACTGTAGACAAAGTTTCATCTGTTGTATCATACAACTTCTACAATAGAAGTTCAGAATTAGCCAACCTCAAAGAAATGATAGACAGTGTTGCCTCAACTGAGGACTCAACTTTTTCACACAATTGCTGATCATTTAGCAAGAAGGTAAGAGAAGGCTTAAGCTTCACTATCTCCCCTTCAATTCTCTTCCATGTAGACACATACAATTCCTTTACCAGATTCAAGACTCCTGCATTCTGGGACCTTTGTGCTAACTCAATGGTCAGCTGCTTTGTCTTTTCTTGCTCAGCTCTGAAATGAGCTTGATTTGCACAACTTAGATTTTTCTCTTTTGTTAGATTTTGCTGCAACTGATTTGCTTCCTGGAGCTTGTCTTGATATTTCTTTTTTGTGAGAGACTTTTCCTATCTCAATGAAGCAACAACAACCTTTTCCTATGCTACCTCATTCTTTAAGGTAGCAACCTGAGCTTGTAATGCTTGATGTATCTACAAGGACATTGTGGCTTGAAGATCTTTGTTCAAAGTGTCAATCTCTTTTACCTTGGCTTGTATCTCCTATGTTAAGCTACTATTATTGGCCTTTTCTTGTGTCAAATCAACTTCAAATTTTTGCAGTCTCTTGGACATATTCAAATAGTCAATGGTAACTATTGAAACAATTTCATTCATTAACTCTACCCTATCCTGAGGCCTAAAATGAGTTAGGTCCATAGCCACTACATTCATTGTGTAATCCTGAGGCTGCATCTATTCTACAGGTTTGACCACATTTGGGGCTAGATGCGTAACAATCAAGGATTGTTGGCTAGGATCAAACAATGATCTCATATGTGGGATAGGAGGGCTCTTTTTCTCTTTCTTTCTTTTCTTTTCCATTTTGGTCTCTCTGGCCTTCTTTGTTAAGTTAGCCTAGGCTTGAAATGTGGGGGGTGACACAATGTATCCTCCAGCAAATGGATAGCCTTGAGGTAAACCATAGGGGATGGAAGTCATTTGCTGGGTCGGGTCAAAATGGGACAAAGCCCGCTTGGGCATGGATGGGGAAAAGGGAGGAAGTGATGTAACTTGTGAAGTCATGGCTAAAGAATTGGTAGAAGGGGCTAGAGATTGCAATGGCGTAGTAGAGGTGGTGGGAAGCATGAAAGCATGAGTCATTTGGGCAGCCACCACTGTCTGAGAAGAAACCAAAGGAGAAGGAAAGGGAAGAGAAACACTTATTTGAGCTGCTACTATGCTAATTGGAACTTGTTGTAGTTGGGTCGCCACTGCTTCTCCTTTTTTTATATCCTCTTCCTAAAATCCCAATTTGCACCTTTTTGAAGGCCTACCCTCTGTATCTTTTGGGTCTTCTTCTTTTTCTATGTTAATGAAAGCTTGTTGCAAATGTGCCACTTTGAGACCCCCAGATGTCAAAGCTATTTGGGTCCCACAAGATGGCGATGAGACAATTTCTTTTTATTTCTCAAGGGTACTTAGAGATGGAGGCCATGGGGCTCTAAGTGTTGTAGATGATGCTTTCCCTATTTCTTGAATTTCCTGGACCTCCTTTTTTCCTACCTCTGCTTATTGAGAACTCCTTCCAGAATATTACTTGTATCTGGGCTTGAAACTGGAGATGGATGCCACTCATCCCAAATTGACTCCCACGTCTCGTTGGTCTCAACATTCCCAAATGTGTGAGTGAATTCAGAGATTTCTTTTCTATATTTCCAGTAAGCCTCTATTTTCTCTGTTCTCCATTCCTTATTTTTCATAGTTTTTTTCAGACTTGGGGTCATCTTAATTTTGGGGTCAAACTCTCACTTTTTCACATAAAATGTTTCCCAGGCCCTGGGGCTCTCATACGGCAGGTCACTCAATTCATCATAGAATGTAGGGCCATCTTGTTTTGGAGATCTCCTATCCTCCCAGAATGGGCATCCCTCATGAATGAATTTAGCATAAACCTTATAACTAATAATCCAAGAAGCCAAGAAACTGTCTGGGTCATAATTCCATTTATCTTCAACAACTAAGAAACCATAAGCTACCAACTTCATTAACAAAAGGTTCTCAGATTCTCTCCTCTCGATCCTCAACTTATCATCTCTAGCCCAGGGCACATCATACATCTTCTTCTTCTTCTTCCTTTTGTACCAAAAATTGTTATCAATGATAGAGATTTGTCAGGCAACCTCTAGAAATATTACCTGAGGACTTAAAACCTTTGGGAGCAGAAAAGGCTCTCCAACATAGCCATGGACTCTAAGAATAGTTGTACGAGCTCTAAAGAAATAGTCACAAGGTATTGGTGAATTGGCCAGAAAATCCCTTGAGACTTGGTGTCAATCTATTTTCTACAATCTCAGACCCTAAACGCTGAAAAATGGGAGCTACAAGATATTCTACAAATTTGTAGGGATCTAAGGTGTCTGAAAGAATATGCATCTAGGAAGACACAGGGATTGTCCTATTGCTACTAGACTTAGGGTCATACATATTTAAAGGTATTTGGAAGATGCTGAAATTATGATACAATATTAGATGGAAGAAGAATGCAGAGTACCTAAAAACCTGATTTTGAGAAAAGTTGGCGAGCTGATCCGCCATGTCTTGAAAAAGTTACTCTAAAAAATCTAGATGGTACTCTTGAGACTTATCAACAGTCTTTAGTCTGAAAATTACTGCAAGTTGCTAGTTGTGCATTGTCGAATCATCATATTGGTTGAAGATAAAGGACAGCATGGCCAGAGCATCTTGGACGTCAGGAGTGAATTGATGGCAGCCTGTGAGCAACGTTGGCAATTGCGTATTGTTCTCATTCAATCGCATCTTAGTGTTCAAAAATTTTACTTATTGTGAACATTTCCCTAGGTAGACTGTAACTTTTGAATTGTAGGAAATGTGGTTGTCTTGTCATGTTGCAGAGCCAGCATGTCACAAATTGCCTTTGGAGCTATTTTAACCACAAAGGAGCTATGCTGAATAGTAAGAGTTGGATAATGAAATGTTTCCGCACACAGATCAACCAATTCTAGGTATGGGTGAACTCTAGGGACTAGAAACTATGCCAATTGTGATGTCCAGACCCTCATACTGAAAGTCTCTGATTGCCCCTTCTGTGCTCAGAGAAGGCATCTCTGATGAGCTCCCTCCCACAAACCTTTTATGTTCTTTTGCATGCAAGTGTCAAAGATGCCATCTGCATAATCTATTACTTAGGAAGAATCAGTAGTCACTCCAGTCTCTGGCACTCTCGTTCTTGGATATTTTGCCCTTGGTTGAGCTAGGGCAGATGCATACAACTTGCTCCTCAACAATTTATCAGTTTGTTCGAAAAACCCTAGCCCCTCCTATGGTGACTGTGGCTAAGACATTCTTGTGACTCTACTATAACCTTAGAAACTCTTGGTGTAGAAAGCAAATTAGTAACCTAAAAACAAAGCTCGCTAGACAGAAATGCAGGCAAGGAAGGAAACTTTTAACACAAACAAAGCTCAAAGAAAACAAGATAGACACCAGCAAACACAACACTAAAAAGGGGCTCAAAACTTAGTTAACAAGGAGTAAGATAACATTTATGACCCATTGTGTCTTATTAATGGCATTAGTGTTCAAAACGATGGCTAACAAATCATTTTAAACCTGCATGGGACGGTGTGTCAGATCCACATTGAAAGCGAAGATTTACTTAAAATGATTAGGGACTTTCTTGGTATTTAAGGAAACACCTAATGGCCTTGATAAATGCAACTACTAATGAAAAGGACCTATGTGCTGTGGACACGTGTTCTCGAACACTTATTCAAAAGGGAGAAAGTGGAAAAGCAAGACAAAAGTAGGAAAAACAATAAAACCACCTAACTAACTATGATACATGATGAGTTTCAAGACTTAGGTGAAATGTTTCAAGAAGATCCCATTTATCAGAATCTCTTCAGGCTCTCCGTCCATAGTCTCAAGCTCAAATGCTTTCTATTTCTTACAAGAATGGATCCTAAAGGGACCTGTCCACAATGAATCAAACTTATTTGGTTGGCCTAGTTTTGTAGCTCTTTCATCCCATTTTAGTACCAATGAACTAATTTCAAATTTTAGACGAGAGGTTTTTCCGTCAAACCAATTCTTCACATTCTATTGATGTTTCATCAATGACTCATGGGCCTTTTCTCGCTTCTCTTGAACCTCTAGCAACTCAGTGAGTCTAACTTGCATCGAGCCATTTTTCTTCAATTTCCAACTGTAAGGCACGAATCTCAATATTTATTGGCATCACTGCATGTCTACCATAGACTAACTCATAGGGAGACATTTTAGTCACTTGCTTTGGTGTGATTCTATCAGCCCATAGTGTTGTGTTAAGAGATTTGTGCCAGTCTCTTTATGATCAGTTCCCATTCTTTTTATGAGTCTATTCAGGTTCTTATTGGTAGACTCTACTAAACCATTACCTTGTGGATAGTAATTTGATGAAGTCTTCCAATATATACCATTTTTAATGCGAACTCTGATAGTCTAGTCCTTAAGAATGCCTTGGCATTATCTGATATAATGGTACATGGAGGGCCAAAATAGGTAACTATTCCTTCAAGGAAATCTAAAATTACCTTTTTTGTAGCTTCCTTAAGTGGTACTGCTTCACTCCACCTTGTAAAGTAATCACTTAGTAAGGATCCACTTGTATCCCATATTAGACACTAGATTGATCATGCCAATAAAATCTAAACCCCACTGAGTAAAGGGTTCTTCTACTATTATAGGACTTAAAGGCAATGCAAAATTTCTTCATCTCCCAGTATAAAACTAACAGGCTTGACATTCCTTCACCACCTGATAGTAATTTGCAAAAAGTGTTGGCCAATAATAGTCAGCTTGTGTGACTTTAATTGCAGTAGTCCTTGTTGAAAAATGACCCCCTGAGTTTCCATGATGGAATTCATGCAATATCCTTTGAGGTTCATCTCTCTCTACATACCTTAGTAATATTCCATCAATATTCTTTCTAAATAAAAAATGATCAATCAATAAAAAATGAACTTCCTGTTGCCTATAGTATTGTTGATGATTATTTTTACACATTCATAACAAAAGTTAAAATTCACAAAAAGAACCTAACTGTCTTGAAAGATATGAAGAAATCAATTAAGATTGCTTAATCCCAAGTTTCTGTATGGTCAGGTCTTAACCTTGTGGATAATTCAGTAGGTTAATGTGAAACTGTAATATGCAAGGGACCTTACGTGATTTAAGGTGTTTTATGATTGACTGGACTCTAATTATGCAAAATATCACAAATATCAACATTTTATTCATTCCTTTGCATAAATTTGTTACTGTATCACAAAGCTTTATATGATTTATATTAACACAAGATTTCCTTTCAAATATTATGAAAACTGTCAAATATCAACTCAGTTGTTCATGTTTCCTTCAAATATCAGACAATCTCCTTTAAATCTTTGCATTTAAGCTAAGTATTTCAAATGGTTTGGGAAAAGTTAGAGAAATCTAAATTAAACTTCATTCTGCTATAGGATCTAAATGTTTTGTTATGCACATTATAAGAAATACATCAAATTCAATTAAATCCACATACTAAACCTTTGAAAGTGAATGCCCTGAGTATTTTCATGAACATACATTAAAGATTGCAATCTTTAAGAGATATTATCTCAAATACAAAGAGCCAGAAGACACTCTGAATATAGATGCAGAATTCTAGATTCATTTGTATTTAAAACACACAATCATATATGATTTACAATGTATGAATGACTCTTAGCTTCATTAATCAACTTACAAAAAACTTACAATGCTTTACAGATACAGTAAGGAAGCTAGATGTTCCATGCATTCCTTATTGCAGACACAGGCGACCTCCTTCTATTCTAAGCTACAAGGTCCCTCTATTCAAAATGCTAAGATAAATTACAACTTCTAGCTCTTTTCTACAAATCCCTATGTGACCCATTATAGAGTAAAGGGGCTCAATATATAGATTTGATTACGGTTTCAAAACCCTAGTCAATCAACGGTCCATATTGCAAGTGTAGTATTGACGGTGGAGAACAAATCCTGCCAAAAATCTCTGAGAAGCATACCTATACTAAGCGTAAAGATCCCTCTTGGAAACCCTAACAATCATCAAAATATCTTCTGTTACTCTTTTAATAATGTTTCCTTCCACTTGCATTTTTCCTCTCATTGAAAGCCTTTACTCCCCTCGCTTCTTTTGTGATCCGATCCACTCCTCATGATGACATCGCCATTAAAGCTCCATGCTCCATATATCTGCAAACCTGCCAATAGACACAAAGATGGATTATAAAATATTCACGTTGCTTTCGCCAATTTATACCTTGTCAGAATGTTAGATGGGTACTACCTACAACAATTAATGCACCCAAGTTCAGCCTTCCACTGTAATGTTGGCACTTTTAAACCCTTTTTTACCACTAGTCAATTCTGTATATATACCCTTTTGTAGGCTTTGTTTGTATTTCTTTTGCTTTGTATCGTGTTCTGTATGTCTCACTATCGGCATAACTCTCTTCTGTTGGGTTGATCCACAAACTTCTTGCCAATCACATATGTCTGACCGATGCAATTCTTACCGGCTAGTATATCTTCCTCATCGGCATAACTTACTTCAGTCGGTATGATCTAAAAAACTTTCACCGATGATACATATCTGTTTGATGCAATTCTTTATTAGCTTGCATTTCCTTCACCATCGGCGTAACTCACTTGGTCAAGGCAATCTAAAAAACTCACTCCGACCACACATATTTGTCTGATGCAACTCTTTATCAGCTTGCATTTCCTTCACCATTGGCATAACTCACTTGGTTGGGACAATCTAAAAAAATCACTTCAACCACACATATTTGCCCGATGCTCTTTATATTGGTGAGAGTACCAGTGATTCTTGCCAAAAACTATCTATCACCGAGAGGCGTAAGATTGGTATGATCTACAAAATTTTTTCCAACAGGCTTACTCATGCCGATGAGTGGTGGAGCCCACATTACCATTCACTTGTATCTTTGTAATACATACAACACTTGTATCCAAAACCCTTATATACAAGCCTAATATACATACAACATTCTTTGTATGTCCTTTTAGACTTCAACTTTTATAAACCACAGTATGTATCCCCTTTCGACTCTAACTTGTATATACCGAAATGCATCTTTTCGATATAAATTGAGTCCCGATGCATCAATTATATCAGATTTAAATCTCTCCCGAGTTCCGCCCTGTATGTATACCACAATGTATAACCCAAAACATACCTACAAAGCGGAAACATACAACAATTACTCTTTACTTTATAAACATTTTGATTCCATGACATGTATAACCCTTTGTATATATCGTTGTATGTTTTTCCTTCGCTAAACATACAAACATAAAATACATTCAACGAACTCGACCGAATATATATATAAACCTTGAACTGTTTCGAGCCCGACTTGTATGTACCAAAATAAAATGTTAGCCAAATGCATACAAGTAAACAATGCATAAAAACCCGATGACTTCTTTTGCGACTTATGCAACGACCTGATATACAAAGGACTTTATATATGAGTGACTTTGTATGTAAACGACTTTGTATATGAAACCCGATATACAAATGACCTTGCATATGCAACATACAAACCCTCCCATTGTACATTTTACCAAAACACTCATAACTTGAAAAATATTGTGAATTTAAACATGGTTCAAAAAGCAACCCTCACTCATTTTTGACAAGGAATTCACCCATATTCAGCTCTGGTACTTAATGCCATTTTTTCTTTGTTTTCAACAAGGTTTGTAACTTTCAATCTCTTTTTTCCCTTTTACCACCCAACAAACCCACACAAACAAAACAAAAGCCACAGCCACAGTAGGGGTCCTCATTTTGCTAAGGAGTAAAATGGGACGTGTTGTGAGCATCACAACAAATAGCAACTAAACAAAACAACCAAATTAAAACCATTAAAGAAAACTAAAAGAAATAAATTCATAACTTCCATCTATATTTTCTGCAAATCATTATCCAACTTGAGACTTAATGTATTCAATAAGGTGCATGAATTTTCTAATTCAGTTTAAGTGGGTGCATGTGATTAATAATCCTCATCTTGAAAATTAGTTGAACAAACCAGTGACTAATATTAGACTACATAGTTGATGTCATTCCCTTATAGCTAACTGGATAGAGCCTTGCTACCAGCAGGCATCCATAGCACCGACAAGGTTATCATTACAATTCTCCTAAGTACAGCCCCACTACTAGTAAGCGTCTATAGCCCTGATAGAGTTACTTAGATGGCTTAATCTAGATTTTCAGTAGAATCCATTTTATTTATTTTTATATTTTTTTATTTGATAGAGATTTCATAAGATATGACAGTTGTAATTTCATGCTGCAAGGAATGATCACTCGCTAAAATTAAGCTGAGAATTGTAATGGTAGCAAGGGTGACCTCTGATTTTTCACCTAATATCTACACTGGTAGGTTCAACAAACCCAAGGATTTTAGGTGTGTCATTGTGAGAAACCTCCCTTGAATACTCAACCCATAGTTATTGAATAGAAAATTTCATAAGTCAAACAACTTTCTATATTCATGACAATCACAACAAGTTATGCATAAATTTTAAATAATTAACCTGAATGTTCTAAATTTTCTATTGTTTTTAGTGGTTATCAGTCTGCTCCTTCATACTCTAAATCAAAATAAAGATCTGAGCACACATGAAAACAACAAAGCAAACAAAAACAAATGGACTGTACAAACAACTAACTACGAAAGGAAACATAACAAAGCAAGACACGAAAAACAAAGAAAGGAAAATAAAACAACCACCCCCCCTTCCAAACTATACAAGACACCACTAGGCAAATAAAACCCCAGAAAAGACCCAAAGGCACCTATATTTGTATACTTCCTTAGATTGTCCAGGAGCATCAGGGCACTAGTTATGGTTCTCAACTTAGCAAATTTATCTTTAAATTCTGAAACATACTCATTAACTCTAAATTCATTGTGTTTAACAAAATAATCTCTAAATAATCAGCAATTGAGGAACCTCATCATGTTCATGACTAATCCATATGCATGTCTTATCTCTTGAATTTCCATAATCAAAATAGTATTCAACATTATTCCTTGTGGAAAAGAGAAATACAACCTGGTGTATCTCCGGTTCCATTGGACATGCTTGTTTATTGACAGCTGGTCCTCCATTTAACTTTGCACTTTCATTTCTTAGCTCAATGTTTGGTCTCACTTCGAATTGAAGGATGTACGACTCTTGATGGATTATTTCTTCATCTTTATCCACATCTATCTCTTCATTCTGGATGTTTAGTTTATCCTCAATTTCAAGAAACATCTCAATGTTCTCTTCAATTCTCTGCACATCAACATCTAAATGAGTACCATCATAATCTAACATATCTAAATTTATCATTTTTAGATTATTTGGCTGTGAATGTGAAACAATGTTTGATTCATGAAAATACTTCCCTGTTTCACTTTCAAAATAATGCTGGAGTGATGTTTGATTATGCACAACAATAGCATAATCCTCTGTATCTTCCATTTTCAAGAATTGTTCCTCAAATGATTCAGTTCTACCATCCAGTGGAATGTTTGGTTCCATTGACCTATAACAACCTTGAAGTTGATCATTCAACCTAAACAAATTAGATAGTAAATCAACATTTATTTTCTTTTCTACAACTGCCTGGGTTACTATCATAGGAACTTCTTTAGTAGCATTGCATTTAAATTCTTCCACCTGTCTACATTTATTTTTACCATAAAATGACTCAAGGAAAGATGTTTCACTATCCCTATCAAAAGTATTAGGATCAGAATCAAAGACTTTATCCTGACAAGTGGTTTCTTCTCTACAAATTTTGAAAGACTTAAACCTGCAATCCCCTTTACCCGTATCAGGAAGTAGAGAAATTCTATCAATCTCACCATAAAATGACTTAAGGAAAGATGTTTTACTATCCTTTCCTTCTAAAATTGATTCAGCTATTGTATTTTCTAACCAACTAATAATTTCTAGTGATGTATCTGCTTGTTGCTCCAGAATTTCTTCATTTTCCTGCCAGACTTCAGCTTTGAACACATCTGAGAAAAGAATTAGTCCTTTTAAATATGAATCTATCCTGGTGAGGAAAGTTAAACAATTAATTTCATTGTGTTCCATAGACTTGTATATCCTGCAACAACTAGATAAACCAAAGTTAGATAAACTTTGAGGATAAAGTTGCTCATTCAAAGTTTCCTGAACGACAGGGATATTAACCTGGAAATTGTACTCATATGAGTCCATTGAAAATGGCACTCTGCTTTCAACTTTTTAGATTTTGAAATTTTATGAGATCTAACATATCTCAGAATAAAACGTTAAAACTCATAAAATCAGAATAGACCTTGAAGTTTGAACAGTACCTTTGAAAAAAAAACATTCAAATTCTTTCAAATAGAAGATACTAGAACACTCAAATTTCCAAGAACTAAAATGATCCCCTTTGGCCAGCCTACACAAAATCTACATTAAATCCTATCAGGCCCTCCTAGCGCCAAAACTGTTGATGATTGTTTTTACACATTCATAACAAAAGTTACAATTCACTAAAAGAACCTAACTGTCTTCAAGGATATGAAGAAATCAATTAAGATTGCTTAATCCCAAATTTCTGTATGGTCAGGTCTTGACCTTGTGGATAATTCAGTAGGTTAATGTGAAGCTGTAATATGCAAGGAGCCTTACATAATTTAAGGTGTTTTATGATTCACTAGACTCTAATTATGCAAAATATCACAAATATCAACATTTTATTCATTCCTTTGCATAAATTTGTAACTGTATCACAAAGCTTTATATGATTTATATTAACACAAGCTTTCCTTTCAAATATTATGAAAACTGTCAAATATCAACTCAGTTGTTCATGTTTCCTTCAAATATCAGACAATCTCCTTTCAATCTCTGCATTTAAGCTAAGTATTTCAAATGGTTTGGGTAAAGTTAGAGAAATTTAAATTAAACTTCATTCTACTATAGGATCTAAATGTTTTGTTATGCATGTTATAAGAAATACAACAAATTTGATTAAATCCACAAACTAAACCTTTGAATGTGAATGCCCTGAGTATTTTCACGAACATACATTAAAGATTGCAAGCTTTAAGAGATATTATTTCAAATACAAAGAAGAGCTAGAAGACACTCTGAATATAGACACAGAATTCTAGATTCATTTGTATTTAAAACACACATTCATATATGATTTACAATGTATGAATGACTCTTAGCTTCATTAATCAACTTACATAAAACTTACAACACTTTACAGATACATTAAGGAAGCTAGATGTTTCACGCATTCCTTATTGTAGACACAGGTGACCTCCTTCTATTCTAAACTAAAAGGTCCCTCTATTCAAAATACTAAGATAAATTACAACTTCCAGCTCTGTTCTACAAATCCCTGTGTTACTCATTACAGAGTAAAGGGGCTCAATATATAGATTTGATTTTATCCCCAATATGGTTCCAAAACCCTAGTCAATCAATGATCCATATCTCAAGTGCAACAGTGATGGTGGAGAACAAATCCCGCCAAAAATCTTTGAGCAACATACCCATACTGAGCGTAAAGATCCTGCTTGGAAACTCTACCAATCATCAAAATATCTTCTGTTGCTCTTTTAATAATGTTTCCTTCCACCTGCATTTTTCCTCTCATTGAAAGCCTTTACTCCCCTTGCTTCTTTTGTCATCCAATCCACTCCTCATGATGTCATCGCCATTGAAGCTCCACTCTCCATATATCTTCAAACCTGCCAATAGACACAAAGATGGATTATAAACTATTCACGTTGCTGTCGCCAATTTATAACTTGTTAGAATGTTAGATGGGTACTAACTACAACAAATAATGCACCCAAGTTCGGCCTTCCACTGTAATCTTGGTGCTTTTAAACCCTTTTTTACCGCCAGTCAATTCTACCTATATACCCTTTTGTAGGCTTTGTTTGTATTTCTTCTGCTTTGTATCGCATTCTGTATGTCTCACTATCGGCATAACTATCTTCAGTCGAGTTGATCCACTAACTTCTTGTCGATCCCATATGTCTGACCGATGCAATTCTTACCAGCTAGTTTATCTTCCTCATTGGCGTAACTTACTTTAGTCGGTATGATCTAAAAAACTTCCACCGATGATACATATCTGCCCGATGCAACTCTTTATCAGCTTGCATTTCCTTCACCATCGGCGTAACTCACTTGGTTGGGGCGATCTAAAAAACTCATTCTGACCACACATATCTGCCCGATGCTCTTTATATCGGTGAGAGTACCAGTGATTCCTGCTGAAAAGTATGTATCGCCGAGAGGCTTAAGATCGGTATGATCTACAAATTTTGTTCTAACAGGCTTACTCACACCGATGAGTGGTGGAGTCCACATTACCATTCACTTCTATCTCTGCGATACATACAACACTTGTATCCAAAACCCTTATATACAAGCCCAATATACATACAACATTCTTTGTATGTCCTTTCAGACTTCAACTTTTATAAACCACAGTATGTATCCCCTTTCGACTCTGACTTGTATATACCGAAATGCCTCTTTTTGATATACATTAAGTCCTGATGCATCCATTATATCGTATTTAAATCTGTCCTGAGTTCTGCATGTTAGATTTAGGGCACACAACTGAGAGGGGGGGTGAATCAGTTGTGCCAAAACTTTCTCCAATTTACACATTGGAATGACTTCACAATCCCTTATTTATACAAGGCATCGACTTAGGAACAATCATCTAAGTCGGCAAACACTTATAGATCATCTAGAAGACGTGTAATACATCTGGTTGGCCAGTCTCAGAAAGAACACCAACATCTGCTGGTTATTCATCAAATCCAAACTCTAACTTCAATGTGGACCACCAACTTGAACTAGACACGATTAAAAGATCACCACAACCTTTCCTGAGTCACCAAGAACATCTGTACTTCATCAGCTTACTGGAATTCTTCTCTCCTTCATCTGAAACTTCAAGAACATAGTCTGTCATCACTGTCACAAAGGAATAGGTGCTTCTAGACCTCCAAACCATGAACAAATTTAGTTGACACTTCAAATTGATTTCCTCAACACTCCCTCCAACCCGCAGAATGGGATAATGTATTTTCGGCTTAGCTCACTGGACCTATCTGTGACACCCTGTCACCTTTGAACACTTGCCGGAACCGGTTCTACTTGAGCAGCCATAACTTCTTTAGATCTTCATGAGACCTCTGAAAACTTGACTGGAGCATCTCAAGACTTATATCTACAAACCCTTTAAACTACATCCTCTTGTCCTCAACCTATCTTGGACTTTTACCTTATTGTCATCACTGTTCTTCATTGTTCCTGATTGAGACTAATTTCCACAATATCCTCAGCACACAGCTCATCCAATCATTCTCATTAATGCAACATGAGTATGTTAACATCGATGACAACACCTGTTAGGCCCATACTTGCAACAATCTCCCCCTTTGTCATTGATGGAAACATATGATGTGAAAAACCATCAAGACAAGAACTTCTCCTTACTGTCACAACTCCCCCTATTAGCAACAACTATTCACATGTCTTGTCTTCCTTTACTGCTCCCCCTTTGATTAGCAACCACTTGTTTTTCACATGTCTTCTCTCCCCCTTTGACATCAATGGCAAAGGGCTCATACTTGCAACTCTAACACATCAGAATCATACCAGTTGCTCCCCCTGAGTAGCAACTCTCCATCACTAATCCGGATCACAAGATATGACTATGATATTCACTAGACTGATGCACATCAGTGCATCCTATTTCATCACTGGAGGGGAAATAACCCCTAACTTCTCCTGGAGATACTCAAAAGAGTCCTTGGGAAGAGGTTTAGTAAAGATATCTACAATCTGATCCTTTGAGGGCACAAACTCTAGTCTGACTTAATCCTTGTTCACTTGCTCTCTTAGAAAGTGAAATTTGATAGCTATGTGCTTAGTCTTAGAATGCAACACCAGATTCTTAGAAATATTTATTGCACTTGAATTATCATAGAAGATTGTGATAGGCTCCTCATAGTCTACTTTGATATCTCTTAGCATCTGCTTCATCCATAAGACTTGAGTGCAACTACCTACTGTTGCAATGTATTCTGCTTCAGTTGTAGACAGAGATATTGCCTCTTGTTTCTTTCTTAGCCAAGAAACCAATCTCTTTCCTAAAAAGAATGCTCCACCACTGGTACTCTTCCAGTTATCCACATCTCCTGCCCAATCTGCATTTGTAAATGCATGAAGAGAGAAATCATGATCTCTAGGATACCACAACCCATACTCAACTGTCCTTTTTAGATATCTAAAAATCCTTTTGATTGCCATGACATGAGATTCTCTAGGATCAGCCTGGAATCTAGCCACAAGACCAACAGCCTACATTATATTTGGTCTAGTTTGAGTGAGATACAACAATCCACCAATGATTGATCTATACTTTGTCTAGTCTACCTTAGGAGAGTCATCATCTTTGCTCAACTTACATCTGGTTGCCATGGGAGTATTCATTGGCTTTGAATCTACCATCCCAAATTTTCTCAACAATTCTTTCACATATTTGGTCTGAGAAATGAAGATTCCTTTCTTTGTTTGAGTAATTTGCAGACCCAAGAAGAAATTCATTTCACGAAGCATAGGCATCTCAAACTCACTTTTCATTTGATTTGCAAAAGTTTGACACATACTATCACTTCCTCCAAAGATGATATCATCAACAAATACTTCAACAATCAAGATGTTTTCATGTTCAATTTTGAAATATAAGTTACTGTCAGGAGTACCTTTGTTGAATCCAATCTTCAGAAAATGCTTATCCAATCTTTCATACCAAGCTCTTAGGGCTTGCTTTAAACCATAAAGTGCCATTTTCAATTTGCAAACCATATCACCATGATCAGACAACTGAAATCCATCTAGTTGCTCTATATACACTTCTTCCAAATCACCATTTAGAAAGGTAGACTTGACATCCATCTGATATACTTTGAAATCCTTGAAGGTAGCAAAGGCAAGAAATAATCTGACTGCTTCAAGTCTTGCCACTGGAGCAAAAGTTTCTTCAAAATCAATTCGTTCTATTTGAGAGTAGCCCTTGCAGACCAATCTGGCTTTATTTCTGATTACTTCACCAACTTCATTCAGTTTGTTCTGGAAGACCCATTTGGTTCCAATCACATTCTTATTTCTAGGTCTGGGAACAAGATCCCAAGTGTGATTTTTCTCTATTTACACCAGCTCTTCCTGCATTGCTTTAGTCTAGTTTTCATCATTGCAATCTTCATTCACTATCTTAGGTTCAATTTTAAAGATCAAACAATACTCTTTTGAATCTTGAGCAATTCTCCTTCTTGTTAGAACTCCTTTGCTTTTATAACCTATGATCTAATCTTCAGAGTGGTTCAGTCTTACATATCTGGGAACTTTGGGAGTTTCCTGCACTTCTAATTCTTGAATAGGCTCATTATGATTCATCTCTTCTCCTTGATTTACCAGATCTGTTTGATTCTGAGTACCGGAAGGGGTTTGGGCTCCTTGAATTAGAACACCATTCTGATCATTATCATCATATTCATAAAACCTTGAAGGTTTCTCAATTCCTTCATCAACCTTCACATTTGTACTTTCTATCATCTTTCTCAGTCTCTTATTGTAACATCAGTATGCTTTGCTTTGAGTGGAGTAACCCAAGAAAATTCCTTCATCACTTCTAGCATCAAACTTTCCTAGATCTTCATCTCTTTTAATGTAACATTTGCTACCGATAACTCTGAAATACCTTACAGTAGGAGTGATGCCAAACCAAAGTTCATAAGGAGTCTTACCGGTATTGCTTCTGATTTGAACTTGATTGAGTGTAAGACTGCAGTGCTGACATCTTCTCTCCAAAACATCTAAGGAACATTTGCTTCCATCATCATTGTCCTGGATGCTTCCTAGATGGTCTGATTTTTTCTCTCTACTACTCTATTCTGCTATGGAGTCCTAGGAGCAGACAACTGTCTCTTTATGCCATGCTTCTCACAAAAATCTATGAACTCATCAAATGTGAATTCACCACCTCTATCAGACCTCAGACATTTTAGTTTCAATCCGGTTTGATTCTCTACCATAGCCTTGAAGATTTTGAACTTCTCAAAAGCTTCTGATTTCTCTTTTAGAAAGGTAACCCACATCATCCGGGAATGGTCATCAATTAGTAACATGAAATATCTGTCACCTTGCATAGTCTTGATTCTTGTCGGACCACACAGATCAGTATGAATTAATTCCAATAATCCGGTGGAGGATTGATACTTGCTTTTGAATGAGACTCTGCTTTGTTTCCCTAGCTGACATTCCTTGCACAATCTGTTAGTAGGTTTCACCAATTTTGGAAGATCGCTTACAGCCTGAGTATTGTTTTTCTTGATGATATGACACATCCTTCTATGCCATAACCAACTCTGATCAACTTGAACAAATAAGCAACTTTTACCAGTACCAACCAAGTGGAAGATATTACCTTTAGTTTGAGCACCGGATGCAATCTCTATTCCAAAACATTCAAAGATTTTGCATTTTCCATCCTTGAATCAGAAATCATAACCTTTGTCCACCAACTGTCCAACACTGAGAAGATTGTGCTTCAAGCCTTCAACATATAGAACATTACCAGTTTTATTTCTTCCATCAAAAGAAATAGTTCCTCTTCCTCTGATTCTACTAGCAGAATTATCACCAAACTTCACCACTCCTCCTTCATACCTTTCCAAATCTATGAACTTATTTTTGTCACCTGTCATATGGTGAGAGCAACCACTGTCAATGACCCAATCATCCTTTTCTTCAACTTAGGCAGCTAGAGCTCTTTCTACAACTTTATGATTGACAGATACAGAGGATATTGGTTCTTCTTCCTTGATGGCAATGAACACCCATTCACTTCTAGATTTGTTTCCTATCTCTGATTCATCATCTGTTACTCCTTCATTATCATCTTCTTCATGAACATAGTAACAATTCTTTTGGAACCTTGATCTGTTAGAATTTGGCTTTGAAAATCTTTTCGAACACCTTGAGGCAAAATGACCAATCTTATTATAGTTAAAACACTTGAAAGGCAATTTTCCTTCATACTTACCAGATCCTCTTGGTAGTCTCTTTGCAATGAGGGCTTCAAGTTGAGCAGTTTCTCCTTCTTCTTCTTCCAGGTCTTTTCTTGCTTTTTCATACCATGACAGTTTCCTTGATAAGTTCTCTCCCAGATCAAATCTTTGTTTACCTTTCACAAAGGCACTAGATTTGAATACAGATTCAGTCTTGGGGGGAACATCTCCAAACTCGGTAATTTCAAATGCAGCTAGTTTGCCAGCCAATTGGTCTCTTGTGACAGTTGTATGGGCTCTAAATTCATCAATGGCAGCAACCTTGATTTTGTAAGAGGCAGGAAGGGATCTGAGGATTTTGCTAACAATCTCATTTTCATCCTGGACTCCACTAGTATTTCTAATTCCACAAACCAGCTCATTTACTCTTGGCATAAAAGTAGTAATATTTTCATCATCTCTCATCTTCAGCCTTTCAAATTTCCCTTTTAGACTCTGTAACCTTGCACGTTTAACATACTGGTCTCCTTCATGTAAAAGTTCTAGTTTATTCCAAATCTCAAAAGTAGTTGGCAGGTCAATAACATTTGAGAGCTCTGAGTCAGATAAAGCACTTAGAAGAGCCTCTTTGGTCTGCAGATTGTTTTTAGCATTTGTGAATTCATTTAGGGTTGTCGGACCACTCTATGGAGGTACATACACCTTTGTAACCATGGACTAGTAAGCTATTCCCATACACTACAAGTGACATTTCATGTGACCTTTCCAAAGAGAAAAGTTGGTTCCATCAAAATTCAGACTATCCTTCTTGTAGGACGACATTCTGGATCTCCTTAAGCAGTTAAGCTTCTTTTAGAGGAACTTGGCTCTGATACCAATTGTTAGATTTAGGGCACACAACTGAGAGGGGGAGGTGAATCAGTTGTGCCAAAACTTTCTCCAATTTACACACTGGAATAACTTAACAATCCCTTATTTATACAAGGCATCAACTTAGGAACAATCATCTAAGTCGGCAAACACTTATAGATCATCCAGAAGACGTGTACTACATCCGATCAGCCAATCTCAGGAAGAACACCAACATCCAGTGGTTATTCATCAAATCTAAACTCTAACTTCAATGCGGACCACCAACATGAACTAGACACAATTAAAAGATCACCACAACCTTTCTTGAGTCACCAAGAACATCCGCACTTCATCAGCTTACTGGAATTCTTCTCTCCTTCATCTGAAACTTCAAGAACATAGTCTGTCATCACTGTCACAAAGGAATAGGCACTTCTGGACCTCCAAACCATGAACAAATTTAGTTGAAACTTCAAATTGACTTCCTCAACACTCCCTCCAATCTGTAGAATGGGATAATGTATTTTCAGAGATCACCAGACCTATCTGTGACACCCTGTCACCTTTGAACACTTGCCAGAACTAGTTCTACTTGAGCAGCCATAACTTCTTCATATCTTCATGTGGACCTTTGAAAACTTGACTGGAGAATCTCAAGACTTATATCTACAAACCCTTTAAACCGCATCCTCTTGTCCTCAACCTATCTTGGACTTTTACCTTATTGTCATCACTGTTCTTCACTGTTCCTGATTGAGACTAATTTCCTCAATATCCTCAGCACACAGCTCATCCAATCCTTCTCATTAATGCAACATGAGTATGTTGACATCAATGAAAACACCTGTTAGGCCCATACTTGCAACACCACCCTGTATGCATACTGCAATGTATAACCTAAAACATACCTACAAGGTAGAAACATACAACAATTACTCTTTACTTTATAAACATTTGGGTTCTACGACATGTATAACCCTTTGTATATCTCATTGTATGTTTTTCCTTCGCTAAACATACAAACATAAAATACATTCAATGGACTCGACTGAATATATATATAAACCTTGAACTGTTTCGGGCCCGACTTGTATGTACCGAAATAAAACGTTAGCCAAATGCATACAAGTAAACAATGCATAAAAACTAGATGACTTCTTTTGCGACTTATACAACAAGCCGATATACAAAGGACTTTGTATATGAGTGACTTTGTATGTAAACGACCTTGTATATGCAACCCGATATGCAAACGACCGTGCATATGCAACATACAAACCCTCCCATTATACATTTCACCAAAACACTCATAGCTTACAAAATATTGTGAATTTTAACATGGTTCAAAAAGCAACCCTCACTCATTTGTGACAAGGAATTCACCCATATTCAGCTCTGGTACTTAAAGCCATTTTTTCTTTGTTTTCAACAAGGTTTGTAGCTTTCACTCTCTTTTTTCCCTTTTACCACCCAACAGACCCACACAAACAACACAAAAGCCACAGCCACAGTAGGGGTCCTCATTTTGCTAAGGAGTAAAATGGGGCATGTTGTGAGCATCATAATAGCTAGCAACCAAACAAAACAATCAAATTAAAACCATTAAATAAAACTAAAAGAAATAAATTCATAACTTCCAACTATATTTTCTGCAAGTCATTATCCAACTTGAGACTTAATGTATTCAATAAGGTGCATGAATTTCCAATTCAGTTTAAGTGGGTGCACGTGATTAATAATCCTCATCTTGAAAATTAGTTGAACAAACCAGTGACTAATATTAGACTACATAGTTGATGTCATTCCCTTATAGCCAATCAGATAGAGCCTTGCTGCCAGCAGGCGTCCATAGTCGCGACAAGGTTATTGTTACAATTCTCCTAAGTACAGCCCCACTGCTAACAAGCGTCTATAGCCCCGGTAGAGTTACTTAGATGGCTTAATCTAGATTTTTAGTAGAATCCATTTTATTTATTTTTATATTTTTGTATTTGATAGAGATTTCATAAGATATGATAGTTGTAACTTCATGCTGCAAGGAATGATGACTTGCTAAAATTAAGCTGAGAATTGTAATGGTCGCAAGGGTGACCTCTGATTTTTCACCTAATATCTACACTGGTAGGTTCAACAAACCCAAGGATTTTAGGTTTGTCATTGTGAGAAACCTCCCTTGAATACTCAACCCACAGTTATTGAATACAAAATTTTATAAGTCAAACAACTTTCTATATTCATGACAGTCACAACAAGTTATGCATAAATTTCAAATAATTAACTTGAATGTTCTAAATTTTCTATTATTTTTAGTGGTTGTTAGTCTACTCCTTCATACTCTAAATCAAAATAAAGACCCTAGCACATAGGAAAATAACAAAGCAAACAAAACAAACAAACTATACAAATAACTAACTATGAAAGGAAACAACACAAAGCAAGACAAGAAAAACAAAGAAAGGAAAATAAAACAACCACCCCCCTTCCAAACTATATAAGACACCACTGGGAAAATAAAACCCAGGAAAAGACCCAAAGACCCCTGTATTTGTATACTTCCTCAGATTGTGCAGGAGCATCAAGGCACTAGTTATGGTTCTCATCTTAGAAAATTTATCTTTGAATTCTGAAAAATACTCATTTATTCTAAATTCATTGTGTTTAACAGAATCATCTCTGATAATCAGTAATTGAGGAAGCTCATCATGTTCATGACTAATCCATATGCATGTCTTATCTCTTGAATTTCCATAATCAAATAAGTATTCAACATTATTCACTGTGGAAAGGAGAAATACAACCTAGTGTATCTCCGGTTCCATTGGACATGCTTGTTTATTGATAGTTGGTCATCCATTTAACTTTGCACTTTCATTTCTTAGCTGAATGTCTAGTCTCACTTCGAATTGAAGGATGTAGGACTCTTGATGGAATATTTCTTCATCTTTATCCACATCTATCTCTTCATTCTGGATGTTCAGTTTATCCTCAATTTCCAGAAATATCTAAATGTTCTCTTCAATTCTCCGCACATCAGCATCTAAATGAGTGCCATCATAATCTAACATATCTAAATTTATCATTTCTAGATTATTTGGTTGTGAATGTGAAACAACATTTGATTCATGAAAATACTTCCCTGTTTCACTTTCAAAATAATGCTGGAGTGATGTTTGATTATGCACAACAATAGCATAATCCTCTGTATCTTCCATTTTCAAGAATTGTTCCTTAAATGATTCAGTTCTACCATCCAGTGTAATGTTTGGTTCCATTGACCTGCAACAACCTTGAATTTGATCATTCAACCTAAACAAGTTAGATAGTAAATCAAGATTTATTTTCTTTTCTACAACTCCCTGGGTTACTATCATAGGAACTTCTTCAGTAGCATTGCATTTAAATTCTTCCACCTGTCTACATTTTTTTTTACCATAAAATGACTCAAGGAAAGATGTTCACTATCATTATCAAAAGTATTAGGATCAAAATCAAAGACTTTATCCTGACAAGTGGTTTCTTCTCTACAAATTTTGAAAGACTTATACCTGCAATCCCCTTTACCCATATCAGGAAGTAGAGAACTTTTATCAATCTCACCTTAAAATGACTTAAGGAAAGATGTTTTACTATCTTTTCCTTGTAGAACTGATTCAGCTATTGTATTTTCTAACCAACTGATAATTTATAGTGTTGTTTCTACTTGTTGCTCCAAAATTTCTTCATTTTCCTACCAGACTTTAGCCCTAAACACATCTGAGAAAAGAATTAGTCCTTTTAAATATGAATCTATCCTGGTGAGGAAAGTTAAACAATTAATTTCACTGTGTTCCACAGACTTGTGTATCCTACAACAACTGGATAAACCAAATTTAGATAAACTTTGAGGATAAAGCTGCTCATTCAAAGTTTCCTGAATGACAAGGATATTAACCTAGAAATTGTCCCCATATGAGTTCATTGAAAAATGGCACTCTACTTTCAACTTTTTAGATTTTGAAATTTTATGAGATCTAACATATCTCAGAATAAAACGTTAAAACTCATAAAATCAGAATAGACCTTGAAGTTTGAGCAGTACCTTTGAAAAAAAAAACATTCAAATTCTTTCAAACAGAAGATACTAGAACACTCAAATTTCCAAGAACTAAAATGATCCGCTTTGGCTAGCCTACACAAAATCTACCTTAAATCCTATCAGGCCCTCGTTCTAGTGCCAAAAATAGTTGATGATTGTTTTTACACATTCATAACAAAAGTTAAAATTCACAAAAAGAACCTAACTGTCTTGAAAGATATGAAGAAATCAATTAAGATTGCTTAATCCCAAGTTTCTATATGGTCAGGTCTTAACCTTGTGGATAATTAAGTAGTTTAATGTGAAGCTATAATATGTAAGGGGCCTTACGTGATTTAAGGTGTTTTATGATTCATTGGACTCTAATTATGCAAAATATCACAATTATCAACATTTTATTCGTTCCTTTGCATAAATTTGTTACTGTATCACAAAGCTTTATATGATTTATATTAACACAAGCTTTCCTTTCAAATATTATGACAACTGTCAAATATCAACTTAGTTGTTCATGTTTCCTTCAAATATCAGACAATCTCCTTTAAATATCTGCGTTTAAGCTAAGTATTTCAAATGGTTTGGAAAAAGTTAGACAAATCTAAATTAAACTTCATTCTGCTACAGGATCTAAATGTTCTATTATGCACGTTATAAGAAATACAACAAATTTGATTAAATCCACATACTAAACCTTTGAATGTGAATGCCCTGAGTATTTTCACAAACATACATTAAAGATTGCAAGCTTGAAGAGATATTATTTCAAATACAAAGAAGAGCCAGAAGACAATGTATGAATGACTCTTAGCTTCATTAATCAACTTACATAAAACTTACAACGCTTTACAGATACAGTAAGGAAGCTAGATGTTCCACGCATTCCCTATTGCAGACACAAGCGACCTCCTTTTATTCTAAACTAAAAGGTCCCTCTATTCAAACTACTAAGATAAATTACAACTTCCAGCTCTATTCTACAAATCCCTGTGTTACTCATTACAAAGTAAAGGGGCTCAATATATAGATTTGATTATCCCCAATACGGTTCCAAAACCCTAGTCAATCAACGGTCCATATCTCAAGTGCAGCAGTGATGGTGGAGAACAAATCCCGCCAAAAATCTCTAAGCAGCATACCCATACTAAGCGTAAAGATCCTTCTTGGAAACCCTAACAATCATCAAAATATCTTCTATTTCTCTTTTAATAATGTTTCCTTCCACCTGCATTTTTCCTCTCATTGAAAGCCTTTACTCCCCTCGCTTCTTTTGTGATCTGATCCGCTCCTTGTGATGTCATCACCATTAAAGCTCCACCCTCCATATATCTACAAACCTGCCAATAGACACAAAGATGGATTATAAAATATTCACATTGCTTTCGCTAATTTATACCTTGTCAGAATGTTAGATGGGTACTAACTACAACAATTAATGCGCCCAAGTTCGACCTTCCACTGTAATGTTGGCGCTTTTAAACCCTTTTTTACTGCCAGTCAATTTTGCATATATACACTTTTGTAGGTTTTGCTTGTATTTGTTCTGCTTTGTATCACATTCTGTATGTCTCACTATCGGCATAACTCTCTTCAATCAGGTTGATCCACAAACTTCCCGCCGATCAGATATGTCTAACCGATGCAATTCTTACCAGCTAGTATATCTTCCTCACCGGCGTAACTTACTTCAGTTGGTACGATCTAAAAAACTTCCACCGATGATACATATCTGTCTGATGCAACTCTTTATCGTCTTGCATTTCCTTCACCATTGGCATAACTCACTTGGTTGGGGTGATCTAAAAAACTCATTTCGACCACACATATCTACCCGACGCTCTTTATATCGGTGAGAGTACCAATGATTCCTGTCGAAAAGTATCTATCGCCGAGAGGCTTAAGATCGGTATGATCTACAAATTTTTTTCTGATAGGCTTACTCACACCAATGAGTGGTGGAGCCCACATTACCATTCACTTGTATCCAAAACCCTTATGTACAAGCACAATATACATACAACATTCTTTGTATGTCCTTTCGGACTTCAACTTTTATAAACCACAGTATCTATACCCTTTCGACTTTGACTTGTATATACCGAAATGCATCTATTCAATATACATTGAGTCCCAATGCATCCATTATATCATATTTAAATCTCTCCTGAGTTCCGCCCTGTATGTATACCGCAATGTATAACCCGAAACATACCTACAAGGCGGAAACATACAACAATTACTCTTTACTTTATAAACATTTCAGTTCCATGACATGTATAACCCTTTATATATCCCGTTGTATGTTTTACCTTCACTAAACATACAAACATAAAATACATTCAATGGACTTGACCGAATATATATATATAAACCTTGAACTATTTCGGGCCCGACTTGTATGTACTGAAATAAAACGTTAGCCAAATGCATACAAGTAAACAATGTATAAAAACCCGGTGACTTCTTTTGCGACTTATGCAACGACTTGATATACAAAGGACTTTGTATATGCGTGATTGTGTATGTAAACAACCTTGTATATGCAACTCGATATACAAATGACCTTGCATATGCAACATACAAACCCTCCCATTATGCATTTTACCAAAACACTCATAACTTGGAAAATATTGTGAATTTTAACATGGTTCAAAAAGCAACCCTCACAAATTTTTGACAAGGAATTCACCCATATTTAGCTCTGGTACTTAATGCCATTTTTTCTTTGTTTCCAACAAGGTTTGTAACGTTCACTCTCTTTTTTCCCTTTTACCACCCAACAGACCCACACAAACAAAACAAAAGCCATAGCCACAGTAGGGGTCCTCATTTTGCTAAGGAGTAAAATGGGATGTGTTGTGAGCATCACAACAAGTATCTTTTCTTATCAGGGGAGAGTTCATTTGGGAACACACCAGTTCTCATGAACTATATTCTATCACTTATCCAAGAATCTTGGTCAATCTCCTAGATTCTCAATGCTGTGTTGTGATGTTCACAACACGCCTCATTTTACTCCTTAGCAAAATGAGGACCCCTGCTGTGGCTGTTGCTTTTTCTCTTTTCTGTGTTGTTTTGCTTGGTGGTAAAGGGAAAAAGAGGGGTTAAAATTGTAAACTTTGATAAAAAAAAATAGAGAAAAAAATGCATTTTCATCACCAGGGCCTGATATGGTTGGATTCCTTGTGAAAAATGAGCTAGGGTTGCTTTTTGAACCATCTTAAAATTCACCATATTTTGCAAGTTATGATCATTTTGGTAAAATATACATTCAGGTTTGTCTATCACTTTGCATATGCAAAGTCCTTTGTATGTGCAAAGTTGTTTCTATACTTAGTTGCTTTTTGCTTTCGGGTTCATATACAAATTTAGTTGTATATCCTCTCATGTATACAAGATGGACCTAAAAAGAACTTAGGTCAAAATAAATTAATGTTTTAAATCCGCTTTGTATCTTTCGTTTGTACGTTCGGCAGGTCAAAACATACAGGGTAATATATACAGACACTTTATACATTGTATGGAACCGAAATTTCATGAAGCATGGTTAATTCATTGTATATCTGTGGGCTTGTATGTTTGAGTAACATACAATGCAATTATACATTGGGCGGACCCGACGGACTTATTAAAAAAGAGAAAATCCTGGTATATGTTCCGGCTTGCATATTGGCGCACACAAGAATAATATACATGCAAGCACGGATTTGAAAAGTTTTAAAGCATAATTAATTCAATGTATATCGGGCTTGTATATTCTTATATACAAGCTGATATACATTGCGCTTATACAAAGCAGAATTGAAAAGAAAATCAAAACCGATTTAATCCTTGTACCAAACGCAAATGTATATCAGAAGATACAAGGGTTATGTACAAGGGGCGGACTTGAAATGGTTATGCAATAACGAAAGGTCCTTGTATATTTCACGCCTGGCATATTATTACATTGCAAGGAGTATACAAGGCGGATCTCAACGAAGGATTAAGTTTGGTTAAATGCTTGTATCACGTCCGGATTGAACATTTGAAAGATACATGCGTTTATGTATTGAGCAGAATTGAAAAAATCATAAATAGAGTTATTTTCTTGTATATTGTGGCATTTGTATATTGCGATATACAAACCAATATGCATTGCATATATACATACAACACGGAATCCAAAGGCAGATTTAAATCCGATTAAATGCTTGTATCGATCCTGAAATGTATGTCTAAAGATACAATGGAAATATACATACCGTGGACGCGACGGAAAGTTAAAAGAGGTTAATTCATTATATGTTTGCGCTTTGTATATTTTAATACATACAAGACAAGATGCATCACGAAATGTACAAGCCATGGAATTGAAAAGTTATGAAACGGGGATAAATGCTTGTATATTTTGCGTTTGTATGTTGCAATATACAAAGGAAGCATACAGGCCGCGGAATTGAAAAGATTGAAATCTGATTGAACCAATGTATCACCTCCACAATGTATATCAAAATATACATTGCTCAGCATACAACAAAATATACATTGCAGAACTCAGAGGCAAATTAAAAGCGGTTAATTTGTTGTATCATATCCGGATTGTATATCAGATATACAAGGATTTGGACAGGTAAAATGAGTAGGAAAATGAAGCGATAGGAATTTTGAAGTTATTTTTGGAGCCCGATTGTATTTTTTTGGTCAACAATAGTTGACCCGACTATTTTGGATGCTGTACATACATTTTTGGACGTGATTTTCATGGATTCAGGGCCCGATTTCTATGTTCACACAGTCATGACTAGAGGGAATAAAGGACAAGGGTAGTTGTCTTTCTAATTTGCAAGTTGAAAATGCACATATGCAAGTTGACCAAGCAGAAATACCCATGAACAAACAAACCAGCACCTCACAAGTAATAGAAGAGATGAAGCATGCCAAGTTAAAGGGTTAAAAAAGTAAAGATGGCATGTGGATGCTAAAATGTGACGGGTCCAGATCAAAACAGGGTGCGGGTGCAGGTATTGAACTCATAGATCCTTAGGGTAAATCATACCTAGCAGCATATAGACTGCAGTTTTCCTGTACTAACAATACCGATGAATATGAAGCCTTAATTTTGGGACTCGTCATGGCAGTTAAGAAAAAGGTGAAAATGATTAAGGTATTCTCAGACTCTGAACTAGTAGTCAGACAAGTGAGGAAACTATATGCTTGCAACTACAAGAAAATGATTTATTACAGACATAGAGTATGGGGTTTAATAGATTCATTTGATGCTTTTAACATAGAGCATATCCCCAGAGGATTAAACCATAGGCCGGATGCACTAGCAGTTGCTTCTAGCACATTAGAACCCTTGACACTGTCAGGATTGAGGTGATTTGTTGTTGAGCTAGTTAATGTTCCCAGTATCCTAGACAATGTTACACATTTTCAGGTATTTGGGGGGGATCAACAAATTATTGACTTCCTGACCTGCAATGAGGTATTTGAGGCTTAAATCATTGATGAGTAGGAAAGGCCTGAGATAACATGGGACGAAGAGGATATAATCAACTTGAAGAGCAATTTCTTACCCAAAGGGGTAATTGAATTAGAACACATTTTTGACTTTGATGGAGTAATAAGACAGAAAGACTTACCCAAAACAGGAGGGGGTAAGTGTGATTTACACAATTTAGGGACAGAGCAAAATCCACAAAATGTGCCAATTGGAAAGGCTTGCTCTGAGAAAATTAGAAAATAAATTATAGATGCCCTAAAAGATTATAAACACATAATAGCATGGACATATAAAGACTTGAAAACCTATGATACATCCATCGTAACTCACGTAATACCTTTGAGACCAGAGATTAAACCATTTAGGTAGAAACAAAGGCCTATAAACACCATTCTAGAGCCTTTAATCTTCGAGGAAGTTAAAAAATTGTTGTCTACTGGAATAATTTTCCTAGTCAGACATTCAGTCTAGGTAGCTAACCTAGTACCAGTAAGGAAGAAAAATAGAGACATCAGATTATGCGTAGATTTTAGAAATTTAAATAAAGCATCTGAAAAGGACAATTATCCTCTGCCTCCTATAGACGAAGTGCTGCAAGAAGTAAACGAGGCAAGGATGATGTCTTTTCTAGATGGTTTCTCAGGTTATAACTAGGTTTTAATAGATAGGGATGATAGATTAAAAACCACCTTCACTTGTAAATGGGGAAATTATGCATATAGGAGCATGCCTTTTGGTCTGATCAATGCATGTGCCACTTTTCAGAGAGCCATGGACATTGCATTCCATGGGTTATTAGGTAAGTACATTGTTGTGTATATGGATGATTTGACTGTGTATTCCAAGGATGCATCCACTCATGCTGAAGATCTCAGGAAAATACTCAAACGATGTGAAAGGTATGGAATTTCCCTTAACCCTAAAAAATGTTCATTTGGAGTTATTGAAGGTAAATTACTAGGGCATGCCATCTCTGAAGATGGAATATTGATTGACCCAGATAGAATAGAATCAATAAAAAGTTTGCAAATACCAAACAATAGGAAAGAGTTAAAATCACTTTTTTGTAAGATTAACTTTGTTTGGAAGTTTATCATGGGTTTTGCAGAGATCGTGCAGCTGTTAAATGCCATGTTGAAGAAAGATGCATAGATGGAGTGGACGCCTGTGGCTAGGGCTGCATTCGAAGACATTAAGAGGGCCATTTCTGGCGCCCTTATTTTGGCGAGTCCAGACTACATAAGGCCATTTTACATATACTCCTTTGCATCCTCTCATTCAGTCGTGGGTGCCTTGACACAGAAAGGTGAGAACAATGAAGAAAGGCCCATTGCATTTATGAGCGTGCCGCTGAAAGACGCACAATTAAGATATCTAGATACTGAAAGACAAGCATTTGTGTTAATAAGAGCCATGAAAAAATTTAGACATTATATTTTTCACAGCCATATCAAAGCTATAGTACCGGATGCAGTAGTAAACATGTTGCTGATGTAGAATGAACCTGGAGAAAAGAGAGCCAAATGGATCGCCACGCTACAAGAGTTTGACATGGAAATCATTCCAATGAAACTAGTCAGAGGGCAGGCGTTGGTGAAAAAAATAGCAAACATAGATCCAGATTTGATAAAATAGCAGTATGTGCTGAATTCTCATCACATATCAGACTGGTATGGTGATTTAAATACTTTTCTAATAGCTGGAAAGTACCCAAATAGGATGAAAGCTTCTCAGAGGAGAGCTTTTAAGATTAAAGCACAAAAATATTTGATACAAGGATGTCCTCTATTTAGGAAGAACCATGATGGAATTTATTTGAGATGTCTAAATAGAGCTGAAGCGGATAAAGTGTTAACAGAACTGCATGACAAGTACGGAACCGGTCATGGTTCCCATCTAGCTACAATGCACAAGATATTAAGGGCGGGCTATTATTGGACCACGATGTTCAGAGATACAGAGAGTCACATTAAGAGTTGCCACACCTGTCAGACTGCAGCAGATAAGGGAAGAAATCAGGCCAACCCATTACAACCTGTGATTGAATCAAGACCATTTGCACAGTGGGGCCTGAATTTCATTGGAGTCATCAATCCTCCATCTTCTGCAGGACACAAGTTCATACTAATGGTGACAGACTACTGTACAAGGTGGACCGAGGCCACATGCTACAAATTCTCCACTACTGAGGTAGTTATCAAGTTTCTTGAAGAAAACATTATCACCAGGTTTGGAACTCCCTATTCATTGGTATGTGACAATGACCTTGCTTTCTCTTCTTTAAAGTTTTCTAAATGGGCATTTGAATACGAGATTGTTTTAAAGTTTTCTTCAAATTATTACCCTCAAGGTAATGGATTAGCTGAGTCTATGAACAAGATTTTATTAGATATAATCAAGAAGCTAATTATAAAGAGTCCCAGAGAATGGAATACCTTGTTAAAATATGCACTGTGGGTAGATAGAACCAAGTTCAAAACAACTTTAGGTAGTACACCTTATCATTTAGTTTATGGGACTGATCCCATACTTCCAGTAAATATGAGAATACCAATCTAAAAGTTTGCCAATGAGTATTTAGGCTTTGATAATCATAGGGAAGCCAGAATAGTACAAATGCTACAACTAGAAGAGAAAAGAGGTCAAGCCATCGAGAAATTTGCCAAACACCAAGCAGTAGTAAAGAGGTGGTTTGATAAGAGGGCAAGAGTCAAGACATTTGGGATATCAGACTTAGTGCTGTGCTAGGACAAAGCACATGAAGAGAAAGGGAACCATGGAAAATTTGATAAACTATGGTTAGGCCCATTACAAGTCTCATGAATAATAGGAGATAACACATTTAGACTCAAGACCTTGACTGGAGAAGATGTGCCATTACTAGTTAATGGCCAACATTTGAAACACTACTTTCAGGCTTGAGGTAAAGGGCAGTCCATTTTGTGTAATATAGTGTAGGTAGTGTACAGTTTTTCTTTTGTTGTTTTCTTTTGTAGATTAGTTGTTTGTACAGTTTAGTCTTTTTTTTACTGTGTTTTGTTTTCATTGTACAGTTTGTTTGGTTGGTTTGTTTGTTGTCTCCTTAGCAGGGATCTTTGTTTTACTTTAGAGTATTAAGGAGCAACTAACAACGATTCAAAATAGTATAAAGTTCAGAATATTCAAGTTAATCATTTGCAATTCATGCATAACTTGTTGTGACTGTCATGAATGTAGAGAGTTGTTTAACTTCTGAAATTTAGTATTCAATAATAGTGATTGGGAATTTAAGGGAGATTTCTCACGATGACACACCTAAAATCCTTAGGTTTGTTGAACCTACCAGTGTAGATATTAGGTGAAAAATTTAAGGTCACCCTTGCTACCATTACAATTCTCAGCTTAATTTCAGCAAGTGTTCACTCCTTGCATCATGAAGTTACAACTGTAATATCCTGTGAAATCTCTTTCAAAAAAATTAGAAAATATAAAATATAAAACTAAATAAAGTGGATTATACTAAAAATCCAGATTAAGCCATCTAAGTAACTCTACCGGGGCTATAGACGCTCACTGGCAGTGGGGCTCTACTTAGGAGAATTGTAACGATAACCTTGCTAGGGCTATAGACGCTTGCTGGAAGCAAGGCTCTATCTGGTCGGCTATGAGGGAATGTCCTCACCTACGTAGGCTAATATCAGTCACTAGTTTGTTCAACCGATCTTCAAGATGAGAATAATTAATCACGTGCACATACTTAAACTGAAAATAAAAATTCATGCATCCTTATTGAATACCTTAGGTCTCAAGTTGGATAATAATTTATAGGAAAGATAGTTGGGAGTTATGAATTCATTTCATCTAGTTTTCTTGAACACTTTGAATTTAATTGTTTTGTTTGGTTGCTAGTTGTTGTGATCTTCACAACACACCCCATTTTACTCCTTAGCAAAATGAGGACCCCTGTTGTGGCTGTTGCTTTTGCTTTTTTGTGTGTTGTTTTGCTTGGTGGTAAAGGAAAAAAGAGGGGTTAAAATTGCAAACTTTGATAAAAAAAAAATAGAGAAAAAATGCATTTTCATCACCAGGGCATGATACGGTTGGATTCCTTGTGAAAAATGAGCTAGGGTTACTTTTTGAACCATCTTAAAATTTGCCATATTTTGCAAGTTATGATCATTTTGGTAAAATGTACATTCAGGTTTGTCTATCACTTTACATATGCAAAGTCCTTTGTATGTGCAAAGTCGGTTCTATACTTAGTCGCTTTTTGCTTTTAGGTTCATATACAAAGTTAGTTGTATATCCTTTCATGTATACAAGATGGACCCACCCGAAAAGAACTTAGGTCAAAATAAATTAATGTTTTAAATCCACTTTGTACCTTTCATTTGTATGTTCGGCAGGTCAAAACATACAGGGTATTATATACAGAGACTTTATACATTGTAGGGAACTGAAATTTCATGAAGCACGGTTAATTTGTTGTATATCCATGGGCTTGTATGTTTGAGTAACATATAATGCAATTATACATTGGGCAGACCCGACGGACTTATTAAAAAAGAGAAAATCCTTGTATATGTTCCAGCTTGCATATTGGCGCACACAAGAATAATATACGTGCAAGTGCGGATTTGAAAAGTTTTAAAGCAGAGTTAATTCAATGTATATCGGGCTTGTATATTCTTATATACAAGCCGATATACATTGTGCTTATACAAAGCGGAATTGAAGAGAAAATCAAAACCGATTTAATCCTTGTATCAAACCCAAATGTATATCAGAAGATACAAGGGTTATGTACAAGGGGCGGACTTGAAATGGTTATGCAATAATGAAAGGTACTTGTATATTTCATGCCTGGCATATTATTACATTGCAAGGAGTATACAAGGCAGATCTCAACGAAGGATTAAGTTTGGTTAAATGCTTGTATCATGTCCGGATTGAACATTTCAAAGATACATGCGTTTATGCATTGAGTGGAATTGAAAAAATCATAAAATAGAGTTATTTGCTTGTATATTTTGGCGTTTGTATATTACGATATACAAACCAATATGCATTGCATATATACATACAACACAGAATCCAAAGGTAGATTTAAATCCGATTAAATGCTTGTATCGAGCCTGAAATGTATGTCGAAAGATACAATGGAAATATACATACCGCGGACACGACGGAAAGTTAAAAGAGGTTAATTCATTGTATGTTCGCGCTTTGTATATTTTGATACATACAAGCCAAGATGCATCATGAAATGTACAAGCCACGGAATTGAAAAGTTATGAAACGAAGATAAATGCTTGTATATTTTGTGTTTGTATGTTGCAATATACAAACGAAATATACAAAGGAAGCATACAGGTCGCGGAATTGAAAAGATTGAAATCCGATTGAACCAATGTATCACGTCCACAATGTATATCAAAATATACATTCCTCAGCATATAACGAAATATACATTGCAGAACTTAGAGGCAAATTAAAAGTGGTTAATTCATTGTATCACGTCCGTATTGTATATCAGATATACAAGGATTTGGACAGGTAAAATGAGTGGGAAAATGAAGCAATAGGAATTTTGAAGTTATTTTTGGAGCCCGATTGTATTTTTTTTGGTTAACGATAGTTGACCCGACTATTTTGGATGCTATACATGCATTTTTGGATGTGATTTTCATGGATTCAAGGCCCGATTTCTGTGTTCACACAGTCATGACTAGATTTGGTAGTTGTTTTAGTTCCTATTGTTTATTAAGTGAAATGATACTTATTGCTTATCTATTTTTTTGCAGCTTTGCAGTTGAAGAAGGTAGTTGAAGCTTGATGGTGGTGACATCACGAAAGGGAAAAAGTCTGATCTCAGGAGCAGAGGAAGATAAGGATGAAGGGCAAGGAAGTCAAAGGTCTTCATTGATGAAGACAAAATGCAGTTGAAACATCATCACAGCAAACAAATAGAAGTTATTATTGAGCTGCTAGGGTTTCCAGAAGGGCATATTTTGCCTAGATTTGATGTATGCTCAGAGATATTTTGGGAGACTGGTTCACTAGCATTTATTGTCATAACAAGAGGTTTGAACCAGGGTTTAAATAAGGTTTTTTTGGGCTGTATTGAGGACAATCAAAGTCTATATATTGTGCCTTAATACACTATAATACTTTACACAGGGATTTTTTTAGAATAGAGGGACCTTTTAGTTTAGAAGTAGAAGAAGGAGGTCTCCTGTGTCTGCAATAAGGAATGCGTGGAACATCTAGCTTCCTTACTATATCTATAAAGCTTGTAAGTTTTTTGTAGTTTGATCATTGAATCTAAGAGTCATTCAGACATTGTAAATCTTATATGACTATCTGTTTCTAATACAATTGAATCTAGAATTTTGCATCTATCTTCTGAGTGTTTTCTTGCTTTTCATTGTATTTGAAACATTTTCTCTTAGAGCTTGCAATCTTAGGTGTATGTTTGTGAAAATGCTCAGAACTTACACTTAGGGTTTTGTCTGTGGATTTGATCAAGTTACTGTATGATTTATAAAGTGCATAACAGAAAAATTAGATCCTTCGAATAGAGTGAATGAAGTGTAGATTAGATCTTTCTAACTTTTCCCAACCCATCTGAAAATACTTAGCTGAAAACACAGAAATTTGAAGGAAATTGTCTCATATTTGAAAAGGTATATACAACTAAGTTGAAAGTAGACAGTTTTTCATAACATTAAAGAGAAGAAAGCTTGCTATAATTTAAATCATTTAAAGCTTTGAAATACAGTAACACTTTTATGCAAGAAAGGGATGAATAACACACTGATATTTACAATATCTTTGCATAGTTCAAGTCCAGTAAACCTACAAGAAACCCTAAGCTATGTAAGACCCTTTGAACATTACAGCTTCACATCGACCAACTGAATTTGCCCAACCGGTCAAGACCTGACCATATTAAACTTGGGATTAAGCAAATCTTAATCGATTCCTTCATATCTTTCAAGTCAGTTTTGGTTCATTTTATGTGAATTTTAACTAATTGTTATGATTGCATCAAAACAATCAGCAACACGCTGTTTCATTTTCTACTTCTTCAGAGATTGATTTTTGTATGTCTTCAATCATATATTGGCATAGCCCCCTACCTCTGACCAATTTGGTAGGCTTTAGCTCTACATCATATTCTAAGATCTTAGTTATCCAATTGGCCCTCTTTTCAATAATTTCACCCTACATAATATATTCCCTTACACTAGGGTGAGCTACTAATATCAAGATCTTATTTCCTGTTACTAAATGCCTGAATTTCTTAAGAGCTTTTACCATATCATAAGCTTTCTTTTCAACAAAATTTTACCTTGATTCATACTCCCTTAGTGTTATGGAGAAGAATACTATTAGATGTTCTCCTTCTTCTTTATCATCTTTCTGAGTCAGAACAGCTGCAACACTGTGTTCTCCTCCATACACATACATTATAAAAGGCTTAGAGAAATCTAGGTTTCTCAGTACTGGCACAATTGAAATAGCTTTCTTAACTTCTTCAAAGGCCTATCTCCCTTCAGTTGTCCACTTGAAAATTAAATCTTTCTTCAACAACAGAGTAATGGGCCTAACTAGCCCCATAAAATCAGATATAAAACGGATGACAAAATTAATCTTTCCTAAAAAGGACTGAACTACCTTTTTGTTGACTAGCAAAGATAGATTTATTATAGTTGTGACTCGCTCTGGATCAATGGAAACCCCATCCTTTGAAACTACGTGTCCAAAAAGTCTCCCTTCGGGCACAACAAAGATACATTTCTTAGGATTTAAGGAGATCCCAAATTCCTAACACTTCAGTAAAACTACTTCTAAGTGCTCAAAATGATCTTTGGCATCTTTGGTAAATATAGTAAGATCATCTAAATAAATCAAAATAATCTTATTTATAAGTTCCCCAAATGCTAGGTCCATGGCACGCTGAAAAGTAGCTCCAGCATTTGAAAGACCAAAAGACATCTTGGCATATGCAAATGTTCCCCACTTTGTAGTGAATGTTGTCTTGTGTTGGTCTCCATCTACTAACCAAATCTAATTATATCCTGAGAAACCATTAAGCAAAGAAAACCTTTCTGACCCAGCCACAGTTTGCAAAATCTGTTCCATAGAAGGCAAGAGGTAATGATCCTTCAATGATGCTTTATTCAGGTCTCTGAAATATACACATAATCTTATGTCCCTATTCATTTTCCTTACAGGCACTAAATTAGACACGCAGGTTGAATGCTTAATTGGAAAAATAATCCTAGATTCTAAAATCTTCTGTAGTTCATGTACCATTAAAGGTTCAATTCTAGGATTCATTGGTCTTTGCTTCTGACAGACTAGTTTTGGCCCTTCAGCGAGTTCTAAGGTATGTTGAATGATGTCTCTATTATAGCCATGAAGATCTTCATAGGTCCAAGCAATCACTCTATCATACTTATTACACAAAGAAATCATCTTGTCCTTTTCCTCTTGGGTAGTAGCATTGCCTATCTTTAGCTTCCTTCACTAACTTGAATTTCAGAATAATCATCTTTATTTGTCTTAAATTTCCTTTTGTCTAAGCTTACATCATCAGGGTCGAATAGATTCTCTAGTGTGATCAATCTTTTTGGGAGCTTATTAGACTTTAGTTGAATAATTTGATCACCATAAGATTCTTTGATCTTGGGCTGTAATTGATCGACAAACTCTCCTGACTGCTGCAAAAACAAGAGTACCTAAAGATCATTATCAAAAACTTGCCAATTCTGATCATTGTCTGGGATTGCAGGTCTCACTATCACTTTTACTGCCTCACTATTAATGAGTAGGTCACTTGCTAGATCAAATTGAGAACCAATTTTGTGCCATTTTGTTTGCTTCAGTGTTTTGGGTTCTGGGGACAACTTCAATATTGAAAGCATCAAAACTATCTATTAGATCCCAAATTTTATGACGATAAGATCCCATTCTTACATTCTTTACTATAGCTTTCTCTCTAATTTGCTTCACCACTAGTTCTGAGTCTCCCTTAACTACTAAATTCTTGATTCCTCTCTTCTTGGCCAACATAAGACCATGCACCAAAGATTCATACTCAGCATCATTATTAGTGCAACCAAACTGAAAGCGTATGGCTCTAAGAATTTTCTCACCATTTGGGGGAGTGAGACATATACCTTCTCCAGCACCATTTTTTCTCCTATCCCCATCAAAATTGAAGGTCCAGCTTTCTAAGCTTCTATCAAGTTCTTCTTTTTCAGATACTTCTTTTCTCATAACATTTGGTATTTCTTGGCCTTCTTCAAAAATAACATAAGTGCCCAAACCGGTAGTCATAGTTTCCATAAGGATCACTTTGCATCATGGTCATCAAATTGACTATTTTCTTCTTCTTGTTGGTCATGTTCAGTCCAATCACCTTGTTCTTCAACAAAGACTCTCTCCTCCTTATTCATCATGGCATGGGATGCTTCAATTCTTGTGGCTGGTTCATCAGTGATGTGATCTTTGGACAAAGGTTCAGACAATACCTTCATATTTGTTCCATAATTGGTTCTCAAAATTAGATGTAACCAATCTAGTGACATGTATCCTCCTATCTTGGCTGTGAAATCTCTAGATAGGCATAAACCAAAGACATGGAGTATATCTATGACTACTACATCATGTTTGATAGTTATATTAGGGTAGGTGTACAACTGCAATGGGAGTTGTTTAATCCTTCCTATAGTTTGGACAGACTTCCCATCTAATTGCATGACTCCTCTAGTAAGTGGCTCATATTTTATCTTTAAAGCATCTGATATCTACTTTGGCATGACTGTAGTACTAGTTCCAGAATCTATCATTGAGTTGTGTAGCAATTTCTTTCCCACTATTAAAGTCAGATAAAATGGATCTCACCTAGATTTGCTTACCTCTGGTGCAGTATTCAATAGGGTAACTGTTTGCAAGGGTGGAGTGTCTTTATTTTGAGCCTTTCCTTTATTAGCAACTCCTTCCTTAGTACTGGCAAGTTTATGGTCAGCCTGGATCTATAGTGCTTCTTGTAACAACATCTTTTGCTTAGGAATGGAGAGCATATCCCAGATTGACACTTGCACCAGGGTCTTTTTCAACTATTCTACCACATTCATGGGTCCTAGTATTTGTGTCTTTGGGTAGTAAGGATACCTTGCTCTTTGTAGCATTTGGCTAGAGGCTGCTTGATTCTAAATTGTCTAAGGCACTTCTTGCCTAGAAACTGGATTATAATGATTCTGGAAAGGAGTTCTTCTAGCAGTCTCATTATTTGTGGCTTCAGGCTGCTCCATCATCCTTCTCTTTGATCTGGTATAATAATTAGACTGCACTAAGGGCTTCTTGGAAGTAGACGCTTCATTCAAGAACACCGAATCTTCATATTAAATCCATGAAAATAAAGCATGCTCAGGGGCAATCTCTTCTTCTTGCTGAATAGACATCCCTTGCATCTAAGCCACCATTACTACATTCTGGACATTGGGTGACTATTATGGAGGAGCATTAGACACTATGACTTGACCTTCTAGCCTTCTTTGTTCTGCTTTTTTTTTTGTAAATTACCTCTAGGAAAATCCTTGAGCATATGGGTATTGTTGCAAGGGAAGCACTAGGCATTAGTATCTTCAGCTAAATTATTTTTCCCTGGGACTATTTCTGTATTAGGATTATGAGGGATGGCATGTAAAGGTGTGGGAACTGTAACCAATTGATTTGAAGTTGGGGATTATTTGGTCTTTAAAGACCTTGATATTGATTTGATTGATATGGGGGTCTATTTCCTTGGAAACCCTGATAAGGAGGCTTTGGATAGGGAGTTTGTTGTCTTTTGAGATTAATTATCTCATTTGAAAAGGTCCTGAGGATGTTCTTGACATAATCCATTTCAGATGGATGAGCAGAGGGTGTCGATACAGTAGGTTATTGAGATGCTAGGAAGGTATACATAGACACAGGTGTAGCTGCAAGATTAGGGATTTCTTGTGGCAAGGGAATGGAAATTTCTGGGAACATAGGCATGGGAAGCCTTGGATGCAACTTTCCAACACCTATTAGATTATTTTGAGCCTTTACAGCTAACTCATATGCTTCTGGTAGGGTCTGACCTCCCAGGGACTGAATCATTACAGATATATCAGAATTGAAAGCTTTGAGATAGAATACAATAGCCATACCTGATGGTGGTCTAGCTATAGCAGGGATTCTGTCCCAGGTCTTTTGAAATCTTGTATTGAAATCTGTTATAGCCTCCTCTGGTGCCCTCTTTATGGTGATTAATTCCTGTAGCAGGGAAGATTTATAACCCTTTTCACTAAATCTTGCAAAGAAAGTGTCACCAAGCTGATCCTAGGTGGATATTGTATTTGGGGTCAAAGATCTGTACCAATCCAGAGCCTTCCCTTTGAAAGAAGCTGCCAATAATCTGATTGCTACATTTTGTACAGTAATGGTATGTACTGCACACACATCTGATACATCATGAAGATGCTCCCCTGGTGTCTTGGAATCTTCTCCACTGAATTTGGGTAAAGCTTTCAAAGCATTAGCTAGAATTGGATCCCAAGTAGCTGGTGGTATCAGAAGAATGAGAGGACTACCAATGTTCCAATTTGCATAGTTCCTTAGGGCTACAAGTGCTCCCATGCTTACTCCTGATGCTATTGCAACTCGATTCACTCTTCTTCTTGGAGTAGCAACTAATGGTGACAATAAAATTCTTGAATTAGCAGTAGACTGAGCTCTTGTTGTCGGTCCATAGCTCTGACTCCTCGTCATTCTCTGGTTCATACAATCTTGATCAAAACTTCAAGAAAGATCTCACCGGGCATGCCATAAATTGTTGATGTGTAAATTCGTGCAGGTTCAAACACCAACATGGGAAGTTTCAAGAATGTGAGACTTGATACTTGAAACAACCTCCAGATTTTAAAGAAGTTGTCTCTTCCTATTTTCAATGGGGTTTTGAGTAAAGGGGAGGGGAAGAAACAAGATTATAGATAAAATAAGTAAAATCTAAACTTATGGCGATGCACCTGAATGAAATATATTTGCCTAACTAGCACAATGAATAGATTCTTAATATTCAACTATATTAAAGAGAAAATGCTCCATGATCAATATAGACATATTGTAAATAAATTAAAAGATCAAAGGCTAAACTCAGAAGATTTATGAAAAGACACAGATAATATCACCAATGGCACCGAACAAAGATTCTTTCATTATCAGTTCAACAAATACAAAAAGGCACAGTAACATGCATAGGTATATCAACTTTTTTATAAGAAATAGCTAGACTAAGGAAAAATGATACAATCTGGTCACAACAAGATCTCCAAAATTTCTAATCAATTCTCTATGTATGAATTACAATATCTTCCTATATATATATAGACAAAATTCGGCTCAAGATCACCTACAACCACCAAGAATCTCCAACAGTATCAATAGAACTGGAATTAACTGAGACTTGACCTGACACTGAGATTTCTCCAAATTTGCAACCGTCTTTCCCTTTTTGCTCATTGGCTGAGAGACAAAATATGTGGCACACTAACTGCAGTTCAGTTGAGACACATGGTAGCACCTGTTGGCTCTAAAACTTCAAAAATATTCCACGCGAAAACATGCACTGAATTCTTTATTTCTCTTCATAAAAAATGCAGCATACACAAAACTGACACCTGTCGCCATCCACCACATCTTTTGCTAAATATGTAGCAACATCCAAGAAACCAACCTCGGTTACATGGCAACTTCTGCCACAGCCAAGGTCCTCCCTTTGTTTCTTTAGAAACCCCACAGTAAAGACACTTGTCACTTTCCACATAATTCTTAGAAATTGTGGCTATTATTATAAGGGACCCAACATATACGTATCTATGTCTTTACAACCAACATAGGTGACATGTGGTAGCACCCGCTCAAAGTAGGAATAATCATGTAGCACCCTCCGCTCATTTCTTACCTTTATTAACAATCTTTTGAAGCTCCGCGAAGGTGACACTTGGCAGTCTCCATTTGAACTTGAAACTTTTAGAAACAACTACGTGGTGATCTCCACCGATATTAAAATGAACATAACCTACACTTCCACGACCAACACGTGGCATACTCTGCTGCTAGGATAATGCTGTAATATCCTGGGTCCACCATATATACATTGATAGTTTTGAAACAAAAAGGAACCCACGGTGAATGACAGAAAGGACACTTGGCGACTTCCACCAACTTGTTTGAAACATAAAAGAAACTATGCCAAGGCCCGCGGTGAATGACACGTGGATCATTCCGCATTCAAGAAACAACTTTGCAAAAAAGAAGAAAAGGACAAGTAGAATCTTCGACACCTTCATAATGCGGAAGCAACAAAAATAGTAGAAACTGAGGCTGCGACCAATAGAAAAAATCAAAATGTAGAGTTGAACTCTACAGAAAGCATCAAGCTAAAAAGATAAAAGGCTTGAGAGTCTAGCTCTCAAGCTTTCCAAGGTTAGAAGATTTGAAGAAGAGCTCCACAATAGCCTCTATCTCCAAGATTCTACTTTTCATCCAACTTCAAAAACTAAAGAAAAACTCTCCCAACAAGAAAAGAATGAAAAAAATGCAAAAACAAAGAACCCTTCTCCCTTCAACAAGAGGGAGTTAAATAGGTTTTTGCCCCAAGTTTTGATGAATGAAAAGGTGACACATGTCACCTTATCCTTCATCCACACAACCCTCTCACAACCCCACAAGAATCATGAGGTGACACTTGTCACCTTCCCATTCAACTATGCTACACACTCTCCCAAAAATGCTCTCACACATGTGTGAGAGCACTGAGAGAGGGAATCATGCATGTGAGACCCCACTTGTGCTCTCACACATGTGTGAGAGCATAGGGAAGAGGTCTCACACACATGAGGGCTTTGGAAGCTTCCAATGAACTTAAAGACAAGGGTAACCTTACCCTAGGTGAGTGGGGTTAGTTAAGGTGGGATGGTGACTTGCCTCCCACCTTTCGCATCTCCCAAACTCGTCACCTTACTCTAGGGGTAAGTTAAGGTGACCATACAAGGGTTATACCAAGAGTTAATATGCTAGAAATGGCCCTAGACCCTAGGGATATGACCTACGGTAATTAATTAACCATAATTAACACAAGGGGCTCATAAATTCACTTTGAAAGGACTCATAAACATTTAGCACGAATATTGCACAAACTAATACAATTACAACATTACAAACCTCCAAGAAGATCAAACAATAAAGTGAAATCTTACCAAAAATTTCTTCAATTTAGTCATGCAAATAAAATCAAGTTTACAACACCATAGTCCTTGGGAGGGACTTGGCTGAGCATTAGTGGTTTTAAACATGTATAGAGTTGTGGACCTCTGATTTCCATTAGCAATGGAATTAGTCTGCACACTACAATGAACATTAGTACCCACATGTAGTATATATATCAAGATAGCCAAACCAACAAGAAATAGGAAAGCACACACATCATACACTCATTTTAGTCGCTTTCTTTTCAAATCAATTTAATCTTCTATAAACAAGGCAATCTTTCTTTCAATCATCAACATTCTCTCTAGAAACATTCATTTTCATAAGCACGACCACACCACAATGAATAACATTAGTATAATTCTCTCATACTCTAATTAGTCCTTTAAACCAAAATTGAACCAACAAGAATACATTTAATCAACATGATAAGTGCAGAAATTAACCAAACATATTTAGTCATTTCATCACAGTAGAGAAACAATTCCCTAACTCAATCATAGAATGACATATAATAACAATAATGGATAGGATAATTAGTTTACAAAAACCAAGTGTTGACATAAATGTTCGAGATGAGAAGCCTTATAAACAAATCCACAACAACACTAAATCATCTCTAAGATAGGGTCACAATTCCATAAATTGAACCCTTATCTTGGGTGAAGCAAAACAACATAGTCTAAGAATGCAACTAATCCAGTCGCACAAGGGTGGGCCTCACATGTTTTATGATTTACCCCCTTCATCAAGTGTTATTAGAGCAAGGGTTCCTAAGCATGTAGACTGATCATCAATTATGAGACAGTTTGCACTGGGACTTGATGTTGTGGGTTTGCTGCAGAGATCAAAATGCCTCCATGAGGAAACCACGGTGGGAGCAATACTTTGATATAAGAGGGTTTTAAATCCCTACAAAGGTTAATTGATGCATTGCAAGAGGAGCTACAAAGAGGGTTTGAGATGAAAACAAGAGAAGAAAGCATTTAGATGAAGTTGAAGAAGAGTTATTTGAGGATGAACAAGACATTGTAGGAGATCCTGCAAAAGTTAGGTTGTTGAGGGACATTTCAAAGATTGTAAAGTGATCAAGGATTGAAGTCTCTACCTATTATGGGAATCTGAACCCAGAAGATCTTATTGATTGGATCAATGATATGGAAGAATATTTTGAGTATGAAGATGCAAATGATGTAGAATGGGTCGTGTTTGCAAAAAGAGTTGAAGGACCATACTAGTATTTGGTGGAAGGAGGTCTAGTTTGAGAGAAATAGAAGAGGAAAAGGGAAGATTGCCAGTTGGGATCAGATGGTGGAAAAACTAAAGAAGCAATTCATTTCTATGGACTATGAGTTGTATTTCTTGAAGAAGCTACAAGGATTGAAGTAAGGTAACAAGTTTGTCAAGGAGTATACAAAAGAGTTTTATAAGACTAATATCAGGACAAGTCATGCAAAGGCCAACAAGGAGAAGGTAGACCATTACATTAATGGGTTGAGGCCAAGTATCCAAGAGGAGCTAACCCTGGTCAGAATGACCACCATAGAAGATGCATACCAGTTTTCCCTAAAGGTGGAAGAGAAGCTGAATAAGAGTTTTGAAAGTAAGCAAAGGGGAAGAGGTCAAGGCAGAAGGACTAGTGGAAGGTCTTATGGAGGCTGAAATGAAGATCAAAATAAAAGTGATGAAGCTAGTACCAGTCAAAATCAAAGGGGAGATAATGCGTACCACCCTCGTGACCAAAACAATGGTGAGAAAAGAGGAAGAGGAAGAGGTTGACCTAGGCAAGGACCTGAAAGAGAAGCTTACAGAGGAACCTATTTCCAATGTGGAGAAGAAGGACATTGAGCATACGAGTGTTCGCAACATTAAGGAAGGAAAAATAGGAGACCTCAATGTAATGCATGAGTTGCACATGTAGATGAAGACATGCAATCTAAGCATTCTGAAGATGCTAAAAGGGGAGAAACCCTAGTTGTTAGAAGAACCTTGTTGAATGAGGAGAAATAACTAGATTAGAGGAAGAGTTCAAACAAGGTGCAAATGTGAAGGTAAGTGTTGTGATATTATTATTGATAGTGGAAGCATTGACAATCTTGTTTCAGAGGAGATGGTAAACAAGTTGAAGTTGACAATAAGAAGGCATCCACATCCATATCAAATTGCATGGTTGTAGAAGGACCATAGAGCTTTGGTCAATGAGCAGTGTCTAGTTAAGTTCAAGATTGGCGACTAACATGATGAGGTGCTGGGTAACATCATACTGATGGATGCATATCAAATTCTAGTGGGACGGTCATTGTAGTATGATAGGTGTACTATCCATGATGGCCATGAAAACACATATTCCCTAACAAAGGATGAATTTTTTCATAAATTGAAGCCCTTGAAGGAGGTGGAAGAAAAGGTGTGTAGTACTACTAGAATTTGCTTGGTAGATGGTAGGAAATTTTTGGAGGGTATGAAGTTAGAGCGTCATAGCTTTGCATTGATTCCTAAAATTAGCCAAGATAAATGTGAAGATGTACCAGTAGAAGTCTCAGATCTAATGGAAGAATTTCAAGACATTTTCCCTGAGAATGTACCAGAAGGCTTACAATCGTTGAGGAAGATAAGTCATGAAATTGACTTGATACTAAGAGCCAGTTTGCCAAATAAGGTAGCCTATACAATGACTCTTGTAGAGAATGAAGAGTTAAATAGACAAGTTCATAAGTTGTTAAGGGACCAATAAGAGAGAGCCTAAGTCCATGTGTGATACCTTCAGAACTAGTGTCAAAGAAGGATGGACAGTGGAGAATGTGTACACATTCCTGAGCCATCAACAAGATCACAATGAGTACAAATTTCTATTGCCAAGAATGGATGACATAATGGACTATTTGAGTGGAGCCAAGTACTTTACGAAGTTTGATCTAAAGACTAGGTATCACCAGATTCAAATCAAAGAAGGAGATGAATGGAAAATAGCCTTAAAGACAAAGGAAGATTTCTATGAGTGGTTAGTCATGCCATTTTGGCTAACCAATACACCAAGCACATTCATGCGGCTCATAAATGAGGTATTGAAAGAGTTTTTGGGAAGTTTTGTTATTGTTTATTTAGATGAAATTTTGATTATAGTAAAACATGGTAAGAACATCTGATGCAAATCAGAAGAGTTTTAAAGAGGCTGAGGAAGGAGAAGTTGTTGATTAATTTGAAGAAATGTAGTTTTGTAAAGAAGGAGTTGGTATACCTAGGATTTGGTGTCTCAGCTGATGGTCTTAAAATGGATCCAGAGAAGGTGAGGGCTATCATTGAATGGCCTACCCCAAGGAGTGCTAAAGAGGTACAATATTTTCATGGTTTAGCAAGTTTTTATAGAAATTTTATTAGGAATTTTAGTAGCATTTGTACACCCCTAACTGAGACAATGAGAGGGGATAGAAAAGAGTTTAAATGGAATACAGGAGCAACCAAGAGCTTTGATACATTGAAGCAGAAAGTCATAGAGAAACCTATTTTGGCACTTCCAGATTTCAATAAAGTATTTTAGGTAGATTGCGATGCTAGTGACAGTGTCATTTGAGTTATTTCGAGTCAAGAAGGTAAGCCCATTGCATATTTTAGTGAGAAGATTAATGATGCCAAGAAAAAGTATTTTATTTATGATCATGAGTTTTATTCTATTGTTCAGGCTTTGAAGCAATGGAGACATTATTTTTTGCCGAAATAGTTTTTTTATAGAGTGATCATCAGACTTTGCAGTATCTTAATAGTCATCGAAAGTTAAATCAAAGGCACTTAAAATGGTTTGATTTTTTGTAGAGTTATACTTTTGTTTTGAAGTACAGGAGTGGGAAGTCCAATAAAGTTATAGATGCCTTGAGTAGAAGGAAAAATTTATTGATAGAAATTAAGATAGAAATTGTTTGGTTCGATGAGCTCAAAAGTTTGTATCCTGAAGATTTAGTTTTTGTAGAGGCTTGGAAAGCTTGTTTAGAACCTATTACTTTGGATAGAACAAAGTGGTTGGATTTCATAATCCAAGATGGCATGTTGTTTAGAGGAAGCCAATTGTGCATTCCAAGGAGTTCCATTGTAACGCCACACCAAGAAACCTCAGAGGACAACACTAAACTAGGTCAAATTAATGGATTTTTTTTAAAGCAAATAATAATAGAATGCATAACATAACATAATAATCTAAACCTAGGTCCTCTAAGGTTCCTTGATTGTGCTACTCACAAATTAAGATTACAAGAAATAAGGGTTACATAAAGAGAAACAAACAGAGATACATCTCAGTTTACAAATACATGATAAGAGATCTTTTCAAATAGGAACAAGACATCTCTCATGCGTCTATAAATGATTATAGTAAGAACCATAAGATAGTCCTTAGCATAGTGGAAAAAACAAATTCTTTTCTCCAGTAATCTGCTCAGTTAACAGACTTGTATCTGTGCATTTAAAAGTGAACATTAGTTCCACAAAGATTATCAATAAACATAAAAGAGAACTATATACTAGCCTAAGGCCCTAAGGGGCCGACCTAATGTATTGGGGACTCATGATGGCCTTGCCTACATACGCATAGCACAGAGAATTCATAGTTTGAATTAAAACTTACAATCACAAGATGATTCCATTAAGCAAGGGAAGCTTTAAAATCTCAGAAACTTATGAGGGAAACAACTTACTTTTGAATAATGCATGCAACAACTAGAAGACACAACAAGCTATGATATAAATAATAAACCACATCCATTTGAAGAATCTCTAACTATCATGTGTAAATAAAGAATAAATATCTCCATAAAAAAATTACTTAGTTTTAAATCCGAAATGAAAATCAAGGTGTATCTACCTCATATCCTCTTCTAAGATTCAAAACTAATATTCTAGTAAAAATTTTCTACTTAAAAAATTACAAACTAATAACTCTTAATTAGCTTCTCTGACCTAAGAGTCAAATCTAATTACTTAATAACCTCATCTAGACTCTAATTAGATATAGTAATGCCTTGACGACATAAATGAATACAATCATTTAGGGCAACATAATATAGGTTGCAAATCTTATCCTCAAGCACTAAATTTGTTTCAAGAAACTACTAGAACAAGGTTAAAACTTAATATTAAATTATACTCATACAATCATTGTAAGGACATAATTCACAAGACAATTATTAAAGTTTTTTCAACCCAAGGTTCAACTTCCATTTGAAACTAAAGTCATAAAACATTCTAGTCAGGTTCAAATTTTGTAGTTAATCCATTAATCCCTTCAAACTTTTTTAAAAACTAATTTAAATTGAATTAAATAAAAGTTAGAATCTAAATGAGACAGAAATATATAATATTATTTTAGATAGAATTTATTCATAAATAAAGATTTCTATATGATGGACATGATTACTAATACTGCCTAAAGAAGTTTAAATAAGCCTAACTCAGACTTATCAATTAATCTAAATATCAACAAGTGCAGATTTTTGAATACCACTGTTACAATATCAAAGGACCTCAAAACACCCTACTAATGTTACAAGCATTTACCCAAACCACACAAGAGACATGATGACTCATGGTATTCTTATCACAGGATGGCACACAGAGCAAAGATCAAAAGATAGTAACTGCTCTCAAATTCTCATATGTAAGATAATAATTCTATAACACCTATGTTACAAGTATGGACCTAACCGATGTTGTCATTTATGTCAACATACTCTTGATGCATTGATGTCAAGGATTGGATGAGTTGTGTTCTGAGGATATTGAGAAAATTAGTCCTATCAGAAATAGAGAAGAACAATGAAGGTAGTGAAGCTTGATGAAGTAAAGATCCCAGCTAAGATGAAGATAAGAGGATGTGAATCAAAGGGTTTGTAGATATGTGTCTAAAGCTGGTCCTGTAAAGATTTGAGAGGTCCACATGAAGATTTGAATAAGTTATGGCCTTATGAGTAAAACCAGTTCTGGCAGATGTTTAGAGGTGACAGAGTGACACAAATAGGTTCGGTGAGATCTAGAATGCAATATCTTGTTATACAGATCTGGTGGAGTGTTTAGAAATTCAATGTGAATTAACAACCCAATTGATCTGTGGTCTGGAGGTCCACAAGCATCTATTTCAATATGACAGTGATAACAGACTGTGTTCTTGAGGTTCTAGATGAAGAAGAGAATGATTTTAGTAAGCAGAAGTAGTGTGGATGTTCTTGGTGATTCAGGCAAGCTTGTGGGGGTCTCTGGATTGTGTCTAGTTTGTGTTGGTGGTCCACATTGAAGACTGAGCTCGTAATTGAAGAATTACTTCTGGATGATGATGTTCTTCCTTCTTGGACGATCGGATGATTTACACATCTTACGGATGATCTTGAAGATGTTATATGAAGGATGGCATGCTTCTCAAAATGATTGAAGTCCTAGATATGTGTGGCTGACAGAGTGGTGATTTGCATAAAGTCTTTGGTAATAAATCAAGTTGTATTTGTGTATTTTCTCTGTAAAGTTTGCCGACCTTGATGATTGTCCCAAAGTTCATGTCTTGTATTAATAAGAGTTGTGAAGTCATTTCAAAAGGATCTCGGTGAAGATGAGAGTGTGGTAGAGAGGAGAGGAGTGAAAAATAGAGCAAAAGTATTGAGCTTAAATGGAACTGACTCAAGCATGGTGAAGATGCTATTCTTTAGTTCAAGTATGTAATATTTATTATTTTGTAGATAGTGTGTCTCTTGTAGGCAGTGGGCCTCTTGTGAGCAGTGTGCTCGAACAGTGAGCCCTAATTGGCATGTGCCATTTTGTTCCTTTTATTCTTTTAACAGAGAATGCAATCTTGGGTTAGTCACCCCGTGGTTTTTCCCTTAATCAGGTTTTCTACATTAAAATATTGGTGTCATATGTGTTAATATGCTTCTGCTCTTGAATTATTGCATTGTGTTTCCATGATTGATTCATTGTTATGCTAGTGAATTACAAGAAGGATTTAAGTGGTTAATAAAAGAAAAGTTTGAGACAACTGATTCACCTCCCCTCTCAGTTGTCTATCTTGAAACTAACAATTGGTATCAGAGCTAAGTTCCTCTAGAAAAAGTTTAACCACTTGAGGAGATTCAAAATGTCAACCTACAAGAAGGACAGTCCAAGGTTTGATGGTTCAAACTTCATTGCCTGGAAAAGACACATGGAATGTCACCTACAATGCATGGGATATCAATATTGGAACATTACCTCAATTAAATATGTTCCCCCAACAAATGGTTCTACAAATCTAAATGAAATTAGAGATGCATAAAATAATCTTCGAGGTAAAGAAGCCCTACTGAGTGCCTTGTCTGATTCAGAACTGACAAATGTTATGGGTTTGAAGATTGCCTATGAAATTTGGACAAAGCTTGAAAATCTATATGAAGGAGACAAATATGTTAAGTGTGCCAAGCTACAAAGTCTAAAAGGAAAGTTTGAAAACTTAAAGATGAGTGAAGATGAGAATATCACTTCTTACATGACAAAAGTAAATGAGCTTGTTTGTGGCATCAGATGTGTTGGTGGAGTTCTGGATGAAGATGAAATTGTTGCTAAAGTTTGTAGGTCCTTACCTCCTGCTTACAAACACAAAGTTGTTGCTATTGAAAAAATTAGATCCTTAACAACTATCACAAGGGATGAATTGGTTGGTAAGATATCTGAATTTGAGTTAGCTAAGTTTGGTGATGCACTTCCCAAGACTAAATCTGCATTCAAAGCTAGTGCCTCTACAAAAGGCAAATAGAGATATGATCTAGGAGAAAGTTCCTCAAGAAAATCATCTGGGTATGAGAAAGAAAGAAAAGATCTGGAAGAGGATGAATTAGAAGTTGAACAACTTGAGGCCCTCATTGCAAAGAGACTACCAAGAGGATCTGATAAGTATGAAGGAAAATTGCCTTTCAAATGTTTTAACTGCAACAAGATTGGTCATTTTGCCTCAAGGTGTCCAGAAATATTTTCTAGGTCAAACCTTAATAGATCAAGATTTCAAAAGAAGTGTTACTATGTTCATGAAGATGATGATGATGAAGGAGTAATAGATGATGAATTAGAGATAGGAAACAAATCCAAAAGTGACTAGGTGTTTATTGCCATCAAGGAAGAAGATCCAATGACCTCTGAATCTGTCAATCATAAAATGATAGAAAGAGCTCTAGCTGCCCAAGTTGAAGAAAAGGATGATTGGGTCATTGATAGTGGATGCTCCCACCATATGATAGGTGATAAAAATAAGTTCATAGATTTGGAAAGATATGAAGGAGGTGTTGTAAAATTTGGTGATAATTCTACTACTAGAATCAAAGGTAGAGGACCTATTTCCTTTAATGGAAAGAACAAAACTGGTGATGTGTTGTATGTTGAAGGTCTGAAGCATAATCTTCTTAGTGTTGGATAGTTGGTGGACAAAGGCTATGATCTCTGATTCAAAAATGGAAAATGTAAGATCTTTGAAAGTTTTGGAACAGAGATTGCATCCGATACTCAAACAAAAGGTAACATCTTCCACTTGGTTGGCACTGGAAAAAGTTGCTTATTTGTTCAAATTGGTCAGAGTTGGTTGTGGCATAGGAGAATGTGTCATGTGAATTTTGATAATATCATCAAGATAAGCAACACTTAGGCTGTAAGAGATCTTCCAAGACTGGTGAAACCTACTAATAGTTTGTACAAAGAATGTCAGTTGGGTAAGCAGAGGAGAGTCACATTAAAAGGTAAGGAACAATCTTCTATCGGACTGTTGGACTTAGTACATACTGATCTATGTGGACTGATAAGAATCAGGAGTTGGTAAGGTGATAGATACTTCATGTTATTAATTGATGACCACTCCCCTGATGATGTGGGTAACTTTTCTGAAAGAAAAATTTGAGGCTCTTAAAAAATTCAAAATATTCAAAGCTATGGTAGAGAATGAAACTAGATTAGACATAAAATGTCTCAGGTCTGACAGAGGTGGAGAATTCACATCTGGAGAGTTCATAGAATTCTGTGAGAAACATGGGATAAAAAGACAGTTATCTGCTCCAAGGACTCCACAGCAGAATGGAGTAGTGGAGAGAAAGAACCGGACCATCTAGGAAGCATCTAGAACCATGATGTTGGAATCAAGTTTTCCCCATATCTACTGGAGAGAAGCTGTAAGCACTACTGTCTATATGCTTAATCAAGTTCAAATCAGAAACAATACTGGTAAGACCCCTTATGAACTCTGGTTTGGCATCACTCCCACTGTGAAGCATTTTAGAGTCTTTGGTAGCAAATGTTACATTAAAAGAGATGAAGACCTTGGTAAATTTGATGCTAGAAGTGATGAAGAAATATTCTTAGGTTATTCTACTAAAATCAAAGCATACTAGTGTTATAACAAGAGATTGAGAAAGATTATAGAAAGCACAAATGTGAAGGTTGATGAAGGTATTGAAAAACCCTCAAGGTTTTATGAATATGAAGAAGATGATCAGAATGATGTTTTGATTCAAGAAGTCCAAGCCCCCTCTGAAATTCAGACCCAGACTGATCCAGAGAATCCTGAAATATAGGAAGAAGAGATAAGTTTGAATGAACTTGTCTAAGAAATTTCCAAAACTCCCAGGTATGTAAGACTGAATCATTCTAAAGATCAAATCATAGGTGTTCAAATAAGAAGAAAGACTGCTCAAGATTCAGAAAAGTATTGTTTGATTTCAAATATTGAACCAAAAATAGTTAGTGAAGCATGCAATGATGAAAGATGGACTAAAGCAATGAAGGAAGATTTGATGTAGATTGAGAGAAATCACACTTGGGATCTTGTTCCCAGACCTAGAAACAAAAATGTGATTGGAACCAAATGGGTCTTTTGGAATAAACTGAATGAAGATGGTGAAGTAGTCAAAAAGAAAGCCAGATTGGTTTGTAAGGGTTATTCTCAAGTAGAAGGAGTTGACTTTGAAGAAACTTTTACTCCAATGGCAAGAATTGAAGTAGTTAGATTATTTCTTGCTTTTGCTGCCTTCAAGGATTTCAAAGTATATCAAATGGATGTCAAGTCTGCCTTCCTGAATGGTGATTTGGAAGAAGAGGTATACATTGAGCAACCAGATGGATTTCAATTGTCTGGTCATGGTGATATGGTTTGCAAGTTGAAGAAAGCACTATATGGACTCAAACAAGCCCCAAGAGCCTGGTACAAAAGACTAGATAAACATCTTTTGAAGATGGGGTTCAACAAAGGTACTGCTGACAATAACTTATACTTCAAAATTAAACATGAAAATATCTTGATTGTTGAAGTATTTGTTGATGATATCATTTTTGGAGGAAGAGATAGTATGTGCAAGACTTTTGTAAATCAAATGAAAAGTGAACTTGAGATGTCTATGTTTGGGGAAATTAATTTCTTCTTGGGTCTGCAAATCAATCAAACAAAGAAAGGAATCTTCATATCTCAGACCAAATATGTGAAAGAATTGTTGAAGAAATTTGGAATGGAAGATTCAAAATCAATGAATACTCCCATGGAAACTAGATGTAAACTAAGCAAAGATGATGAATCTCCTAAGGTTGATTAGAAAAAGTATAGGTCAATGATTGGAAGACTACTGTATCTTACTCAAACTAGACCTGACATTATGAATGTTGTTGGTCTTGTTGCTAGATTCCAAGCTGATCCTAGAGAATCTCATTTCATGGTAATGAAGAGGATTTTCAGATATCTAAAAGGAATAGTTGAGTATGGTTTATGGTATCCTAGAGATCATGATTTCTCTCTTCATGCATATATAGATGTGGATTGGGTAGGAGATGTGGATGACCGGAAGAGTACCAATGGTGGAGCATTCTTTTTAGGGAAAAGATTGGTTTCTTGGCTAAGCAAGAAATAAGAGGCAATATATTTATCCATTGTAGAAGCAGAATATATTGCAGAAGTAGGCAGTTGCACTCAAGTATTGTAGATGAAGAAAATGCTAAGAGACATTAGAGTGGAGTATGAGGAACCTATCACAATCTTCTTTGATAATTCAAGTGCAATAAATATATCAAAAAATCCAATGTTGCATTCAAAGACAAAACATATATCAATCAAGTTTCACTTTTTGAGAGAGCAGGTGAACAAGAATGAAGTCAGATTAGAGTTTGTACCCTCCAAGGATCAGATTGCAGAAATTTTTACTAAACCTCTACCTAAGGATTCTTTTGAGTATCTCAAGGAGAAGTTAGGGGTTATTACCCCTCTCATTCTGAATTAAGGTGCATTGTTGTATATCAGTCTAGTGGATCTCACAGTCATATCTTGTGGTCCATATTGATGATAGAAAGCTGCTACTCAGGGGGAGCAGTCTATATGATTCTAAGTGATGCAAGTATGTGCCCTTTGCCATTGATGTCAAAGGGGGAGAGAAGACATGTGAAAAACAAAAATAGTTGTTGATCAATGGGGGAGTAGTAAAGGAAGATAAGACATGTGAATGGTTGTTGTTGATAGGGGAAGTTATGTTAGTCAGTAAGGAGAAATTCTTGTCTTGATGGTTAAAACAAGTTTTCACATCATATGTTTCCATCAATGACAATGGGGGAGATTGTTGCAAGTATGGGCCTAACCGATGTTGTCATTGATGTCAACATACTCCTGATGCATTGATGTCAAGGATTGGATGAGTTGTGTGCTGAGGATATTGAGAAAATTAGTCCTATTAGAAACAAAGAAGAACAGTGAAGACAGTGAAGATAGGGAAGCTCTCTGAAGTAAAGATCCCAGTTAAGATGAAGATAAGAGGATACAAATCAAAGGGTTTCTAGATATGTGTCTAAAGGTGATCCTGTAAATATTTGAGAGGTCCGCATGAAGATTTGAAGAAGTTATAGCCTTATGAGTAGAATCAGTTTTAGCAGATGTTTAGAGGTGACATAGTGACACAAATAGGTCCAGTGAGATCCAGAAATGCAATATCTTGTTCTGTGGATCTGGTGGAGTATTTAGAAAGTCAATGTGAATTAACAACCCAATTGGTCCGTGGTCTGGAGGTCTGCAAGCATCTATTTCAATATGATAGTGATAACAGATTGTGTTCTTAAGGTTCCAGATGAAGAAGAGAATGATTTCAGTAAGCAGAAGTAGTGTGGATGTTCTTGGTGATTTAGGGAAGCTTGTGGGGGTCTCTGGATTGTGTCCAGTTTGTTTTGGTGGTCTGCATTGAAGATTGAGCTCGTAATTGAAGAATTACTTTTGGATGATAATGTTCTTCCTCCTTGGCCGATCGGATGATTTACACATCTTGCGGATGATCTTGAAGATGTTATGCGAAGGATGGCATGCTCCTCAAAATGATTGAAGTCCTAGATATGTGTGGCCGACAGAGTGGTGATTCGTATAAAGTCTTTGGTAATAAATCAAGTTGTATTTGTGTATTTTCTCTGTAAAGTTTGCTAACCTTGATGATTGTCCCAAAGTCGATGTCTTATATTAATAAGATTTGTGAAGTCATTTCAAAAGGATCTTGGCAAAGATGAGAGTGTGGTAGAGAGGAGAGGAGCGAAAAGTAGAGCAAAAGTATTGAGCTTAAATGGAACTAACTCAAGCATGGTGAAGATGCTATTCTTCAGTTCAAGTATGTAATATTTATTATTCTGTAGATAGTGTGTCTCCTATAGGTAGTGGGCCTTTTGTGACCAGTGTGCTCAGGCAGTGAACCCTAATTGGCATGTGTCATTTTGTTCCTTTTATTCTTTTAACAGAGAATACAATCTTGGGTTAGTCACCCCGTGGTTTTTCCCTTAACCGAGTTTTCCACGTTAAAATCTTGGTGTCATATGTGTTAATATGTTTTTGCTCTTGAATTATTGCATTGTATTTCCATGATTGATTCATTATTATGCTGCTAAATTACATGAAGGATTTAAGTGGTTAATAAAAGAAAAGTTTGAGACAACTGATTCACCCCCCCCTCTCAGTTGTCTTTCTTGAAACTAACAACATATACCTTTAGTAAAAGTATTTGGAAAGCATAAATCCATAGTCTACAACCAAAGATCGATGCCTCATGTAGCCTCATATAGAAGACATGATTATACCTAGTTTCAACCAGTTAAGATGAAAACAATTAGAACTATATAAAAATAAGATTGATTCCATATTTTCTTCTAATCAAATAAAATGAGTTGATTAAAATGAAGTAATTCCTATTTCATGAATAAGATCCCATTGACATCCCAAACAAGTATGAAATCAAAACTAAACTTCTTATCTATCACCTTATTATTAGCAAGAGATCACTTAGGCCACAAGATTGCATTAACCATCTTATACAGATGAACTCAACATCAAAATAAGAAACTAAACATTTCTATAGGCCAAATTCTATTTTCTATAACAAAGTTAGATTATCAACAATGAGTAGACTCTTTGATAATTGCTATCTTATATCTTATCTTAATTCTTAAAGTAAGATCAATCTTTGATCGTTCTAATTCAAGGTGAATCAGCATCTAATTTGGACAATGTGTCTTTTCCTAACATTTAGAGCTTATTAAAAGTAATCAAAATTACATATAATCTTTCAGTCAAAGTTATCACCACTATCATAGATGCATTCTATATAAATACAATATATTAGTGGCCTAATACCTTACTAAGAATACACTTGCGATTGGGCAGGGGCCTTGGCTCGATTGGCTAAAAAATTCCATTGTGGTAAAGAAGGTCACGAGGTCCAGTCTCCCCCCCATCCCCGTGGTACTAGAGGGTGTGTCATGCTAGCATCACCAGTCATGTGAAAAAGTTTACCAGGCACACTGCAGTTTATACAGGGGGCTACCCGATTCCTATAGTCTAAAAAAAAATACCCTTACGATCTACATCTTACATTCACTATGAATTCTATACAAACTGCACAACTTCATTATGATTGATGCAAATGTCTAACCCTTTAAACTCCTGTGGTCATTGCCTACAAAAGGAAGATCTTACATACTATGAAGTCTATTAAGACCGATGCCTTACAAAAAACTTGGCTCTTTAAAAAACACTCCCAATAAAATTTTTAATATTGGGAATCCAAAGGTGGATTCACACCTATCCAAATAGGTCTAGATTCTAATAATATAAATTCTATCACAAAATTATATTTATGAACTATTAAGAGTCGGCACCTAAATGGGAAAGTAATTACTAAAATAGTTGACACCTTCCAAAAAAAGACATCACGTGCACGCAAGAATTACTCTTATTGTAACTCGATGTTAAGTTTTATTATGACAAATACCAAAGCAACTTATATCAATCCTCAGAGAATTCAATGTTCCAATAAGACAAGGGAATCGACTAGAAGTACAAAACTTAAGGCAGAGAAAATATGTATATATTTCATCTATGATTAATACCATTAAGCTATTTAGGCTATTGCCTCCCCTAAACAAGGCATGTTTAAAGTTTCTATTTACAAGTCTATATAAAAAAAACAAAGGACTTATAGAGATAGTTGATGCCTAGTAGATGTAAAATGATTATGACACAATTCCATTAACATGCTGATGAAAAATAGTATGACTTGGAATCCATTGTCACACAGAATTCCTTGCTTATTCACATCTTGGTAAATTTGTATTACAAGCAGGCAGAGTGGGGCACAATAAATTGTAGATTTTCCTTCTCCCTTAAAGATTTTCAAGGCTTTAAAAGTTCTTCCACTATTGTTTTGGGCCATAATGAAAATCAATACAACGTTTGGAATCTGAACTTTTCCTTGGACACCATTGAAGACATCTGCTCAAACTCAACAAGCTTTTCACATCTGGGTGTACTCTATCACCACTCATATACTTTACAACCACACGTTCAAGAAAATATACTTATAGCCATGCATGAAGTTTACAATAATATCCAATAAGTCTGGAGGACAATAATTTCTCAAGAAACTCATGTAGTCTAAATGTAGAAATTCGGTGGGATTTCCTAGAGAGTATTCTAGCTCCACATCGGCCAATTTTTTTGTGTATCTATCCTCACATGACTCTTCAATTGACCATCTCTCTTCTGACAACCAACATTTAGTATAAGAACTAGCAAGATGTTCAAAAGATGGCTCAGGTTTACCAGACTTGGAGCACAACATTGTTGAGGTGGTGTTAGATTTACCATATCTATCGTACAGACATCTAGCAATGGTTCCCAAATATATAGACTGTAAAGTTCAATCTCCTCCTCCACAGAAGGCACATTATTGTCAATCTCCATCACAATCTCTCCCCCTTCTAATTTTTCCTCATATTCTATCATATATCTGATAATATATTATTGTCTCTTTCTTGGTTGTCTTATAAGAAGACGTACCTCTAATAATAACTTTTTCCCTTTCAACTTGAAGAGACAAGTTTATGTGTTAATATGTTTAATAAACATATGATCTACTTGTCTAAATTTGACATGAATTGAAAGTTCTTAGCCTCTAGATATATGATAAACGAATTAAAAAAAGTGCAATAATAATGACAAACTAAAAGTTGAGAATATGATGCTTTTTAAAAATGTGAATTAACTTATCTAATTTATAATAAACAAGACATTAGATAAACAAGTGTTGTGTATTGTAATAATTAGTCCATAGGCTTTTATATGTGAGCATTATAGTACTTGGAATTGTCTCACGTCAGAAAATTGACACAATACAAGATTCCCCAAGTTCCAAAGCCGACTACCTACACATCTATGGTGAGGATGGAGGGGCACTACATCCATGAGAGAGAACCTAATTAAGGAGAAGCATAGTGTGGGATTAGTTGGACACTTTTGTCAAGATATGACCATTGCAATTGTTGGTGAACATTACTATTGGCCACAGTGGCAGCATGATGTGAGACATTTTGTGCAGAGTTGTAGAGTGTGTCTAATAGAAAAAGGAAAAAGTTAGAATATAGGGCTATATCATCCATTACCTATATCAGAGAGGCCATGGGATGATATTAGTATGAATTTTGTTCTTGGTTTACCAAGGATACATAGAGGACATGATTGCATTTTTGTGGTGGTGGACAGATTCTCACAGATGGCACATTTTATTCCTTGTAAGAAGACTAATGATGTTGTTCATATTTTAGAGTTATTTTTCAGAGAGGTGGTTAGCTGACATGGTCTACCTAAGAGCATTGTTTCAGACAGAGATACCAAGTTTGTTGGTTATTTCTAGAAGACATTGTGAAAGAAGTTGAGGGTGGATTTGAAGTGTAGTTCTGCACACCATGCACAAACTGATGGACATACAAAAGTGGTGAATAGGAGGTTGGGTAACCTATTATGATGCTTAGTAGGAGATAAGCCCAAGGGATGGGATTTGATTTTACCACAGGTAGAATTTTCTTACAACAATTTTATTAATAGGAGTACATGTAAATCACCATTCTAAATTGTTTATGAGAGTAGTCTAGGAAATGCTTTAGAGTTAAGGAAGATAGACAAGGGAGAAAAGACAAGTGCCAAAGTTGAAGACTTTGCGAAACACCTGAAGAATTTGCATGAAGAGGTGAGAAAGCACATTAATAAGATGAATATTTAGTATAAGGCTATGGTAGATCAGAAGAGGAGATATAACTAATTATAGGTAGGAGATGAAGTCATAGTTCACTTGAGAAAAGAGAGGTTTCTAGTTGGAACATATAATAAGTTGAGAATGAAGAAATTTGGACCATGTAGGATTCTGAAGAAGCATGATTTTAGAAATGCATATGAGGTAGAGCTACCGAATAGAATCAACATTTCCCCTATGTTCAACATTGTTGATTTAATAGACTATCATGAAGGTGGAATAGAGGATGGACCAATAAAAGAAAAATGGAGTATTCTAGCATCTACTTCAAAGGAGAAGATAGAAGAGATCTTAGATAGTCGTGTGGGAAGTACTCAGAACATGAAAGATCAAAATGCCTCCATGAAGAAACTATTGTGGGAGAAATGCTTTGCCAGAAGAGGGTTTTAAAGCCTTACAAAGGCAAATCAATGCATTCCAGGAGGAGAGGGTTTGAGCAAAGAATAAGAGAAGAAAGCGAAGATGGAGCTGATGAAGAGCTATCTGAGGAAGAACAAGAAGTTGCAGGAGATCCTATAGAAATTAGGTTATTGAGGGCCATTTCAAAGATTGGGAGGAGACCAAGGACTAAAGTCTCTACCTATTCTAGGAATCTAAACTTAGAAGCTTATTGATTCGATCAATGATATGGAAGAATATTTTGAGTATGAAGATGTGGAAAATCTAGAATGGGTCAAGTTTGTAAAAACAAAGTTCAAGGGCCTTGCCAGTATTTGGTGGAAGGAGGTCTAGTTAGAGAGATATAGAAGAGGAAAAGGAAATATTAATAGATGGGATTTGATTGTGGACAAAATAAAGAAGAAGTTCATTCTTGTGGACCATGAGTTGGAGTTGTTGAAGAAGTTGCAAGGATTGAAGTAAGGTAACAAGTCTGTCAAGGAGTATATATAAGAGTTTTATTAGATTACTATTAGGACAAGCCATGTAGAGGTCAACAAGGAGAAGGTATCCCATTACATTAATGGGTTGAGGTCAAGTATTCAAGAGGAGCTAAGCTTGGTCAGAATGACCACCATAGAAGACGCATACTAGTTTTCCCTAAAGGTGGAAGAGAAGATGAATAAGAGATTTGAAAGCAAGCAAAGGGGAAGAGGTCAAGGCAAAATGACTAGTGGAAGGTCTTATGGAGGGCAAAATCAAGATCAAAAGAAAAGTGAATAAGTTGGCACCTGTCAAAATTAGAGAGGAGATAATGTCTACTTCCCTTGTGAAAAAAATAATGGTGAGAAAAGAGGAAGAGTCTAACCTGGGCAAGGACCTAGAAGAGGAGGTTTCAGAGGAACCTATTTCCAATGTGGAGAAGAAGGACATTGAGCATATGAGTGTCTGCAGCATTAAGGAAGGACAAGTAAGAGACCTAAATATAATGCAATAGTTGAACATGTAGATGAATATGTGCAGTTTGAGAATTTTGAAGATGCTAAAAGGGGAGAAACCCTAGTTGTCAAAAGAACCTTGTTGAATGAGAAGAAAGAACAAGATCAAAGGATGAGTTTATTCCACACAAGGTGCAAATTTGAAGGTAAGTGTTGTGATATTATTATTGACAATGGAAGCACTAACAATATTATTTTAGAGGAGATGTAACAAGTTAAAGCTAACAAGAAGAAGGCATCCACATCCATATTGGATTGCATGGTTGTAGAAGGATCATAGAGCTTTAGTCAATGATCAGTGTTTAGTTAAGTTCAAGACCCGTGACTACCATGAACATGTCCAATGTGACATCATATCAATGGATACATGTCATATGCTATTGGGAAGGCCATGGCAGTGTGATAAGTGTGATGTCCATGATGACCATGCAAACACATATTCCCTAACAAAGGATGGAGTTGGTCATAAGTTGAAGCCCTTGAAGGAGGTGGAAGAAAAGTTGTGTAGTATTACCAAAAATTGCTTGGTAGATGGTAGGAAATTATTAGAGGGTATGAAGCATGAGTGTCATTGCTTTGCATTGATTCCTAAGATCAGCTAGGAGAAATGTGAAGATGTACGAGTAGAAGTCTCAGATTATTGGAAGATTTTCAGGACATTATCTCTAATAATGTACCAGAAGGCTTACCACTAGTGAGGAAGATAAGTTATCAAATTAAATTGATAACATGAGCCAGTTTTCCAAATAAGCTAACCCATAGAATGACTCCTGCAGAGAATGAAGAGCTGAATAGACAAGTTCACAAGTTGTTAAAGAAGGGACTTATAAGAGAGATCCTAAGTCCATCTGTAGTACCTATAGTACTAGCAACAAAGAAGGATGGAGAGTTGAGAATGTGTACAAATTGTCGAGCCATCAATAAAGATCATAATCAAGTACAAATTTCCATTACCCAGAATGAATGACATAATGGACTGTTTGAGTGGAGCCAAGTACTTTGCGAATATTGATCTAGAGAGTGGATCACCATATCTGAATCAGACATAGAGATGAATGGAAGATAGCCTTCAAGACAAATGAAGGTTTATATGAGTGGTTAGTCATACCATTTGGGCTAACCAATGCACCGAGCACATTCATGCGGCTCATGAATGAGGTACATGCATGGAATTTGATGGTCTATTTGGTCGTTTTTGGCATTTTAGACCGTATTTTACAACTTTAAAATATATTAGACCATATAAATTGACTTGCTAAATTTTTACATAATTGTATATATGACACTTTAAATTATTTGTAAACTATAATCTTTTATTATAGGGTAATATAATATAATATTCTTATTTATAATATATATTATTTTATAATAATTTGTTATAGAAACATGAATGATGTTTTCTTTTACAATGTTTATCTTGAACATTTTTTAAATTGATATAGAAATGTATATTAAATTAGAATATTTTCAAAGAATGTTTAACTTCAATAAATTTTAAAAATCAATTTAGAAACAAATCTTTGCTTTGTTTTATTATTTTTTAATTTTTAAGATTCAATTTAGAAACAAATATTTGCTTTGTCTATACTTGTTAATATGTTATTTGATAAAAAAGAATTGTTGCTACTTCGTCCATTGTTATTCAATTCACCAAGGTCGCCTTTCTATGAGTGCATCAAGATTCAAAGTTCTCTCATTGTTCAAAAGGAGGGCAAGTTGGTTTATGGAGTGGATGGTTTTCTCTTAAGGTACAACCAATATTTTGTGAAACTTATTGCTTTCTATCTTTTTAAAATTTCATTTGAATGATTGCAATTTGTAAGTGAGAACTGTATTGGAGTGTTTGGTTCAAGAAAAAAGAAATCCTTTGGGTTTCTTTTCAATTTATAATTAATGATTTTTTTATGACTTCAATTTACACAATAGAAATGAATTTATATACCTTTATGTCCCTTTGATAGCATTCAATGTCCACAAAAAATAGGCATTCTACCTTGAAATGATAGCAGGTGGTTGTAGTTTTTTATGGCACTTTCATTTTTTTAGTTGTTGAAATGGTTGGGAGTTGTTGGTCTTGTTCTTTGTAGATTTGTTTGTGACTGTGTTGTTGATTGCTATTCTTTTTCACAGTCTTCAGACTATTTTTTGTAACCTATTCTTTCAATATACAAAAATCCACTCAACATTTTTTTGACACCTTATAGTTTTCTTAAACTATCAATTGAAAGGTAATTAAATGGCCAAACCATCATAAAAATTTTAAATGACAGGCAGGGGTGACCATCAAATTCCAAGCCTGATGAGGTATTGAAAGAGTTTTTGGGATGTTTTATTATTGTTTATTTAGATGACATTTTGATTTTTAGTAAATCGTGGGAAGAGTATCTGATGCAAATTAGAAGAGCATCTGATGCAAATCAAAAGAGTTTTAGAGAAGATGAGGGAGGAGAAGTTGTTGATTAATTTGAAGAAATGTAGTTTTACAAAGAACAATTTCATATACTTGGGATTTGTTGTCTCAGCTGATGGTCTTAAAATGGATCCAAATAAGGTGAGGGCTATCATTGAATGGTCTACCCAAAGGAGTGCTACAAAGGTACAATCTTTTCATGGTTTGACAAATTTTTACAAAAAAATTATCATGGATTTTAGTAGCATTTGTGCACCCCTAATTGAGACAATGAGAGGGGATAGAAAAGAGTTTAAATGGACTACAGGAGCAACCAAGAGCTTTGATACATTGAAGTAGAAAGTCAGAGAAACTTGTTTTGGCACTTCCAAATTTCAATAAGGTATTTTAGGTAGATTGTGAAGCTAGTGGCAATGCCATAGGAGTTGTTTTGAGTCAAGAAAGTAAGCCCATAACCTATTTTAGTTAGAAGCTTAATGATACCAAGAAAAAGTATTATGTTTATGATTAGGAGTTTTATGCTATAGTTCAGGGTTTAAAGAAATGGAGACATTATTTATTGCTGAAAAAGTTTGTTTTATATATTGATCATCAGGCTTTGTAGTATCTTAATAGTCAAGGAAGGTTAAATCAAAGGAACTTTAAATGGGTTGAGTTTTTGCAGACTTATACTTTTGTTTTGAAGCACAGGAGTTAGAAGTCCAACAGAGTTGTAGATGCCTTGAGTAGAAGGTAAAATTTATTGACAGAAATGAAGATAGAAGTTGTTGGCTTCGATGAGCTCAAAAGTTTGTATCCTGAAGATCTAGAATTTGTAGAGGCTTGGAAAGCTTGTTTGGAACCTGTTACTTCATAACAAAGTGGTTGGATTTCATAATCTAAGATGTCATGTTGTTTAGAGGAGCCAGTTGTGCATTCCATTGACATAAGGTTATTCCACCCCCAAACTCTCTCCTATTTCAAAAAATTAAATTAAGATTTTAAATAAATTAAATATATATATTTCATTAAAATATGCACATGTTCACTCTAAAAAATTTAAAAAAGACAATAATTAAAAATACTCAAAAGCTAACCCAAGTTAATTTATTTTTAAAGTTGGGTTATATGAAATAAATGTTTCTATATATTCTTTTTCTTTTTTGAAGTTGATTTATAGAAATAGATGTTTCTAAAATTTATTGTTTATTTTGAATTAGATTTTTGAAGTTGAGTTATAGAAACAAATGTTTCTAAAATTTTATTTTTTATTTTGAATTAGATTTTTTGAAGTTGAGTTATATAAATAAATGTTTCAAATTTTTTTTTAATTTTGAAATGAATTTTTTTGTGCACATTCCAATGAAGATGATTTTTTAATTTTTAAATTTTTAAATTTTGTATTATATATAATAAAAAAGTTGTCACATAAGTAAATAAAAATGAACGTGGCTACATATAAAAATAAATTGAAATAATTTTTTATTAGCTAGCTATTGCTAATATAAATGCCACATATAAAATAAATTAAAATATTTTTTTATGTTTTTTTATAAATGTTATTGCTACATATAAAAATAAATAAAAATTTAAAAGTTGCAATTACTCATTCAATTTTTTATAGTAATATATACACATACATTAATATATATTATTTATTCATTTATTGTTTAAATTTTTTTGCTTCATAAGAGGGATTTTATTAAAATAGTAAAAGAAAAATTACAGATAACTGCCATGCAGCAAAGAAGAAGTTGAGGGCTACATAAACCTCTAGAAGAACAAAAGAAGAAAGAGGAAAACTAAATGGGGACTAAAGTAGAATAAAGAGCTGAAACAAGTTCTCAGTAATGCTACATAGACACTCAAGAAGAGAAGGTAATGCTCAAGCGTCAAAGAAGACTATGCCCTTTGAGTGTTTCAAAAGAGAAGCACATCCAAGGTTCACTTAGAGATAGCTTCCACCACTTCTGAACCTTCAATGTGAAGCTTTTCAACTTTAGACTTCCTCCCAACCTTGTGTTTTCAACCACAATCAGGTTTTAATTTACCACTTAAATGCTGTGAAATCTCATGTTTTTGAGGCAGATCCAAAGTAAAATCATCAAAACAATCATGAATTTGCTCTTCCAAGTCCTCCAAGAAAGGGAAAGTGCCATAAGAATTGGATCTATCCTCCTCCATCCCAGAAGGAGAATCAGGAGGGCTCTAATGGACAAGGACAATTAAAAGAGAAAAGGGATCCACCATTTGATCTAAAATTGGCCCCAGCTCCTGGGGAGGTTCAAAGAACTTGCCATGATTCCTCCAAATGAAATCTGTATTGGGAGCACTGCTCTTTTTGACCCACTTCTTCAAGCAAACATTCCTCACCCCAACTAAACGTTGTATGGTACAAGCTTCAATTCTATGACCAAGCATATTGTAGCAGAAGCAGTGGAAAGGTAATCCCTTAGTTTAAAAACTGAGTGCAAACACCATGAGAAGAATGGATCTTAATAGAATGAGAGAGGGGTTTAGAAATATCCACCATTGTACAAACCCTATAGAATCTATGATCTGAAACCACCAAGTCTGAATCAAGCTTGACAAAAGACCCCACCTAGTTGATCATATTGCTAAGAAGATCCGCATTGTGCAGAACCAGTGGAAAATTGTAAAGCCTGATCCAAATAGGAATAAGGGTAAACTTTGTTGTTGATGGATCAAGAGGCTAGAGTTACCAAAAGATCAAGGCCCTTTCTGCAAAACAAAGTTACAGTCCTCCATAGAACAAAAGGTAATAAGGAAAAAACCAAAGTCCAAAGATTCAACAATAGGGAGAGATAGATTACTCCAGGAGCATTTGACCTAATCAAGAATAGAAGAAACTGAAGGATGCATGTGCAAGCATCGCAACACCACCAAGCAGTTACCATAGTCCTTAGCGATGGTTGTAATACATTCTTTAGAAATGCTAAAATACGTAGGCTCATCAGAAAAGGAGATGACTGAATCCCCAAAAGAGAAATGATCACTAGTAGATTGAGAACCACTATTCATTTTCGGTAGAGGGGAGGATCAGGAGGAACCATAGGGTAGGGTGGATTAGGGTTTATCGGCGTAGCATGCTTATAGCAAAAATTTGAACAAACATGAAATGGGTTAGCCCTATTTCTGTACCCTTCAACAGAGCCAAAGGGCACGGCACCAGAAGAAGTCCCCACATCATTATTAGCCAGTGCATCACTGGTTCGAGGGGCAAGAGGAGAAGATGGTGCCAGTTCCTGAGATGCCCCAGAGTGAAGGGTGTACCTCTTCCATCCCTCACCTTATGCAGCTATGCGACCACCATGCTTCATACCAGGGAAGCATTTAGATTTACCATTCATTACAGCCTGCCCAACACCATTTTTCCTGCATCCATCCCCATGCGCATCGACAGAAGTAGGTCCACCTTCACGAACTGTGCCAAGAAAGCCCTCACACATTTTTGCCTCACTTAATATAATATCTAATATTATTGTATTTATTGTTATATAGTATATTTTATATAATGTAAATTATTTTTCATTTATTTTATTTTATAATAAACATAAATAAATAAATAAAAATTGTAATTACTTCTTTAATTTTTTATATTGATTACATCGAGATGTGTCATACAGTCACATCAAGGTGGGGATGAGAGCACTCAATTTTTCTGCCTAAATTTATAAGAAAATAAAATAAAATACCAAAAAGGAAATAAAAAATAAAACTTAAGAAAATCAAAGAAAACAAACTAAAAAAGAAATTAAAAACGGTTGAAGGAGAAAAAGATAAATCACAAAAACTATGGAACCAAAAAATAAATTGGAAAAAATAAAAATATAAAAACTAAAAAAGAAATTGGAAAAAATAAAAAATAAAAACCAAAAAAGAAATTGGAAACTGTTGAATGGAGCAAATGCTGAGAAAATCACCAAAACTATGGAACCAAAAAAGAAATTGAAAAAATTAAAAAATAAAAACCAAAAAAAAAATTGCAAGAGAAAATCAAAGAAACTATGGAAAAAAATATACCTTGACATATTTTAGATATATTTTTAAAAATATAAATATACTAGTTACACTGAGAGGCGTTATACAGTCACATCAGGGTGGGGATGAGAGCACGGCCTAAATTTGATGGTCGACCCTGCCTGTCAAGCAAATTTTTCATGACGGTTATCTACTCAAACTTGCCCTTTGAATATTAAGACATATTTTTATCATAAAAAAATTATATATAAACTAAATACATATATCAGAATAACTCTATAGAAATTTTGACATTCTACCTAAAATCTACTCTTTCATATGATATAATCTTTTTAAAATTTTGATTGTATTTTACAGTAAAAATAGCTAAATACGGCCATACGACCATCAAATTTAAGCCCTGGATGAGAGCACTCATTTTTTTGCATAAATTTATAAGAAAAAAAATTAAAATACCAAAAAGGAAATAAAAAGTAAAACATAAGAAAATCAAAGAAAGAAAACTAAAAAAGAAATTAAAACCTGTTGAAGGAAAAAAAGCTAAATCAAACCAAAAAAGAAATTGGAAAAAATAAAAAATAAAAAGAAAAAAAGAAATTGAAAACTATTGGAAGGAGAAAAAGCTAGAGAAAATAAAAAAAACTATGAAACCAAAAAAGAAATTAGAAAAATTAAAAAATAAAACCAAAAAAGAAATTGCAGAGAAAATCAAAGAAACTATGGAAAAAAGATATATCTCAGCGTATTTTAGATATTATTTTTTAAATATAAATATACTTTAAAAAAAAAAGGGATATAAACTTTATTGAATCATAAAATCATTACAAAGCAGAAAGAAACACCCATAAGGGGCACAACCAAAATTAAGATTAAAGTAACACCCAAAAAGCTCCTCATATCCTCCAAAACCCAAACTTCAAGAACATGGACCAAATCACCAAGAAGATTGCCCCAATCATCTACATTCCAAGTCTCCATCTGCTCAGACATCCACCTTGCCAAACCATTCGCCACCTTATTCCACTCCCGTGGCACATGACAAAAAGCAATAGAATCTAAAACATTGCTCAGAGAAACAATTTGTTTGGCCACCACTGCAAGTTACGAGTTCACCTCCTCAAAATGTCTCTTATTCATCATATCAATGACCACCTAAGAATTTGATTCACAAATAATCTGCCTCCAGCCAAGGGCACAAGAACACTCTAATGCCAGAAGGATAGCAAGAGCCTCCATGAGATTATTTGTATGTTGACCTTTATATATATAAAGAAGAAAAAAATTACCACCCCCGAACTATCCCTGCCAATGCCACCAACTCTAGCATGGCAAGGATTACCTCTAGAAGATCCATCAGTATTGATTTTCATCTCCCCCACAATGGGAGGACACCAGCGACCATTATGATAGACCCTCGCTCTCCCACGCCCATGCTGAACCATCCTCAAATGTTTCCGTCCACCCCTAGAGAGACCCAGGGCTTCACCAACATCATAGTCACCAGAAACAACAGGGACAGACAGATCACACTTAGCAGCCAAAGTTTCCTACAGACCCCCCAAAATCCTCAACCAAAGCTGACCAACAAGTAGCTTCTTGTCCAGATAAATTCTATGATTGCGCTCCAACCAAATATGCCAAATTATCAAACTGGGTCCAATGATCCAAGCAATGAGGAGAAAAGAGGTCTTTATAGGGGGAGGCCCCAGACTCCTCCAATAATCCTCTAAAGAAGAAGCATGTCTACACAGTATATGCCAGAGATTCCACCAAAAATGCCAAATAACTTTCGCAAAGGAACACTAAAAGAAGAGATGGGGGATACACTCCTCATGCCCACCACATAGAACACACTTAGAGGGCCCCTAAAACCCACGTTTCTAGAGGTTCTCCCAAGTAAGGCACCTCCCTTGAACAACTAACCATGAGAAGAAGTTACACTTAGGCCAAGCAAAGTTATTCCAAACCTATTTCCACCACAAGACCTCTAAGATCCCAAACATTTGCTTATCAAGAACTTGATAACCTGAGGCAACAGTAAATTTACCTTTTGGATCAGGACCCCAAGCCAACACATCTCTCCCAGGAAGAGAAGTGCAGACACACCTCAATAGGATCCCAACAAGATCCTGATAATCCCCAGCTACCCCACCAAGAGGCCACTCCTGCAGAACCTTCCATCTATACACACTAACTTGACCCAAATTATGAAGAGTTTTAAAATCAGCAACATGGCACCACCTAGCATCATTAAAATGCCTACTCAAATTCTGTAGGTGGGGGTGGGTAGACAAAATGGGAGGATAACCATTCCAAGAATCATGCCAAAAGAGAGCATCCTGCCCCCCATTGCAAATCCAAAACAACCCTTGCTTGACCAACTTGGCACCCCTTTTGAGGGTACTCCAAATAATAGAACCCTTCCCCTCCAAACTGAAGCGGGCAACATCCACACTCTCAACTGCACCCAGATACTTTGAGGTAAGAATTTTTTCCCATGATTGATGTTGCTACGAACACCACCACCAATACAGCTTAGCTACTAAAGTTTGTCCATTCAAATCAGTTCTATGTAGACCTAGACCACCAGCCTACGTCAACCTACAAATTGCTTCCCACTTAACCAAACTCCACTTCCTATGAAGGAGGTTGCCAGACCAAAGGAACTGCCAAGACAAACTCTCAAAGTCTTTGACAAAGTTAGAAGGTGCAGAGAGAACAAAACATCTGTACAGAGGAAGAGCCTGTGCCACTAACTTTAGAAGAGTCATCCTACCCACAGAAGAGAGCCACCTATTAGTCTAATGACTAACCAGATTTATGAACTTATCCATAATCTCCTACCAGAACAATTTAGGAAGTGAACGAATAGCAAGCGGAATACCAAGATACACAAAAGGGAGAGTACCAATCTGGAAATGAAGGATACCAGCAATTCTCCTCTGAATAGCCCATGGTGTATGAAAGAAGTAAATAAAAGACTTCCCCTTATTAATTTTTTGACCTGATGTAGCCAAATAACAATCCAGAATCCTACGCCAATCGGAAGCCTCCTCAACCTTGGCTCTGCCCATCAGAGCTGTGTCATCAACAAACTACAAATGTGACTGAGGGGGAATATTGTTTCCAGAACTCTAGCCCTTAATCAAACCAGTCTCCACCTGGGATCTAATAAACCTTTTTAAACCCTCTGCCAATAAGATGAATAGATAGGGGGATAAAGGGTCCCCTTGTCTAAGCCCCCTAGAAGCACCAAACAACTCCATCGGCTCACCATTAATTAGCACCGAAAAGGAAGGAGAAGTAACACAGCTCTTGACACACTCAATCCATTCACCAGCAAAACCAAACACTCCCAGAATCTTAAATAAGAAGGCCCATTTAACCCGATCATAAGCTTTAGCCATATCCAACTTAATAAACATAGCTTTCTCTTTAAAACAATCCATAGAATGAATCATCTTGGCTGCAATGATGACACTGTCCATAATCTGACTACCAGCCACAAAAACCCCTTGCTCTTCAGAAATTAGCCTGCTTAGCTAGGGTTTCAGCCGCTTAGCAATCAACTTAGTAATAATCTTATAAACCACATTACATAAGGCAATGGGCCTAAAAAGATCTAGAGAATTAGCCCCATCCTTCTTTGGGATGAGAGAAAGGAAGGTAGCATTCATGGATTTCAACATTTGTTTATTCATGAAAGATTCCTGAATGACCTCCAACAAATCCAACTTAATCACTTCCCAGAACTCCTGGTAGAACTCAACAGGGAAACCATCAAGCCCTGGAGCTTTTCCCTTTTTCATCTGGAACACAATAGTTTCAAGCTCTGACAAAGAAATGGGATGAAGCAAAGAAGTATTCATTTCACTGGTGACTAAGGGTGGAATACTATTCAAAATATCAGCTTCATCCTCCTTGGAATGAAGGGAATCCTCAGATAGTAGAATAGAAAAGAAACGAACAGCCTCAACAGAAATAGAAGCAGAGGAGGAGAGAATCTCCCCATTCGAAGACCTGAGAGAAGAAATGACATTACCTTGTCTCCTATCTTTTACTGAATTGTGGAAGAAAGAAGTATTCCTGTCTCCTGCCTAAAGCCACTCAATTCGGGACTTTTGTTTCCAAAAAAGTTCCTCACACAATTCTCATTCCTCAACTTCCTTCACAGCAGTAGCTTCTAGCAAGCTCAGATCCTCAGTGAGGCCCTGATCACGAATCTACCTAGTGATCAAGTCCAAATGAGCTTGAGCAGACTATTTTGCATGGAAAACATTACCAAAGTGTTTCCTATTCCACCGTTTTAACCTATATTTCACATATTGGAGCCTCTTGGAGAAGGAGTACATAGCGGTCCCATGTGACAGCTTCCCCAAATTCCACCAACCAGGAAGAAGATCATGGAGGGAGTCATCTCTTTACCACATGAGTTGAAACTTAAAAGATTGCTTTAAACAATGTTGGGGAAGCTCAGCAATAAGTTTTATTGGCTAATGATCAGAACCCCACCCATCCAAAATCTCAGAGCTAGTCAGCCACCTGTCCCCCAGCTAGAAACTGGATACCAAGAATCTATGCAGACGTTTAGAAATAACAGCATCCCCACATCTCCTATTATTCCAAGTAAAGACCCCATTAATAGGCTTGATGTCAACCAAATTCAAGAGAGCCACATTAACCTGCAAGAGATTAGAAGAAGGCTCCAAGTGAGCAATGCCTCCCCTCTTCTCTTCTAGAGAAACAACGGCATTAAAATCCCTAGCTAAAATCCATGGGAGATAAGGATTCAAAGTCCTCACATATCTGACAAAACCCCACAACTTTATCTTGCCATGAAGGTCAGCCAGAGCATAGATGTTAGAAAAGAGTATTCTCTCTCCAGAATTGAGATGAGAAGCAACACAAGAAATCAAACCTCTGCAAGAGTACCACCAAATTGGCCTGACTCTATATGGGTTCCATAAGCATGCAACCCCACCAGAGCTACCAAGAGCACCAACACATTGACACTGACCATGACTGCAAATCTTCAAAGCCACACTCATCATACTATCAACTGATAACTTAGTTTCCTGAAGGAAAAGCACATCAGGAGAATAAATACAAACCAAATCCCAAATAGCCTTTTGTCTAGGGATGCTATTCATACCCCTCACATTCCAAGAGAGCACAATCATCATTGGGGTTGGGAGAAGTGAGCATCAATAGTCCTGACCAAACTCAATTCAACCAATGTCTCACCAGCTAGCTTTACCTTTTTCAGGTCCTTTTTTCTACCAACCTTAAGAGGTTTCTCAAGAGCCCCTTTTTTGAGGGTTTTTGGTTGCAAACCCAAGGCTGGGGAAGGAGCCTTACTTTTTCCTAAGTCTGGAGTACCCTGTACTTCAGATAGAACACCACCAGTACTAGGAGAGCCACCAGAAGCCTCTAGCACCAAATCTAATGCACGTTGAACAAGAGCCAGAGGAGCCAATTCAGTATCCATCTGAGTACCCTACTCACTAGGCTGATCTGAACTAGGAATCACATTAGGCTGATCACCAGGAACAACCTCAGTAAAAGATCCAACTATTGCCTGCCAGTCTGCTTGACAACCTTCTTTCTGGACCAAATCCTCCAATGTCTCAAATCAGTTTAAGGTTTCCTCCTCCTGCCTATCCTTGAGGGATCTCTTTAGGCCTCGACCATGATTACAAGACTTAACTAGAATAAAACCTTCTTTATCAGCTCCATCTCCCTGCATGGGGGCTTTACCCTTGTCTGCTTTCAAATCAGGCTGAGTAGGAGCATTACTTGAACCAACTGCACTAGAAGCTCAAGGACACCTCCGTTGAAGATGACCATATTCATGACATAGCTGACACCTAAAAGGTAATGTCTCATAATCTAATGGTTGAGTCTAGGAGCAAGACCCAACAGTCATATCAATAGAATCTGGAAGCAGCTGGCTCAAATCAGTTTCAACACAAACCCTAGCATAAGAAAAAATTCTCTTATTCAAAGTTTGTTGAGAAGGACCAATAGGTTTTCCCAGCAATAGTGTAATCAACTGCAATATATCACTTCTCTAGCATTCAAGCAGCAACCGAGGAAGACGAACCCAAACTAGGATTCTAGAAGGTAACTCCTCTGTTGAGTTAAAGCCAGCATGCCATGGTTTGATGAAGAGACCCACTTGATTATAAAAATATGGGCCCCCTTTGAAGGCCCAATTCTGATCCGAGACACATGAAAAATCCACCATAAAGAAGTTATTTGCAGCTATCAAAATATCAAAATCTCCTTCCAGGTTCCATGTCTTGCAAATCCATGTATCAAGAAATGGGAGAGAAACCCTCATCCCCATGAACTTACGAATCAAAACATGATTGCAGTAGTAATTAATATCCTCAGCTACCGACTCCGACTGTATTACTAAAACTAGCCGCTCTTGGGCCCTCTCCAAGCATCCATTCACCTTTGGCAATTTAAGGGAACCATTTCAGACCACATCCGATCCAGAAGAAGACTAAATGGTTATTCTGGCATCCTCCCCAACCATGGAAGAAGCATGACCCGCCATATCCAAAGGCACATTCGAAGCCATTTATACCAAACGAGTGAGGGCTCAAAATACCCCCCCACACCACGCTGAATCCAAAGCAATGGCTCCAAACAAGTGTACCACCATAAGAGACAACACCTAAAAGGAAAAAAAACCCCCCCAAACATGCAGCAAACACAAACCAAAGGGCACACAATAAAAGAAAACCTAGAGTTAGAAACCCTTGAACCCTGCACACCACCACCTACACCAAAGAACACCTCATAGCTAGCTAAAACCAGAAAAAAAAAAAAAAAAGTAGTAGACCCGATCCCCTTGACCCCCTGCTAACATGTAAATCCCTTGCACACAAAGAAAGCTCAAACCTGCAAGCTAGGGTTCGAGTGCCCTAGCTTGCTCTCCCACACATGCCATCGCCATCCGACCTCTGACTAAATGTAGTCAATATAAATATACTAGTATATACACACATACATTAATATATATTATTACGCTGAGAGGCGTTATACAGTCACATCAAGGTGGGGATGAGAGCACTCATTTTTTCTACCTAAATTTATAAGAAAAAAAATTAAAATACCAAAAAATAAAAAAAAATAAAAACTTAAGAAAATCAAAGAAAAAAACTAAAAAAGAAATTAAAATGGTTGAAGGAGAAAAAGCTAAATCACAAAAACTATGGAACCAATAAATAAATGGGAAAAAATAGAAAAATAAAAACTAAAAAAGAAATTGGAAAAAATAAAAAATAAAAACCAAAAAAGAAATTGGAAACTATTGGAAGGAGAAAAAACTGGAGAAAATCACGAAAAGTATGGAACCAAAAAAGAAATTGGAAAAATTTTTAAATAAAAACCAAAAAAAAAATTTCAAGAGAAAATCAAAGAAACTATGAAAAAAAGATATACCTTGGCGTATTTTTACGCCAAGAGGCGTTATTACGCCGAGAGGCATTATACAGTCACATCGAGGTGGGGATGAGAGCACTCATTTTTTTTGCCTAAATTTATTAAAAAAAAATTAAAATTCTAAAAAGGAAACTTATTTTCATTTGAAGATCATTGGTTCCAATTTCTTTTTTGGTTCCATAGTTTTTGTGATTTTCTTATTTTTCAATTTCTTTTTTGATTTTTAGTTTTTTGTTTTTTTCCAATTTTTTTTTAGTTTTTAGTTTTTATTTTTTCCAATTTCTTTTTGGGTTTTTATTTTTTATTTTTTCCAATTTCTTTTTTAGTTGGATAGTTTTTGTGATTTTCTTATTTTTAATTTCTTTTTTGTTTTTTATTTTTTATTTTTTCTAATTTCTTTTTTAGTTTTTATTTTTTATTTTTTCCAATTTCTTTTTTAGTTGGATAGTTTTTGTGATTTTCTTATTTTTAATTTCTTTTTTGTTTTTTGTTTTTTATTTTTTCTAATTTCTTTTTTAGTTTTTAGTTTTTATTTTTTCCAATTTCTTTTTTCTTTTTTTCTTTTTTATTTTTTCAAATAAACTATGGAAAAGAGATATCCCTCGACATACTTTATATATATTTTTTAAATATAAATATGCCAGTTTATTATGCCGAGAGGCATTCTATAGTCATATTGAGGTGGAGATGAGAGCACTCATTTTTTCCATCTAAATATATAGCAAAAAAAAAAAAACTAAAAAAAAGGTGGAGAAAGTGAAAATTCAAAAAAAATATACAACCAAAAAAGAAAAAATCACAAAAAACATTGAAAACACAAAAAATAAGGAAAATAAAAATAAAAGCTATAGAAAACAAAAAAGCACTAAGATATCTCTCAGAATATTATAGATATATATTTTTTAAATATAAATATATTAGTTTATTTGATTATTATGCCGAGAGGCGTTATTACACCGAGAGGCGTTATACAGTCACATTGGGGTGGGGATGAGAGTACTCATTTTTTCTGCCTAAATTTATAGAAAAAAAAAATTCAAAAATGGAAACTTATTTTCATTTGAAGATCATTGGTTCCAATTTCTTTTTTGGTTCCATAGTTTTTGTGATTTTCTTATTTTTCAATTTCTTTTTTGATTTTGATTTTTTTTTATTTTTTCCAATTTCGTTTTTAGTTTTTAGTTTTTATTTTTTCCAATTTCTTTTTAGGTTTTATTTTTTATTTTTTTCAATTTCTTTTTTGGTTGGATAGTTTTTGTGATTTTCTTATTTTCAAATTCTTTTTTGTTTTTTATTTTCTATTTTTTTCAATTTCTTTTTTAGTTTTTATTTTTTATTTTTTCCAATTTCTTTTTATGCTTTTTTTTTTTCAAATTTCTTTTTCAAATAAACTATGGAAAAGAGATATCCCTCGGTGTACTTTAGATATATATTTTTAAATATAAATATACTAGTTATGTGGAGAGGCGTTATACAGTCACATTGGAGTGGGGATGAGAGCACTCATTTTTCTGCCTAAATTTATAAGAAAAGAAATTAAAATACAAAAAAAGAAATTAAAAAAAAACTTAAGAAAATCAACAGAAAAAAACTAAAAAAGAAATTAAAAACCGTTGAAGGAGAAAAAGATAAATCACAAAAACTATGAAACCACAAAAGAAATTGGAAAAAAATAAAAAAATAAAAACTAAAAAAGAAGTTGGGAAAAATAAAAAATTAAAACCAAAAAAGAAATTGGAAGCTGTTGGAAGGAGAAAAAGCTAGAGAAAATCATGAAAACTATGGAACTAAAAAAGAAATTGGAAATATTCAAAAATAAAAACCAAAAAAGAAATTGCAAGAGAAAATCAAACAAACTATGGAAAAAAGATATACCTCGGTGTATTTTAGATATATTTTTTTAAATATAAATATACTAGTACAATCAAATCAGGTGGGGATGAGAGCACTCATTTTTTTACCTAAATTTATAAGAAAAAAATTAAAATACCAAAAACGAAATAAAAATAAAACTTAAGAAAATCAAAGAAAAAAACTAAAAAAGAAATTAAAAACCGTTGAATGAGAAAAAGCTAAGTCACAAAAACTATGGAACCAAAAAAGAAATTGGAAAAAATGAAAAAAGAAATTGGAAAAAATAAAAAATAAAAACCAAAAAAGAAATTCAAAACTATTGGAAGGAGAAAAAGATGGAGAAAATCAGAAAATAAAAACCACGAAAAGAAATTGGAAAAAATAAAAAATAAAAACCAAAAAGGAAATTGCAAGAGAAAATCAAAGAAACTATGGAAAAAAGGTATACCTCAGCATATTTTAGAGACATATTTTTAAATATAAATATACTAGTTAAGCTGAGAGGCGTTCTATAGTCACATCGGGGTGGGGATGATTCAATGAGAGCACTCATTTTTTCTGCCTAAATTTATAGAAAAACCTTAAAATTCCAAAAAGGAAACTCATTTTCATTTGAAGATTATTAGTTCCAATTTCTATTTTTGCTCCATAGTTTTTGTGATTTTCTTAGTATTTATTTTTTATTTCATTTTTATTTTTTTTCCAATTTTTTCCCATTTTTTTTTAGTTTTTAGTTTTTATTTTTATTTTTTCCAATTTCCTTTTTGGTTTTATTTTTTATTTTTTATTTTTTCCAATTACTTTTTCAAATAAACTATGGAAAAGAGAAATCCCTCAGTGTACTTTAGATATATATTTTTAAATATAAATATACTAGTATAGTCACATCAGGGTGGGGATGAGAGCACTCATTTTTTTCTACCTAAATTTATAGAAAAAAAAAAATCCAAAAAGGAAACTCAAAGATCATTGGTTCCAATTTCTTTTTTGGTTCCATAGTTTTTGTGATTTCCTTATTTTTTAATTTCTTTTTATTTTGATTTTTTTTTCTATTTTCTGTTTTAGTTTTATTTTTTTATTTTTTCCAATTTCTTTTTTGGTTGGATAGTTTTTGTGATTTTCTTATTTTCAATTTTTTTTTTTTAATATTTTTTCCAATTTATTTTTTAGTTTTTATTTTTAATTTTTTTCCAATTTATTTTTTGGTTTTTATTTTTTATTTTTTCAAATATCTTTTTTAAATAAACTATGGAAAAGAGATATCCCTCGGCGTACTTTAGATATATATTTTTAAATATAAATATACTAATACAGTCACAGCGGGGTGGGGATGAGAGCACTCATTTTTTTTGCCTAAATTTATAAGAAAAAAATTAAAATACCAAAAAGAAAATAAAAAACAAAACTTAAGAAAATTAGAGGAAAAAACTAAAAAAGAAATTAAAAACGGTTGAAGGACAAAAAGCTAAATCACAAAAACTATGGAACCAAACAAGAAATTAGAAAAAAAAATAAAAACTAAGAAATAAATTGGAAAAAATAAAAATAAAAGCCAAAAGAGAAATTGGAAACTGTTGGAAGGAGAAAAAGCTCGAGAAAATCAAAAAAAAATTTGGAAAAATTAAAAAATAAAAACAAAAAAAAAAGAAATTGCAAAAGAAAATCAATGAAACTATGGAAAAAAGATATACCTCGGTGTATTTTAGATATATTTTTTAAAATATAAATATACTAGTTTTATAATAAACATAAATAAAAATTATAGATATATTTTTACGCTAAGAGGCGTTATACAGTCACAGCAGGGTGGGGTTGAGAGCACTCATTAATTCTACCTAAATTTATAAGAAAAAAAAAACTAAAAAGGAAATAAAAAATAAAACTTAAGAAAATCAAAGAAAAAAAAACTAAAAAGAAATTAAAACCGGTAAAGAGAAAAAGTAAATCACAAAAACTATGGAACCAAAAAGAAATTGGAAAAAAATAAAAAATAAAAACTAGAAAAGAAATTGGAAAAAAATAAAAATAAAAACCAAAAAACAAATTTGAAATGTTGGAAGGAGAAAAATCAAAGAAACTATGGAAAATAGATATACCTTGGCATATTTTAGATATATTTTTTAAAATATAAATATACTAGTTAATATTAATTACGAGGCATTATTACGTCGAGAGGCGTTATTACGCCAAGAGGCGTTATACAGTCACATTTGGATGGGAGGAGAGCACTCATTTTTTCTCACTAAATTTGTAATGCTCCACCATGCAACCCTAGAGATAAGTTCAACTAAAGCAATAAAAGGGCGATTTTTTTTTTTAACTAAAATAGAAGTAACTAAAACATAACATAATCTATCAACAACTAGTTAAACTAACATCTCTAGAGATTACACAGCTGAATTATTGAAATTAAACATTAATCAACAACATATATAGTTTATTCAAATAACTCAAACTTATAAGTTGATTACCTCATCAAATACATACATCAACATCTTTGCAATAATGTTTACAAATGCAGAATAGTTTATCTTACAAGAGGAATTACATAATTTCTATGATACAAAAGCAGTTTCTTTCTGATTACATCAAATTACATAATGAGTTCCACTGATACATAGATCTAGATGTGAATAGTATAAATATCTATCTTCAAATATAGGTACAAATCTAGAAATATGAGATACAACTTCTTTACACATGACCCACGGTGCCAGAAAACCAATGGAAGAATGCACAACCACTCGACCAAGTGGAACCCTGAGGTCCAGCCCCCATGCTAGGAGATAACAATAAGGTCCCACAACATGAATAGTCAGGAAGATAATAACTATGGTGAACAAGAACTACACATGACCACAACAACACAGGGCAATACACAAACATCACTTCCAGAGGCAACCACACAACAAATGGGAAGAGTACAACTAGGGAATGCTAGACTGCAGTAGAGAAGAGTGTCATCACATGGTCCTAGCATGGGTTATCCAGGCTATCTCTCTCTAGAAACTGGCCCCCATCTATGGTTATCCTCGCAGCCTCTCTCTAGGCACTGGCCCCATAGGGTGACACATGCGGAAACAACATTCATTTCATGAGGACAAGGAAGTTGATCTTGCCAACCACGGCCTTCTCATCTCATCTCAAGCCTAAACGAGCACTTGAGCCATGAGTGAGGCATACTTTATCTTGATTAATGTGAAAACCCCCCCATACCCTCTAAATTTATTATTAAGTTATATCACTAGATTAACAACTTCCAATGGGTTATCTTGGCACCCACTTTGGGCACCGGCCCCACATTAGAAGCCACTTTCCCACCTGCATCTAGAAGACCCTATTCATCAAGCAAGACATAATGACAAGTATCCATATACCATGCAAGGCATTTACCTTCTTGCATACAAATCTCAACAAAATGTATCCAGAGCAAGGCATGGGTCCTCTTGCTCTGAAAATATCAACTGATTACATAAACCAACACAATACTTTATTTTATGCTCAAAACAATAATGAACCCCAACATTCAAGAAGAACTCTACCACCACATCTCAAAAAAGACATCAATATGAGTTCAAGGCAAAACCACAAGAATAGGTACACTGAGCAAGGCACAAACCATCTTGCACATGCATTATTCCAACATGAATAAGAAACCATATTTCAAGAATACATTTCATTCAACTCACACGATGCGCACATAGACAACCCCCACACAATCACACCATCATAGGCCTCTGAAAACCACTTTCCCCAAATAACACATCGCATGACACCATTAAAACGCAATGGTCACACATCACAATCACTTCCAAAACACATCATAAACCAAAATTCCACATCAATACTTCAAAAACAAAACCATAGATGCAACACATGATCTGATGCACTAATAATGGGTCTTCAAGAATGTAACATTAATTCCAATCATGGTCAATCATCCAACAATGATAAAGTGAATCTATCTCAATAATGTAGAACAATATTATTCTAACTACTAGTAACAGTTACTAATATGATCAAATGATATAAGTGCCATAAGTAACAATATTCAATCCATTCCTATGCTATTGACAATAGATAATATTAAGATTCTTACTTAGATTAATTGCAAGGTTAACATTTAGTAGTTGAAAGTCATGGACTATTATCAATGACTCATCATTAAATAATTTCTAACTAAAACCCAAAATTGATACTTCTACCTTAAATTAGAACTAGGTTGCTTCTATTCCTTTCAAACACAATAAGTCTCAAAATTATCATCCAATTTAATTCATTTTCCTTCTACCATTATCTAATTTTTAGATAAACAAATTGCCTCAAAGAGATATCAAATTATGGAATGCAATGATTAAAGGATATGCATAGAATGGATTTGTAGAATTAATAACAACAATCAAGATGGCATAGGAATGTCTGTCACTAATTGATAATATCTCTGAATTGACAAACTGGGTAATGCTAACTCTTTTGGATATAGTTTTCATAGGTAAAAACTGAATCCTATATAAAAATTTCAGAGAAATCTAATTTGAAAATATAAAGTTATTGGTGACGGAACTAACTATTTTAACAGAGATGAAATGGGTGAAAGGTAGACAGTCACAAAATATTCATATCTCTAAAATAACAAACTAGGTATCAATAATTTTCAAACATAATTTAGAAAACTAGGTCGTCCACTATATATCAAAAACTTAGAGGAACCCAGTTCATAAAACTAAAGTTATGGCTAACACAATAGATTGCTAAAATAGAGACGCAATGGCTGAGAGGTGGATAGTCACAAAACATTCATATCTCTAAAACAACAAATTGGGTATGGACAATGTTTGGATATGATTTAGGTAACTAGGTCGTACACCATATCAAAAATTTAGAGGAACCCAGTTCGTAAAACAAAAGCTATGGCTAACGTAATATAATGTAAAAACAGAGATGAAATGGGCAAGAGATAGACAATCACATCAATCGGTGATTCCTAGAAATGCAATGATACAGACATACACAATTGGATCTGATAACAAGGCTTCTAACATCTCAATCAAATTACCATCAATGGAAAAAATTATAAATCAAACATTTACTTCAACAGAATTAGAACTAAAGGAACCTGATTTTGTTTGCTTGACTGGGCTGAAGATTCGATGCCAAGTTCAATTGCTACAGCCACAAACTAGTCTCCCCCCAAAAGTTCCATCTACTAAAGATTATTATGAGAGATAAATATCCCCCCTAAATATAGCCCAAAAACTCCTTATTTTTAGCGAAAGAAATCCCCTAAAATCTTCCAGAAGATTCCCCCCACAGGAGGCAATAACTCTTGCATGAACAATATCTTACAATTTGCTATTTTAAACATTTTACAACCAGACCAAGATAAATATATCTTATGGTAACACATAAATATTATTTATTTATTTATCTCTAGTTGCAATTACATTTATTACTACTATTATTATTATTTATTAACTTAACTTCTAGAATAATATATTTTTCATAAACTAAATTTACATAAGGACATTTATATATTTATTTATTTAACAAAAATGCTTCATAACTAATTATTTTATTTTAAGGCAACAATAACCAAAACAATACCAACAAAATAACCTAATTGTCAAACCATACCTAACTACTATGCAAGATCGGAAAACAAGACCACCACAACAATGACTAACTATCATGACCAAACCGACAACACTGATAGGGTACATAACCAGATACTCATCCTCTTCAAGGATAATGGCTAGGCTAAGGGACCATATGTTATCTCCATTCAACAACTTCCATTGGTATGAAGACATGCTCAGACCTACCAATTCAAGTGGAGTCGATGCCTAGTACCTGCAACCTACAGCAAACAAAAGTGTTGAATGCATACATATAATCATCCAAGTAGGCACATAGTGATAGGGAATCGCAGCGTAGTAGAGTACTCATTATGAGTAATACTACACTGTCCCTTCACAAAACACATCACAATTATCCACATTAAACAAATTCATTAGTAAATAAACAACTAGATAACACATAAACAAATAATCGCATTAATCACGTAGTAAAACTAATCTACATAATCAATTAACCTATAACTGATCACAACATAAGCATAATGTACTAATCATAAAGTATCAACAGTGTCATCATAATAAGCATCAATGAGTGTCATCAACTACATCATAACAGTAAGTCTACCATCAACATGTCTATCATGCCCTAAGTAGTCTAAGTATTTTACCTTCTTCTTCATGCTCCTTAGCCTGACCACCTTCTCATCCAAAGTGAGAATGGAGGGACACTACAAAATTTATAGAAAAAAAAATTAAAACTCCAAAAAGGAAACTTTTTTTTGTTTTTTGCTTTTATTTTTTCCAATTTCTTTTTTGGTTCCATAGTTTTTGTGATTTTCTTATTTTCAATTTTTTTTTTGTTTTATTTTTTACTTTTTCCAATTTATTTTTTATTTCTTATTTCTTCCAATTTCTTTGTTGATTTTTATTTTTTATTTTTTCCAATTTCTTTTTCAAATAAACTACGAAAAGAGATATCCCTCGGCATACTTTAGATATATATTTTTAAATATAAATATACTAGTACAGTCACATCAGGGGGTGGGGATGAGAGCACTCATTTTTTCTACCTAAATTTATAAGAAAAAAAAATTAAAATACCAAAAAGGAAATAAAAATAAAACTTAAGAAAATCAAAGAAAAAAAATAAAAAAATAAATTAAAAAGAAATTAAAAATAGTTGAAAGAGAAGAAGCTAAATCACAAAAACTATGGAACCAAAAAAGAAATTGGAAAAAATAAAAAAATAAAAACTAAAAAAGAAATTGGAAAAAATAAAAAATAAAAACCAAAAAAGAAATTGGAAACTGTTGGAAGGAGAAAAACCTGGAGAAAATCATGAAAACCATGGAACCAAAAAAGAAAAACCAAAAAAGAAATTGCAAAAGAAAATCAAAGAAACTATGGAAAAAAGATATACCTCAGCGTATTTTAGATATATTTTTTTAAATATAAATATACTAGTACAATCACAGCAGGGTGGGGATGAAAGCACTCATTTTTTCTACCTAAATTTAAAAGAAAAAAAATTAAAATACCAAAAAGGAAATAAAAAATAAAACTTAAGAAAATCAAAGAAAAAAAGTAAAAAAGAAATTAAAAATGGTTGAAGGAGAAAAAACTAAATAAAAAAAACTATGGAACCAAAAAAGAAATTGGAAAAAAATTTTAAAAAAAAAAACTAAAAAAGAAATTGGAAAAAAAATTTAAAAAAAAAACTAAAAAAGAAATTGGAAAAAATAAAAATTAAAAAGCTAAAAAGAAATTGGAAACTATTGGAAGGAGAAAAAGGTGGAGAAAATCATGAAAATTATTAAACAAAAAAAAATTGGAAAAATTAAAAAAGTAAAAACCAAAAAAGAAATTGCAAGAGAAAATCAAAGAAACCATGGAAAAAAGATATACCTCAGTGTATTTTAGATATAGTTTTTTAAATATAAATATACTAGTATTTATGCACATACATTGATATATATATTTAAAGAAAAAGTGGCAGAGCCACTAAACCATTTTATTAAAATATAAGAAATAATACAAAATCCCAGTTTAGGAGGAGCATACTGGTAGGAAAGAACCAGGGAGAAAACCTTCGGTTATAGCTCCAACAACCTATCTACATTACATGGTTTTTCCATATGGAATTACAATAGAAAATAGGGTCATAGGCACGCAAAATTGCGCCATAATAGCCACCATAAATCTAACAAAGATTTGATTACATCACTGGTGGACAAAGACAAAAGTAGCAGAGTATATGAGGCTTACAGATACAAACCACAAAGAGAAAAAGAAAAAGGCACTGGAATAGAAAGCTTAGAATAGACGGCCTCTTTCAAAACTGCTTTCAAAATACCCTGATCAGATTCAACATTCTCCAAATTAACACCGACTCCCTCTCGTGGCAAAAAAAATTCTCAAACTAAAGATCCTCCAACATCACAACATTCACATCACCAATATCTGCAGCAGGCAAAGGGGGAGGAGGAGGTAATTGAAAATGAAGTAGATGAAATAAAGCCCTAAACACCTCTCTGGCCGCATCTACCACTTCATCAACAACCTCTCTGCCATGACAGTGAAGACCATTTAGGATAGACATCCTACAATTACGCTGCAACCCATGAAGAAAAGAAGTGAAAAGACAATGCACTGCGGGCCTATCAACAATATCTTCTAGAGTGAAAAGACCCCCAATGGGAGCAGCACCCAGATGAATATCATAATCTACCATGGCTGTGTTAAAAATATCTGCAGAAAATAGAAAATCGTACACAAGCATATGCCTGAGCCTTCTCACCAAATTAACATCTTGAATGAGGTCCATGGAATTAGAAAGAAAGTGGGATACCACCTCAGATGGATATAGCACCATAGGAAGATGAAACAAGTCACAACCACACATAGAAACAATTGCTCTCTCAATGTCCTCATCGTAAAGTTTAAAAATTTCACCCAAGGACGAAGCACGAGAGACCCCAATAGAAGGATGCTCCCATTTCTGAATTGGTAAGAGAATCCAAGAATTTATAAGATTTAAACCCATGTCTCCACCAAAAGATCCTTCAAAGTAGGAAGAAAATAAACACAAACAATAGATCACCAAAAGATAAGCAATGAGAAAAAGCATCCAAGTAAGGAGAATATAATAAGTGCCTTTGCGAAAGATCTGGAAACACCATAGATGATGACTGAAAGAACTTCATACCAAATCAATTTGAAATGGATGAAATAAATGAAATAGTACTCCATGAATGCCATCCGCACGAATATAAAAAATTCCAAGCCAATGAGTTATGATGACAAAAAAGGCATAAAAGGATGCTATAAACTTTAATCCCGCCAAAACAAAACATGAGTTTGCAAGAAAGGGACCTTGTCTCTAAAAATAGTGATGTACTTCTCACCATCCAAAGCCCAACCAAAGTTATTCCCTCTTTAATTTAAATTCAAAAAGAAGTGCCAAACTTCATTCCAAAACTAAACACCCTTAAACTGAGATGAACTTCCTATCTTCTTCAAAAATCTTTACAAAACCATTCAGACACTGTAGAGAATCAGCATCCCATTCAAAATATTCCCTCTCCTAATCACAAGATAAGTTAGCAAGAAAATCAGCTAACTTGTTTTCTTTCCTATATGAATGAAGAATTTGGAAATTTACAAAGGATTTGATTAAATTCAAGGCATCATTCAAGATATAACCAATTTTCCAACTAAGAACCAAATTCTTTTTGATAGCATTCACTATATTCATGGAATCTCTTTCGATAATAACATCTTTAACCCCACACTTTGAAGTTAGCTTCAGACCTGCAACCAGTGCCAAGGCTTTAGCATCATTGCTAGAGAAAAAATCAAGTTTAAGAGATACAACCTTAAGTATTTCACCATTCCAATCTCTTAATAGACACCCAGCACCTGAAGACCCCAGATTACCTCTGTAGGCACCATCAAAATTCAACTTAATAAAATTTTCTAGAGGAGGCTTATAATGAATGAGACTTCTATCCACTTTAAGAATACCCACAAAACAATTTGAGTTGAGAAGTAATAAAAATGTCCAAGTTTTGAGCATGAGATCATCCCATGAAGAAAAGTCTAAAGAGCCAGCATCTTTTAATAATAAATGAGAGTAGACTAAATCTGCCACTACCTTTTCTACTTTACACATGACTTGATCCAAGGTGCATTCCTCTTTCCTAAAAATTTGATTATTTCTTTCAAGCCATAAATTCCAAACCACTAAACTAGGAGAAGCAATCCAAAGGGTAGAAAAAGTTGAGTTCTGAAAAAGAATTCCCCAACTCTGAAACAAATTTAAAACTATGTTAGGAAGAGCTCCTGACCAACCCAACTTAGCCCACCACCAATACCAAACTTGCGAAGAAAAAGAACAGCTAACAAATAAATGATTACTATCTTCTTCTACATCTGAACAAAGAGGACATAAAAAAGGTTGATCAAAACCAAGCTTAACAAGTCTTTTACTTCTTAGAATACTACCCTTAAGTGCCAACCAAGCAAATGCTCCTGCCTTTGGAAGGCAAAGATTACTCCAATAGAGTTTGGAAGGCCAGCTTGAAGAGCCTACCATACTTCTTCCCATGAGGCTTTGATTCCGAACATCATTTAACTCTCAGTAATCTCTTACTATGACTCTCCAAATCTGATTAAGAATCTCTTTAGCCTAAATCAACCCTTCTATATTAGAAAGAAGAGGATGACTGTTCCAAGAATCATCCCAAAATAAAGTTGAACAACCATCATGGATGACCCAAGAAAGAAAAGGCAAAATTACCTCCCTATAATCAATTATGAAATTCTAGATCTTAGAACCTGGTTCAAGATTTTGGAGGGTGAAAATCCTCACCGGACCAGCTGAATCTAAATATTTTGCTTGCATAATTTTGCACCATTTAGCCTCTGGGTTATCATACATTCACGATACCAATTTTACTCCTAGTGCACGATTTTAATTTTTCAATATTATGAATACTCGTCCCTCCTAGTTGTTTTGGAGTACGTATCTTGTCCCAAGAGATCAAGGGGATCTTACTATTCTCCTCTTTAGACCCGTTCCATAGGAATTTTCTAAAAATGCTACAAAGATCAGTGAGGATACCTTTTGGAACTTTCAGAACTGAGAACATATAAATTGGAACAGCTGATAGTACTGATTTAATCATGACAATCTTACCTGCTAGAGTTAACCATTCGCCTTGCCAAGAAGTAATTTTTCCTTTGACATTCTCAATAAGTCTTTTCAAAAAACAACTTCTCACATTTCCATGAAAAAGAGGAATGCCTAAATATTTCGAGGGAAGTACATCTATTTTGAAGCCTAAATAATTTGAAATGTTCCCTTGAAGCAATGGACGAACATTAAAGAAAAAGATCTTAGATTTATCCTTATTTAATTTCTGGCCTGAAGCTGAGCAATAGAGATCCAAGGCCTTTTTAATGGATTTTGCTTCAAAAAATGAAGGTTGTCCAAATAGTAGAGTGTCATCAACAAAAAGACCATGTGTGATAGAAAAAGGAACTCTCAGAATAGAAATACCTTTCCATATCATTAATCTATTTTGAGAGTGAATCAGCCTGCTCAACCCTTTTGCAACAATGATGAAAAGAGAACGAGAGAGAGGATCACCTTGACATATACCTTGAGAAGATTTAAATTTTTTTGAAGGGGATCCATTAATTAGTACTGCAAAACTGGCACTTAAAATACATGAACAGATCCACTTACATCATTTATGAGAAAAGCCAAATTTATGCAAAATTTTGAATAAGAATTCCCAAGATACCTTGTCATAAGATTTAATCATATCCAATTTAATCAACATAGCCAATATCTTATGATAATGAATGGAATGTAGTAGCCTTTGTCTCTTTCCAAGGCATAAATCCTCCTTTTTCTTCAAAAATGATTTTTGTAAGAAAAGCTGCTAATCTCAAAGAGATGGCCTTAGTTATGATCTTATATAAAACATTGCATAGAGAAATTGGTCTAAAATCCACAAAGGAACTAGGTGCTGCCACCTTTGGAATTAGAGCTACAAAAGTAGAATTGATCTCCTTTAAAAGTGTACTATTCCTACGGGCTTCTTCAACTACTAACAAAACTTCCCGACCAATAAAATCCCAACATTTATGAAAAAATAAAGGAGTGAATCCATCCAAACCTAGGGCTTTATCTAAAACAAGAGAGAAAACTACAGCCCTAATTTCTTCCACAATGAATTCTTTCAATAAATCTTTATTGTCCTCTTTAGTAATCAAGTTGGGAATATGATGCAACACTTCATCTATTTTATCCTTCCAAACTAAAGAATCATCCTTGGATAAAAGTTTCTTGAAATAATTTGCCCCTTCTTTCTGAATCAATGAATCTTCCTCCAATATCTGTCTTGAAGAATCTTTAATGGATCTGATCATATTTTTATGCCTTCTAACCATGGCTAAAGAATGAAAGAACTTAGTATTTCTATCCCCTTCTGGTGTAGTCATGGTAGGAGGGTTGATAGGATGAATTGTCTAGACTGTGCAACAAGAGTAAACACAACGGAAACAACTCAAAGTAATAAGCAAATGTAGATTCAATCATTCAGTATATCAAAGAATTCAAATACAATCTTGCTGGCAACATGCAGGCTTACAACTGGGCTCAAAGGCCTGACTACATACATGTGCAAGATAAAACTTTGAAGCTCATTCGCACAAAATCTAAACTAAGAATCAATTGCTAACTTCTTAACTACTTTCCTAAGAATCTATTACATCATTATATATCAAATCCGGACCAATAGATTCTTTCATGTCGGCTAAAGAAGGACACAAACTCAATGAAGGGTTGTAACGTGTTCACAGATAGGTCAAACCTAAATGAATAGAACACTTCCTCAAATGAATGGAACAATGTGTGGAGCCTTGGGGAAGGTCAGCAATGAACCAAAGGACATTGAATGATGTGTCATTGAGATCCACAAGTCAAGGAATGATTCATGAGCCTCCTCCTTTAGCTGATTGTCTGAGACTGTCAGGATGCTCTACTCTAAGAAAATAGTTGATCTTCTGATAGCGATATATTTTTGGTAACTGATCCAAATACTCTAAATTCTTGATATGATGTAGATGAATGAATGTAGGTACTAAGTCTAGATCCGCAAGATGTGAAATGCCAATACCGGACCTCAAGCTGAAACTTCTTTTGACTGAATTGCCTGAACTGAACTAGCAAAATGAAAGAACTGAAATGCAAACAAACTAAAATGCAAATATTTTTTTTTTGGTTGATGCAAGATTGATCTTGAACCAAGGATGCTCCTGCATCAGACATCCACGGTTATTGAAAAAGTGAGTCCCTCACTTTGCTGGGGCGAAGGGAGAACCAAGATGGTCCACCTCAGCCTGAGAAATCCATGATGAATCTTCTTCTATTTTGCCTTTCCACTTCACAAGATATTCTTTGTATTGTCTTCCTTGAATGCTACGTCCAACTTTGTTATCCAAAATGTCTTCAATCTGCTCTGGTGCTTGTTGTGGTAACTGCTTCTTCAAGTCTTCTTCCATGCTATAATTGAACTCTGCTTCATGATACTGATATATATTTGCAATGTTGAAAATAGGTGATATACCAAATGTCTCCAGTAACTCTACTTCATATGCATTTCTCGAATCAAATTTTTTGAGTATCTTACAAGGTCCAAACTTTGTCATCTTCAACTTGTTGTATGTCCCAACTAGAAATATTTATTTTCTCAAATACACCAATACTTCATGTCCCTCTTCAAATTCCTTATGTCTTCTCTTCTCATCTGCCTTCTCTTTGTACTTACTATTCATGTTGTCCAAATGCTTCTTTACCTAATTATTCATTGTCTTCATGTAATCTGCAAATTCTTTTGCTTCTACACTCCTCTTTTCTTCCATGCAAATGTCCCTCAATTCTGTAACTCCTCTAAGATTTACTCTAGTCACAATCTCAAAAGGTGTTCTTCCAGTACTCCTATTTACTAAATTATTGTATGCAAAATCTTCTTGTGAAATAATCAAATCCCAACTTCCGGTCTTTTCTCCAACCAAACATCTCAACAAGTTTCCCAAACTCCTATTCACTACCTCTATTTGACCATCAATCTGTGGATGAAAAGTTGAACTAAACTTCAAATCTATCTTCATCTTCTTCCAAAGTGTCTTCCAAAAGTATCCAACAAACTTTGTATCTTTGTCTAAATCTATACTCTTAGGTAATCCATGCAATCTCACAATCTCCTTGAAAAATAGGTCAGCTACATGAACTACATTAGTTGTCTTCTTACAAGGTATGAAATGAGCCATCTTTGAAAATCTGTCAACCACTACAAATATTGAATCATGTCCTCTTTGTGTCTTAGGCAATCCGATCACAAAATCCATGCTTATGTCTTCCCAAGGTCTCTCCAATATTGTCAAAGGTTTATACAATAGAGTATTCTGACTACTCCCTTTTGTAACTTGACAAACTCTACAATTCTGCACAAATCTTCGAACATCCTTATTGATCTGAGGCCAAAAGTAATTTTCACTCACCAAAGCCACTGTCTTATCAATGCCAAAATGTCCTACCAATCCGTCACTATGTTTCTCCTTGATCAAATTATCTCTCATTAAACTTCTAGGTATGCACAACTGACTTCCTCTGAACAACATATCTTCTTGAATGAAATAGTCCAACCACTTACTCCTATCTATCACAACAAGTTCTTTACATGCTTTCCAAGGTTCTACAAAATCAGTGTCTCCCTCATACATATTCTTCAATTCAACAAAACCCAACACTTCAGCTCTCATCTCTGTCAACAAGTTTCTTCTCCTACTTAATGCATAAGCAATTTTGTTTAATTTACCACTCCTATGCTTCAATACAAAAGTATAACTCTACATGAACTCTACCCATCTAATATTTCTCTAATTCAACTTAACTTGACTATTCAAATATTGTAAAACTTGATGATCTGTATACAACACAAACTCCTAGGATAACAAGTAATGTCTCCACTTCTTCAAGACTTGAATTATGGCATAGAACTCCTGATCATAAACTGAATATCTTCTCATTGCATCATTCAACATCTCACTGAAATATGCTATAGGTCTACCTTCTTGACTTAATACTGTTCCAATTGCATTTCCACTTGCATCACAATCAACTTGAAATACCTTATTGAAATTTGGTAATGCCAAAATAGGTTGCTCTATCACTTTCTGCTTCAACATTTCAAAACTTTTGTCTGCTCCAGATGTCCACTTGAAATCTTTTCTATCACCTCTCATCGTCTCTATCATAGGGTTACAAACTGAACTAAAATTTCTGATGAATTTCTGGTAGAAACTAGCTAATCCATGAAATGATCTAACCTCTCCAATACTCTCCAGTCTAGGCCATTCAACAATTGCTCTTACTTTCTCAGGATCCATATTCAATCCTTCCACAAAAATCACAAATCCCAAATATACCAACTCTTCCTTCATGAAACTACACTTCTTGATGTTTATCAACAATTTCTCTTCTCTCAGTCTCTACAAAACTTGTGTAATATGCCACAAATGTTCTTCTTTTGTTTTACTAAAAATCAAAATATCATCCAAGTATGCAATAACAAACTTAACCAAGAATTTTTTTAGAACTTCATTCATCAATCTAATGAAAGTACTCAGTGCATTTGTCAATTCAAAAGGCATCACTAACCACTCATACAATCCTTCATTTGTCTTAAAAGAAGTCTTCCATTCATCTTCTCCAATTCTTATTTGATGGTACCCACTCTTCAAGTCTATCTTTGTGAAATATTTTGCTCCACTCAAATAATCCATGATATCATCCATCCTAGATAAAGGAAATCTATACTTAACTGTGATCTTGTTTATTGCTCTGGAATCAGTACACATTCTCCATTCTCCATCCTTCTTAGGTGCCAACATAGCAGGTACTACACAAGGACTCAAGCTTCCTCTGATTAAACCTTTCCTCAACAATTCTTGTATCTGTCTATTCAATTCTTCATTCTCTACTGGTGTCATCCGGTGTGCTACATTGTTAGGCAAACTTACTCCTGGTATAAGATCCATGTGATGACTGATACTCCTTATAGGTGGCAATCCATCAGGCACATTATCTGATATGATATCTTCATACTCTGTCAAAAACCCTCTTATCTCCTTCGGTTGTGTCTCTTTAGTTTCTTTCTTCAATACTTCAGGCTTCTTAGGAATCAAGGCATAGCACATATTCTCGTGTCTTAAACCATCTAGAAATTTTCTTCCATCTACCAAATAGATTATAGCATTCCCATATACTTTATTCTTATGATCATCCTCCAAAGGAATCAAAGTAATTATCTTTCCACTTGTTGTTATAGTGTATGTATTCTTTCTCCCATCATGTATAGCTTTTCTATCATACTGCCAAGGTCTACCCAACAAGATATGACATACATCCATAGACATAATATCACACAAGACTTCATCATGATAAGATCCAATATGAAATTTCACCAAACATTGTTCACTCACCAATACCTTATGATCATCCTAAATCCATGCTATCTGATAGGGCTTAGGGTGTTTCAATCTTTCCAACTTTAGCTTAGTCACCATCTCCTTTGAAACTAGGTTATCTGAACTACCACTATCAATTACAAATTTACAACACTTACCTCTAGATTTGCATCCAGTTCTGAACAAGCTTTTCCTCTGCGGTGGTTCCTCATCTATCTCTACTTGAAATAGTGTTCTCATCACCAATGATTCTCCTTTCTCAGGTTTGCCAACAAAACAGGGGTTGTCTAGTTCAATAGGTTCTTCTTCAACATGTGTTGCTCTTCGACTATTTTTGTCCTCTTACTTGTACTACCTTGATTACACTCAAAGGCTCTATGTCCTTCACCTCCACATTTGAAACAAGTACCTCTAAATGTCTTCTTATCAAATGCTCTTCCTTCTCTCCTATATCCTTCATTCCAGTATGAATTATAGTTACCTCTGTGTTGAAAATATTTGTCATTTCTCCGATAAGCATTGTTATCTTTGTCATCCTTCTTCAATGAGTTGTCAAACTTGTTCTGCTCTGGATATGACCTGTCTCCTCTTGAAGAAGTCCTACCTCTCTAAAATTTACCTCCTCTACCTCTTTCTCTGATCATGTCTCTTATTCAACTTCTCTTCAACTTTCAAGGCAAACTGGTATGCTTCTTCCAAAGATTTCATCCTCACCAAACATAGTTCCTCTTGAATGTTCAATCTCAGTCCATTAATGTATCTAGCCACTTTCTCTTTGCTTGCTTCACTATGTCTTGTCCTTATGATCATCTTATGAAATTCTTTAGTGTACTCTTTCATAGATTTCTCCTTTTGTCTCAGGTTTTGCAATCTCTTCAATAGCTCCAACTCATAGTCAGCGGGTATAAATTGATTCTTCAACTTTGTCACCATCCTATCCCATTTTGTAATATTTTCTTTCCCTCTTCTATTTCTTTGCAACTAAATTTCTTTCCACCATATAGTAGCATGTCCTTTCAACTTGGTCTTTGTAAATTTCACCTTCTCCAAATCTTCAATTTCCTCATATTCAAAGTATTCTTCCATGTCATTTATCTAGTCAATCAATTCTTTAGGCTTCAAATTACCAGTATAATTAGGCATATCAAATATAGGTCTCTTTCCAATCTTTGAAATAGCTCACAACATCTTTATCTAATCTGATTCTTCTTCTTCGTCGCCTTCTAGGGTTTCGCCAGTTTGTTCAACAGATTAAAATTCTTCTTCATCATCACTTTCAACATTATGTCTCGGTGTCAATCCTCTTTTCCTATCTTCTTCAATAGCATCTAATCAAATTCTCATTGTGCTCATCAATTCCATCATTTCATCCACTATATTAGCCACTGTACCAACAAGAGGAACTCTTCGCGGTGACATCTTCCTAGGATCAAGTGCAAACTGCCTCAATTTGGTGATTGGGCTACAAGCAACAACTGCTCTCAATCGGCGATTGATTGTGCACAAGTAACCTGCCTTAGATTGGTGATCTTCTTAAAGATCTTACAGAATCCCCTTTGCCACATTGCTCCAAAGAATCAAACTTTCTCTCTAATACCACTTGGTGCAGTCACGGTAGGAGGGTTCACAGGATGAACTATATGGACCATGCAACAAGAGTAAACACAATGGAAACAACTCAAAACAATAAGCAAATGTAGATTCAGTCATTCAGTATATCAAAGAATTCAAATACAATCTAGTCAGCAACATGCGGGCTTACAACTGGGCTCAAAGGCCTTATTACATACATGTGCAAGATAAAGCTTTGAAGCTCATTCACACAAAATTTAAACTAAGAATCAATTGCTAACTTCTTAACTGCTTTCCTAAGGATCTATTACATCATTATATATCAAATCTGGACCAATAGATTCCTTCACCTCAGCTAAGGAATGTTACAAACTCTAATGAAGGGTTGTAACGTGTTCACAAATAGGTCAGACCTAAATGCATAGAACACTTCCTCAAATGAATGGAACAATGTGTGGACCCTTGGGGAAGGTTAGCCACAAACCAAAGGACATTGAATGATATGTCATTAAGATTCACAACTCAAGGAATGATCCGCAAGCCTTCTCCTTGAGCTGATTGTCTAAGACTGTCAGGATGCTCTGATCTGAGAAAATAGTTGATCTTCTGATAGCGATATCTTTCCAGTAACTGATCCAAATTCTATGAATTTTTGATATGATGTAGATGAATGAATATAGGTGCTAAGTCCAGATCTGCAAGATGTGAAATGCCAATACCGAACCTCAAGCTAAAACTTCTTCTGACTAAACTGCCTGAACTAAACTGGGAAAATGAAAGAACTGAAATACAAACAAACTGAAATGCAAATATTTTTTTTTGGTTGATGCAAGATTCCTCTTGAACCAAGGTTGCTCCTGCATCACCTTTCCTTAACTAGATCTCCCTTAATTTTTGTCTCCAATAAATCTCTTCCCTTGCTAACAACTCCTCGAGATCTGCTTGAAGAGCTTTGACAGTTTGAAATGAATCTTGATCCATTCCAAATTTAATAATGTGCTCATTAATTTTAACCAATTGATCTTGGATCCCAATTTTCTATTCAAAAATATTCCCAAACACTTCCTTATTCCAAATTTGAATCTTGCTTCTTACAAATTTGAGTTTCTCATTTAATTGATATAGTCTTGAAACAATTACAAACGGAGAATTTTTCCACCAACTTTCAAGATTAGAGATGAAATTAGTATCCCTAAACCACATGGATTCAAACTTAAACTGGTATTTTCTCTTCCTCTAAATCTCAAGACTCTTAATATCAATACTAATTGGAAAATGATCCGATCCTGTAAAAGGGATAATTTGTGTAGAAGACACTTCACTTTCAAAACACTAGTCAAGGGAAAACATAAGCCTATCCATCCTCTCAGCTATCCTCAAAAAGTCTTATTTTATAATAAACAAAAGTTGGAGAATGAACTTTCTTTTATTATTTTAGTCCTACTTTAGTTTTTTTGTTTTCTTGTTTTGTTGTTTTTTGTTTTTTAACTTTTTGTTTCTATTATAATTATTATAAATCAATTAATTAAAAAACAAATTGAAATAAAGTTTAAGAAAATAAAAGAAAGTTCATTCTCCAACTCTAACTTGCTATAAAATTTAAATATTTTAATTATATTTAAATTAATATTTAACTCACATTTCACCCAACTTTTTACATAAACTTGCAAGGTTGTTAAAATGAATTACTTTTTAGAAAGTAAAAGAAAGCATCTTTTGACAATATGAAAACATCTTTTGACAAAATAAAGAATCTTTTATTTTTTAAATGGATTAAATATTTAATCATTAGGAGAGCTCAATGAAGGGGATATAATCTTATTTGAAGAGAACCTAATTAAGGAGAAGCATAGTTGGGGATTAGGCGGACACTTATGTCAAGATAAGATAATTACTATTGTTGGTGAGTATTATTATTGGCCACAGTTGTAGTAGGATATGGGACAATTTGCGCAGATTTGCAGAGTGTGTCAAATGGAAAAAAGAACAAGTCAGAATACAGGGCTATATCATCCTTTATCTGTACCAGAGAGGCCATGGGATGATATTGGTATGAATTTTGTTCTTGGTCTACCAAGGACACAGAGAGGACATGATTCTTTTTTTGTGGTGGTGGACAAATTCTGAAAGATGGCACATTTTATTCCTTGTAAGAAGACTAATGATGCTATTCATATTGTAGAGTTATTTTTCAGAGAGGTGGTGAGACTATATGGTCTACTTAAGAGCATTGTTTAAAATCAAGATACCAAGATTGTTTGTTATTTCTGGTGGAAATTATGGAAGAAGTTGAGGATGGATTTGATGTTAAGTTCTGCACACCATCCAGAAACTAATGGATAGACAAAAGTGGTGAATAAGAGTTTCGGTAACCTTCTATAATGCTTAGTAAGAGATAAGCCCAAGGGATGGGATTTGATTTTACCATAGGCAAAATTTTCTTACAACAATTCTGGTAATAGGAGTATAGGTAAACTAGCATTCTAGATTATTTATGGGAGTAGTCCAAGAAATGCTTCATAGTTAAGAAGGCTGGACAAGGGAGATAAGACAACTACCAAAGACGAAGACTTTGTAGAACACTAGAAGAATTTGTATGAAGAGGTGAGAAAGCACATTAATAAGATGAATATTTAGTAAAGGCTAAGGTAGATCAGAAGAGGAGATATAAGGGAATCCAAGTATGAGATGAAGTCATGGTTCACTTGAGAAAAGAGAGGTTTTCATTTGGAACATATAATAAGTTCAAAATCAAGAAATATGGACCATGCAGGATTCTAAAGAAGCATGATTCAAGAAATGCATACGAGATAAGTGGAATCAAAATTTTCCCAATGTCCAACATTGCCAATTTAATAAAATATCATGAAGGTGGAACAGGGGATGGACCAATAGAAGAACAGTGGAGTATTGCAGCATCTACTTCAAAGGAGGAGATAGGTCAAGAGATCTTGGATAGTCATGTGGGAAGTACTTGGAACAGAAATATTAGGAATATCTGGTGAAGTGGAAATGAAGGATTGTTGAAGATTCTTCCTAGTTGTCTAAGGTAGAGGTTGATCATTTGGGGTTTTCCTCAAACACCTGAGATGTGACAAGGTCACTTCTCAAAATTACTCTAGGTGTCTGATGTAGGAGCATCTAAAGGTGTAAAGGTAATCTTGCATCACCCCAAAAAAATGATGATTCAAAATTGTTGATATTGTTTTAATTTCTTTTCAAAATTTGTATTTTTTGTTCCATAATCGCTTGAATAATGATGGATAACCTTGTCTTTTTCCAAACTGCTATTTTTAGCAAGTTTGCATTTGGATGCGTATGGAAATAAAAATTTATAGGAAGATTCGTAATAGAAAAATAAGACCTTTGGTGAAGGAACCAGGCAAAGATCATTTGTGCGCTGATGGCTATTAAAGTTTTTGTTTCTAGATAAATACCTTAAAAGTTTTAAAATCAAGTTTGAGGCACTAAACGACCTCATACAACCCTGAAAATGGGTAGAATTAGTAGAGCAAATTCCTAGCACATAGAGCACTCCATGAGCTTTCCAGAATTTCAAACAATTTGTAAATCAAACACCTAGATCAAAAGTTGTCGCTCTTGAAAGTTGGCCTATTTTTGGAGGGAGATGCAAATTTTAAAATTTGGCTAGAGGCCACAAAAAAGGGCTATTTATGACCAATTTTTGTAACCCTTGGTGGTAGTAGAGATAAGGGGGAAAATGAGAGTCAAGAGAAGGAAGGAAAACATAAACCCTAGCTTATTTAGGGATTCACAAGATAGAAGGTTCCATAGCCTAGAGATAGGAAGCTGTAATGCATTGCAATGTGTGGAGGATTCATCCTCTGATTGTATTTGAGCTTATGTAATGTAATGTTTTATCCAAATCGATAAAATAACATTCCTATTTTCTATGTGCAATTTTTATTGTTGTGTTTTTTATGATTTACCCCCTTCATCAATATTTGACATGTCCAGTTGTAGGTTGGTGAGAGGGAATCTGGTGGTAGCAAGAGGTTCACAATGTGGAACTCTATTTAGGCTTGATGCCTCCACATTTTGTAATTTTGCCAATATAACTCACAGTTCTAAAAATGCATATATGGTGTGGCACCAATATTTGGGTCTATTGGTAAATAGATTTGTGACTACATATTTTAAAGTGACTTGCCTAATAGATAGTGACAAATGTACCAATAGTTGGAGAAGTTGTTATTAGTCTAACAATTTCCCTCTGCATTTGAGAGGGGCAACTACCTTGTATGATGGGGGTATTTATATTTTTGTGTATTTTTAACCTGAAAGTACAAAAAGGAGAAAAACCTAAAAAATAAAGGAAAATAAATTATAGAAACCCTAGTGGTAGATACATGAATACCAATTGAAATTTCACAAACTTATTACAAATTACAAGGGGGTTTCATCACAAAAGCTAGAAGCTATGTTCATAAATTTATATGATCAATTTCACAATTTATGTTTTAATATGCAGCGATGATGAAAGAAAGATCACAAATCTCAACATATGTAGAGATAGGTTTCTCTAGCACTTTCAAATCAAAACACCAAGATATGATTGTGTTTCATTACATGAATCACATAGTTTGTAAATGATTCAATGGATAACCTATGATTTACACAATGACATTGTTAAGTATGAGAATTCAAGATACAAAATGTAGTGCTCCTCCATTCTCACCTTGGATGTGTAGGTGGTCGGGCTAAAAAGCATGAAGATTAAGGTAAATACTCGAAATACTTAGGATATGTTAGATAGTAGATGTTGTACGTTATATGATGTTGGTAGATGCTACATTCATGTTGATAACATTCCTGATTATCCTCATGTGGTTTCATATGATAGTATGTTTTATCGATAATCTTTGTGGCAACACTGATGTTTACTTAAGTTATGCATATGTTATGATAGCTTTATGGACTTAATTGATTATGGGGATCAATCTTATTATGTGCATCACACGATCATCTGATGATGTTTCTTATCTAGTTGATTACCTACTGATTATTGTGTGTAATGTAGTTACTTGTTTGATATGTTCTATGAAAGGACTAGTATCACATTACTCATGTGTGAGTACCCTACTACACTGCAATTTCCTTTCATGGTGTGTATGATTGTGTGATTATATATCTTTATGTTCGACCATGTTGTTTGCTGCAGGTTGCAGGTATCAGGCATTGACTCCATCTAAATTAATAGATGTGTACGTGCCTTAAACCAATGGAAATTGTTGATCTGGAGTTAACATAAGGTTCCCTAGTCAGTCATCATCCTTGAAGAGGATGAGTAACTAATATTGCATCCATTCGTTGTCGTGGTCTTGCTTGTTGATTATGCAAAATGGTGAGGTATCGTTCAACATTTAGATTTACCTAATTAGAATTGGTTGATCAATGCTTTGGTTAATTGTTACATTATAGTAAGAATTATTAAGTTAAGAAGACGTTTTGATCAATAAATATAATTGCTATACTGTAAAATTGTAGTTTACATGGAAAATATACTATAACGTAATCTAAGGTCAATAATAATAATAATAATAACGAGGGAAATAAAGTGTTACAAAACGGGAATATGATTGATAAGATTAATATGAAAATAAATAAATGTTAAGTAAATATGAGTTGTCATTAAACCTATATGTAGCAAATATTGAAATAAATAAAATAAAAAGTTACATGGTAATGTGATAAATTTAATAAACAGAAAAAATGTGAGAGAAAGAAAAGGGGGAATTTGTTGTCATTAACGGATTTTTGGGGCATGAAAATTTGTAGAATGTATGGGGGAATCGAATGAAGGAGTTAGGTTTTTGGGGAATAATAATAATAAATAGAAAACTAAGCTAAGAAAAAGGAGCACACAGAAAATAGAGGACAGCGTGAATTAAGAAATGAGGAGCAGTAAAAGAATTTAGAAAAGTTTGAAATCTGGATCACTTCAGCGGAAATACATTTAGGGAGGATCATCTGGAGATGGGAGTTGTAGACTGCGAGAGCCCATGGACCATATTGAGGTTTAGAAGGGAAAATTTCATCACATACTCAGGTATGAACATCACAATCTCTATAGGAGGTAGTCTCTTGTTATTTATCGAGAATAATTTCTCGATTGGGTGTGGAATGTCTATTGATTTGGAATCAAGCTTTACTCCTGCCAATTCCTCAAATGCTAAATGCCTCTTAGTAGACCCTAATTTCTTCTTGCATGTTGATCTGAGTCCTTCCTTTGCTCAAACAGGGAGGACTATACCCATGGTAGAGGATTCATACTTAAACACTTGCCATTATCTTCGCTTAAAGATTCACAGGTTTTTATTTAATATTTCTCCTTATACTCAAGAAATCCTTTCTTTGTTTACGGGAGATCTGATGCTATTGTACGCAATATAATAGCGCAAGCATGTTTTCATATTGATTAAATTAGCATCAGGTCAGTAATCTCTACAAGATCTATATTTCAGTTTTAATGTTGGAGATGGTCTACATCTCTCAAAACAATTACTCCTGCAATGATCATGAGAAGTCTGTCTGATGACTTGATGCAATAACAAGAATATATTCCCCATATTGAAACACCCATGAATTGCGGCAAAGGTTGGCGATCTGGCTTTACACCTGCCCATTGCATTTGCCTAAAAATCTCAAAGGCCTTCTCCACAAATCCATTTGTGTGCAAATTCTGCCGTCATTGAATTCCATGAGATGACTTCTCTCTGAGGCATCTGATAACAGTTGACAACTTGCCTATGATTCTACATTTTGCGCTCATGTCTACCAGAGCTTTTCACTATAATATCTGACATATGTTTCCCCTCCGTTATGCTGTGATGGATGTCCTTACCCGTTCTAAGCACCCATTTTGGCGCAGACTGGAAGGATTCTGACAAAGTTTGCAGATCTAATTTTTCACCTGCTAAATGCATTTCTGAGGATAAGTGGTTTTTTTTTAAGCTTCTTATTCGTTGTGATTCCACCACCTTGTTCCCTATTCGCTGTGATCAACTCTCTGTTCTTTGAGTCCAACAGATTGAATTGATCAAGTCAATGCGTTTCCTATTCTATCACGTTTTTTTAAAATACCTATGGTGAGACTCAGGGCTTAAGTGCAAACCTGCCTTCTTTAGGACGGCCGATACTTTAAACTTATTAATCACAAGTGTGAATATTTGCAAGGACATATGTAGTTTCTATTATTTTCCTTGTCTTGTGCTGATTTGAGGAAATCTTTTTGAATAACAACTACCTCAAGTGACTGCTCAAATTGATCAAGTGGTTTCAGTGGGTACGTTATTAATGTCTGCAACTGATTTCTTTTATTAAATATTTGTGCTCTTTCATTCTCTTCCGCAATTTAGAACCGCCTTACTCGACGCCTAAATGGATTCTTCTTCACCACTGAATAGCTGTCACTTAAATAGAATCAATGCTTTATAGCGTTTACACATGTGCATATATAGAAATGGGATTTCGCAAAAACCGAAGACAGAAATGAATATTTTTTTTAAAAGATGTGTCTTCATATATACAACTACCACCACCACTAAGATCATGCAAAACCTGTGTTGCACAATCATTTAACCAACCTGCTGTAAAAGTTGTCAAGGTTGCTCTCACCCGTATCATTTTATCTGATATTTGTTTTTATCTACCATTACATATCAGATCTCGATGTTTATAGTTGTAGTAGAAATGCTTATGATTGAAGTATTATAAGCTGTTTTAAGAATTTTATTTGAGAACTTATCAAACTGCCTTCCTTATAATTTGCTTTTTTGACGGACAATGACATGTACAACTTAAAAAGATTGAATATACTATGGCGTGCAAGACTAAAGATGACATTATCGATGGATTGTTTCTGCTTCGTAGGTCTTTTCAAAAAATCCATTTTGTGCATATCCTGAAATCATTATGGCATTCTATTAAACAGTTTTGTGTGCCTTGTAATTGCTCGCACGTTCTGCATTCTTGTCTACCAGAGCAGTCGTCTGTCTTATCTATTACATTTACCAAGACATGTAAATCAGTGGAACTGAGCAGAGCCAAACTATCATGTCACCTAAATTGACTCTTAAGTTGTGAAAGGCATGCATCCTTGATGACTTGAATTCTAGAATTAGTAATAGCTATAATTTTATGCAATATCTCAAGCATGGAAGTTTGACAACCTTTCTTTAAATATCTGTTGATCAAAACTAAGCATTTACAAAAGTTTTCATGTGCAAGAACACATACTGGATTTGAATAACAAACTTAATCATGCAATATATAAGAAACAAGATTGGCAAACATATTGGTGGTACAAGATGTACCAAAGTAACTTGCTATAAAGAATGTATGTTTTGAACTGGATGAATAATGCGGTACACATCTCTTATATATGTAGTAGACATTTACCGCAATCTTTCATTTCATAAAGTATATGTCACATATATTGACAATATTATCCCAGTAGTAATTACAAGTTAGGCCCTAGGCATAGGCTCACTCCAAGATACAGAATGTAAGTCCAAGCCAGATCCCAAGTATACCACAAGTGAATAGTCTTATCCCTATTATCTTCACTTCTACAAGAGGCCTCTAAAAGAAATCCTAACACATAAAATCTCCAAAGATACGAGTCAACGATCCTCAAACTCAAATTTCTTCACAATTTTAATCTCAAGATAACCACTCCAAAGAAATCACAAGGTGCCAATATCAATGGTCAATGAGGAATGCTCAAACATAGAGACCTTGGATCAGATGCAGATTAACTTAACCTGCCAAGGATGCCTGATTGCATAGGCAGCGAAAGATGCTCACCACAAAGGGCCAAAGGTGCCCAACTAAAAAGAGGCCAAATGTATCACCCGTGTAGAAATAATATGCCCCATAATCATAGATAGCAGATATGTCCATTCTTGAAGCGCCAAAGAGTGCTTAGATTCTCTAGAAGCCTGCTTCTTGAAGATTAGTTTTAGATGCTCCACTAGTATCCACAAAATTGATGTGAGGTGATCATTTATCTTGACGGATAATCCTTTTGCAGCCTCTACATTAAGAAAAATTAAATAGCTGTTGTTATAACTAACATTAGTTAAACTTAATATCAATTAGAAGTCACTAACTTGGTTAACTATAGTTTATATATATATTTTTAAAGAATAAGATGGTATTCAAAGACTGATTCACATTGAGACAATCCATATATATGCAGTAATTTAATTGAAATATGTTTCATAGAAAAACAAATTGCAAGCAATCTTGTCTAAGAAAACAGGAAATCTAGTTCAAGAAATCTTATATTTAACTATCTTAAAATCTCTAAATAAGTCAAACAATACAGGTACAAATTTCTGAGCAGTGATCTATACAAAATAGGGAATGATAATTATATAATAGGGAATGATAATTGGTAAAAGAGAGTAAAACTCATTATTGTTATGGTTATTGAATCATTGGTGATTAATACTGACATATGCTTGTATTCCTTGTTATGTTTATAGATTTAAATGTTGATAAATTTAATTTAATTTAGTATTGATTTTATTATGGATTCTTTACAATGGTGTTAGGTTGAAATTTGATCAATAGGTTAGGAATCAGGTATATAAATAATGTAATAGAAATTTGATTTATAAGTATTGCATTAGATAATTGGTTTATTGTGAGTCTATTGCATAATGTAAGTGGTAAAGTGGCCATAATAGAGTCATGTTGTCGAGGTTTAGATTCCAGAGGCATAGGATATTGTGTCTTGTTTTCATGTTCACGGTATGTTGTAAATGCATCATAAATGATAATAAAGTCCTTCATGGATGTAATGGTTCATTAATTGTATTGACCATGCATTAAAATGTTGTGTTGGATTTTGATAATGGGGAGACATCAGTAAAAGAAGTATGTTGTCTATGGATTGCTTCACATGGAAGCTATGGGCAACATGATTTGTGAAAATTGTCCTTGTGATTAAGTTGACCATGCAAGATGGATAATGCCTTGCTCAGTGTACCTATTCATGTGATTAAGTTGACTGTGCAAGATGGATAATTCCTTCCTCAGTGTACCTATTCATGTGGTTATGATGATTGTGCAAGATTTATAATGCCTTGCTTAGTGTACCTATTCATGTGGTTATGATAATTATGCAAGATGATTAATGCCTTGCTCTGTGCGATTTGAAACAATATTTATTTTGTGTTCTAAATGTATCATGATGAGAAATGTGATAGTTCATGCTTGGTTTATGTTATGGGCTTGAGAATCTAGATGCAGTGAAGGGGGGAGTGGCTTCCAATGTGGGGCCGGTGCCCAAAGTGGCTAGCCAAGGTAACCCATTGGGAGTTTTGTAATCAAGTGATAACCTAATAATAAATCTAGGGGTTGGGTAGTTTTCACACTAATTAAGATAATTGGATTCCTCACCCATGCCTGTAGTGCTTGTTCAGGTTAAGGATGGGATGAGAAGGCCTGGTTGGAAAGATCAACTTCCTTGTCCTCATGAAAGAAATGTTGGTTCCACATGTGTCACCCTATGGGGCCAGCGTCTAGTGAGAGACTGCTAGGGTAACCATAGATGGGGGCCGGTGCCTAGCGAGAGACTGCCAAGGTAACCCATGGATGGGGGCTGGCTTCTAGCTAGAGACTATTAGGGTAACCCATGTTAGGACCATGCGATGACACTCATCCCTACTACAGTCTAGTATTCTCTAGTTGTGTTATCCCCTTTGTTTTTGTGAATGCCTCTGGAAGTAATGTGAGTTACTTGTGTTGTCCTTATTGACTGGTGTTGTTTTGGAGTCATGTGGAGTCCTTACACCTGTTAGTCTACTGTCTACCTGAGTATTTGTTGTAGTGGGACCTTATGTTATCTCCTAGCACGGGGGATGGACCTTAGGGTTCCACATGGTTAGGTGGATGTGCTTTATCTCCATTGGTTTTTCCCTTTCCATGGTTGATGTGCGAGGATGATGTATCTTGTGTATTAGATAACAGATCTTGTACCAGTTTGAGGAGACAATTATTTGTGTTCATGTATGAGTTCTATATATCAATTGAGTCATGTATTGTTATCTTGATGTATGTACTCCAATGTAATAAGGAAAGTGATATTGTAAACAATGTAATGTTGTATTCTCATGTAAGGGAAATTATATGTGTACTTGTAGTTCTATTTACATGACCTTTATGATTACTTATCTGATGTTATAATATGGAAATGTATGTGTTCATTCATTTGTTACAATAGATTTAGAATGAACTATGATTGTTAGTTAATTCATAATGTTGGTTAGATCCTATTAACAGTTTGTTAAGTAATGCACCTCTGGAACCCTAGAGGATAATGCTTAGTTTAATGATATGTATATATATATATGTTTACATTACTTGTTATTTCTATTATTTAAAAATAATGTCATGTCCATATAGCATAGCTGTGTTGTTCTCTAAGGTTCCTAGGCAGGGCATTACACAAAAATTTTAACTTAAAGAATTAACTCCATTTCACAATCCTCAAGTAAATCAAAGAACTGTTGGCATAATAGTATATAGTATTACATTGTTAGTTTATGCATATTAAATAAATGTTAGTTTATAAGTTAGGTTTTGGGAAGTTACGAGAAGTTACTTTCCCGTAAGAAGTTATATACGGGAATAACTAAGGCTTTAAAAAGCCAATGTATTGCATTGTAAAATCATCCTGAAGACAATACTATATTATTTTATTATGGTTTAATTTTGTGTATGTTTTCTCACCATTTCTCAATATGGTATCAGAGCTCGTTGTGCCTGTGTGTTAGAATCTAGGGGAAGCATAGAGATGGTTCGATAATGGCCTGCATGATAAAGGATCTAAAACTACCATTATTGCTGATTTATTGGTGCACTGGATAAAGGAGATATTCAATATATATAAAGAAAAATTTTGGAGAACATTGTATGACTGCGTGCAAGAATGGACATTTGAATGAAGTCTTTAGTTGTTTTTCATGATAGTTTTTATTGATGTTTGATCTCCCATAGATATGTGATTTTGGAGATTTTTTTTTTGAGGCGTTTTGATGATATCTTATGGAATATAATTATTGCAGTAGATAGAAGGTATACGAATCTATTTCTAAATGTAGCCTCCAAGCATCCAACGATTAGAGAAGGTGGCCGATCAATATGGGGAAATTAATTAGGGTTTAAGAAAGGTGCGGTTTAGATGGTTAATTTACATACACAGTAGCAACTGTGGATGCCTATTTCACATTTTTGAATTAGGGAGTTGGTGTGTTTGAAGAAGGTTGATAAAGACAACTATGAAGTGAAAACCATGGATGATGAATTTATGATTGCTGGCAGCGCAAACTTGTGAAAGGAAAAATATTTTCTCTGTTGCGTTGAATGTAAGTGAAAGAGGCAATTCATATGGTGAGATTAAAACTGACTAAAATTTCTTAATGATACATGAGGGAAAATGTTTTATGAGTTTATAGCAAACATTGAAAAGTTTTCACTTATTACCTAGAGTAATACAATTTCCTTTTGGATAAAGTTAAAAAGTTTCTAAGAGGAAATATTAAGGAGAGTAAAATGTGCAGCATTTTTTAGGTTTTGATTTGAATGCGCAGCAGTAATTTCACATTTAAAAATATTAATGCTATTTTCATTTGGAAAATTATGGTTCATAGCTATTTTTGGAACCAAAATTTTGGAAGGGAATAAAATTAAAAAAAAAAAGATTTAAATGAAGGTTGGAGGAATTAATAGTTGGTATGAGGTGGTTATGAGTTCAAAATTTGGGAGGTATAAATTTTAAATATTATTTTGTCATTGGAGATATAAGGTTTTATTTTGGAGTAATAAGGTGGAAAACATTGGAGTTATAAGGATATAATTGTGTTTACACTATATTGTAAAAGGTGCACTTTTGGTGGAATCTGACACCTTGTTTTATCATGGCTACATCAATTGCTCTCAGATCCATTTATACTACACCTGATGAGGCCTCGAAAGACTCATCCAAGACATCAACTGGTTAAAGTGTAATAGGGTCATATTGGAGGCAGGCGGCATCGGAGGATGGAGGATTTTCCATCATCTCAAGTTAGCTTCTCGCTTTGAGATGATGCTTTGCATGAGAAGCATTTTTGGTTTTGGTTGTTTTGTTTTTCTTTATTGATGCTGACGGAGCTGACATATTTGAAGAATGTATGTTTTGTGAAGATTTTGTTTTGGAGACAGGTTTGGGGTTTGGTGTTGAGCTCAATATGGATTGTTGTCCAGCGAGCTTCAAAGAGTATATGATCTTGAATTATACCCTTTTGCGGTCACTAGACAACATGGCAGAGATCTGTCGTATCTCTTAGGGGCCATTGTCGAATAATTCAAGACTCTGTGATTTGAGAGCTTGGGACTAAAGAGCTCAAGAACACAGCTCGAAGCGACGCCTTTCCGAGGGTAGACGAGACAGCATGATGGAGCCTCGCTTGGTTCAGGATTTGTTCTTTGGGGGAAGATCTTCTATAAAATATGTATTCATATTATGTAATCAGCTTTGTTGAGTATTTTAGCATTAAGGGGGGGTACCTGGTACTTTTACAAGAACAATGTAATAAGGGGGGGAATGTTGGCATAATAGTATATAGTATTACATTGTTAGTTTATGCATATTAAATAAATGTTAGTTTATAAGTTAGGTTTTGGGAAGTTACGAGAAGTTACTTTCCCGTAAGAAGTTATATACGGGAATAACTAAGGCTTTAAAAAGCCAATGTATTGCATTGTAAAATCATCCTGAAGACAATACTTTATTATTTTATTATGGTTTAATTTTGTGTATGTTTTCTCACCATTTCTCAATAAGAACATCATAATTAATCTTACTAATTTCAATTTCACAAGTACAAATGTCTAATACATTTAGAAGTACTTCATACATGATATAAAATATACATCTTAGGCTGCAAGCCTTTCAAGTCACCCTTACATCCATAAGGTGATCACATATACAAGAATGATATCACAATAAAATGAAAGATTCATCCAAAGTCTCTCATTGTCTACAACCTATGTCATCATATGCAAGCCAAGGAATGAGAACACGGTTCATGTGCTTTTCCTCCCAACCACAAAGCTTACGCTTCCCCAGAATTCTTCACACTTGAAGAATACTCAACCCTGCACGAAGAGCCTAGAAACCTATAAATAGATGATATGATGGAATCTAATGCATACCTATTAACCTACATGCATTCGTAACTTGAATGCAAAATCACATTAACATGATATGGTAGAGAATAAATATCAAACTAGGCATAGAAATCCATCTTTTGCAATGGTCCATTCATCTATTTCAACATCACAATTTAACTTTGGCTAAAGTATAAAACTGATATAACGATGTGTAGATCCTAAAAAAGAAGACCCACTTCTTTGTGCATGCATATTCAGCACCTATCCAGGAAGGTAACTTTCCAAAAAGTATAGAGTATAGAAAAAAAATAACATTCTCTATCAAAACATATTTTACAGAAAATAATAAATTATTCCTTTTGTGCAATAATATAGGAATAAAGTAATTTGTTTTTGTTATGAATTCAACAACTATTTGATTTTACATGTACTCAATTTTCTAGAATTTTTGCACAATATAGTTCATAGAAATATCATTTTTCTAGGTCATGATTTTGATGTGTTTCTTCATTGTTTTGCAAGGTAAAATACAAAGTTTTCAGTCATATAATAAAACTGGACACCTTCAATGTATAGTAATATTTATCTTTATTTAAAAGTTCACTGTTCTCTATAACTTATTGTTTTCTATCATTTTTAACCAGATTTTAGATACATACCAATCCTCCAAACACCCATACAATAGAGGTTTAATAAAAGAATCATTTAACAACCTATAATCAGCTTTAAGGAAGTTTAAATAGTAGTACTTTCATGCCAAAGAATCATACAGTAAAGGGTTTGAAGAAGAATCATGTAACAACATTTAAATCAGATTTAAGGAAGCTTTATACAATAGTACATTAATGCCAAAGGATCACATAACTAAGGGTTTAAAGAAGAATCATGTAACATCATTTAAATCAACTTTAAGGAAGCTTTATATAGTAGTACTTTCATGCCAAATAATCATATAATAGAAGTTTTGTATGAGAATCATTTAATAGACTTTAGATCATCTTCTAAGGAGTTTAAACACCAGTATTTTATGCTAAAGAAAAGTAGATATAATGGTTCAATAAGTAAGTAAAGATTTTTTAATAATGAGCATACTTAGGTACACACACACACACGCACGCACACACATATGGTTTATATGTATATGTGCATACATACCAGTATGAGGAAAAAGACATCCTGTTTTAACATGATGAACAAAATTATAGAAGGGTTTCCTTCAGCACAACAAAAATAGTTCAAGAAGATTGAAATCCTTTAACTTTCAAAGCAAATATGGAAGTTTCAGTCATTTAAAATCATGGGTGTAGCCCCTATTGGTCTGTAACAGGCGTGGGAAGGTTGCATTGCCTCCCACGGCCTTGGCAAGGGGTTGTGGTCTGCCTAAGCAGTAGCGACATAGTCTTTTATGCCAATATTCTCTATTTTAAACCAAAAACAATGCCCAAAGGAGATAGATAAAATAGTTTTTCACTGAGTTTTACAAGCTCAGAGAACATAATCAATACATTTCCTTCATGTAGTGTTTAATCTATCCCAGAATAGTAAAACAATGGAGAAAAACCTATTTTGTACCTTTGGTACGTTTGCAAACCCTGTAGCCTCCCAAATCCCTCTAATGCTCTATGGAAATTCTCCCAAATCACTGCCTTTTTCTCTCTCACTATGTGTGATGAGTTTCCTTGTGCCCACCTCTTGTTTTTATCTCTACCTTTTCTATTTTTAGACTCTAATTAGGGTCTCATGCAAATTGGAAGCCTTTCTTTAACTTAAGTTACTCTTCCCCAATTTCCACGGCTGCCTTCTTTTTCCATTGCAAAGGTTTTTTTAAAATAGCTTAAAAAACATCAATTTATGCATGCCCATATATTATATATATCTATATATATATATAGTCATAATTACATATAATGTATTTATTAATTACGAACACCTCTTTTATGAATTAAAATATAGATCTACATATATCTAAATATACTTTATGAATTAAAATAATTCCAACTAACTATTATAATCATGCAAAAATGATAGAGGGTGAAATCAAGATCACTTGAAATACAAAGTTTACATTAAAAAATACTGATGAATTTGAAGGCATTTACTCATATAATCAATCGTATACAACATTTGAACAAGTCATACACATAATCACTCACAACGAAAGATAACAATCACATACAATTTTTCCTCTGTCAAGAATGTTAAGCAGATAATCAAACAATTCAAAAAATAGTCATGCAATATGATTTATACGTGAGTGTGTGATAGGACACTAGAATAAATCCAACTAATTGTTAACAAATGGATAGGTCCCCTCTACTTGAAACATGTTCTCACCTTCAACAATACCTACATACACTTTCACTCACTTACACTATAAATAGGTTAGTTCCATTAAATCATAGCTGAAGCGAATATAAGATAATTAAATCATAGAACTTAATAATGCATCAGATGTCATTCTTACTAGATTATACACATGTATCATCTAGAATCAAACATTACGTAGAATTCAATAGTTTTTCATTAATTAAATGTAATTAAATGGACTCTAAAATATTGAGATGTGACATCCTTCCCCACTTGGAAGAGACATCATCTTAATGTCTTATTACACCATAATGAAATAATAATGTATCTTACTAACACTACCAGTGTATCAATAAGTATTATGTAACTATACAAATAAAAGAATCTATGCTATATCCTCAAATGAGAAAAATATTTATCTCCTCAATGTCCTCCCAAGTGGCAATATCCATAGAATATTGATCCCACTGGACCTTGTACTGCACAATATTCATGTTACACATCTTAACATTGTGCTTCTCTAGAATTTGAGTGGGCTTCACCAGCACCTCTCCTAGATCCTAAACCTGTAAGGCATGCCAATGAAGAATATGTGAAGCATCTGGATTATAAGGCTTAAGTAAAGACACATGAAAAAAGATTATGGATTCAGGAAGAGTAGGTAGTAGAGAAAGTCTATAAGAAACAAGATTAATCACTTCCAATAGATCAAATGGCCCTACGAATCTTAGAGCAAGTTTGGATGCTTTGCCAAAGAAACTAAAATCTTTTGAGGTTTGACCCTCAAAAAGACTTTGTCATCTACTGAAACTGTCCTGGCATCCTATTTCTATCTACATAACTCTTTTGATGATCAAAAGATTGCTTTAATTTCTCTTTGATCAATCTCATTTGATCATCCATTTCCTCTAACATATCAAAACCAATCACAATTCTATCTTCCACCTTGTACTAAATGATAGGTGTTCGACACCTACACCCGTAAAGAGCTTTGAATGGAGCCATTCCGAGAGATGCATGTTATGAATTATTGTAAGTGAACTCCACCAATGGAAGATACTCCTCCCATTTATAATGTTGATACATACAATACATCTTGAGGATGTCCTCCACCACCTAATTGACCCTCTCTATCTGACCATCAGTCTAAGGATGATGGGCTGAACTCAAATTCAATTTAGTTCCCAAGGCTGCATTCAATATTGTCCAAAACCTTGAATTCATGCAAGTGTCTTGATCTAATATGATTGTCTCAGGCACTCCATGTAATCAGAAGATCTCATTAACGAGCTTCTTCGCTAAAACCAATGATCCATCTGATAGATTCCTTGAGCTAAAATAATCTACTTTTGTCAACTTGTCCACAACTACCAAGGTGACATCATGCTAGTTCTTGGACATGGGTAGCCCTTGAATAAAATCAATACTTATTACTTGCCACTTATGTTCAAGAACACTATGTGTGTACAACAATCCTACTGCATGCACATGCTCAGCCTTGAATTGCTGGCACTCCAAACATCAAGACACAAATTATGTTACCTCCTTATTAAGTTTAGGCCAAAAGTATAAAGGTCTCAAACCTTCAACCATCTTTGTCACTCCAGGGTGCTCCGAATATGGTGCATTATGGTTTTCCATAAGAACTAACCTCCTCAACTCCCCTAAGTCAAGAATATACATCCTTCCCTATTATCACAACAGTCCATCTAACTTGATCATGTAACCATCAAACCAATGATCTAAGGGGTCTGCTTCTAAAGCTTGCTTCACTCTTTCATAATGTTCATCCCCTTGTAGATTCTGAATTACTCTTTGTCTCAAATTGGATCTTGTGGTAACCATGGTAGGAAGATGTCTTCTTTTACTAAGAGCATCTACTACTCTATATTGTCATTTCCTTTTATGTACTCTATCCCAAAGTCATACTCACTAAGGAATTCTAACCACCTTCTTTCATCTGCATTAAGGTTAGGTTGTGTAAAGATGCACTTGAGCCCTAAATGATCTATCTTTAACTCAAAGGGATTTCATAGAAGATAATGCCTCCACATCTGAAGTGTGGGAACTATGGCAGCTAACTCAAGGTCACATGTCACATAGGTTTTCTCATATTGCTTTAACTTTCTTGACACATATGCAACCTGTAATATGTGGATCTCTAGTAAAGGTGAAACAGATGCTCAAACAGCATACAATCTATGAGGATGTGCTTAAGGAATTTAAATATTCAAAATATTGCATGCCACCTCCATTTTCATCTTGCAAGGTCACGCCTGTAACAACGCTCCCGATGGCTTTATTAGTGGGAGTCGGTATAGTGGGAGTTGGAGGATGTGGTTGTCACCTCTCATCCACACGTCTCCCTCGATAATGTGTGATATGCTATTTTAAAGAAGAAATCTCTTATCCACGGGAGGTGATGACCGACAGGATAAGAAATACAAAATTAAAAAAAGAATAATACAAATATCTTGGGTTTGATTTTATAGAGAAATAATGGGTGTAGCCTTATAAAACAACAACTACCATCCTTGAGTTAGAGACTGTCACGGCACTAAAATACCTTTGAATTATCAACATGGTTTGTGCATTGAAATCTAGTCACATAATTTATAATAAACTGACTACATTATCCGTGTATACCTTGTGAATCGTGACCAAATTGGGCTCACTAGAGTTCTGACGAAACTATCTTAGTGGCAAAGGGCTATTTTCAACAAATTACACTATTACTACAAGCTTTTGTATTATAGATCATATTTTTCACCTTTACTATTTTAATTTTTAACTCAGTGTCTTTAGTCATTTTGGATTCCTCGTTGGTTACATGAGATGATCTAGGTCTAGGCATTAGAGTGGTCTGTTGGAGTGGCTCTCTATGGGCCCGAGGCCTGTAAGTGGCTGCCAGGGAAACTAGTAGTAGAGTTACACTAATAAGTGATAATGAAAACTAAAACATTGGGATAAAACCACTAATAAGATAATTAAACCTTGTGTATGGCCTTGAGTGCTTGTAAAGGCTAAGGATGCAATGAGAAGGCCTATCCATATGCGGGGCATTGAGTCATCCGTCTACGGGACATGGATTCGAGCACGATTGAGTCTCCTCGTCTGTATGAGAGGTACTTAGTCCCATGTGTGCCATCCCTTCGAGCACATATGATGACACTCCATATGATTACACTCTAGTATCTAGCACCTTAGGAGTCATGAGTAGTACCTGACTTATCATTTAGATGAGTACACCTATTTTATTACTCTGACTGTAAGCACTGTTCTCCGTGTCTTCTCTATGTCTGATGTGTGAGTGTTGGCCATCTTGTATTCCCATGTTGTTGTTCATCTGTTTGGGCCTTGTGACTATCTTCGAGCACGGTGGGGTGGTCTCTTAGGAGTCCACATGGTTGGGAGGCATTGCCACCACCATTGGGGACCACCGGTGAACAAGTTTTGGAGTGCCAGTTGAGATGATCTCTCTCTCGATCACTTCATTCAGTTATTGTCTCCTATTCTGGAATATATCATTGTACTTGTAAATGTAGTAATGTGATTGACCTCTCTTAGGGGAGAAGTTGTAATCGTTGTCATTAATGAGAAGAAATGTGATGTTCCTTCATTACTTTATGGATTCCGATGTGGGTATCAGATCCACCTGTATTTTATGCGTATGGATGCATATTTTTATCATATGTGAATTGAAACATTTGTTTTGGTGTTTAAAATGAATGGTATCAATCTATCGCATTTACAACTAAATCTATGTATGTTGTTTACTTATGTTTTAAAAAAAATTATCTTGCTCCCTTTTGGCTCTTACCCTTCAGGGTTACGTAGTGGGATGTTACACAACCACTTTCTCATTCTACATCAACACTCCTACTCCTTCTCCTGAAGCATCAATTATAATTGTAAAATGATCATTATGATCTGGTATGGTCAAGATGGGATATGTTGTCATCTTTTCCTTTAACACTTCGAAAGCTTGCTCACACCTTTCTATCCATTCACATTTCTTATCTTTATTCTGTAGTGAGGTAATTGGTGTTTCTATTGTTGAGAATCCTTCCACAAACTTCATATAATAACCTACAAGTCCCATAAAGATTTTGACTTCCATCATAGTCTGAGCTGCAGGCCATTACATTATCACCTCAATCTTCTCAGGGTCAACTACAATCCATTCAGTTGAGATCACACGACCAAGGTACTGCACCTTGTCTTGATAGAATATACACTTAAGGATAGCTTACCATTGTAATGTATGAAAATAGGGTAAGATGAAAGTGTATTTTAATTAGATTCAATCACCCTTCTTTCACACATTCATTCAAGGACATAGACTGAATTAAGTCATTACTGATGATAGATGACTCAACTATAGATCTGACGTCACTATGAGATGATAGGAAAGATAGAATAGATTGAATATGATTTGTCAAAAACCTAATCTGATTAAGCCTTAAACCCTAATTATATGATTCTGTATACAAATGAATGAAATATGACAAATGATCACACATGTTCAGGCACTAAATACATAATAGATATATACCAAGATTTGGATTCTAGAAAGTAGAAACTTCAAGGGGCAGACACCCTAGTCCAACAAGCCAATTTCTCTGTGGATCTTGAACTGTAAGATGATGAAGGTCCTACAACCTATTTTAGATTTTTTGTGGGGTCTAGCTAATATTATTTTAGACAATCATTTGATATTATATTTTTGATGTGTATTTGTGAGTCAGTTTTGATTTATGATGTTTTGGCTATGAGAATTAAATGTTTATGTATTTAATGGATGATTAATTATTTATGTGGAAGAAAACAATAAGTTTAATTATCAAATGATTAGACAATTACTTGTCTTATTATTTCTTTATGTAAAAGGGTTATGAGAAGATAAATAGTTTCTTCATTAAATTATTTACTAGGAAATATGAAGAGTTTGAGAAAAGTTGTATAAGAAGAGTGGGAAATGAGTTATTATGCATGTTCTAGGAAGGAAAAAGTATTGTAATCATCTGTAACAAATTCTTGGAAGGATTCTTGGAGAGATAGAAGAAAATTGTGTACTGCCCCTCCATTCTCACCGTGGATGTGCAGGTAGTTGGCTTTGGAATTGGAGATGACAATAAAATAATAGGGATATTTAAAGGTTTAAGTGAGCACAATGAATGCTTTCCATCATATCATTCGGGTATGTGCAATATCTCCCATAATATATTTTACACTATTATGATCAATTAGTGATAATCGATCTGATACTCTTTGATATTCTACAATACTTTTCATGTTATGTGAAGCTTTAACTTCCTCTATAGTTAGGCACTCTAATAATGTTTATGTATTGAGGTAGATGGAATTCAAGAGAACGAAGCTTTAAAATTAGTAGTTGGTGTGTAAGTTCAAGGAGTTATTTGAAGTTTTCAGTTAATGATTTTTGCATATAGGATTTTCTTTAATGTAAATGTATTGTGCATTGCTAAATATGGCATTTGAAAGAAACTGCCAACTGTTACATTTGTTCTGTCAATTCTTTTCCACAACCATTCGGTCTATTTTGAGACAGCCAATGTTAATTTCTTACACACGCTAATAATAAGTCAGTAAATATATTCCTAGCGTTTCAAAGATTAAAGAGGGAGTGACATACACCCTTGGAAGGGGGCAGATTGTTACAAGTGATAGGGAGAGTGGGAAATTGGGGGTCAAGCACGTAAAAAAAAGGGTTATGACGCACAAATGGTGGAGGAGGCTCACGGGAATAAGAGCCTTTAGGTGGTGCAGGTTCATAGAAGGGCAAGAATGAAGAGAATATGGATAATGAAATTCCCATGATTACAGTCTACTTTTGGATAGGATCTTGGAACAGATAATGTATGTTTATTCATACTAAACAATAGAGGTATGCTACGCATAATATCTCCTTAATTTCATTCTTGGCAAATTAAAATTTTGTGTTATTCATGAAGATTATTCTGTCGAGGCCATTGGAGAATTAAATAGATTCATTGTATTGTTAGCTCATAGTTCTTCCTACAATGGTCTTCTCCCATCATTTCCTTGTGAAGGGTTTCTTGAAAGTTTTATCGATTCTTTTTCATTTGAAGTCCATCATGCAAAAGAGGGATTTCTTAGACCACAAGTTTTGTCAACAGTTTTGTGTGCTTTTACATCTACCATTTTTTTTAGGCTTTTGTGAGTCACTTCGTGTGCATGCATGAATTTCAGGGCACTACAACATTTTCATCTAACAATATTCTCTTTTCGTTATGCTTTAATGAATTTTATTTCGTTATTACTAGAGATACGACACTATGCATATTATGTAAGTGCAACTTATTCTTTTGGTGTTGCCAATATTCACTTCAAGATAGGGCTTAAATTTGACAGTTGTATAACTGTATTTGAAGATTTTAACTGTAAAATACAATGAAAATAAATATTTGACTGTATTGATATACATGTAATTTATTTTAAAAACTGTAAAAAAAATAATTAATATAAAAATATGACTGTATGCATGTGTATATATATATATATATATATATATATATATATATATATATATATATATATATATATATATATATATATATATATATATATATATATATATATATACCTTTTACTTTTAAATTTTTTATTAGGAGTTATTATTTGTTTTTTAATATTCATTCTAAATTATATAATATATATTTTGTCTTTTTCTTTTTAAATTTTTAATAGGAACTTCTAAAAAATTTCCAAATTTTTAGAATTGTTTTTTATGAATATAATTATATATTCATTCTAAATTTCTAATTTTTTCCTTTTCCCAAATTTTTAGATTTATTTTTTAACGAATATAATTATATATTCATTCAAAAAATAATTATATATTCATTCAAAAAAGTTTCAAATTTCTACACTTTTTCAGCACAACTTTCTAAGCTTTATATATATATATATATATATATATATATATATATATATATATATATATATATATATATATATATATATATATATTCCTTTTATTTTTATATTTTTTAATAGGAATTTCTATAATTTAAAAAAAAATCCTTAGATTTGTTTTTTTATAAAATATTTTATTTATTCTACGCTTTTTCAATACAGCTTTCTAAACTTTTGTTTACATCAAAAATAGTGAAATAGAAAAAAATGGAAATAATGTCCAGCTTGATATATAAAATTTGACTTGCATTTAAAAAAATTAATTGTCATGTGACAGGCAATAATGAAGACTAAACTGTAGGAAAAAAATTCCTTGACATGGAAGGTGGACTGTCAAATTTAAGCCCTGCTTCAAACTATCCTCTATGTTTTAAATGATGGAAATGTTTCTCATCTCACACACCAATATCTCTTGTGCCAATGTGGAAACCATTTTTGTCGAAGGCATGACTTTATCCAAATCACTCAGGCTTGGATGTTTCAGGTTTTAATCAAATTGTGACTTATTCTTTCTTTATTGTGGATTTTAGATTTTGATTAGAAGTCGAATCCAGTGATCAATTTCTCTTCATGATGTGAAGTCTATTTGGGACAACACTGGTAAAATGTTGTAGAGTCTATCTTAAACCTACCGACTGCAATTTCTAAAAGCTTATTATCAATTGTTATTTTTGTGTTTATTCACTGGTAGATCTGCAGCTCTATTTATCACCTGTCGATTACAATCAAGAAAGTTTCTAAGCCTTATCATCAAACCCACTTTGTGCTTGTCTTGTAATCATTGCTTTCCCTACAAAAGTCTCATTATCAGGTCTTCTATCAAACAGTTCGCTTATGTAAATATACATAGGAATAAGATAATGCTTGTATCATTCCTTTTCTTAAATCTTGAAGCGCTATTCATATTTAATATTCTATACTCAATAGGGAAACAATATCTTCATCCATAGCTTCCTTTATATGAACTAAGCGTCCTATCTATATTTCTAATTTTAAGTTCATATATGAACTTAGAAGGTTTCCATTAGTGCCGTGGATAAGATTCTCAAAGATCTTCATTATGAAATTAGAAATAAGATTTGTTTATTTAAATGTAGAGAAAGAGGATGCGAATGATGTTTAGCCATTAGTAAAAATGCAAGAAATGAAAGGTGCTAATGATAAGTTTCTCACTTTGCCCATTTTGGGGGCTGTCCTAACTATCATGGATCTGGGTTGCTCTTCCCCTAAGGTGGTGACCAACCCAAGCCCCCATTCTAAAATTAATTCCTCCAATTGTAGATTTTGGTCCATATTTTCCCGAAAAAAAAGAGAATAAATTCTCTTTCTTATCTTATCTATATTTAGCATTATAGTTGAGTGATCTGACGTAATTTTGGTTAGATCAAAGAGTGGGCATTTATTCTCATTCAACCAGGAGGGATCTATCAAGGCTATATTACATCTAACCTGAATAAGCTCCCTACCACACGTTCTATTGGACCAGGTGAATTTTACCCCTTCAAGGTCTAGGTCCATGAGAGCATTCTAATTGATAAAGTCTGCTAGGTTTTCTTTTTTTTCAAAGCGAATTTGGGAACCTCCTTTATTTTCCTTATCGTTTAGTGGGGAATTGAATTTCCAATTATAAGCCATGAAGGAGTCATATGTATGTTCCACAATGAGTTTAGCCTCATCCACAAGGGCCTCGTAGCACTTTTAGAGTTGTGGGTATAGATATTTCAAAATATTCGAGACAAGTTTTACTTCTTATAGTGGAAAAGAATAGTCGCATGGTTAGAGTAAACCATAAATAATGTACCTTCAATGTAGGAGTGGTTTGAGAGACACAATTATACGTACAACACCATTCACATCAACCACAACATACCCATAACCCTTGAATAATCTGTTCTTAATCTTGACTAATTTATCAATCAACATCTTAGTATTCTTGAATCAAGATAATATCTAGCTTATTAGACCTTTGTTATGTTCACAAGAGTATTGTGTTTATGAGGGTTATTCAACCCCTAGACATTCCAAGATAGGAATTTGATTTTTTAAGTTTGGGCCTGCTCTTATTATAGAGATCAATAAGAGATGCTTGGTGTCCATCTGCTACCTCTTTCCTTGCTTCATGTTCTCTACGATCTTTCAAGGTCATTCTTCCCTTGATTTTTTGATCTAAACCATAGTCAACTAATCTTCTGTACTTTTAGTCTTTCTAGAGGAAAGCTCAACAATTCTTCTTGTAACTTTCATCCCTATTCCTAGAGAACCACCAATAGACTTTCTTTCTTCCTTCAGCCTATCTTCAGCCAAGGGACTACTACTTTCACCTCTCTCCCTTTTTTTCATGTTCCTTTTATTAACCCTATTGACCAACTAAGATCCATCCTCCCTAGGAATATCAAAACCCACACCAAGAATCTCCAAAGAACCTATTGATCCAATTGTTAGTCACACAAATAGAAATAAAAGTTTACAACAAAGCTCTATTTATCTTGAAAGATATGATGAATTCTAGAAGAATTTATAATCCCAAGTCTCCGTGAGTCAGGTCATGATTGTCTGATCATCAACCAGGGTTGATGTATCTTGCTGTTAATCATTTTAGGGCCTTACATGCTTTGTTTCATATTTCTACAAAATCTGTCAATATTCACTGATATCGAGTCTATTTCACCTGATCTTCATATAGTCTTAGCAATTATGTTAAATATTGCAATATTAAGTCAGGATTTGGGCAAATATATGTGAACTTGTTCCTGACTTTAAGTATTTCACTTGAATCTATCCCTGATCTAGCCTAATTATGAGAATATTTCCAATTTTGATCAGATCTTCTAATATTTCCTTTGTCTGCACTAATCTTCGCTTGTAAACTTAAAATTTACTCAAAGAGTGTGTTCAAAGCATGCAATTCATTGATATTTATTATAATTTGCATGAAATACATCAGTATTTGTGTATCTTCACTATATATGCTTCAGATCTATCATTATTTAGCATATACTTGATATATTTACATATGATTCATCATTGTGTGCAATTATTCATGACTATTTATGAAATTGAAATTGAGAAAATAGAGTTTAGAGGTTAAGATCCTAAAATTACTTATTTTTGGCCAATGATCAACATACATATTTTGATACTGTAATGAAAGAAGAAAACCAAATCATACTTCACCAGGATGTTCCACAGCTATGTATGATCAACACAAATCTTCAAAGGAAAGTTGATAATAATATGCAAATAAAATAAGAACACTTTAATAGAACATAGCATTTCACCATTACATATCTAGAAAATCAATAGAAGATTACATAGGATTTACAATCAGGAGGTAATCTATAGCTTCATCTTCATTAGGTATGCAAATAAAATATACATTTGCATTGAGCTTTAGAGAGAACCTTGAGAGAGAATTTAGAAAGTTGCAGAAATCAAAAACTTAGTGCTCAAAATTTTAACAATTCAGTCGCCTTTAGCTTCAACAATTCAATCTGCCCCTTAAAAAGAGAGGTCATGGTCCTTTTATACAGCAAGGCCCAAAAAATAGTTACCATTGATCCAACAATCAAGAATCACTCATAATAATCAACGGTCAGGATTTGTGGCATGTGATTACCAGTTGGCAATCATTTTGTGGAATACAGTTGGCAAAAGAATATTCCCAACATCTTTGAATCAGCATCTCTCTAGCTAGAAAAAAACATACTCATTGGTATCTTTGCATCAACACCGTTATGTATAGTTAGTCATCTTCTCTAGCTCCGATGCATCCTCTAGTTCCTATTCACTCCTCCTTTGTTTGCCTACAATTTCATCTAGTTTATCCTTCTTCCTTATAATCAAACTTTTATCTTACACCATGGGAAAACATCTTCTCCAAGCTTTAATTCCTTGATTCATATAGTTCCAATACCATGCAACAAACATATATTCATGATTTAGCATATTGATTACTTTAAAACCCTTATATGGACTAAAACATCATACAACTATTGAGGATTTGGCTTAATCTTTGAAATTCAACCTTCAGCTACATAAGAATTATAATATGCCTGTTAAAATGACAAGAAATGTTTTGAGTTTATTCATACTTGTAACTTGATCTTATTCACCTATAACTTACCTAGACTTTACCTCTTTCCATTTCCTACAAATTGCTCTAAATATCCTGATGTTTTACATTAAGGATGAATTTATCTTTTAATCAAATCTTAAAAATTTTCATAAAACATCATTCATTTTACGTTTTCACAATCTTGTCTTTTGATTTTACCATTATCGGCAAAATTACTCTTTTTGAAACTGCACTTCAATGTCCCTTATTGGAAAAATGTCACTTTACTAAACTATCGCCCCTTTTTCAGTGAATTTCAACTTTTTTAAACCATCCCGTTTGCCTTTTACCTCTCTTATCCTTTATATCAGCAAAAGTTGAAGATTATGATCTTTGCCCTTTCATCGGCAACAGTTTAACTTTTTGAACTTTGCCCTCTTATCGCTCTTTATCAGCGAAAGTATAAAGCTTCAAACTTCACCTTAAATGTTTCCTTATTGAAAAAAGGCCTAAGTTCTGAACTTTGCCTTGTTGTTGGCAAATCAGGAGAATTGCTAACTTTTAAAGTACTTTAGTAAATCTAAGTTTCCGTGATGAGGATTTTCCCAACAACACTTTGTGTTCAAAAATCTCTAACACTTCAGCTTCAAAACATTTAGTCGGTGACACAATCAAACTGTGAACTCTGACTTCTTCCTCCTATTTCTTAGTTGGAGAATCAGTGAAAAGCCTACCTCCCTAACTCCCAAAAATACTAAGTCTTTTCTCTTTTCATGGCTAATACAACAGATAATGAGGTAAAACTGCTAGAAGAGGTTTTAATGGCTGATATTATTGTTGTACCTATTGTTCCAACCAACAACACTAGCTGGACACAAGATATGATGCATTATTTGTAGACCAGAGAGTGCCCAACCATGCTAGGTGCAACAAAAATAAGGTATTATAGGCTGCAAGCCATTCCTTATGTTATTGTCAATGATATTTTGTTCAAAAAAGGCTACAATGGAGTGTTCTTAAGATGCATTGAAACAAATCAGATTGATAAAGTATTGCATGAGTTTCATGATGGACCAGATGGTGGTCACTTTGCATCCTGCACAACAACCTTAAAGATCATGAATACTAGATATTACTGGCTGTCTCTTTTCAAATATGTGCATACTTAGGTAAGGAAGTGTATGAAATGTGTTGTATTTGTAGGCAAATAAAAATTAGCAACCATGCCTCTACAACCCTGTTGAATGCAAACAATACTGAGAGGGGGTTTGAATAAGTATTCTTAAAACCTTTTCATTTACACATTCATTAATCCATTTACCAAATTCAATAACATGAAAGTAAAGTAAACATAAGAAGAGCAGCCACAAATTCATAACACATAGACACCAGGATTTTACGTAGAAAACCCAAAAAGGGAAAAACCACGATCAGTGTTAGATCATAATATATTATGATAGCAATACCGAATTACATGAAGGCTCACTGCCCAAGGACTCACTATCCAAGAAGTGCTCACTGCAAAATGGCTCACTACTAGAAAGATAGAAGAGAAGAGAGAAGAAGGATTGGCTCATTGCTAAGAGAGGACTACTATAGGTGCACCTACAAAATGTTGAAGTACAGTACCAATATGCTCAGTATATAGATTCAAAGGACTTCATACTATTTACCCTGCTTTTCTGCTTTGCGTCACATATACTCCTATTTTTTACCCTTATTATCCTTTACTACTCTACGAACTACCTTAGAATATGCACATATCGAATTCACACATTATCCACATATATCCATCACTCAAACACCAAAATTCATTCTATATATATATATATATATCCGCAATAAGATTCATGTCACAATCAGGTCGGCAACCCAGACATGAAGCGTGTATACAAGTGTTGTACCTTGTTAGCTTGATCTTATGGACAAACAAGAATGCGGACCCAAAAAAACATATAATGGTCTTCATATAGGTCGGTATCAATCATTCAACTACTTGGATTAATTCTTCAAACAATATATTCTCACCACATATAGATTTAACTTGTCTGTCAGCTTATCCCTTAAGTATATATTTGACCAATTCAACTGTCACATCATGAATTCCATTGTGGACCATATGAGACTCTAAAAATCATATCCAAAATTCATCATTGACCTTTGAACATACCTTTATATACGCAGGACATAATAGTCCTTTATAGAAAAATGCAAATCTTGGAACTGTTGCTCTGTCATAGTGAAATACTATCAAACTGGAAGCTGATAAAGAACAACTTGTAGAATGTGATCAAATGAACTTCAGAAGGTATAGCTCTAGATTTAGGTAGTCATGATATGTATCTTTGGTGTCTCATAACCGCAAGACAAAGTATGCCACAGTGGAGGAATGCAAACCCTTTTACTCTGGTACTGTGCATTGTTCTTGACATAACTTTGTTCCCCCAGACTTAGATATTTTACCATATGACTTTCGGAGGAAGTCAGGACTTGAACACTGGAACATGTGATAACTAGGTAGCTATGAACAACATACCTGAACTTCATACAAATGTCTTTAACTGCAGAGGCATACCATCTCAAACATTGTCACTTACTTGGTATATCATATACTACCCATACTTAGTCATTTATTCTTCTAGAGTAGGGTCTCTTTGGCATGCCGGTAGAAACCCTTTGCCTTGTTGCCATCAATGAGAACATTCAACATTCATTAGAGCAGTGTCTCTTGCCAACAATCTCCCCCTTTGGCACTAACGGCAACACTTAGTGAAAAATGTTTATATGCTCCACCTTACTATATACACTATCTTTATCTTCTACCCCTTAGGTGTTTGCTCATTTTTCACTAGTTTTCTTCTCCCACTTTGACATCAATGGAAAAGGTTTATGTACAAGAGTCAAAATTCTATTAAGACAACAAAATTGCAAAAGTTGTCATCATATGTATAGATACAATCTTCAATTTAGTTAGTTGCATGTGAAAGGCTATCATTGTACATAATCTTTAGTTGTGTTAATTCTCCAAACCACTTGTTCTTAGCACTGTTCAAATTTTGGATGTTCCCATTTACTTGAAATCCTAGATCTTTTGCCTTATGTACATTGGTAGGCATATCACTTAATTTCTAAACCTTTGAGGCTTTTACAGATAGACTTTTCATGAGGTCAATTTTTAGGTTTATCATCCATCTCAACTGGCACATTATGTTTTTCATTTCTTCATGTCGACTAAGCAGACTGCTTATGTTGTTTTGAATGTTTACAACTTGTATTTCCATGTCGCTGATAGAGTCAACTACTGGATCAAAGATCTTGATAATATTTTCTAGTTGGAGCTCCATGCTTTTGATTTTGTCTTCTATTACCTTAGTGGTTTCAGGCCATGACAAACAAAATTTGTATATATCACAGGCTTCCTTGACTGCATTCTCCATATTTTTGATACTATTTTCTAACAGAATTCTATCACTGTCTAACTTGGTTTTTAACTCTACTAATCTTTTGTCTTCAAGTTCCTTTCTAACCTTAATGTCAACAGACTTTTCAAAGGATTCAAAGTTAGTACTTACAGAATTTATTAAATCTTTGAGCTGATCAGTTGATGACACTAATGTATCTTTCAGGTATGAGGGTATCAGCTTCTCTAGAATACTAGATGTTTCATTAATGAGTTCATTGTCTTGTATATGTGTTTTCAATATTTCTTCCTAAGACTTAGCTTGCACAAATGATACCAATTTGAATTTCTGCATAGGAGACATAGAATCCAGATTTATTGGTCCTTGTAGATACTCAAGTAAATCTAAAATTTGTGTTCTTTGTTGCTTTTCCAAAAGTTTTCTAGCACAGTCAATTGGAACTTGATTTGCAGCAGTGTCTCTTGCCACTTGTTCTTCACTAAGTGTAACTCTCTTTCTTTTCTTTTCTTTTGTTGGCTTCTCTTTCTCTACTTTAGTTGTGGCTCCTACAATGAATGAGGTCCTTTTTCTTTCTCTAGGGCTAGATGCTAGTTTTTTTTATTTCAGATCTCTCATCTTTCCTTTCTGGAGTATTTGATGTCCATTCTATCGGAGCACTTATGGACATTGATCCCCTATTTTGTCTTTTTCCTCACTTGTTTGTTCATCTTATGTTTTCTCTTATTGCTCACATTCCATAGACATTCTAGAGGACAATTCTGAGAATGTCCCAAATCTACCCTATCTGAGATCTTTCAGTTTGCTCAGTAGTACATCAGCTAATTCAGTCAAAACATCTTCTACAACTTCATACCCTAATGTAGGGAGCCATACAATTCTTGGTTCCACAGCTTTCATGAAGCATTTGTCTTTGTCTACCATAAATACAATGTCCTTTTCATACTTCATCACTACATTTGTAGGTATTCGGATTCTACATAACATTTTCTTTTGAAAGTTTTTGAAATATCCCCATAAGATTTCATTCTGCTTATCTGCATTTCCTAAACTCTACAAGTGAATTCTTACTTGAGTGGCTACTAGTGTGTGATCGAGCCGGACAATGTTTCTGAAGCTAGGTAGTTCTCTTAGGAAGTAGAAGAGTAGACAATTGATCAATGTTCCATATTTGAAAGGATGATTAGTCTCTTTTGTTCTTTTCAAGTTCTCCATTACTTCACTTCAGAGCAATTCACATAGATCATAGTCTGTATTTTTTTCTATCATCTTATATGCTATGTATATATCTGGTGCAGACACAGAGTTTTTCTTGTTGGAAAAGTATATTTTGTACCCAATAATCATTTATGCAAATCTGATGGCTAGATCCTTAATATCATTTACCATGAAGGCTTTCTTATCAAATTTTGCTCCTATTAGCTACATTACAAAGTTGTTCTTTATTTTCTTTGAACCTCGAACCCTCCCAGAGGAACTCATACTAGTTATATCTTTGATAGCTTTTTTCATCATCATGTATGGTTCATCAAGCCACAAAAACTCATCATGGATTCTTCTTAGAATAAACTTAACCCATGTTTAATTCATAATTGCGGGAAAATCCAACCAGGTGTCTAATTTATTTTCTCCTAGAACTTTATATTCATCTTTTAACACAACATCAATAGTAGTCAATTCATCCAAGTATAATTTTCCTAGATTCATGTGATCATATTCTCTAGATTGATATGAATATATGCCCTAACATCTTCCATATGTATAATTCCATGTGGAGTAATTGAGAATGCCCCTACAGGATCATTTTACAGTGATTTGAAGAAATCTTTCTTGAACTTGGGGCAAGGTTTTTCAGTTATCTTGATTACTTGAGGGGTAAACATTTTCTCAGAATAATTCAAACTTCACAGTAGGATTTTCAAGCTGTAAATACCTCTTTTGTTGAATTAGGGTTTCCTTCTCGTGAAATCTCTTTGATTTGTTTTGAATCTTTGGAAACCTTTGATGTCACTTGGGATCTTTCTATAGCTTGAATGCAATGTGAATTGGCTATCAAATGAGCTCCTTTTTAACCCTTTATTTGTCTTGACCTAATCACCATAAATGCAGTCTTTCAAAAAGATGTCACACTTCTCTATTAAGCTTAGTTAATCAAGATTGCACCACAATGTTCCACATTTGATTCTTTTCCTATGGAATTACTTTTAAAAGATCTACCATATGAAGCTTTACATCACATTTTCGTGCCGAATCCCAGCACTGATTATCTAGCTAGGGGATTTGGATTTTCAATACAGCTCCTCTTGAGCTAGAGCTCGCAATTTACTTCCCAAAGGAAGTATCTACACGGAAGGCTAGTGCGTATCCATCCTTGATATTATCAACATCCTTCTTAATCCAAATCTTCTCATTTCCTTCTTGATCTCCACCAGATCAATCTTGTTTTTACCTTTGTCTTCTTTCTATTTTGTTTTCATCTTCTCTGTAGGATAGTTTCTTTTCTCATTCTTGCTTTTGCAAAATTTTGCAACATGCCCAAACTTATCGCACATGTAGCATACGACATTCCTCTGTCTTTAATTCCTTCTATTGATTGAATTCATTCTTGATATGGTTTGGTTAGCCATATGTCCAAATCTATTGCATGCAAATCACTTTCCATTGAAGGATTGAGAATTCCTTGCATAGTTAAAACCATTCCTAACCAGACTTCTGCATTCATTTGATCTATGATCAATTTTCTTTCAATTGAAACATTGACCAGGGAATGAAGGAATATTTTGATTTATTATACTCCTACATTGAGTAGCCTTGTGACAAATCTTATTACAATTAAAGCAATAGCCATTGAAAGATGGGTAACTTTGAGCATTTCGTTGTCTAACCGGAGGTCTTCTAGGTCTTATTCTTTGATTTTGAAACTAGTTGTATTTGTTTTGCTTAAACTCAGTGTTTCCTTGGCCTAGTTTTGAACTTTCTCCTTTTTCAAATCCCAAGCCTTGCTTGTCATCTGGCCCCTTTTGACTTTCAATCAGTTCCTCAATCTTTGCAGAGATTATTTTGAAGTTTTCTTCATATCTCTTAGCCTTCTCTAAATCTGATTTTAGGCTCACAACTTCTTTTTCAAGTTTAACATATTCTTCTAACTTGCTTTTTACTAGTAGATTTGGATCTTCTGCTTTAGCTCTTTCTACAACTTTCACTTTCAAATTATCCAAGGTTTTATTGGTTGATATCAATTGTTCACTAACCACCTTGTATTTTTATTTAAACTTCTTGACTTGTTCTTTTAGCTTTATAATGCATTCATCAGCTTCTTGTATGTTATCCTTCAGATCTCTAATTTGTGCTTCAAATTTTTCAAGATCTTCAAGAGTAGCTTGTAATTCATCATTGCTTTCATATGAGGCTTCAGGAGAAGTGAGATATCTTCTAGCTGCCATGTGTACACCTTCCCAAATCTTCCTCAAGCTGTTAAGCTTCTTCCAAGGAACTATGCTCTGATACCAACTATTGAATGCAAAGAATACTAAGAGGGGGGGATGAATCAATATTCTTAAAACTTTTTTATTTACACATTCATTAATCTATTTCCCAAATTTAATAACTGTAACATCAGAAAATGTCCCCTTGGGGGATTTTCCCTCATAAGGTTTAGCTCCTGAGTCTTTAGAGTGCATTTAGGACATTTTAATTCATATTTTATCATCCCAATGGAATGAGACCTAGATCCCATGGAAAATTGGACCTAGGTGGACCCCTTGAGCTATACCCTACCCAAAATAGGGGGGGAGGACTTAGGTGCCTACATCCTAGTCTTTCCCTATTTTGGGGCAACCCTAATTTCTGGGTGTTGGTTTATGATCGTTACTTGGTTATTTTTCTAACACAGTAAAGTTTGAATTTTAATTTCTTGGTGGGAGTGCCTGTAGTTGCATATATAATCAAGCTTAGGCATTCATTTGTAAACTAGATGGCAATTAGATAGCAAGTGTGATGTTCAAGTGTTCTCAAGGTGATTCAAGGCTTCTATTGTGTTGCAAGAGTAGACTTGTATGTTTTGTGTGTTGATATTTGTAGATTTGAGCATCAATCTTCTCATGGCATGAAGAGAATCTTCCTCCATGAGAGCTTCACTACAAGGTGACATATCATTGTATTTTTATCATTGATTCCTTTGGTTTTGGCCTCTACCTTACAATGGCATGCCCTCTTTATCTGACAATGGTGTTCAGAGATATAGTGTCCTCTGGGGTTTGACTGAGGCAAACCTCTAAACACCACAACCCCTAAACCAAGTCTTGTGATTGTACATTACAGGTGTCACATTTAGAAAAAGTGGAGTTGCAGGAGGGCTTGGTAGACATTAGGGATTTAGGGTCTGAAGAGAAGTCAGACACAGGAGCACATCCAAGACTTGGGCACTCGCACCGATGTCCTCTACAGAAAGATCTTAGGAAACATAAGTTACAAGGTTGATCAGTGTCGGAAGGAAGTCCAGATTCCCCAAAAAAGTAGGTACCTTAGACTTCGGTGCCCACACCTTAGTCCCTGACTGTTCTGCCTTAGAACCCCGAAAATAGGTATTCTGTGATTTGTTATTTTACTCCTATTTGCAAGAGCTTTTTTCATCTTTTGTCAATTTCTTGTCATATTTGCATAATTAGGGTTTTAATGATTAATTAGACATAAGAGAAGGAAAAATTGATAATTAATTCCCTAATCCAAGTTTCCCTTCATTTGAAAATGACCTAGGGTATGATAGTGCTCGCCACTCGACCCTAGATCCTTCAATGTTTAGTGGAAAGGAGGGTTTTAACATCTAAACAACAAAGATTAACAAAAATCTAATTTTACCCTAAACATTTTTGTGAACTGGTGTTTTTGTAAATAAATTGCAACTTTTTGAGTATTCTTCTTCAGATTTGGTGCGGTTTCATTCATTCATTTGGTCATTTATTTTATTGCATTGAGAAAAATTCAAAAAAATTGAAAAATACAAAAAAATTGCATTGTTTGGCTTACTAAATTGCATCAATTCTTTCTAAATTTTCCTAATTCAGGATTTTTGCATCAAATCTGATATAAACTACAGAAAAATCCAAAAAAATAGAAATTTACCTTGCATTTTCATCATTTAATTATTAGGGTTTTGTGGAAATTTTGACAAATTTATATAACCTAGTAATTCCAAACTCTAGCGTTTGTAGGAAAAATCTTTTATCAAATTTTTCTACTAATTTTAGAGGCTCATTAAAAATTTCATTTGACTTTAGTCTTGCATTTTAGTGTGAATTTTCATTTAGATTTAAAATATTTGCATTTTTACATAGAAAATTTCAACTAAAACTAGCAATTTTGATGCATTTTCATTAAATTTGCATGGGCATTTTTCTTGTTAAGTCTTGAAAATCATTTTCATATCTGAGAGTAAGTCAATTTCATTATAATTTAGACTTAAAAGCATTCACATAGAATTTTGTTCCAAGATCTCAAACCTAGGGCTTCAAAAACAACAATTTTCACTAAATTTGGCCTTATCGACTCTCCAAAATTGCACCATAGGTGTGTTGTGAAAGATATTTTGGCATTATTTTTCTATTATCAGGGTAATAATTTTCTTCCCCTCATAAAAAGATTGACAACACCCTTTTAACGGGCTCTTGTAGTGAAAATTCGGTGAAAAACTACACAATTTGGCTATTTTTGCCCTAGGGTTTGACCTAGTTTGCACTCCAAGTGTGCTGTGAACAATTTTATGGATTGAGGTGATTGATATTACTAATATTCTTCACTCTACCTCCTAAAATTCCTTACAACATCCCTTTTGCTAGATCTTGGAATTGAAAAATCGTGGAAAATTGTATATTTTGCTATATTTTCACTAGGGTTTTACCTTAAATGGTGCTAAAAGCATGTTGTGTTGGATATCCTAGCACCAAGTGGATGTTTTTACTAATTTTAGTCACTTTTCATCATCATTTTCCTCACAACACCCTTTGTTATGCTCTTTTACAATGAATTTTGGTGAAAAAAGTGCCTATGTTGACATATTTTCATTATATTTTGACTTGGCATTATCTTGGATTTGCATCAAAAGTGTGTTGAGAGTGATTAGATTTCTATTTTGAACTGACATCAGACATATAACTTGCTTCCTTTGATCAAAATCCTTACAACATCATTTGTTTCATTCATTGGCGTTGAAAAGAGTACAAAAAACCAAGCATTTTGGCTGTCAATCATATCCTTCTCCTAGGATTTGTTCTCTTATTTTGTGCATTGTATGCTTCTATATAAGCTTTATGACATGTTGTCCTAAAAACAATATCCCTTTGAGAAGAAGTAAAAGATTAATGGGATCTAGTGCTCTTGAAGAAGTTGGTACTTTGGATACCTTCTTTACACAGGGAGAAACTCAAATTATGCAAGATAGTATACATCCTCCAACCACAATGGAAGAACAAATTTTTCATGATGTTGATAACACTATTGAGGCAACAGGATATGTATCTGATGAGAAAATAGAAAAGTTGGATAAAGACTTGGTTGAATTTTAAACATTTAAGGAAAATGAGAGAATAGCCGAAGAAGCCATTGCTACAATTCTTAATATAAGAGAATTGATAAAAGAAGGACAAGATGGTGTTAATGCACTTTGTGGTCTAGCACATATTGTATAAACCAATATCATGCTAGTAACCAAATCTGCACAAGTGATAAATAATACTTTATCACCATCTCATACTCAAGTTTCCATACCTATACCATCTATGGGAATATTGACTTTTACACCAACGATCTTAACAACTAATGCAAACACTTGTAGTAATGCTACCACTGGTATTGGAGTATCTAATGACACTAATTACAAAGTTGTGGGATTTAATTATCAGAATTTGGTTCCTAAAGGGACCTCCTCTATGCACAATTGTTCTAAGCCACCCATCGACTCCACTCATTTTCAACCACCTATTACCTACTCACAACCGTTTTCAACCTACCAATATGTCCAACAACCATTGACCTATTCTCAACCTCCACATATCATACCTCAAGCTCAATCACCTCTTCACCTTAGTTATAATTCCTCACAACAAATTGCATCTCTGAATGATGCCCTCCTAAACCAACTTTTACAAGCCATGACTGCTTTGCAACAAAAGGTTACAAATTTGACAAATTTTTTGCAGCCTAGTCTACCAACATATCATGCCTGTAATCCATTATCCTATGCAATCTTGAGAACTCCTATGCGTAAGAGGTTTCAGACTCCTCGCTTTGAAAATTATGGTGGAAAAGGTGATCTTCAAATTTATGTGGCAGCATTTACAACTATGTGTAGTGATTTTTATTTTGAAGAGGATTTGTTAGCAAAACGTTTCCCATGATCTCTCAAAGATACTACTTTAGAATGGTTTTGCTAATTGCCTCCAAATTCAATACACTCCTTTTCGTAGTTGATTGATCAATTTTTACAACATTTTTAATCAAATATTGCACCCCAAGTCACTCTTATTGACTTGGTTCAATGTAAACAAGGTCCCAAAGAAAAGTTAACTAAATTCATTGGTCGATATCAAGGGCTTCATGCGCAGATTCAATATCAAATGAAAGATGAGGATGTTCAAAAGATATTTATTACAAATCTACAACCTAATATTCATGATAAGATTCTCTTGATGAAATACAACTGCTTTCAACATTTATGCACTGCTCTTCATGATTATCAACTTCCGTCTAGTCAGTATGAAAACCAAAACTCATCGGCTCAAGTTGGTCAATCCTTGGGTAGATCATCGTAAAACAAATTTAGAAGGAATAATAATAGGAGTTTTATCAAGATCAATGGACCAAACACGAATGTGTCCGCTATAAATAATCCAAAGAAAGTGTCATATCAACCAAGACAGTTTACTCTGATATCTGAGTCCTATCATTCTATCATGAATCAAGTTGTGAGTAATAACATTTTGAAGCTTCCCTTGATCAAGCTTGTTGATTCTAATAAAAAAAGACCTTACTTTGATGCTAATGCCTTTTGTCATTATCATCAAATGCAAGGACATGACACTGAACGATGTATGCATCTTAAACATGAGATACAAGACATTATTGTTTCAAATGTAATCCAGGTATCAGGTGTGAATGATAATGGAAATAAGTTGGTTGCTTCGCCGAGTCAGAATTTACAAATATTCACTAATCCTTTTCATAAACATATTGAAAATAATATGGTGGAACAAGATTTAGTGGAAATAGATGAGGATGATTACTTGGACTATGATAGCATCGTGGGTATGATTGAACTAGATAAGAAACAAGTGGATGATCCACCTCGTCCTCAAAGAAATGGAATTATGTTGAGGTTCCTCCCACGTTGTCCTTGTATGGATTAGGAGACAATCAAAATGCATTAGAAAAGAAAGAACAACAACCAATAGAAACGAGTAAGATGGTTCAGGATAATTCCCATTACTGTCCTAGAAATATTCAACAATGAAAACTTGCTAAAAATTGGAAAAGAGCAAAACAACAATCAATAGTCAGAAATAATAGTGGTTTTCCCCCTCTTAAGAACTGAAAAGTCTCATTTAATCAAGGATTTAAGGAACAAGCATCATCTGATAACAAACAAGACTTTCATAAGAACCACTCAAAATTTGTTTTAAAGATGATTGAGTACCTCTCCAAGAGGTTTGAAAGCTCCAAGATATAATATGAAGACCCTACAGGTAAGTATCTATAAACTTTTATTTCTATCGTAATTTGCTTCCCCTGTGATGTGTTACATGTTGTTTAGGCCTCCTAGAATGACCTTGGATTCTCTCGTAAGGTTCAGGATACCAGGAGACTGCCTCTATTGTGACCTTCTTCTATCTGTATCATCATTCTTCTGAAATTGTTCTCTCTCTGATTTTATAGTTGTGTGTTGTGTCTTACGGACATAGCGTCATGGTTGGTGACTTGGGGGCACCCTCCTACATGATTTTCCCACCTAGCGGATGGATGATGAAAAACATTTATACTGATGCAAACCTAGTGTCCCTTTTGAGAGGAATAAAAAAAATGGACTTAGTTCCTAATATGACGATGGGGTTGTATATCTTATCCAACGCTTGGCTAGTGGAAGCACTTGTGCTTTCTGCGTAGTGAATTTAATTATATTTCTGTCGCATTTACAAACCTTAACAATACTACTGCTCCGTGCACCTTTGTTTGCCTTTGAATCTATCCTTGGCGGTACTTGATGTGGAGAGCTTCGTGATATAGCCCTGGTTATCCTCAAACTCTGAATTTATTGTATAACCTTGGCTCTTTGTGTGGTTAATCATATGCATTGATGTTGTTGTTTATCATGATCTTGTAGACACTAACATGTTTCTTGCAGGAATGTGTTTGTGGGAACCTTTGGCGATCATAAAGTACATGTCACCTCCGGGGGCATGGGCTTTGTAAAATTTGGTGTTCCCTTGTGCGTTTTCTTCTTACCTTAATTTGCTTGATATCGATAACTGATATCAAGCCCCTTAAGGTGGGGACATATAAGGTAAGCTGTTTGTTATTGATGTTAGCAGTGTGTTTGACCTCAGATGCAAAGACATCATGCATCCTGAGCTTGTTTGTAATCAATCAATCAATCTTTTAAGTCCTTTGCAGAGGAAGGATATTAAGCATATCCTATTTCTAAAGCCCTTTGTGGAGGCTGAGATGGTATATTTCTCAGAGCATATTGCATCATCCTGTCATTTTCAAAAGTCCTTTGCGGAGGCAGGGGGCGGTTCTGTGACTAACTCAACCCTTAAGCATGTCTTCAGTGATTATTGTGGTGAAGCCCAATCATTAGTGTGTGCTTGTAATGTGCTTGAGATGGTGTTGGACATAGAAATAGGTACACTCCATCTCTTGTGTACCATGGTTTCTCCATGTCTTCAAGTGTGTGTGTTTTGGCATGCTTGTTTTGTATGGCGTGTTTGTTGCCCCATATGTAGAGACTAGCACCTTTGAGTAGTGCTTCGTGCATTTTCGGAGGTTTTACATGTATTGCGTGTGTGTTACCCCATATATACTAAGACCTGCACCTTAAGGTAGTGCATCTAGTATTATGGGAGGTTTGTTTACTTTCCAGTACTTGCATTTGCATTTCATATATATGAGAAAAAGAAAAGAAAAGATATCATTTCTTTCTTCCATGCATTAATGTGTCTTTTATGCATTGACTATCTACTCCATGTTCTGCGTGACTGTAACTGTCTTCTTTGTGTTTCGCATGCCTATTACTGCCTTTTATGTGGTTGGTGTGTCTTCTCTGTGATTGGTGTATTTGTTGTGTTTGTGACCTTACTTTAATGCATGTATTGGCCTTGTATTTATACATACATTAAAGTAGGGGCTAAATGTAACATTAGAAAATGTCCCCTTGGGGGCTTTTCCCTCATAAGGTTTAGCTGCCAGATCTTTAGAGTGCATTTAGGACATTTTAGTTCATATTTTAGCATCCTGATGGAATGAGACCTAGGTTCTATGGCAAATTGGACCTAGGTGGATCCCTTGAGTTGTACCCTACCCAAAATAGGGGGGAGGACTTGGGCACCCATGCCCTAGTCCTGCCCTATTTTGATGCAGCCTTAATTTTTGGGTGTCGGTTTATGACCATTACTTGGTTATTTTGCTGACACGGTAAAGTTTGAATTTTAATTTCTTGGCGGGAGTGCTTGTAGTTGCATATATAAGCAAGCTTAGGCATTCATTTGTAAACTAGATGGCAATTAGGTAGCAAGTGTGATGTTCAAGTGTTCTCAAGGTGATTCAAGGCTTCTATTGTGTTGCAAGAGCAGACTTGTGTGTTTTGTGTGTTGATATTTGTAGATTTGAGCATCAATCTTCTCATGGCATGAAGAGAATCTTCCTCCATGAGAGCTTCACTACAAGGTGACATATCATTGTGTTTTTATCATTGATTCCTTTGGTTTTGGCCTCTTCCTTACAAGGGCATGCCCTCTCTATCTAACAATGGTGTTCAGAGACTTAAGTGTCCTCCAAGGTTTGACTGAGGCAAACCTCTAAACACCACAACCCCCAAACCAAGTCTTGTGATTGCAAGTTACAGGTGTCGCATCTGGAAAAAGTGGAGTTGTAGGAGGGCTTGGCAGACATCAGGAATTCAGGATCTGAAGAGAAGTCAGATGCAAGAGCACTTCCATGACTTGAGTGCTCGCACCAGTGTCCTCCGCAGATAGATCTTGGGAAACAAAAGTTACAGGGCTAATCAGTGTCGAAAGGAAGTCTAGATTTCATGAAAAAGTAGGTACCTTGGACTTGGGCACCTGCACCTTAGTCCCTAAATTTTCTGCCTTAGAACCCCAAAATAGGTATTCTATGATTTGTTATTTTACTCCCGTCTACAAGAGCTTTTTCCATCTTTCATCAATTTGTTGTCGTATTTACATAATTAGGGTTTTAATGATTAATTACACTTAAGAGAAGGAAAAATTGACAATTAATTCCCTAATCTAAGTTTCCCTTCATTTGTAAGTGACCCAGGGTATGATAGAGCTCGCCACTCGACCCTAGATACTTCAATGTTTAGTGGAAAGGAGGGTTTTAACATCTAAACAATAAAGATTAACAAAAATCCAATTTTACCCTAAACAATAACAAGAAAGCGAAGTAAACATAAGAAGAGCAGCCACAAATTCATAACACATAGACACCAAGATTTCACGTGGAAAACCCAAAAATGAAAAAACCACAATGAGTGTTAGCTCACAATATATTATGATAGAAATATCAAATTACATGAAGGTTCACTGGCCAAGGACTCACTGTCTAAGAAGTGCTCAATGCAAAAAGGCTCACTCCCAGAAAGATAGAAGAGAAGATAGAAGAAGGATTGGCTCACTGCCAAGAGAGGACTACTACAGGTGCATCTACAAAATGCTGAAGTGGAGTATCAATATGCTCAGTATACATATTAAATGGACTTCATATTGTTTGCCCTACTTTTCTGCTCTACTTCTGTCATGTCCCCATTTTTCAAGTAACTTAAAAAGGTTCTAATTGTAAATTAATTTTATAAAGTATTTTTAATTGCCTTATAAAATTAATATTTAATTAACTTACTTGAGTCAATTTAAAACACTTTATAAAATAAAGTGTTATTATGTACTCAAAAACAATCATTTAATAAAATTAAGTGATTATGTACACAAAAATTGTCATTTAATAAAGTTAAGTGATTGTGTACACAAAAACCATCATTTAATAAAGTTAAGTGATTGTGTACATAAAAACTATCATTTAATAAGTGATTGTGTACACAAAACTTTCATTTAATAAAGTTAGGCCAAACCTGTTTGGAGTGAGGGCTTTATAAGGAGTTGCTGGGTGTCATTTGAAATCATGTTTTTGACTTGGTTTTTGCATATTGTGTTTATCTCTTGGCTGAAGACAAATTTCAGTCTAATCAAGGTGATGATCTCTTTATAACTAGGGTTTGGTGATGGCCCCATTCCCATTTTGAGAGGTGGATGCAATTAGTATTCATCATAGAGCTTATTGGAGACATTTCACATCATTTCGGTTGATTATTGAAGATTCATCAAGACTTTGAAGATTCTTGTTTTGAAGAGTATTCAAGTATATTGTTTCGCAGATTTGGTTTTATTAAAGATTGCATTGTTATTGAAGACTTTCATCAAGATTGAATTCATAGAGGATATTGTTGTTGAGCGCCACAAATTGGAAGACTTGTTGCCTTGTATGCTCAGATTGTCATTACAGATCTATTTATTGCAGTAGAGACACATTTTTAGGGCTAGAAAAACCCCAACAGTCACCCTTTTTGAATATCCATTCGTCCTTCAAGGGTGCGCTATAGCTAGTGGGGAAGATCATCCTTGTTTGTGCTTGTAAGTTGATCATTGGTCATTGTTTTGGAAGGTGATTATCAACAGATAAGTGACAGTGACAATTAGGAGAGGACTAGTAGCATTGAAAGGTGTTTGTATCAACATCTCATCATTATGGGAATATATTCATGATATCAAATCTGTGTGTGTGAAGTTTGCAATGCCTACATTGTAATATTGTCAACAATTTGATATGTTTCATCATTTTATCTTTGATTCTGTAACAGCAGTCCACACTGTGTGTTGGCTACCATAGAGATTTCTATTTGTTGTAATTCAAGTGATTTTTGTAAAAAGAGAAATCTGAATTCCTATCAGCAAGGTTTGATTTTGATTTGACAATGATCCATCATCATAGAGTTTGTATCAACATTTGTCATAGTTTGAAGACCTTCAATAGCAGAAGTTTGCATCACCATTTAGTATCTTTTGGTATGTTGAATTCATCATTTCATTCTATGTTTGTAATGGTGGACTAGGCTTTGCAATTGGCTATGCTAGAGCCATCCCATTTTATGTAATTGCAGGCTTGAACAATCTAAATTTATGACAACAAAGATCTCATTTGGTTGTCATCATTGACTTTGATCTTTTATGTATAATTCAACTAGATATTGGTTGTACTATTGGCATGATGTATTTGCATGATAAGTGAATGAATAAGAGCATGATTCAGATCTGAGGAAATAGAAATCAGATTTCAATCCTAGGGTTTGATTGGCAAAATTGTAAGATTTAGAAAATTGCATTTAATAATCAGAATTTTAGCATTTATCCTAAGAGAGATATTACAATGGTATCAGAGCTATGATCTTGTCATTCTAAGGGTCATCAATCAGATTTTGCTTCAGTTCTACAATAGGTTTCAGTTGTGGATTTTGAACAATGGGTCTATTTCTGTTTGATAAGCAAGTGATGAGAGATATGATTGATAGTCAAAGAAAGACTAGTGAGAGCATTTCGAGGACAAATTCAAACATTGAGAGGTTGTGTTCTTTGAGGGGTAACAGGAACAATTGGGCTAATCTGAGAGATGCTTGTAGTGTAGCAAGTTGGCATTGAGCTAGAAGGACACATATATGCACACCTACAGTTGAGAGGCCTATTCATCCTACATTCATTCCTCTAGTGGACGAGGAAGACATGTTTAAGAGTTCAGTACATATTCATGAGATTGAGGATGAAGAAGAGTTACTTGTTGAGGCCACAAATGAAGAACACATGAAGGTTGAAGAAAATGATATCAAGGATGAAGACCAAGCTAATTTAGAGGAGCACGATGATGACCAAATAACAAATTTTTATGGAGGTGTTGAGTCTTATGCATCACATCACTTGGAAAAGCATCTAACGGTGAATGGTAATCATATTGTTGCAGCTCTAGTTCATTTTGATATTCATGAGATGATTGCAGTGTTGTGTTGGAAGGCTCTAGATTTTAGAGGATGTTCATCTTTTATTGTTTTGCACAAATTCAAAGAGGCTTTGATGATAGTGAGTTTGGAAAAGGAGAATTGCACACATGCAGGTTTTGTTTGCAGCCATGATACACATGATTTTCATTTGGTGACATCTTATAGGACAACACGTGTTGATAGCCATCCATCCTTGGTAGGAGAGATGATAGAATTTGTAGAAGACAATACAATTGAGCATGATCTTGACTTATCTTCACAACATGGATTATGTGAAGAAGATGGAATGAAGGTGGTTGATTTTGAGGTGGTCAATTGTGAGGACACATCACAAAGATATGCAAGTAATTCTAATTTTTTGAATAGCAGTCCTATTTCTTCCCATAGTAATGAAATAGAAGCCAAATCTATGATAGATATGGGTAATGAATTATCTCATGAAAACATAAATGATGCATGTGAAGAGAATTATATGGAACTGGCATTTGATGGTAAGCATTTGATTTTTGAGATTGATTGGAATGACATCATACCTGATTTGTTTGAGGACAACAGTCCTATGGCTTTGCATTTTCATGAGATAGACATGCTAACATCTTTGGATGATACATATATGTGTTCTACTTATGATGACATACAAGATTGGAGTATTGGATATGGTAATTTTGTTGAAAAATAGGGTAGTACACAATCTAATTTTTTATATCAGACTTTTGAAGAGGTGGAAAAGACACAAGGAAGGTCTGACATTTGGCTAGAAAAAGCAAGAGAAGCTAAGATAGTTGCTTATCAAACAAAACAACACATTGAAATGGTAAAGACAACGAGGCAGTCAGCCTTGTTTACTTAATTTGGATCAGCCATTGGTGATTTGCATGAGTATGACAATGAGAATTCAGATTTGCATGATACATTGATTTCCATTGGAGAGGATCAGCCTACTCTTGAAGAGATACCACATCATTTTGATGATGCTCTCTCATTGGCACATGTGGATGGTTATTCTTCATTCTTGAGTAGTGAAGTATGTGATTTCATTTTTACCACAATAGGAATGGATACATTTGTGTTTAGCATCCTTCATCTATTTATGTTACTATTCAATGGTAGAAGGTTTTCAGCTTCATTGGTTCATTGCTTGGCATCTATATTGTATGGATGTGTTTGCATCATTTTGCGATAGTGGAAGTAGTCCCAGAATCTTCTACATCAGCATCCTTGAGGAAATGTGTTTGAGCATGGTTGAGGAGCCTCGACTAATTTGGGATCTAGGGATTGTTTGAGTTTAGTTTTTCTTCCCATTGCTTAGGGACAAGCGATGTCGGGAAGGGAGGGCTATCATCTCCCCATTTTTCAAGTAACTTAAAAAGGTTTTAATTGTAAATTAATTTTATAAAGTATTTTCATTCCTTTATAAAATTAATATTTTATTAAGTTACTTGAGTAAATTTAAAACACTTTATAAAATAAGGTGTTATTGTGTACACAAAAACAATCATTTAATAAAGTTAAGTGATTGTGTACACAAAAACTGTTATTTAATAAAGTTAAGTGATTGTGTACACAAAAACCATCATTTAATAAAGTTAAGTGATTGTGTACATAAAAACTATCATTTAATAAGTGATTGTGTACACAAAACTTTCATTTAATAAAGTTAGGCCAGACCTATTTGGAGTGAGGGCTTTATGAGCAGCTGGGAGTCATTTGAAATCATGTTTTTGACTTGGTTTTTGCATATTGATTTTATCTCTTAGCTGAAGACAAATTTCAATCCAATTAAGGTGATGGTCCCTTGATAACTAGGGTTTGGTGATGGCCCCATTCCCATTTTGAGAGGTGGATGCAATCAGTATTCATCATAGAGCTTATTGGAGACATTTCACATCATTTTAGTTGATTATTAAAGATTCATCAAGACTTTGAAGATTCTTGTTTTGAAGAGTATTCGAGTATATTGTTTTGCAGATTTGATTTTATTGAAGATTGCAATGTTATTTAAGACTTTGATCAAGATTGAATTCATAGAGGACATTGTTGTTGAGCACTGCAAATTGGAAGATTTGTTGCCTTGTATGCTCAGATTGTCATTGCAGATCTGTTTATTGCAGCAGAGACACATTTTCAAGCCTGAAAAAACCCTAACTGTCACCCTTTTTGAGTATCCATTCCTCCTTCAAGGGTGCACTATAGCTAGTTGGGAAGATCGTCCTTGTTTCTTCTTGTAAGTTGATCATTGGTCATTGTTTTGGGAGGTGATTATCAATAGATAAGTGACAGTGACAATTAGGAGAGGACTGGAAGCATTGTAAGGTGTTTGTATCAGAATCTCATCATTATGGGAATACATTCATGATATCAAATCTGTGTGTGTGAAGTTCAGCACCCCTGCATTGTAATATTGTCAACAATTTGATATGTTTCATCATTTTATCTCTAATTCTGTAATGATAGTCCACATTGTGTTTTGGCTGCCATAGAGCTTTCTATTTGTTGTAATTGGAGTGATTTTTGTAATTGGAGCTGCCATAGAGAAATCTGAATTCCTATAAGCAAGGTCTAATTTTGATTTGATAGTGATCCATCAACATAGAGTTTGTAACAGCATTTGTCATAGTTTGAAGACGTTCAGCAGTAGAAGTTTGCATAATCATTGTGTATCTTTTGGTGTGTTGAATTCATCATTTCATTATGAGTTTGTAACAATAGACTGGGCTTTGCAATTGGCTATCTAGAGCCATCCCATTTTATGTAATTGCACACTTGAACAATCTAAATTTATGACAGCAGATATCTCATTTGGTTATCATCATTAACTTTGATCTTTTATATGTAATTCAACTAGATATTGGTTGTACTATTGGCATGATGTATTTGCATGATAAGTGAATGAATAAGAGCATGATTCAGCTATGAGGAAATAGAAATCAGATTTTAGTCCTAGGGTTTGATTGGAAAAATTGTAAGATTCGGAAAATTGTATTTAATAATCATAATTTTAGCATTTATCCTAAGAGGGATATTACAACTTCACATATACTCCTATTTTATGCCCTTATTATCCTTTTCTGCTCTGCAAACTACCTTGGATTATGGACATATCAAATTCACACATTATCCACATATATCCATCACTCCAACACCGAAATTCATTGTATATATATCCACAATAAGATTCATCTCACAATCAGGTCGGCAACCCAGACATGAAGCGTATATTCAAGTGTTGTACCTTGTCGGCTTGATCTTGTGCACAAACAAGAATGCGGACTCAAACAAACATACAATGGTCTTCATATAGGTCAGTATCAATCATTCAACCACTTGGATTAATTCTTCAAACAATAAATTCTCACTACATATAGATTTAACTTGTCCGTCAGCTTATCCCTTAAGTACATATTTGACCAATTCAACTGTCACATCATGACTTCCGCTATGGACCATATGAGACTCTAAAAATTGTATCCAATATTCATCATTGACCTTTTAACATACCTTCAGATCCACAAGACATAATTTAGTCCTTTATAGTAAAATATGGATCTTGGAACTATTGCTTTGTTACAATGAAATACTGTCAAACTATAAGCTAATAATGAACAACTTATAGAATGTGATCAAAGGAACTTTAGAAGGTATAGCTCTGGATTCAGGTAGTCATGATATGTATCTTTGGTGTCTTAGAACTGCAAGACAAAGTTTACATTATGTCAAATTCATATTAGTTTACTTGCTTGAGAGAAAATGATTTTTTTTAAATGCTAATTTATGTGGCTCACTTAGGCTAGAAAATGATACACACCTTTTATGTCATCACCCCATTAAAAGATAAATAAGTATTACTATGTTCATCACTAAACATAGATCATGAATATACCAAGAGCCACAAGATAGAAAAGAAAGAATATGAACCTTATGTGAAGGTCGACCATGTGTATAAAAATCACTAGGATCCTCAAAGCAAGATGAAGCAACAATGGCACAAGTAGGAGAATCCATAAGTGAACAAAAAAACCTATCATAATATGTATAAAGGATATATTTTCTAGGTATATCATCATCATATGTAGAAATATTCTTAGTTGAATCATGAGAGGGTAGGGTTAAAGTATGATTAACATGATCCAAACCATGAGGAGAAAAGTTGCCCAAAGCTAACACATGGTCACCCTCATCTACAACATTATCACAAGTCATATAAAGAGTAGAGGTATAATGAAGTTCATATACATATGAGGCAAGTGTATAGATAAAACAAAAGGATAAGTGATTACAAAATTTATTAAAAAGGGAGATATCACAAACATGGATAAACAACACCTCCATTGAAGACACATCCTCATCCATGGGATAAAAGACATCAAATCATCAAGGATGATGGAATCACATGAAAGAAATCATAGATCACATCAAAATTTGTAATAGAGACATGATTAGAAGTTAACAATGGACTGTGAGAATCCATGATAAAAGATGTAGAAAATGACCACGATCCAAGAGTGGGCGGCTATGAACTGGGTGGGAATCAAATGCAGATCATATAATAAATATCCAACTCTAATATAGATGGGTAAATGGGCTATGAATGAGCTAACTTAACACATGTTTGTACTACTTATAAATATGTATTTGTACTCAATCTTTTTAGCAAAATGAACACAAAACTAAGTGGAAATTTGCATGAATATACAAGTTTTATCATTATAATAGTCATTAAAAACAACAATTTATTTTTAATATGTTACTTTATTTTTAAAGATTATATTGCAACTTTACCCTCTCTATCTCCCAGGGCCTAATTTTTCTGTAAAGAATCTTTTTTTAATATTAAATACAGCTGTTCCACATCTTTTATCATTAAAAAAAATAAAAAATAAAAATAAAACTTCTTACATTTTCAATAAATTTTTAACATTTATATATTTTAAAGACTCATATCTAACCATACCATTCAACATTAAATTTCATAGATTTTACTCTTTAGTTTAAGTGAAAAATTAACGCTGAAGAGAACTGAAAAATAGGAAAAAATAACAGATATATATAAAATTGCCTAAATACCTATTCTCCGGGAGGTGCACTGGCACTCCAAGCTCTCTCCAAGCACTCGGAGTAAATCTACACATATATCCAATCCCTATCTTTTTTTCTTAAATAATCTGTAGGGTCATTGTGTTAGCAATGTTTTTTTTTTTAATAAAAAGGTGGTAGACCACCCAGACTTCTATTAATAATATGAAAATTCTTAAAAAAAAGTAGCAAGAAATGATTTAGAAATTACAAGTTGTAGATGTGCAGTGTATTGTCTGTGAATAGAGGCATATTGGTTTAATATCTGTAGCATGAACAAAGATGCACAGCTGAATGGTCTGTGGATAGAGGCATATTGTGGTACTGTGATCTTTATTATTACTTTCCTGACGAGCGCATGTTGAATGGTAATATAATTTATCTGATAATGTCCATGACTAAGAATTGATGAGGGTCATCACCATGGTTAATATGGATATTTTGTGTGAACTTCAAGGGTAACTCCCTTTGATGGCTTTAAATTGAACAAATGAATGCTTATGTCTGCCTAAGGATTTCATGTGAAAAATCTCTAAATCCTTCTCCTGACAAGGAAGGAAGAAAGAAATGTGTTAGTTTTTTCTTGTTGTCACATAGGAAAATAAACTTAATGGATGTATTCACGTTTGACTGAAATTTAAAAATTCGCAACACCATTTTTTTCAACTCTGCTATAAAGATTCAGTGTTTATGGGAATTGAAGAACTGAATCTGTTAGTTCTATACTTGAATTGAATTGCTTTGACAATGTTATGCTCTGAATTTTTTAACCTAGAGTTTGATAAAACAATCCTTTTCATCTCTCTGGGGTTGAATCTCAACAACGAGATTATTGATTTCATGTTATTTGATTATTGTCACAGAAGACATACACAAAATGGAGAGACTGATTCGTTTCAACCAAATTATTGGTATATAATCCAGCAGACAGATTTTTTACAAGGACTCAGAGAAAATTCTAGTTGAAACTTCACAGGTTTTTAATTTAATTTTTCCTTAATAATTATCAAGAGGATGTTTAAGATCTAAGAAATAAAATAGTGGAAGAGATCAATAAAGAAAAAATATTAGAGACTGAATTATATGACTTGCAACAAACAATTAATATGTGAAATGGAAAACACAAATTAGACCTCGATAGATGACTATTATAGACTAAATGAAATTTATGGTGCTAACAAAGAAAAGGTGAAGAAGCTGGGAGAAATAAATTTGAAATAACAAATACAAAATGATACAATGTTACATAACTTGTCATCTGCAATTGAATTAAAAAAGATTTGGAATTATAGATTGGAAATCCTCAAATGCTTCTTGGTATAACATTTAATGTTAAAAGAAAAATAGGGAATCTGATGTAGATGGCACACTTGAACTATCTGGTTCGTCTTGGGCATCCAGGGGAGATGTTTCTTCATGGCTTGACAATACTTTTGAAAGGTGGGAGCCCAGTCAGGGGCATGCATCATAAAAAAGCAGATGAAAGTGAACACACCCAATTATTCTTAAATATCATCCACTTCAACAGTCAAAGGTCAATTTTGCCCAATAAAAATAGGATAAATATTTACCACTTTTTGTTGTGAATGAAGTATAAAAAACTATTGATTGTTTGACCATTGAAATAGATGATATTTAAGTAGAGTGAACACATCCCCTCACCATGTCAGCAATGTTGCAATGGTTGAAAGTTTTAACGAAAGCAGGCTGTTGATCTTGGGAATAGGACGGCGTAACGCTGACTGTACATGTTTTAAGGCGGAGAGCAGCAGCGGACATGAATTTGTCAAGTAAGACTTCTCTTGCTTTGTCCAAGCCGCGGCTGCCCCAGCCAAACAAGATCTTAAGCTGCTTTATTTGTTTGGGCAACACATCCAATGCATTTACCTTTAAAACCTTCTTGAACTCCTTCTCTGGCACATTATTCAACACCAGGCGCAGGGGTACATGATGGAGTTCACTTAAGAGCGAGAAAATGCCTACAAAATTAGGGCCCGTAGCCATACCTGTGTCCTGATCATTCAGAGTCATGACAACTTGTCGCAATGGGTTCATAGCCTTGAGGAATGCCATACAATCTTTGACACTTCCTTCTCTATCAAAGAACACCTGTGCCGTCTCGATTTTGTGTAGCCGCGATCCAAGAATTCTGAGCTTCGCTTCACCTGTCCTACTCTCCTGCTCCGAAAGACCATAGCACGTAAGATAAAAGGAGGCCTCCCGTAATTCTAGTGGATAGGGGATCGTTGCATACATGTCCAGCTCTTCAATGCCCACCGAAAAACAGACGGTGGCAAATTTGAGGCGCGGGTAGCTCTGCAGAAAGGCGGTTTGGACATGGGGTGGGTTCACATTGATGTTATGGGACCTATAGCATTCCAGCGCGGGGCAATTGTTAGAAAATAATGAATAACTGAAAACTAAGTGTAAGTGCTGGCAATATTATTTTGTGTTGTCAATCAATTGCTGTAGATGTGTCAACAAGAGTTGTAGAGGTGTCAGTTAGATTGAGTTAAGTGTCATGTTAGATTCCAGATTTATAGGGAGTTGTTGAGCTCCTCTCCTATTACAAATTTGTAATAACTTTGATGAATAATATATTTTTCCAGATCTATATTTTATCATAGTATCAGAGCTGGTTTGGGTGTGACTCCACCATTGGAGCGCCCAAGATTATGAGAGTGTGGGGTGTTAGCTGCAAGTCTGAAAGTGAAGTGCTGGTCACAATTGGTGTAAAAAAATTTTGTTTGCAATTGGTCAAGCGTTGGTTACAAAAGGTGAAAGTAGCCAAAATTTTTAATGCTATTGCTGTGTTAAGAGACTATCAAAAGAGGACTGCAGTGATTGAATTAAACTTTGTTAGCTGTATAAAGATTGGCCATTTGTAAAGCCAAGGCATGGCTTTGACCGGGAGCTGTTTACTGTCATTTCTTTCTTCAATTCGATGTTTAATCTTTTGTTAAGGATTAAGATTGTCTAGAAAGTTGTAGAATGATTCTAGAGCCTTCCACAACTAGAACATTCCTGGAGCTATTCTAGAAAAGAATATTGTAAGATATGTTCTAGAAAAGAACATTCTAAGTTTAAGAGTTTTCTAGAAAGCTAGAAGCTTCCAGGCTTCAAAGGTTCTATGGCTATATATATATGTGTGATTATAGAGAGCTGTTGGACACAGCCTTTGGATGGTTGTTGGATATAGCATCTGGATAGCTGTTAGATACAGTATCTGGATTGCTGCTAGACATAGCATTTTGGATGTGATGTAATGCAAGTTAGACGAATAAATATTTCTGAGTTTATTCAACTCTGTTTGCCCTGTTTTCTCTCTGTTTTACTGTTGTTGTTCTGTTTTTATTATCTTGGGACTGTTTTTACATGGTATCAAACCCTGGTTCAGCTAGAGATTCAGTTAGAGGCTCAGTTGGAAGTATAATGCTGAAGTGATTTGTTTGCAGGGCTCTTTATTTTTGGCTAACATGGGATCTACAAATGAAGTGTTGCCAATATTTGATGGAAGTGGTTTTGCAGATTGGAAGATTGCAGTCAAGAATGTTTTGAGAGAAAAGGCTCTATGGAGGATAGTGAATAAAGAAATTGGAGAACCCCAAAGTGAAAAAGAAAAGGAGCTATGGAAATGCAAGTTGGAACAAGCTAGAGGTATTGTTGGTAGTGATGATGGAGAAGATGACTTTTCAGCTAGACAAAAGATAATGAGTGTTGAAGGCTTAAAGTTTCAATCTCATATGAGCAAGTTAGAGGAAAGAAAGAATGGGAGCAAGCCATGAAAGAGGATTATGATCGAAGAATGCTTGGTATGCTAGAGGTGAACATTAAGGGGGGATAGTAATATAATGTTCCCCTCTCATTTGTACTTTTTCTGTATTATTCTAGCCAATCTTAAGGGGGGATGTTAAGGATTAAGATTGTCTAGAAAGTTGTAGAATGATTCTAGAGCCTTCCACAACTAGAACATTCCTGGAGCTATTCTAGAAAAGAATATTGTAAGGTATGTTCTAGAAAAGAACATTCTAGGTTTAAGAGTTTTCTAGAAAGCTAGAAACTTCCAGGCTTCAAAAGTTCTATGGCTATATATATATGTGTGATTATAGAGAGCTGTTGGACACAGCCTTTGGATGGTTGCTGGATATAGCATCCAGATAGCTGTTAGATATAGTATCTGGAGTGCTGCTAGACATAGCATTTTGGATGTGATGTAATGAATGTTAGATGAATATAATTTGCCGGGTTATTCAACTATGTTTTGCCCTGTTTGCCCTGTGTTCATTACTGTTGTTATGGTTTTCTGAGTGTTATTGGGTCTGTTTCTTACATCTTTGTGGCTGGGTCTTGATCTATTCTTGCTGTGGCAGAGCACCCTGTGGTTCGTGGAAATGGAAAGCCTTTTTCTTTTGCTGCAGTGATCTGCTGATTTGGGACTAATTTGTCTAAAGTTTTCTTTGATTGCACAAATGATCATTGATATAGACTTGCTGTTGTTATGAGTTTGCAGAGCTGTTGGTGGGAAAGGAGATGGCTGTGAGAGCATAGTGTTTCCTTCAAATTGTCAATGTGTTAAATAATGTGTCAAATATTTCTATGTAAAAGTGTTAGCGTTGTGATTAGCTGTATTAGCTGTATGAAGAAGAGGAAATCATTCAATTATTTGAATGACTGTTAGATAGTTTGAGATCATCAAAGCACATTGAAAAAAGGTTGTCAGAGGAAATATGGGTTCCTCGACATGCCTCCATTTATGGTGTTGGAGGAGGAGTGGTGCATGAGATTTCAAAGGAGCAATGTTGTGCTCATGTGAGAGTTGGACTTATTTTAAGTTATTCATTAAGAGGGGATGTTAGAAAATAATGAATAACTGAAGACTAAGCGTAAGTACTGGCAATATTATTTTGTGTTGTCAATCAATTACTGTAGATGTGTCAACAAGAGTTGTAGAGGTGTCAGTTAGATTGAGTTAAGTGTCATGTTAGATTCCAGATTTATAGGGAGTTGTTGAGCTCCTCGCCTATTATAAATTTGTAATAACTTTGATGAATAATATATTTTTCCAGATCTATATTTTATCAGCAATTCCTCCTTACAATTTCAGGAGTCAGCATCATGTCTCCTCCTCTCCCATACTCTAGGTCAAAGTCCACTACCAGACATTTTAAATGCTGCTGAGATGAGAGAAATTTGTTAAGGAAGTAACCATGCGCAAGGATGTCCACCATGCGCGGCCTGCCTGCATAGAGCTCGATTTCCCCGTGGGTGGAAAAGGAAAAGTGTGTCAAAATGGCCTCCAGCGTTTCCTCGTCGTATTTGTGGGGGCGGTGAATGTCATAGCAGAAATAAAGTTTGACAAGGCAGCTGCGAGAGAAGCGGGTAATGATGCGGTTGCATATCGATGGCGTTACACTTTTGAAATAGCCCAATCGATGGCGTTACACTTTTGAAATAGGCCATATTCACCACTCGACACTACGTAAAAACGTTTGGCTCAGGAGGCCAAAACCCTGCAACAAGACATCAGGTTTGCAACATCTATCAATGATAACTTTTCCACTATTTGCATGATTATTTCATCCTGGAGATCTAGCAGCCTCACACGAGTGCAGCTTGATCTCCTCCTCCCTTCTCTCAACTCGCTCATCTTGAACAAAACCTGTAAAAACATCTGAACATCAAACTCCACCTTTAATGGCAGAGGAGGCAATGGTTGCAAAAAGATTTTAATAAGATTGAGTTAGGGTTTGTCTTTAAATATAACACAACCTGTAACAAGAAAGTACCTTAGGCATCAAACTCCACCTTTAACCAACGGAGGAGATGAAATGCAAGGTCGAGATATGTGTAGATATTTAAGGTTTGTCTTTAAACATAACATATTTATTGTTTGGGAACTCGGGATGTGTAGATATAACTAGCATAGATATCTTAGATAGATCTATCTAAAAGCCCAGATATAACAGTATCGAGGCGTTTATATTGAAAATGTTATTGAGAATAGATAGGCACCTCGAGACTAATATTTCTCAGCATCTTTTAGATAGCTATATTTAAGATATCTATGTTAGTATTAAATAGAAATAACATATTAATTGATTGTGAAAAAAAAAAAAGAAACCTAATAAACCAATATATTTCTTTTTAAAATACAGTTTATTTTTTAAAAATAAATGTTTTAAATTTATTATGCCTAAAAGAAAAGAAAATTAAATTTATGACTATATAGTAAAATCTATAAAATATAATAGGGTGGCTCGATTGGCTAAGTAATTCCATTTGTGGTAAAGATGGTCACGAGGTTCATTCTCCCCCGTCCCCGTGGTACTGGAAAGTGATAAAACCCTAATAATATATAATTTAATAAAATTTGATTTATTTATATAAAATAAAGTGTCAGCATATTTTAGTAGGGTTTTATTTTGGTTTCTCCACAATCAATTAATATGTTATTTTATTAGGGTTTTATCATATAAATAAAAAAAGAGAAAAATATATTGAACAATCCTAGAAGTTATATTATAGATTTTATTATAGAGACATCAATTTAATTTGGTTTTATAACAATAGAGTGTGGTAAAGTAATATTTTATAACATTATATTTTATTAGGGTTTGGTTTTATTTCCTAAATATGTTATTTTATTTAAATTAGAATAATTTATTTTATGTTCATTACACAATAAATACTTTGGGTTAGTTGTTTACATATATTTTTAAAATAATAAAGTTTTAATCTATATTAAAAATGAAAGGATTAGTTAATAAAACCCTTGTTAAATACCAAAAAAATTATATCCCTACCTAGATTAAATTACATATTATACAACACAATTTTTTTATAACTAACTCTTTTAATAGTGTTTATTTATTTATTTTTTAATATTTTAGCAATTTTGTAGGTGGCTATATCCATGTTTTATTAGTTTCCAAGAGGCCTGTCTGTTCTTAACTAGTTAGTAATAATTCTTTTTGCAACCAATGAGAACTAAAATAATTTTTCTAGTTAAAAAAATATTTAGCTACTACTATTATATAGATGCAAATATTATAACAAAACATATTTGATAAGGGCCATTAATGCGCATCCATTACAATAATGGTGGTAATATTGGCTTATGGAAAGGGAGTGGCTGACCAATGAGTTTTTCTTATCTAGTAATTATTCTAACCAAAGGAAAGGGAGTGGCTGACCAATGAATTTTTATTATCTAGTAATTATTCTAACCAAAATAAACCAATGACAAGAGAGTATTTTTTAAACATTTTTTCCTAAGTCTATATGCAAATATTTTAAAAAATATTATCAAAAAATCAATTATCAATCTTGTTAGTTAAATATAGTTCATATTATTAAGAAACATATTATGAAATAGAAACTCCATCCATAACAAATATAATATTAACATATTTGAAATGAAATAAAAAATAGAAACTCCATCCTTAAAAATAGTTTTCTATATTATTATTTAGAAATATATTATGTAAATATTTAGAAACATATTATGAAATAGAAACTCCATATAAAATTATAATATGAAAGGAGAAATTTTTGACAAACTCTCAAAATTTATATAAAATTATAATTATATATATTTGGTTTATATGTAATTTTACTTATACTATGGTATGTCATAATATTTTAAGAGCACTTTTGAATGGATAACTATATTTTTTTATGACACCCTCAAATCGAAGCCCTGGTTACATTATTGTCAAACATTATAGCCACTATGATATGAATGAGTTACATAAAGTTATTTTACATATTTATGTTTAAGAATGGGGTTTTCTATATTCAAGGATCTATGTTCCTATATGTTATATAAAGTTATTTTAACTGTTTTTTTTGTTATCTAAATGGGGTTATTTTTTATTAACTCCTTTTAACTTTTTAAGTTACTATATGTGAAACTCCAACATATAGCAATATTTCGCAACATAAAAATAGTTTTCTATATTATAATTTTTAAATAGGATTATTTAGAAACATATTATGAAATACAAACTCCATCCATAACAAATATAATTTTAAGATCTTTCAAATGAAATAAACAATAACTATATTAAAGTGTTATAGTAATAAAAATAGTGTCTATTATGTTACTATATATTACTTAAAGGTGCTATTTTTAATACATGGGTTACATTATTGTTAAACATAATAGACACTATAATTTGAATGAGTTACATAGAGTTATTTTACATATGAATGAGGTACATAGAGTTATTTTACATATTTATGTTTAACAAGGGTGTTCTGTATTTACAATTTATTTCAAGGATCTATCTTACTATATGTTACATAAAGTTATTTTAGCCATTATTTTTATTATCTAAATGGGGTTATATTTTATTAACTCCTTTAACTTTGTAAGTTACTATATGTGAAGCTCCAACATATAGCAGTACTTAGCCAACATAAAATTAGTTTTCTACGTTATAATATTTAAATATAGTTAAATATAGTTCATATTATTTAGACACATACTATTTTATGAGACTTTTTCCCTATGGAAAAAAGTAAAAGAGAATTAATATAATAGTTCAAAAAATAATTAAAACAAAATAAAATGTAATAAAAAATTATTAGAGTTTTCATGGGATGTTGTAATGTAATTATTTTTAAAAGGGTGTGTTGGTTGGAACTACCCTTGCATTGTACATTGCAGGAATAGGATTCCAGTTAGCAGGCATATAGATAAGTATTATATTGTTATTCCTGGCAATTGAAATTTGAGATTTGTCTGTTGCACAATTTAATTCTTTTCATTTGTTTTTCAATTCAATAAATAAAATCAATGTGTAATAAATATTCTACATTTAAATTTGAGGAATGAATCTAATTGTTGCATTTAACTATGGGAAATAATATGAGCAATGAATCTAATTGTTGCATTTAACTATGGGAAATAATCTGAGCAATCAATTTAATTGTTGCATTTAATTTGGGAAATAGTTCTATTTCATACTATGAAATAGATATTTCATCCATAACAAATATAATATTAACATATTTGAAATGACAACAAACTAAAACACAACTATTCATGAACATTTTGGCAGAAAATCGCTAATCTGCAACTCTTGTTTTTATTGGCTTTATTTTTTTCATGTTGATTTTAATTTTAATTTAAATTTTTTAATGTTGCATATAGATTTTTTTTTTAATATTTTAGCAATGAATTTGAATTTATGCATACATGATTAACACTATTATTCCACCAAATCATGAAATTCATACTTGTGATTTTCCTTGATTCTTGATTTTTATTTTGTGCTTCTACCTTCTCTAATTTATTTTTTTGACAAGCTCACATCATTTGACCTCGCCTCTTGGCCAAATGGGGTTAGGTTTAGATTATTACTATTTTCACATTAAAATATACCACTTATATATTAATAGATAAAAGTTAATCCAATTAAAGTAATGTCAGATTAAGTTTAGATTATTACTATTTTCACACTAAAATATACCACTTATACATTAATCATTGTATAAAAGATTGTTGGCATAGATGAGATCCCTCTCCACCACCAGTACATGCTTTTGGTGTGATGGCAAAAATATACATGGTATCAGTACGTAGTGGGTTCCCTCTCCACCACCAGTACGTGCTTTTGGTGTGATGGCAAAAATCTACAAAGATAAGCCAATTAAAATATATTTTAAAAGGGAAAAAATGAGATATATAATTTTCACCTTTATAATTATATGTAATAACACAAATTTATTTTTCTGAGTGGTGAAGTCAGAGTATTTAGGCTCTAATGATGGAGCTCACAAGAGGGACCTCCTCCCCTACATTAATGCAAGTGGTTCAAACTTGGGAGCTCTAAGTCTTAATAGCCTAGAAGAAAATTAAACCTTGATGACAACACCAATAATGCCAAGTTTTAACCAAGATATTATACTTTAAAGATAACATAACACAAATATTATTATTAGTATATTATTTAAATAGTTTTAAAAATTAAATAATAATAAAATTTATACAAATTTAAAAATGCATTACATTAATATTATTGATTATAATAGTATATTAATATCAAACTCAAAAGTATTAAAATATATATAGTAGATGAATGTTAGGTTGTTTATTTATATAATGTAAATATTAATGATGATTATGTTTAATTATTAATATGAATAAAATAATAAATATTAAGTAATTACAGTGGCAGCAACCAAAAAAACTAAAACACAAGAACATACATTTAAAAAATCAAAATAATTCCAAAGTGACATAAAATAACTCTTAGTGAGGTAGTTACCATTCAACTAAACCATTGTCAGAGTAGATGGAGTATCAGGTGTGGATGAAGGGGAAAGATTTTCAAATTTCCAATTAGGGGTTGCTATAGCACGATGAGCTTTGCAAAGACTTTGGAAAACATGTGGGCTTCTTGCTACACTTTGAGGTCAATAGAGGAGGTATTGTGTCTCATGTGGGGTTGGTTCCTAAGGAAGGTGATCCCCTTAATGACAGCCCTAGTTTGGATCAGTGTGAGCCCCTTGGTACTCAGAGTGAGAAACCCTCGAAGGATTAGAAGACCTAATTTTCTAATCAGCCTTTTCTATACAAATGAAAGGGGGCTCGTGCTTCAACCTGTTGATCATTCTTATTTCTCAACTCAACTAAGGTGAGTCTGCTTCTTAGTCCTTGACTCTATTTTGAGAAGAGGTTGTGAAAATGGACACTACCTTGATTGAAAGATTTATAGGCCCTTGGATGAATGTGGATACCATGAGAACATGTCCATCAAAAATTTGGAACCTCAAATGGCAAGTTGACATTATTACTTTGACGAAAGGTTTTTTCTCCTTTGAGTTCTTTTTTGGTGAAGACTTGGACATCATTTTGGTGCGAGGTCTATGCTTCTTAGGTAAGGTCAATTTGGCCTTCAAGAAATGGTACTTGACATTTGAGATATACAAAGAATCCTTCAAAATTAGTCCCATATGAACCATATTTCCTAGGCCACCTCTTTAGTTTTGAGAGGAAAAGTTTTTTAAAGGCATTGCTAATGCATTTACGCAACTTTTGGTAGTGGATGACATTATAAAAACAATGAAAATGATATTTTTCATGAGAACTTGGATCTACATGGATGTCTCCATGACCATCCAACCTATCACAAATAACATTATCCTCCAAGGGTGGGCTATGGAAGTAGCTGATGGTGGTTGAGAACTCTCCATTAGGATGCCACAAATGCAAAAAGTTTAGATATTGAGTGAATGAGTGACCTCTAAATAATATAAAACCAAATTAGAAAGAATGGGAAAAGAAAACCCCTTTGGGGGACTTGGAATAGGGGTCAAATATGTTTCTTCAGAGAAGGAGATTGAAATCTTGCAAGAAATGGAAGGTGCTAATGATAAGTTTCTCACTTTTCCCATTATAGGGGTTGGCCTAACTATCATGGATCTGGGTTGCTCTTCCCCAAAGGTGGTGACCAACCCAAGCCCCCATTCTAAAATTAACTCCTCCAATTGTAGATATTTGGTCCATATTTTCTCAAAGAAAAAGAGAATAAATTCTCTTTCTTATGTTATCTATATTTAGCATTATAGTTGAGTGATCTGACCTAATTTTGGTAAGAGAAAAGAGTGAGAAATTATACTCATTAAACCAGGTGGATCTGTTACATCTAACCTAAATAAGCTCACTACCACACGTTCTATAGGACTAGGTGAATTTTATCCCCTCAAGGTCTAGGTCCATGAGAGCATTCTAATTGATAAAGTCTACTATGTCTTCTTTTCTATCAGAGGGAATTTGGGAACCTCCTTTATTTTCGTTATCATTCAGTGGGGAATTGAAATTTCCCTTAATAAGCCATAAAGGCATCTTATGTATATTCCACAATGAGTTTAGCCTTATCTACAAGGACCTCATAGCACTTTTAGAGTTGGGGGTATAGATAATTGAAAGATCTGAGACAAGTTTTACTTCTTATAGTGGAAAAGAATAGTCACATGGTTAGAGTAAGCCATAAGCAATGTACCTTCAATGTAGGAGGGGTTCAAGAGAGACAATTATACCTAGAACACCATTTGCATCAACGCCAACATACCCATAATCCTTGAACAATTTGTTCTTAATTTTAACCAATTTGCCAATCAACATCTTAGTTTTCTTGAATCAAGATAATATCTAGCTTATTAGACCTTGCTTATGTTCACAAGAACATTGTGTTTATGAGGGTTATTCAACCCCTAGACATTCCAAGATAGGAATTTGATTTTTTAAGTTTGGGCCTACTCTTATTGTAAAGATTAGCAAGGGATGCTTGGTTTCCATCTGCTACCTCTTTCCTTGCTTCATGTTTTCTACAGTCTTTCAAGGTCATTCTTCCCTTGATTTTTTTATCTAAACCATAGTCAACTAATCTTCTATGTTTAGTCTTTCTAGAGGAAAGCTAAACAATTATTCTATTAACTTTCATCCCTATTGACTAACTAAAATCCATCCTCCATACGAATATTGAAACCCACACCAATAATCTCCAAAGAACCTATTGATGTGATTGTTAGTCACACAAATAGAACTAAAAGTTTACAACAAACCTATATTTATCTTGAAAGATATGATGAATTATGGATGAATTTATAATCCCAAGTATCCATGAGCTAGGTCATGATTGTCTAATCATCACCCAGGGTTGATGTGTCTTTATATTAATCATGTTGGGGCCTTATGTACTTTGCTTCATATTTCTACAAAATCTATCAATATTCATTGATATCTAGTCCATTTCACCTAATCTGCATATACTCTTAATAATTATGTTAAATATTGCAATATTAAGTTAGGATTTGTGCAAATATATGTGAACTTGTTTCTACCTTTGAGTATTTCACTTTAATCTATCCCTCATCTAGACTAATTATGAGAATATTTCTAATTTTGATTAGATCTTCTTATATTTCCTTTGTCTACACTAATCTTTTCTTGTGAACTTCAAATTTACTCAAAGAATGTGTTCAAAGCATGCAATTCACTGATATTTATAATAATTTAAATGAAATACATCAGTATTTGTGTATCTTCATTATATATGCTTCAAATCTATCATTATTTAGCATATACTTGATATATTTGCCTATGATTCATCATTGTTTGTAATTATTCATGACTATTTATGAAATTGAAACTGAGAAAATAGATTTTAGAAGTTAAGATTCTAAAAATACTTAATTTTGGCCAATGATCCACATACATATTTTGATACTATATAATGAAAAGAAGAAAACCAAATCATACTTCCATGGTATGTTCCACAACTATGTATGATCAACACAAATCTTCAAAGGAAAGTTGATAACAATATGCAAATAAAATGAAAACACTTCACTAGAATGTAGAATTTCACCATTACATATCTAGGAATCAACAAAAGATTACGTAGGATTTACAATCAGGAGGTAATCTACAACTTCATCTCCATTAGGTATGCAAAAGCATATACATTTACATTGATCTTGAGAGAGAACCTTGAGAGAGAATTCACAAAGTTATAGAAATCACAAACTCAGTGCTTAGAATTTTAACAATTCAGTCTCGCTTAGCTTCAACAATTCAATCTCCCCTTTTATAGAGAAAGGCCCAGAAAATAGTTATCATTGATCCAACAATCAAGAATCACTGATAATAATCAACAATCAGGATTTGTGGCACATGATTTCTAGTTGGCAATCATTGTGTGAAATATAGTTGGTAAAAGAATATTCCCAACATCTTTGACTCAACATCCCTCTAGCTAGCAATAACATAGGCACTGGTATCTTTGCATTAGCACCCTTGAGTATAGTTTGTTAGCTTCTCTACCTCTGATGTGTCTTCTAGTTCCTATTCACACCTCCTTTGTTTGGCTACAATTTCATCCAGTTTATGCTTCTTCCTCATAATCTAACTTTTATCTTGTAGCATGTGCAAACATCTTCTCCAAGATTTTATTCCTTGATTCATATAGTTCCAATATCCTACAACAAACATATATTCATGATTTAGCATATTGATTACTTTGAATCCCTTATATGGATTAAAACATCATGCACAACTATTAAGGATTTGGCTTAATCTTTGAAATTCAACCTTCACCTGTGTAAGAATTATAATATGCTTGTGAAAATGAGAAGAAATATTCTCACTTTATTCATTCCTGCAACTCGATCTTATTCACCTGTAACTTACCTAGACTTTACCTCTTTCAATTACCTAGAAATTGCTCTAAATATCCCAATCTTTTACATTAAGGATGAATTTATCTTTTAACAAAATCTTAAAATGTCCATAAAACATCATTGATTTTACATTTTCACAATCTTGTCTTTTGATTTTACCCTTATCGGCAAAATTAATCTTTTTGAAATTGTGGTTCAATGTCCCTTATCAACAAAAATTCACTTTAATGAACTATCACCCTTTTGTCGATGAAGTTCAACTTTTCTAAACCATCACCTTTGCCTTTTACTTCTCTTATCCTTTATATCGTTAAAAGGTGAAGATTACGAACTTTGTCATTTCATCAACAAAAGTTTAACCTTTTGAACTTTGCCCTCTTATCAATCTTTATCAGCTAAAGTATAAAGCTTCAAACTTCGCATTATATCTTTCCTTATCATAAAAAGGCCTAAGCTCTTAACTTTGCCTTGTTTTCAGTAAAGTGGGAGAATTGCTAACTTTTAAACTACTTCGGTAAATCTAAGTTTCCCTGACGAGGATTTTTCCTGACAACACTTTGTGTTCAAAAATCTCTAACACTTCAACTTCAAAAAATTCAGTCGATGACACAATCAAACTGTGAACTCTAACTTCTTCCTCTTATTGCTCACTCAAAGAATCGACAAAAATCCTAATTCCCTAACTCCTGAAAATACCCTAAGTATTTTCTCTACTTTTCCCTTGTCGCTAAAATTTGATGGTCAAATGACCATATTTTGCCATTCCATGGAGGAAAAACCAAAGAGGTAAGGCACTCCAGTGGAAACGGGGAATGGCTCCACATGGCAGACTTTGCTTACACACACTTTATGTCAGGTCCCACCATGCACCTAAACTTAAACTTCATGCATGGGTCCACAAAAATCCACGTGGTCCAACTCGCTTCTAAAATTGCACTCGTCTTATGAAAATCTTGACTCACAAAAATCCATGTGGCCCCATGAAAAGGGTATCTGCCATTCTACAGAGGCAAACACAATTGTGTAAAATCCTTCCATGGAACCAAGGAAAAGGCTCCATGTGGACAAAGCATCCAATGTTGGACTATCATGGCCTTGTGAAGTTGACATTACACAATCCAAGAGAAGAATTGTGGAGCAGTTCTTGACTTACGAAGCTAAATGACACATCATTTAATGTTGTTTGGGTTGCGGTTGACCTTCCCTGAGACCCACACATCATTCCATTCATTTGCAAAAAAGTTCTTCATGTTTAGGTCTGACCTATCTGTGTACACACATTACAGCGCTTCATTGGAGTTTGTGACCTTCCTTAGCTGACACAGAGGAATCTATTGTTTTGGAGATGATATATAATAATGTAATAGATGCATAGGAAAGTAGTCATTGATCAAGAGATAGTTAATAATTTGAATTCTTTGTGAAGGAGCTTCAAAACTATATCCTGTGCATATACTGCAATTCTATAATTAGGCTTGTGAGCCCTAATTGTAAGCTCGCATGTTATCGGCCAATTTGTATTTGAATTCTATGATACACTAAATTACTAAATCTACATTTGGTTCATATGTTTGAGTTGTTTTTGTTGTGTTTACTCTAGCTGCACGGTTTGGATTGTTCACTTTCTGGACCCTCCTATCCATGACTGCACTAGATTTGCTATGTGTATGGAGTGGATAGCCTCACGTACTATGACAATGCTATCTGTGATGGAGTGTTTGGGAGTGAAGCCACATTGATATTTAGAAATGATCCTAGGAAGGATGCTCTTCAATTTGTTCGCCATCGCCCTTGAGATGAGTTTTTAAATCAAGTTGCAGAGAGAGATTGGCTAGAAATCAGTAAGAGCCTCTACGTTATTGACTTTTAGGATAAGGGAAATGTGTTTGTTGTTGATATCCTTCATTATTTTACCTAATGTATGGGATTCCTACACCATTTCCCAAAAATCATTGCCCAAGATCTTCTAGAAGTGTTGAAAGAAATCAACAAGAAAGTCGTCAAACTTGGGAGCTTTGTCAGCTTGCATTTGGAATACAACATTTTTGACTTCTTCTAATGTGGTTCTTCTCCAAAGCATCTCATTGTCTTCATCCTTTAGCAGACTTGGTGTTAGGTCTATGATGTATTTTTAGATCTATAACTTTGATGCATCTGGGTAAGCAAGGAGACTTGTAAAGTGGACTTCTATTGCCTATTGGATTAGCATTGGATTTGTGATGAGGTCTCCATTCTTAGTTTTTGAATGAGATATTTTGTTGTACATTCTTTGAGCCTTGGTTGAATTGTGGAAGAACTTCATATTCAAGTCTTCACATTGGAGCCAAGTTTCCTTGGACTTCAACTTCCAGTAAATCTCTTCCCACCTTAGGATCTCTTGATGTTCCTATAGTAATTCTTTTTCAATCTCATATTCTATTTATCCCATCTCGTTAACCAAAGTGGATTTGTTTGGTGATAGGAGCTCTTCTTTCAATCACCCTTTTTCTAGAAAGATGTTTTTGAAAGTATATAGATTCCATTCCTTCGGCTGGTTTTTGATAGCAATGATTTTCTTCACCATCATACACATTTTGGAGCCCCTTTGAGTCTAGGATCTCATCCACCATTTTTTCATTAGGTCTAGAAGGGATTCATGATACAGCCACATGCTCTCAAATTTGGAAGGACACCTAGCTAGGGCTTGATCATTCATAATGGAGAGGGTTATCGAGTAGCGATCAGAGCTTGAAAGAGGCACAATGTTGGATTCTAGTAGAATGGATTCCTCAAGCCAAGAGTTTTTTAGAAGGAACCTATCGAGTCTCTCTACTATATTAGTAAAGCCATGCCTCCAATTTGTCCAGGTGAAGGAACCATTTTTGGGGGCCAGGTGTATGCGGCTAAGATTGCTAACAAAATATTAGAAATCTTATTGCACCCTACTAACATGGGATATGCCACCTCGCTTCTCCTCATTTGAGAGAATAATGTTGAAGTCCCCACCCAATATTAATAGCTTTATGTCTATAGAGGAAACAATGTTTGATATCGATTCCCAAAGTTGCTTCTTATCTTCTATCTTCATCAACCCATAGATAATGATAATGTGAAACATAAGCCCTGATCGAAGACATTGAGTTCTAACCACTGACTAGTTTGGATCTTCTCTTAACACTTCTACTTTTATACCATTAGGTTTCCAGATGAAACCAAGTCCCCTTGACGCACCTGTGGCCAGAATAAAATGCAGTTTCTAGCCATAGCAATGAGACAGAAAAATATTTAACCCCTCCTCCTTAAGATTAGTTTCCTGAAGTAGAATGAAATCGCTTCTCAAGAGCTCAAATTGATGCTTAATTAAGCATCATTTGCTAGGGGCGTTGAGGACCGTAACATTCCAGGTGGTGATCCTCATGGCTCCCCAAGGGAGGAACAACCACCCTTGTGACCCCCTAATATTCTAGGTGGTGATCCTCATGGCTCCCCAAGGGAGGAGCAGCCTCCCTTGTGACTCAAAAAGGTTTTAGTGGAAGTCTAACCTTTAGCTCTCATAGCCAAATCTCTTTTCTCATTTACTTGTCTACCTCTTTTCTTCCTTGGGTGAATGTTTGGTTTGTCAATTTGAGAAGCAACTTGTTGGATGTAATGATTCTCTAGGATGTCAAGATCGTCCTCTGCTAGGGATTCATTGCTAGACCACTTAGAGGATTCTTCCTCTGATAGCCAAGGCTGTGCTTCTTGGGCAATAAGAAGACTCATGTCTTCCATTTTCATAGGCTTGGACACTTTGTGGTCATCACCCAGATCCAAGGGTCATACCAAAGAGATTATAAAAGCACACCCAGTCTACATGAGTGTTGGATTGAAATTAGGGTGCCAATTTAAAAAAAAAAGGGTATTCACACCTATGTGCCACACTTTGGACACAATGGAGTCCTGATCATCCTAATTTGCAAAGATGGCAGTGAAGTATCCTTTCGGAAAGAATTTCACCACCACTTCACTCCAGTTTTCCCAAACCTAGGAAATAACTTTTGCCTGTGTCTTCTTAGAACCTATGAATTGGTCGAGGGTTGCAAGAGTCTGGAGTAGATCACCATCATGATTCACTTGTGCCGTAAGGTTGACAGAGATGCTTGTTGGACTATTCAATCTTCTCGGTAGTGAAATTGGGAGTCGCATTCTACTTTTTTTGGGTTGCGTGCCATCTCCCTCCAATTTAATATAAATATTATTCCACTACTTATAAAAATATATTTATATACAATCTTTTTATCAAAATAAACACTAAACTAAATGAAAATTTGCATGAGTATACAAGTTTTATCATATTAATAGTCATAAAAAATAACAATTTATTTTTAATGTGTTACTATATCACACCTTCTAATTCTATTGGTAAAAAATATGTATTTATACATAATCTTTTTATCAAAATAAACACTAAACTAAATAGAAATTTGCATGAGTATACAAATTTTATCATTATAATAGTCCTTCAAAAAATATTTATTTTTAATGTGTTATTATATCACAACTTCTAACTTTGTGAGTAAAATATTTTTACAAATTTAGTAAAAAAGAAATTTATTAAAAGTAAAATGTTGAAGTCTAAAAAAAATTGTGAGCCTCATTTTATTTTTAAAGATTATATTGCATAACTTAAATTTTTAGATTTTTTAGATGTCTCTGCCCTCTCTATGTTTGAGGGCCTAATTTTGCTGTAGAGACAGATGCTCCACACCTTTTATCATTAAAAAAAGAAAAACATGAAAAAAAGACTAAAACTTCTTACATTTTCAATAAATTTTTAACATTTATATATTTAAAGACACACATCTAGCCACACCATTCAACATTAAAAATCATAGATTTTACTCTTTAGTTTAAGTGAAACATTAACGCTTAAAGAGAATTGAAAAATGGGAAAACAGAACAGAGATATATATAGAATGGCCTAAAATGGTCAACATATCTATTCTCCAGGACTTGCACTCCAAGCTCTCGGAGTAAATCTAAACATATATCCATACCTATCTGTTTTTCTTAGATATTCTGTACGGCCATTTTGCCAGCATTGTTGCAATGGTTGAAGGTTTTAAGTAAAGCAGGCTGTTGATCTTGGGAAGAGGACGAGGTAACGCTGACGCTGACGATACATGTTTTAAGGTGGAGAGCAGCAGCGGACATGAATTTGTCAAGTAATACTTCTCTTCCTTTGTCCAAGCCGCGGCTGCGCCAGCAAAACAAGATCTTAAGATGCTCTATTTGTTTGGGCAACATATTTAATGCATTTACCTCTACAACCTTCTTAAACTCCTTCTCTGGCACATTATTCAACACCAGGCGTGGGGGTACATGATGGAGTTCGCTTAGGAGCGAAAAAATTCCTACAAAATAATGGCCCGTAGCCCTACCTGCGGCCCGATTGTTCAGAGTCATGATGAGTTGTCGCAATCATGGACGCATCCTTCTGTATCAAAGAACACTTGTGCCGTCTCGAGTTTTTGTAGCCATGATCCAAGAATTCTGAGCTTCCTTTCACATGTCCTACGCTCCTGCTCCGAAAGACGATACCACCAAAGATAAAAGGAGACCTCCCGTAATTCTAGTAGATAGGGGAGCGTTGTTGGAAATGAAGCTCAACCTTCACTACCCTTTTGTCTTCCTCTTCCCATGTCTCTTCACTTGCCTGAAGAGTTGACATAATTCCCTTCTTATTCTCTTTTTGGTGTAGATGAAGACTGATGTATTCGGGTTGATTAATAAAATAGTGTATCCTGCTTTCCTTGGTGGATGTAGCCATTTTGATGGTGAACCACGTTAAATTCATGTCTCTATTTTTATCTCTGTGTGTTTGATTCTTTATCTATTTTAGTTTTTCATTTATCTGCATTTTATCTTCAACAATTGGTATCAAAGCCATGGTGCTCGATCATTTGGCATGAGAGGTTTGAGTTTGAGTGGGAGCAATGCCGACTGATAAAGGAAGTCATAGGAAATCACAAGGGAGGATAAAATCCAGCAAGAAAGATGTTGGTTGCTAGTATTGTGGCAAGCAAGGCCACATCAAGAAGAATTGTTGGTTTTTTAAGAAGGCTGAAAATCAGCCAAAAGAAGATGAAGCGAATCTGGTATATGAAGAGGATGCCTGTGCAACAATTGGTGTTCTTGTTTCAGCTTCAGAAGAAATATCACAAAATGTTTGGGTACTCAGTTCGGGAGCATTGTTTCATGCCACTCCATCAAGGAGTACTTAAAAAATCTGCAAAGTGGTGACTTTGGTAAGGTTCTTCTTGGCAATAATGAATCTTGCGATGTTATTGGCAAAGGGGATGTTTTGTTAAAATTAAAAAATGGAAATAGTTGGTTGTTGCAAGATGTTAGATATGTCCCTCAGCTCAAACAAAATCTAATTTTAGCTGGACAGTTGTTTTCACAAGAATGTAAAGTCAATTTTGAATTGAATAGATGGAAAGTCACAAAAGGGGCCTTGGTAATTGCTCAAGGCAACAAAGTGGCACCCTGTATGTCATAGAGAGTCTTGCTTCATATGAAATGGATAGGTTAGATGATGTAGTTGATTCCATCATTGATGAATTTCTTAACCTATTAGAATTTGATCAAATGTTTGTGAAAGAAAGTGCAAGAGCCTCTAGAAAAAATATAGAAATTAAAAAAACAGTGGTTTGGGATGATGATTTTGAAAGGGAAAGTGCAGAAAGGCCCAAGCACTCTTATGAGGGTAGAGACGGTGGAGAAAGAGACCAAGACAGCCACCCTCGCAAGCGGCATAAAAGAGAAGACGGGCATGGCAGGAAAGACAAGCGCTATAGAGTGGCAACAACAGAGGATGATGGTGATAATGCCAAGGCCAGAGATAGAGGGGAGAAGAGAAAATTCTAAGAGAATGATTCCATAACTAGGAATGATGAAGAAGAATACTGACAGGAGAAGAAGCATGCAAGTGGGTGAGGGGTGAAGAGAGATGGAGCGAGCAGTAGCAGCGTGAAGGAGCGGCCAGCCAAGCCTCATGGGAATGCCTTTCACCATTGTATTAACATGCCTCTCTCTCATTCACCATGAAGGTGCCACAACATATTTCATTCCTGTCCTGCGTTCAGGAGGTTGGGCTGATATAGGCGATCGCCAATATATGGAAGACACATATGTATGCTTTGACAATTTTGTAGACAAATTTGGATGTTCTTCATTAGGAGATGGTCCATGGGCCTTCTATGGGGTGTTTGATGGACATGGAGGGAAACATGCTGTACAATTTGTTTGTGACAAATTACCTAGCCTCATCATCAAAGATACTCGCTTTCCTTCAAAAGTTGAAAGAGTTGTGAGAAAGTCACTTTTGCATACAGATGAGCTTCTGCAAGACTACTATCAAGAAAAATTTAATGTTGTTGAGAGGGAATCTAAAAAGTCAAGGATATATGCATTTCATAGCTCAAATGAGGAGGATGATAAGAGTATAAAAAAGAAAGAGAAACAACTTCATGCAGTTGTTAACAAATGTGAAAGGTAGGTGAATAAACTCTCCATGATAGTCAATGTTGCATCATAGGGCAAACAAATATTTGGTCCTTAGAAAGGTCCTCCAATCTTGCATTTTTGTGTCCTCTATTGCAAGAAATTTTAGAAAATAGTGAACTCAAACTGATGGCAGATTTGAGTATTGAAAATGGGGATGCTTTTATGGTACAACTTTTAGTAAGTGGTTGGCTTCAAAATTTGGTATTGTCTCACGGTCATTGTGATGAATTTACTATGCATTGGGCCTTCAATTTGATGGCACATTCATCATATGAAAGCCATGAGCTGTGCGCTTGCAACTTCTTGTGTAGTATCGTTATCTCAGGGAGTGAGGGTGCATGACAATTTTGTAGTCTTGGTTGGGTTCCTAATGGTAGTCAAATCAAAGAAATTGTCCAAATTTATGGATACTTGAAAGGTGGTATGGGAGACGAGTTTGTTGTTTCCAAAAGGGAGGATAATGATAATTCTGAGTCTGATGGACCACTAGTGAATATTCGATCATTGCTCAAATTTGTGTCTGCTTGTAGTCAATCAAGGTCAAGAGCCATTTTAACAACCTCTAAAGCAGTGGAACTTGCAGATATGGTGATTCAATTCTTTTTAAAGCATCAACTTCATTGCCTTTCCAGCCTTTTGAAAGAATGACTGGCTATGATTGTGAGATTCTGTACAAATGAACAATGGCTTGCCATCTTACAAAGGATTTCTTTTTCTCTCCATTGTAGTATTCTTGGGAATGATTTTAACTGTGTAAGACTTGTTGAGTCTTTATCTAGGGTTGACATTCGTATCAAGGGATTACAAAAGGAGGTGGCCCTTGGAATGTTGCTAAATTGCATGAATAAGCAGGAATATAGAGATGCCAAAGAAATAATTGACTTATTGACTCCAACCAATATGAGAGATAAGACAACTGATTTTGTCCAAATGTACATTAGTCTTGTCCTTCCTGATGCCTAGCTATGGTGTAATCATGTAATCACTGAAAACTCAACTATCCTCGAGTGCAATTTTAGTCACCACGACAAACAAAGTGCAATTCTAGAACCTTTAATTGACATCACACCATGGTCGCCTATTCCTAACACTACAACAGACCCTCTTGTTCTTGATTACAACAAAGAAGGATTAATTGTTAGTGATAGATAGAGGATTAAAGGTGAACAAGATGTCAGTTTGGTTGATCTAGTTGGAATTCTCACCGAGATTGGTCAGCCAATGGAGTGGTTACTTGGTATTATAGTTAAGTAACAATGAGTTTCAAGGAAAGTGGGGACATCAATGCGGTTTGGGCCTCAAGTGGGAGATTTTTGGAAATGAAGCCCAACCATCATTGCCCTTTCATCTTCCTTTTCCCATGTCTCTTCACTTGCTTGAAGAGTTGATATAATTCCCTTCTTATTCTCTTTTTGGTGTAGATGAAGACTGATGTATTCGAGTTGATTAATGAAATAGTGTGGCTTGATTTCCTTGGTGGATGTAGCCATTTTGATGGTGAACCACATTAAATTCGTGTCTCTATTTTTATTTCTATGTGTTTGATTCTTTATCTATTTTAGTTTTTTGTTTATCTACATTTTATCTTCAACAAGCGTTGCTTACTAAAAAACAAATGTTGGGAAATTTGAGGTTGGGGCAGCTCTGTAGAAAGGTAGTTTGGACATGGGATGGGTTCAACTTGATGCAATGGGACCTATAGAATTCTAGCATGGTGCAGTTCCTCCTTACAATTTCAATAGTCACCATCTTGTCTCCTCCTCTACCATACTCTAGGTCGGAGTCCACCTCCAAACATTTTAGATATTGTTGAGAGGAGAGAAATTTGTTAAGGAAGTAACCATGAGCAAGGATGTCCACCATGTGTAGCCTACCCAGATAGAGCTCCATTTCCTGATGGGTGGAGAAGGAAAAGTGTGCCAAAATAGCCTCCAGTGTTTCCTCATATTAATGGGGATGGTGAATGTCGTAGCAGAAATAAAGATTCACAAGGTAGCTATGAGAGAAGTGGGCAATGAGGTGGTTCCATATCGATGGTGTTACACTTTTGAAACATGCCATATTCACCACTTGACGCTTCTCATAAAAATGTTTTTCCTTGGAGGCCACAACCCTGCAACAAGACATCATATTTACAACATCTATCAATGATAACTTTTCTGCTATTTTCATGATTAATTTCTCTCGGAGATCTGGCAGCCTCACATGAGTGCAGCTTTATCTCCTTCGCCCTCCTCTCAACTAGCTCATCCTGAACAAAATCTGTAACAAATATCCTGAGCATCAAACTCCACCTTTGATAGGGGAGTAAATAATGATTGGAAAAAGATTTTGATAAAAATGAGTTAGGGTTTGTCTTTAAATATAACACAACCTTCAACAAGAAAGTACCCTAGGCATCAATCTTCACCTTTAACCACAAGAGATATGTGTAGATATTTAGAGTTTGTCTTTAAACATAACATATTTAGGGTTTGGGACCTTAGGATGTGTAGATATAATGAGGTTAGGTTTAGATTATTACTATTTTCACATTAAAATATACCACTTATACATGAATCATTGTATCAAAGATAAGACCATTAAAAGATATTTTAAAAGAGAAAAAATGAGATATACATTTTTTCTCATTCATGAAGTCAAGATTATTTAGGCTATAATGATGGAGGTCATAAGAGGTACCTCCTTCCCTACATTAATACAAGTGGTTCAAACTTGTGAGCTCAAGCCTTAATAGCCTAGAAGAAAACTAAACCTTGATGACAACACCAATTATGTCAAGTCTTAACCAACACATTATACTTTAAAGCCAATGTAACACAAATATTATTGGTATATTATATAAATACTTTAATTACTAAATAATAATAATATTTATAAAAATTTAAAAATGTAAATACATTAATATTATTTATATAAAAGTATGTTAATATCAAACTCAAAAAGTATTAAAATATATATAATTGATGAATGTATATATATATATATATATGTGCCTGGTAAACTTTTTTCATGTGAACATGCCCTCCAGTACCACGGGAATGGGGGGAGACTAGACCTTGTGACCATCTTTACTGCAATGGAATTACTTAGCCAATCGAGCCAGGGCCCCGCCAATATAATATAAGTATTAATAATGATTATGCTTAATTATTAATATAGATAAAATAGTAAATATTAACTAATTATAGTGGCAAAGGAGAAAAACTAAAACACAATAATATATATTTAAAAAATCAAAATAATTCCAAAGTGACGTAAAATAATTCTTAGTGAGGTAGTAAACATTTAACTAAACCATGATAGGAACAGATGGATGGAGTAGCTTAGGTGTCGATGGAGCAGTAGCTGGGAAAGATTTTAAAAGTTTCAATCAAGGGTTGCAAAAGCACAATGAGCTTTGGGAAGCATTTAAGGTTCTTACTAACCTCTGATGTCAGTAGGGGAGGTATTGTGTCTCATGTGGGATTGGTACTTGAGGAAGGTGAGCCCCTTGATGGCAGCCCTAGATTTGATCAGTGTGAGCCCCACGGTACTCAGAGTGAGGAGCCCCAAGGATTGGAAGACCCACTTTTCTAATTATACTTTCAGTACAAAGGAAAGGGGGAGTCCTCCAACCCACCGATCACTCTCATTTCTCAATCCGAGTAAGGTGAGTTCTACTTCTTAGTCCTTTACTATATTTTTGAGAAGGGGGTCGTGAAAATTGACACCACTTTGATTGGAAGATTTATAGGCCCTCAGATGAATGTGGATACCATGAGAACATGTCCATCCAAAATTGAAACCTCAAAGGGCAAGTTGACATTGTTGCTATGAAAAAAGGTTTTTTCTCCTTTGGGTTCTCTTCTGGTGAGGACTTGGACAATATTTTGGTGAGAGGTTTGTGGTTCTTAGGTAAGGGAAATTCAGCCCTTGAGAAGCAGTATCTAACATTTGACCTAGATAAAGAATACTTCAAAATTGTGCCCATATGGACCAGACTTCATAGGCTACCTATTAATTTTTAAGAGCAAAAGGTTTTTAAAGGCATTGCTAATGCATTTACGAAGCTTTTGGTAGTGGATAACATTATAAAAACAAGGAAAATGTTAGTTTTCATGAGAACTTGCATCTACATTGATGTCTCCATGACCATCCCACCCATCATAAATAACCTTATCCTCCAAGAGTGGGCTATGAAAGTAGCTAATGGTGGTTGAGAACTCTCTATTGGGATGTGAAAAATAGAAAAATATTTGAGATTGAGTGAAGCATGTAAACACCTAAAAATGACACGACTCTGTCCAAATAAATATTCTTAATATTTATTCCATTCTAATTCATTTATCAATAAATAAATAAATAAAATTATTTATTGGATTCATATTCTTCTAAATTAATTAAATATCAAAATATTTAATTACCTCTTTAAAGACAAAATTAAAAAATTTCCTTTATTTAATTAAATTCTTCCAAACAATTAAATAATTCGTAATTATTTAATTAAGTCAATTCTTCTTCCAAAATTAAATAAATCAATCAAGTTTATTTAAATCCTCTCAATCTCTCAAAAATAAATTTATTTAATTTATTCTTCCAAATCATGCACACACAATTCAATAAATTTATTTATTTAATTTGCTTTCTTATCTTCTAAACTCCCAGGAATCTTCCAAATCATCTAAAAATAATTCTTCCTCTTCATGCACACAAAATTAAATAATTTATTATTTAATTCCTCTCAAAACATGAAAAAGCAAATCATGAGTCAACTAATTGATTCCAAAAGTCCTGAAATAGAAAAAAGCTTTCCATTTTATGACAGCATATCTTACCTTCAATAAATAGGAAAATAGTTAACTCAAAATAGCTTTTGTGTGACTTGTCTTCTTTCTCTTTGCGCACATTCTCTTCTGATTCTTTTTCAACCATTGATATCCTCAATCACAAGTCTATAAATTAAACCCTATTCTTCTATTTCATTCGTCCAAGCTTTCAGTATTGTTACTCTGCAGAAATTCCATTTGCTTGCGATCAACTTGTTCCCATATCACCATTACCATTGTTGTGAAGCTTATCTTCATTACAATCAACTATCATGGTCATTCCCACTTGACATCTTCAAATAACAAGGAGGTGCACCTTCTGAGGGCATATTCATACACAAGATCATTTGCGATAGGCCACCAATGGAAGCCATGAGATAAAGAGGTTTGTTGAGGTATTGTTCATCGTTTTAGATCTTCTTTATTTCTATATTTCATTGGGTTATGGGTATTATTGATGTCTTTTGACATTCACAGATAATTTCCCCTAATAGTTAACTTTGAAAAGCTTTCCATTTTTGGTGCCCACCATGGGTCCCTGCCCCAATTTGACCCACAATTGAGTTTTATGTGCAAAGTTTCTATACACGGGAGGATTTGGTGCATCTGAGCAATTTTGTCACGCATCTGAGCTCTATTCCAGTGCATATGATCTTTCAGTGCATCTGACCTCTGAAACTACGCACACACCTTCTGTTACGGCACATCTAATATTCTGGCACATATGCTTTTTGTTTCAGTGCTTTTGCTTTCTAGTTCTGTGCTTTTATTTTCCTGCACTTCTAATCTCTATTTCTACACATTCAGTCTTTGAAACTGCGCATCGATTTTGAATAGTGGGTTTTAGGATATTTTTTGTTTTTGCTAATGTTGACACTTTTTTTCAGGGATATTCTCTTATCCACTTGTAGGATTAGGGGCTGGTTTAGTCATTCTAGTTGCATTGTTAGAACACATAATCTTTTTAAAGGATAGTAATCAGATGCTCATGCAAAATCACATCTAGATCTAACTAGGAAGGGAGTAACTTGAATCTTGTTGCATCAACAAATTGAACCTAGTCACACTGCTAGGGGAATAAAATTGAACCACTGCTATCTTGCTTTTCAAAGTTAACAACTTGCGTGTGTGCCCAAGTAGATAGCTCATTAGGTCTTTTTCATTTTAACTAGGGGAAAAAACAACTGTCTTTCATGTTTTTAGGAATGATACTAGGCCTATGCTCTCCCCTATCATGGGTGACCAAAATGCCAGACGTATCATTTTCACATGTGTTGAACCTTTAGAGAGGCCTGCCCTCAGATATCCTTCCGTCCTTGGGGAATGACCTTAAGTGGTAACAGGCTAAAGCCAAGCCCCGCCTAGCCACTATAAATAAATTATGTTTGGGGTGAAAGCTTCAAGCAACAAGTGTTGCTGTGTTATACCGACAGCCAACCTTCCCTAAAACCCTTCAAGGCATAACCCTTTAAGGCTAGGAGACTCCACAACAAAGAGTAGCGGTGTTGCACGTATAACCACTTGAACGGTTGCCCTTACTAGTCATACTTTGTTTTAGTAGACCAAAGTCTTTCTATTTGTTGGTGTAAAAGGTGGGACCTTTGAAGCCGCCCTGATTCATGTGGTTCTTAGTAGAGATAGCAGAGACAATCCTAAGGTTCGGTGGGGGTACGAGCCTTGGGAAACTTAGATCTTGGTATGCATGAGAAGTGTGTGCTGTGGAGGGGAGCCGATGCTATGAAGATCCTGAAGCTATCTGCTTTGAAGAGGCATAGCTAGGGGACTCAACAAATATTGTCTTTGCCAGCCTAGGATTGTACTTGTTTTGTGTCAAAAAGAGTCCAAAAATACCCAAAAAAAAAGATCAAAAATCATGAAAACTTCTTTGTGCTTTCTGTGTTTTACTTGCCATAATTGAGAAAATCAGATCAAAAACATCAACTTGCAACTGAGAAACCAAAAAAAAATGAAAAATGTGCCAAAAATTACAAAAACAGTCAAGAAAACCAAAGCTGCGCATCTATCCTGTCGAGCTACGCATATTCCTTGACCTGCCGCACATACATTCTGACTTGCTGCACATCTATCACCTGCTACTACACCATTAAATTTTACCAGAGCTGCGCATTTGTCTCAACTTTTTGTGCATTTGTCTCAACTTTTTGTGCATTTGTCCTCTTTTTTAGCACTCCTATTTCTGTGCATCCATGACAGTGAGCATTTCCACATATTTTTAGAGAAATTTTTCAAACTTTCCAAGTACCCATTTCAGCCTTACTCTAGTTTCTGAGATCAGATTTACCATGCAATCACCTTTTCCATCCATTTTCATAGTGTACCCTCTCTTCTGTTGGTTGTACCATCCACCTTCTGCTAGGTCTTTCCAAAACAAAGTCAGAGTTCCATATCAGATTGGTGCAAGACCCTTTTCAGATCATTCTGGATTCAAGTAAACCTAGTAGGTCATAGAACTTCGCTAGTGGTCTTGGTGCTAGACTAGTCTCTGCACCATAAATGGGTACCGTATACTCTTACTTGTGGCTATCGTGTTGTGTCAGTCAACTTGGAATCATTGATCAAAAGAGTCCCTTGTTCAAATCCTATCACAAGTATTCTCTTCTCAACAATCTCCAACAACACCTAACTAAAATCTCTAGTTTCATCCCACCTCTTCCCACATCGCCTTGCATGGTTTTAACTAGATCTCAATACCAAAAACAACTTGAAATGGCCAGATCATCCAACTGCATGCTCACCTCTCACAATAGTGATGAGGAAATCTTTCATGAAGAATACCAAGGAACCCTTCAAGATCAAAAATTTCAACACATGCTAGAAAAAGTGCTCCATGAAGACCCTCACAAATACTTCCTTTATCTTGCAAACCTAGGACATAAACTCCCCTCGGACTTTGATCTCAACAAACTGAAAGAGACTGTAGAGGAAACTCATGAAAATCACACTATTAAGGACAAAAGAAAGAAAGTTGTAGACCCAAACATACCTGTGGAAGAGATGAGGAAACAAATCGAGGACCTAATGCAACAAATGGCAGATCTCAAAGTGGGGTCACCCACTAAAACTTATTCCTTAAAAGACATCGCACCATATCCTTTTTCAAAAGCTTGAACATGATACCCTTCCCCTTTCCATTTGAAGTGCCTAAGTTTGAAAAATATAGAGGAAAAGGGGACCCAAGAGATCACATTAGGGAATTTAACACCGTGTACATGGAAGTAGCTCACAACAAAACCTTCTTAATGAGACTATTCCCTAGATCTCTAGGTGGTCAAGCCATGGAATGGTTCTCACAACTTACACCAGGTATCAAAACTTTTGATGAGTTAGTAAACAAGTTTGTCACACACTTCTCATATAACATTGAACACGAAGTCTCTATGCTTGATCTATGCAATACAAAGCAAAAAGGTGGCAAATCTTTCACCTCTTTCATACAAAGGTGGAGACAACTCATGAGCAAGTGCTCATATGACGTACCTAAGAAGCAAATGATGGAGATGTTTGTCCACAACCTTAACTCTAATCTAAGCTACCAAATACAAATTCAATGCCCTACCTCATTTTTGAAAGTCATTGAGATGGGCTTATTTATCGAGAAAGCTATGATCACCAAGGTGCAAATAAAGTTGTACAAGGACACTCCTAACTCTAATTACACCTCGGACAAGTCAAAATTTTGGACAAAGAACAAAAATGTCATCAATGATGGAGTAGTTGATGCCAAAGTGGCGGCTCCCAAACAACAACCAATCTTCACTCTCAAAGGAGAAGCAAACAATGCTACACAAAACAAAACCTTCTCTTGCAAGCCAAAGCCATGGTTCAACTCCAACCCTAGGCAAAAATTCACACCACTAGGGTAGTCCCAAGAGTCTGCATTAAGAAAGCTATTGGCCAACAATGAGATCACTCTTCCACCAACTAGCGACTATGAACCTCAAATAAAACCTCACTATTGGAAAGATACAGATTTCTACGAATACCATAGAGGAAGAGGCCACACGACCAACAAATGTATCTCAAACACATCATTCAAGACATACTTGAGTAAAATGAAGTAGGCACTCAACAACATACTTCCAATGAGATGCATGTGGCATACAAGGATCCGCTTCTCAATCACGACAGGCCATACAACAACAACAACAACAATAACAACCGCAATAGGTAGAACCAAAACAATGGAAACAACAATGCAAACTACACAAGTGTGCCATCCGATTATACCATCAACTACATATTAGAACACATCCCACAAGTCAATATGGTTGACAATTAGGACCCAACAAAACTGATTGCAGCATCATCACCTACAGTGGTAAGGTTACATTAAACATGCTTCCTCTAGGGTCAACACCTTCTTTGTCTAATCCCTATACGTACAGTGACATAGACCAACTTCAGAAAACTCTTGCCCACATATCTATCTTAGATTTGTTGTGTCTATCTCCTTCCCATAAGGAAATTCTCAATAAAGCCCTAGTGGAAACAACTGTGCCCACAAACTTGGCCCAAGAGAAGTTTCAAGCCATGGTAGGAAATCTAACCTCCTCAAGCACCATATCGTTTACCTATCAGGATGATCTTTCAGTGTCTCAACCTCATAACACACCCTTACATATCGTCGCATTCATTCATAGACACTGTATCAAAAGAGTTCTTATTGATGGAGGAGTCGGTTAAATATTTGCATGCTCAAGCTGTCCTTACATTGGGGTTCTTTGAAACTGTGGTGGATCCAAGGAAAAAATCACCATTAAGGCCTATGACGAAGAAGAAAGAACTGAACAATGGTCTTACCAATACAAGTTGGACCAGTGATTAAGGACATTGTTTTCCAAGTCATAGGTAGAGAACTAGCCTATAATATCCTCCTAGGTAGACCCTGGATTCATGCCATGCAATTTGTACCTTCTACCTACCACCAATGAATCAAATTTCCTCATAACGGCAAACAAATCACTGTCCAAGGTGATCTTGATCCCTTCCAGCACTGCAACACTATCTGCACAAAGCCTGATTGCATCATTCCCAACAATAGAGCTTCTATATCCCCCATCTCACAGCATTATTTCTCTTCCAAAGCTTCCTCATCCAAGCCCAAAGAGAAAAAAATCACCATCAAAGAAACCAGAGTAGGGGAATACTCAATCGAGCATAGCCTCAACTTAGCCAAGCTACCCCTATCTCCAATATCCTTTGGGCGACCTACACCTTTTCTAAAGCCATCTACTCCTCCCAAAGCTCCCACAGCTCCCTTTGTAAAATGGGGGACCCTATCAGATGAAACAAAAGAGAGAGATGTCTTATCATGGCTCTACATAGAGGAAGATAACATGCAACAAGAACCACCTAAGCTCCCAACAGAAATCTATGGGCATGGTGAGTCTATCATGCACATAATGGGTTATGATGGACAAGGTCCCATTGACCTAAGAAAAAAAGGAATAATAGAACCTATCCAATCCTCTTCATCCTCACTAGCAAGAAATACAAAAGTGTTGGGATACAAGGACAAAGGCAAAACTAAGACCAATGCTTGTTTTGTGGAACATATTCATGCCCTACAAGAAGACAGTGACATAGACTCTAATGAGTATGAGTGAGATGAACTCACAGAGCACTCCTATGAAGACAAAAGAGTTGATACCATTCAAACCTATAGCCCCTACTGTGAGGGACAAACACTAACGCATGGACCATTAGAGTGTGATTTGCCAACTCCTAAAAGTACAACTTTCGAGGAAGGTCAGAGTTCCATTGCAATAAACAATTTGGAGGAAAGTACCATCTCAGATCCTATCCCTACCAATCTGAATCCTAGCCATATATCTGCTCAAACTATTAATGAATTAGATCTATCTTCTGATTCCCTTCCCCTTGTGCATCCTGAACTTATCGACTGAAATTTACAAGGCACCCCGCAACTAGACATGTTCAAAAATGATGATGCCTATATTGACTACATGGAACTTAGGGACCACCTACCCATAGGAGATCATAAAGCTAGTTTCGTAATTGAACTCAACATCATGGCTTATTTTGGAGATGGTGCCAAGCCTTCTAGTCACAAAAGAATAAAAATAAAAAATGGATCTAATGGTGCAAACCACTCTATGGCAGTATTAGATCCCAAAATAGTAAAAAGAAAGGATGCATCTGATGGTGAAAACCCAACTATGGCACCTGACGATGGAAGGCTTGACACTCTTCCAACCGACATGTATCAAGAGAAGTCACAGATTATTGTTGAACCTACAAAAACTGTCAGCATTGGAAGAGAGGATAATCCTAGGATCATTCACTTTGCAAAGTCTCTATCTCCACTAGAGAAGAACAAGTTTGTACCATTCTTCAAGAGAAAGCAAGTCAACTTTGCTTGGTCATATGTAGATATGCCCAGGTTAGATCCAAATTTGATTCTACATCATCTTCTATTAGATCTAGGGGTCAAACCAGTCAAACAGAAGCTTAGAAAGATGCATCCACACATTGCATTACTAGTAAAGGAGGAACTCAAGAAACTGCTAGATGTTGGATTCATCATAGCAATAGACTATCCAGAGTGGGTATCAAACATGGTACCAATCTCCAAACCTGATGGTAGATTCAGATTATGCAATGATTTCCAATATCTTAACAAAGCTTGCCGCAAGGATGACTTTTCATTGCCTAATATTGATATCATAGTCAACTTGACAGTAAGACACAACATGATTTCTCTTATGGATGGCTTCTCAGGATATAATCAAATTAGGATAGCACAAGAAGACCAACATAAAAGAGTTTTAACTTGTCCATGGGGTACCTTCTACTGGAATGTCATGCCATTTGGGTTAAAGAATGCAGGAGCAACATATCAACGTGTTATGACCACTATCTTCCATGATATGATGCACGTCACAATGGAGGAATACGTAGATGATATCCTTGCAAAATCACTCACAAGAGAATCCCACCTTGATGTACTAGAGAATTTTTTTTAGAGACTAGAACAATTCAAAGTTAGGTTAAACCTAAAGAAATGTGTGTTTGGGGTAACCTTCGGCAAGCTCCTAGGCTTCATTATATCAGCAAATGGTATAGAAGTTGATCCTTCCAAAGTCAAGGCTATCAAGGAAATTTCATTGCCAAAGAACATCACTCAATTACGATCTCTATAGGGTAAGTAACAGGAAATCCACTGGTTCATATCGCAACTAGCATACAAGTGCCAACCTTTTAGTCATCTCTTACATAAAAACATTCCATTCAGATGGGATGAGAAGTGCAAAGAAGCATTTGACAAACTAAAGGAATATCTCATGAACTCTCCTATTCTAATGCTACCTATCCAAGATAAGTTGCTATTAATTTACATACTTTCTACACAGATAGCTCTGGGTGCCCTATTAGCACAACAAGATCATGAAGGCAAAGAAATGACTATCTACTCCATCAGTCACACATTGGTGGGCTAGAAACTGTAATACTCTCAGATAGAAAGATCATGTCTTGATGTGGTTTTTTCTTCCCAAACACTATGACATTACATGCTAGCACATTCAGTCAAGCTTATTGCAAAGATAGATCCACTGAAAAACCAATTAAGCAAAGTAGCTCTCACAAGTCACCTAGCTAAGTGGGTAATGCTCTGAAGTGAATATGACATTGAGTATGTAGAACGGAAGGCTATCAAAGGTCAAATCATTGCTAATTAGTTAGCAGAAGCACCATTATAGGATACCACACCAATGACATTCAAATTTCCAAATGAATCCATCTTCAATATCACAACACACTCATGGAAACTCTACTTTGATGGATCGTATACAAACCATGGATCAGGGGCAGGAATCTTTTTGGTCACTCCTCATGGCGACACCATACCTAAGGCTTACCATCTGCTATTCCCATGCATAAATAATATAGTAGAGTATGAGGCCTTGGTCATTAGTCTCAAACTGGCAATAGAATGAAAATCAAAGAGCTACATGTCTATGGTGACTCCCAACTAGTAATCAATCAAGTCAACGATGACTTTCAAACCAATGATGACAAGTTAATTCCATACAAGTGCATGGTCAATGACTTTAAAGAGTACTTTCTAATCATCTCCTTTGAGCAGATACCTCGTATTGAAAACAAAGTACCAGATGCTATGGCAACCATTGCCTCACTCCTCGATATCCTAGAGAATGAGTCACGGTACAAGTTCTTGGTTGAGACAGTTATACAACCAGCTTATGACCTTCCTAAAACCCACTCCATATGCCTATTAGTCAGATCTGATTCACCTTGGTATGGTAAGATTTACACTTACCTCAAGGATAACACCCTACCGCCTAACTTATCTCCTAACCAACATCGAACCTTCATCCGCTAAACCTCTCCTTACACCATTATCACTGACACCCTATACTACCGAGGTCTAGATGGTACTTTACTCTGATGTTTAGAACGAGAAGAATCTCAAACTGCCTTACGAGACGTACATGAAGGAATTTGTAGAACACACTTTATCAATCCTTCTTGAGCTAAGAAACTCATGCGTTTGGGATACTATTGGCCAAACATGGAAACTGATTCATATCAGTTTGTGAAGAAATGCAAGCAGTACCAGATACATGGAAACCTAATACATGCACCAGCTCAAGAGCTATGACCTTTAACAACACCTTGGCCTTTTTGTCAGTGGGGACTGGACCTTGTGGGAAAAATTCACCTGCCATCATCCAATGGCCACAAGTTCATAATAACCGCCATTAAATATTTTACTAAGTGGATTGAAGCTATTCCCCTCACCAATGTCACAGGAAAATAGATTGCCTCATTCATCCTCAATTACCTCATCTGTAGATACGAAATCCCCTCATCCATTGTCACGGATAATGGAAGACCTTTCAAAAACTAAGATGTCCAAGAACTTTGTGACAAATTCAAAATCCAACACCATTTCTCCACCCCTACTATCCATAAGGCAACGGCCAAACAGAGACATCCAACAAAATAATTTTGAAAATCCTCAAGAAGACTGCCAATGATGCTGGCCGTGATTGGCAAATACAACTCAATCTTGCTCTATGGGCCTATCGAACCAATATACACACTCCCACAGGTGCTACCCCATATGCCCTTGTCTATGGATCAAAAGCCATTTTGCCCATCGAGGTCGAGTTACAATCCCTAAGAGTGTCGTTAAAAGGTCTCATTACTGATGAAGACTATAGAGTTTCCAGACTGCAAGAGTTAGAACTGTTGGAAGACATAAGGCAGCAGGCCTTTAACCATCTCAAACTATATCAATAAAGGATGTCACAAAGTTACAATCACAGGGTCCGTCCAAGGGTCTTCAACATGGGTGATCTAGTACTTAAGGAAAATCCCCGCAATCAACAGGATTGGGAAAAGAAAAGTAAGTTTGAGCCCAATTGGCTTGGTCCTTATGTCATCATTGCTGCATACAGATCAGGGGCATATCAGTTAGCAACTTTAGAGGGTGAGTTGTTTGAAGACCCAATCAATAGTATGCATCTTCATCAATTCTATACCTAAGAGAACCCCAACGTAAGGGGGGCAAAAATTCAAAAAAGGCAAAAAAAATTCAAAAAATTCAAAAATTCAAAAAAATAAAAAAAAGTGGAAAAAACAACAAAAAAATTGTCCTCTAGTGAAAACCTGGCAAACAGGCGCCTTGGATAGGTACCATGATGAAAACTTGGCAAACAAGCATCGTGTGTACTTCTGGCTTTCGTACAAATAAAAACACGTGGTGAAAACTTGGTAAATAGGCGCTACTTGTGATGAACCACCTTCTCCATCTTTGGGAAACCAATCACCTTGTGTCCATTTTCCCTTTCATTATTCCTCATCTGATTCATATCTGTTCCATAATAAAGCACCTTGTGCAACCTAACGATAACCTATCATGGCTTGATACTTTATCTCTTTTATCACCATGACAACTATAGGTCTTATCCATGATCCTATCCACAGTGTCAGCCTAGCATAGTGTCTATTGTCAATATCATAGGGTCGACCCTAAACTACGTTACCTTTGCTTCATCACATAGGTAAGACCATTATCAATGCGCCCTCAAGGCTTCCATTCTATCCCATATCTTGTCATCTATCCTCTAGTCCATCCATGGTCCAAGTCCCCTGAACTACGTTGCCTCTACATGGTCACGTAGGCAAGGCCATTTAGCAATACGCTCCCAAGGCACTAGGTCAATCCCTTAGGGTCCATTTTACTAGGCATGCAAGCAAGCACAAGCAAAGGCATACTTCTAAGAAAAAATCTTGATGCAAGGCATCAACCTATCCAACACGAAGCAAACATGAACCTAAAAAACTCTAACCGATTCTATCTAGATTATGGAAAGAAAACACATCTAATGCAAGAATGTTTTGTGTTTGTGATCAGGTTAACTTACAGAGTCTTGATTTTTTTTGTTATTATGTCTTCATATGCTACTCAAGGATGCCAAAAGCTAGAGATGCTATGATGGGGGCATAATCATTTTCTTTGTTTGTTGTTTGAGGATCAATATTTAGTAATGTGAAGCCTTGTCTAATGACATGATCAGCAAAACATCATCGAGGACATCAAAGGTCTAACATGTAAAGGAGCAATCTTTGTCTATTGAAATGCAAGAGATACTTAGGTCATCTAGATTCAATTATACCTAGATGCTTGTATTAACTTACTAAATCAAAATTCATGTAAGCGATACTCAGGTCATCTCGGTTCAATTATACCTAGATGCTTGTAGTTTCTTACAACATTTGGAAAAAGTACCAAAAAAATTGCCCAATGATGAAATAAGCACTTCAAAATACTTGCAATACCAAGAACCATTCGTATCCATTTACACATCCATAAACGCGTCCATATCCCATGCAATAAAAATTCTATGCAGAGTATCAAATGTTTACCATTAAAAGCTTGGGAGTCCTTGTGTCGAGTCATTCTTCTTCAGTCAAATTTCTATCTACCGTCGTATCTTTCATCATTGCCTAGTCAATCTGAGCAACGATCCAAATGTAGGTCCATCCTTAATCCATACCAATAAAGTCAAGTCAATCTTGTCAAATGGTCCAATCACAATCCATGGTCTTGATCCTTGTCTGGTCATAAACCAACTCAATGAGTCATAAATATCAGTGGGAAATACATTTCCCATGCCTATCGTGTTGCTCTAGGGACCTATCCTTCCTCGCCATGACAACACTATCATATATCATTATTAGTTAATCAATGGTTTACCGCTAGACAGGGGCAATACCTTGTTTGTTCTTGTATCATTTGTGCATACTTGTGTACTTGCTTGTGTGTGTTATCATTATATATTGCATATCGTATTATTCATCTCTTTCTTCAATCTTGACCTATTTTTCACCTTCTTCATCGTGAGATTGTCCATCTCACGTCCCTTCTACCTTCTTCCCATCCAATCTCCCGAGGGGGCATCCTGTCATCATAACCTATACCAAGGGCAAACTGGGGCATGTATCATTATCAAAAATTCTTATTCTTTGAAGCAACACTGTAAACTGCATTGCATCAAAGAGGGGCAAAATCTATACACCTAAAAATGACACAACTCTGTCCAAATAAATATTCTTAATATTTATTCCATTCTAATTCCTCTATCAATAAATAAATAAACAAATTTATTTATTCGATTCATATTCTTCTAAATTAATTAAATATCAAATTATTTAATTACCTCTTCTAAAGACAAAATTAAATAAAATTTTTTATTTAATTAAATTCTTCCAAACAATTAAATAATTCATAATTATTTAATTAAGTCAATTCTTCCTCCAGAATTAAATAAATCAATCAAATTTATTTAAATCCTCTCAATCTCTCAAAAATAAAATACAATCAAATATTTTATTTATTCTTCTAAATCATGCACACACAATTAAATAAATTTATATATTTAATTTGCTTTCTTATCTTCTAAACTCCCAGGAATCTTCCAAATCTTCTAAAAATAATTCTTCCTCTTCATGCACACAAAATTAAAAAATATTATTTAATTCCTCTCAAAACATGTAAAAGCAAATCATGAGTCAACTAATTGATTCCAAAACTCTTGAAATAGAAAAAAGATTTCCATTTTATGACAGCATATCTTACCTTCAATAAATAGAAAAATAGTAAACTCAAAATAGCTTTTGTGTGACACTTGTCTTCTTTCTCTTCGCGCACATTCTCTCATTCTTTCTCAACTGTTAGTCTTCTTATTCTTTTTCAACCATCAATCTCCTTAATCACAAGTCTGTAAATTGAACTCTATTCTTCCATTTCATTCATCCAAGCTTTCAGTATTGTTACTCTATAGAAATTCCATTTTCTTGCGATCAACTTCTTACCATATCACCATTACCATTGTTGTGAATCTCATTTTCATTACAATCAACTATCATGGCCATTCCCACTTGACATCTTGGAATAGCAAGGAGGTGCACCTTCTGAGGGCATATTCATACACAAGATCATTTGTGACAGGCCACCAATGGAAGCCATGAGATAAAGAGGTTTGTTGAGGTATTGTTCATCATTTTAGATCTTCTTTATTTCTATATTTCATTGGCTTATGGGTATTATTGATGTCTTTTGATATTCACACATAATTTCCCCTAATAAAGCAATGCCCTATGAATAAGATGAAACCAAATAAGAAAGAATGGTCAAAGAAAACCCCTTTGGCAGACTTGGAATGGGGGGTGAAAGATGCATCTTCTGAGAAGGATATTGAAATCTTGCCAGAAACAAAAGGTTTTAACAATAAGTTTCTCACTTTTCCCATTATGGTGGTTGGCCTAACTATCGTAGATCTTGGTTTCACTTCCCCAAAGGTGGTGACCAACCCAAGCCCTCTTTCTAAAAGTAACTCCTCAAATTGTAGTTGTTTGGTCCACATTTTTTCAAAGAAAAAGGGGATAAATTTTCTCTTTATTATCTTATCTATGTTTAGCATGATAGCTAAGTGATCTGACCCAATTCTAGTTAGAGCAAAGAGTGAGAAATTGTACTCATTCAACCAGGTGAGATCTATCGAAGTTCTATCACATCTAACTTGAATAATCTCAATGCCACACCTTCTATTTGACAAGGTGAATTCAGCCCCTTCAAGGTCTAGGTCCATGAGAGCATTTGGATTGACGATGTCTACTAGGTCTTCTTTTCTTTTAGAGGGAATTTGGGAACCTCCTTTCTTTTCCTCATCATTCAATGGGGAACTAAAATCTACCATAATAAGCCATGAAGGAGTCTTATGAATGTTCCACAATGACTTTTGCCTCCAAAGGTCGTCATAGAACTTTTACAGTTGGGGGTATAGATATTTGAAAAGATCAGAGAGAATTTTACTTCTTATGGTGGAAAAGAATAGTCACATGGTTAAAGTCAACCATAAGCAATGTACCTTCAATGTAGAAGGGGTTCCAGAGGGACAATTATACCTAATTCACCATTTGTATCCATCACAACATACCCATAATCTTTGAACAATTTGTTACTAATCTTAACCAATTTGTCAATCAACACGTTAGTTTTCTTGAATCAAGATAATATCTGGCTTATTAGACTTGGCTTATGTTTAGAAGAACATCATGTTTATGAGGGTTATTCAATCCCTAGACATTCCAAGATAGGAATTTAATTTTTTAAGTTTGGGCCTACTCTTAATCTAGAGATCAATAAGAGACACTTGGTTTCCATCTGCTACCTCTTTCCTTGCTTCATGTTCTCTATGGTCTTTCAAGGTCAGTCTTCCCTTGATTTTTGGATCTAAACCATAGTCAACTAATATTTTACTTTTAGTCTGTATACGGGAAATCTCAATAGTTCTACTATCTTTCATCCTTATTCCACCAAAATACTTTCTTCCTTCCTTCAACATGCCTTCAACCAAGGGACTGCTAATTTCACCTCTCTCCCTTTTTTTTCTTGTTCCCCTTATTACTCCTATTGACCAACTTAAATCCATCCTCCCTAGGACTATCCGAACCCACACCAAGAATTTCCAAAGAACCACAATCTCCAACAAACAAAATCTCTAGAATGGGGTCATCTATCCTTCATATTGAGGTAATTCCTTACCTTTATTTTCACCATCTGAGACTTGTTCATCCCCCTAGTTTTCACACAAATGTAGACTTTTCACATGCAACACATCAGCAAAGTAGTTATCTCCAAGGAAAGCAAATTTTGGATTTAGTAATTTTGGTCCATGAAGTTCTTCACTCCCTGTATAACAACAAGAAACCTATATTTATCTTCAAGTTGGACTTGATGAAAGCATATGGCCTCATGGGAATTTCTTATTAGAATATTGGACAAATTTGGTTTTGATAAGAAATTTAGAAATCTCATTATTAAATGCATCTCTATACCCCTTTCCTTGATAATGATTAATGGAGTTCCCTCAAGTTTTTTCAAGAGTACTAGAGGAATCCATCAAGGGGACCATATCTCCCCATTAATATTCATTATATTTGTTGAATCTCTAGGCATAAGCTTATAACAAGATATGAGTCATGGGAGGTTAAAAGATGTGGAAGCAACCTCAACTAGGAAACTTGTCTCTCATCAATAATTTTTTTATGATACTTTAGTTTTAGGGGAGGCCTCAATTGTTGAAGCATGAGAAATGAAATGTATCCACCAAAACTATGAGAAAGATTTAGGCTAGAAAATAAGTCCTTTGAAGAGCACACTCTTTTTCCTCAATACCCCATATCAAGAAATATAGAATTGGGACTATTCTAGGATGTCAATTTGGGTCTCTTAGATTAGTTTATCTAGGTTTGCCTCTATGTATTGGGGTTGTCCTTGAAGCTTACCAATACAATTTAGTAGACATATTCAACCAAAAACTTGTATTGATCTGAATTGCTTGTGAATACAGAGGACAATACATAGCACTGGGCCTATGGTATAGTAAAAATAAACATGAAGCACTGTACAAAACATGTTGGGAGATGTATGCATCCAAAAAGATATTTATTTTATTCAATATTGAGTTTATATACATATGCAAGGAGCATGAAAGGTCACCTATTCCTCAGAATTTGAAATGGACAACTGGGAGGTGACAAAATTATCTAACAAAACTAAAAATTTCAAATACCTATAAATTTTAGAACCCCAACTTGGGAGGGCCATAACTCCTAGCCATTTGGTTAGAATTTGGACTTCTCATAATCATTGGAAAGATCTCCAATAGAATTTGGTATTCATAATTTAAGAAACTAATGAAAGTTGTTGAGGCCCAATTCTACTCTGAAGGACTCCAGAAATGTGATTTACTATAATGTAGAAAATACTGAAAAACTAGATTTTTGATATACTCTAGTTTCAACCTTGCATATGCCACCCAAGTGCTCCTGAATCTCTATGTGATCATGCAAGATGGAAAGGTACCCTTTTAATCCAAGTAGCGAAGCTTTAGATTATAAAAGAAACATTACAAAATATAATGGTCTATAGCATGAGACTATTTCATATGCTAAGAAAATTATTGAAAATTTTGAAAAAGAACAGAAAAGATTTCCATGGAAAGGCTCAAAAGAATGAAAACACCTGAGCCCCTACTAAAACAATACTCGATTGGTTGGCCCAAAACACTACAAGGCCTTGGGTTAAGGAAGATCAAATATTCCAATCTAGCTTTGAATGTCAAAATTACTCAAGGATTACTTAGTGAAGAAAAAGAATGGATTGATATCTTCGCCAAAAAATATCTTGAAGGAAACCAAAATAATTTATTGGATAATGATGAGCTACCTTAGGGATCAACTAGTTGGAAATATGTTTAGAAGAGGAAATTTATCAAGGGTAGCAAGTGGAGGATGGGGGATGGATATTTCATCAAATTTTGGGAAGATATTTGTTAGAATCTCAAAAGATTAATAACCTAGAAAACTGCTACAAATCAATAGATATAAAACTGCGAAAGCAAATGCTAAGAGATCAAAATAACAACACAAAGTTAGTCTCCATGAGAGTAATTCAAATGTAAGAAGAAAATTAGCATTATGAGGATGCAAAAGAAAAAGATACCTAATACAAGCTAGGTAGCATGTTTATATAGACTAGGGAGAGGGAAGAGGAGGCGACACTAACCAATAGGAACCAACCATCTATGAGACTAAAGATAGAAAAGTATCTTCCCAAGATAGTTAATGGGAGCTCACTTGTAGGAAGGTGACACCTCATAACCCACTCACCTTGTTAAACATGCTTTATTAACCTAAGCAAGATTAATAAAAGTTGTAGGAAAAATCTAGGAAAATAGGGAAATATAAATAACCCAACTAGGAAATAAAAACTTACACTAACAACCCCCTTAAGTTTAGCTTAGGTGGATGAATAGACGGGTCCTAGAAAATCAAGCATGATGAGGTACCCATGTACATAAAATTCCCCTCCAAAGAGAAGAAGCCCTCTAGGAGGGAGATTAGCCCCCCCAAAATAGAGAGAGATTAGGCCCCCAAGAGTAGAGAGAGTCAAGACTTCGAGTGAGAGGATGAAACCCCCTCTAGATGAAGCCTCCCACACCCCTAGAAAAGCTTACAAATGAAGAAACTTTCTCTTAGTGAAGGGTTTGGTGAAGATATCAGCAACTTGGTCGGAAGTCAAATAGTAGTGAAGGTCAATGATGTGGCCATGCATGAGCTCTTGAATGTAGTGCATGTGGACCTCAATGTGTTTGGTCTGCTGATGATGGACCAGATTCCATAAGATCTGAATGGCACTTTGGTTGTCACAAAAAATGACAGATGGTTGTCTAATTTGGATACCAAACTTAGTGAGAAGATTCTGAAGCCAGATGGCCTTAGTGGCAACATTCATAACCCCCTAATACTTAGCCTTAGTAGAAGATAGAGAAATAGTCGACTGCTTCTTGCTTGAGCAACAAACATGACCTGAACTAAGTGAGAAGTTGTAACCTAAAGTAGACTTGCAATCCCAAGAATCACCTACCCAATCTGAATCTATGTAGCCCACCAAGTCAACATCAATGCCTATTGCGTAGTGAATCAAAAAATCGTGAGTACTTTGAATGTAGTGAAGTATCCGCATGGCTACTTTCTAGTGCAGCTCATGGGGCTCCTACATGAATCAAAAAACTATGCCTACAACATATGAAATTTTAGGTCTCTTATGAGTCAGATAAATGAGTCTCCCAACAAGTCATCAGTACAAAGCTACATCAATAAATGGTGAAGAACACTGATCCTCAAGTTTGACTCTAGAATGGAAGGGAGTTGGAGTAGGCTTATAGTTAGTCATATGAAACTGTGAGAGAAATTCTAGAGCATACTTGGACTATGTGATGGTGATCCTTGAACTAGACTAGTAGATCTCAATCCTAAGAAAGTAATGAAATAAGCCCAAGTCAGTCAACAAAAACTTATTATGAAGGGAAAATTTGACTACCCCTATGGTGGATGAGGAACTCCCTATGATTAACAAGTCATCAACATACAGAACCAGAAATAGAAGTGAATCATCCTACTGCAAAATGTAGACATTGGGATTAGAATGGCACCGAGTGAACCAAAATGTCAGAAGGAAGGAGTCCATCTGGGCATACCAGGGTCGAGGAGCCTATTTGAGGCCATAGAGAGACTTCCAAATATGACACACAAGTGAAGAATTTTGAATGAAACCATGCGGCTACTCCATGTAGATCTCCTCCTGAAGGTCACCATGAAGAAAAGAACTCTTCACATCTATTTGGTGTACTTCCCAATGATTGGTTGCAAGAATAGCAAGAACAAGTCAGATGGAGTTTATTCTTGCAATTGCCACAAAAGTCTTAGAGCGATCAATCCTAGGAACCTAGGAGAATCCTTTGGCAACTAGGTTAGCCTTATGCTTATCAACTGACCCATTTGCTGCAATTTTTTTGATAGATCCACTTACATTGAACATGTTTTCTTCCCTTAGGAAGAGAGACAAGATCCCGAGTGTGGTTCCTCATCAAAGAACTATACTCCTTCATAGTTGTATCCCACTCAAGAATACCAAAAACCTCTTGAAATGATTGTGGATCAGAGATAGTAGTAATGAAGACATGTGGAGCATCCTGGGATTGGGAATGAGTTCACTTGGTGTTTGATGGATCCCCAACCCAATCCCTTATAGACTGTAAGGTCTATCTAGACCAGAGTGGACCAGAAGTCAGATAATGTGGAGGAGAATTATCACCCTTTAACTGATGACTAGGAGAGGAAGGAGGGGAATCCTCTTAATCACTCTCAGCATCAAAAGTGGAGGTAGAAGACTCCTCACCATAAAGAAGATGCTCAAGTGAATCTAACTTGTCAGAAGATCTCTCCTGTAGCCCATGTGTGAAAGGAAGCAAGGTACAAAACACACTTCCTACACCAATCTAATGAGGGGAATAGTATGTAAATTCTTTAAAATCCTTACAATTGCAACAATGTTAAACATATAACATAAAGATTTCAGTGGAAACACAACACTTGAATACAAGAGAGACACAAGATATATCATGGGGAAAACCTTTTCAGGTAAAAAACCCCACACTCCAAAACTTACACAATGTATTATCAAGAAAACATTGTTTACAATACACTTGCAATGCAAGTTCTTGTAGGAGTCTGCAAATTTCATTTATGAAGTAATTCCAATAGCATAATAGTACCTATAAGAACACTATGCAAACTAAAACTCTGAACACTGCATTATACAGTGTTATAAGGCTAAATTGAGAAGCCTCTATAGATGGACATCCATCTTGGCCACATGGCCATTTACACACTCAAAGGAAACTTGTCCAACATGTTTTCACCTCTCATACTGATGCAGAGTGTTAGCAGAAACGAATGAACTTGTCAATATCTTCCCTATCGGCAAGAGGTCTTCCAATGTTTCACCGAAGTCAAGAATGACTTCTCTATCGGAAAGACATGAGCTATCGGCCGTTCCTCATTCTTTTATCCTGATGGCCAAGTTCTCACCGATACTGTCAGGCACATCGGCCAGATATATGTTATCGTTGTGTTCCTTGTTTCTTGCACCGATCGTAGTTCTCTTCCTGATAACCGCGGCTCCCAAATACTTAACCACCACAGCTAGTTTCCTTCATCGCGGAGACTTCCCTCTTCGCTAAGACTCCTCTCATGCTTTCCAACAACACACTTCACTCCGACAACCTAGGCCTTGTTCCATCGGCCAGACCCTCCAATTCGGTAAGACTCTGGTTCGTAGTCCCGATGGTTCATCTCATTTTGACGAGTCTTTTGTCACTGAGACTTCCTGAACTCCTTCCAATGAGCTTTCTATCAGCGGGACTCTAATAAGCACTGTGACTTCTTTGGCTTCCCCTGACAAGGTTCCTCACACCGATACTCTTTATTGGTGATACTCTGAGGATGTCTCACCGATCAGCGAAACCATCTACCGTCGGCTGAGTGTATTTTCCTTAGCCCGATATCGTTACTCTCACCGATGCAAACAAAGAATGGTGTGTGTCTCCAACACTATACCAATCTTCGGCAAGACAGAAAGTATTTCACACCGATGCCAGATTCATCAGTTAGACATAGTCTATCGGGTGGCCTTCAAAAAGTCACTCTGATGCTCTGTGTTACACCGATGGATGCCAAACTACTCAGCGACACCGAACTAGAATTCCCTTCGACAGAACAATGGAATTTGGCCGATTCATATATCAAACCCTCGACCACTTGTATCAATCTGATCCCCAAATGACACCATTCACCTTACATCAATTTCTCGACTAGCCACATGAAGATGTCTAGTCGAATCTAACTGAGTTCTCTAGCTTCCTGGGCAAGAATGTGGAAACAATAGACCTGAAAAGTCTTTCCCCCATCACACTGATACTACACAGGGCTTCAGTGGATAGAGGAAAGGGTCTCCATTTATGAATCAAACCCTAACTCCTAGGTTACAAACTAGCTTCTGTGGAACCGTAGGTTTTACACCGTCTGCACACTACAGGGACACTATGGATTGACAGATAGCATCCAGTTAGGGCTTCGATATACAAGATCAGGATAAAGATATCAAACCACCAAGAACACCCAAGAAAAATCAACACAATCATACCCAGAACTCTCTTTATTCATTTATCCAAAATATTTGTTGTAATACACACACTTCTCTACCCCGTGTGACATACAACCTACCTCTCAAGAAGATGTAGAGACAGCAGTTATTTCCCTCCAACTATGCAAACTGATTTTCAAATCAGTGAGCCATTGGGTTACCCTTCATACAAGCAAAACCACATGTTTGCCTTGTACAATTACATCCATGGGACCAAATAGACCCTTATTACAAAATGAAATGGCTTAAGAACCTTATGAAACAACAAAAGAAAAGATGACCCTGTGCTACAGAGAATGTGCTCCTGCACCATACTCCCCCTGCAGGAAAAACTCAAGTCCCTTGAGTTGCTAACTGCTGAAGTGTCTTCCCATGCTTTAGAATATCTGCTTCACTCATCCGTTGCCTCTGAATTAGGAAGATCCTGCCACTTGACCAAGTAGTCTTTGTACACACCCTTTCTTGTCTTCTTGACAATTTTGGAATCCAAAATGCATTCCAACTGCAAAGGCTTACTTGGAGGTAAATCTCTGATCCAATCTTCATCTTCAATCATAGCATCTGATCCATCTTCAGCATGCAATGGAGGTCTAAAAGGAAACAGGTCTGCAACATTGAAAATGGGAGAGAGACCAAGACCAGATGGTAATTCTATCTCATAGCATTTGGACCAAATTTATGCACTACCTTACATGGTCCTATCTTCTTCATCAACAATTTGGTTGGTTGCCCCTTAGGCAACCTTTCCTTTCTAAGGTAGGCCATCACCAAATCTCCTACCTTGAACTGTACCTCCCTTCACTTCAAATCTGCCCGATCCTTGTACTTGGAGATAGTTTTCTCCAACTGAAGCTTGACCTGATCATGTACTGTTTTCATGGTAGCAGCAAAGTCTTCTCCTAGAGCACTCCTCTTATCCCATCCTTCAAGGTCTTTGAGTTCAAGTGGTCCTCTTGGGTGGAAACCATAAACTATTTCAAAGGGGCTTTTCCTAGTACTTCAATTTCTTGAATCATTATAAGCATATTCAGCTTGAATGATCACTAAATCCCATGTCAATCCATGCTGTTTGGTAAGGCATCTCAAAAGGTTTCCCAAGGACCTATTAACAACCTCAGTCTAACCATCAGTCTGAGGATGGTAGGCTGATGAAAAAGACAACTGAGCGCCCAATTTTCTCCATAGGGTCCTCCAAAAATGACCAACAAATTTGGAGTCTCTATCAGTAACAATTGAAAGGGGTAAACCATGAATTCTGACCACCTCTCTGAAAAAGAGACCAGCAATATGAGATGCATCATTTGTGCATTTGCATGGCACAAAATGAGCCATCTTACTGAATCTATCCACAATGACAAAAACACTGTCTACACCCCTTGCGGTCTTAGGAAGACCAAGCACAAAGTCCATACTAATGCTTTCCCAAGGTCTGTTGGGAATGGGAAGTGGTTGGTACAAACCAGCATTAGAAGACATACCTTTGGCCTTTTGACATATGGTACAACTTGCAACATATCTCCTCACATCTGTCTGTACCTTTGGCCAATAATAGAACCTGGTGACTTGTTCCAAAGTCTTGTCCAACCCAAAATGTCCTCCTAAGGTTCCATTGTGCTTCTCCCTGATGATATTGTCCCTCGTTGAACATTTAGGAACACATAATAAACTGCCTTTAAATAGGAGCCCTGCTTGCAACACAAAATTAGAATACTCACCATGAAAAGTGTTAGCCAAACCTGCACACACTTCATAGGCAGCCTTGAAATCTACATCATCCTTGTACAACTCCTTCAGACATTCTAGACCCATATGTTCCATTTGTACTTCCTGTATGACCAGTATCCTTCTACTCAAAGCATCTGCCACTTTGTTGGCAACACCTTTCTTATGCTTAATAGTGAAGGTATAGGCCTGCAATTGTTCCATCCACTTGACGTGCCTATGATTCAACTTTTCTTGACTATTTAGGAAGCTAAGAGCATGGTTGTCAGTAAAAACAATGAACTCTTTTGGCAGTAAATAATGTCTCCATTTTTTCAGAGCTTGCACCATTGCATACAGCTCTAGGTCATAGGTAGAATACCTCTGTTTGGCCTCATTCAGCTTCTCTGAAAAGAATGCTACTGGATGTCCTTCCTGACTGAGAACAACACCTATAGCCTATTGGCTTGCATCATATTCCACAACAAAAACTTTGTGAAAATCAAGGAGTACCAATGTAGGTAACTTAGCCACTTTCTTTTTCAACAGTTCAAAACTATCATCTACTTGTTTTGTCCATTGAAATTTACACTTCACTCCACCCTTGATGGTATTGAGAATAGGAGCACTTATGTGACTAAACCCTTTAATGAACTTCCTATAAAAAGTTGCCAAACCTTGGAAAATTCTTACATCTCCCACTATCTTAGGAGTAGGCCAATTGAGAATAGCCTCAACCTTTGTAGGATCCATTTTCAAACAGCCATTGGAAATCACAAAGCCAAGATACACTAGTTCAATTTTCATAAAATCACATTTATCCAAGTTGATCATCAACTTACTCTCATGCAATTTCTTCAACACCTGTCCAAGATGCTTCACATGCTCCTCTTTGGTCCTGCTGAAAATCAATATGTCATCAAGATAAACAATAACAAATTTTCCAATAAATTCTACAAGTACCTCATTCATCAACCGCATGAATGTGCTTGGAGCATTACTAAGTCCAAATGGCATGACAAGCCACTCATAGAGACCTTCATTTGTTTCGAAGGCAGTTTTCCATTCATCTCCCTGCCTTATTCTGATCTGGTGATAACCAGATTTCAAATCAATCTTGGAATAGTAACATGAACCACCAAGATAATCCAACAGATCCTCAATTCTTGGCATAGGAAATCTATACCTTATGGTGATCTTATTGATAGCCCTTGAATCTGTGCATAATCTCCATTTGCCATCCTTCTTAGGAGAAAGTACACTAGGGATTGCACATGGACTGAGACTTTTCCTAATCAAACCTTTCTCCAAGAGTTCTTGAATCTGTCTACCTACTTCTTCATTCTACTGTGGTGTAAACTTGTAGGCAGCTTTATTGGGTAATGTGGCTCCAAGAATCAAGTCAATCTAATGACTTATGTCCCTTATAGGTGGTAAGGAGTTAGGAGTATCCTCTACCACAAGATCTTGGTACTTATCCAGTAGTTGTTGCACTTCCAATGGAATCTCCTTCTATTGCTTGCTTTGCTGATTTGATACAGGCTTCATCATCAGTGCATACCCTTGGGTATCTTCCTCCTTCATGAGTTGTAGGAACTCTTTGCCACTCACTAACATGACACTGTTGTCATTGTTCTTCTCTCCAACCTGCTTTGGTAAGGGATCCATCTGAAATTTCTTACCATTCTTGGTGATCATATATGTATTCTTTTCACCATCATGTTGTGCCTTCACATCATACTGCCAAGGTCATCCAAGAAGAAGGTGACAAGCATCCATAGGAATAATTTCACATAGCACCTTATCCCTATAATCACCTAGTTCAAACTCTACCCAAGTTTGTTCTTCCACCAAATAGTTCTGATTTTTATTCAACCAAGATATTTTGTGAGGATTAAGATGGGGTAATCTTTTCAGTTTACACTTTTCTACCATTTCAGTAGACACTACATTTTCAGTAGAACCTGAATCAACAATGATTTTATAGAGCTTACCATATGCTATTCCTTGGGTTTTGAAGAGATTCTTCCTTTGTGGAGGCTCCTGCTTCAATGGCATCTTCATGAGGGTTCTCTTAATCATCATGTTCTCTCCTTCAAGTACTGGTGTAGCACTACCAATTGGTGAGTTTACACTCTGACAATCATCCTCCTGCAATAGTTGGTTCCTTCTCCCACCATCATGAGAGCTAGATGCCTTCTTAGGGCACTTACTTGCAGTATAGCCTACTTGATTGTAGTTGTAGCATCTTCCAGTGAAGACTCCACGTCCTCTGCCTGCACCACCACCTCTTCCTTTGCCATTAGGTCTTCTCCAACCTCCGAAACCACCACCTTTCTATTCTGTATCAGAACGTGATTCTTGTTGACTTGAACTTTCACCTTTGTTTGGCTGTCCTCTGCCAAAATTACCTCTTCCTCTATTGTTCCTGCCACCTCTTCCTCTGTTATTTTGATCACCTCTCCTTTCTAGTTTATCCTCTACCCTAGAGGCTAACTGAAAACATTCATCCACAGTCTTGGGAACCACCATACTGAGCTCATCCTGTATATTGTACCTTAGACCATCCAGGTATCTGGCCACCATCTCTTTCTCTTCTTCTCTGTGATTGGCTCTCATGCTCAATCTGTGGAATTCTTCAGTGTATGTAGCCATGTCCATATCTTTCTGCCTAAGATGATTAAACTTTCTGATGGTCTGTAGTTCATAGTCACATGGTAAAAATTTGGATCTCAACATGGCCACCATTCTACTCCATTTGGTGATTGGACTCTTTCCAACCTTCTCCCTTTCACATTGGGTGTAGTTCCACCAAACCAATGCAGAACCTCTCAGTCTGGTTTTTGCAAATTTTACTTTCTTACTGTCACTATACTCCTTGAAGTCAAAGTAATTACTTATGGCTTCAATCTAGTCCACAAGAGTATCTCCATCCAGTTTCCCATTGAACGTGGGAACATCCATTTTTAGATCACCACTATCTCCATGACCCTTGAGTGCGTTCAAGAATGCCTTTTGATCAGCAAACATACTTTCTCCTTGAGGATTCTCCCCTGTCTCTCCTTCTTTGTCCTCCTCTAACTCAGAAGTGCTTCCATCCTTCTCTTTGGATCTTTCTTCCTTCAGTCTCTCTTCGAGCATTTCTTCCACCATCTTTTGGATGGCTGCTTTACTCATCGTCTTGGGAGGCATTGTGTTAGCCTCCGTGTCTATCTCTAGTTCTTCGTCTGACATACATGGCTGTGATTCAAAATATTGGCTCTGATACCAATTTGATGCAAAGTGTCAGCAGAAATGAATGAACTTGTCAATATCTTCCCTATCGGTAAGAGGTCTTCCAATGTTTCACCGAAGTCAAGAATGACTTCTCTATCGGAAAGACATGAGCTATCGGCCATTCCTCATTCTTTTATCCTGATGGCCAAGTTCTCACCGATACTGTCAGGCACATCGGCCAGACATATGTTATCACTGTGTTCCTTGTTTCTCGCACCGATCGTAGTTCTCTTCCTGATAACCGCGGCTCCCAAATACTTAACCACCACGGCTAGTTGCCTTCATCGCGGAGACTTCCCTCTTCGCTAAGACTCCTCTCGTGCTTTCTGACAACACACTTCACTCTGACGACCTAGGCCTTGTTCCATCAGCCAGACCCTCCGCTTCGATAAGACTCCGGTTCGTAGTCTCGATGGTTCATCTCATTCCGATGAGTCTTTTGTCGCTGAGACTTCCTGAACTCCTTTCGATGAGCTTTCTATCGGCGGGACTCTAACGGTCGCAGTGACTTCTTCGGCTTCCCCCGACAAGGTTCCTCACACCGATACTCTTTATCGGCGATACTCCGAGGATATCTCACCGATCAGCGAAACCATCTACCGTCGGCTGAGTGTATTTTCCTTAGCCCGATATCGTTACTCTCACCGATGCGAACAAAGAATGGTATGTGTCTCTGACACTATACCAATCTTCGGCGGGATGGAAAGTATTTCACACCGATGCTGGATTCATCGGTTAGACAGTCTATCGGGTGGCCTTCAAAAAGTCACTCTGATGCTCTATGTTACGTCGATGGATGCCAAACTACTCAACGACACCGAACCAAAATTCCATTCGACAGAACAATGGAATTTGGCCGATTCATATATCAAACCCTCGACCACTTATATCAATTTGATCCCCAAATGACACCATTCACCTTACATCAATTTCCTGACTAGCCACATGAAGATGTCTAGTCGAACCTGACTGATTTCTCTAGCTTCCTGGGCAAGAATGTGGAAACAACAGACCTGAAAAGTCTTTCCCCCATCACACTGATACTACACAGAGCTTCACTGGATAGAGGAAAGGGTCTCCATTTATGAATCAAACCCTAACTCCTAGGTTACAAACTAGCCTCTGTGGAACTGTAGGTTTTACACCGTCTGCACACTACAGGGACACTATGGATTGACATATAGCATCCAGTTAGGGCTTCAATATACAAGATCAGGATAAAGATATCAAACTACCAAGAACACCCAAGAAAAATGAACACAGATCATACCCAGAACTCTTTTTATTCATTTATCCAAAATATTTGTTGTAATACACACACTTCTCTGCCCCGTGTGACATACAACCTACCTCTAAAGAAGATGTAGAGACAGCAGTTATTTCCCTCCAACCGTGCAAACTGATTTTCAAATTAGTTAGCCATTGGGTTACCCTTCATACAAGCAAAACCACATGTTTGCCTTGCACAATTACATCCATGGGACCAAATTGACCCTTATTACAAAATGAAATGGCTTAAGAGCCTTATGAAACAACAAAAGAAAAGATGACCCTGTGCTACAGAGAATGTGCTCCTACACCACATACATATATCATAACATGGTAGATTTGACTTCCCAAGGTAGAGTGCTCTAGCATAAAAATAGGCAATGACAAATGCTCTTAGGCATCTTACATGTATCATAAAAAATGCAACATGACAACAATTAATGTTGTAAGAGAATCTGTCATACACAACTAAAAATAGAATATTCCTCTTACAACATGTCATGACCCAACTTGGGTGCTCAAAGATGCCTTTATCTCATGCAAAGATACTTTACAAAACTTGTCTTCACTTGTCATAGGAATCTCTATACTTGGCTCTTACACGTCGTAGATTTTGTCATACGAAATAGCTCCTCTATCATAATCCAAGATGTTGACACTTGGCATATTAGTGCCACCTCAAATGGGATGCCCAAATCGACATTTGTTTGACTTGACAATCTAAAGCATATTACAAGTAAGATGACATGTCACAATGCCACCTCAAACTAAATGTCAAAACTGGATGTGCAAGTAAATACAATTTTTTTTTAAATAAATAAATAATCTAATAATCAATTCTAGGAATTGCAAGGTTGAGACACCTTAATTGCCAACATTCTCCCACTTGTCAAACACCTTGCAAGAGCCAATAGAATGACAAGATTTAACTTCTAGGGGGCAAGAGGCCCATAGACTCTAGACACCATCTGAACTTATCTATGCCCACAAGTTTTGTCAATGCATCTACAACATTCTTCAAAGTGTCAACCTTCTCCAACATCACCTTCCCATCTTCTACCATATCACGAACAAAATGATACTGAACATCAATATGCTTTGTTCTGGCATGGAAAGTAGGATTCTTTGCTAAGCAAATCGCACTCTAACTGTCACAATAGATAGTAATCTGTCCTGCATCAAAACCAACATTTGAACACAACCTCTTAAGCCAAATGGCTTCCTTACAAGAATGAGTTACTTCCATGTATTCAGCTTCTATCATGGATAAAGAAACCATAGGTTGTCACTTACTCATCCATCTAATAGCACCACCAAACATAGTAAACACATAAGCACTGGTGAATCTCCTACTGTCAATGTCACCTGCCCAATCAGAATCCACAAATCTATGAATACTCACAGAATGCTGAGGCCCTATAGGATTATCATGATAACATAAGGAATACTCAGAAGTACCCCTCAAATATCTGAACACTCTTTTTGCTACATCCCAATGTACCCGTCCAAGGTTAGCAATAAACCAACTGAGGACTCCCACTGCGTGGGCAATGTCTGGTCTTGTACAGACCATAGCATACATCAAGCTACTAACTGCACTAGCCTAAGCTACTCTACTGATATCCTCTATCTTAGAAGGAGACTTTGGACAATCATCAATAGATAAATTTGTCCCCATTGTAATAGGAACAATCAACAGTCTACAATCCATCATACTGAATCTATCCACTATAGTGTTAACATACTTACTCTGTCCTAACCAAAGTTTTCTATTTTCTCTATCTCTTCTGATGTCAAACCCCAGAATGTACCTAGCTACCCCTAAATTTTTCATTTCAAATTGTGCTAACAATTGAGACTTCAAATCATAAATCAATTCTTTACCATTCCCGATTAGTAACATATCATCAACATACAATGCTATAATGAGAATGTGATCATTGTCAAATTTGAAATAAACACAATGATCTAATTTTGATATAAGAAATAAAATACTCAACACAAAGGCATCAAATTGGTACCACATCCTAGGAGACTATTTCAAACCATACAAAGACTTCTTTAACTTGTAAACCATATTTTCTTTATCTTCCACCATGTAGTGCTCTGGCTGTGACATGTATATTTCTTCCTCCAAGTCACCATGAAGGAAAGTTGTCTTCAAATCCATTTGTTCCACTTCTAAGTCATAAGTTGTTGCAAGAGATAATAGGAACCAAATAGATTTTGTTGGTGATTGTTTTGATGCAATCATAACAATAAGTTAAAATTCACATATAATGAACTGAAACTATACTTGAAAGATAAGAAGGAATCGTTTAAGATTCACTTAATCCCAAGTCTACAATGGTACTATTGGTCAAATTCAGTTGGTCAATGTGAAGCTGTAATGTTCAAGGGGCCTTACGCAGTTTAGGGTTTCTTTGTGGTTTACTGGACTCTAACTATGCAAAAAGATCATAGATATCAACAAGTGTTTTATTCATTTGCATACAAGTATTGCTATGTTACAAACCTGTAAATGAGTTTTCTGAGTTATTGCAGCTTTCCTCTTTATATATTTATGAAAACTTGTCTACTTTTAACTCTGTTGTTCATACTTCTTCAAATATGAGACAAATTTCCTTCAAATTTCTATGTTTTCAGCTAAATAGTTTTAGATGGGTTGGGAAAAGTTAGAAAGATCTAATCTAAACCTCATTTAAATCTACCAAAGGATCTAATTGTTCTGTTATGCACTATGTAAATCATACAGCAATTTGATCAAATCCACAGTAAAAACCTTAAATGTGAGTTCTGAGTATTTTCACAAACATACATTTAAAATTACAAGCTCTCAAAGAAAATATTTTAAAACACAAAGAAGAGCAGGAGAACACTCAGAAGATAGATGCAGAACTCTAGATTCTATTGTATTAGAAATAAACATTCATACATGATTTACAATGTTGAATGACCCTTAGTTTCATTGATCAAATTACAGAGAACTTACAAGCTTTATAGATACAATAAGGAAGCTAGACATTCCACACACTCCTTACTGTAGACAAACAGGTGACCTCCTTCCTCTACTTCTAAACTATGCTAAGCTAAAATCCCTATGTTTTCCTACAATCCCTGTTGTAAAGTATTACAATGTATTAAGGCACAATATATAGACTTTCTGATTGTCCTCAATACATCTCAAAACCCTAATGGTTAAGCAATGGTTCAAACCCTAGGTTACAACATTAAATGGTACAGAACCAGTTTCCCAAAAATATCTCTAAACACACATCAAATCTGGGTGAAAATATGCCCCTTTCTGAAACCCTAGTAGCTCAGAAGTAAATTCTGCAACCTACTTGTCATTATGTTTTATCTGCATTTGGGTCTTCTCATTGATGTCCCTTGACTTTCAGCTCTTCATCCTCACCTTCTCTTTACTTCTAAAATTTGATTCTCCTCTCGTGATGTCACTGCCATCAAGTTTCAGCTCCCTCCTCAGCTGCAAACCTGCGAAAAAATAGACCAGCAATAAGTGTCATCATTATTAAACCATGAGAAACAAAAAAGAACCTATTAGATCCAAGTGGGGCCGAGCAAAAATCATGACTATCGGGTCAAAATCTGCAAAAAACGTGTTCATACCACGTGACTGTGTTAAAAACCTGTCGGGTCAACCATCGCGGACCAAAAATGATGCACACGCAGGGTCAAAAATGTGTCAAAAACTATAAAAACCCTATCGCTAAATATTTCCCACCTGTTGGCGCCAAAAAACCTCATTGGGGGGCCCTGAAAATCGCCCACCAACTTAACTGTGTCTGGCTGAAAAATGGCCCTTTTATATTCCTCCAATAGAAATGGTGCCCTCAAAGAATGACACGTGGTGCGTTTCACACGAGGGGCATATGAAACTATTGGTTAACGCGGAAGGTGACGCGTGACAGCTTCCGCGGGCATTTGAAACTCTTTTGAAACCGGCAGAGGGACCGCAGAGAGTGACAAGTGGCACGCTCCGCACTGCTCGTGAAACCTTAAGAAACCGTTGGAAACTATTTAAAAAAAACCCTTTTGAAACTGCCTGTGGAAGGCGCCATGTGGCGTCTTCCGCATCGTTGCTAAAACTTTAAGGGGTAGGGTGGGTCATACTTTGGAGTGTGACACTTGTCACACTCCGCAGGGCTTTGAAACATGTTTGAAACTTTAAGAAACTACTGCGGGAGGCACCACATGGTGTCTTCCGTGCGGCTATTGAAATGCTTAGAAACTTTTACGAAACTTGCGGAGAGTGACACGTGTCACTCCCCGTGCTGCCTTGGAAACCTTTTGAAACTATCCAAAACTGTTTCGAGACCCTCGTAGAAAGCGCCATGTGGTGTCTTCTGCGCAACTTTTGAAACACTTTAGAAACTATTAGAAACTATTGTGGAAACTTTTGGAGGGACCTGCGGAGGGTGACACATGTCGCGATCCGCGCAAATGTTGAAACTATTTGGAGACTTATGAAAACGCATGCAGAGTGTGACACATGTCACGCTCTGTGCGATTGTTGCAACTGTTAGGAACTTTAAGGAAACTTTTAAGGAAACAATGGCGGAAGGCACCACGTGGCGTCTTCCACACAACCAGTGAAGCTGTTAAGAAACTTTTCGAAGGGACCCATGGAAAGTGACACTTGGCGTGCTCGACGGAACCTATGAAACTTTAAGAAACCTTCTGCAGGAGGCGCCATGTGGCATCTTCTGCGCAACTTTTGAAACTCTTGAAACTTTTCGAGGGGACCCATCGGGAAACTTTTAAGGTACTACAGATAGTGACACTTGTCACTCTCCGCACTGCTTATACGGGACTCTCTGCAGCTTTGAAACTTTTAAGAAACCGTCGCGGAAGGCACCATGTGGTGTCTTCCGCGCAACACTTGAAACTGTTAAGGGGCACTCCGCGGGAGTTAGAAACTATTGAGAAACTTTTTGGAAGCTGTTTGACTCCTCCGTGCGGCCTGTGAAACACTTAGAAAATTTAACTAACGAAACATTTGAAACTTCGAAATATTCAAACCTGATAGTGCATTTTACCAAAATGGGCATAACTTGAAAAATATGGCAAATTTTAAGACGGTTCAAAAAGCAACCCTAGCTCATTTTTGACAAAAAATCCAACCATACTAGGCACTGGTACTCAAAATGCATTTTCTCACTAATTTTATCAAAGTTTGCAAATTTCACTCTCTTTTCCCTTACCACCAAGGATAGACCCACAAAAATAGAAGCAAAAAGCCAAGCCACAGCAGGGTCCCTCTTTTGTTAAGAAGTAAAATGGGGCGTGTTGTGAACATCACAACAACTAGCAACCAAACAAAATAACTAAATTCAAGGCATTCAAGAAAACTAAGTGAAATAAATGCATAACTTCCGACTATCCATCTTGTAAATTATTATTCAGTCTTGAGACCTAAGGCATTCAATAAGGGTGCATGAATTTTTATTTTCAATTTAATTGTGTGCATGTGATTAATAAGCCTCATCTTGAAGATCGGTTGAACAAACCAGTGACTGATATTAGCCTACATAGGTGAGGATATTCCGTCATAGCCAACTGGATAGAGCCTTGTTGCCAGCGAGCATCTATAGCCCCAGCAAGGTTATCGTTACAATTCTCCTAAGTAGAGCCCCACTGCCAGCGAGCGTCTATAGCCCCGGTAGAGTTACTTAGATGGCTTAATCTAGATTTTCAGTATAATCCACTTTATTTATTTTTATATTTTTATTTTCTGATTTTGAAAGAGATTTCACAAGATATAGCAATTTGTAGCTTCATGATGCAAGGAGTGGACACTTGCTGAAATTAAGCTGAGAATTGTAATGGTAGCAAGGGTGACCTCTGATTTCTCACCTAATATCTACACTGGTAGGTTCAACAAACCCAAGGATTTTAGGTGTGTCATCGTGAGAAACTTGCTTCGAATTCTCAATCACATTTATTGAATACGAAATTTCAGAAGATAAATAACTTTATACATTCATGACAGTCACAAAAGGTTATGCACAAATTGCAAATAATTAACTTGAATATCCTAAATTTTATGCTATTTTCAATGGTTGCTAGTTTGCTCCTTAATACTCTAAAGTAAAATAAAGATCCCTGCTGAGGAGACAACAACAAACCAACCAAACAAGTTGTACAAGAAAAACAAAAGATAGAAAAAAAAGCAAAAGGAGACTATACAAACAGACTGTACAAATAGAAACAAAACAAACAGAAAGAAACAGAAGGAAACCAAAACTGTACAAACAGCTAACCTAAAAAAGGAAACATCAAAAGAAGAACCGGACATTACTTACACTATATTACACCAAAACGGACTGCCCTTCACCTCAGGCCTAGAAGTAGTGTTTCAGATGTTGGCCATTAACTGGTAATGGCACATCTTCTCTAGTCAAGGTCTTAAGTCTAAATGTATTGTCTCCTATTATCTCTGAGACTTGTAATGGACCTAGCCATAGTTTATCAAATTTTCCATGGCTTCCTTTCTTTTCATGTGCTTTGTCCCAGTACAGCACTAAGTCTGATATCCTAAATGTTTTGACTCTTGCCCTTTTATCAAACTACCTCTTAACAACTGCTTGGTGTTTGGCAAACTTCTCGATGGCTTGACCTCTTTTCTCATCTAATTATAGCATTTGTACTATTCTAGCTTCCCTATGGTCATCGAAGCCTAGATACTTATTGGCAAACTTGCAGGTTGGTATTCTCATATTTATTGGAAGTATGGGATCGGTCCCATAAACTAAATGATAAGGTGTGCTACCTAAAGCTATCTTAAACTTGGTCCTATCTACCCATAATGCATATCTTAATAGGGTATTCCACTCTCTAGGACTCTTTGCAACCAACTTTTTGATTATATCTAACAAAATTTTGTTTGTTGATTCAGCCAATCCATTACCTTGAGGGTAATAATTTGAAGAAAACCTTAAAATGATCCCATAGTCAAATGCCCATTTAGAAAACTTTAAAGAAGAGAAAGCAGGGCCATTATCACATACCAATGAATAGGGAGTTCCAAACCTGGTGATGATGTTTTCTTCAAGGAACTTGATAACTACCTCAGTTGTGGAGAATTTGTAGCAGCTAGCCTCAGTCCACCTTGTACAATAGTCTGTTACCGTCAGTATAAATTTGTGTCCTGTAGAAGATGGGGGATTGATGACTCCAATAAAATCCAAGCCCCACTGTGCAAACGGTCTTGATTCAATCATAGGTTGTAGTGGATTGGCCTAATTTCTCCCTTTATCTGCTGCAGTCTAACAGGTGTGGCAACTTCCGATGTGACTCTCAGTATCTTTGAACATCGTGGGCTAGTCATAGCCTGCCCTCAGTATTTTGTGTGTTGTAGTTGGATGGGAACCATGGCTGGTTCTGTACTTGTCATGTAGTTCTGTCAACACTTTATCTACTTCAGCTCTACTTAGGCACCTCAAATAAATTCCATCATGGTTCTTCCTGAATAGAAGACCTCCTTGCACCATATATTTTTGTTCTTTAACCTTCAAAGCTCTCCTCTGAGAAGCTTTCATTCTATTTGGGTACTTTCCAGCTATCAAGAAGGTGTTTAAATCATCATACCAGTCTGATGCATTTTGAGAATTCAATACGTACTGTTGTTTTATCAAATCTGGATCTGTATTTGCTATTGTTTGCACCAACGCCTGCCCTCTGACCAGCTTCATGGGAATGATTTCCATGTCGAACTCCTGCAGCGTGGTGATCCACTTGGCTTTTTTTCTCCAGGTTCGTTCTGCATCAGCAACATCTTTACTGCTGCGTCTGGCACTATGGCTTTGACCTGGCTGTGCAGAATGTAGTGTCTAAATTTTTTCATAGCCTTCATTAATGCAAATGCCTACCTCTCAGTGTCTAGATACCTCAGCTATGTATCCTTCAGAGGCACGCTCATAAATGCGATGGGCCTCTCTTCATTGTTTTCACCTTTCTGTGTCAAGGTAGTCACGACTGAATGAGAAGATGCAAAGGAGTAGATGTAAAACAGGCATGTGTAGTCTGGACTTCCCAATACAGGGGCATTAGAAATTGCCTCCTTGATATCTTTGAATGCGGCTCTAGCCACTGGCGTCCATTCCATCTATGCATCCTTCTTTAACATAGCATTTAATAGCTGCACGATCTCTGCAAAACCTGTGATAAACTTCTGAACAAAGTTAATTTTACCAAAAAATAATTTCAGCTCTTTCCTACTATTTGGTATTTGCAAATTTTTTATGGATTTTATTCTATCTGGATCAATTGAAATTCCATCTTCAAAAATGACATGGCCTAATAATTTACCTTCAGTTATGCCAAATATACATTTCTTAGGATTAAGGGAAATTCCATACCTTTCACATCGCTTGAGTATTTTCCTAAGATCTTCAGCGTGAGTGGATGCATCCTTGGAATACACTGTCAAATCATCCATATACACAACAATGCACTTACCTGATAATCCATGGAACGCAATGTCCATGGCTCTCTGAAAAGTGGCACCTGCATTGATCAGACCAAAAGGCATTCGTCTATATGCATAATTTCCCCATTTACAAGTGAAGGTGGTTTTTAGTCTATCTTCTCTATCAATTAAGACCTAGTTATAACCTGAAAAACCATCTAAAAAAGACATCATCTTTGCCCTGTTTACTGCTTGCAGCACTTCGTCTATCGGAGGCAGAGGATAATTATCCTTTTCAGATGCTTTGTTTAAATTTCTAAAGTCTATGCATAACCTGATGTCTCCGTTTTTCTTCCCCATTGGTACTAAGTTAGCTACCCAGACTGAATGTCTGACTGGAAAAATTATTCCAGCAGACAGCAATTTTTTAACTTCCTCAAAGATTAAAGGCTCCAGAATGGCGTTCACAGGCCTTTGTTTCTGCCTAAATGGCTTAACCTCTTTTCTTAAAGGTATTACGTGAGTTATGATGGACTCATCAAATGTTTTCAAGTCTTCATACATCCATGCTATTACGTGTTTATAATCTTTCAAAACATCTAAAACCTCTTTTCTAATTTTCTTAGAGCAAGCCTTCCCAATTAGTACATTTTGTGGATTTTGCTCTGTCCCTAAGTTATGTAAATTGCACTTACCCCCTTCTCTTTTGGGCAAGTCCTTCTGTCTCATTACTCCATCGAAGTCAAAGATATGTTCTAATTCAATTACTGCTTTGGGTAAGAAGTTGCTCTTCAAGTTGATTATATCCTCTTCGTCCCATGTTATTTTAGGCCTTTCTTGCTCATCAATGATTTGAGCCTCAAATGCCTCATTACAAGTCAGAAAATCAATAATTTGCTGGTCCCCCCCAAATACCTGAAAGTGTGTAACGTTGTCTGGGATGCTGGGCACATTAACTAGCTCAATAGCAAATCATTTCAATCCTGACAGTGTCAATGGTTCTAATGTACTAGCAGCAACTGCTAGTGCATCTGGCCTATGATTTAACTCTCTAGGGATATGCTCTAAGTTGAAAGCATCAAATGCATCTATTAAACCCCATACTCTATGTCTGTAACTAATCATTTTTTTGTAATTGCAGGCATATAGTTTCCTCAGTTGTCTGACTACTAATTTAGAGTCTGAAAATACTCTGATTGTTTTCACCCTTTTCTTGATGGCCATAACAAGTCCTAAAATTAGGGCCTCATATTCAGCAATATTGTTAGTACAGGAAAATTGTAATCTATATGCTGCCAGATGTGATTTACCTTGAGGATCTATGAGTTCAACACCTGCACCCGCGCCCTATTTTGATTTGGACCCATCACATTTTAACGTCCACATGCCATTATTACTCTTCTGTCCTTTTATCTTGGCATATCTTGTCTCTTTTATTGCCTGTGGGGTGTTGTCCTGTTTACTCGTGGGTTTTTCTATTTGGTTAACTTGTATATGTGTATTTCCATCTGTTAAATCAGAAAGACAACCACCCTTGTCCTTTATTTCTTCTTCTAAATCTGGAATCAAGGCATCTACATTATTCTGAACATATTTCTATGTTGGATCAGGATTCTCATTTTCCTCTTGTAACTCTACCCTCCCTATGCATTTTTTGTATTCATATTCAATGACGTCTTTGTATATTTTGCAACTCTCCTCAGAATGTTGCCTATCATGGACTCTACACCTATTTTTATACAATTTACATTAGACCAGCAGATTGTGTTTAATGCACTCTTCCACCTCTTGTCTAATGGTATGACCAAATTTGTCTATTGCATTGTTTTCTTCATCTGAAGAATTGCCATCAGACTTAATGAATAATGCTGTCCTATTGCTAACACATTTTTTTCTAATGTTTAACATCATGACCTCTTCGATCAGCACCCCATTATTGGTAATTCTATAGACACCAGGTTCAACAATAGCATATAATATTTCATTAGTTCGATTATACTCTGTTATCATATGTTTCATCCTGGGCTCTGCCTCTATTCTAATCTGGTTTGGGACACCTCTCCAAGGCAGCCACATATGTGAAAAGTCAGTGGCCATATATCTGTTTAATGTTTTGGACCAATCCCTACTCAGCAACATTCCATAATTTACGAGTATATCCACTACTTGAATATCAATGATTTGGCTTACCCTAGGGTCTGAAGCTAATTGCATTTGAATGTTCATGAGTTCCCCTATCACGCTAACCTCAGTCTTATCTAATTGTGTGACAACCTTGGCAGATTTGGTGGGAGTCAGCCTGAGAGTTTTACATATTCCTAAGGGCATTACGTTGGCTGAGGCACCAGAGTCTACCATGCAGTTGTGTATATTCTTCCCACACAATCTAACAGTTAACAAGAAAGGGGGAGTATCCCTCTTATCCGCATGTATTACTACATTTGTATTGGAAGGGCACTCAACTTTCTTATTTTTCTCTTTAGGTGGTGAATCTCTATTAGGAACAGTTATATCAGCAGACACGTCGTCTGTCATGGATGTATCCAGAGATTTTATAAAAGCATTTCTGATCCCTGGGGTCTTTAATAATTCTTTTAGAGGTATACTGACCTTAATTTTCTTTATTTCCTCTGACAAGTAACTCATTAATCTTGTTGTCTCTATTGTTTCAGTTTTACTTGTTTGATCCTTTTGTACTGTTGTTCCGTTATTTGTGTGCTGATTAGCTTTAAGTATGGCAGGATTGTTGCTGGCATTCTAATCTGGGGGTGTATCGAAGTTATTCAGAGGAATGGAAGTGGTAAAAGGTCCTCCTGGCCTAGGGTTGTTCTTCAAATTGTAGGTATGGTTTTTATTTGTCTGTTGAAAGGCCTGCACCTCTTCTATTTCAGTTAATACCTCATTTTCAGATTCAAAGGGAAACTGAAAAGAATTTAACACAAAGGCTGATTCGGGATAAAGGTTTTCACAATAGTATGGTTCATCTTCTAGCAATTCATTCTCTTTCTCTTCTGCAGTTGCAAAGGTAAATGTTTCTAAGACTAATGTTGTGTCATATCCTGAGGGTACTACCTCATTACCCTTGGGAATGAGAAATTCAGAGGTACGAGACTGGACATCTATATTAAAAATGCTAGCTGCTAAGTGGAACTGTGGGCAGTTGTGCTCAGCATGGGCATTGGTATTGTGAAATCTGCACCAATTTTTGGGTGCTGTACTGGCCATTTGGATGCCAGCCATTTGTTTTGCATCATGATTATCTATGTTCTCAAAAGGAGAAGCTAGAGTACCGTTGTTGGGCCCAGTGTTCCATGTCTTTGGTGGCCTAGGTTGATTCTGATTTCTGTTATTATTGCCCCAGGTCCTATTATCTATCACTGGCCCTCTATTTTGCATTGGTTGCCCCTGGTTGGGGCCTTGATGCTGATTATAGTTTTGGTTCTGATTGTACTACTGATTTTGATTGAAACTATAGTTCTGATTTTGGCCTTGGTTGTGATTTTGATGTTGATTGTAGTTTTGGTTGCCTCTTCCATAGAGGTTCTCGTTTCTTAGTTGTGTCACTTCGGTGGTTAACCTTTTCAAATGTGTAGTGATCTCTTTGATTTCTTCCCTATCCTCCTATGCTTTTGCCACAATTGTATCCCTAGGAGGTTGGAAGAAAGGCTGACCATTATTTTGACTATTATTGGAAGTGCTACCCGTGTAAGGAGTTATGGCTTGGATTGGGGTAGGACTATACATAGGTGTGTAAGAAGGAACCGGATTTAATAATGGAGTGTGATGCATAGGGGCTCCATTCCATGGTTGTGCCTGATTCTGCACCCCAAAATTCCTTCCATTGACAAATGGGCTATAAGTTGTATACCTCATCTCTTGGTTTACTGAGGTTGCCTCTTTGTAGGCTTTGGATATTGAATCTATGTCAGGTTTTCTTTTGACAAACATGGCAATTAAAGGATCCAAGGCTACATAGTACATAGCCAACAAGGGATCATCATCCATGGTATAAGGGGCTACTAGCCTAGAGTAGGCCTTTTGGAATCTGTCATTGAAATTATCAATCAGCTCTCCCTCACCTCGTTTTATAGTAGTCAATTTGTGATACAAAGCGCAAGGGTCAATGGGTCCTCTAAATCTTGACAGAAATGCTTCTTCCATAAGTGACCAAGAAGAAATGTAATCGTTGGGTAAGTTTACATACCAGTTAGAGGCTTGTTCATTAAAGGTGTAGGGAAACAATCTACACACAACATCCTCGTGCTCTAACATAGCCCTAAAACATGCTTCCTTAAATATTCTAATATGATCCTCTGGATCCTGATGCAACTGGTACTTGGGACATATCTTTTCTAGATTTTTGGGCATCTCATTATAATCATTGAAGAATATGGGAGAATGAACATTGAAATAAGCCATTGTAGGTGTTTGAGCTTGACCTAAACTTGTAGAAATACTAGGATCGAGTGGTGGGATGGGATTTCTAGGAGGATTAGGACCTCCAGGAGTGCCTAAATCAAGATTTAAAGATCTGAATGGTGATCTATCAGGACTCCCAATACTACAGATGTTAAAAGGTGACCCAGGAGGCGTTCTAGATGAACTTCCTGCTTGTGATATTTTAGGATTCCAAATCAAAGGGCTCTTACTTCGCCCTATATCAGGTAGTTGTACAAATATATCTCCTGAATTGGATCTAGACTTGGTCACTCTATTACTATTATTAGCTAGTTTGAAACAAACCCTAACTCAAGTTTGGTGGCCCTTCTTCTAGCGCCAGAAAACTGTTGGTGATTGTTTTGATGCAATCATAACAATAAATTAAAATTCACATATAATGAACTGAAACTATACTTGAAAGATAAGAAGGAATCATTTAAGATTCACTTAATCCCAAGTCTACAATGATATTGTTGGTCAAATTCAGTTGGTTAACGTGAAGCTGTAATGTTCAAGGGGCCTTACGCAATTTAGGGTTTCTTTGTGGTTTATTGGACTCTAACTATGCAAAAAGATCATAGATATCAACAAGTGTTTTATTCATTTGCATACAAGTATTGCTATGTTACAAACCTATAAATGAGTTTTCTGAGTTATTGCAGCTTTCCTCTTTATATATTTATGAAAACTTGTCTACTTTTAACTTTGTTGTTCATGCTTCTTCAAATATGAAACAAATTTCCTTCAAATTTCTACGTTTTCAGCTAAATAGTTTTAGATGGGTTGGGAAAAGTTAGAAAGATCTAATCTAAACCTCATTTAAATCTACCAAAGGATCTAATTGTTCTGTTATGCACTATGTAAATTATACAACAATTTGATCAAATCCACAGTAAAAACCTTAAATGTAGGTTCTGAGCATTTTCACAAACATACATTTAAAATTACAAGCTCTCAAAGGAAATATTTCAAAACATAAAGAAGAGCAGGAGAACACTCAGAAGATAGATGCAGAACTCCAGATTCTATTGTATTAGAAACAAACAGTCATACATGATTTACAATGTTGGAATGACCCTTAGTTTCATTGATCAAATTACAGAGAACTTACAAGCTTTATAGATACAATAAGGAAGCCAGACATTCCAAGCACTCCTTACTGCAGACAAACAGGTGACCTCCTTCCTCTACTTCTAAACTATGCTAAGCTAAAATCCCTATGTTTTCCTACAAACCCTGTTGTAAAGTATTACAATGTATTAACGCATAATATATAGACTTTCTGATTGTCCTCAATACATCTCAAAACACTAATGGTTAAGCAATGGTTTAAACCCTAGGTTACAATATTAAATGGTGCAGAACCGGTTTCTCAAAAATATCTCTGAACACACATCAAATCTGGGTGAAAATATGCCCCTTTCTGAAACCCTAGTAGCTCAGAAGTAAATTCTGCAACCTACTTGTCATTATGTTTTATCTGCATTTGGGTCTTCTCATTGATGTCCCTTGACTTTCAGCTCTTCATCCTCACCTTCTCTTTACTTTTGAAATCTGATTCTCCTCTCATGATGTCACTGCCATCAAGTTTTAGCTCCCTCCTCAGCCGCAAACCTGCAAAAAAATAGACCAGCAATAAGTGTCATCATTATTAAACCATGAGAAACAAAAAAAACCTGTTAGATCCAAGTGGGGCCGAGCAAAAATCATGACTATCGGGTCAAAATCTGTAAAAAATACGTTCATACCGCGCGACTGTGTTAAAAACCTACCGGGTCAACCATCACGGACCAAAAATGATGCACACACAGGGTCAAAAATATGTCGAAAACTATAAAAACCCTATCGCTAAATATTTCCCACCTGTTGGCGCCAAAAAACCTCATCGGCGAGCCCTGAAAATCGCCCATTGACTTAACTGTGTCTGGCCGAAAAATGGCCCTTTTATATTCCTCTAATAGAAACGGTGCCCTCAAAGAATGACACGTGGCGCGTTTCACGCGAGGGGCATATGAAACTGTTGGTTTACGCGGAAGGCGACGCGTGGCATCTTTCGCGGGCATTTAAAACTCTTTTGAAACCGGAAGGGGGACCATGGAGAGTGACAAGTGGCACGCTCCGCGCTGCTCGTGAAACCTTAAGAAACCGTAGGAAACTATTTAAAAAAAAACTTTTGAAACTGCCTGCAGAAGACGCCACGTGGCGTCTTCCACGTCATTGCTGAAACTTTAAGGGGCAGGGTGGGTCATACTTCGGAGTGTGACACTTGTCACACTCCGCGGGGCTTTGAAACATGTTTGAAACTTTACGAAACTACCGCGGGAGGCACCAGGTGGTGTCTTCCACATGGCCATTGAAACCCTTAGAAACTTTTACGAAACCTACAGAGAGTGACACGTGTCACTCCCCGCGCTGCCTTGGAAACCTTTTGAAACTGTCTGGAACTGATTCGAGACCCTCGCGGAAAGCGCCACGCGGCGTCTTCCACGCAACTTTTGAAACACTTTAGAAACTATTAGAAACTGTTGCAGAAACTTTTGGAGGGACCTGCGGAGGGTGACACATGTCGTGATCCGCACAAACATTGAAACTATTTGGAGACTTATGAAAACATACATAGAGTGTGACACATGTCACGCTCCGTGCGATTGTTGCAACTGTTAGGAACTTTAAGGAAACTTTTAAGGAAACAACGGCGGAAGGCACCACGTGGCGTCTTTCGTACAACCATTGAAGCTGTTAAGAAACTTTTCGAAGGGACCCACGGAAAGCAACACTTGGCGTGCTCGGCGGAACCTATGAAACTTTAAGAAACCTCCCGCGGGAGGCGCCACATGGTGTCTTCCGCACAACTTTTGAAACTCTTGAAACTTTTTGAGGGGACCCATCAGGAAACTTTTAAGGTCCTGCGGATAGTGACACTTGTCACTCTCGGCGCTGCTTATACGGGACTCTCTGCAGCTTTGAAACTTTTAAGAAACCGTCACAGAAGGCACCACGTGGTGTCTTCCGCGTAACACTTGAAACTATTAAGGGGCACTCCGCGGGAGTTAGAAACTGTTGAGAAACTTTTTGGAAACTGTTTGACTCCTCTGCGCGGCCTGTGAAATACTTAGAAAATTTAATTAACGAAACATTTGAAACTTTGAAATATTCAAACTAGATAGTGCATTTTACCAAAATGGGCATAACTTGAAAAATATGGCAAATTTTAAGACGGTTCAAAAAGCAACCCTAGCTCATTTTTGACAAAGAATCCAACCATACCAGGCACTGGTACTGAAAATGCATTTTCTCACTAATTTTATCAAAGTTTGCAAATTTCACTCTCTTTTCCCTTACAACCAAGGACAGACCCACAAAAGCAGAAGCAAAAGCCAAGCCATAGCAGGGGTCCCTATTTTGCTAAGGAGTAAAATGGGGCATGTTGTGAACATCACAATAGATTTTAGCTTTACAATGGGAGAGAAAATCTCACTATTATCAATTCCCTAAACTTGTGAATATCCATTCGCAACCAATATAGCCTTATACTTCTCAACACTACCATCTACAATAAATTTCTTCTTAAACACCAATTTACATCTAATAGGTTTCCATCCTTCAGGCAAAGGCACCAAGTCCCAAGTTTTATTCTTTTCCAAAGAAGCCATCTGCCCTTCCATGGCCTCCTTCTAGGAACCTACATCTTTCATACCCATAGCCTATGATGCAAAAGCATTCCTGGTTCAAGAGCAATCTTGCATCAATAAAAAACATTTGCATTTTAGTTTGTTTGTAGTTCAGTTTGTTTCTTTTCATTTTCTAGTTCAGTTCAGGGAGTTTAGTTAGAAGTAGTTTCTATATTTTTGGTCCAGTTGCATTTTAGACCTTACGGAGCTGGACTTAGCATCTACATCATATCCAGAATTTTGAGATCCACACACCATTACCAGAAAGATATCGCTATTAGAAGATCTACTATTTTCTCAGAACAGAGCATCTTGACAGTCTGATAATCAGCTAAAGGAGAAGACTTGCAGAGCATTCCTCAACTTGTGGAGCTTAATGACACATCATTAAATGATCATTAGTTCATGGCTAACCTTCCCTAAGATCCACACATCATTCCATTCTTTTGTGGAGGTGTTCTATGTGTTTAGGTCTGACCTATCCATGTTCACACATTACAACTCTTCATTGGAGTTTGTGAACTTCCTTGTCCGACGCAGAGGAATCTGTTATTCTCGAGATGATATATTGATGTAAGAGATCCTTAGGAAAGAAGTTATCAAGCTGTGATCATCCACATAAGTTCATAGTTTAGATTTTGTCTGAAGGAGCTTCAAAGCTATATCTTGTGTGAATTATGTAATTAGGCATATGAGCCCAATTGTAAGCCCGCATGTTGCCAACCAATATGTATTTGAATTCTATGATATATTGAATGATTGAATCTACATTTGTTCCATTCCTTTGAGTTGTTTCCATTGTGTTTACTCTTGATACATGGTCTAGACAGTTCATTCTGTGAACCTTCCTGCCATGACTACACCAGCCTCTTTCACAGTTCTAGGCACATCAGTGTTAGAAATCAAGGTAAAAGCACAACTGGAATCAAGTAATGAATAACCAAAACTATCAGGTTGCTTCTTGATTCATGTGGGCCTCCTCGAAAGCTAAGGTGGAGGTTCTTCTTCCTCTTCTGAACTTTTATTGCTGCTAGAGCTCTCCTCATCATCAGGTCCAATAGGGTCTTTCAGTTCAATCTTCTCATGGGTAGTAAGAAACTGAATCACATCCTTTTTCTTTTCTTTTTCTTCTAGCTGTAAAATAATAGGAGAAGGAGATATCTTTCTCAAAATAACACTTTTTCTATATAACACATTCTCAGCCACAAGATCCCAAATCTTGTACCCTTTCACACCAACACCATAGCCAATGAAGATGAACTTAACTCCCTTGTTCTTAAATTTTGACCTCTTCTCCTTAGGCACATGTGCATATGCCTCACAACCAAAAATGCGAAGATGTCTCAATGAGGGTTTCTTACCAGACCACACCTCTATGGGTGTCTTATCAATGAGCACTGAAGTAGGAGACATGTTAACCAAGTAGCAAGCAGTGGCTACATCTTTAGCCCAAAACTTCTATTCAAGGCTAGCACCACTAAGCATATTCCTAGCCCTCTCCATCAATATTCTGTTCATCCTCTCTACAACTCCATTTTCCTGTAGGGTGTATGGAGTTGTCTTATGTCTTTTAATCCCATGTTCTTTATAGAACTTATCAAACTTTGCAGAACAAAATTCACCACCGTTATCAGTTCTCAAACACTTAATCTTTTTACCAGTCTGATTCTTTGAGCCGACTGTAGTTGATAATTTTTTTGATGCAGATATATATATCTGATGGATTTGAGTCTTGGGTGGTAAGGAAGTGATGTGGTGATGGAGTAAGTGTGAAAAAGAGCAGAAGAAGTGTGAAAGAAAAGATCTAAGCCCGGATTATGGTCGAAGAGTAAAATAGGGTAGAATAAAGATGAAGTGTGTGAGATCAGTATTCTATGCTTAACCGAAACTAAATTTTTGCATTGGTAGAGTCTACTCATCAATTCAAACATTGTGTTATCTTCTTGTAATCATTTCTGTAGGCACTGAGCCTCTTGGAGCAGTGAGATTTGGGTAGTGAGCCCTAAAGGCATGTGCCTTCCCCATTTGTAATACTTTTAATAGAGTATAATTTTTTGTGGGTTAACCCCCACCGTGGGTTTTCCCTTAACCGGGTTTCCACATCAAAAATCTTGGTGTCAATTGTGTTGATTGTGCATTTGCTTATGTATCTTTGATTCATGCTTCCATAGTTACATCTTTAATCTGTTAAAGAAGAATTAATTATAGCTAGTATTGAAGTTTTTGAGACAACTGATTCACCCCCCTCTCAGTTGTCAGCCTTTATTTCAACAAATCAAAGGACATGGCACGAGAAGTTAAAGTTGGCTCTTTGGGCTGACAGAATTACACCCAAGAGAGCTACTAGTTGTTCTCCATATGTACTTACTTATGGCAAAGAGGCTAGTTGCCTATTCCAGTTGAATTACCCACATTGATTTTCATCAAAGAACTCGAGCTACTAGAGGAGCATCCTTTAGTAGTCAGGCTAGCTCAACTTATGGAGTTAGAATAAATTAGGAAAGAGGCCTTGAAGAAGCTTGATAGACATCAAGCTCAAATGAAGAATACTTTTGATAAGAGGGCAAGACCGAGGAGCTTTATTGTTGGTGATTTGGTGTTCGAATGGAATGAATTGAGAAGTAGACCTGGAAAGCATTCCAAGTTCGATGCAATTTAGGATGGGCCATATGTTGTCACAGAGTGCAAAGAAAATAATGCATTTCATCTATTCAAGTTAAGTGGAGAGGTGATGTCTATCCCAGTGAATGGGATCCACCCCAAGCATTGCCTCTGAGGATAAGTTCTACCCTTTTACATAGTAGAATAGTGTTGCAGTTAATAAGTGCTCATGCACATTTGTTTTCAGTTTTTGTTTCCCTAAGTGCTATTGCACAGGAATTTTGGCCATTAGGGCATGTTAGTTTACTTTCAATTGAGTTTGTTTTCAGTTTTCTATTGTTGTTTGGACAGTTGGAGGGCTGAATTACAGTGTTTTCTAAGTTTGAGGAAGAGCAGAATATGAGTCAATCCCCAATGGATATTCAGGGCAACTGATCTGATGCTTACCAGGCAAGAAAATAGCAGAAGTTGTAAAAACTATTACCATTTTTTCATCACAGCTTAAAATTTGGTAGAGCTAATGTGACAAGTTCATTTTTAGGGTGAGGGTTAACATTCTTCTGTTATAAGTTATTTGCATTGTTATTATGTTGCAAAGATATTGCGGTTCATTTATGTTGTTTAGGAAAAGAAAAGATTTCAAATCATTCATTGCATTGCAGAACATTCATAGGAGACAAGTATTTCATTCACCACAATGATTATTCATTTACAAAGTTGAAATATATAAAAGAATAAGCATTGCATTGAAAGAAATAACGACATATCAAATGTCCCACACAAGTCATGGGTATAGCTAAACATATGCAGATATAAAGAAAATTGGAAGGTCATAGCCATCATTGCCTTGGAGGTTTTTGATCTTCAAAGTTGTCTTCTGTCCTACTCTTGATCTTCTACATCAACCTGCAAAAATGTGGGAAGGTCATGTTAGAGCTCTAGTTATGAGATCTCTATATCCTATTAGAAGAGGCATAACACTTTGTTTATAATGCATTGGTTAATGATCATCATCCACATGCAGAAAGAACTGAGAAAGAAACAATCATGGATCTTCATTGTTTTATTCTAATCTATTTGTTTCATGTGCAGGTATAAGATAAGTCATGTAGCTGATTGTAGACATATCACCATGTTGTGTTAAGTGGGCTCCCACAAGGGTTGAGCCCAACATGATGCTTCTCCTTAATCTCAGAAGGGATGAATGGAAAAAGAAAAGATCATTGTTCAGATTGATTTAATTACATGACAAACTGAAGGAGTAGAAAACAATCATATGCATTAGTGTCTGGTTTAGGACATATTCATGATTGCAAATCAAGAAATAAAATGGAACCATAAAGATGAACTGAACTATAAAGGGACAACATTTAATGCACATAACAACTGTCATTATTGCTTCCTGTCATTGGAAAATGACATTCATAGGTATTTCACTTTTATATCTTTCATGGTATGCACCAGAAATTAAGAACATTAAGTACAATTCATCATTTGAATGTCAAAAGTTGCCAATGGATAATATCATGAAATAGTACATAACTGTTTTGATCATGACATAACATGAGAGATAACTATCATTTTATGCATGATTTAAGTAAACTAAAGAGTGTAGATGGACAACCACCAATGCACAACTTAAGCTGACATCTCGCCTTTATGTTGAAATGAGATACATTCATCATATGGAACTATCACTTCTTAAGCATGAGAGGACATTATATCATGGAGAGACAAATATAAATTCTAGCAGACAGTGCTATAGGAGAAAGTCAAATAGAACAACCAAAAGTATGAAGTAGTTGATAACTCATGTTCATCCATAGGAAGGTCCATATCAAGTGGTAAATGCCAAATGGATCCACAATAAGACACTTTGATAAATTATATCTTTTTAATCTTGTGACCATATCAAGATATGTATATGCCTCTATGCCATCATGATATGATATAGTGACAAAAGTATGTAAGTGTCCATAAACATCTATAGGACATCATATGTTTCTATTTGAACAACCAATGAGAGATGCCACACTGTATGTAGTGAGTGAAAGGAACAATGCACTAAATCAACATCAAAGTGTGTTTTATCAGGTATGTGCACATCAAATAGTGACATCTACAGAAGATGCAATGACTCAAGAAGGGGTAGTCAACCAATACAACTGTCATGAATATCAATTGTATGCTACATGAAGAGAGTAACTACCATTAAAATGATAGGTCTCAAATGCATCAGAATAAAGACTTCTACAGAGGAATAAAAAGACAAGAATATGCAGAGATATATCTTGCTAGCCACAACCCCATAACATAGTTACAAATGTATATCAAAAGGAGAAGCTCTGAATGATATATATTTAACTTAGAACATACAGGTAGCCGCAGCCAAGAGATACAAATGATACATAGAGCAATAAACGATTGCCAACCATGATCAAAATGAACTACATATTTTCTTTTCATGATATATCCACTAGGGTTTCAGCTGAAACCAAAGAAATGTTTGAGGGATACATAGTTAGAGTTTTATGGAAGACAAAGAAACCCTCAGAGGGGAGAGAAACCTTTAGATATGTAAAGCTTAGAACAATGCTCAAATGCACAGATGTAGCCACGTATACATATACAAATACATTGTTACAGATGAGGTTTTTGAGCTATAAAAGATGAAAATGATATATAGTTGCGGCCCCTAAGAGAAAGCCATACAAAATAGAAGTGCATTTTTACTGCTTGCAGGTTGTAGTTCCATACAAAAACCCTCTAGTTATTTGAAGCCAAGAATCAAACACATAAGGGTTTCTCTATTCATGGGTTGAAATGCATTTTATATTCAAAATAACTTCAATGCATGCTACAACCATGGTCTTTAGAAGTAGTAGATACAAGGAGAAATAAAAGAAGCAAACTTTTGTTTGAATCCTACGTAGGGTTTTGAAAGACATACAGATATACATAGAAAATATTATGTATAGCTACAGGGTGAGAATGTGGTCACGGGGTTTCAGCAACAGAAGATACAAAGAATGCTATGAAAAAGAAGGATAAAGTGGTAAGGATGAAAGTTACATGTGTTTGAAGACATGCAAAGCAACAATGGGTTTTCACTTCAACTCCCTCTCAGATAGCCCAATACAATTGATCATGATGGACATGAACTCAAGGAAGAGTGACAGAGAAACAAAAGGTAAATAAGTTCATCAGTGATAACACATAGGTCATGGTTAATGAAGTTTGGTAACCTTATAAATTCAAAGAAAACTGAAAGAAATAAAAAGGAAAGAGTTATATGTGCATCACAAGACCTTTTACCTTCTTTTTCTACAGAAATCCATAAGGTCAAGCACAAGAAATGCAAGAGAATCCAATCTTCGAGCTTGAAACCCTAAGGGTTTCATTGTCGGAAGTAGAGAACCAAATCCAAAAAAGTTCCAAAGTCAAAATGAGCCTGAAAATATAGGGCAAGGATTGTTTTGTTCTTAGGGTTTCTTTTTTCCCTAGCATGAATGTGGCAATTTTATCACATCTAATTATTTTTCAATGGCACAAATTAATACCTTCGAGGTGTTATGTGTTCACTTTGTAGTGCCTAGGTTCCATGTTAGAAGGTGAGGTCGAGCATATGGCTTCCTCTTGATTTTAGTGCCTTTTAATCTTCTTAAGTCACCTTGTAATATGCCATGTGGAGATAGAATGGAGTTCATGCCATAGAATATATGCAAAAATTTCATTTTGGTATGAGACAAAACTATATGCTACATATGTCTTAGAGATTGCCTTGCAGATGGAGATAAGCCCTCAAAGTCTTTTTATTTTTTGCAAAACTATATGCCATGCCTCTATATTTTTATGATTTTTTATCGAAAAATCAAACATTGTATTGCAAAATGGAAAAATTATGAACCATAGAGATTTATTTTTTGCAAGAAATCAAATCAAATGGAGATAGAATAAAATTGACAGGTGTTGTAAAGTTTAGTTTTTAAATCAATCATTTATAAATTGCTTTAAATCTTAAACTATTTCTAGGCAGTTATAGCTAATAAGACAAATCAAATATTCTTTTCTTGATTTTTTTTATTTGGAGGCAGATAAAGACAAAATTTGAGATCTCATGGGTAGAGGAAAGTAGATTTGTGGTGGGGTCACATGAGCGGATCTTTTGGCATCATGCTTTCACAGTTTGGAGTCTTTTTGAGTGCTTTTATTTGTGTTTTCTTGAGGAGCTCAAAAATGGATTTGGAGGCCTAATTTTAGGAGCTTTTTTCCATCTTTTAGGGAGAGATTGATTTTAGAGCATATATTTCAGAGATACACTTCTTTTTGAGGGTTCCAGTTAGAGTTTTTTTATAGGATAAAGTAGAGATCAGAGTGCAGAGATATCAGAGTCTTCCTCTCACACTGAGAGTGTTGTATTCAGTCTGTGTATTCATTATTCCTTTAGATATAGCAGCAGTAGTTTTCCTTCATTTTTTGCCTTTCTTTTTGCAAAATTGAATTGATATTACACTGTGATAAACATTATCCTCTATTTTTGTCTTAGTTTTGTGATAGGTTATTCAGTTATTTTTCTTAATTCAGGTTGCATGTTGTGTTTAATCAAAACTTCATGTGAAATATTTATGAATTGGGTAAAATCAAAGTGTTGTGAAGATCAATGCTCTATGGTCTAATTGTGAGTAAGAGCTGATAGGAATCTAGTATCGGTGGATCACCTGAGATTTCATTTTAGTTATTTACTTTGATTTACCTCTCTCATCCCTTCTCCCAGATAAGTTAATAGATTAAGAAAATCATAAGGAGAACTAGCTCACTTTAGAGATTCCCTCTCGAAATAGATCACCCACAATCTATGAGGGTTTCCATGTTTCAACAGGATAGTCGAGGCTGAGTTGGCTAGTAGCGCAATCTTGATTGACAATAGTTCTAAAGTAAACCAAAGCAACTCTTAAGTACATAATAAATGGTGGGTGATATAATATTTTTTCAAAAGTAAAATAAAATCTCTAAAATAATTTAAGTTAAAAAAATATACATTGAAAGTAAAATGAAAATAACTTCTAGGTAACTAAAATGGTTCTAAATAAAATGAAACAACTCTTAAGTAAAAAAAATCTCTATGCTTTTTATCATCTATTTGCTTATTTACTTATGTGTGTTAATGTGTGTCTTAACATAGATAATGTAAGTAGATCTATTTAAATGATGCTAGAGATATAGTCTATAGACTCCTCTGGAGTGATATCTGTAGAAACTACCATGATTATGGAATAAAAAACAAGCATGAGATTGCAAATGAAATCAAACCAATGTATTCACAAATGAAGAAGTATAAATAGGTGAGTGTGTGTACCTGATTCTCTACCAAATGAGGATAGGACTCCTCTTCATGAAGTGGTGGCAAGTAACCACCCACAAAGATAGCACGAGGTGTTGATGCAAGTCGACACCTCTACAAAATGACTAACCACTTTGACAAGTTCAAAGTACATGTGGAGAAAATGCCTAACAATGGTTAAAGCTAGTGTAGACACCTAGGATTGAAAGGTTTATGTTAGGAATTGTATGTAGAAGATATCAATTAAATGCAAATAAAGATTAAATAGAGGAATGAAAAATACATAGAAATAATAACAGTGAGAGACAATTTTAACGTATTTCACCCAAAGTCAGGCTACATCCACCAATAGAGAGTCTAATATTAGTATCCAGTAAATCAAATTGATTACAACCAGCAATCCCTATAACTCAATACCACTACAAATGCTACAACAATATCAATGGAAACCCTAACCCTTAGTTATTTTATCAAGACTTATGTCCATTACAAAATAGGGTTTTTTTAATGTCAACCAATCCCTGTCTTGGGGGTGCTACCCCCAAAGCCCCATTAAATAATTTGGGGGGGAAACCACACTGATAAAACTAGAGAAAATTTAACCTCTGAGTCTAATTAGGCTCCATATAACAACAATCGCCCACTTGGAGACTGATCATAACACCACTGACCCTGTAGTTCCCACTGGAAATAAACACCCTAAACCCTGTTATTCTAATTTTATTGTTTTTAGTCTTGAAGACCAACCAAAGCTGAAGAGGAGCTTAGCTTCTCCCTTGTCACTACCTTCGTAAACATATCCACTAGATTTTCATTTATATGTATCTTTTCCAGCCGTAACTGTCCATCATCCAATACTGACCAGATGAAGTGATACCTTAGCTGTGTGTGTTTGGTCTTTGAATGCAAGGCATAATTCTTTGCAAGATGTATGGCACTCTGACTATCTGTAAACAAATAACTGGTAGCCTATTGTTTGCCTAATTCTTCCATGAAAGATTGCAGCCATATCATCTCCTTACTTGCTTCTATTGTAGATACATACTCTACCTCTGTGGTGGATAAAGCAACCACCTTTTTCAACTTGGAGATCTAACTCACCATTGTCCCACCTATAGTAAAGACATAACCTGTAGTACTCATCCTGGTATCAGTATCCCCTACCAAATTCGAGTCCACATAGCCTACTAAATCAGTATTAGAGCCCCCAAAACATAAATGTTTATTGGATGTACCTATCAAATATCTAAGAATCTATTTTACCGCATTCCAATGCAACAATCTAGGATTACTCATATACCTACTTGTGACTCCTACAACATGTGCAATATCTGGTCTCATGCATACCATGGCATGCATTAAACTTCCTATAGCTAAAGCATATGGTACCTTAGATATTTTTTCTTCCCCCTCTTGTGTCTTAAGACACATCTCCTTAGTCAATTTCAAATGACTAGGCAAATGTGTGCTGACAACGTTTTCATAATCAACCTAAGATAGAGTCAATTTTCTGTTCTTCCTATCTCTACAATTTTTTATAGTAAGGATTTGTTTTGCTGCACCCAAATCCTTCATAGCAAATGATTGTGCTAACTATTGTTTTAACTCTCTTATGTGATCCATGTTAGACCTTGCTACAAGCATGTCATTAACATATAAACTTAAAATAATGTAGTTTTCATTATCCAACCTCTTAAAATAAACACAATGGTAAGAATTACACCGTCTATAGCCTTTCTCACCCATAAAACTATCAAATTTGAGATACCATTGCCAAGGTGCTTGTTTCAAGACATATAAAATCTTCTTCAATTTGCACACCAATTTCTCCTTACTTTTGACCTCAAATCCGTGTGGTTGTTCTATATATATCTCCTCCTCCAAATCACCATGGAGAAAGACAGTTTTCACATCTAGCTATTCCAAATGCAAATCTTCAATAGCCACAATACTTAAAATAGTATGAATATAAGTCATCTTAATAACCAGAGAAAAAATCTCATCAAAATCAATACCTTTTTTCTGTGCAAATCCTTTTACAACTAACCTGGCTTTAAATATTTTCTTACCTCCATCTTCCCTTTTCAGCCTATAAACCCATTTGTTTGGTAAAGCCTTTTTACTTGCATGCAACTTACATAATTCCCAAGTCTAATTTTTCAGCAAAGAGTCCATTTCTTCTTTCATTGCAAGCTCCCAATGAACCTTTGTATCCACCTGCATAGCTTCATCATATCCTTCTAGTTCACTAGCATCTATTCAAAAAATAGAATACAAAGAGGGAGAAAACCTTTCAGGAGGTCTACTTAGCTTTGTTGACCATTTAACATTCACTGGAGTTTGTGGTATTTCTCATTGCTATTACAGAGCATGAGGAACCACTAGAACATCACTATTTGGAGTATCATCTAGCACCACATAATCATTTTCTTTCTTCTCATGCTGCTGCAACTGATCTTTGTACAACACTTTTTCATTGAACACAACATCCCTACTTCTCGCAATTTTTAGATTTTCAACATCCCAAAGCCTATAACCAAATTCATCAATGTCATATCCAATAAAGATACACTTTTTTTTATTTCACATCCATCTTGGTTCTATTTTCAAAATCTACATGTGCAAATGCTTCACATTTGAAGGTTTTAGGAAAAGAATAACTCACCTTCTTACATGTCCATGCTTCCTCTAGAATATCACAACCCAAAGGAACTTAAGGATCTCTATTAATTAATGTGAGAGCAGAAGTCCAAGATCATGGAGCAGAAATCAAACACAAATGCAATGTGTTGAAAATGAACTAATTGGTTTACAACTGAACTAGTATAAATAGGTGAAGCTTGAGGAACAAGTCTCCACGAGAATAGGGAAGGTGGTGAAAATGGAACCAAGAGAATAGCTCAAGGTTCAACCTCCCTCCAAAATAGCAGTGATGTGTCAAAGATAGATCGACAAGTTGACTAATGACTCAACAAGAGGACTTAGTCTTTTCACATGTGAGGAAAACCACTAACTATGATTATGTTAGGTATAAATCATATGAGTTTATAAACCAACACCCCCCCTTAAGAATAGCTTAGGTGGGTTTATGAAATATGAGTCCCGGTTGTGCACCATTTTAGGTACCCATTTACAAAACATCTCTCATAAAACAGAGAAAGAAAGAAAACCCTATGGGAAAAAACTTTCCTGCTAAAGAGAGAAAACAAAGAGAGGACTTTAGATGGCCCCTCCAGATGATGATGATGCCGATGTAGACCCAGATGCTGATGTTGAGAACTCTCCAAGCAAAATATGTTATAAATTCTAAATTTTCTGAATATTCAGAAAAATAGACAAATCATCTCTAATGTGTACAGAAATTGGTATACTGAAGCCTAATAAAAGGATGTGCATATGCACACATGCGAATGAGATAAAGAATGTATGTGATTCTTTGAGAAGTGATTATTCCCCCCCATTACACTTTATAATTCAGTGTATATACAATTCCCAATTTTCATGATTGATTACACAAGTGATTTTTATTTAACACTTTCTTTTTGAATTACAAGTACAAAAAATAGCTTTGTTGGAGTCCTAATAATCAGCTATATTGAGCCACTTGAGTTGAGTCTTGAATTGATACTAGGCTCTAAATTAACTTCTTCTTCACCAGTTGTAAAGTGTGAAAATATGAAGCATGCATCTAGATGGCAGACTTTACCAACTACAACTAGTTTTCTATCTTTGGACTCTCTGATGAGTGCAGCATTTGCAGTGAATTGCATTATCTTTTCAAAATCAGTAAGTGCATATACTGAGAGATAATTTTTAAATAAACCACGGATATAGTATACATTATTTAGAATACCATTCCCTAGATTAACTGTGCCTTTACTATAGACATCATAAAACTTTTGGTTCATTAAAATCTTGTAGATTCTACAAGCTTCTAGTTTTATAAACATTTCTAGAAATGGTGACATATGATCACAAACAACTAAACTTATGACCCATCGGTTTAACTCTATTTTAGATGGTGGCATTTTTATCTCTTTTTATCCCTATTAGAGTTGATGAATGGTTTTAGTTTTAAACTCAATTTTGGGAATTAAGGTGGTGCTTTAGTGATAGAAGAAGTGATTTTGTGCACTCTTCTTACTTATCTACCCCCTTAAAGTAGCACTTTATAAGTAGTGCATGACATCATACAATAATATTTTCCCTTTTTGTTTCTCTCCCAACAAGCTAGCAATTTGAGATGAAGTACTTTAAGAACCCTAAACCTAACTTAATTAGGCACTTTATAATGATAGTGCAATTAGTAGCTAGACTGATAGAGATAAAAAAAATAGGCACTTTTACCTTTTGAACGACTCGATTACGAGATCGTATGCAAAAGTTATAGCCTTTACAATTTTTGCATATGCAAAAATTTACACCTTCAAAAAAAATATTTTCAATGTGCTTGAAAATAAAATTTTGTGCAAACTAATATTTGAAAAAAAACTTGATAGGGAAAAAGTTAAGCCCCCTGTGGTAGGGTGTGACTAGGGGCTTAAAAACCCATATGACCAGGAGCTTATTACTAAAAATTTTTTGCCCCCCTCCTTTTTATTGTACCTCTCCACTTATGTCACCCCCCTAGTTTCTTATGTCAACAAAACTGACATAAGTTACAATGAATAGTGCTGCTAATACTCTCTTCAAATTTGACAGCCGTTGTTGTTCAAATTCCAACAACCCACCTGGCTTTTCAAAGCTGATTCAACTCTGCATTCCTACCCAGAAACGTGCCCTTTGCTCCACCTTTTGGCATGGGCAGTATGGCTTAAGCTATCATGGCTGAGAGGACTCAGTTAAATGAGCATATGTGGAAAAAATGACATAGAGAAAGGCGGCGGCGTGGCTTGAATGCCACAGTATGAGGCAATGATGAGGATGAGTTGGACTGCGATGTGGATAAGAGGACCAGGCCTCTTGGAGGCATCGTAGAATGTAGATTGCAGAGGTGACTTTGGCCTGTGATATAGGCTCAAACAGGCACGGATACATCTTCTTGTATGAGGTGAGATAAGCACAGGGTTTGGCCTCTATGTGAGGCATGTCAACCTAATAAAAATTGATCTCTATTTGAGGCATGACTACCACAGAGAATACACCTCTATTGAGGCTTCCTCTGCTATGATTCAAGCTCACTATGGTGAGGATCGATGAGATCTTCCAATGATGATTATGACCTGCAAAAAAAAACTCATTTCAAATGTTCTTTGAAACAAAATTTTACCTCCTTGATATGCATTGATAGAAGGTCAAATTGAGCCTAGTGTGCAAGAGAAGTTACAGAGATTCACCAATGGAACTATGTAATCAATGAGCAAATGATTTGATGCTATTCCACTCATTCTGATACCGTGTGCTCTGATACCATGTGAGAGCGGAAGTCCAAGATCATGAATCAGAAATCAAACACAAATGCAATGTATTGAAAACAAACTAATTGGTTTACAATAGAATTGATATAAATAGGTGAAACTTGAGGAACAAGTCTCTACAAGAATAGGGAAGGTGGTGAAAATAGAACCAAGAGAATAGCTCAAGGTTCAACCTCCCTCCAAAATAGTAGTGATGTGTTGAAGATGGATCAACACATCGACTAACGACTCAACAAGAGGACTTAGTCTTTCCACATGTGAGGAAAACCACTAACTATGATTAAGTTAGGTATAACTCATATGAGCTTATACACCAATAATTAAATATACAATGGTGTTGACAGCCTTTGCCCACATGTTTAAAGGCCACCCAACATGCAATTTCATACTCCTTGCATGCTCCATTATTGTCCTATTCATGTGCTCAACCACTCTATTTTCTTGTGGAGCCCTCGAAACCATTTTCTACCTATGAATTCCATTAAAAGAACAATAATCCTCAAATTATTTGCTGCAATACTCACCACCATTATCAGAATTGAGATATTTTAATCTTTTACCCATCTCATTCTCAACCAAGCTTCTCTATTTCTTAAATTTTTCAAATACATTAGATTTCTACCTAAGGAAATAAATCCAAACGTTCCTAGTTGCATCATCTATGAATGTAACATAATAGTGAGAGCCACTGAGAGAAGATACCTGAGTAGGTCCCCATACATCTATATGCACAAGCTTCAACTTTTCATCTTTCTTTTGCTTCCCATCCTTGAGAAAACTAATTGTCTTTTGTTTTCCATACACACAACTTTCACAGAAATTTATATTAATACATTTTAGACCTAGTAAAACTTACTTAGAATGATGTACATTCATACCTTTTTCACTCATATGCCCAAGTCTGTTATGCCATAGTGTTGTCTTAAAACCTACAGCAACTGTTCTTGAACCTATTTATTTTTTCTCTGTAACAACTAAAGTAGAAGAAACAATATGACCTATACAAAGATATAAGGTGCCTACTTTCACACCTTTTGCTACTATTAAGGAAGCTCTTGAAACCTTTCAATTTTTATCATTAAAAGTAAGTGTACAACCTTCATCACCTAGCTGCCTTGCTGAAATTAAATTCCTACTTAGCCTTGGAACATGCCTTACCTCTTGTAGTAGCCAATGATTCCCATTCTGCAACTTAATCTTAATTCTTCTCTTTCCAACAATCTGGCAGGGTTCGTTATTTCTAAAATAAACCAGCCTAAAATCCCCTTGGACATAATCAAGAAAATAACTTCTATGGGGTATAGCATGAAATGAGGCCCATAAATCTAAAACCCATGAATTATCAGCATTATCTAGGGAAAGAATCAAAGCATCATCTTCAAATTTATGACTTACCACATTTGGCTCCTTATTGCCTTCTTGTTTGTCTCCTTTATTGTTTGTCTCCTTTATCTTCTTTAGATGACCTAGTTTCCTACAGTACTAGCAATCCTTCTATCCTCTAAATTGGGACCTCTTGTCTTTTGATTTTCCTTGTGACTTCTCATGACCTCCAGAACCTTTTCCTCTTTGCTTTGATGTGCCCCTGCTTTCTGCATTCAAAACACTACCTGATGTGGACCCTCATAAGCTTTTCCATCGCATTTCCTCACTAAGGATAATACCAACAACATCATCAAAATTTAAAGTATTTGAACCAGAGACAGAGTTACTTACAACCATTACCAAGCTATTCTAGCTTTCTGGCAAAGAATATAAAACCAAGAGAGCCCTCACCTTTTCATCAAATTTCACTTTTATAGAAGTTAACTGACTGGTAATCATATTAAACTCATTTAAATCATCTATCATAGATCCACCATCAATTATTTTCAGATTAAACAAACGCTTCATAAGAAATACCTTATTTGACACTGAGGGTTTTCATACAATTTAGCCAAAGCTTTCCTTAGTTCATTTGTTGTCTTCGCTTATGTTATATTGAATGCCACAGATGGTGCTAGGCACAACCAAATGGTTCCCAATGCCTTTCTGTCCAGAAGTTCCCAATCCTCATCAGTCATTATTTCTAATTTTTTGGCTATTGCTTTCAATGACCTCCATAAATCCTTCTAATAAAGATAATCCTCCACCTGCATCTTCCATAACTAATAGTTCTGCCCATTGAATTTATCTACCTTCAGTTTACCCTCATCCACCATTGTTCCCACTTAACCATGAGACTCCCACTCAGCCGTGAGACCTTCCTACAAATAATAATCAAACACAACAAACTTTGATACCACTTGTTAGGAATTGCATGCATAAGATATCAATTAAATGCAAATAAAGATTAAACTAAGGGATGAAAAATACACAGAAATAATAACAGCTAGAGACAATTTTAATGTGGTTCACCCAAAGTCAGGCTACATCCACCAATAGAGAGTACAATATTATTATCCAGCAAATCAAACTAATTACAACCAGCAATCCCTGCAACTTAATACCACTAAAAATGCTACAACAATATCAACGAAAACCCTAACCCTTATCCATTTTATCAAGACTTATGTCAGTTACAGAATAGGTTTTTTTTTTATGTCGGCCACTAGAAAAGTAACTCTGTCTTGGGGGCACTGCCCCCAAACCCCCATTAAATCATATGGGGGGAAACCACGCTGATAAAATAGGGGAAAATTTAACCTTCGAGTCTGATTAGGCTCCATATAACAATAGTTTATACACCAACACCCCCCGTCAAGCATAGCTTAGGTGAGTTTATAAAAAATGGGTCTTGGATATAAGCCTGGTGAGGTACCCATGCACAATGCAGAAGCAAAAAATGAGTCCCGACGATGAAGCCTAATAAGGTACTCAAGTACAATGCAAATCTCTCAAAAATAGAGAAAGATAGAAAACCCAGTGGGAGAAAACTATCCTCCAAAAGAGAGAAGAAAGAAGGGCTTAGAAAGCCCCCCCAAAAGATTCTCTCCATAATACATGTCCTATTGTAGTGACGCTAAATAGTCGACAAAGGATGTAGATGTAGATCCAAGAATGCCAAACAATGTTCCTTCCCTTGGGAAGAAAAGAAACCACTTGAAGATGTAGGATATCTTCACATACAAGAAGATGTATGTATGATCTTGAATCATACTAAAGCTGATCCAAGGATGATGATGCCCATGTTGATGCCTTTGAAGAGTGCTCACATGTCCCCAGGTCATTGCCGAAGGACACCGTAATCAAATCAGGTGCATGTATAATAGATGAGGATGATGATGATCCATAACAATATGTAGGATGTGTAGAGCATGAATATCCGAAGTGGACAATATTGATGTAGCTTCATCTAAACTGTCATCAAAGAGAAGACTAATGTCCTCAATGTGTGCTTCCATGTCAGCAATGTGGGACTCTACAAATAGACAAGTGACGTCAGGTAGAAATGTGTCCCAATCGACAATGCTAGGAAGACTGATAACCTGTTGCAAAGAAGCATCAAAATATTTAGAGGAAGCAACTCTGGAATCTGATGAAGCAATAGTAGGAGTGATGACTTCTTCTATGTCATTGGAACATTTTGTTTCTATATCATGTTTAGGGATGTGAGTTGTGATTAACACAGGATCATGTGGGAATGGATAAATATTTGAGTCTCCATATATCTCCCAAATTTTGATCCATAATGCATGTGGACAATCAATATCCATGATGGTATACAAGGTGACATTTGGAATATGTAAACTGATTAATCCACAAATATGATCACGATGATTAAACCACTTAGCATTCTGAGATTGTTTACCAGGTTCAAGGATAAGTCCATACAAATGGAGTATGAGATTATGGATCCTGAGATGTTTTAGGATGCCTTCACACCAGGACTTATAGGTTCACTTGTTTAGGTTGATTATAGAAGAGTGAGTTTCATATCCCATGATTAGAACAAGTTAATTCCTCTAGACAATAGAAATCAACACAATTAGGCAACCCAAATTAGTTAGATCCCTAATTAAACTTTATGTAAAGTGGAATTTTATAAGTTGAGTGCATGATTTTGCCTATTTCCCCCCCTTAAAGTGATACTTTATAAAGTTAGTGGCTTGTGAAAAATGAAAACAAAAGAACCCCCCCTTAATTATGTGTTTTTCCCTGCCAACATTGGCAGTTTCTAGGAGTGCAATAAGCTCACCCTAAACTACCTCTGTAAGAAACACTTTATAATTGTAGTACAATTTTAGGCTAGTTAGACTGGTAATAAAAAACCATTCACTCTTGCAAAAGGAATCACTCAATTTCGAGTTGATTTGCAAAAGTTATAGGCCTTTCAATTTTTTGCATTTACAAAAAAAAATTCCTTCGATAGCAAAAAATTTTCAATGTTTGAAAAAAAAATTGGCATGCAAATGTTTGAGAGACAAAAATTTAAATGAGGAAAAATAAGCCGCCTTGGGCTATGCATGACTAGGGGCTAAAAACCTATGTGACCAAGGGCTTAAGTTGAAAAATCATTAGTTTACATTATGTCAAATTCATATTAGTTTACTTGCTTGAGATAACATGATTTTTTTTTAAATGCTGATTTATGTGGCTCACTTAGGCCAAAAAGTGATACACACCTTTTATGTCATCATGCCATTAAATGATAAAGAAGTATTCCTATGTTCATCATTGAACATAGATCATGAATATAGGAAGAGCCAAAAGATAGGAAAGAAAGAATATCAACCTTATGTGAAGGTGGAATATGTGTATAAAAATCTCTAGGATCCTCAAGGCAAGATGAAGCAACAATGGCACAAGTAGGAGAATCCATAAGTGAACCAAAAAATCTATCATAATATGTATAAAGGATATATTTTCTAGGTATATCATCATCATATATGGAAATATTCTTAGTTGAGTCACGAGAGAGTACGGTTAATGTATGATTAACATGAACCAAACCATGAGGAGAAAAAATGCCCAAAGCTAACACATGATCACCCTCATCTACAACATTATCACAAGTCATATAAAGAGTAGAGGTATAATGAAGTTCATAGACATATGATGTAAGTGTATAGATAAAACAAAAGGATAAGTGATAAAAAAATTTATTAAAAAGGGGGATATAACAAACATGTTGAAACAACACCTCCATTGAAAACACACCCTCATCCATGGGATAAAAGACATCAAATCACCAAGGATGATGGAATCACATGAAAGAAATCATAGAGCACATCAAATTTTGTAATAGAGACATGACTAGAAGTTAACAATGGGTTGTGAGAATCCATGATAAAAGATGTAGAAAATGACCATGATCCAAGAGTGGGTGGCTATGAATTGGGTGGGAATAAAATCAAGATCATATAATAAATATCCAACTCTAATATAGATGGGTAAATGGGCTATGAATGAGCTAGCTTAACACATGTTTGCACTACTTATAAATATGTATTTATACTCAATCTTATTATCAAAATAAACAGAAAACTAAATGGAAATTTGCATGAATATACAAGTTTTATCCTTATAATAGTCATTAAAAATAACAATTTATTTTTAATGTGTTATTAAATCACACCATCTAACTTTTTAGTAATTTTTTTTTACAAATTTAATAAAAGTGAAATGTTGAAATTTAAGAAAAAAATTTATCCTCATTTTATTTTTAAAGAATCTTTTTTAATATTAAGTACAGGTAATCTACACCTTTTTATCATTTAAAAAAAAAATGAAAACTTCTTATATTTTCAATAAATTTTTAACATTTATATATTTTAAACACACATATCTAACCATACCTTTCAACATTAACATTAAATTTCATATATTTGACTCTTTAGTTTAAGTGAAAAATTAATGCTGACAGAGAAGTGAAAAATGGGAAAAAGCCTGACCTGCTGTTCTTTCACTCTCCCTGAACAATACTTTTAGAAGGTGGGGCCCAGTCAGGCGCCTGTCTCCCAACAAAACGGAGGAAAGTGAAGGCATCCCTGCACCATGTCAGCAATGCTGCAATGGTTGAAGGTTTTAAGGAAAGCAGACTGTTCATCTTGGGAAGAGGACGATGTCCAGCTCTTCAATGCCCACCGATAAACAGATGGTGGCAAATTTGAGGCGCGGGCAGCTCTGCAGAAGGGCGGTTTGGACATGGGGTGGGTTAAACTTGATGTAACGGGTCCTATAGCATTGCAGCGCGGGGCAGTTCATCCCTACAATTTCAGGAGTCAATTTGCCTCCTCTCTCATACTCTAGGTCGGAGTCCAATAACACGCATTTTAGATGCTGCTGAGATGAGAGAAATTTGTTAAGGAAGTAACCATGCGCAAGAATGTCCACCATGCGCGGCCTGCCCAGATAGAGCTCGATTTCCCTGTGGGCGGAAAAAGAAAAGTGTGTCAAAATGGCAACCAGCGTTTCCTCGTTGTATTTGTGGGGGCGGTGAATGTCGTAGCAGAAATAAAGTTTCACGAGGCAGCTGCGAGAGAAGCGGGTAATGAGGAGGTTGCGTTACGCTTTTGAAACAGGTCATATTCACCGCTCGACGCTGCTCGTAAAAATGTTTGGCCCGGGAGGCCAAAACCCTGCAACAAGACATCAGGTTTGCAACATCTATCAATGATAACTTTTCCATTATTTGCATGATTATGTCATCCTGGAGATCTAGCAGCCTCACACGAATGCGGCTTGATCTCCTCCTCCCTTCTCTCAACTCGCTCATAACAAAACCTGTAAAAATACCCTGAGCAAGACAATGGTTACAAAAAGATTTTGATAAGAATGAGTTAGGCTTTGTCTTTAAATATAACAAGAAAGTACCGTAGTCATCAAACTCCACCTTTAACCAATGGAGGAGATGAAATGCAAGCTCGAGATATGTGTAGATGTTTAGGGTTTGGGAACTCGGGATGTGTAGATATAACTAGCATAGATATTTTAAATACATCTATCTAAAAGATGCCCAAAGATATTAGTTTTGAGGCGCCTATATTGAAAATGTTATTGAGAATAGATAGGCTCCTCTAGCATAGATATCTTAAATACATCTATCTAAAAGATGCCCAAAGATATTAGTATCGAGGCGCCTATATTAAAAATGTTATTGAGAATAGATAGGCCCCTCCAGACTGATATCTCTAGGCATCTTTTAGATAGATGTATTTATTTTTTAAAAATAAATATTTAAATTTATTATGCTGAAAAGAAAAGAAAATTAAATTGATGACTCTATAGTATAATCTATAAAATATAATGCACTTACCATTGGAATAAGATTGTTGAATATACTTTGCTCCTTTTTATTTCAAGTGATAAAACCTTAATAAAATATAGTTTAAAAAAATTTAATTTATTTATGAAAAATTAAGTGTCACTATATTTTACTAGGTTTCATTTTGTTTTCTCCACAATCAATTAATATGTTATTTTATTAGAGTTTTATCATATAAATAAAAAAGGAGCAAACTATAAACAATCGAGAAATTGCATCAATTTAATTTTATTTTATTTTCTACATAATAAAATTTAATTTATTTCTTTTTCACTCGCTTATGTTTTATAAAAATAGAGCGTCGTGTAAAGCAATATTTTATAACCTAATATTTTATTAGGGTTTCGTTTAATTTTTTACACAATTAATATGTTATTTTATTTCGGTTAGAATAATTTATTTTATAACTGTATTTTATTGGGGTTTCTTTACACATTGAATACTTTGGAGTAGTTGTTTACATATATTTTTAAAATAATAAAGTCTTAATCTATATTAAAAATGAAAGGATTAGTTAATAAAACCATAGCTAAATAGGAAAAAAAATTCAAACCATAGCTAAATTAAATTAATATTATACAACATAAAATTTTGATAAATAACTCATTTAATAGTAACTAAAGTTTATAGAAAACAAAACAAAACCCTAATAAAATAATATATTTCCTTTATTTTTCATGTTGATTTTAGTTTTAATTTTAATTTTTTAATGTTGCATCACATTTTTTTTTTTTAATATTTTAGCAATGAGTTTGAATTTTTTAATATTCTAGCAATATATGAAATGATTTATTCCACCAAATCATGAAATTGATACCTGTGATTCTTGATTTTTGATTTTTGCGGCTACTTCTTAATTTGTACTTCTGGCTTTTAGTGATTTTATTTTTAGTTATTTTCGTATTAAGACTTTCAAACATTTATTTTTTTGAGTGGTGAAGTCAAAGAGTATTTAGGATATAATGATGGTGGTCACAAGAGGGACCTCCTCCCCTACATTAATGCAAGTGGTTCAAACTTGTGAGCTCTAAGACTTAATAGCCTAGAAGAAAATTAAACCTTGATAACTGTCGATGTTTTGTAGCAGTGGGAGATTTCCAGGCCAACTCAATGAGGAGTCACACCCCATTCATGAAGAGACACCAAAATTACATATATATACACATGCAATATTCATCATTTGATCATTCAGAAAAAGGTCTTTCTTCTACAACAGATCGAGTTTGATTGAAGGCAGAATTAACACTTGGAGAAGAATTCAATCATCTTCAGCATATTGTCATATTGCTCTTAAAGAAGATTTATGCGTTATCTATTTCATAATATAAAAGAAATTATTGGCTTGGTTTTTCTCCCTCGAAAAGGAGGGTTTTCCCAGGGAATATGATGTGTTAATGTGTCTGAACTTTTAAATTTCTGTGTTTATTATTTCAAGTTTTGTATTTTCTGCTTTATGTTAAATCTGATCACAAAATCAACATGGTATCAAAGCGGGTTCAAGAGATCCGATCAGATTTAATTAAGCAAATTCTCTATGAAGTTCATTCTGGAAACTCTTTGAAAACACTGGCACATAGTGCACAGAGTCGAGTGGAATTATCTATGATGAAGTCTCTGCAAGTACCTTTTTTCACGAGAAGATGAAGAAGAAAGCCAGGACGGAAACCCTAATTCTATGGCTATGAGGGCAATATGAATGGGGCATTTATTCACTCGACCAATAGATCAAAGAGGCTATTTAAGTCTAGGAACTTGAACTCAAACCAAATTGTATTCGGCATAGCTGGATCGTCTTAGTTGTGGGACAAGCGCAATGAATTCATAAAGCTATGGTTTGAACCTCAGCGAATGCATGGATTTTTTTGGCTGGAGGAGCCTCTTAATTCTGATCCTTCAGAGTCCTTATCACTAGTCAAATTATCTGATAATATTTCATGTTTTGTCTACACAAATCCCACGGGCCACCCTTCTGGTGTTCATATCGCCAGAATTGTGCAGGAGACCTTCAAGCTAGGGTTGCAGAATGTAAGTTGGTTTGTTTTGGGGGACGATGAGATTGTCTTCAATGTGCATAATTTAATTAGGGTTTTATGACCCCTCTAAGATGCATTATATTGGGAGCCCTTCGGAGAGCCACTCGGTAAATACTTATTTCAGTCAGAATATGGCATTTGGAGGTGGTGGCATTGCCGTTAGTTATCCGCTAGCTGAAGTTTTGAATAACATGGAGGATACTTGCTTAAAGCGATATGAGTTATATGGTAGTGATGATAGACTATATGCATGTATTTTTTTTGGGATTCCTCTTACTAGGGAAACTAGATATTGCTATGCGTAAAGATTCCCTCAACCAAAGCTCGGCACAGAGTTTTACTTTTTGATTGAAAGGGAATACTGGATATTTAAGGATGCAGGTGTTCGTGTGGAAATGGAAAAGGCTACAGAACACATGATCAGGTACTAGTGGCTTGCGATTCAAATCAATATGAGAGAAACAATGTCAAAAATTTGAATTCCCAAATCAACTAAATTTGAGTCTGTTAGAAATGGCATTTGTAATGTTGGTAATGATGAGGTTTCTGTAGTCAAAGTTTGTCCAGTTTGCAAAGCATTTACTTCAACAACCATAATAGCTGTGAATGCCCACATTGATGATTGCCTTGCCCAGGCATCTAAGGTAGAGAAGAAATAAGGTAAAAAGCATAATCAGAAATCAAGAAGACATTATAATCAGGCTTAAAAACTCTAAGAAGAAAAGCTCTGCTATAATTGCTATGGGATCCAAGAAACAAATGGATGTTGCTATTTGAAGTCCATGTGGAGACATTTCAAACCCTTTGCTTGTACTTCCCCTTTTTCCATTAGCATTTAATTCTGGGTATGATCCAGAGATTAAGCAATCAGAAGTTGTCAATGATACAATATTATTGAAGTTGGATATCATGCGTATGAGGATACCATTCTTAAGAAGATCTAAATCTTTAGGTGCAAAGATTAGGAAAGAACAATTGGTGGATTGTGAGGAAGATTAGACAATAAAGAGATAAGTATTTCATGTTTGAATAAAGTTTATGAATTTTTTATGTAGTTAATAATTCATGCAATAACATTGGGAATAGTGAATCATGTATGCTTCTAGCATTGGTCTGTATATTTCTTTTCGGGACCTAGTTTGATTCTATGAACTATTAATAATCTCTCTATAAATGCTTCCAAGACGGATTGAGGAGCATAAGGATGATGAGAGATTGCATTCAAGGAGGAAGCTTGATGAGATCATTCTAAATCAAGGGAAGTATACCTTTGATATTCTGAAGAGATTTGGTATGATGGATTGTAAATCCATGTCTATGCCTATGGAGACCAACTTACATAAGCTTAAGGAGGTTGCAGCTAGTTCAGATCTGGTGGATCCCATGATGTACAAGCAGTTGATTAGATCATTGATGTATCTAGTCAATACTAGACCAGATATTTGCTATGCAGTGAGTGCACTTGGTTAGTTCATATGTGAACCAAGTCAAATACATCTAGTTGCAGCGAAGCATATCCTGAGATACTTGCATGGCACAGTTGGGTATGGCTTGAGATATTCTCCTAGAGTGGACTTGAAGCTGCTTGGATATACTAATTCTGATTGGGCTGGGTGTGTTGCTGATCAGAAGAGCACCTCTGAATGTTGCTTCAGCTTGGGGTCTACGATGATATCTTGGTGTAGAAGGAAGCAGTCTTTAGTGGCACTAATCTTAGCAGAGACCGAGTATATTGCAGCTTGTGTGGCAGCTCTAGAAGTAGTCTGGCTTCAAAAGCTTCTTGCAAGATTGTCTGAACAATCATTGGAGCTGACTGTCATTCATTATGATAATCAAAGTTGTGTGAAGCTTTCTATCAATCCAATGTTTCATGACAAAACTAAACATGTAGAGATCAAATTCCACTATATAAGAGATATGGTAGTACATCAACACTGATGAGCAGACGGCAAACATTCTCACCAAGCCTCTTGCCAAAGTAAAGTTTGTGAATTTTTGAGACAATCTTGAAGTTGTGGAGAATGAAGCCCTTACTGAGAGGGAGTCTCAGTATCAGTGACTTCTTGAGATGTACTTTAATACATTTCTCTCTGTGAGAGGGATTTGAGGTGCAAGCCCTTGTTAATGCATTTCTCTCTGTGAGAGGGATTTGAGGTGTAAGCCCTTGTTGATGCATTTCTCTCTGTGAAAGGGATTTGAGGTGCAAGCCCTTGATAATGAGTTCTTCTCTATGAGAGAAGTTTGAGGTAAAATCCCTTGATAATGAGTTCTTCTCTGTGAGATAAGTTCGAGGTGAAATCCCTTGATAATGAGTTCTTCTCAGTAAGAGAAGTTTGAGATGAAATCCCTTGATTCCACCCTCTGGGATAGCCATGGTGGATGTCATGTGTCTAACTCCATGACAACATCACATGAGAGAGTCTGTGATGATTTTCTTGTACTTATGTTTTTCACCCTCTGCGAGTAGCCATGGTGAATGTCATGATGAGGTGACAACATCACGTTGAGTGATTCTGTGATGGGCACTTGTGCACACTTATCATACATGGGAGTAGCCATGATGGTTGATATCATGATGAGGTGATATGTTACCTTTCCACATATGGGAGTATCCATTGTGGTTGACATCACGATGAGGTGATATGTCTTATACAGTTGGAAGTATTCCTCCCTAGCTAAGAGGGAGTGTTGATGTGTAGCTATGGGGCCATAGGCCTCATACTTCCAGCAGTGATCTTAATAAAGAAATAAATTAAATAGAGCCTATAGCTATTTATTTATTGAAGACATTTTTTGTGAAGAGGCACTTCACTTAAATATTAAATAATATTTTGTCATTGGTTGTCATGTTGAGAGACTTCATGACATGGGTATCTGGAAAGATATCTCCCTAGCTAAGAGGGAGTGTTGATGTTTTTAGCAGCGGGAGATTTCCAAGCTGACTCAATGAGGAGTCACACCCCATTCATGAAGAGACACCAAAATTACATATATATACACATGCAATATTCATCATTTGATCATTCAGAAAAGTTCTTTCTTCTACAGTAATAGCACGATGAGCTTTGCAAAGACTTTGGAAAACATGTGGGGTTCTTTCTGCCATCTGAGATCAACAGAGGAGGTATTGTGTCTCATGTGGGGTTGGTTCTTGAGGAAGGTGAGCCCCTCAATGGTAGCCCTAGTTTGGGTCAGTGTGAGCCCCTTGGTACTCAGAGTGAGAAACCCTCCAAGGATTGGAAGACCTAATTTTCTAATCATCCTTTTCAGTACAAATGAAATGGGGCTCGTGCTCCAACACACTGATCACTCTCATTTCTCAACTCGACTAAGGTGAGTTCTTCTTCTTAGTCCTTGACTCTAATTTTGAGAAGGGGTGGTGAAAATGGACACTACCTTGATTGAAATATTTATAGGCCCTTGGAGGAAAGCGGATACCATGAGAACATGGCCATCCAAAAGTTGGAACCTCAAATGGCAAGTTGACATTGTTACTATGACGAGTGGTTTTTTCTCCTTTGGGTTCTCTTTTGGTGAAGACTTGGACATCATTTTGGTAGCAGGTCTATGCTTCTTAGGTATGGCCAATTTGGCCCTCAAGAAATGGTATCTAATGTTTGACACAGATAAAGAATCCTTCAAAATTGTGCCCATATGGACCAAACTTCTTAGGCTACCTCTTGAGTTTTGAGCATAAAATGTTTTTAAAGGCATTGCTAATGCATTTAAGTAGCTTTTGGTAGTGGATAACATGATAAAAGCAATGAAAAGGCTAGTTTTCATGAGAACTTGCATGTGCATGGATGTCTCCATGACCATCCCACCCATCAGAAAGAACCTAATCCTCCAAGTGTGGGCTATGGAAGTAGCTAATGGTACTTGAGAACTCTCTGTTGGGATGCCACAAATGCAAAAATCTCAAACATTGAGTGAAGGAGTGACCTCTAAATAATATGAAACCAAATAAGAAAGAATAGGCAAAGAAAACCCCTTTGGGGGACTTGGAATAGTGGTGAAATATGTTTCTTCAGAGAAGGAGATTGAAATCTTGCAAGAAATGGAAGGTGCTAATGATAAGTTTCTCACTTTGCCCATTTTGGGGGCTGTCCTAACTATCATGAATCTGGTTGCTCTTCCCCTAAGGTGGTGACCAACCCAAGCCCCCATTCTAAAATTAATTCCTCCAATTGTAGATTTTGGTCCATATTTTCCCAAAGAAAAAGAGAATAAATTCTCTTTCTTATCTTATATATATTTAGCATTATAGTTGAATGATGTGACGTAATTTTGGTTAGAGCAAAGAGTGGGAAATTATACTCATTCAACCAGGAGGGATCTATCAAGGTTATATTACATCTAACCTGAATAAGCTCACTACCACATGTTCTATTGGACCGGGTGAATTTTACCCCTTCAAGGTCTAGGTCCATGAGAACATTTTGATTGATAAAGTCTGCTAGGTCTTCTTTTTTGTAAAAGGGAATTTGGGAACCTCCATTATTTTCCTTATCATTCAGTGGGGAATTGAAATTTCCCATAATAAGCCATGAAGGAGTCATATGTATGTTCCACAATGAGTTTAACCTCATCCACAAGGGCCTTGTAGCACTTTTAGAGTTGGGGTATAGATATTTGAAAATATTTGAGACAATTTTTACTTCTTATAGTGGAAAAGAATAGTCGCATGGTTAGAGTAAGCCATAAGCAATGTACCTTCAATGTAGGAGGGGTTCGAGAGAGACAATTATACGTACAACACCATTCACATCAACCACAACATACCCATAACCCTTGAATAATCTGTTCTTAATCTTAACTAATTTGTCAATCAACATCTTAGTATTCTTGAATCAAGATAATATCTAGCTTATTAGATCTCTATTATGTTCACAAGAGCATTGTGTTTATGAGGGTTATTCAACCCCTAGACATTCCAAGATAGGAATTTGAGTTTTTAAGTTTGGGCCTGCTCTTATTGTAGAGATGAATAAGAGATGCTTGGTTTCCATCTGCTACCTCTTTCCTTGCTTCATGTTCTCTACGGTCTTTCAAGGTCATTCTTCCCTTGATTTTTTGATCTAAACCATAGTCAAGTGATCTTCTGTACTTTTAGTCTTTCTAGAGGAAAACTCAACAGTTCTTCTTTTAACTTTCATCCCTATTCCTAGAGAACCACCAATAGACTTCCTTCCTTCCTTCAACCTATCTTCAGCCAAGGGACTGCTACTTTCACCTCTCTCCCTTTTTTTCTTGTTCCTCTTATTAACCCTATTGACCAACTAAGATCAATCCTCCCTAGGAATATCAAAACCCACACCAAGAATCTCCAAAGAACCTATTGATCTGATTGTTAGTCATGCAAACAGAAATAAACATTTACAACAAACCTCTATTTATCTTGAAAGATATGATGAGTTCTCAAAGAATTTATAATCCCAAGTCTCTATGAGTTAGGTCATGATTGTCTGATCATCAACCAGGGATGATGTATCTTGCTGTTAATCATGTTAGGGCCTTACGTGCTTTGTTTCATATTTCTACAAAATCTGTCAATATTCACTGACATCTGGTCTATTTCACCTGATCTTCATATAGTCTTAACAATTATGTTAAATATTGCAATATTAAGTCAGGATTTGTGCAAATATATGTGAACTTGTTCCTAACTTTAAGTATTTCACTTGAATCTATCCCTGATCTAGGCTAATTATGAGAATATTTCTAATTTTGATTAGATCTTCTAATATTTCCTTTGTCTGCACTAATCTTTTCTTGTAAACTTAAAATTTACTCAAAGAGTGTGTTCAAAGCATGCAATTCATTGATATTTATTATAATTTGCATGAAATACATTAGTATTTGTGTATCTTCACTATATATGCTTTAGATCTATCATTATTTAGCATATACTTGATATATTTACTTATGATTCATCATTGTTTGCAATTATTCATGACTATTTATGAAATTGAAACTAAGAAAATAGAGTTTAGAATTTAAGATCCTAAAATTACTTAATTTTGGCCAATGATCAACATATATATTTTGATATTGTAATGAAAAGAAGAAAACCAAATCATACTTCATCAGGATGTTCCACAGCTATGTATGATCAACACAAATCTTCAAAGGAAAGTTGATAATAATATGCAAATAAAATAAAAACACTTTAATAGAATGTAGCATTTCACCATTATATATCCAAAAAATCAATAGAAGATTATGTAGGATTTACAATGAGGAGGTAATCTATAGCTTCATCTTCATTAGGTATGCAAATAAAATATACATTTGCATTGAGATTTAGAGAGAACCTTGAGAGAGAATTCACAAAGTTGTAGAAATCACAAACTTAGTGCTTAGAATTTTAACAAGTCAGTCTCCTTTAGCTTCAACAATTCAATCTCCCCCTTAAAAAGTAAGGTCATGGTCCTTTTATACAACAAAGCCAAAAAAATAGTTACCATTGATCCAACAATCAAGAATCACTCATAATAATCAATGGTTAGGATTTGTGGCATGTGATTGCCAGTTGGCAATCATTCTGTGGAATATAGTTAGCAAAAGAATGATCCCAACATCTTTGAATCAACATATCTCCAGCTGGAAAATAACATATTCATTGGTATCTTGGCATCAACACTATTGAGTATAGTTAGTCATCTTCTCTAGCTCTGATGCATCCTCTAGTTCCTATTCACGCCTCCTTTGTTTGGCTGCAATTTCATCCAGTTTATCCTTCTTCCTTATAATCAAACTTTTATCTTGCACCATGTGCAAACATCTTCTCCAAGCTTTAATTCCTTGATTCATATAGTTCCAATATCATGCAACAAACATATATTCATGATTTAGCATATTGATTACTTTAAATCCCTTATATGGATTAAAACATCATACAACTATTGAGGATTTGGCTTAATCTTTGAAATCCAACCTTCACCTACATAAGAATTATAATATTCCTGTGAAATTGACAAGAAAAGTTTTGAGTTTATTCATACCCGCAACTTGATCTTATTCACCTGTAACTTACCTAGACTTTACCTCTTTCCATTTCCTACAAATTGCTCTAAATATCCTGATGGCTTACATTTAAGGATGAATTTATCTTTTAATCAAATCTCAAATTTTTCATAAAACATCATTCATTTTATATTTTCACAATCTTGTCTTTTGATTTTACCCTTATCGGCAAAATTACACTTTTTGAAACTGTGGTTCAATGTCCCTTATTGGAAAAATGTCACTTTACCGAACTATCGCCCCTTTTTCGGTGAAGTTCAACTTTTCTGAACCATCTCCTTTGCCTTTTACCTCTCTTATCCTTTATATCGGCAAAAGTTGAAGATTCTGAACTTTGCCCTTTCATCGACAACAATTTAACTTTTTAAATTTTGCCCTCTTATCGATCTTTATTAGTGAAAGTATAAAGCTTCGAACTTGACCTTATATCTTTCCTTATCAAAAAAAGGCCCAAGTTCTGAACTTTGCCTTATTGTCGGCAAATCGGGAGAATTGCTAACTTTTAAAGTACTTTAGCAAATCTAAGTTTCCCTGACGAGGATTTTCCCAACAACACTTTGTGTTCAAAAATCTCTAAGACTTCAACTTCAAAAAATTTAGTCAGTGACACAATCAAACTGTGAACTCCGACCTCTTCCTCCTATTGCTTAGTTGGAGAATCAGCAAAAATCCTACCTCCCTAACTCCCAAAAATACTAAGTCTTTTCTCTTTTCATGGCTGATACAGCAGAATATGAGGTAAAACTGCTAGAAGAAGTGGTTTTAATGGCTGATACTATTGTTGTACCTACTGTCCCAGCCAACAACACTAGTTGGACATGAGATATGATGCATTATTTGTAGACCGGAGAGTGACCAGCCATGCTAGGTGCAACAACAAGAAGGTATTATAGGCTGCAAGCCATTCCTTATGTTATTGTCAATGATATTTTGTTCAAAAAAGGCTACAATGGAGTGTTCTTAAGATGCATTGAAACAAATTAGATTGATAAAGTATTGCATGAGTTTCATGATGGACCAACTGGTGGTCACTTTGCATCCCGTACAACAACCTTAAAGATCATGAATGCTGGATATTACTGGCTGTCTCTTTTCAAAGATGTGCATACTTGGGTAAGGAAGTGTGTGAAATGTGTTGTATTTGCAGGCAAACAAAAATTAGCAACCATGCCTCTACAACCCTATTGAATACAAAGAATACTAAGAGGGGGGGCTAAATAAGTATTCTTAAAACCTTTTCATTTACACATTCATTAATCCATTTACCAAATTCAATAGCATGAAAGAAAAGTAAACATAAGAAGAGAAGCCACAAATTCATAACACATAGACACCAAGATTTTACGTAGAAAACCCATAAAGGGAAAAACTACGATCAGTGTTAGCTCACAATATATTATGATAGAAATACCAAATTACATGAAGGCTCACTGCCTTATGGCTCACTACCCAAGGACTCACTATCCAAGAAGTGCTCACTGCAAAAAGGCTCACTACTAGAAAGATAGAAGAGAAGATAGAAGAAGGATATGCTCACTGCCAAGAGAGGACTGCTGTAGGTGTACCTACAAAATACTAAAGTGTAGTACCAATATCCTCAGTATATAGATTCAAAGGACTTCATACTATCTACCCTACTTTTCTGCTCTGCTTCACATATACTCCATTTTTTACCCTTATTATCCTTTTCTGCTCTACAAACTACCTTAGATTATGAACATATCGAATTCACACATTATCCACATATATCCATCACTCAAACACCAAAATTGATTCTATATATATATATATATCCGCAATAAGATTCATGCCACAATCAGATCGGCAACCCAGACATGAAGCGTGTATACAAGTGTTGTACCTTGTCAGCTTGATCTTGTCCACAAACAAGAATGTGGACCCAAAAAAATGTATAGTGGTCTTCATATCGATCAATATCAATCATTCAACCACTTGGATTAATTCTTCAAACAATATATTCTCACCACATATAGATTTAACTTGTCTGTCGGCTTATCCCTTAAGTATATATTTGACCAATTCAATTGTCACATCATGAATTCCACTGTGGACCATATGAGACTCTAAAAATCGTATCCAACATTCATAAGTGACCTTTTAACATACCTTCAGATATGCAAGACATAATAGTCCTTTATAGCAAAATGTGGATCTTGGAACTATTGCTCTGTCACAGTGAAATACTGTCAAACTTGACGCTGATAAAGAACAACTTGTAGAATGTGATCAAATGAACTTCAGAAGGTATAGCTTTAGATTTAGGTAGTCATGATATGTATCTTTGGTGTCTCAGAACTGCAAGATAAAGTATGCCATAGCGGAGCAATGCAGACCCTTTTACTCTGGTATTGTGCACTGTTCTTGACTTAACTTTGTTCCCCCAAACTTAGATATTTTGCCATATGACTTTCGGAGAAAGTCAGGACTTAAACACTGGAACATGTGATAACTAGGTAGCTATGAACAACATACCTGAACTACATACAAATGTCTTTAACTGCGGAGGCATACCATTTCAAACACTGTCACTAACTTGGTATATTGTAGACTACCCATACTTAGTCTTTTATTCTTCCAGAGTAGGGTCTCTTTGCCATGGCGGTAGAAATCCTTTGCCTTGTTGCCATCAATGACAACATTCAACATTTATCAAAGTAGTGTCTCTTGCCAACAATCTCCCCCATTGGTATTGATGGCAACACTTAGTGAAAAATGTTTATATGGTCTACCTTACTATATACACTATGTTTTTCTTCTCCCCCTTAGGTGTTCGCTCATTTTTCATTGGTTTTCTTCTCCCCCATTGACATCAATGGCAAAGGTGTATGTACAAGAGTCAAAATTCTATTAAGACAACAAAATTGCAAAAGTTGTCATCATATGTATAGATACAATCTTCAATTTAGTTAGTTGCATCTGAAAGAATATCATTGTACACAATCTTTAGTTGTGTTAATTCTCCAACCCACTTGTTCTTAGCACTACTCAAAATTTGGATGTTCTCATTTACTTGAAATACCAGATCTTTCGCCTTATGTACATTGGTATGCATAGCAGTTAATTTTTGAACCTTTGATGCTTCTACAACTAGTCTTGTCATGAGATAAATTTTTGGGTTTATCATCCTTCTCAGCTGGCATATTATGTATTTCATTTCTTCCTGTCTACTAAGAAGACTGCTTATGTTGTTTTGAATGTTTACAACTTGTATTTCCATGTCGTTGATAGAGTCAACTGTTGGATCAAAGATCTTGATAATATTTTCTAGTTGGAGCTCCATGCTTTTGATTTTCTCTTCTATTACCTTAGCGGTTTTAGGCCATGACAAACGAAATTTGTATATATCACAGGCTTCCTTGATTGCATTCTCCATATTTTTATACTATTTTCTAGCAAAATTCGATGACTATCTAACTTGGTTTTTAACTCTACTAATCTTTTGTCTTCAAGTTCCTTTCTAACCTTAATTTCAACAAACTTTTCAAAGGATTCAAAGTGAGTACTTATATAATTTATTAAACCTTTGAGCTAATCAGTTGATGACACTGATGTATCTTTCGGGTATGAGGGTATCAGCTTCTCCATAATACTGGATGTTTCATCAATGAGTTCATTGTCGTGTATATGTGTTTTCAACATTTCTTCCTAAGCCTTAGCTTGCACAAATGATACCAATTTGAATTTCTACACAGGAGACATAGAATCTAGATTTATTGGTCCTTGTAGATACTCGGGTAAATCGAGAATTTGTGTTCTTTGTTGCTTTTCCAAAAGTTTTCTAGCATAGTCAATTGGAACTTGATTTGCAGTAGTGTTTCTTGCCACTTGTTCTTCACTAAGTGTAACTATCTTTCTTTTCTTTTCTTTTGTTGCCTTCTCTTTCTCTACTTTAGTTGTGGCGTCTGCAATGGATGAGGTCCTTGTTCTTTCTCTAGGGCTAGATGCTAGTTTTTCTATTTCAGATCTCTCATCTTTCCTTTCTGGAGTATTTGATGTTTTCTCTGATTGCTCACGTTTCATAGACATTCTAGAGAACAATTTTGAGAATGTCTCAAATCTGCCCTCTCTAAGATCTTTCAGTTTGCTTAGTAGTACATCAGCTAATTCAGTCAAAACATCTTCTACAACTTCATATCCTAATGCAGGGAGCCATACAGCTCTTGGTTCCATAGCTTCCATGAAGCATTTGTCTTTGTCTACCATGAATACAATGTCCTTTTCATACTTCATCACTACATTTTTAGGTTTCCGAATTCTACATAACATTTTCTTTTGAAAGTTCTTGAAATATCCCCATAAGATTTCATTCTGCTTATCTGCATTTCCCAAACTCTGCAAGTGATTTCTTACTTGAGTGGCTACTGGTGTGTGATCGAGCTAGACAATGTTTCCCAAGATGGGTAATTCTCTTAGGAAGTAGAAGAGTAGACAAGTGATCAATGTTCCATATTTGAAAGGATGATTAGTCTCTTTTGTTCTTTTCAAGTTCTCCATTAGTTCACTCTGGAGAAATTCACATAGATCATAGTCTGTATTCTTTTTTATCATGTTATATGCTTTGTATATATCTGGTGTAGACACATAATTATTCTTGTTGGAAAAGTATATTTTGTACCCAATAATCATTGATGCAAATCTGACGGCCAGATCCTTAATATCATTTACCGTGAAGGATTTCTTATCAAATTTGGCTCCTGTTAGCTGTATTACCAAGTTGTTCTTTGTTTTCTTTGAACCTGGAACCCTCCCAAAGGAACTCATACTAGTTATAGCTTTGATAGCTTCTTTCATTATCATGTATGGTTCATCAAGCCACAGAAACTCATCATGGATTCTTCTTAGAATAAACTTAACCCATGTTTCATTCGGAATCACAGGAAAATCCAACTAGGTGTCTAATTTATTTTCTCCTAGAACTTTATATTCATCTTTTTACACAACATCAACAGTAGTCAGTTCATCCAAGTACAATTTTCCTAGATTCATGTGATCATATTCCTCTAGATTGATATGAATATATGCCCTAACATCTTCCATATGTATAATTCCATGTGGAGTAATTGGGAATGCTCCTATAGGATCATTTTCTAGTGATTTGAAGAAATGTTTCTTGAACTTGGGGCAAGGTTTTTCAGTTATCTCGATTACTTGAGGAGTAAACATTTTCCCAGAATAATTCAAACATCACAGTAGGGTTTTCAAGCAGTAAATACCTCTTATGTCGAATTAAGGTTTCCTTCTCATAAAATATCTTTGAGTTGTTTTGAATCTTTGGAAACCTTTGATGTCGCTTGGGATCTTTCTATAGCTTGAACGCAATGTGAATTGTCTATCGAATGAGGTCCTTTTTAACCCTTTATCTGTCTTGACCTAATCACCATAAATGCAGTCTTTCAAAAAGATGTCACACTTCTCTATTAAGCTTAGTTAATCAAGATTGCACCACAATGTTCCACATTTGATTCTTTTCCTCTGGAATTACTTTTAAAAGATCTACCATATGAAGCTTTACATCACATCTTCGTGCCGTATCCTAGCACTGATTATCTAGCTAGGGGATTTGGATTTTCAATACATCTCCTCTTGAGCCAGAGCTCACAATTTACTTCCCAGAGGAAGTATCTGCACTAGAGGTTGGTGCGGATCCATCCTTGATATTATCAACATCCTTCTTAATCTAGATCATGCTCATTTCCTTCTTGATCTCCACCGGATCAACCTTGTTTTTACCTTTGTCTTTGTTCTGTTTTGTTTTCATCTTCTCTGTAGGATAGTTTCTTTCCTCATTCTTGCTTCTAGAGAATTTTGCAACATGCCCAAACTTATTTCAAATGTAGCATACCACATTCCTCTGTCTTTAATTCCTTCTATTGATTGAATTCATTCTTGATATGCTTTGGTTAGCCATATGTCCAAATCTATTGCATGCAAAGGACTTTCCATTGAAGGATTGACTATTCCTTGCATAGTTAAAACCATTCCTGACCAGACTTGTGCATTCATTTGATCTATGATCAATTTTCTTGCAATTGAAACATTGACCAGGGAATGAAGGAATATTTTGATTTATTCTACTCCTACATTGAGTAGCCTTGTGACAAATATTATTACAATTAAAGCAATAGCCATTGAAAGATGGGTAACTTTGAGCATTTGGTTGTCTGACCAGAGGTCTTCTAGGTCTTCTTCTCTGATTCTAAAACTGGTTGTATTTCTTTTTCTTAAACTCAGTGTTTCCTTGGCCTGATTTTGAACTTTCTCCTTTTTCAAATCCCAAGCCTTGCTTGTCATCTAGACTCTTCTGACTTTCAATCAGTTCCTCAATCTTTGCAGAGCTTATTTTGAACTTTTCTTCATAGCTATTAGCCTTCTCTAAATCTGATTTTAGGCTCACAACTTCTTTTTCAAGTTTAGCACATTCTTCTAACTTGCTTTTTACCAGCAGATTTGGATCTTCTACTTTAGCTCTTTCTACAACTTCCACTTTCAAATCATCCAAGGTTTTATTGGTTGATATCAATTGTTCACTAACCTCCTTGTATTTTTCTTTGAACTTCTTGACTTGTTCTTTTAGCTTTAGAATGCATTCATCAGCTTCTTGTATGTTATCCTTTAGATCTCTAATTTGTGCTTCAGATTTTTCAAGATCTTCAAGAGCAGCTTGTAATTCATCATTGCTTTCATATGAGGCTTCAGGAGAATTGAGATATCTTCTCGCTGCCATGTGTACGCCTTCCCAGATCTTTCTCAAGATGTTAAGCTTCTTCCAAGGAACCGTGTTGTGATACCAATTGTTGAATGCAAAGAATACTGAGAGGGGGGGTGAATCAATATACTTAAAAAAAATTCATTTACACATTCATTAATCTATTTCCCAAATTGAATAACTGTAATGTTGAAAATGTCCCCTTGGGGGCTTTTCCCTCATAAGGTTTAGCTCCCGGGTCTTTAGAGTGCATTTAGGACATTTTAGTTCATATTTTAGAACTTGGGTGCCCATGCCCTAGTCTTGCCCTATTTTAGGGCAACCCTAATTTCTAGATGTCAGTTTATGACTATTACTTGGTTATTTTGCCAACAGGGTAAAGTTTGAATTTTAATTTCTTCGCGAGAGTGTTTGTAGTTGCATATATAAACAAGCTTAGGCATTCATTTGTAAACTAGATGGCAATTAGATAGCAAGTGTGATGTTCAAGTGTTCTCAAGGTGATTTAAGGATTCTATTGTGTTGCAAGAGCAAACTTGTGTGTTTTGTGTGTTGATCTTTGTAGATTGAGCATCAATCTTCTCATGACATGAAGAGCATCTTCCTTCATGAGAGATTCACTACAAGGTGACATATCATTGTGGTTTTATCATTGATTCCTTTGGTTTTGGCCTCTACCTTACAAGGGTACGACCTCTTTATCTGACAACGGTGTTCAGAGACTTAGTGTCCTCTAGGGTTTGACTGAGGCAAACCTCTAAACACCACAACCCCCAAGACAAGTCTTGTGATTGTAGGTTATAGGTGTCGCATATGGAAAAAGTGGATTTGTAGGAGGGCTTGACAGACATCGGGGATTCGGGATCTGAAGAGAAGTCAGACACAGGAGTACTTCCAGGATTTGGGTGCTCACACTAGTGTCCTCTGCAGACAGATCTTAGGAAATAGAAGTTACAGGACTGATCAGTGTCAGAAGGAAGTCTAGATTCCCCCAAAAAATAGGTACCTTGGACTTGGGTGCCCACACCTTAGTCCCTGACTATTCTACCTCAGATCCCTAAAAATAGGTATTCCGTGATTTGTTATTTTACTCCCGTCTGCAAGACCTTTTTCTGTCTTTCATCAATTTGTTGTCGTATTTGCATAATTAGGGTTTTAATGATTAATTAGACATACGAGAAGGAAAATTTGACAATTAATTCCCTAATCCAAGTTTCCCTTCATTTGCAAGTGACCTAGGCTATGATAGTGCTCACCACTCGACCCTAGATCCTTCAATGTTTAGTGGAAAGGAGGGTTTTAACATCTAAACAACAAAGATTAACAAAAATCCAATTTTACCCTAAACATTTTGGTGAACCGGTGTTTTTGTACTTAAATTGCAACTTGCTAAGTTTTTTTCTTCAGATTTGATGTGGTTTCATTCATTCATTTGGTCATTTATTTTATTGCATTGAGAAAAATTTAAAAAAATTAAAAATTTGGAAAAATACAAAAAAAACTTACTAAATTGCATCAATTTTTCTAAATTTTCCTAATTCATTATTTTTGCATCAGATCTGATATAAACTACAGAAAAATCTAAAAAATTAGAAATTTACCTTGCATTTTCATCATTTAATTGCTAGGGTTTTGTGGAAATTTTGACAAATTTATATAACCTAGTAATTCTAAAATCTAAGGTTTGTAGGAAAAATCTTTTATCAGATTTTTCTACTAATTTTAGAGCCTCATTCAAATTTACATTTGACTATAGTCTTTCTTTTTAGTGTGAATTTTCATTTAGATTTAAAATATTTGCATTCTTACATAGAAAATTTCAACAAAAACTAGCAATTTTGATGCATTTTCATTAAATTTGCATCGGCATTTTGCATGTTAAGGATTGAAAACCTTTTTGATATCTGAGAGTAAGTCAACTACATCATAGTTCAGACTTAAAATCATTCACATAGAATTTTTTTCCAAGATCTCAAACCTAGGGCTTCAAAAACAACAATTTTCACTAAATTTGGCCTTATCGACTCTCCAAACTTGCATCGTAGGTGTGTTGTGAAAGATATTTTGGCATTATTTTACTTTTATTAGGGTGATAATTTCCTTCCCCTCATAAAAAGATTCACAACACCCTTTTAGCAGGCTCTTGTAGTAAAAATTCGGTGAAAAAATACACATTTTGGCTATTTTTGCCCTCGGGTTTGACCTAGTTTGCACTCCAAGCGTGTTGTGATCAATTTTATGGATTGAGGTGATTGATATTACTGATATTATTTTCTATACCTCCTAAAATTCCTTACAATAGCCCTTTTGCTAGATCTTGGAATTGAAAAACCGTGAAAAATTGCATATTTTGCTACATTTTCACTAGGGTTTTACCTTAAGTGGCTCTCAAAGCATGTTGTGTTGGATATCTTGGCACTAAGTGGCTATTATTACTAATATTAGTTTTTTTCCATCATCATTTTCCTCACAACACCCTTTGTTATGCTCTTTTACAGTGAATTTTGGTGAAAAAATTGCCTATGTTGACATATTTTCATTATATTTTGACTTGGCATTATCTTGGATTTGCATCAAGAGTGTGTTGAGAGTGATTAGATTTCTGTTTTGGACTAACATTAGACATATAACTATCTTCCTTCGATGAAAATCCTTACAACATCATTTTTTTCATTCATTGGCATTGAAAAGAGTACAAAAGACCAAGCATTTTGGTTGTCAATCATATCCTTCTCCTAGGATTTGCTCTCTTAGTTTGTGCATTGTATGCTTCTGTATAAGCTTTATGAACGCTGTCCTAAAAACAATATTCCTTTGAGAAGAAGTAAAAGATTAATGAGATCCAGTGCTCTTGAAGAAGTTGGTACTTTGGACACCTTCTTTACAAAGGGAGAAAATCAAATTATGCAAGATAGTATACATCCTCCAACCACAATGGAAGAACAATTTTTTTATGATGCTGATAACACTATTGCAGCAATAGGATATGTATCTGATGAGCAAATAGAAAAGTTGGATAAAGACTAGGCTGAATTTCAAACATTTATGGAAAATGAGAGAATAGCCGAAGAAGCCGTTCCTACAATTCATAATATAAGAGAATTGATAAAAGGACAAGATGGTGTTAATGTACTTCGTGGTCTAGCACATATTGTACAAAACAATATCATGATAGTAACCAAATCTATGCAAGCAATAAATAATACTTTATCACCATCTCATACTCAAGTTTCCATACCTATACAATCTACGAGAATATTAACTTTTACACCAATGATCTTAACAACTAATGCGAACGGTTGTAGTAATGATACCACTAGTATTGGAGTATCTAATGACACTAATTACAAAGCTATGGGATTTAATTATCAGAATTTGGTTCCTAAAGGGACCTCCTCTATGCATAATTGTTCTCAGCCACCCATCCACTCCATTCATTTTCAGCCACCTATTACCTACTCACAACCATCTTCAACCTACCAATATGTCCAAAAACCATTGACCTATTCTCAACTTCCACATATCATACCTCAAGCTCAATCACCTCTTCACCTTGGTTCTAATTCCTCACAACACACCACATCTCCGAATGATGCCATCCTAAACAAACTTTTACAGGGCATGACTGCTTTGCAACAAAAGGTAACAAATTTGACAAATTCTTCATAGCCTAGTCTACCAACATATCATGCTCGTAATCTGTTATCGTATGCAATCTTGAGAACTCCTATCCCTGAGAGGTTTGAGACTCCTCACTTTGAAAAATATGGTGAAAAAGGTGATCCTAATATTCATGTGGCAACATTTATAGCTATGTGTAGTGATTTTTATTTTGAAGAGGATTTCTTAGAAAAATGTTACCTGCAATCTCTCAAAGATACTACTTTAGAATGGTTTTTCTCGTTGCCTCCAAATTCAATACACTCCTTTTTGTAGTTGATTGATCAAGTTTTACAACATTTTCAAGCAAATATTGGACCCCAAGTCACTCTTATTGACTTGGTTCAATGTAAACAAGGTCCCAAAGAAAAGTTGACCGAATTCATTGGTTGATATCAAGGGCTTCATGCATAGATTCAATATCAAATGAAAGATGAGGATGTTCAAAAGATATTTATTACAAATCTACAACCTAATATTCATGATAATATTTTCTTGATGAAATACAACTCCTTTCAACATTTATGTACCGCTCTTTGTGATTATCAACTTTTGTCTAGTCAGTATGAAAACCAAAACTCATCTGCTCAAGTTGGTCAATCCTTGGGTGGATCATCGCAAAACAACTTTAGAAGGAACAATAACATGAGTTTCATCAAGATCAATGGACCAAACATGAATGTGTCTGCTATAAATAATCCAAAGAAAGTGTCATATCAACCAAGAAAGTTTCCTCTGATATCTGAGTCCTATCATTCTATCATGAATCAAACTATGAGTAATAACATTCTAAAGCTTCCCTCGATCAAGCCTATTGATTCTAATAAACAAAGACCTTACTTCTATGCTAATGCCTTTTGTCATTATCATCGAATGCAAGGACATGACATTGAATGTTGTATGTGTCTTAGACATGAGATACAAGACCTTATTGATTCAAATGTAATCTAGGTATTGGGTGTGAATGATAATGGAAATAAGTCAATTGCTCAGATGAATCAGAATTTACAAATATTCACTAATCCTTTTCCTAAACATATTGAAAATAATATGGTGGAACAAGATTTAGTGGAAGTAGATGAGGATGATTACTTGGACTATGATAGCATCGTGGGTATGATTGAACTGGATAAGAAACAAGTGGATAATCCACCTCGTCCTCAAAGAAATGGAATTTATGTTGAGGTTCCTCCCTCGTTATCCCTATATGGATCAAGAGACAATCAAAATGCATCAGAAAAGCAAGAACAACAACTAATACAAATGAGTAAATGGTTCAGGATGATTCCCATTATTGTCCTAGAAAGATTCAACAACGAAAACTCGCTAAAAATTAGAAAAGAGAAAAACGACAATCAATAGTCAAAAATAATAGTGGTTTTCCCCCTCGTAAGCACCCAAAAGTCTCATTTAATCAAGGATTTAAGGAACAAGCATCATATGATAACAAACAAGACTTCCATAAGAACCACTCAAATTTTGCTTTAAAAATGATCAATTACCTCTCCAAGAGGTTTGAAAGCTCCAAGATATAATATGAAGACCCTATAGGTAAGTATCTATAAAATTTTATTTCTATCGTAATGTACTTCCCCCATGATGTGTTATGTGTTGTTTAGGCCTCCTGGAATGACCTCGGATTCTCCCTTAAGGTTTGGGATACCAAGAGACTGCCACTATTGTGACCTTCTTCTATTTGTATAATCATTTTTCTAAAATTGCTCTCTTTCATTTCATAGTTGTGTGTTGTTTCTTACGGACATAGCGTCGTGGTTAGTGACTTGGGGGCACCCTCCTACGTGATTCTCCCACCTAGCGGGTAGATGATGGCAAACATTTATACTGATGTGGACCTAGTGTCCCTTTCGAGAGCAATAAAAAAATGGACTTAGTTCCTAATATGACGATGGGGTTGTATATCTTATCCTACACTTGGCTAGTGGAAGCACTCGTACTTTTGGCATAGTGATTTTAATGATATTTTTTTCGCATTTACAAACCTTAACAATACTGCTGCTTTATGCACCTTTGTTTGCCTTTGAATCTAGCCTTAGCGGTACTCGATTCGGAGAGCTTTGTGATATAGCCCCTGGTTATCCTCGAACTCTGAATTCATTGTATAACCTTGGCTCTTTGTGTGGTTAATCATATGCATTGATTTTGTTGTTTTTCATGATCTTGTAGATACTAACATGTTTCTTGCAAGGATGTGTTTGTGGGAACATTTGGTGATCGTAAAGTACATGTCACCTCTGGGGGCATGGGCTTTGCAAAACTAGGTGTTCCCTTGTGTGTTTTATTCCTACCTTAACGTGCTTGATATCGATAACTAATATCAACCACCTTAAGGTGGGGGCATATAAGGTAAGCTATATGTTATAGATGTTAGTAGTGTGTTTGACCTTAGATGCAAAGACTTGCACCCCAGAGTAGTGCATCGTGCATCCTGAGCTTGTTTGTAATCAATCAATCAATCATGTAAGTCCTCTACGGAGGTGGGATATCAAGCATATCCTTTTTCTTAAGCCCTACACGGAGGTGGGGATGGTGTATTTCTTGGAGCAGATTACATCATCTTGTCATTTTCAAAAGTCCTCTATGGAGGCAGGGAGCAGTTCTGTGACTAACTCAACCCTTAAGTGTGTCTTTGGTGATTGTTATGATGAAGCCCAATCATCGGTGTGTGCTTGTAATGTGCCTGAGATGGTGTTGGACCTAGAAATAGGTACACTCCATCTCTTGTCTGCCGTGTTTTCTCCGTGTCTTCAAGTGTGTGTGTTTTGGCGTGCTTGTTTTGTATGCGGTGTCTGTTGCCCCATATGCAAAGACCAGCGCCTTTGAGTAATGCTTCATGCATTTTGGGAGGGTTTGCGTGTATTGCATGTGTGTTGCCCCATATATACTGAGACCTGTGCCTTAAGGTAGTGCATCCGGTATTATGGGAGGTTTGTTTACTTTCCAGTACTTGTATTTGCATTTCATATATATGAGAAACAGAAAAGAAAAGATATCATTTCTGTCTTCCATGCATTAATGTGTCTACTATGTATTGACTGTCTACTCCATTTTCTGCATGATTGTAATTGTCTTCTCCGTGTTTCACTTGCCTGTTACTACCTTTTATGTGGTTGGTGTGTCTTCTCCACGATTGGTGTGTTTGTTGTGTTGTGACCTTACTTTAATGCATGTATTGGTCTTGCGTTTATACATACATTAAAGTGGGGGCTAAATGTAATGTCATAAAATGTCCCCTTGGGGGCTTTTCCCTCATAAGGTTTAGCTCCCAGGTCTTTAGAGTGCATTTAGGACATTTTAGTTCATATTTTAGCATCTCGATGGAATGAGACCTAGGTTTCATGGCAAATTGGACCTAGATGGACCCCTTGAGCTGTACCCTACCCAAAATAGGGGGGGAGGACTTGGGCGCCCGTGCCCTAGTCCTGCCCTATTTTGGGCCAGCCTTAATTTATGGGTGTCAATTTATGACCATTACTTGGTTATTTTGCTGACACGGTAAAGTTTGAATTTTAATTTCTTGGCAGGAGTGCTTGTAGTTGCATATATAAGCAAGCTTAGGCATTCATTTGTAAACTATATGGCAATTAGACAGCGAGTGTGATGTTCAAATGTTCTCAAGGTGATTCAAGGCTTCTATTGTGTTGCAAAAGTAGACATGTGTGTTTTGTGTGTTGATATTTACAGATTTGAGCATCAATCTTCTCATGGCATGAAGAGCATCTTCCTCCATGAGAGCTTCACTACAAGGTGACATATCATTGTGTTTTTATCATTGATTTCTTTGGTTTTGGCCTTTGCCTTACAAGGACATGCCCTCTTTATCTGACAACAGTGTTCAGAGACTTAAGTGTCATTTGGGGTTTGACTGAGGCAAACCTCTAAACACCACAACCCCCAAACCAAGTCTTGTGATTGAAGGTTACAGGTGTCACATCTGGAAAAAGTGGAGTTGTAGGAGGGCTTGGCAGACATCAGGGATTCAGGATCTAAAGAGAAGTCAGACACAAGAGCACTTCCAAGACTTGGGCACTCATACTAGTGTCTTCCATAGACAGATCTCAGGAAATAGAAGTTACAGGGCTGATCAGTGTCGAAAGGAAGTCCAGATTCCATGAAAAAGTAGGTGCCTGCACCTTAGTCCCTGACTTTTTTGCCTTGGAACCCTAAAAACAGGTATTCTATGATTTGTTATTTTACTCCCGTCTACAAGAAGTTTTTCTGTCTTTTGTCAATTTGTTGTCGTATTTGCATAATTAGGGTTTTAATGATTAATTAGACTTAAGAAAGGGAAAAATTGACAATTAATTCCCTAATCCAAGTTTCCCTTCATTTGCAAGTGACCTAGGGTATGATAGTGCTTGCCACTCGACCCTAGATCCTTCAATGTTTAGTGGAAAGGAGGGTTTTAACATCTAAACAACAAAGATTAATAAAAATCCAATTTCACCCTAAATAATAACAAGAAAGCAAAGTAAACATAAGAAGAGCAGCCACAAATTCATAAAACATAGACACCAAGATTTTACATAGAAAACCCAAAAAGGGAAAAACCACAGTGAGTGTTAGCTCACAATATATTATGATAGAAATATTGAATTACATGAAGGCTCGCTACCTTAGGGCTCACTGCCCAAGGACTCACTATCCAAGAAGTGCTCACTATTAAAAGGCTCACTGCTAGAAAGATAGAAGAGAAGATAGAAGAAGGATTGGCTCACTACCAAGAGAGGACTGCTACAGGTGCATCTACACAATGCTGAAGTGCAGTATCAATATGCTCAGTATACAGATTCAATGGACTTCATATTGTCTGCCCTAGTTTTCTACTCTACTTCTGTCATGTCCCCATTTTTCAATTAACTTAAAAAGGTTCTAAGTGTAAATTAATTTTATAAAGTATTTTTAGTTGCTTTATAAAATTAATATTTAATTAAGTTACTTGAGTCAATTTAAAACACTTTATAAAATAAAGTGTTATTATGTACACAAAAACAATCATTTAATAAAGTTAAGTGATTATGTACACAATAACTATCATTTAATAAAGTTAAGTGATTGTGTACACAAAAACCATCATTTAATAAATTTAAGTGATTATGTACATAAAAAATGTCATTTAATAGGTGATTGTGTACACAAAACTTTCATTTAATAAAGTTAGGCCAAACCTATTTGGAGTGAGGGCTTTATAAGGAGCAGCTGGGAGTCATTTGAAATCATGTTTTTGATTTGGTTTTTGCATATTGATTTTATCTCTTGGCTGAATAGAAATTTCAGTCCAATTAAGGTGATGATCCCTTGATAACTAGGGTTTGGTGATGGCCCCATTCCTATTTTGAGAGGTGGATGCAATCAGTATTCATCATAGAGCTTATTGGAGACATTTAACATCATTTTGGTTGATTATTGAAGATTCATCAAGACTTTGAAGATTCTTGTTTTGAAGACTATTTGAGTATTTTGTTTTGCAAATTTGGTTTTATTGAAGATTGCATTGTTATTGAAGACTTTGATCAAGATTGAATTCATAGATGACATTGTTGTTGAGCGCCGCAAATTGGAAGACTTGTTGCCTTGTATGCTCAGACTGTCATTGTAGATCTGTTTATTGCAGTAGAGACACATTTTTAGGGCTAGCAAAACCCTAACAGTTGCCCTTTTTGAGTATCCATTCCTCCTTCAAGGGTGCACTATAGCTAGTTGGGAAGATCATCCTTGTTTGTCCTTGTAAGTTGATCATTGGTCATTGTTTTGGGAGGTGATTATCAACAGATAAGTGACAGTGACAATTAGGAGAGGACTGGCAGCATTGTAAGGTGTTTGTATTAACATCTCATCATTATGGGAATACATTCATGATATCAAATTTGTGTGTGTGACGTTCGACACCCCTGCATTGTAATATTGTCAACAATTTGATATTTTTCATCATTTTATCTTTGATTATGTAAAAGCAGTCCACACTGTGTTTTGGCTACCATAGATCTTTCTATTTGTTGTAATTCGAGTGAATTTTGTAATTGGAGCTACCAAAGAGAAATCTGAATTCCTATCAGCAAGGTCTGATTTTGATTTGACAATGATCCATCATCATAGTGTTTGTATCAACATTTGTCATAGTTTGAAGACCTTCAGTAGAAGAAGTTTGCATCATCATTTAATATCTTTTTGTATGTTGAATTCATCATTTCTTTCTAAGTTTGTAACAGCGAACTAGGATTTGCAATTGGCTATGCTAGAGCCATCCCATTTTATGTAATTGCAGGCTTGAACAATCTGAATTTATGACAACAAAGATCTCATTTGGTTATCATCATTAACTTTGATCTTTTATGTGTAATTCAACTAGATATTGGTTGTACTATTGGCATGATGTATTTGCATGATAAGTGAATGAATAAGAGCATGATTCAGATATGAGGAAATAGAAATCAGATTTTAGTCCTAGGGTTTGATTGGAAAATTTGTAAGATTTAGAAAATTGCATTTAATAATCCTAATTTTAGCATTTATTCTAAGAGGGATATTACAGTGGTATCAGAGCTATGATCTTGCCAGTCTGACGGTAATCAATCAGATTTTGCTTCAATTCTACAATAGGTTTTAGTTGTGGATTTTGAATAATGGGTCTGTTTCTGTTTGATAAGCAAGTGCTGAGAGATATGATTGATAGTCAAAGAAAGACTAATGAGAGCATTTAGAGGACAAATGCAAACATTGATAGGTTGTGTTCTTTGAGGGGTAACAGGAACAATCGGGCTAATCAGAGAGATGCTTGTAGTGCATCAAGTTCACATTGAGCTAGAAGGACACACATATGCACACCTACAGTTGAGAGGCCTATTCATCCTACATTCATTCCTCCAGTGGATGAGGAAGACATGTTCAAGAGTTCAGTATAGATTCATGAGATTGAGGATGAAGAAGAGTTACTTGTTGAGGCCACAAATGAAGAACACATGAAGGTTGAAGAAAATGATATCAAGGATGAAGACCAAGCTAATTTGGAGGAGCACGATGATAACCAAATAACAAATTTTTATGGAGGCATTGAGTCTTGTACATCACATCACTTGGAAAAGCATCTAAAGGTGAATGGTAATCACATTGTTGCAGCTCTAGTTCATTTTGATATTCATGAGGTGATTGCAGCGTTGTGTTGGAAGGCTCTAGATTTTAGAGGAAGTTCATCTCTTATTGTTTTGCACGAATTCAAAGAAGCTTTGATGATAGTGAGTTTGGAAAAGGAGAATTACACACATGCAGGTTTTGTTTGCAGCCATGATACACATGATTTTCATTTGGTGACATCTTATAGGACAAGACTTGTTGATAGCCATCCATCCTTGGTAGGAGAGATGATAGAATTTGTATAAGACAATACAATTGAGCATGATCTTGACTTAGCTTCACAACATGGATTATGTGAAGAAGATGGAATGAAGGTGGTTGACTTTGAGATGGTCAATTGTGAAGACACATCACAAAGATATGCAAGCAATTCTAATTTTTGGAACAACAGTCCTATTTCTTCCCATAGTCATGAAATAGAAGCCAAGTCTATGATACATATGGGTAATGAATTGTCTCATGAAAACATAAATGATGCATGTGAAGAGAATTGTATGGAACCAGCATTTGATGGTAAGCATTTGATTTTTGAGATTGATTGGAATGACATCATACCTGATTTGTTTGAGGATAGCAGTGCTATGGATTTGCATTTTCATGAGATAGACATGCTAACATCTTTGGATGATACATATATGTGTTCTACTTATGATGACATACAAGATTGGAGTATTGGATATGGTAATTTTGTTGAAAAATAGTTTAGTACACAATCTGATTTTTTATATCAGACTTTTGAAGAGGTGGAAAAGACACAAGGAAGGTGTGACATTGGGCTAGAAAAAGCAAGAGAAGCTAAGATAATTGCTGATCAAACAAAACAACACATTGAAATGGTAAAGACAATGAGGCAATCAGCCTTGTTTACTTATTTTGGATCAGCCATTGGTGATTTGCATGAGTATGACAATGAGGATTCAGATTTGCATGATACATTGATTTCCATTGGAGAGGATCAACCTACTCTTGAAGAGACACCACATCATTTTGATGATGCTCTCTCATTGGCACATGTGGATGGTTATTCTTCATTCTTGAGTAGTGAAGTATGTGATTTTAGTTTTAGCACAATAGGAATTGATACATTTGTGTTTAGCATCCTTCACCTATTTATGTTACTATTCAATGGTAGAAGGATTTTCAGCTTCATTGGTTCATTGCTTGGCATCTATATTGGTATGGATGTGTTTGCATCATTGTACGACAGTGGAAGCAGTCCCAGGATCTTCTACATCAGCAGCCTTGAGGAAATATGTTTGAGCATGGTTTAGGAGCCTCGACTAATTTGGGATCTAGGGATTGTTTGAGTTTAGTTTTTCTTCCCATTGCTTGGGGACAAGCAATGTTAGGAAGGGAGGGCTGTCATCTCCCCATTTTTCAAGTAACTTAAAAAGGTTCTAATTGTAAATTAATTTTATAAAGTATTTTAATTACTTTATAAAATTAATATTTTATTAAGTTACTTGAGTAAATTTTAAACACTTTATAAAATAAGGTGTTATTTTGTACACAAAAACAATCATTTAATAAAGTTAAGTGATTGTGTACACAAAAATTATCATTTAATAAAGTTAAGTGGTTGTGTACACAAAAACCGTCATTTAATAAAGTTAAGTGATTGTGTACATAAAAAATGTCATTTAATAAGTGATTGTGTACACAAAACTTTCATTTAATAAAGTTAGGCCATACCTATTTGGAGTGAGGGGCTTTATAAGGAGCAGCTGGGAGTCATTTGAAATCATGTTTTTGACTTGGTTTTTGCATATTGAGTTTATCTCTTAGCTGAAGACAAATTTCAGTCCAATCAAGGTGATGGTCCCTTGATAACTAGGGTTTGGTGATGGCCCCATTCTTATTTTGAGAGGTGGATGCAATCAATATTCATCATAGAGCTTATTGGACACATTTCACATCATTTTGGTTGATTATTGAAGATTCTTTTGGCATGTTGAATTCATCATCATTCAGTATCTTTTGGTATGTTGAATTCATCATTTCATTATGAGTTTGTAACAACAGTCTGGGCTTTGCAATTGGCTATGCTAGAGCCATCCCATTTTATGTAATTGTAGGCTTGAACAATCTGAATTTATGACAGCAGATATCTCTTTTGGTTATCATCATTAAATTTGATCTTTTATATGTAATTCAACTAGATATTGGTTGTACTATTGACATGATGTATTTACATGATAAGTGAATGAATAAGAGCATGATTCAGATATGAGGAAATAGAAATCAGATTTCAATCCTAGGGTTTGATTGGAAAAATTGTAAGATTCAGAAAATTGCATTTAATAATCATAATTTTAGCATTTATCCTAAGAGGGATATTACAACTTCACATATACTCCTATTTTCTGCCCTTATTATCCTTTTCTGCTCTGCAAACTACCTTAGATTATGCACACATCAAATTCACACATTATCCACATATATCCATCACTCAAACACCAAAATTCATTGTATATATATATCCACAATAAGATTCATCTCATAATCAGGTCGGCAACCCAGACATGAAGCGTGCATTCAAGTGTTGTACCTTGTCAGCTTGATCTTGTGCACAAACAAGAATGCGAACTCAAACAAACATACAATGGTCTTCATATAGGTCAATATCAATCATTCAACTAGTTGGATTAATTCTTCAAACAATAAATTCTCACTGCATATAGATTTAACTTGTCCGTTGGCTTATCCCTTAAGTACATATTTGACCAATTCAACTATCACATCATGACTTCCAATATGGACCATATGAGACTCTAAAAATTGTGTTCAATATTCATCATTGACCTTTTAACATACCTTTAGATCCATAGGACATAATTTAGTCGTTTATAGCAAAATGCGGATCTTGGAACTGTTGCTGTGTCACAGTGAAATACTGTCAAACTGGAAGCTGATAATGAACAACTTGTAGAATGTGATCAAAGGAACTTCAGAAGGTATAGCTCTTTAATGTCTCATAACCGCAAGACAAAGTTTACATTATGTCAAATTCATATTAGTTTACTTGCTTGAGAGAAAATGATTTTTTTTAAATGCTGATTTATGTGGCTCACTTAGGCCAAAAAATGATACACACCTTTTATGTCATCACCCCATTAAAAGATAAATAAGTATTACTATGTTCATCACTAAACATAGATCATGAATATAACAAGACCCATAAGATAGAAAAGAAAGAATATCAACCTTATGTGAAGGTGGACCATGAGTGTAAAAATCACTAGGATCCTCAAAGCAAGATGAAGCAACAATGGCACAAGTAGGAGAATCCATAAGTGAACAAAAAAAAACCTATCATAATATGTATAAAGGATATATTTTCTAGGTATATCATCATCATATGTAGAAATATTCTTAGTTGAATCATGAGAGGGTAGGGTTAAAGTATGATTAACACAAACCAAACCATGAGGAGAAAAATTGCCCAAAGCTAACACATGGTCACCCTCATCTACAACATTATCACAAGTTATATAAAGAGTAGAGGTATAATGAAGTTCATATACATATGAGGCAAGCGTATAGATAAAACAAAAGCATAAGTGATTACAAAATTTATTAAAAAGGGAGATATCACAAACATGGATAAACAACACCTCCATTGAAGACACATCCTCATCCATGGGATAAAAGACATCAAATCATCAAGGATGATGGAATCACATGAAAGAAATCATAGAGCACATCAAAATTTGTAATAGAGACATAACTAGAAGTTAACACTGGACTATGAGAATCCATGATAAAAGATGTAGAAAATGACCACGATCCAAGAGTGGGCAGCTATGAATTGGGTGGGAATCAAATGTAGATCATATAATAAATATCCAACTCTAATATAGATGGGTAAATTGGCTATGAATGAGCTAACTTAACACATTTTTGCATTACTTATAAATATGTATTTGTACTCAATATTTTTATCAAAATGAACACAAAACTAAGTGGAAATTTGCATGAATATACAAGTTTTATCATTATAATTGTCATTAAAAACAATAATTTATTTTTAATATGTTATTATATCACACCTTCTAACTTGTTAGTAAAATATTTTTACAAATTTAATACAAGTGAAATGTTGAAATCTAAGAAAAATTTTGATCTTATTTTATTTTTAAAGATTATATTGCAACTTTTCCCTCTCTATCTCCAAGGGCCTAATTTTGCTGTAAAGAATCTTTTTTTAATATTAAGTATAGGTGTTCTACATCTTTTATCATTAAAAAATAAATAAAAAAGATAAAACTTCTTACATTTTCAATAAATTTTTAACATTTATATATTTTAAAGACTCATGTCTAACCATACCATTCAACATTAAATTTCATAGATTTTGCTCTTTAGTTGAAGTGAAAAATTAACATTGAAAGAGAAATGAAAAATAGGAAAAAATAATAGAGATATATATAAAATTGCCTAAATACCTATTCTCCGGGAGGTGCACTTGCACTCCAAGCTCTCTCCAAGCTCTCGGAGTAAATCTACACATATATCCAATCCCTATCTTTTTTTCTTAAATAATCTGTAGGGCCATTGTGTTAGTAATGTTTTTTTTTTAAATAAAAAGGTGGTAGACCACCCAGACTTGTATTAATAATATGAAAATTCTTTTAAAAAATTAGCAAGAAATGATTTAAAAATTACAAGTTGTAGATGTGCACTGTGAATAGAGGAATATTGGTTTAATATATGTAGCATGAACAAAGATGCACCGCTGAATGGTCTGTGGATAGAGGTATTGGTTTAATATATGTAGCATGAACAAAGATGCATAGCTGAATGGTCTATGGATAGAGGCATATTGTGGTACTGTGATCTTTATTATTACTTTCCTGGAGCGCATGTTGAATGGTAATATAATTTATCTGATGTTAAGGAAAGTAAGATTGTCTAGGGAAAAGGAAAAGATTTTTCTAAAGTTATCACAAGGAAAAGGCAAGTTTTGTCTAGAGGTTTCTATAAACTAGATTCTTCCATCAAGCTATTTTTAGAAAAAGAACATTCCATCCTTTTAGAATTAAAAAATAGAAGTGTCTAGAAATCTAGAAGCTTCCAAACTTCAAAATCTTTTGTAAATATATATGTATGATTGAAGACATTGTGGTACATGACATTTTGGATGAAATATAATTCAAGTTAGATAAATATTATATTTTCTGAGTTTATTAACTCTATTTTGCCCTGTTTTTTATTTGATGTTATATTTTTTGTTGTTTATTGGGCCTGTTCTTTCATGGTATCAGAGCCTGGTGCAGCTAGACTTTTTTTCTAGGTTCAACTGCAGGGCAGATAGATTGATATTTGTTTGAAGACTGATTTTTTTTGGCTAACATGGGCTCTACAAATGAAGTATTGCCAATATTTGATGGAAGTGGTTTTGTAGATTGGAATATTGTAGTAAAAAATACTCTAAGAGAAAAGGCTCCATGGAGGATAGTGAACAAGGAAATTGGAGAACCCCAAAGTGAAAAAGAACAGGAGCTATGGAAATGCAAGTTGGAACAATCTAGAGGTATTATTGGTAAAACTTTAAGCCCCAATCTCAAGAGAAGATTTTTTGATATTGATAATCCAATAGAGCTGTGGGAGAGTTTGGAAAAAGATTATAAAGATGCAGATATTGCTAGCATGTTTAGTATAGAAGAAAAATTGGTGAACTTAGATCTATCTGATTTTGAAAAAATAATTGATTACATCAATGAAGTTACTTTTTTAAATGCCCAACTGAAAAAAATAGGTGCTGAATATGCAAAAAAAAAAATCAATTGATTGCAATGGTTGAAAGTAAGCTTCCCTAGCCATACAAGGTATTTAAGGAATCAAGGAAAAAGGGTTCTTCAACTAAATCCCAATACCCCCCAGCAAACTTTTGATCAATTTTGTAAGTCTATTTTAGATGAAGAGGTTTAGGTTATTAAAGAAGGATACATTAAGAAGAATCATGCATATGTAGTTAAGAGTAAATTTTCTAGATATGATGGAAAGAAGAATTGGAAAGAAAATTATAAATTTCAAAATAATGATGGTTCTAACCATTTTTCTAGAAATGATGGTGCAGAAAAGCAAGTTGGAAAAAAACCCATTACTTGCAAGTATTGTGGAGGTGAGAATCACATGGATAAATTTTGTTTGAAGAAGAGGGACAGTGAAAGGCAGAAATACAAGCCCAAACAAGAAAGGATCAAGGATGGCAAGAAGGATAGGCATAGCTTCATAGCCATCTCTCTAAAAATGCAAGAGAAATCAAATAAGGAGGTAATTGCTAGACCTGAAAGTAGTGTTAAGGGGGGATACTTTGCTTCAGATTCTAATAAAGAATGGATTTTAGATTCAGGGGCATCATATCACATGACTGGGGATAGATCTTTGTTTATTGATTTTTATAAAGGGAAGAATTCAGATCAAGAAATTACTATTGGTAATAAAATTAGATGTGCAGTTTTAGGAACAAGGACTGTTAATGTAACAAATGGGTCTTTGAAAAATATTTTGCGAAGGATTAGGGGTGAATCTTATTTCAATATATAAAATTGTCCAAGCTGGATATGAGTTTGTTGTCACTGCTGATCAAGTTATTGTTAAAGATAGAAAAGACCCAAGCAATATAATTGTTATTGGTAGAGTTGATCATAAAGAGAGTCTATTTAAATTTGTGGGGTTTGTTGATAATGAATACACACTCTCATGCTTTTATTGCTCAGATTGATGATATGTCAAAACTTTGGCATGCTAGACTTGGACATATAAATTATAGAAAATTACAAGACATGGTTAGAGGATTAAAAAAAATTTCAGCTTCTGAAGGTGTGTGTGAAGGATGTGTGTTAGGCAAACATCATCGAGATCCTTTTGATTTAGGCAAAGCATGGAGAGCTAATTATCCATTGCATCTCATTCATAGTGATCTATGTGAACCAGGGTATCCTTCACTTTCAAGTGCCAGGTACCTTCTCACTTTTATTGATGATTACAGCAGGAGAGTATGGGTTTATTTTTTGGAAAGGAAAAATGAAATATTTGAAGTTTTTCAAAAGTTTGGAAAAATGAAATATTTGAAATTTTTCAAAAGTTTAAGGAATTAGTTGAAAATCAAAGTGGAAAAAGAATTAAGTGTTTACAGACAGATAATGGGGGTGAATATTGCAATTATGCATTTGAGTCATTTTGTGAAAATTGTGGTATTAAGGTGCAAAGAACAGTTCCTTATACTCCTCAACAAAATGGGGTAGCTGAACGAATGAATAGAACTCTTTTAGAAATGGCTCATTATATGTTGCATTTTAAAAGTTTGCATAACAAATTTTGGGGTTTGGCTGTTTCTTGTGCTGCATATATTGTGAATAGAATCCCCACTAAAGCCCTCACAAATATCACCCCTGAAGAAGCATGGAGTGGTAGAAAGCCTCACATTGGGTATTTTAAAGTATTTGGGTGTACTGCTTGGGCACACATTCCTAATGAAAAGAGGGAAAAGTTAGAACCAAAGAGTCATAAGTGTTTGTTTGTGGGTTATAGTGAAGAATCAAAGGCTTACATGTTATATGATTTGACAACAAAAAAGGTCTTTGTTAGTAGAGATGTAAAGTTTGATGAGTATTCACAACTTACAGCCACTTCCTCTCAGTCTACAACAACAAATGCTTCTCATTTTTTTGATATTTTAGAAGGAAATGGAGCCAATATTGATGAGGATGAGGTGTGCACCACTATAAATGATGATAATACTATTGAAAATGAAACTACTAATGCTTGTAATCAGCCATTTTTTGCAGGTAGTGATGATGAAGAAGATGACATTTCAGCTAGACAAAAGACAAGGAGTGTTGAAGACATATATAGACAAGGCTCAAAGATCCAAGGAAGGAATGGTAGTGCTCTCATGGCCAAAGTATTACAAGTAAATGACCCAATCTCATATGAGCAAGCTAGAGGAAAGAAAAAATGGGAGCAAGCCATGAAAGAGGAATATGATGCCTTGTTAGAGAATGAAGCTTGGGAACTTGTGCCCCAGCCCAAAGGTAAGAATGTTATTGGTTGCAAATGGGTTTACAAAATAAAATTTAAATCAGATCGTGCTATAGAAAAATTCAAAACTAGATTGGTTGCTAAGGGGTGCAATCAAAAAGAGGGTGTTGATTATGAAGAAACATTTTCTCTTGTCATTAAAATGAACAGAGTTAGAATTATTCTTTCTTTGGCTCCAAGTCTTGGGTGACATATCCATCAAATGGATGTCAAAAATGCTTTATTAAACGGAGATTTATATGAAGAAATATATATGGATCAACCACTAGGTTTTGTAGATCAACAACATCCTAATCTTGTTTGCAGATTAAAGAAGTCACTTTATGGTCTTAAACAAGCACCACGAGCATGGAATGAGAAGATTGACATGCATTTTCAGCGTGATGGATTTGAAAGGTGTAAGTCAGATCCAAATCTTTATGTGAAGAAAGTTCAAGATGAGATCATTCTTGTTGCAATTTATGTAGATGATTTACTCATTGCTGGACCAAACATTGTGCTCATGAATGATTTAAAATCAGATCTTAAGAGGACATTTCATATGAGTGATTTGGGTGAACTAAACTATTTTCTTGGTTTACAAGTTTGCAGATTACATGATGGATTGTTCATCTCTCACTCAAAATATGCTTTGGACCTTTTAGAAAAGTTTAACCTGCTTGAATGCAAGCCATCATCTACCCCATTTCAATCTAGAGTCAAGCTTACTACTTCCAAGAGTGTAGATGCCACTTTATATAGACAACTTGTTGGTATCTTGGTTTATCTAACTCATGCTCGACTAGATATTTGTTGTACAGTCAATCTTGTATCTAGATTTATGTAGGCACCTAAAGAAAGTCATTGGTTGGCTGCTAAGAGAATTTTATGATACATTTGTGGAACCATACACTTTGGCATCTTCTATGACTATAAATCTTCAATTTCTTTGGTTGGATTTACTGATTCAGATTGGGGTGGTGATATAGATAATAGGAAATCTATTGGTTGTTTTGTTTTCAATCTTGGATCAGGCCCTATTACATGGAGCAGCAAGAAACAAACAACTACATTATTATCTTCATGTGAAGCAGAATATAAAGCAGCAAAATAAGCAGGCAAGGAAGCAGTTTGGATTCAGAATATTTTATCTGAGCTTTATTTTTTACAAAATTCAGCCAGCATTGTGTATTGTGACAATCAAAGTACCATATAGGTTGCCAACAATCCAGTTTTTCATGCTAAAACAAAGCATATTGAGATTGATGTTCACTACATTCAAGATCTTGTTCAAGCATCTATTGTCAATCTTCAATTTTGTCCAAGTGAAGAACAAGTAGCTGATTATTCACTAAGAGTATGATTGAAGCCAAATTCTTAAAATTAAGAGAAATGTTTGGTATGTTAGAGGTGAACATTAAGGGGGGATAGTAGTATAATGTTCCCCTCTCCTTTGTATTTCCCCTCTCTTTTGTATTTTCTTTGTATTATTCTAGCCAATCTTAAGGGGGGATGTTAAGGAAAGTAAGATTGTCTAGGGAAAAGACAAAGATTTTTCTAGAGTTATCACAAGGAAAAGACAAGTTTTGTCTAGAGGTTTCTATAAACTAGATTCTTCCATCAAGCTATTTTTAGAAAAAGAACATTCTAGCCTTTTAGAATTAAAAAATAGAAGTGTCTAGAAAGCTAGAAGCTTCCAGACTTCAAAGTCTTTTGTAAATATATATGTATGATTGAAGACATTGTGGTACATGATATTTTGGATGAAATATAATTTAAGTTAGATAAATATTATATTTTCTGAGTTTATTAACTCTGTTTTGCCCTATTTTTTATTTGATGTTATGTTTTTTGTTGTTTATTGGGCCTGTTCTTTCATCTGATAATGTTCATGACTAAGAATTGATGAGGGTCATCACCATGGTTAATATGGATATTTTGTGTGAACTTCGAGGGTAACTCCCTTTGATGGCTTTAAATTGAACAAATGAATGCTTATGTCTGCCTAAGGATTTCATGTTAAAAATCTCTAAATCCTTCTCTTGACAAGGAAGGAAGAAAAAAATGTGTTAGTTTTTTCTTGTTGTCACATAGGAAAATAAACTTAATGGATGTATTCACGTTTGACTGAAATTTAAAAATTCGCAACACCATTTTTTTCAACTCTGCTATGAAGATTCAGTGTTTATGGGAATTGAAGAACTGAATCTGTTAGTTCTATACTTGAATTGAATTGCTTTGACAATATTATGCTCTGAATTTTCTAACCTAGAGTTTGATAAAACAATCCTTTTCATCTCTCTGGCGTTGAATCTCAACAACCAGATTATTGATTTCATGTTATTTGATTATTGTCACAGAAGACATACACAAAATGGAGAGACTGATTCGTTTCAACCAAATTATTGGTATATAATCCAGCAGACAGATTTTTTACAAGGACTCAGAAAATTCTAGTTGAAACTTCACACGTATTTAATTTAATTTTTCCTTAATAATTATCAAGAGGATGTTTAAGATCTAAGAAATAAAATAGTGGAAGAGATCAATAAAGAAAAAATATTAGAGACTGAAATAAATGACTTGCAACAAACAATTAATATGTGAAATGGAAAACACAAATTAGACCTCGATAGATGACTATTATAGACTAAATGAAATTTATGGTGCTAACAAAGAAAAGGTGAAGAAGCTGGGAGAAATAAATTTGAAATAACAAATACAAAATGATACAATGTTACATAACTTGTCATCTGCAATTGAATTAAAAAAGATCTGGAATTATAGATTGGAAATCTTCAAATGCTTCTCGGTATAACATTTAATGTTAAAAGAAAAATAGGGAATCTGATGTAGATGACACACTTGAACTATCTGGTTCGTCTTGGCATCCAGGGGAGATGTATCTTCATGGCTTGACAATACTTTTGAAAGGTGGGAGCCCAGTCAGGGGCATGCATCATAAAAAAGCGGATGAAAGTGAACACATCCGGTTATTCTTAAATATCATCCATTTCAACAGTCAAAGGTTAATTTTGGCCAATAAAAATAGGACAAATATTTACAACTTTTTGTTGTGATTGAAGTATAAAAAGTTATTGATTGTTTGACCATTGAAATGGATGACATTTAAATAGAGTGAACACATCCCCTCACCATATCAGCAATGTTGGAATGGTTGAAAGTTTTAAGGAAAGCAGGCTCTTGATCTTGGGAATAGGACGGCGTAACGCTGACTGTACATGTTTTAAGGCGGAGAGCAGCAGCGGACATGAATTTGTCAAGTAAGACTTCTCTTGCTTTGTCCAAGCCGCGGCTGCCCCAGCCAAACAAGATCTTAAGCTGTTTTATTTGTTTGGGCAGCACATCCAATGCATTTACCTTTACAACCTTCTTAAACTCCTTCTCTGGCACATTATTCAACACCAGGCGCAGGGGTACATGATGGAGTTCACTTAAGAGCGAAAAAATGCCTACAAAATGAGGGCCCGTAGCCATACCTGTGTTCTGATCATTCAGAGTCATGACAACTTGTCTCAATGGGGGCATAGCCTTGAGGAATGCCATACAATCTTTGACACTTCCTTCTCTATCAAAGAACACCTGTGCCGTCTTGATTTTGTGTAGCTGCGATCCAAGAATTCTGAGCTTCGCTTCACATGTCCTACGCTCCTGCTCCGAAAGACCATACCACGTAAGATAAAAGGAGGCCTCCCGTAATTCTAGTGGATAGGGGATCGTTGCATACATGTCCAGCTCTTCAATGCCCACCGAAAAACAGACGGTGGCAAATTTGAGGCGCGGGTAGCTCTGCAGAAAGGCGGTTTGGACATGGGGTGGGTTCACCTTGATGTTACGGGACTATAGCATTCCAGCGCGGGGCAATTCCTCCATACAATTTCAGGAGTCAGCATCATGTCTCCTCCTCTCCCATACTCTAGGTCGGAGTCCACTACCAGACATTTTAAATGCTGCTGAGATGAGAGAAATTTGTTAAGGAAGTAACCATGCGCAAGGATGTCCACCATGCGCGGCCTGCCTGCATAGAGCTCGATTTCCCCGTGGGTGGAAAAGGAAAAGTGTGTCAAAATGGCCTCCAGCGTTTCCTCGTCGTATTTGTGGGGGCGGTGAATGTCGTAGCAGAAATAAAGTTTGACAAGGCAGCTGCGAGAGAAGCGGGTAATGATGCGGTTGCATATCGATGGCGTTACACTTTTGAAACAGGCCATATTCACCACTCGACGCTGCTCGTAAAAATGTTTGGCTCGGGAGGCCAAAACCCTGCAACAAGACATCAGGTTTGCAACATCTATCAATGATAACTTTTCCACTATTTGCATGATTATTTCATCCTGGAGATCTAGCAGCCTCACACGAGTGCGGCTTGATCTCCTCCTCCCTTCTCTCAACTCGCTCATCTTGAACAAAACCTGTAAAAACATCTGAACATCAAACTCCACCTTTAATGGCAGAGGAGGCAATGGTTGCAAAAAGATTTCAATAAGATTGAGTTAGGGTTTGTCTTTAAATATAACACAACCTGTAACAAGAAAGTACCTTAGGCATCAAACTCCACCTTTAACCAACGGAGGAGATGAAATGCAAGGTCGAGATATGTGTAGATATTTAAGGTTTGTCTTTAAACATAACATATTTATTGTTTGGGAACTCTGGATGTGTAGATATAACTAGCATAGATATCTTAGATAGATCTATCTAAAAGCCCAGATATAACAGTTTCGAGGCGTTTATAGTGAAAATGTTATTGAGAATAGATAGGCACTTCGAAACTAATATCTCTCAGCATCTTTTAGATAGCTGTATTTAAGATATCTATGTTAGTATTAAATAGAAATAACATATTAATTGATTGTGCAAAAAAAAAATGAAACCTAATAAACCAATATATTTCTTTTTAAAATACAGTTTATTTTTTAAAAATAAATGTTTTAAATTTATTATGCCTAAAAGAAAAGAAAATTAAATTTATGACTCTATAGTAAAATCTATAAAATATAATAGGGCGGCTCGATTGGCTAAGTAATTCCATTTGTGGTAAAAATGGTCACAAGGTTCATTCTCCCCCATCCCCGTGGTACCGGAGGGCGTGTTGTGTCAAAAAAGTTTACCAGACACAAAAAATAAAATAAAAAAATCTATAAAATATAATGCACTTAACATTGGAATAAGATTGTTGAATATATGTTACTCCTTTTTATTTGAAGTGATAAAACCCTAATAATATATAATTTAATAAAATTTGATTTATTTATATAAAATAAAGTGTCACTATATTTTAGTAGGGTTTTGTTTTAGTTTCTCCACAATCAATTAATATGTTATTTTATTAAGGTTTTATCATATAAATAAAAAAAGAGAAAAATATATTGAACAATCCTAGAAGTTATATTATAGATTTTATTATAGAGACGTCAATTTAATTTGGTTTTATAACAATAGAGTGTGGTAAAGTAATATTTTATAACATTATATTTTATTAGGGATTGGTTTATTTCCTAAATATGTTATTTTATTTAAATTAGAATAATCTATTTTATGTTCATTACACAATAAATACTTTGGGTTAGTTGTTTACATATATTTTTAAAATAATAAAGTTTTAATCTATATTAAAAATGAAAGGATTAATTAATAAAACCCTTGTTAAATACCAAAAAAATTATACCCCTACCTAGATTAAATTACATATTATACAACACAATTTTTTTATAACTAACTCTTTTAATAGTGTTTATTTATTTTTTTTTTAATATTTTCGCAATTTTGTAGGTGGCTATATCCATATTTTATTAGTTTCCAAGGAAACTATAGGCGTCTATTCTTAACTTGTTAGTAATAATTCTTTTTGCAACCAATGAGAACTGAAATAGTTTTTCTAGTTAAAAAAATATTTAGCTACTACTATTATATAGATGCAAATATTATAACAAAACATATTTGATAAGGGAGTGGTTGACCAATGAGTTTTTATTATCTAGTAATTATTCTAACCAAAGGAAAGGGAGTGGCTGACGGATGAGTTTTTATTATCTAGTAATTATTCTAACCAAAATAAACCAATGACAAGAGAGTATTTTTAAAAATATTATTGAAAAATTAATCATCAATCTTGTTAGTTAAATATAGTTCATATTATTAAGAAACATATTATGAAATAGAAACTCCATCCATAACAAATATAGTATTAACATATTTGAAATGAAATAAAAAATAGAAACTCCATCCTTAAAAATAGTTTTCTATATTATTATTTAGAAATATATTATCTAAATATTTAGAAACATATTATGAAATAGAAACTCCATATAAAATTATAATATGAAAGGAGAAATTTTTGACAAACTCTCAAAGTTTATATAAAATTGTAATTATATATATTTGGTTTATATGTAATTTTACTTATACTATGGTATGTCATAATATTTTAAGAGCACTTTTGAATGGATAACTATATTTTTTTATGACACCCTCAAATGGAAGCCCTGGTTACATTATTGTCAAACATTATAGCCACTATGATATGAATGAGTTACATAAAGTTATTTTACATATTTATGTTTAAGAATGGGGTTTTCTATATTCAAGGATCTATGTTCCTATATGTTATATAAAGTTATTTTAACTGTTATTTTTGTTATCTAAATGGGGTTATTTTTTATTAACTCCTTTTAACTTTTTAAGTTACTATATGTGAAACTCCAACATATAGCAATATTTAGCAACATAAAAATAGTTTTCTATATTATAATTTTTAAATAGGATTATTTAGAAACATATTATGAAATACAAACTCCATCCATAACAAATATAATTTTAAGATCTTTCAAATGAAATAAACAATAACTATATTAAAGTGTTATAGTAATAAAAATAGTGTCTATTATGTTACTATATGTTACTTAAAGGTGCTATTTTTAATACATGGGTTATATTATTGTTAAACATAATAGACACTATAATATGAATGAGTTACATAGAGTTATTTTTAACAAGGGTGTTCTATATTTATAATTTATTTCAAGGATCTATCTTACTATATGTTACATAAAAGTTATTTTAGCCATTATTTTTATTATCTAAATGGGGTTATATTTTATTAGCTCCTTTAACTTTGTAAGTTACTATATGTGAAGCTCCAACATATAGCAGTATTTAGCCAACATAAAATTAGTTTTCTACGTTATAATTTTTAAATATAGTTAAATATAGTTCATATTATTTAGACACATACTATGTTATGAGACTTTTTCCCTATGGAAAAAAGTAAATATAATAGTTCAAAAAATAATTTTTAAAAAAAAATGTAATAAAAAATTATTAGAGTTTTCATGGGATGTTGTAATGTAATTATTTTTAAAAGGGTGTGTTGGTTGGAACTACCCTTGCATTGTACATTGCAAGAATAGGATTCCACTTAGCAGGCATATAGATAAGTATTATATTGTTATTCCTGGCAATTGAAATTTGAGATTTGTCTATTGTACAATTTAATTCTTTTCATTTGTTTTTCAATTCAATAAATAAAATCAATGTGTAATCAATATTCTACATTTAAATTTGAGGAATGAATCTAATTGTTGCATTTAACTATGGGAAATAATATGAGCAATGAATCTAAATGTTGCATTTAACTATGGGAAATAATCTGAGCAATCAATTTAATTGTTGCATTTAATTTGGGAAATAGTTCTATTTCATACTATGAAATAGAAACTTCATCCATAACAAATATAATATTAACATATTTGAAATGACAACAAATTAAAACACAACTATTCATGAACATTTTGGCAGAAAATCGTTAATCTGCAACTCTTATTTTTATTGGTTTTATTTTTTTCATGTTGATTTTATCTTTAATTTAAATTTTTTAATGTTGCATACAGTTTTTTTTTTAATATTTTAGCAATGAATTTGAATTTATGCATACATGATTAACATTATTATTCCACCAAATCATGAAATTCATACTTGTGATTTTCCTTGATTCTTGATTTTTGCCCCTTGATTTTTATTTTGTGCTTCTACCTTCTCTAATTTATTTTTTTGACAAGCTCACGTCATTTGACCTTGCCTCTTGGCCAAATGGGGTTAGGTTTAGATTATTACTGTTTTCACATTAAAATATACCACTTATATATTAATAGATAAAAGTTAATCCAATTAAAGTAATGTCAGATTAAGTTTAGATTATTACTATTTTCACACTAAAATATACCAGTTATACATTAATCATTGTATAAAAGATTGTTGGCATAGATGAGATCCCTCTCCACCACTAGTACATGCTTTTGGTGTGATGGAAAAAATATACATGGTATCAAAGCACTAGTACGTAGTGGGTTCCCCCTCCACCACCAGTACGTGCTTTTGGTGTGATGGCAAAAATCTACAAAGATAAGCCAATTAAAATATATTTTAAAAGAGGGGAAAAATGAGATATATAATTTTCACCTTTATAATTATATGTAATAACACAAATTTATTTTTCTGAGTGGTGAAGTCAAAGAGTATTTAGGCTATAATGATGGAGCTCACAAGAGGGACCTCCTCCCCTACATTAATGCAAGTGGTTCAAACATCAGAGCTCTAAGTCTTAATAGCCTAGAAGAAAATTAAACCTTGATGACAACACCAATACTGCCAAGTTTTAACCAACATATTATACTTTAAAGATAACATAACACAAATATTATTATTAGTATATTATTTAAATATTTTTAAAAATTAAATAATAATAAAATTTATACAAATTTAAGAATGCATTACATTAATATTATTGATTATAATAGTATATTAATATCAAACTCAAAAGTATTAAAATATATATAGTAGATGAATGTTAGGTTGTTTATTTATATAATGTAAATATTAATGATGATTATGTTTAATTATTAATATGAATAAAATAATAAATATTAAGTAATTACAGTGGCAGCAACCAAAAAAACTAAAACACAAGAACATACATTTAAAAAATCAAAATAATTCCAAAGTGACATAAAATAACTCTTAGTGAGGTAGTTACCATTCAACTAAACCATTGTCGGAGTAGATGGAGTATCAGGTGTGGATGAAGGGGAAAGATTTTCAAATTTCCAATTAGGGGTTGCTATAGCACGATGAGCTTTGCAAAGACTTTGGAAAACATGTGGGGTTCTTGCTACACTCTGAGGTCAACAGAGGAGGTATTGTGTCTCATGTGGGGTTGGTTCGTGAGGAAGGTGATCCCCTTAATGACAACCCTAGTTTGGATCAGTGTGAGCCCCTTGGTACTCAGAATGAGAAACCCTCGAAGGATTGGAAGACCTAATTTTCTAATCATCCTTTTCTATACAAATGAAAGGGGGCTCGTGCTTCAACCCATTGATCATTCTTATTTCTCAACTCAACTAAGGTGAGTTCTGCTTCTTAGTCCTTGACTCTATTTTGAGAAGAGGCTATGAAAATGGACACTACCTTGATTGAAAGATTTATGGGCCCTTTGATGAATGTGGATACCATGAGAACATGTCCATCAAAAAGTTGGAACCTCAAATGGCAAGTTGACATTATTACTTTGACGAAAGGTTTTTTCTCCTTTGAGTTCTTTTTTGGTGAAGACTTGGACATCATTTTGGTGCGAGGTCTGTGCTTCTTAGGTAAGGTCAATTTGGCCTTCAAGAAATGGTATCTGACATTTGAGATATACAAAGAATCCTTCAAAATTATTCCCATATGAACCATATTTCCTAGGCCACCTCTTGAGTTTTGAGAGGAAAAGTTTTTTAAAGGCATTGCTAATGCATTTAGGCAACTTTTGGTAGTGGATGACATTATAAAAATAATGAAAATGATATTTTTCATGAGAACTTGGATCTGCATGGATGTCTCCATGACCATCTGACCCATCACAAATAACATTATCCTCCAAGGGTGGGCTATGGAAGTAGCTGATGGTGGTTGAGAACTCTCCATTAGGATGCCACGAATGCAAAAAGCTCAGATATTGAGTGAACGAGTGACCTCTACATAATATAAAATCAAATTAGAAAGAATGGGAAAAGAAAACCCCTTTGTGGGACTTGGAATAGGGGTCAAATATGTTTCTTCAGAGAAGGAGATTGAAATCTTGCAAGAAATGGAAGGTGCTAATGATAAGTTTCTCATTTTTCCCGTTATGGGGGTTGGCTTAACTATCATGGATCTGGGTTGCTCTTCCCCAAAGGTGGTGACCAACCCAAGCCCCCATTCTAAAATTAACTCCTCCAATTGTAGATGTTTGGTCCATATTTTCTCAAAGAAAAAGAGAATAAATTCTCTTTCTTATGTTATCTATATTTAGCATTATAGTTGAGTGATCTAACCTAATTTTGGTTAGAGAAAAGAGTGAACAATTATACTCATTAACCAGGTGGATCTATTACATCTAACCTAAATAAGCTCACAGCCACACGTTCTATAGGACCAGGTGAATTTTATCCCCTCAAGGTCTAGGTACATGAGAGCATTCTAATTGATACAGTCTACTATGTCTTCTTTTCTATCAGAGGGAATTTGGGAACCTCCTTTATTTTTGTTATCATTCAGTGGGGAATTGAAATTTCCCATAATAAGCCATAAAGGTGTCTTATGTATGTTCCACAATGAGTTTAGCCTTATCTACAAGGACCTCATAGCACTTTTAGAGTTGGGGGTATAGATAATTGAAAAGATCTGAGACAAGTTTTACTTCTTATAGTGGAAAAGAATAGTCATATGGTTAGAGTAAGCCATAAGCAATGTACCTTCAATGTAGGAGGGGTTCAAGAGAGACAATTATACCTAGAACACCATTTGCATCAACGCCAACATACCCATAATCCTTGAACAATTTGTTCTTAATTTTAACCAATTTGCCGATCAACATCTTAGTTTTCTTGAATCAAGATAATATCTAGCTTATTAGACCTTGCTTATGTTCACAAGATCATTGTGTTTATGAGGGTTATTCAAACCCTAGACATTCCAAGATAGGAATTTGATTTTTTAATTTTGGGCCTACTCTTATTGTAAAGATTAGCAAGGGATGCTTGGTTTCCATCTGCTACCTCTTTCCTTGCTTCATGTTTTCTACAGTCTTTCAAGGTCATTCTTCCCTTGATTTTTTTATCTAAACCATAGTCAACTAATCTTCTATGTTTAGTCTTTCTAGAGGAAAGCTCAACAATTATTCTATTAACTTTCATCCCTATTGACTAACTAAAATCCATCCTCCATACGAATATTGAAACCCACACCAAGAATCTCCAAAGAACCTATTGATGTGATTGTTAGTCACACAAATAGAACTAAAAGTTTACAACAAACCTATATTTATCTTGAAAGATATGTTGAATTATGGAAGAATTTATAATCCCAAGTATCCATGAGCTAGGTCATGATTGTCTAATTGTCACCCAGGGTTGATGTGTCTTTATATTAATCATGTTGGGGCCTTATGTACTTTGCTTCATATTTCTACAAAATCTATCAATATTCATTGATATCTAGTCCATTTCACCTAATCTGCATATACTCTTAATAATTATTTTAAATATTTCTATATTAAGTTAGGATTTGTGCAAATATATGTGAACTTGTTTCTACCTTTGAGTATTTCACTTTAATCTATCCCTCATCTAGACTAATTATGAGAATATTTCTAATTTTGATCAGATCTTCTTATATTTCCTTTGTCTACACTAATCTTTTCTTGTGAACTTCAAATTTACTCAAAGAATGTGTTCAAAGCATGCAATTCACTGATATTTATAATAATTTAAATGAAATACATCAGTATTTGTGTATCTTCATTATATATGCTTCAGATCTATCATTATTTAGCATATACTTGATATATTTGCCTATGATTCATCATTGTTTGTAATTATTCATGACTATTTATGAAATTGAAACTGAGAAAATAGATTTTAGAAGTTAAGATTCTAAAAGTACTTAATTTTGGCCAATGATCCACATACATATTTTGATACTATAATGAAAAGAAGAAAACCAAATCATACTTCCACGGTATGTTCCACAACTATGTATGATCAACACAAATCTTCAAAGGAAAGTTGATAACAATATGCAAATAAAATGAAAACACTTCACTAGAATGTAGCATTTCACCATTACATATCTAGGAATCAACAAAAGATTACGTAGGATTTACAATCAGCCGGTAATCTACAACTTCATCTCCATTAAATAGGGATAAACTGGGCATTTGAGGGCGAGATGAGGGCAAAGTCATTGGGGCTGAGTGCACCTTCTATGAGGTGCGAGGTGCAGAGCAAAGGTGTCCAATCTGGGACGCGAACAGCCTATGAAAAGGTGCTACCATAGCGCATTCCAAACTGCCTTTCGAGCTCACATCGTGGGCGTTTGATGAGGTTTCACATGCCCTTTTGTGGTCAAGATGATGACTCCCAAAACATGCGTGTATGAGGTGTCTATGTTGTGTCCCAAATTCCTCAATGACCTGAAGCAATGGCATGTGAAGGGGTGAATTGTAAAGTAGAACAGTGTAAACACCTAGGATTAAAAGGTTTATACACCAACAATATCTACCAAAATCTTTTAGATAGACGTCTTTAAAATATTTTTAAAATTTAAAAATGAATTGACATAAGAAATATGATAAATCATTAGTTTACATCATCTTAAATTCATTTAAAAATTCAATTGACATAAGAAATATGACAAATCATTAGTTTACATTATGTCAAATTCATATTAGTTTACTTGCTTGAGATAACATGATTTTTTTTTAAATGCTGATTTATGTGGCTCACTTAGGCCAAAAAGTGATACACACCTTTTATGTCATCATCCCATTAAATGATAAAGAAGTATTCCTATGTTCATCATTGAACATAGATCATGAATATAGGAAGAGCCAAAAGATAGGAAAGAAAGAATATCAACCTTATGTGAAGGTGGAATATGTGTATAAAAATCTCTAGGATCCTCAAGGCAAGATGAAGCAACAATGGCACAAGTAGGAGAATCCATAAGTGAACCAAAAAATCTATCATAATATGTATAAAGGATATATTTTCTAGGTATATCATCGTCATATCTAGAAATATTCTTAGTTGAGTCATGAGAGAGTAAGGTTTACTGTATGATTAACATGAACCAAACCATGAGGAGAAAAAATGCCCAAAGCTAACACATGATCACCCTCATCTACAACATTATCACAAGTATATAAAGAGTAGAGGTATAATGAAGTTCATAGACATATGATGTAAGTGTATCGATAAAACAAAAGGATAAGTGATAAGTAGGAGGTATTTTTTATTAAAATAAAAGGATAAGTGATAAAAGGATAAGTGATAAAAAAATTTATTAAAAAGGGGGATATAACAAACATGTTGAAACAACACCTCCATTGAAAACACACCCTCATCCATGGGATAAAAGACATCAAATCACCAAGGATGATGGAATCACATGAAAGAAATCATAGAGCACATCAAATTTTGTAATAGAGACATGACTAGAAGTTAACAATGGGTTGTGAGAATCCATGATAAAAGATGTAGAAAATGACCACGATCCAAGAGTGGGTGGCTATGAATTGGGTGGGAATAAAATCAAGATCATATAATAAATATCCAACTCTAATATAGATGGGTAAATGGGCTATGAATGAGCTAGCTTAATACATGTTTGCACTACTTATAAATATGTATTTATACTCAATCTTATTATCACAATAAACACAAAACTAAATGGAAATTTGCATGAATATACAAGTTTTATCCTTATAATAGTCATTAAAAATAACAATTTATTTTTAATGTGTTATTAAATCACACCATCTAACTTGTTAGTAATTTTTTTTTACAAATTTAATAAAAGTGAAATGTTGAAATTTAAGAAAAAAATTTATCCTCATTTTATTTTTAAAGAATCTTTTTTAATATTAAGTACAGGTGTTCTACACCTTTTTTTCATTTAAAAAAAATTGAAAACTTCTTATATTTTCAATAAATTTTTAACATTTATATATTTTAAACACACATGTCTAACCATACCTTTCAACATTAAATTTCATATATTTGACTCTTTAGTTTAAGTGAAAAATTAATGCTGACAGAGAAGTGAAAAATGGGAAAAAATAACAGAAATATATATAAAATTGCCTGAAATGGCCTAAATATCTGTTCTTAGATAATCTGTAGGGCCGTTGTGTTAGCAATGTTTTTGTTTTAAAAAATAAACAGCTGGTAGACCACCCAGATTTGTATTATTAATATGAAAATTCTTTAAAAAGTAGCCAAAAAGAGTACGCTCTGCTCTATACTATCAGAGCCAAAATTTATACATTAAAGGACCTTTTAGTGGCCACTCTCGACTGTCTTAGAACTGTAGGGAAATGAGTATTAAAACAGAAAAGCAAAGAAAAAGCCAGAAAGGGCTTAGGACCGTCACCATGGCGTCCCCCCAAGTTAGGGAAAGCACACCTGACCTGCTGTTCTTTCACTCTCCCTGAACAATACTTTTAGAAGGTGGGGCCCAGTCAGGCGCCTGTATCCCAACAAAACGGAGGAAAGTGAAGGCATCCCTGCACCATGTCAGCAATGCTGCAATGGTTGAAGGATTTAAGGAAAGCAGGCTGTTCATCTTGGGAAGAGGACGATGTAGCGCTGACTGTACATGTTTTAAGGTGGAGAGCAGCAGCGGACATGAATTTGTCAAGTAATGTTTCTCTTGCTTTGCCCAAGCCGCGGTTGCGCCAGCCAAACAAGATCTTAAGATGCTCTATTTGTTTGGGCAACACATCCAATGCATTTACCTTTACAACCTTCTTAAACTCCTTCTCGGGCACATTATTCAACACCAGGCGTGGCGGTACATGATGGAGTTCGCTTAAGAGCGAAAAAATGCCTACAAAATGAGGGCCCGTAGCCATACCTGCGTCCCGACCGTTCAGAGTCATGACGACTTCTCGCAAAGGGGGCATAGCCTTGAGGAATGCCATACAATCTTTGACGCTTCCTTCTTTATCAAAGAACACCTGTGCCGTCTCGATTTTGTGTAGCCGCGATCCAAGAATTCTGAGCTTCGTTTCACATGTCCTACGCTCCTGCTCCGAAAGACGATACCACCTTTTAAGATAGAAGGAGGCCTCCCGTAATTCTAGTCGATAGGGGAGCGTTGCATACGTGTCCAGCTCTTCAATGCCCACCGATAAACAGATGGTGGCAAATTTGAGGCCCGGGCAGCTCTGCAGAAGGGCGGTTTGGACATGGGGTGGGTTAAACATGATGTAACGGGACCTATAGTATTGCAGCGCGGGGCAGTTCATCCCTACAATTTCAGGAGTCAATTTGCCTCCTCTCCCATACTCTAGGTCGCAGTCCACTAACACGCATTTTAGATGCTGCTGAGATGAGAGAAATTTGTTAAGGAAGTAACCATGCGCAAGAATGTCCACCATGCGCGGCCTACCCAGATAGAGCTCGATTTCCCTGTGGGCGGAAAAAGAAAAGTGTGTCAAAATGGCATCGAGCGTTTCCTCGTCGTATTTGTGGGGGCGGTGAATGTCGTAGCAAAAATAAAGTTTCACAAGGCAGCTGCGAGAGAAGCAGGTAATGAGGCGGTTGCATATTGATGGTGTTACGCTTTTGAAACAGGTCATATTCACCGCTCGACGCTGCTCGTAAAAATGTTTGGCCCGGGAGGCCAAAACCCTGCAACAAGACATCAGGTTTGCAACATCTATCAATGATAACTTCTCCATTATTTGTCTGATTATGTCATCCTGGAGATCTAGTAGCCTCACACGAATGCGGCTTGATCTCCTCCTCCCTTCTCTCAACTCGCTCATCCTGAACAAAACCTGTAAAAATACCCTGAGCAAATATCATGTGCAGAGGAGACAATGGTTACAAAAAGATTTTGATAAGAATGAGTTAGGGTTTGTCTTTAAATATAACAAGAAAGTACCGTAGGCATCAAACTCCACCTTTAACCAACGGAGGAGATGAAATCCAAGCTCGAGATATGTGTAGATGTTTAGGGTTTGTCTTTAAACATAACTTATTTAGGGTTTGGGAACTCGGGATGTGTAGATATAACTAGCATAGATATCTTAAATACATCTATCTAAAAGACACCCATAGATATTAGTTTCGAGGTGCCTATATTGAAAATGTTATTGAGAATAGATAGGCCCCTCTAGCATAGATATCTTAAATACATATATCTAAAAGATGCCCAGAGATATTAGTTTCGAGGCGCCTATATTGAAAATGTTATTGAGAATAGATAGGCCCCTCCAACCTGATATCTCTAGGCATCTTTTAGATAGATATATTTACTTTTTAAAAATAAATATTTTAAATTTATTATGCTGAAAAGAAAAGAAAATTAAATTGATGAATCTATAGTAAAATCTATAAAATATAATGCACTTACCATTGGAATAAGATTGTTGAATATAATTTGCTCCTTTTTATTTCATGTGATAAAACCTTAATAAAATATAGTTTAATAAAATTTAATTTATTTATAAAAAATTAAGTGTCACTATATTTTATTAGTTTTCATTTTGTTTTCTCCACAATCAATTAATATGTTATTTTATAAGAGTTTTATCATATAAATAATAAGAGAGGAAACTATGAACAATCCAGAAATTATATTTTATAGATTTTACTATAGAGGCATCAATTTAATTTTATTTTATTTTCTACATAATAAAATTTAATTTATTTATTTGCCCAGAGATATTAGTTTCGAGGCGCCTATATTGAAAATGTTATTGAGAATAGATAGGCCCCTCCAACCTGATATCTCTAGGCATCTTTTAGATAGATATATTTACTTTTTAAAAATAAATATTTTAAATTTATTATGCTGAAAAGAAAAGAAAATTAAATTGATGACTCTATAGTAAAATCTATAAAATATAATGCACTTACCATTGGAATAAGATTGTTGAATATAATTTGCTCCTTTTTATTTCATGCGATAAAACCCCTCAATAAAATATAGTTTAATAAAATTTAATTTATTTATAAAAAATTAAGTGTCACTATATTTTACTAGTTTTCATTTTGTTTTCTCCACAATCAATTAATATGTTATTTTATAAGAGTTTTATCATATAAATAATAAAAGAGGGAACTATGAACAATCGAGAAATTATATTTTATAGATTTTACTATAGAGGCATCAATTTAATTTAATTTAATTTTCTACATAATAAAATTTAATTTATTTATTTGCCCAGAGATATTAGTTTCTAGGCGCCTATATTGAAAATGTTATTGAGAATAGATAGGCCCCTCCAACCTGATATCTATAGGCATCTTTTAGATAGATATATTTACTTTTTAAAAATAAATATTTTAAATTTATTATGCTGAAAAGAAAAGAAAATTAAATTGATGACTCTATAGTAAAATCTTTAAAATATAATGCACTTACCATTGGAATAAGATTGTTGAATATAATTTGCTCATTTTTATTTCATGTGATAAAACCTTAATATAGTTTAATAAAATTTAATTTATTTATAAAAAATTAAGTGTCACTATATTTTACTAGTTTTCATTTTATTTTCTTCACAATCAATTAATATGTTATTTTATAAGAGTTTTATCATATAAATAATAAAAGAGGAAACTATGAATAATCAAGAAATTATATTTTATAGATTTTACTATAGAGGCATCAATTTAATTTTATTTTATTTTCTACATAATAAAATTTAATTTATTTATTTTTCGCTCGCTTACATCCTAAAGCAATATTTTATAACCTAATATTTTATTAGGGTTTTGTTTTATTTTTTACACAATTAATATATTATTTTATTGAGGCTAGAATAATTTATTTTATAACTATATTTTATTAGGGTTTTGTTACACAATAAATACTTTGGGGTAGTTGTTTACATATATTTTTAAAATAATAAAGTCTTAATCTATATTAAAAATGAAAGGATTAGTTAATAAAACCCTAGCTAATTAGGAAAAAAAAATTCAAACTCTAGCTAAAATAAATTAATATTATAGAACATAAAATTTTGATAAATAACTCATTTAATAGTAACTAAAGTTTATAGAAAACAAAACAAAACCCTAATAAAATAACATATTTCTTTTATTTTTCATGTTGATTTTAGTTTTAATTTTAATTTTTTAATGTTGCATCACATATTTTTTTTTAATATTTTAGCAATGAGTTTGAATTTTTTAATATTCTAGCAATATATGAAATGATTTATTCCACCAAATCATGAAATTCATACCCGCTTCTTGATTTTTTATTTTTGCTGCTGCTTCTTGATTTTTATTTTGTACTTATAGCTTTTGGTGATTTTATTTTTAGTTATTTTCATATTAGAGACTTTCAAACATTTATTTTTCTGACTGGTGAAGTCAAAGAGTATTTAGGCTATAATGATGGAGGTCACAAGAGGGACCTCCTCCCCTACATTAATGCAAGTGGTTCAAACTTGTGAGCTCTAAGTCTTAATAGCCTAGAAGAAAATTAAACCTTGATAACAACACCAATAATGCCAAGTTTTAACCAACATATTATACTTTAAAGATAACATAATACTAATATTATTAGTATATTATTTAAATACTTTTAAAAGTTATTAATAATAATATTTATACAAATTTAAAAATGCATTACATTAATATTATTATTGATTACAATAGTATATTAATATCAAACTCAAAACTATTAAAATATATATAGTAGATGAATGTTAGGTTCTTTATTTATATAATATAAATATAAATAATGATTATGTTTAATTATTAATATGAATAAAATAATAAATATTAACTAATTATAGTGGTAGCAACCAGAAAAAGCTAAAACACAAGAACATACATTCAAAAAATCAAAATTATTCCAAAGTGACATGAAATAACTCTTAGTGAGGTAGTTAACATTCAATTAAACCATTGTAGGAGAAAATGGAGTAGCAGGTGTGGATAAAGGGGAAAGATTTTCAAATTTTCAATCAAGGGTTGCAATAGCACGATGAGCTTTACAAAGAATTTGGAAAACATGTGGGGTTCTTGCTGCCCTCTGAGGTCAATAGAGGAGGTATTGTGTCTCATGTGGGGTTGGTTCTTGAGGAAGGTGAGCCCCTCAATGGTAGCCCTAGTTTGGGTCAGTGTGAGCCCCTTGGTACTTAGAGTGAGAAACCCTCCAAGGATTGGAAGACCTAATTTTCTAATCATCCTTTTTAGTACAAATGAAAGGGGGCTCGTGTTTTGTTGATGATTGGTTTAACACAATCATAACAATAGTTAAAATTCACATAAAATGAACCTAACTGACTTCAAAGATATGAAGAAATCAATTAAGATTTGCTTAATCCCAAGTTTACTATGGTCAGGTCTTGACCTGTTGGGCAAATTCAGTAGGTTGATGTGAAGCTGTAATGTTGAAGGGGCCTTACGTGATTTAGGGTTTCTTGATGATTTATTGGACTCAAACTATGCAAAAGATCATAAATATCAGTATGTTGTTCATTCTTTTGCATAAACATGCTATTGTGTTACAAAGCTCTATATGATTTATATTATTACAAGCTTTATCCTCTTCAATATTACAAAAACTGTCTACTTTCAACTCAGCTATGCATGCTTCTTTCAAATATGAGACAATTTCCTCTAAATTTCTACGTTTTAAGCTAAGTATTTTCAGATGGGTTGGGAAAAGTTAGAGAAATCTAAAATAAACTTCATTCTACTACAGGATCTAAATATTCTGTTATACACTTTGTAAATAAAGCAGCAAATTGATTAAATCCACAGATTAAACCTTGAATGTAAGTTCTGAGCATTTTCACAAACATACAGTCAAGATTGCAAGCTTTAAGAGATATTGTTTTAAAACACAAAGAAGAGCCAGAAAACACTCAGAAAATAGATGCAAAATTCTAGATTCATTTGTATTCCAAAACACACAGTCATATATGATTTACAATGTATCAATGGCTCTTAGCTTCATTAATAAAATTACAAAAAATTTACAAGATTTACAGATACAGTAAGGAAGTAGGATGTTCCACAAGTTCCTTATTGTAGACACAAGTGACCTCCCTCTACTTCTAAACTAAAAGGTCCCTCTATTCTAAATGCTGAGATAAACTACAACTGCTAGCTATTTTCTAAAAATCCCTGTGTAAAGTATTACAGTGTAAATGGGGCAATGTATAGCTATGACCATCCCCAATATAGCTCCAAAACCCTAGTTAATCAACAGTTCACACCTCATGCTACAACATCAATGGTGGAGAAAGTCCCACCCAAAATATCCCTGATCAGCATACATTAAATCTGGGCGTAATATGCCCCTTTGGAAACCCTAACAGCTCAAAATATCCTCTGTTGTCTGTTGTAATAATGTTTCCATCTGCATTTTCTCCTCATCATTGAAAGCCTTGACTTCTCGCACTCCATCCTTTTCTTCCTTTCGCTTCCTCTAAGATCTGATTTCCTCCTCTATGATGTCATCGCCATTAAGTTCCACCTTCCAGATATCTACAACCCTGCAAATAGACACAAAAAATGGATTAAAAACTATATCAAGTTGCTTCATCAATTTATTACCTGGTTAGAATGTTAGATGGGTATTAAAGCTCCGCATTTATATCCATCTGCGCGCCTGTAAACAGACAAGAATTAAGCATCATCATTTAATAAACTAGTAGGAAAAAAATAAACATTACATTGAATTAGGCTGAGAGTGTAAACACAGATATCAGGTCTTGAAATAGTGATTAATCACATATCTAAATGCATACATAGCATTTAAAAGGATCGAGTCAAGCATTGTTGACCAAAAACATGCATTGGGCTCCAAAATGGATTAAAAAATCCATCGCTTTGCTTTCTTGCCTTTTCCCTTGCTTAATTCCTTGTATCTTCCAATATACAAGCCGGGCATGATACATTCATTTAAACAGATTTTAATTTTCTCTGAGTTTCGTGCTGTATATTGGCAATGTATGTATCTCTTCATATGCATTTGGGCACAGAACATACAAGCACTTAACTCAATTTTATAACTTTTCAATTCCACCCAATGTATACTTCAATGCATATTGTGCTTGTATCTTCCAATATACAATCGGATATTTATACAACAAATTAACTCATTCTAACTTTCTCTCGCATCCGCAGCTTTGTATATCGGCACACATTTTTTGATATACATTAAGTAATGATGCATCTACGTAACCAAATTTAATTCTTCGATGAGATTCGCATTGTATGTTTATCGCAATGTATAAATTACAATGTATGTTTTGCTTTGTATCTCAAACATGCATACAAGGCAGAAACATGCAATCATTTAATCTCATTTCATAATGTTTCGGGTTCGGTCTTTGTATCCTTTAACTTGTATCATTCACTTGTATATCGGCAACATACAAACACCCGATATACAAGCGGTGGGGACCATATTTCTCTCTCCTCTTGTATGTTCGCACTTGTATGTATTCATTTGTATGTATACAGTGCCTTGTATACTTTGCCCTTTGTATGTTTCATTTCTATGTTTGAAACATACAAACATCGAAACATACAAAGCATCGAACATACAAACAATCAACTCTTTTTAATAACTTTTCGGGTCCGCACAGTGTATATTTCGTACACTTGTATGTTCACTTAACATACAAGCCCGCCTATATACAACCATTTAATCCTGTTTCATAATATTTTGGGTCCACGACAATGTATAAAGCCTTTGTATATTTCTCTTGTATGTTTCAACCTGCCAAACATACAAACGTGAGATACATGAAACTAATTTTAAACATTTATCCATTTCAACGCTAAATTATTTCGGGTCCACCTTGTATGTATACATCGAACCTTTATTAAAATGCATACAAGGAAAAAACATACAATCGACTTTGTATATGAAAGTGATATACAAAGGGTCTTATATATCAACCCGACATACAAAAGGGATTGTATATGCAACATGCAGGCGACTCGACATGCAAACAACCTCGTATATGAACCTGATTGCAAATGCGACTAAGTATAAAACGACCCTTGCACATACAAATGACCTTATATATGGACAACAATATAAAAAGGCCTTTGTATACAAGTGAACTGGCATACAAAGGGCCTTGAATATGCAACCTGATTTACAAACAAACTTGTATATGCAAACAGCAAACCCTTCCCTTGTACATTTTACCAAAATGCTCATAACTTGCAAAATATGGCAAATTTTAACATGGTTCAAAAAGCAACCCTAGCTCATTTTTGAATAGGAATCCAACCATACTATGCCCTAGTACTGAAATGTAGTTTTTTCTCTATTTTTAGAAAATTTTGTAATTTTCACCCTCTTTTTCCCTTTACCACCAAGCAAAAAGCAAAAAACCACAGCAGGTGTCCTCATTTTGCTAAGGAGTAAAATGGGGCATGTTGTGAACATCACAACAACTAGCAACCAAACAAAATAAACAAAAATTGAAACCATTAAAGGAAACTAAATGAAATAAATTCATAACTTCTAACTATCCTTCTTGCAAATCATTATTCAACTTGAGACCTAAGGTATTCAATAAGGGTGCATGAATTTTTATTTTTAGTTTAAGTGGGTGCACGTGATTAATAATCCTCATCTTGAAGATCGGTTGAACAAACTAGTGACTGATATTAGCCTACATAGGTGAGGATATTCCCTCATAGCCAACCAGATAGAGCCTTCCAGCCAGCAAGTGTCCATAGCCCCGGCAAGGTTATCGTTACAATTCTCCTAAGTAGAGTCCCACTGTCAGCAAGCGTCTATAGCCCTGGTAGAGTTACTTAGATGGCTTAATCTAGATTTTTAGTATAATCTACTTTATTGATTTATTTATTTTTATATTTTCTGATATTTGAAAGAGATTTCATAAGAAATTGCAGTTGTAACTTTACAATGCAAGGGATGAACACTTGTTGAAATTAAGCTGAGAATTGTAATGGTAGCAAGGGTGACCTCATATTTTTCACCTAATAGCTACATTGGTAGGTTCAACAAATCTAAGGATTTTAGGTGTGTCATCATGAGAAACTTCCTTGAATGTTCAACCCACTATTATTGAATACAAAATTTAACAAGTAAACAATTTTCTACAGTCATGATAGCCATAGCAAGTTATGTATAAACTGCAAATAATTAACCTGAATGTTCTAAATTTCCTATTATTTTTAATGGTTGTTGGTCTGCTCCTTAATACTCTAAAGAAAAACAAAGATCCCTACTGAGGGGACAACAAACAAACCAACCAACAGACTGTACAAACAAAAGGAAAAAAAAAGAAAGGAAACAGAAAACAAAGAAAAATGAAAAAACTATACAAACAACTAACCTACAAAAGGAAACAACAAAAACAAAATAGAAAACAAAGCAAAAGAAAACTGTACATTACTTACACTATAATACACAGAAATTGACTGCCCCTACCTCAAGCCTGGAAGTAGTGTTTCAAATGTTGGCCATTAACTGGTAATGGCACATCTTCTCCAGTCAAGGTCTTGAGTCTAAATGTATTATCTCCTATTATTTCTGAGACTTGTAATGGACCTAACCATAGTTTGTCAAATTTTCCATGACTCCCTTTCTTTTCATGTGCTTTATCCCAGCATAGCACTAAGTCTAATATCCTAAATATTTTGACTCTTTGATGTAGAGCACGTGCCAACTGAAGCGTGTGAACCAGTTCAAAAAAACCTCTAGGAGCCCGCAAGATAGCCAAAAGAAACTCTATCGGCAAGACCTTTGAATTGTCTCACCAAAACATACAAACCCATTGAATTGATGGACAGGTTTAATCTCTCCCTTCGACAAGACATCGCCTATCGGCGAACCCCTTGAATCTCCTGTCGACGCTCTCCCTCACACTAATGCTTATAATCTTCAACCGGTGATCGCCGGTCCTGGTCACCTCCGCCAACGGTGAAATATACAAGTGCTATATACAAGCGTCGGACCCGAAAATGTTATTAAACAAGGTTAAATCCTTGTATATGCGGGCTTGTATATTGGCGATGTATAATTATTTTATACAACGCCGGAATTGAAGGGATTATCAAATGGGATTTATTGCTTGTATATTTCATGTTTGTATGTCGCGATATACAAGGCAATATACATTGCGACATATACATGCGGAACTCAAAGGCAAATTTGAATCCGATTAATTGCTTGTATATTGGCGATATACATAGGGTTTAAAGGCAAAGGGACTTAGCTGAATGAAAGATAGGTGGACATCGACAACACTCAAGATCTTACGCTGATACACCTTCTCACGCCAATGGCTTTGGCCAATACTACCATCGGAGAGACTTTCGCCATCGGGTGAACACAATTTCCTTTTGCCGATGCCTTGACTCTCGCCGATACTTCCTTCATCGGCGACACAAATGAGGACCTATGCTGATGTCTTCAAACATACATTCTTGACTTGGTTTGAACCCCTACCTGCTTGACGATGTACATATGGATACAACTGACGAACAACACACAGACTCCAATGCTTCCTACAGCATACAAAAAAAATGAACTTAAGAACACGGATACCATTCTTATAGCAACATTATACATCGAGGAGGACTTTGGAGCAATCCAGTAATTTTAAACCAAACAAAATTGAACAAATGAAACTATTCTACAGATCCATTCCACTGATTTCACAGAAATCCACCAGTGGAATGGATTTATCTAGTTAATTCGACCATAGAGACACAAAACTATATTTTATAGAGACTCTACATAGGAGAAACGTATACACGGAATATCTACACTGGATATTTTCATAGTATTTAGAATCTGGAAGGAAAATAAATTGCAGAACTTCTATTCCTCCTTGATGTTCAGAAATTTACATTTTACTCTGCAGAACCCAGACCCGAACCTATCACCTCCTCCTTCTACCAAAGGTTTTCCTCTTTTTATCTTTCTCAATGTGAGGGACTGACATTCTCCTCTGTTTCTGGGATTTTATCTTTTCAAAATTATAGGTGGAAACCCTTCATCTATTCCAAAGGACATCTGTTTTGCCTAAGACAGCAAAACTCTTACAGCTAAGACACCTTGATTATCTTGCCCTTAATCCAAACTGTCAGAAACTTCATACAGAAAATGTTAACATTATATGTTACATTAGAAGGTGTTATAGATAACATGAAATGTCAAACTAATGTTAGTCTTCTTCTTCTTGTGCATGTTGGTCCTTTTGAAGGGGTGCCCCTGCACCACTCTTACTCTCTTATCAAACCATCTCTTAACCACTGCTTGATGTTTGACAAATTTCTTAATGGCTTGATCTCTTTTCTCATCTAGTTGTAACATTTATACTATCCTGGCTTCTCTATGATTATCAACGCCTAAATACTCATTGGCAAACTTCCAGATTGGTATTCTTAAATTCACTAGAAGTATGGGATCTGTCCCATAAACTAAGTGATAAGGTGCATTGCCTAAGGCTGTCTTAAACTTGGTCCTATCTACCCATAATGTATCTACCCATAATGCATACTTTAACAATGTATTCCACTCTCTAGGACTCTTTGCAATTAGCTTCTTGATTATATCTAATAAAATTTTGTTTGTAGACTTAGTTAATCCATTTCCTTGAGGATAATAATTTGAAGAAAACTTTAAAACAATCCCATATTCAAATGCCCATTTAGAAAATTTCAAAGAAGAGAAAGCAGGGCCGTTATCACATACCAATGAATAGGGAGTTCCAAACCTAGTTATGATGTTTTCTTCGAGGAACTTGATAACTACCTCAGTTGTGGAGAACTTGCAACATGTGGCTTCAGTCCACCTTGTACAGTAATCAGTCACTGTCAGTATAAATTTGTGTCCTGTAGATGATGGAGGATTGATGACTCCAATGAAATCTAGGCCCCATTGTGCAAATGGTCTAGACCCAATCACTGGCTGTAATGGATTGGCCTGATTTCTTCCCTTATCTGCTGTAGTTTGGCAGGTGTGGCAACTTTTAATGTGACTTTCTATATCTTTAAACATTGTAGGCCAATAATATCCTACCCTCAATATCTTGTGCGTTGTGGCTAGATGAGAACCATGGCTAGTTCCGTACTTATCATGCAATTCTGTCAACATCTTATCCACTTCAGCTCTGTTTAAACATCTCAAATAAATTCCTTCATGGTTCTTCTTGAATAGAAGACCTCCTTGTACCATATATTTCTGTGCTTTAATCTTCAAAGCTCTCCTCTGGGAAGCTTTCATCTTACTTGGGTACTTCCCCGCTACTAGAAAAGCGTTTAAATCATCATACCAGCCTAATGCGTCACAAGAATTCAACACATACTACTATTTTATCAAATTTGGGTCTGTGTTTGCTATGGTCTGTACTAACGCTTGTCCTCTGACTGGCTTTATTGGAATTATTTCTAAATCAAACTCTTATTGCGTGGTGATCCATTTGGGTCTTTTCTCACCAGGCTCATTTTTCATCAGCAGGATCTTTACTACTGCATCTGGTACTATGGCTTTGACCTGGTTGTGCAAGATATAATGTCTAAATTTTTTTACATCTCTTATTAGCGCAAATGCTTGTCTTTCCATATCAAGGTATCTCAGTTGTGCATCTTTCAGTGGTGCACTCATAAAAGCTATGGCCTTTTCTTCATTGTCTTTACCCTTTTACGTCAAGGCAGCCGCAACTGAATGGAAGGATGCAAAGGAATATAGGTAAAATGGCTTTGTGTAGTCTGGACTTGTCAGCATAGGAGCGTTGGAAATGGCCTCCTTAATATCTTCAAACACAGCTTTAGCCACTGGCGTCCACTCTATCTTCGCATCCTTCTTCAACATGGCATTTAATGGTTGTACAATTTCTGCAAACCCTGTAATGAACTTCCTGACAAAGTTAATCTTACCAAAAAATGATTTTAATTCTTTCTTGTTACTTGGTAATTGCAATTTCTTTATTCCTTCTATTCTATCAGGATCAATAGATATTCCATTTTCAGAAATGTCATGTCCTAATAATATACCTTCTGTTACTCCAAATGAACATTTCTTAGGGTTAATAGAAATCCCGTACCTCTCACATCGTTTAAGTATTTTTCTCAGATCCTCAGCGTGAGTGGATGCATCTTTAGAATACACAGTCAAATCATCCATATAAACAACAATGCACTTACCCGATAATCCATGGAATGCAATGTCCATGGCTCTCTGAAAAGTGGCACCTGCATTGATCAGACCAAAAGACATTCTTCTATATGCATAATTTCCCCATTTACAAGTGAAAGTGGTATTTAATCTATCCTCTCTATCTATTAAGACCTGGTTATATCCTAATAAACCATCTAAGAAAGACATCATCTTTGCCCCATTCACTGCTTGCAGTACTTCGTCTATTGGAGGTAGAGGATAATTATCCTTTTCAGATGCTTTATTCAAGTTTTTAAAATCTACACATAACCTAATGTCCCCACTTTTCTTTCTCACAGGTACTAAGTTAGCTACCCAGGCTGAATGTTTGACTGGGAAAATTATCCTGACAGACAATAACTTCTTTACTTCTTCAAAGATTAAAGGCACTAAAATGGTGTTTACAGGCCTTTGTTTCTGCCTAAATGGTTTAAGATCTGGTCTCAAAGGTATTACATGAGTTATGATGGATGTATCATATGTTTTCAAGTCTTCATACGTCCATGCTATTACATGTTTGTATTCTTTTAGAACATCTATAATTTCTTTTCTTAATTTCTCAGAGCAAGCCTTTCCAATTAGCACATTCTGTGGATTTTGCTCTGTTCCTAATTTGTATGAATCACACTTACCCCCTTCAGTTTTGGGTAAGTCCTTCTATCTTACTACCCCATCAAAGTCAAAAATGTTAGCGTAATTATTACATTGTTTAGTTTAGTAACTACATTGCATAGTTATATTAGTTATCATCTGCGGTTACACCTGTTGTAGTTCCACGCAGTTACACCAGTTTATAACTGATAGCTACTGATATATATGCACTTGATGTATTTGCCATAATCATCGAATACAACATTTCTTTCTTCTGCCTGTCCATTAAATGGTATCAGAGCTTTCGCTGGCATCTTGTTGAGCAGCAAGCATGGGCCGATTCCTATTGAGCAGCAAGCATGGGCGATAGAGTCCTATTGAGCAGCGAATGGAAGAAGACAGCCTTTGAAGACTGTTGCAGGCCCATCAGCGTCGATTGAAACTACAAACTGCTCTCAGTAGAGACCAGACAGGAAGCAAGGAAGCTGTTTGAAGACTGTGTTTCTGTTGAAGCTATATGAAGACTGTGTTTCTGTTGAAGAAGTCTGAGAAGATCGCTTGTTGAGTGAAAGTGCCACTTCCACCTGCAGACCATGTTGCAGTTCAATACCAAAGGAGGTACTGAAGTTTCTTTCTCCTTCCATAAGGCACTTGGAGTCTAAGTTGGTGAGTAGAGGAAGACATAGTCTGAGAAAACTGAATGTCCACCGCACCCGATGCCAGTAGTGTGGCCAGTAATCATGCGAATGATCCACCTCGAGGTGGACGTGCTGTTTCAGAAAGCTCAGGCTTCTACTTTGCACTTCTAGATGCCCTGCAAAACACCAGTAATCTCTAATTCAATGAATTGTTTAGGCAAGGATTGCTAGATTACTTTCTATTTGATGTACAATGTCAAGCAAGGAAGATTAGAGCAAAACTAGATGAGGGTTATGATGCTGATGACGAAGATGAGGTAGAACGCACACCAAAGCGTCCCCGTCTCATAGCACAGGCCTATCGTGCTCATCTCCGTGCCACTATTTCCTCTTCAAAGTGAATGTACTATCAAATAAAATAATAATCCAGTTCTTCATTGCGACAATCAGGGTGTGTTAAAACTTGTGAAGAATCCAGTTTTCCATGAGCGCACTAAACATATCAAGGTCGAATGTCATTACATTCGGGATCAAGTTTTGAACCACCACATCCAGCTCTAGTACTGCCCTACAGACTCTCAGATCGCAGATATGTTCACCAAATCTCTTGGTAGGATCAAATTTGAATTGTTTAGGGGGTACATTTGTAAAAACAATGTAATAAGGGGGGGAATGTTAGCGTAATTATTACATTGTTTAGTTTAGTAATTACATTGCATAGTTATATTAGTTATCATCTGCGGTTACACCTGTTGTAGTTCCACGCAGTTACACCAGTTTATAACTGATAGCTACTGATATATATGCACTTGATGTATTTGCCATAATCATCGAATACAACATTTCTTTCTTCTGCCTGTCCATTAAAAAATACGTTCCAGCTCAATTACTCCCTTGGGTAAGAAGTTGCTTTTTAAGTTGATTATATCTTCTTCATCCCATGTTACCTTAGGCCTTTCTTGTCCATCGATGATTTGAGCCTCAAATACCTCATTGCAGGTTAGGAAATCTACAATTTGTTGATCCCCTCCAAATACCTGAAAATGTGTAACATTATCAGGGATACTGGGAACATTAACTAATTCAACAACAAATCGTTTCAATCATAACAGTGTTAAGGTCTCTAATGTGCTAGCAGCAACTGCCAGTGCATCTGGTCTATGGTTCAATTCTCTAGGGATATGCTCTATGTTGAAAGCATCAAATGAATCAATTAAATCCCACACCCTATGCATGTAACAAATCATTTTCTTGTAGTTGCATGCATACAATTTTCTTACTTGCCTGACTACTAGTTTAGAGTCTGAAAATACCCTGATCATTTTTACTTTCTTCTTGATAGCCATAGCAAGTCCATAAACCAAAGCTTCATATTCTACAATATTGTTAGTACAAGAAAACTGGAGCCTATATGCTGCTAGATATGACCTACCCTGAGGATCTATAAGTTCTACACCTGCACCTGCACCTTGTTTTGATTTAGACCCGTCACATTTTAGTGTCCACATGCCATCTTTGTTCTTTTGGCCCTTTACTTTGGCATGTTTCACTTCTTCTATCACATGTGGGGTGCTATCCTATTTATTCATAGGTAACTCATGTTGATCAACTTACATATTTATATTTTTAGTTTGTAAATCAGAAAGACAATTACCCTCGTCCCTTGTTCCTTCTTTTAATTTTGGGATCAATGTACCTATGTTGTTCTAAAAGTACTTCTTTGGTTGATTAACCTTTCCTTCTCAGAGCTCCATCCCTTTTGTGCATTTTATGTACTGGTACTCAATAATGTCCCTGCACATTCCACACTTCTCTTCAGAATGTGGCTTGTCATGGACTCTATACTTATCTTTGTATAACTTGCATTGAATTGGAATATTTTGTTCTATGCATTTCTCCAATTCTTCTCTGATGGCCTGGCCAAAATTATTCATTGCATTATTTTCTTCATCAGAAGAATTTCCATCAGATTCAATGAATAATGCTGTTTCATTGTTGACATGTTTTTCCCTAAAGTTTAACATCAAGATTTCCTCAATTTGTACTCCCTTGTTAGTAATCTTATAAACACCAGGTTCAATAGCAGCATATAATATTTCATTAGTCCTATTATACTCTGTTATCATGTGTTTCATCCTAGGTTATGCCTCTATCCTGATCTGATTTGGGACACCTCTCCAAGGTAACCACATATGTGAAAAATCAGTGGCCATATATCCATTCAGTATTTTGGACCAGTCTCTACTTAACAACATTCCATAATTCACGGGTATATCCACTATTTGAATGTTAATGAATTGGCTGACTCTAGGGTCTGAGGCTAACTGCATTTGAATGTTCATTAGTTCTCCTATCATACTGACCTCAGTTTTATCTAATTATGTAACAACTTTGGCAGATTTGGTGGGAGTCAGCCCTAAGGTTTTGCATATTCCTAACGGCATTACATTAGCTGATGCACCAGAATCTAAAATGAAATTGTGTATGTTCTTTCCACACATTCTAATAGTTAACAAGAAAGGAGGAGCATCCCTCTTATCAGCATACATTACTACATTTGTGTTGGAAGGGTGCTCAACTTTCTTACTTTTTTCTTTAGATTGTGAATCTTTATTAGGAACACTCATACCAGCAGAAACCTCATATGTCACAGATGTATCCAAGGATTTTATAAAAGCATTTCTGATCCCTGGAGTTTTCAATAATTCACACAGAGGTATACTAACCTTGATTTTCTTTATCTCTTCTGACAAGTAACTCATCAATCTTATTGTCTCTACTATTTCTATTTTACTTGTCTGGACCTTTTGTGCTATTGTTTCATTGTTTGCATGTTGATTAGCTTTCAATATGGCAAGATTGTTGCTAGCATTCTAATCTAGGTGAGTATTGAAATTGTTATGAGGAGTGGAGGTAGTGAAAGGACCTCCCGGCCTAGTGTTATTCCTTAAGTTGTCGGTGTGGTTCTTGTTTGTATGTTGAAAAGCCTACACCTCTTCTATTTCATTTAACACCTCATTTTCAGTTTCAAAGGGAAACTGAAAGGCATTTAGTACAAAGCCCGATTCAAGATATAGATTTTCACAATAATAGGGTTCATCCTCTAACAATTGATCCTCTTCTTCTTCAATTGCAAAGGTAAAAGTTTCTAAGACTTGTATAGTCTCATACCCTGAGGGCACTACTTCATTACCCTTGGGAATGAGAAACTTAGAAATGGGAGGCTGCACATCCACATTAAAAATACTGGTGGCTAAATGGAATTGAGGACAATCCAGCTCAGCATGGGCATTGGTGTTATGAAACCTACACCAATTCTTCAGTGCTGTATTGGCCATTTGCATGCTAGTTATTTGCTTTGTATCCTGATTATCTATATTCTCACAAGGAGAAGCTAGAGTGCCATTGTTTGGCCCTGTGTTCCATGTCTTAAGTGGCCTAGGCTGATTTTGATTTCCATTATTATTACCCCAGGCCCGATTATCTACCACAGGTCTTCTATTTTGCATTGGTTGCGCTGGGTTATGACCTTGATGCTGATTATAGTTTTGGTTCTGATTTGAACTTTGACCTTGGTTGTTATTCTGGTTATGGCTTTGATTGTAGTTCTAATTGTAATTCTGATTATAGCCTTGGTTGTGATTTTGACTGTATCCCTGGTTGCCTCTACCATAGAGATTCTCATTTCTTAATTTTGTTACTTCAGTGGTCAATCTTTTTAAGTGTACAGTGATTTCTTTGATTTCTTCTCTTTCTTCCTGTGCTTTTGCCACAATTGTATCTCTAGGAGGTTAGAAGAAAGGTTGACCACTACTTTGATTGTTATGGGCAGTGTTACCGGTGTAAGGGGCTATGGCTTGGATTGGGGTAGGACTATACATAGGTGTGTATGTAGGAACTGGATTAAAAAATGGAGTATTATGTGTAGGGGCTCCATTCCCTGATTGTGTTTGACTCTGTATCCTGAGATTTCCTCCATTAGGAAATGGGTTATAAGTTGTTTGCCTCATCTCCTGATTTACAGAGGCTGCCTCCTTATAGGCTTTGGATATTGTATCTATGTTAGGCTTTCTTGTGACAAACATAGTAGTTAATGGATCTAAGGCAACATAATACATGGCTAGCAATGCATCTACATTTACTGTATATGGAGCTACTATCCTAGAATAGGTCTTTTGAAATCTATCATTAAAATTATCAATCAGCTCTCCCTCACCTCTTTTTATTGTAGCCAATTTGTGATATAAGGTGGAAGGATCAATGGGTCCTCTAAATCTAGACAAAAAAGCCTCTTCCATAAGTGCCCAAGAAGAAATATAACCATTGGGTATGTTGACATACCAATTAGCTACCTGCTCATTGAAGGTGTAGGGAAATAATCTACACACAACATCTTCATATTCTAATCTGGCTCTAAAACATGCCTCCTTGAATATTCTAATATAATCTTCTGGATCCTGATGTAACTGGTATTTAGGACATATTTTTTCAAGATTTTTGGGCATCTCATGATAATCATTAAAGTGTATGGGGGAATCAACATTAAAATAAGCCATTGCAGGTACTTGTGCTTGGCCTGCACCTTGGGGAATACCTGGATTTCCTAGAGAATTAGGAGCTCTTGGAGGATTGGGACCAAGATTTAAAGATCTGAATGAAAAACTGTAAGGACTCACAATGTTATGGATGCTAAAAGGTGACCCAGGAGGCATTCCAGATGAACTTCCTGCATGTGGTATTTTAGGAGTCAAGGAATGACCTCTAAATAATATGAAACCAAATAAGAAAGAATGGGCAAAGTAAATCCCTTTGGGGGACTTGGAATAGGGGTGAAATATGTTTCTTCAGAGAAGGAGATTGAAATCTTGCAAGAAATGGAGGGTGTTAATGATAAGTTTCTCACTTTGCCCATTTTGGGGGCTATCCTAACTATCATGGATCTAGGTTTCTCTTCCCCTAAGGTGGTGACCAACCCAAGCCCCCATTCTAAAATTAATTCCTCCAACTGTAGATTTTGGTCCATATTTTCCCAACGAAAAAGAGAATAAATTCTCTTTCTTATCTTATCTATATTTAGCATTATAGTTGAGTGATCTGACGTAATTTTGGTTAGAGAAAAGAGTGGGCAATTATACTCATTCAACTAGGAGGGATCTATCAAGGCTATATTACATCTAACCTGAATAAGCTCACTAGCACATGTTCTATTGGACCAGGTGAATTTTACCCCTTCAAGGTCTAGGTCCATGAGAGAATTCTAATTGATAAAGTCTGCTAGGTCTTCTTTTTTGTCAAAGGGAATTTGGGAACCTCCTTTTTTTTCCTTATCATTCAGTGGGGAATTGAAATTTCCAATAATAAGCCATGAAGGAGTCATATGTATGTTCCACAATGAGTTTAACCTCATCCACAAGGGCCTCGTAGCACTTTTAGAGTTGGGGGTATAGATATTTGAAAATATTTGAGACAAGTTTTACTTGTTATAGTGGAAAAGAATAGTCGCATGGTTAGAGTAAGCCATAAGCAATGTACCTTCAATGTAGGAGGGGCTTGAGAGAGACAATTATACGTACAACACCATTCACACCAATCACAACATACCCATAACCCTTGTATAATATGTTCTTAATCTTAACTAATTTGTCAATCAACATCTTAGTATTCTTGAATCAAGATAATATTTGGCTTATTAGACCTCTGTTATTTTCACAAGAGCATTGTGCTTATGAGGGTTATTCAACCCCTAGACATTCCAAGATAGGAATTTGATTTTTTAAGTTTGGGCCTGCTCTTATTGTAGAGATCAATAAGAGATGCTTGGTTTCCATCTGCTACCTCTTTCTTGCTTCATGTTCTCTAAGGTCTTTCAAGTTCATTCTTCCCTTGATTTTTTGATCTAAACCATAGTCAACTTATTTTATGTACTTTTAGTCTTTCTAGAGGAAAGCTCAATAATTCTTCTTTTAACTTTCATCCCTATTCCTAGAGAACCACCAATAGACTTTCTTCCTTCCTTCAACCTATCTTCAGCTAAGGGACTACTACTTTCACCTCTCTCCCTTTTTTCTTGTTCCTCTTATTAACCGTATTGACCAACTAAGATCCATCCTCCCTAGGAATATCAAAATCCACACCAAGAATCTCCAAAGAACGTATTGATCCGATTGTTAGTCACATAAACAGAAATAAAAGTTTAGAACAAACCTCTATTTATCTTAAGTTAGAATGTGTGCTTCTGAAATAGACTGTGTGTAGCTTTTTTAGATTGACGTTTTTGATCACACTCTGTGATCCATCATCAGGATGCAGACTTATTCTCTTCTCTTCATCCTGATGATGGATCATGGAGTGTAATCTGAAATGTCGATCTAAAAAAGATACACACAGTCTATTCCAGAAACACACATTCTAACTTATCATGGACTATGGAAATATCATGTCTGTACTCTATTTATCTTGAAAGATATGATTAATTCTCAAAGAATTTATAATCCCAAGTCTCCGTGAGTCAGGTCATGATTGTCTGATCATCAACCGGGCCTTACGTGCTTTGTTTCATATTTCTAAAAAATCTATCAATATTCACTGATATCCAGTCTATTGCACCTGATCTTCATATAGTATTAACAATTATGTTAAATATTGCAATATTAAGTCAGGATTTGTGCAAATATATGTGAACTTGTTCCTAACTTTAAGTATATCACTTGAATCTATCCCTGATCTAGCCTAATCAAGAGAATATTTCCAATTTTGATCATATCTTCTAATATTTCCTTTGTATGCACAAATCTTTGCTTGTAAACTTAAAATTTACTCAAAGAGTGTGTTCAAAGCATGCAATTCATTGATATTTATTATAATTTGCATGAAATACATCAGTATTTGCGTATCTTCACTATATATGCTTCAGATCTGTCATTATTTAGCATATACTTGATATATTTACTTATGATTCATCATTGTTTGCAATTATTTATGACTATTTATGAAATTGAAACTGAGAAAATAGAGTTTAGAAGTTAAGATCCTAAAATTACTTAATTTTGGACAATGATAAACATACATATTTTGATACTGTAATGAAAAGAAGAAAACGAAATCATACTTCATCAGGATGTTCCACAGCTATGTATGATCAACACAAATCTTCAAAGGTAAGTTGATACTAATATGCAAATAAAATAAAAACACTTTAATAGAATGTAGCATTTCACAATTCCATATCCAGAAAATCAATAGAAGATTACGCAGGATTTACAATCAGGAGGTAATCTATAGCTTCATCTTCATTAGGTATGCAAATAAAATATACATTTTCATTGAGCTTTAGAGAGAACCTTGAGAGAGAATTCACAAAGTTGCAAAAATCACAAACTTAGTGCTCAGAATTTTAACAATTCAGTCTCCTTTAGCTTCAACAATTCAATCTCCCCCTTAAAAAGAGAGGTCATGGTCGTTTTATACAACAAGGCCCAAAAAATAGTTACCATTGATCCAACAATCAAGAATCACTCAATGATCAATGGTCAAGATTTGTTGCATGTGATTGCCAGTTGGCAATCATTCTATGGAATACAGTTGGCAAAAGAATATTCACAACATCTTTGAATCAGCAGCTGTCCAGTTGGAAAACAACATATTCATTGGTATCTTTGCATCAACACCGTTGAGTATAGTTAATCATCTTCTCAGTTCTGATGCATCCTCTAGTTCCTATTCATGCCTCCTTTGTTTGGCTGCAATTTCATCTAGTTTATCCTTCTTCCTTATAATCAAACTTTTATCTTGCACCATGTGCAAACATCTTCTCCAAGCTTTAATTCCTTTATTCATATAGTTCCAATATCATGCAAAAAACGTATATTCATGATTTAGCATATTGATTACTTTAAATCCCTTATATGGATTAAAACATCATACAACTATTGAGGATTTGGCTTAATCTTTGAAATTCAACCTTCTCCTACATAAGAATTATAATATGCCTGTGAAAATGATAAGAAAGGTTTTGAGTTTATTCATACCTGCAACTTGATCTTATTTACCTGTAACTTATCTAGTCTTTACCTCTTTCCATTTCCTGCAAATTGCTCTAAATATCCTGATGTTTTACATTAAGGATGAATTTATCTTTCAATTAAATCTTAAAATTTTCATAAAACATCATTCATTTTATGTTTTCACAATCTTGTCTTTTGATTTTACCCTTATCGGCAAAATTACTCTTTTTAAAACTGTGGTTCAATGTCCCTTATCGAAAAAATGTCACTTTACCAAACTATCACCCCTTTTTCGGTGAAGTTTAACTTTTTTGAACCATCTCCTTTGCCTTTTACCTCTCTTATCCTTTATATTAGCAAAAGTTGAAGATTATGAACTTTGCCCTTTCATCGACAATAGTTTAACTTTTTGAACTTTGCCCTCTTATCGCTCTTTATCAATGAAAGTATAAAGCTTTGAACTTCACCTTATATCTTTCCTTATTGAAAAAAGGACTAAGTTCTGAACTTTTCCTTGTTGTCAGCAAATCGGGAGAATTGCTAACTTTTAAAGTACTTTAGCAAACCTAAGTTTCCCCGATGAGGATTTTCCAAACAACACTTTGTGTTCAAAAATCTCTAACACTTTAGATTCAAAACATTTAGTCAGCGACACAATCAAACTGTGAACTCTGACTTCTTCCTCCTATTGCTTAGTCAGAGAATCAGCAAAAAGCCTACCTCCCTAACTCCTAAAAATACTAAGTCTTTTCTCTTTTCATGGCTGATACAGCAGAAAATGAGGTAAAAATGCTAGAAGAAGTGGTTTTAATGGTTGATACTATTGTTGTACCTGCTATCACAACCAACAACACTAGTTGGACATGAGATATGATGCATTATTTGTAGACCAAAGAGTGGCCAACCATGCTAGGTGCAGCAAAAAGAAAGTATTATAGGATACAATCCATTGCTTATGTTATTGTCAATGATATTTTGTTCAAAAAAGGCTACAATGGAGTGTTCTTAAGATGCATTGAAACAAATCAGATTGATAACGTATTGCATGAGTTTCATGATGGACCAGCTAGTGGTCACTTTGCATCTCGCACAATAGCCTTAAAAATCATGAATGCTGGATATTACTGGCTATCTCTTTTCAAAGATGTGCATACTTGGGTAAGGAAGTGTGTGAAATGTGTTGTATTTCCATGGAAACAAAAATTAGCAAGCATGCCTCTACAACCCTTTCGAATGCAAAGAATACTAAGAGGGGGGGGTAAATAAGTATTCTTAAAATCTTTTCATTTACACATTCATTAATCCATTTACCAAATTCAATAACATGAAAGCAAAGTAAACATAAGAAGAGCAGCCACAAATTCATAACACAGACACCAGGATTTTACGTAGAAAACCCAAAAAGGGAAAAACCACAATCAATGTTAGCTCACAATATATTATGATAGCAATACCAAATTACATGAAGGCTCACTGCCTTATGGCTCACTGCAGAAGGACTCACTATCCAAGAAGTGCTCACTACAAAAAGGCTCACTGCTAGAAAGGTAGAAGAGAAGATAGAAGAAGGATTGACTCACTACCAAGAGAGGACTGCTGTAGGTGCACCTACAAAATGCTGAAGTACAGTACAAATATGATTAGTATATAGATTCAAAGGACTTCATACTGTCTACCCTACTTTTTTGCTCTGCTTCACATATAGTCCTATTTTTTACCCTTATTATCCTTTTCTGCTCTGCAAACTACCTTAGATTATGCACATATCAAATTCACACATTATCCACATATATCCATTACTCAAAAACAAAAATTCATTCTATATATATATATATATCCGCAATAAGATTCATGTCACAATCAGGTCGGCAACCCAAACATGAAGCATGTATACAAGTGTTGTACCTTGTCAGCTTGATCTCGTGCACAAACAAGAATACGGACCCAAAAAAAACATATAATGGTCTTCATATAGGTCGGTATCAATCATTCAACTACTTGGATTAATTCTTCAAACTATATATTCTCACCGCATATAGATTTAACTTGTCTGTTGGCTTATTCCTTAAGTATATATTTGACCAATTCAACTGTCACATCATGAATTCCACTGTGGACCATATGAGACTCTAAAAATCATATCCAACATTCATCATTAACCTTTTAACATACCTTTAGATACGTAGGACATAATAGTCCTTTATAGCAAAATGCAGATCTTGGAACTATTGCTCTATGACAGTGAAATACTGTCAAACTGGAAGCTGATAAAGAACAACTTGTAGAATGTGATCAAATGAACTTGAGAAGGTATAGCTCTAGATTTTGGTAGTCATGATATGTATCTTTGTTGTCTTAGAACCAAAAGACAAAGTATGCCACAGTGGAGGAATGCAGACCCTTTTACTTTGGTACTGTCCATTGTTCTTGACTTAACTTTGTTCCCGTAGAATTAGATATTTTACTCTATGACTTTCAGAGGAAGTCAGGACTTGAACACTGGAACATGTGATAACTAGGTAGCTATGAACAACATACCTAAACTACATACAAATGTCTTTTACTGCAGAGGCATACCATCTCAAACACTATCACTTACTTGGAATATTGTATACTACCCATACTTAGTCATTTATTCTTCCAGAGTAGGGTCTCTTTGCCATGCCGGTAGAAAGCCTTTGCCTTGTTGCCATCAATGACAACATTCAACATTCATCAGAGAAGTGTCTATTGCCAACAATCTCCCCCTTTGGCATTGATGGTAGCACTTAGTGAAAAATGTTTATATGCTCTGCCTTACTATATACACTATATTTTTCTTCTCCCTCTTAGGTGTTTGCTCATTTTTCACTAGTTTTCTTCTCCCCCTTTGACATCAATGGTAAAGGTGTATTTACAAGAGTCAAAATTCTATTAAGATAGTAAAATTGCAAAAGTTGTCATCATATGTATAGATACAATCTTCAATTTAGTTAGTTGCATGTGAAAGGATATCATTGTACACAATCTTTAGTTGTGTTAATTTTCTAACCCACTTGTTCTTAGCACTGTTCAAAATTTGGATGTTCTCATTTACCTGAAATACTAAATCTTCCGCCTTATGTACATTGGTAGGCATATAAGTTAATTTCTAAACCTTTGAGGCTTCTACAGCTAGACGTGTCATGAGGTCAATTTTTGGGTTTATCATCCTTCTCAGTTGGCACATTATGTTTTTCATTTCTTCGTGTCTACTAAGCAGACTGCTTATGTTGTTTTGAATGTTTACAACTTGTATTTCCATGTCGCTGATAGAGTCAATTGCTGGATCAAAGATCTTGATAATATTTTCTAGTTGGAGCTCCATGCTTTTGATTTTCTCTTCTATTACCTTAGTAGTTTCAGGCCATGACAAATGAAATTTGTATATATCACAGGCTTCCTTGATTGCATTCTCCATATTTTTGATACTATTTTCTAACAGAATTCTATCACTGTCTAACTTGGTTTTTAACTCTACTAATCTTTTGCCTTCAGGTTCCTTTCTAACCTTAATGTCAACAGACTTTTCAAAGGATTCAAACTGAGTACTTATAGAATTTGTTAAACCTTTGAGCTAATCAGTTGATGACACTGATGTATCTTTCAAGTATGAGGGTATCAGCTTCTCCAGAATACCAGAATTTTCATCAATGAGTTCATTGTCTTGTATATGTGTTTTCAACATTTCTTTCTGAGCCTTAGCTTCCACAAATGATACCAATTTGAATTTCTGCACAGGAGACATAGAATCCACATTTATTGGTCCTTGTAGATACTCAGGTAAATCTAGAATTTGTGTTCTTTGTTGCTTTTCCAAAAGTTTTCTACCATAGTCAATTGGAACTTGATTTGCAGAAGTGTCTCTTGCCACTTGTTCTTCACTAAGTGTAACTCTCTTTCTTTTCTTTTCTTTTGTTGCCTTCTCTTTCTCTACTTCAGTTGTGGTTCCTACAATGGATGAGGTCCTTGTTCTTTCTCTAGGGCTAGATGCTAGTTTTTTTATTTCAGATCTCTCATCTTTCCTTTCTGGAGTATTTGATATCCATTCTATCAGAGCACTTATGGACATTGATCCCCCTATTTTGGTTTTTGTCTCACTTGTTTGTTAATCTTATGTTTTCTCTGATTTCTCACGTTCCATAGACATTCTGGAGGACAATTCTGATAATGTCCCAAATCTGTCCTCTCTGAGATCTTTTAGTTTGATCAGTAGTACATAAGCTAATTTAGTCAAAACATATTCTACAACTTCATATCCTAATGCAGGAATCCATACAGTTCTTGGTTCCATAGCTTCCATGAAGCATTTGTCTTTGTCTACCATAAATACAATGTCCTTTTCACACTTCATCACTACATTTTTAGGTATCTAGATTCTACATAACATTTTCTTTTGAAAGTTCTTGAAATATCCGCATAAGATTTCATTCTACTTATCTGCATTTCCCAAACTTTGCAAGTGATTTCTTACTTGAGTGGCTACTAGTGTGTGATCAAGCCAGACAATGTTTCCTAAGCTGGTTAGTCCTCTTAGGAAGTAGAAGAGTAGACAAGTGATCAATGTTCCATATTTGAAAGGATGATTAGTCTCTTTTGTTCTTTTCAAGTTCTCCATTAGTTCACTCCAGAGCAATTCACATAGATCATAGTCTATATTTTTTTTATTGTGTTATATGCTATGTATATATCTGGTGCAGACACAAAAATTTTCTTGTTGGAAAAGTATATTTTGTACCCAATAATCATTGATGCAAATTTGATGGCTAGATCCTTAATATCATTTACCGTGAAGGCTTTCTTATCAAATTTGGCTCCTCTTAGTTGCATTACCAAGTTGTTCTTTATTTTCTTTGAACCTGGAACCCTCCCAGAGGAACTCATACTAGTTACATCTTTGATAGATTTTTACATTATCATGTATGGTTCATCAAGCCACAAAAACTCATCATGGATTCTTCTTAGAATAAACTTAACCCATGTTTCATTCAGAATCATGGGAAAATCCAACTAGGTGTCTGATTTATTTTCTCCTAGAACTTTATATTCATCTTTTAACACAATATCAATAGTAGTTAGTTCATTCAAGTACAATTTTCCTAGATTCATGTGATCATATTCCTCTAGATTGATATGAATATATGCCTTAACATCTTCATATGTATGATTCCATGTGGAGTAATTGAGAATGCCCCTACATGATCACTTTCTAGTGATTTGAAGAAATGTTTCTTGAACTTGGGGCAAGGTTTTTCAGTTATCTCAATTACTTGAGGAGTAGACATTTTCCCAGAATAATTCAAACTTCATAGTAGGGTTTTCAAGCTCTAAATACCTCTTTTGTCGAATTAGGGTTTCCTTCTCATGAAATATCTTTGAGTTGTTTTGAATCTTTGGAAACCTTTGATGTCACTTGGTATCTTTCTATAGCTTGAATGCAACGTGAATTACCTATCGAATGAGCTGGACTTTTTAACCCTTTATTTGTCTTGACCTAATCACCATAAATGTAATCTTTCAAAAAGATGTCACACTTCTCTATTAAGCTTAGTTAATCAAGATTGCACCACAATGTTCCACATTTGATTCTTTTCCTTTGGAATTACTTTTAAAAGATCTACCATATGAAGCTTTACATCATATCTTCGTGCCGAATCCTAGCACTGATTATCTAGCTAGGGGATTTGGATTTTCAATACAGCTCCTCTTGAGCCAGAGCTCGCAATTTACTTATTAGAGGAAGTATCTGCACCAGAGGCTGGTGCAGATCCATCCTTGATATTATCAACATCCTTCTTAATCCAGATCATATTCATTTCCTTCTTGATCTCCACTGGATCAACCTTCTTTTTACCTTTGTCTTCTTTCTGTTTTGTTTTGATCTTCTCTGTAGGATAGTTTCTTTTCTCATTCTTGCTTCTGCAGAATTTTGCAATATGCCCAAACTTATTGCAAATGTAGCATACCACATTCCGCTGTCTTTAATTCCTTCTATTAATTGAATTCATTCTTGATATGGTTTTGTTAGCCATATGTGTAAATCTATTGCATGCAAAGCACTTTCCATTGAAGGATTGAGTATTCCTTGCATAGTTCCTAACCAGACTTCGGCATTCGTTTGATCTATGATCAATTTTCTTGCAATTGAAACATTGACCAGGGAATGAAGGAATATTTTGATTTATTCTACTCCTACATTGAGTAGCCTTGTGAAAAATCTTATTACAATTAAAGCAATAGCCATTGAAAGTTGGGTAACTTTGAGCATTTGGTTGTCTGACCGGAGGTCTTCTAGGTCTTCTTCTCTGATTCTGAAACTGGTTGTATTTGTTTTTCTTAAACTCAATGTTTCCTTGGCCTGATTTTTAACTTTCTCCTTTTTTAAAATCCCAAGCCTTGCTTGTCATCTAGAATCTTCTAACTTTAAATCAGTTCCTCAATCTTTGCAGAGCTTATTTTGAACTTTTCTTCATAGCTCTTATCCTTCTCTAAATCTGATTTCAGGCTCACAACTTCTTTTCCAAGTTCAGCACATTCTTCTAACTTGCTTTTTACCAGCAGATTTGGATCTTCTGCTTTAGCTCTTTCTACAACTTCCACTTTCAAATCATCCAAGGTTTTATTGGTTGATATCAATTGTTCACTAACCTCCTTGTATTTTTCTTTGAACTTCTTGACTTGTTCTTTTAGCTTTAGAATGCATTCATCAACTTCTTATATGTTATCCTTTAGATCTCTAATTTGTGCTTCAAAATTTTCAAGATCTTCAAGAGCAGCTTGTAATTCATCATTGCTTTCATATGAGGCTTCAGCAAAAGTGAGATATCTTCTAGCTCCCATGTGTACACCTTCCCAGATCTTCCTCAAACTATTAAGCTTCTTTCAAGGAACCGTGCTCTGATACCAATTGTTGAATATAAAGAATACTGAGAGGGGGGGTGAGTCAATATTCTTAAAACTTTTTCATTTACACATTCATTAATCTATTTCCCAAATTGAGTAACTGTAATGTCACAAAATGTCCCCTTGGGGGCTTTTCCCTCATAAGGTTTAGCTCCTGGGTCTTTAGAGTGCATTTAGGACATTTTAGTTCATATTTTAGCATCCGGGTGGAATGAGACCTAGGTCCCATGGCAAATTGGACCTAGGTGGACCCCTTGAGCTGTACCGTACCCAAAATAGGGGGGAAGACTTGGGTGTCCACGCCCTAGTCCTACCCTATTTTGGGGCAATCCTAATTTCCAGGTGTCAGTTTATGACCATTACTTGGTTATTTTGCCGACATGGTAGAGTTTGAATTTTAATTTCTTGGTGGGAGTTCTTGTAGTTGCATATATAAGCAAGCTTAGGCATTCATTTGTAAACTAGATGGCAATTAGATAGCAAATGTCATGTTCAAGTGTTCTCAAGGTGATTCAAGGCTTCTATTGTGTTGCAAGAGTAGACTTGTGTGTTTTGATATTTGCATATTTGAGCATCAATCTTCTCATGGCATGAAGAGCATCTTCCTCCATGAGAGCTTCACTACAAGGTGACACATGATTGTGTTTTTATCATTGATTCCTTTAGTTTTGACCTCTACCTTACAAAGGTACACCCTCTTTATTTGACAATGGTGTTTGAAGACTTAGTGTCCTCTGGGGTTTGACTAAGGCAAACCTCTAAACACCACAACCCCCAAACCAAGTCTTGTGATTGTAGGTTATAGGTGTCACATTTGGAAAAAGTGGAGTTACAAGAGGGCTTTGCAGACATCAGGGATTCAGGATCTATAGAGAAGTTAGACACAGGAGCACTTCTAGGACTTGGGTGCTCGCACCAATGTCCTTTGAAGACAGATCTCAGGAAATTAAAGTTATAGGGCTGATCAGTGTCTGAAGGAATTCCAGATTCCCCAAAAGAGTAGGTACCTTAGACTTGGGTGCCTGCACCTTAGTCCTTGACTGTTCCACCTTGGAACCCCAAAAATAGGTATTCTGTGATTTGTTATTTTACTCCCATCTGCAAGAGCTTTTTTCATCTTTCATCAATTTGTTGTTGTATTTGCATAATTAGGGTTATAATGATTAATTAGACATAAGAGAAGGAAAATTTGACAATTAATTCTCTAATCCAAGTTTCCCTTCATTTACAAGTGACATAGGGTATGATAGTGCTCGCCACTCAACCCCAGATCCTTCAATGTTTAGTGGAAAGGAGGGTTTTTACATCTAAACAACAAAGATTAACAAAAATCCAATTTTACCCTAAACATTTTGGTGAACCAGTGTTTTTGGACATAAATTGAAGCTTGTTGAGTGTTTTTATTTAGATTTGGTGTGGTTTCATTCATTCATTTGGTCATTTATTTTATTGCATTGAGAAAAATTCAAAAAAATTGAAAATTTAGAAAAATACAAAAAAATTGCATTCTTCGGATTACTAAATTGCATCAATTCTTTCTAAATTTTTGCATTAGATCTGATATAAAATATAGAAAAATCCAAAAAATTAGAGATTTACCTTGCATTTTCATCATTTAATTGCTAGGGTTTTGTGGAAAATTTGACAAATTTATATAACCTAGTAATGCCAAAATCTAGGGTTTGTAGGCAAAATCTTTTATCAAAGTTTTCTACTAATTTTAGAGGCTCATTCAAATTTTAATTTCACTATAGTCTTGTATTTTAGTGTGAATTTGCATTTAGATTTAAAATATTTGCATTTTTACATAGAAAATTTCAACAAAAGCTAGCAATTTTGATGTATTTTCATTAAATTTGCATGGGCATTTTGCATGTTAAGGCTTGAAAATAATTTTCAGATCTGAGAGTAAGTTAATTTCATCATAATTTAGACTTAAAAACATTCACGTAGAATTTTTTCCAAGATCTCAAACCTAAGGCTTCAAAAACAATAATTTTCACTAAATTTGGCCTTATCGACTCTCCAAACTTGCACTGTAGGTGTGTTGTGAAAGATATTTTCACATTATTTTTCTTTAATTAGGGTAATAATTTTCTACCCCTCATAAAAATCTTCACAACACTCTTCTAACGGGCTCTTGTAGTGAAAATTCGGTGAAAAACTACACATTTTGGCTATTTTTGCCCTAGGGTTTAACCTAATTTGCACTCCAAGCATGTTGTGATCAATTTTATAGATTGAGGTGATTTATATTACTGATATTATTCATTTTACCTCCTAAAATTCCTTACAACATCCCTTTTCCTAGATCTTGGAATTGAAAAATCGTGAAAAATTGCATATTTTGCTATATTTTCACTAGGGTTTTACCTTAAGTGGCGCTAAAAGCATGTTGTGTTGGATATATTAGAACCACCTAGCTGTTATTACTAATATTAGTTGTTTTCCATCATCATTTTCCTCACAACACCCTTTGTTATGCTCTGTTACAGTGAATTTTGGTGAAAAAAGTGCCTATGGTGACATATTTTCATTATATTTTGACTTGGCATTATCTTGGATTTGCATCAAGAGTGTGTTGAGAGTGATTATATTTCTGTTTTGGACTGACATCAGACATATAACTTGCTTTCTTCTATCAAAATCCTTACAACATCATTTGTTTCATTCATTGGCATTGAAAAGAGTACAAAAAACCAAGCATTTTAGCCATCAATCATATCCTTCTCCTAGGATTTGTTCTCTTAGTTTTTGTGTTGTATTCTTATGTATAAGTTTTATGACACACTATCCTAAAGAAAATATCCCTTTGAGAAGAAGTAAAAGATTAATGGGATCTAGTGCTCTTGAAGAAGTTGGTACTTTGGACACCTTCTTTACAAAGGGAGAAACTCAAATTATGCAAGATAGTATACATCCTCCAACCACAATAGAAGAAAAAATTTTTCATGATACTGATAACACTATTGAGGCAAAAAGATATGTATCTGATGAACAAATAGAAAATTTGGATAAAGACTTGGCTGAATTTCAAACATTTATGGAAAATGCGAGAATAGTCGAAGAAGCCGTTCTTACAATTCATAATATAAGAGAATTGATAAAAGAAGGACAAGATGGTGCTAATGTACTTCATGGTCTAGTACATATTGTACAAACCAATATCATGCCAGTAATCAAATCTACGTAAGTGATAAATAATACTTTATCACCATCTCATACTCAAGTTTCCATACCTATACCATCTACATGAATATTGACTTTTACACCAACGATCTTAACAACTAATGCGAACACTTGTAGTAATGCTACCACTAGTATTGGAGTATCTAATGACACTAATTACAAAGTTGTGGGATTTAATTATCAAAATTTGGTTCCTAAAGGGACTTCCTCTATGCATAATTGTTCTTAGCCACCCATCCACTCCACTCATTTTCAACCACCTATTACCTACTCACAACTGTCTTTAACCTACCAATATGTCCAACAACCGTTGACCTATTCTCAACCTCCACATATCATACCTCAAGCTCAATCACCTCTTCACCTTGGTTCTTATTCCTCACAACAAACTGGATCTCCAAATGATTCCATCCTAAACCAACTTTTACAGGGCATGATTGCTTTGTAACAAAAGGTAACAAATTTGACAAATTCTTTGCAACCTAGTCTACCAACATATCATGCCCGTAATCTGTTATCCTATACAATCTTTGGAATTCCTATGCTTGAGAGGTTTGAGACTCCTCGCTTTGAAAAATATGGTGGAAAACGTGATCCTAATATTCATGTGGCAACATTTACAGCTGTGTAGTGATTTTTATTTTGAAGAGGATTTGTTAGCAAAATGTTTCCCACAATCTCTCAAAGATACTGCTTTAGAATGGTTTTGCTTGTTGCCTCCAAATTCAATACACTCCTTTTTGCAGTTGATTGATCAATTTTTACAACATTTTCAAGTAAATATCGGACCCCAAGTCACTCTTATTGACTTGGTTCAATGTAAACAAGGTCCCAAAGAAAAGTTGACTGAATTCATTAGTGAATATCAAGGGCTTCATGCGTAGATTCAATATCAAATGAAAGATGAGGATGTTCAAAATATATTTATTACAAATCTACAACCTAAGATTCATGATAAGATTCTCTTGATGAAATACAACTCTTTTCAACATTTATGAACCACTCTTCGTGATTATCAACTTTCGTCTAGTCAGTATGAAAACCAAAACTCATCGGCTCAAGTTGGTCAATCCTTGGGTGGATCATCACAAAACATCTTTAGAAGGAACAATAATAGGAGTTTCATCAAGATCAATGGACCAAACACGAATGTGCCTTCTATAAATAATCCAAAGAAAGCGTCGTATCAACCAAGAAAGTTTACTCCGATTTCTAAGTCCTATCATTCTATGATGAATCAAGCTATGAGTAATAACATTCTAAAGCTTCCCTTGATCAAGCCTATTGATTCTAATAAACAAATAACTTACATCGATGCTAATGCCTTTTGTCATTATCATCGAACGCAAGGACATGACACTAAATGATGTATGCATCTTAAACATGAGATACAAGACCTTATTGATTCAAATGTAATCCAGGTATCAGGTGTGAATGATAATGGAAATAAGTCCGTTGCTCCACTGAATCAGAATTTACAAATATTCACTAATCCTTTTCCTAAACATACTGAAAATAATATGGTGGAACAAGATTTAGTGGAAGTAGACGAGGATGATTACTTGGACTATAATACATTGTGGGTATGATTGAATTGGATAAGAAACAAGTGGATAATCCACCTCGTCCTCAAAGAAATGGAATTTATGTTGAGGTTCCTCCCCTGTTATCCCTGTATGGATTGGGAGACAATCAAAATGCATCAGAAAAGAAAGAACAACAACCAATACAAACGAGTAAGATGGTTCAAGATGATTCCTGTTATTGTCCTAGAAAGATTCAACAATGAAAACTTGCTAAAAATTGGGAAAGAGGAAAACAACAATCAATAGTCAGAAATAATAGTGGTTTTCCCCCTCATAAGCATCAAAAAGTCTCATTTAATCAAGGATTTAAGGAACAAGCATCATATGATAACAAACAAGACTTTCATAAGAACCACTCAAATTTTTCTTTAAACATGATCGAGCACCTCTCCAAGAGGTTCGAAATCTCCAAGATATAATATGAAGATCCTATAGGTAAGTATCCATAAACTTTTATTTCTATCATAATGTGCTTCCCCCATGATGTGTTACGTGGTGTTTAGGCCTCTTGGAATGACCTCAGATTCTCCCATAAGGTTTGGGATACCAAGAGACTACCTCTATTGTGACCTTCTTCTATTTGTATAATCATTCTTCTAAAATTGCTCTCTCTCTAATTTCATAGTTGTGTCTTATTTCTTATGGACATAGCGTCATGGTTAGTGACTTGGGGGCACCCTCCTACGTGATTCTCCCTCCTAGTAGTGGATGACGAAAAACATTTATACTGATGCGGAACTAGTGTCTCTTTCGAGAGCAATACAAAAAATGGACTTAGTTCCTAATATGACAATGAGGTTGTATATCTTATCCGATGCTTGGCTAGTGGAAGCACTCGTGCTTTCTGCGTAGTGAATTTAATGGTATTTCTATGGCATTTACAAACCTTAACAATACTATTGCTCCATGCACCTTTGTTTGCCTTTGAATCTAGCCTTGGCAGTACTTGATTCAGAGAGCTTCATGATATAACCCCTGGTTATCCTTGAACTCCAAATTCATTGTATAACCTTGGCTCTTTGTGTGGTTAATCATATGCATTGATGTTGTTTTTTATCATGATCTTGTAGACACTAACATGTTTTTTGCAGGGATGTGTTTGTGGGAACATTTGGCGATCGTAAAGTACATGTCACCTCCAGGGGCATGGGTTTTGCGAAACTTGGTGTTCCCTTGTGTGTTTTCTTCTTACCTTAGCATGCTTGATATCGATAACTGATATCAACCACCTTAAGATGGGGGCATATAAGGTAAGCTATCTGTTATAGATGTTAGCAGTGTGTTTGACCTCAGATGCAAAGACTTGTGCCCCAGAGTAGTGCATCGTGCATCCTAAGCTTGTTTGCAATCAATCAATCAATCATGTAAGTCCTCTATGGAGGTGGGATATTGAGTATATCCTTATTCTTAAGCCCTATATGGAGGTGGGGATGGTGTATTTCTCGAAGTAGATTGCATCATCCTGTCATTTTCAAAAGTCCTCTGTGGAGGTAGTGTGCGGTTCTGTGACTAACTAAACCCTTAAGCGTGTCTTCAGCAGTTGTTGTGGTGAAGCGTAATCATCAGTGTGTGCCTGTAATGTACTTGAGATGGTGTTGGACCTAGAAATAGGTACACTCCATCGCTTGTCTGTCATGTTTTCTCCATGTCTTCAAGTGTGTGTGTTTTAGCGTGCTTGTTTTGTATGGCATGTTTGTTGCCCCATATGCAGAGACCAGCGCCTTTGAGTAGTTCTTCATGCATTTTGGGAGGTTTTGCATGTATTGTGTGTGTGTGTTGCCCCATATATACTAAGACCTGTGCCTAAAGGTAGTACATCCAGTATTATGGGAGGTTTGTTTACTTTCTAGTACTTGCATTTGCATTTCATATATATGAGAAAAAGAAAAGAAAAGATATTATTTCTGTCTTCCATGCATTAATGTGTCTTCTATGCATTGACTGTCTACTCCATGTTTTGGGTGACTATAACTATCTTCTTCATGTTTCACGTGCCTATTACTGCCTTTTATGCGGTTGGTGTGTCTTCTCCATGATTGGTGTGTTTGCTATGTTTATGGTCTTGCTTTAATGCATGTATTGGCATTGCATTTATACATGCATTAAAGTGGGGGCTAAATATCATGTCAGAAAATGTCCCCTTGGGGGCTTTTCCCTTATAAGGTTTAGTTCCCAGGTCTTTAGAGTGCATTTAGGACATTTTAGTTCATATTTTAGCATCCTGATGGAATGAGACCTAGGTTCCATGGCAAATTGGACATAGGTGGACCCCTTGAGCTGTACCTTGCCCAAAATAGGGGGGGAGGACTTGGGAGCCCACGCCCTAGTCCTGCCCTATTCTGGGGCAACCTTAATTTCTAGGTGTCAATTTATGATGGTTACTTGGTTATTTACTAACACGGTAAAGTTTGAATTTTAATTTCTTGGCGGGAGTTCTTGTAGTTGCATATATAAGCAAGCTTAGGCATTCATTTGTAAACTATATGGCAATTAGATAGCAATTGTGATGTTCAAGTGTTCTCAAGGTGATTCAAGGCTTCTAGTGTATTGCAAGAGCAGACTTGTGTGTTTTGTGTGTTGATATTTGTAGATTTGAGCATCGATCTTCTCATGGCATGAAGAGCATCTTCCTCCATGAGAGCTTCACTAAAAGGTGACATATCATTATTTTTTTATCATTGATTCCTTTAGTTTTGGCCTCTACCTTACAAGGACATGCCCTCTTTATCTGACAATGGTGTTCAGAGGCTTAAGTGTCCTCTGGGGTTTGATTGAGGCAAACCTCTAAACACCACAACCCCCAAACCAAGTCTTGTGATTGTAGGTTACAGGTGTCGCATCTAGAAAAAGTGGAGTTGCAGGAGGGCTTGGTAGACATCAGGGATTCAGTATCTGAAGAGAAGTCAGACATAAGAGCACTTCCAGGACTTGGGTACTTGTACTAGTGTCCTCTGCAGACAGATCTCAGGAAACAGAAGTTACAGGGTTGATTAGTGTCGAAAGGAAGTCCAGATTCCCTGAAAAAGCATGTACCTTGGACTTGGGCACTCGCACCTTAGTCCCCAACTTTTCCGCCTCAGAACCTTGAAAACAAGTATTCTATGATTTGTTATTTTACTCCCGTCTGCAAGAGCTTTTTCTATCTTTCATCAATTTGTTGTCGTATTTGCATAATTAAAGTTTTAATGATTAATTAGACTCAAGAGAAGGAAAATTGACAATTAATTCCCTAATCCAAGTTTCCCTTCATTTGCAAGTGACCTAGGATATGATAGTGCTCACCATTTGACCCTAGATCCTTCAATGTTTAGTGGAAAGGAGGGTTTTAACATCTAAACAAAAAAGATTAACAAAAATCCAATTTTACCCTAAACAATAACAAGAAAGCAAAGTAAACATAAGAAGAGTAGCCACAAATTCCTAACACATAGACACCAAGATTTTACGTGGAAAACCCAAAAAGGGAAAAACCATGGTGAGTGTTAGCTCACAATATATTATGATAGAAATATCGAATTACATGAAGGCTCACTGCCCAAGGACTCACTATCCAAGAAGTGCTCACTACAAAAAGGCTCATTGCCAAAAAGATAGAAGAAGGATTGGATTACTGCCAAGAGAGGACTGCTACAGGTGCATCTACAAAATGTTGAAGTGTAGTATCAATATGCTCAGTATATAGATTCAATGGACTTCATATTGTCTGCCCTACTTTTCTGCTCTACTTCTATCATGTCACAAATTTTCAAGTAACTTAAAAAGGTTCTAATTGTAAATTAATTTTATAAAGTATTTTTAATTGTTTTATAAAATTAATATTTAATTAAGTTACTTGAGTCAATTTAAAACAATTTATAAAATAAAGTGTTATTATGTACACAAAAACAATAATTTAATAAAGTTAAGTGATTATGTACACAAAAACTGTCATTTAATAAAGTTAAGTGATTGTGTACACAAAAACCATCATTTAATAAAGTTAAGTGATTGTGTACACAAAACTTTTATTTAATAAAGTTAGGCCAAATCTATTTGGAGTGAGGGCTTTATAAGGAGCAGCTAGGAATCATTTGAAATCATGTTTTTGACTTGGTTTTTGCATATTGATTTTATCTTTTGGCTGAAGACAAATTTCAGTCCAATCAAGGTGATGATCCCTTGATAACTAGGGTTTGGTGATGGCCCCATTCCCATTTTGAGAGGTGGATGCAATCAGTATTCATCATAGAGCTTATTGGAGACATTTCACATCATTTCAGTTGATTATTGAAGATTCATCAAGACTTTGAAGATTCTTGTTTTGAAGAGTATTCGAGTAAATTGTTTTGTAGATTTGGTTTTATTGAAGATTGAATTGTTATTGAAGACTTTGATCAAGATTGAATTCATAGAGGACATTGTTGTTGAGCACCATTAATTTGAAGACTTGTTTCCTTGTATGCTCAGATTATCATTGCAGATCTGTTTATTGCAGTAGAGACACATTTTCAATGCTAGAAAAACCCTAATAACTACCCTTTTTGAGTACCCATTCCTCCTTCAAGGGTGCGCTATAGCTAGTTGGGAAGATTGTCCTTGTTTGTGCTTGTAAGTTAATCATTGGTCATTGTTTTGGGACGTGATTATCAATAGATAAGTGACAATAACAATTAGGAGAGGACTGACAGCAATGTAAGGTGTTTGTATCAACATCTCATCATTATGGGAATACATTGATGATATCAAATCTATGTGTGTGAAGTTCGGCACCCCTGCATTGTAATATTGTCAACAATTTGATATGTTTCATCATTTTATCTTTGATTCTGTAACAGAAGTCCACACTTTGTTTTGGCTACCATAGAGCTTTCTATTTGTTGTAATCTGAGTGATTTTTGTAATTGGAGTTGCCAAAGAGAAATCTAAATTCCTATCAAAAGGGTATGATTTTGATTTCACAATGATCCATCATCATAGAGTTTGTATCAACGTTTGTCATAGTTTGAAGACCTTCAGCAATAGAAGTTTGTATCATCATTTAGTATCTTTCGGTATGTTGAATTCATCATTTCATTCTATGTTTGTAACAGCGGACTAGGCTTTGCAATTGGCTATGCTAGAGCCATCCCGTTTTATGTAATTACAGGCTTGAACAATTTGAATTTATGACAATAGAGATCACATTTAGTTATCATCATTAACTTTGATCTTTTATGTGTAATTAAACTAGATATTGGTTGTACTATCGGCATGATGTATTTTCATGATAAGTGAATGAATAAGAGCATGATTCAAATCTGAGGAAATAGAAATCAGATTTCAGTCCTAGGGTTTTATAGGAAAAATTGTAAGATTTAGATAGTGGTATCAGAGCTATGATCTTGCTAGTCTGACGGTTATCAATCAGACTTTGCTTCAGTTCTACAACAGGTTTCAGTTGTGGATTTTTCACAATGGGTCTATTTCTGTTTGATAATCAAGTGATGAGAGATATGATTGATAGTCAAAGAAAGACTAATAAGAGCATTCAGAGGACAAATGCAAATATTGAGAGGTTGTGTTCTTTGAGGGGTAATAGGAACAATCGGGCTAATTAGAGAGATGCTTGTAGTGCAGCAAGTTCACATTGAGCTAGAAGGACACACATATACACACCTACAGTTGAGAGGCCTATTCATCCTACATTCGTTCCTCCAGTGGATGAGGAAGACATGTTCAAGAGTTTAGTATAGATTCATAAGATTGACAATGAAGAAGAGTTACTTGTTGAGGCCACAAATGTAGAACACATGAAGGTTGAAGAAAATGATATCAAGGATGAAGACCAAGCTAATTTGGAGGAGCATGATGATGACCAAATAACAAATTTTTATGGACGTGTTGAGTCTTATGCATCACATCACTTGGAAAAAGCATCTAAAGGTGAATGGTAATCATATTGTTGCAGCTCTAGTTCATTTTGATATTCATGAGGTGATTGCAACATTGTGTTGGAAGGCTCTAGATTTTAGAGGAAGTTTAACTCTTATTGTCTTTCATGAATTCAAAGAGGCTTTGATGATAGTGAGTTTGACAAAGGAGAATTACACACATGCAGGTTTTGTTTGCAGCCATGATACACATGATTTTCATTTGGTCACATCTTATAGGACAACACTTGTCGATAGCCATCCATCCTTGGTAGGAGAGATGATAGAATATGTAAAAGACAATAAAATTTAGCATGATCTTGACTTAGCTTCACAACATGGATTATGTGAAGAAGATGGAATGAAGGTGGTTGATTTTGAGATGGTCAATTGTGAAGACACATCATAAAGATATGCAAGCAATTCTAATTTTTGGAACAACAGTTCTATTTCTTCCCATAGTCATGAAATAGAAGCCAAATCTATGATAGATATGGGTAATGAATTGTCTCATGAAAACATAAATGATACATGTGAAGAGATTTATATGGAACCGGCATTTGATGGTAAGCATTTGATTTTTGAGATTGATTGGAATGACATCATACCTGATTTGTTTGAGGACAACAATCCTATGGCTTTTCATTTTCATTAGATAGACATGCTCACATCTTTGGATGATACATATATGTGTTCTACTTATGATGACATACAAGATTGGAGTATTGGATATGGTAATTTTGTTGAAAAGCAGGGTAGTACACAATCTGATTTTTTATATCAGAATTTCGAAGAGGTGGAAAGACACAAGGAAGGTGTGACATTTGGCTAGAAAAAGCAAGAGAAGCTAAGATAGTTTCTGATCAAACAAAACAACACATTGAAATGGTAAAGACAATGAGGCAATCAGCCTTGTTTACTTATTTTGGATCAGCCATTGTTGATTTGCATGAGTATGACAATGAGGATTCAGATTTGCATGATACATTAATTTCCATTGGAGAGGATCAGCCTAGTCTTGAAGAGACACCAAATCATTTTGATGATGCTCTCTCATTGGCACATGTGGATGGTTATTCTTCATTCTTGAGTAGTGAAGTATGTGATTTCAATTTTAGCACAATAGCAATGGATACATTTGTGTTTAGTAACCTTCATCTATTTATGTTACTATTCAATGGTAGAAGGATTTTCAGCTTCATTGGTTCATTGCTTGGCATCTTCATGATTGGCATCTATATTGGTATGGATGTATTTGCATCATTGTGCAACAGTGGAAGCAATCCTAGGATCTTCTACATCAGCAGCCTTGAGGAAATGTGTTTGAGAATGGTTGAGGAGCCTCTACTAATTTGGGATCCAGGGATTGTTTGAGTTTAGTTTTTCTTCCCATTGCTTAGGGACAAGCAATGTCATGAAGGGAGGGCTATCATCTCCCCATTTTTCAAGTAACTTAAAAAGGTTCTAATTGTAAATTAATTATATAAAGTATTTTAATTGCTTTATAAAATTAATATTTTATTAAGTTACTTGAATAAATTTAAAACACTTTATAAAATAAGGTGTTATTGTGTACACAAGAACAATCATTTAATAAAGTTAAGTGATTGTGTACACAAAAACTATCATTTAATAAAGTTAAGTGATTGTGTACACAAAAACCATCATTTAATAAAGTTAAATGATTGTGTACACAAAAACTGTCATTTAATAAGTGATTGTGTACACAAAACATTCATTTAATAAAGTTAGGCCAGACCTATTTGGAGTTAGGGCTTTATAAGGAGCAGCTAGGAGTCATTTGAAATCATGTTTTTGACTTGGTTTTTGCATATTGAGTTTATCTCTTAGTTGAAGACAAATTTTAGTCCAATCAAGGTGATGGTCCCTTGATAACTAGGGTTTGGTGATGACCCCATTCCTATTTTGAGAGGTGGATGCAATCAGTATTCATCATAGAGCTTATTGGAGACATTTCACATCATTTCAGTTGATTATTGAAGATTCATCAAGACTTTGAAGATTCTTGTTTTGAAGAGTATTCAAGTAACTTGTTTTGTAGATTTGATTTTATTGAAGATTGCATTGTTATTGAAGACTTTTATCAAGACTGAATTCATAGAGGACATTGTTGTTGAACGTTGCAAATTGGAAGATTTGTTGCCTTGTATGCTCAGATTGTCATTGTAGATCTATTTATTGCAGTAGAGACACACTTTTAGGCTTGGAAAAACTGTAACCATCGCCATTTTTGAGTATCCATTCCTCCTTCAAGGGTGTATTGTAGCTAGTTGGGAAGATCATCCTTGTTTGTGCTTGTAAGTTGAACATTGGTCATTGTTTTAGGAGGTGATTATCAATAGATAAGTGATAGTGACAGTTAGGATAGGATTGGCAGCATTGTAAGGTGTTTGTATCAGCATCTCATCATTATGGGAATACATTCATGATATCAAATTTGTGTGTGTGAAGTTCAGCACCCCTGCATTGTAATATTGCCAACAATTTGATATGTTTCAACATTTTATCTTTGATTCTGTAATAGCAGTCCACACTTTGTTTTGGCTACCATAGAGCTTTCTATTTGTTGTAATTCAAGTGAATTTTGTAATTGGAGCTGCCAAAGAGAAATCTAAATTCCTATCAGCAAGGTCTGATTTTGATTTCACAATGATCCATCATAATAGAGTTTGTATCAACATTTGTCATAGTTTGAAGACCTTCAGCAAAAGAAATTTGCATCATAATTTAGTATCTTTTAGTATGTTGAATTCATAATTTCATTCTAAGTTTGTAATGGTGGACTAGGTTTTGCAATTGGCTATGCTAGAGCCATCCCATTTTATGTAAATGCAGGCTTGAACAATCTGAATTTACGACAATAGAGATCTCATTTGGTTATCATCATTAACTTTGATCTTTTATGTGTAATTCAACTAGATATTGGTTGTATTATCGGCATGATGTATTTGCATGATAAGTGAATGAATAAGAACATGATTTAGATATGAGGAAATATAAATAAGATTTCAGTCCTAGGGTTTGATTAGACAAATTGTAAGATTTAGAAAATTGCATTTAATAATCAGAATTTTAGCATTTATCCTAAGAGGGATATTACAATGATATCAGAGCTATGATCTTGCCAGTTTGAGGGTCATCAATCAGATTTTGCTTCAGTTCTACAACAGGTTTCAGTTGTGGATTTTGAACAATGGGTCTATTTCTGTTTGATAAGCAAGTGATGAGAGATATGATTGATAGTCAAAGAAAGACTAATAAGAGCATTCAGAGGACAAATGCAAACATTGAGAGGTTGTGTTCTTTGAGGGGTAATAGGAACAATCGAGCTAATTAGAGAGATACTTATAGTGCAGCAAGTTCACATCGAGCTAGAAGGACACACATATGCACACCTATAGTTGAGAGGCCTATTCGTCCTACATTCATTCCTCTAGTGGATGAGGAAGACATGTTCAAGAGTTCAGTATAGATTCATGAGATTGAAGATGAAGAACACATGAAGGTTGAAGAAAATGATATCAAGGATGAAGACCAAGCTAATTTGGAGGAGCACGATGATGACCAAATAACAAATTTTTATGCAGGTGTTGAGTCTTATTCATCACATCACTTGGAAAAGCATCTAAAGGTGAATGGTAATCATATTGTTGCAGCTCTATTCATTTTGATATTCATGAGGTGATTGCAGTGTTGTGTTGGAAGGCTCTAGATTTTAGAGGAAGTTCATCTCTTATTGTTTTGCATGAATTCAAAGAGGCTTTGATGATAGTGAGTTTGGCAGAGGAGAATTACACACATGTAGGTTTTGTTTGCAGCCATGATACACATGATTTTCATTTGGTGACATCTCATAGGACAACACTTGTTGATAGCCATCCATCCTTGGTAGGAGAGATGATAAAATTTGTAAAAGAAAATACAATTGAGTATGATCTTGACTTAGCTTCACAACATGGATTATGTGAAGAAGATGGAATGAAGGTGGTCAATTTTGAGATGGTCAATTTTGAAGACACATCATAAAGATATGCAAGCAATTCTAATTTTTGGAACAATAGTCCTATTTCTTCCCATAGTCATGAAATATAAGCCAAATCTATGATAGATATGGGTAATGAATTGTCTCATGAAAACATAAATGATGCATGTGAAGAGAATTGTATGGAACCAGCATTTGATGGTAAGCATTTGATTTTTGAGATTGATTGGAATGACATCATACCTGCTTTGTTTAAGGACAGCAGTCCTATGGCTTTTCATTTTCATGAGATAGACATGCTAACATGTTTGGATGATACATATATGTGTTCTACTTATGATGACATACAAGATTGGAGTATTGGATATGGTAATTTTGTTGAAAAATAGGGTAGTACACAATCTGATTTTTTATATCAGACTTTTGAAGTGGTAGAAAAGACACAAGGAAGGTGTTACATTTGGCTAGAAAAAGAAAGAGAAACTAAGATAGTTGCTGATCAAACAAAACAACACATTGAAATGGTAAAGACAATGAGGCTATCAGCCTTGTTTACTTATTTTGGATCAGCCATTGGTGATTTGCATGAGTATGACAATGAGGATTCAGATTTACATGATACATTGATTTCCATTGGAGAGGATCAGCCTACTCTTGAAGAGACACCACATCATTTTGATGATGCTCTCTCATTGGCACATGTGGATGGTTATTCTTCATTCTTGAGTAGTGAAGTATGTGATTTCAATTTTAGCACAATAGGAATGGATACATTTGTGTTTAGCATCCTTCATCTATTTATGTTACTATTGAATGGTAGAAGGATTTTTAACTTCATTGGTTCATTGCTTGGCATCTTCATGATTGTCATCTATATTAGTATGGATGTGTTTGCATCATTGTGCAACAGTGGAAGCAATCCTAGGATCTTCTACATCAGCACCCTTGAGGAAATGTGTTTGAGCATGGTTGAGGAGCCTCGACTAATTTAGGATCCAAGGATTTTTTGAGTTTAGTTTTTCTTCCCATTCCTTGGTGACAAGCAATGTCGGGAAGGGAGGGCTGTCATCTCCCCATTTTTCAAGTAACATAAAAATGTTTTAATTGTAAATTAATTTTATAAATTATTTTAATTGCTTTATAAAATTAATATTTTATTAAGTTACTTGAATAAATTTAAAACACTTTATAAAATAAGGTGTTATTGTGTACACAAAAACAATCATTTAATAAAGTTAAGTGATTGTGTACACAAAAAGCATCATTTAATAAAGTTAAGTGATTGTGTACACAAAAACCATCATTTAATAATGTTAAGTGATTGTGTACATAAAAAATGTCATTTAATAAGTGATTGTGTACACAAAACTTTCATTTAATAAAGTTATGCCAGACCTATTTGGATTGAGGGCTTTATAAGGAGCAGCTGGGAGTCATTTGAAATCATGTTTTTGACTTGGTTTTTGCATATTGATTTTATCTCTTAGCTTAAGACAAATTTCAGTCCAATCAAGGTGATGGTCCCTTGATAACTAGGGTTTGGTGATGGCTCCATTCCTATTTTGAGAGGTGGATGCAATCAGTATTGATCATAGAGATTGTTGGAGACATTTCACATCATTTCAGTTGATTATTGAAGATTCATCAAGACTTTGAAGATTCTTGTTTTGAAGAGTATTCGAGTATATTGTTTTGCATATTTGATTTTATTGAAGATTGTATTGTTATTGAAGACTTTGATCAAGATTGAATTCATAGAGGACATTGTTGTTGAGCACTGCAAATTGGAAGATATGTTGCCTTGTATGCTCAGATTGTCATTACAGATCTATTTATTGCAGCAGAGACACATTTTCAGGCCTGGAAAAAACCTAACTGTCACCCTTTTTGAGTATCCATTCCTCCTTCAAGGGTGCACTGTAGCTAGCTAGGAAGATCGTCCTTGTTTGTGCTTGTAACTTGATCATTGGTCATTGTTTTAGGAGGTGATTATCAATAGATAAGTGACAGTGATAGTTAGGAGAGGACTGGCAACATTGTAAGGTGTTTGTATCAGCATCTCATCATTATGGGAATACATTCATGATATCAAATCTGTGTGTGTGAAGTTCGCCACCCCTGCATTCTATGATACACTAAAATACTGAATCTACTTTTGGTTCATATCTTTGAGTTGTTTCTATTGTGTTTACTTGAGCTGCATGATTTGGAATTGTTGTGATGATCACAACACGCCCCATTATGCTCCTTAGCAAAATGGGGACCCCTGCTGATGTTTGCTTTTTGCTTCTGCTTGTGTTTTTTCTGCTTTCTGGTAGTTTGGTAAAAATGAAGGTCAGGTGCATCATCATCATGATATTGGATAAGGTAGGTCATCATCATGAGGTCAGTTTGTCAAAATTCATATTTTGTTTCTATGACCTCATATTTAGAAGGAGCTTGAAATTCCATGCAGGTTTGCCTTTTACTTCACTCGAAAATTCTTCCATATGTGAAAGTTATGCACGGTCAAAGTTTTGGTCAAACCTGATATTCGCAGGAGGATCATCATATTTTTATATCCTAAGTCATGTTGTCAAGATCATCATGATCTTGGTCTATCACCCGATAAAAATCATGCAGTCGCAATATCCGGACGTCAATCTTAGGTGGTAGTGCCCTTTACCCGTCAAATGGCCTTACGCGCATTGTCAGCATCATGATTTCTTTTAGGAGGGTCATATGTTATAAACTCGGTTTTGGTTACATGAAGAACAATATCATCATCATATTTGAACCCCCCCCGATAATATCCTGAGGATCAAGTATCATGATGATATCAACTTTAAGTCAAGGTAAGTTTCCCCGTCGAGCGGTTTTTGTATAGCGAGCATCATCATGATATTTCAACATTACCTAATCTTAATCATATCATGCTGAATCACCCTTAGAAAATCCACCTTCGGCATATTTGCATGTGCATGTTATAACCCTATCGCAAGGTCATCATCATGATATTTGCTGAAGTTCGAAATATGATGATAACAACTTCATATCCTCCTGATCTCCTTTTTGCATAATCATGATCATCATCCTGATCTTTCACGAGGGTCATTCGCTGATATTCGCTAAGTGATGGAGGCATCATCATCATAAATCGATAAAGGGGATCATCATCTTCATATCCTCCTGATCGCCTTTTTTTGCAATATCATGATGATCACCCTATCTATTCAGAAGAGGTCGATATTGCATTCTTCAACAGCATGATCATATTTTACAATATCACCCTAGCACAAATATCATGATGACCTCAACTCATCCTTGTGCTCCGAAGAAAATATGATGAGGACGTCATCTGGATAATTCGATCAGGTGCATCATCATCATATTGTTTTATCCTGTCCTGTTATCAAGATCATCATGATCTTGTTTCTTCACCCGATATTTCGTAAAGTCCTCCTGCCGATGAAATACAACCTTTTGAAAATATCCTGATGATCATCATCGTCACATTTTCCCTTTGGCAGGATATTTCCCAAACATGATCCGGTTGGCGAAATATCATGATGACGTCATGTTCTAAAGTTTAACTGAGGCTCCGAATATCATGATGACGTCATCCCGATCTAATAAACGAAGAAGCAAATATCCTGATGCTCATCATCATCACATTTTTCCTTCAACAGGATATTTTCAAGCACGATCTGGTTCGCGAAATATGATGATGATGTCTTATTCTATGTTCGACAGAAGCCCCAAATATGATGATGCTCATCATCATCCTGATCTTTCGAGAGGGTTACCTTGGCCGCAAGAGGATCATATTACGTTCATCATCCTGATCATGCTCCTTAGGTGACCCAATATCACAATTACCCCCCTGACCTTAACTGAACATGATGATGACGTCATCCTTAGCATTTCAATGAAGCCCGAATATCATGATGACGTCACCTTCATTTTCCTTTCCTCGGCAGCATGATTCTATTTCATATCCTCCTATTCTTCTTCAACATGATGATGATGATGATGTTGTTCTTTTCCCCAATATGCAGAAGCGAAATATCATGATGATGAAGTTGTCGACCAACATGTTTTTTTTGACGCGCCGATGGCGATGATCATGCCGATGGGCAGGAAATGAAGCGGTGGAGTTTTAAAGTGTTTTTTTTGGCGCCTCTGGCATTTTTCGGTCAGCGATGGTTGACCCGATGAAGTTTGAGCAGTCTAAACGCATTTTTGACGCATTTTTGAGTGGATTTCTGATCCGATTTCCACAATCTTGCGCAGTCACCTTGATTTAAACACTTATTTTAATTTCCTGCTGTTTATGTGATAAATGTGAAACTTATTGCTTGTCTTGTCTTGCAGGCTTGCAGTTGAGGAAGCAGCTGGAAAGTCAACACAGTGACCTCATGGAGGAAGGAAATCTGATCTCAGGAGCAAGAAGATAAGGATAAAGTGCAAAAAGTCAAGGCCATTCAAGTGAAAGACAGAGTTGCAGCTGGAGGTATTACTACAACAGACAAACAGAAGTTATTGCCCAGCTGCCGGAACTTCTTAGAAGGGGCAATATTTCACCCAGATTTGATACTGCTCAGAGATATTTTTGAGAACTGGTTCACCTGCATTTATTGCTATAACCAAGGGTTTGAACCAGGGGTTCAGTTAGGTTTTTTTACTGTAGTGAGGACAATCAGAATGTCTTTATATTGTGCCTCTCTACACTGTAATACTGGACAACAGGGATTTTTAGGGCCTACACACAGGGATTCTAGGAAAACACAGTAAGTTAGCTTAGCATAGTTTAGAAGTAGAAGAAGGAGGTCACCTGTTTGTCTGCAGTAAGGTGCGCGTGGAATGTCTGGCTACCTTACTGTATCTGTAAAGCTTGTAAGTTCTCTGTAGTATGATCAATGAAACTAAGAGTCATTCCTACATTGTAAATCATGTATGACTATTTGTTTCTAATACAATAGAATCTGGAGTTCTGCATCTATCTTCTGAGTGTTCTCCTGCCCTTCTTTGTATTTTGAAATATCTTCTTTGAGAGCTTGCAATTTTAAATGTATGTTTGTGAAAATGCTCAGAACTTACATTTAGGGTTTTTACTGTGGATTTGATCAAATTACTGTGGTATTTACATAGTGCATAACAGAAACAATTAGATCCTTCGGTAGATTAAATGAGGTATAGAGTAGATCTTTCTAACTTTTCCCAACCCATCTGAAATATTTAGCTGAAAACGTAGAAATCCAAAGGAAATTGTCTCAAATTTGAAGAAGCATGTATAACAGAGCTATAAGTAGACAGTTTTCATAAACAGATAAAGAAGAAAGCTGCAAAAAAATCCAAGAAAACCGTCTGAAACTTGCAGTACAGTATCACCTTTATGCAAATGAACAGAATACTTGTTGAAATCTATGACCTTTTTGCATATTCTTAGGCCAGTAAACCACAAAACAAACCTAAACTACGTAAGGCCCCTTGAACATTACAGCTTCACATTGACCAACTGAACTTGACCAACCGAACCATTGTAGACTTGGGATTAGTTGAATCTCAAATGATTCCTTCTTATCTTTCAAGTATAGTTTCAGTTCATTATATGTGAATTTTAACTTATTGTTATGATTGCATCAAAACAGTCATCAACAGTTTTTTGGCGCTAGAAGGAGGGCCAGAAGGCTGTATATTGTAATCATCAACAGTTTTTTGGTGCTAGAAGGAGGGCCAGAAGGCTGTATATTGTAATCATCAACAGTTTTTTGGCGCTAGAAGGAGGGCCAGAAGGCTGTATATTGTAATCATCAACAGTTTTTTGGCGCTAGAAGGAGGGCCTTCCTGAGTTAGGTTTCATTTCAAACTGGCTAACGACAGTAACAGAGTGACTAGGTCTAGGTCCAGTTCAGGAGATATCTTTGTACAACTACCTGATACAAGGCGAAGTAAAAGCCCTTTAATTTGGAATCCAAAGATATCGCAAGCAGGAAGTTCATCTGGAACACCTCCTGGGTCACCTTTTAACATCCGTAGTATTGTAAGTCCTGATAGATCACTGTTCAGATCTTTAAATCTTGGTTCAGGCACTCCTGGAGGTCTCAATCCTCCTCTAAATCCTAATCCACCAATCAATCCAGGTATTTCTGCAAGTTCAAGTCAAGGTCAAACACCTGCAATGGCTTATTTCGATGTCAATTCTCCCATATTCTTCAATGATTATCATGACATGCCAAAAAATCCGGAAAAGATATGTCCCAAATACCAGTTGCATCAAGACCCAGAAGATCATATTAGAATATTTAAGGAAGCATGTTTTAGGGCTATGTTAGAGCACGAGGATGTTGTGTGTAGATTGTTCCCTTACACCTTTAACGAGCAGGCCTCTAGCTGGTACGTAAACTTACCCAATGGTTACATTTCTTCCTGGGCACTTATGGAAGAAGCATTTCTGTCAAGATTTAGAGGACCCATTGACCCTTGTGCTTTGTATCATAAACTGGCTGCTATAAAACGAGGTGAGGGAGAGCTAATTGATAATTTCAATGACAGATTTCAAAAGGCCTATTCTAGGCTAGTAGCCCCTTATACCATAGATGATGCTCCCTTGTTGGCTATGTACTATGCTGCCTTGGATCCTTTAACTACCATGTTTGTCAAAAGAAAACCTGACATAGATTCAATATCCAAAGCCTATAAAGAGGCAGCCTCAGTGAACCAAGAAATGAGACATACAACTTACAGTCCATTTGGAGGAAATTTTGGGGTGCAGAATCAGGCACACCCATGGAACAGAGTCCCTGTACAGCATGCTCCACTAGTAAATTCGATTCCTTCTTACACACCTGTGTATAATCCTACTCCAATCCAGGCTATAACTCCTTACACGGCTAGTACTTCCAATAACAGTCAAAATAATGGTCCGCCTTTCTTCCAACTTCCTAGGAATATAACTGTGGCAAAAGCACAAGAGGATAGGGAAGACATCAAAGAGATTACTGCACATTTGAAAAGATTAACAACCGAAGTGACACAGCTAAGAAATGAGAACCTCTATGGAAGAAGCAACCAAAACTACAATCCACCTCAAAATCACAGCCAAGGCCAAAATCAAAATTATAGTCTCAATCAAAATCAGCAGTACAATCAGAACCAAAACTACAATCAGCATCAAGGCCCCAGTCAGGGGCAACCAATGCAAAATAGGGGGCCAGTGATAGATAATAGGAGCTGGGGCAATAATAACAAAAATTAGAATCAACCTAGGCCACCCAAGACATGGAACACTGGGCCCAACAACGGTACTCTGGCTTCTCCTTTTGAGAATATAGATAATCATGGTGCAAAACAAATAACTAACATACAAATGGCCAATACAGCACCCAAAATTTGGTGCAGATTTCACAATACCAATGCCCATGCTGAGCACGACTGTCCACAGTTCCACTTGGCAGCTAGTATTTTTAACGTAGATGTACAGCCTCCTACCTCTGAATTTCTCATTCCTAAGGGTAATGAGGTAGTACCCTCAGAATATGACACCGCATTAGTCTTAGAAACGTTTACCTTCGCGACTGCAGAAGAGAAAGAGGATGAATTGCTAGAGGATGAACCATACTGTTGTGAAAGTCTTTATCCTGAATCAGCCTTTGTGTTAAATGCTTTTCAGTTTCCTTTTGAATCTGAAAATGAGATATTAAATGAAACAGAGGAGGTGCAGGCCTTTCAACAGACAAATAAAAGCCACACCTACAATTTTAGGAACAACCCTAGGCCGGGAGGACCTTTCACCACCTCCACTCCTCCGAATAACATCAATACACCCCCAGATCAGAATGCTAGCAACAATCCTGCCATACTTAAAGCTAGTCAGCACACAAATAATGGAACAGCAGTGCAAAAGGATCAAACAAGTAAGACAGAAACAATAGAGACAACAAGATTAATGAGTTACTTATTAGAGGAAATAAAGAAAATTAAGGTCAGTATACCTCTAAATGAATTATTGAAGACCCCAGGGATCAGAAATGCTTTTTTAAAATCCCTGGATACATCTATGACAAACAAGGTGTCTGCTGATATAACTGTTCCTAATAGTGATTCACCACCTAAGGAGAAAGGTAAGAAAGTTGAGCAGCCTTCCAATACAAATGTGGTAATACATACGGATAAGAGGGATACTCAACCTTTCTTGTTAACTGTTAGGTTGTGTGGGAAGAATATACACAATTGCATGTTAGATTCTGGTGCTTCAGCCAACGTAATGCCCTTAGGAATATGTAAAACTCTCGGGCTGACTCCCACCCAATCTGCCAAGGTTGTCACGCAGTTAGATAAAATCGAGGTTAGCGTGATAGGAGAACTCATGAACATACAAGTGCAATTAGCTTCAGACCCTAGGGTAAGCCAAATCATTGACATTCAAGTAGTGGATATACCCGTAAATTATGGAATGTTGCTAAGTAGGGATTGGTCCAAGACATTAAACGGATATATGGCTACTGACTTTTCACACATGTGGTTACCATGGAGAGGCATCCCAAACCCAATCAGAATAGGGGCAGAGCCCAGAATGAAACATATGATAACAGAGTATAATCAAACTAATGAAATATTATATGCTGCTGTTGAACCAGGTGTCTATAGAATTACCAACAATGGGATGCAGATTGAAGAGATTATGATGTTAAACATTAGGAAGAAGTGTGTCAGCAATAGAACGGCACTATTCATTGAGTCTGACAGAAATTCTTCAGATGAGGAAAACAATGCAATAGACAAATTTGGTCATGCCATTAGACAAGAGCTGGAAGACTGCATTACACACAATCTCCCAGTCCAATGTAAGTTATATAAAAATAGGTGTAGAGTCCATGATAGGCAACATTCTGAGGAGAATTGTGAAATATGCAAAGACATCATTGAATATGAATACAAAAAGTGCATAGGGAGGATAGAGTCACAAGAGAAAAATGAGAATCCTGATCCAGCACGGAGATATGTTCAGGATAATATAAGTGCTTTGATTCCAGATCTAGGGAAAGAAATAGAGGACAAGGGTAGTTATCTTTCTGGGCTGCAAACTACAAACACACATATGCAAGATAACCAAACGGAAAAACCCATGAATAAACAAGACAACACCCCACAGGCAATAAAAGAGACAAAGTATGCCAAGGTAAAAGATCAAAAAAGTAAGGATGGCATGTGGACGTTAAAATGTGATGGGTCCAAATCAAAACAGGGTGCAGGTGCGGGTATTGAACTCATAAATCCTCAAGGTAAATCACATTTGGCAGCATATAGATTACAATTTTCCCGCACTAACAATATTGCTGAATATGAGGCCCTAATTTTAGGACTTGTCATGGCCATCAGGAAAGGGGTAAAAGCCATCAGAGTATTTTCAGACTCTGAATTAGTAGTCAAACAAGTGAGGAAACTATATGCCTGCAATTATAAGAAAATGATCAGTTACAGACATAGAGTATGGAATTTAATGGATTCGTTTGATGCTTTTAACATAGAGCATATTCCTAGAGAGCTGAACCACAGACCAGATGCGTTAGCAGTTGCTACTAGTACATTAGAACCATTGACACTGTCAGGATTAAGACGATTTGCTGTTGAGCTAGTTAACGTGCCCAGTATACCAGACAACGTTACACACTTTCAGGTATTTGGAGAGGATCAGCAAATTATTAATTTTCTGACTTGTAATGAGGCATTTGAGGCCCAAATCATTGATGAACAAGAAAGGCCTGAAGTAACATGGGACGAAGAAGATATGATCAACTTAAAGAGCAACTTCTTACCAAAAGGAGTAATCGAATTAGAACATATCTTTGACTTCGACGGAATAATAAGACAGAAAGACTTACCCAAAACAGAAGGGGGTAAGTGTGATTTGCATAACTTAGGGACTAAGCTAAATCCACAAAATGTACTAATTGGGAAAGCTTGCTCTGAAAAAATCAGAAAAGAGGTTCTGGATGTTCTGAAAGAATATAAACATGTCATAGCATGGACTTATGAAGACTTGAAAACATTTGATGAGTCCATCATAACTCACGTAATACCTTTAAGAAAAGAAGTCAAACCATTTAGGCAGAAACAGAAGCCTGTAAATGCCATTCTAGAGCCTTTAATCTTTGAGGAAGTTAAAAAGTTACTGTCCGCTGGAATAATTTTTTCAGTCAGACATTCTGTCTGGGTAGCTAACTTAGTACCAGTGAGGAAGAAAAACGGAGACTTCAGGTTGTGCGTAGACTTTAGAAATTTAAACAAGGCTTCTGAAAAGGATAATTATCCTTTGCCCCAATAGACGAAGTACTGCAAGCAGTAAATGGTGCAAAGATGATGTCTTTTTTAGATGGTTTTTCAGGTTATAACCAGGTTTTAATTGACAGAGAAGATAGACTAAAAACCACCTTCACTTGCAAATGGGGAAATTATGCGTATAGAAGAATGCCTTTTGGTTTAATTAATGCAGGTGCCACTTTTCAGAGGGCCATGGATGTTGCTTTTCGTGGATTATCAGGTAAATGTATTGTTGTATATATGGATGATTTAACTGTGTATTCCAAGGATGCATCCACCCACGCTGAGGACCTCAGAAAAGTACTCCAGCGATGTGAAAGGTATGGGATTTCCCTTAATCCTAAGAAATGTATATTTGGCGTAACTGAAGGTAAATTATTAGGCCATATCATTTCTGAAAATGGAATTTCAATTGATCCGGATAGAATAGAATCCATAAAAAATTTGCAAATACCAAACAGTAGGAAAGAATTGAAATCATTTTTTGGTAAAATTAACTTTGTTCGGAAGTTTATAACAGGTTTTGCAGAGATTGTGCAGCCGTTGAATGCCATGTTAAAGAAAGATGCACAGATGGAATGGACGCCAGTGGCCAAAGCCGCATTTGAAGATATCAAGGAGGCAATTTCTAATGCCCCTGTATTGGCAAGTCCAGACTACACAAGCCCGTTTTACATCTACTCCTTTGCATCTTCTCATTCTGTCGCTGCTGCCTTGACACAGAAAGGTGAAAATAATGAAGAGAGGCCCATAGCATTTATGAGTGCGCCCCTGAAGGATGCACAACTAAGATATCTAGATATCGAAAGACAGGCATTCGCATTAGTAAAGGCTGTGAAACGCAGCAGTAAAAATGTTGCTGATGCAAAACGAGCCTGGAGAAAAAAGAGCTAGATGGATCACCACACTGCAAGAATTCGACATGGAGATCATTCCCGCAAAGCTGGTCAAAGGGCAGGCGTTGGTGCAGACAATAGCAAACATGGATCCAAATCTGATAAAACAGCAATATGTATTGAATTCCCAAGACGCATCAGGATGGTACGATGATTTAAGCACCTTCCTGATAGCTGGAAAGTACCCAAGCAAGATGAAGGCTTCTCAGAGGAGAGCTTTGAAGATTAAGGCACAAAATTATATGGTGCAAGGAGGTCTTCTATTCAGGAAGAACCATGATGGAATTTATTTGAGATGCATAAACAGAATTGAAGCCGATAAAGTGTTGATAGAACTACATGATAAGTACGGAACCGGTCATGGTTCCCATTTAGCTACAACACACAAAATATTGAGAGCGGGCTATTACTGGCCCACTCTATTCAAAGATACTAAGAGTCACATCAGAAGCTGCCACACCTGTCAGACTGTAGCAGACAAAGGGAGAAATCTGGCCAATCCACTGCAACCTGTGATCGAGTCCAGACCATTTGCACAGTGGGGCTTGGATTTTATTGGAGTCATCAATCCCCCATCTTCTGTAGGACACAAATTTATATTGATGGTAACGGACTATTGTACAAGGTGGACTGAGGCCACCTGCTGCAAGTTTTCCACAACTGAGGTAGTTATCAAGTTCCTTGAAGAAAACATTATCACCAGGTTTGGAACACCCTATTCATTGGTATGTGATAATGGCCCTGCTTTCTCTTCTTTAAAATTTTCTAAATGGGCATTTGAATATGGGATCATTCTAAGGTTTTCTTCAAATTATTACCCTCAAGGTAATGGACTGGCTGAATCAACAAACAAAATTTTATTAGACATCATCAAGAGGTTAATTGCCAAAAGTCCTAGAGAGTGGAATACCCTGTTAAGATATGCACTATGGGTAGACAGGACCAAGTTCAAAACAACTTTAGGTAGCACACCTTATCACTTAGTTTATGGGACTGATCCCATACTTCCGGTTAATCTGAGAATACCAACCTGGAAGTTTGCCAATGAATATCTAGGCTTTGATAACCATAGGGAAGCCATAATAGTGCAAATGTTACAACTAGAGGAGAAAAGAAGTCAAGCCCTCGAGAAGTTTGCCAAACACCAAGCAGTTGTTAAGAGGTGGTTTGACAAAAGGGCAAGAGTCAAGACATTTAGGATATCAGACTTAGTGTTGTGCTGGGACAAAGCACATGAAAAGAAAGGAAGCCATGGAAAATTTGATAAATTATGGCTGGGTCCATTACAAGTCTCAGAAATAATAGGAGATAACACCTTTAGACTTAAGACCTTGACTGGAGAAGATGTGCCATTACCAGTTAATGGCCAGCATTTGAAACACTACTTCCAGGCTTGAAGGTCAGGATGAGGCAGTCCTTTCTTTCTTAATGTAAAATGCTGTAGATAATGTACAGTTCTTCTTCTACTGTTTTCTTTTGGGTTGGTTGTTTGTATAGCTTGTCTTCTGTTTGTTTTTACTTTTTGTTTCTGTTTGTACAGCCTGTTTGTTTGGTTTGTTTGTTGTCTCCTCAGCAGGGATCTTTATTTTACTGTAGAGTATTAAGGAGCAAAACTAGCAACCATTCAAAACAGTATATAATTTAGGATATTCAGGTTAACCATTTGCAATTTACACATAACCTGTCACTGTCATGAATGTAGAGAGTTGTTCATCTTCTGAAGTTTTGTATTCAATAAATGTGATTGAGGATTCGAAGCAGGTTTCTCACGATGACACACCTAAAATCCTTGGGTTTGTTGAACATACCAGTGTAGATATTAGGTGAAAAATCAGAGGTCACCCTTGCTACCATTACAATTCTCAGCTTAATTTCAGCAAGTGTCCACTCCTTGCATCGCGAAGTTACAAATTGCTATATCTTATGAAATCTTTCAAAATTAGAAAATAAAAAAAATAATAATAAATAAATAAATAAATAAAGTGGATTATACTGAAAATCCAGATTAAGCCATCTAAGTAACTCTACCGGGGCTATGGACGCTCGCTGGCAGTGGGGCTCTATTTAGGAGAATTGTAACGATAACCTTGCCGGGGCTATAGACGCTCGCTGGCAGCAAGGCTCTATCCGGTCGGCTATGAGGGAATATCCTCACCTACGTAGGCTAATGTCAGTCACTGGTTTGTTCAACCGATCTTCAAGATGAGGATAATTAATCACGTGCACACAACTAAACTGAAAATGGAAATTCATGCATCTTTATTGAATACTTTGAGTCTCAAGCTGAATAGTAATTTGCAAGAAAGATAGTTGGAAGTTATGAGTTCATTTCATCTAGTTTCCTTGAACACTCTAAATTTAATTGTTTTGTTTTGGTTGCTAGTTGTTGTGATGATCACAACACGCCCCATTATGCTCCTTAGCAAAATGGGGACCCCTGCTGATGTTTGCTTTTTGCTTCTGCTTGTGTTTTTTCTGCTTTCTGGCGGTTTGGTAAAAATGAAGGTCAGGCGCATCATCATCATGATATTGGATAAGGTAGGTCATCATCATGAGGTTTGTTTGTCAAAATTCATATTTTGTTTCTATGACCTCATATTTAGAAGGAGCTTGAAATTCCATGCAGGTTTGCCTTTTACTTCACTCAAAAATTCTTCCATATGTGAAAGTTATGCACGGTCAAAGTTTTGGTCAAACCTGATATTCGCAGGAGGATCATCATATTTTTATATCCTAAGTCATGTTGTCAAGATCATCATGATCTTGGTCTATCACCCGATAAAAATCATGCAGTCGCAATATCCGGACGTCAATCTTAGGTGGTAGTGCCCTTTACCCGTCAAATGGCCTTACGCGCATTGTCAGCATCATGATTTCTTTTAGGAGGGTCATATGTTATAAACTCGGTTTTGGTTACATGAAGAACAATATCATCATCATATTTGAACCCCCCCCGATAATATCTTGAGGATCAAGTATCATGATGATATCAACTTTAAGTCAAGGTAAGTTTCCCCGTCGAGCGGTTTTTGTATAGCGAGCATCATCATGATATTTCAACATTACCTAATCTTAATCATATCATGCTGAATCACCCTTAGAAAATCCACCTTCGGCATATTTGCATGTGCATGTTATAACCCTATCACAAGGTCATCATCATGATATTTGCTGAAGTTCGAAATATGATGATAACAACTTCATATCCTCCTGATCTCCTTTTTGCATAATCATGATCATCATCCTGATCTTTCACGAGGGTCATTCGCTGAAATTCGCTAAGTGATGGAGGCATCATCATCATAAATTGATAAAGGGGATCATCATCTTCATATCCTCCTGATCGCCTTTTTTTGCAATATCATGATGATCACCCTATCTATTCAGAAGAGGTCGATATTGCATTCTTCAACAGCATGATCATATTTTACAATATCACCCTAGCGCAAATATCATGATGACCTCAACTCATCCTTGTGCTCTAAAGAAAATATGATGAGGACGTCATCTGGATAATTCGATCAGGTGCATCATCATCATATTGTTTTATCCTGTCCTGTTATCAAGATCATCATGATCTTGTTTGTTCACCCGATATTTCATAAAGTCCTCCTGCCGATGAAATACAACCTTTTGAAAATATCCTGATGATCATCATCGTCACATTTTCCCTTCGGCAGGATATTTCCCAAACATGATCCGGATGGCGAAATATCATGATGATGTCATGTTCTAAAGTTTAACTGAGGCTCCAAATATCATGATGACGTCATCCCAATCTAATAAACGAAGAAGCAAATATCCTGATGCTCATCATCATAACATTTTTCCTTCAACAGGATATTTTCAAGCACGATCTGGTTCGCGAAATATGATGATGATGTCTTATTCTATGTTCGACAGAAGCCCCAAATATGATGATGCTCATCATCATCCTGATCTTTCGAGAGGGTTACCTTGGCCGCAAGAGGATCATATTACGTTCATCATCCTGATCATGCTCCTTAGGTGACCCGATATCACAATTACCCCCCTGACCTTAACTGAACATGATGATGACATCATCCTTAGCATTTCAATGAAGCCTGAATATCATGATGACGTCACCTTCATTTTCCTTTCCTCGGCAGCATGATTCTATTTCATATCCTCCTATTCTTCTTCAACATGATGATGATGATGATGTTGTTCTTTTCCCCAATATGCAGAAGCGAAATATCATGATGATGAAGTTGTCGACCAACATGTTTTTTTTGACGCGCCGATGACGATGATCATGCCGATGGGCGGGAAATGAAGCGGTGGAGTTTTAAAGTGTTTTTTTTGGCGCCTCTAGCATTTTTCAGTCAGCGATGGTTGACCCGATGAAGTTTGAGCAGTCTGAACGCATTTTTGACGCGTTTTTGAGCGGATTTCTGATCCGATTTCCACAATCTTGCGCAGTCACCTTGATTTAAACACTTATTTTAATTTCCTGCTGTTTATGTGATAAATGTGAAACTTATTGCTTGTCTTGTCTTGCAGGCTTGCAGTTGAGGAAGTAGCTGGAAAGTCAACACAGTGACCTCATGGAGGAAGGAAATCTGATCTCAAGAGCAAGAAGATAAGGATAAAGTGCGAAAAGTCAAGGCCATTCAAGTGAAAGACAGAGTTGTAGCTGGAGGTATTACTACAACAGACAAACAAAAGTTATTGCCCAGCTGCCGGAACTTCTTAGAAGGGGCAATATTTCGCCCAGATTTGATACTGCTCAGAGATATTTTTGAGAACTGGTTCACCTGCATTTATTGCTGTAACCAAGGGTTTGAACCAGGGGTTCAGTTAGGTTTTTTTGCTGTAGTGAGGACAATCAGAATGTCTTTATATTGTGCCTCTCTACACTGTAATACTGGACAACATGGATTTTTAGGGCCTACACACAGGGATTCTAGGAAAACACAGCAAGTTAGCTTAGCATAGTTTAGAAGTAGAAGAAGGAGGTCGCATGTTTGTTTGCAGTAAGGTGCGCGTGGAATGTCTGGCTGCCTTACTGTATCTGTAAAGCTTGTAAGTTCTCTGTAGTATGATCAATGAAACTAAGAGTCATTCCTACATTGTAAATCATGTATGACTATTCGTTTCTAATACAATAGAATCTGGAGTTCTGCATCTATCTTCTGAGTGTTCTCCTACCCTTCTTTGTATTTTGAAATATCTTCTTTGAGAGCTTGCAATTTTAAATGTATGTTTGTGAAAATGCTCAGAACTTACATTTAGGGTTTTTACTGTAGATTTGATCAAATTACTGTGGTATTTACATAGTGCATAACAGAAACAATTAGATCCTTCGGTAGATTAAATGAGGTATAGAGTAGATCTTTCTAACTTTTCCCAACCCATCTGAAATATTTAGCTGAAAACATAGAAATCCAAAGGAAATTGTCTCAAATTTGAAGAAGCATGTATAACAGAGCTATAAGTAGACAGTTTTCATAAACAGATAAAGAAGAAAGCTGCAAAAAAATCCAAGAAAACCCTCTGAAACTTGCAGCACAGTATCACCTTTATGCAAATGAACAGAATACTTGTTGAAATCTATGACCTTTTTGCATATTCTTAGGCCAGTAAACCACAAAACAAACCTAAACTACGTAAGGCCCCTTGAACATTACAGCTTCACATTGACCAACTGAACTTGACCAACCGAACCATTGTAGACTTGGGATTAGTTGAATCTCAAATGATTCCTTCTTATCTTTCAAGTATAGTTTCAGTTCATTATATGTGAATTTTAACTTATTGTTATGATTGCATCAAAACAGTCATCAACAGTTTTTTGGCGCTAGAAGGAGGGCCAGAAGGCTGTATATTGTAATCATCAACAATTTTTTGGCGCTAGAAGGAGGGCCAGAAGGCTGTATATTGTAATCATCAACAGTTTTTTGGCGCTAGAAGGAGGGCCAGAAGGCTGTATATTGTAATCATCAACAGTTTTTTGGCGCTAGAAGGAGGGCCAGAAGGCTGTATATTGTAATCATCAACAGGACTATTCACTTTCTGGACTCTCCTATCCATGACTGCACTAGATTTGCTACATGTATGGAGTGGATAGCCTCACGTGCTATGATAATGCTATCTATGATCGAGTGTTTGTGTAAGGACCCACTTGGTCCAAACTTGAATTTTCAAGTAAATTTACTTTATTAACAAGTTCTTATGAGTTATATCAAGACTTTGATTGAGTACTCAGGAAAAACTTCAGACAAAATGGGCCATATGTTCAAACGGAACATTCTTAAGCCAACCCAGGCTCTTCTATCCTTTGGGCAAATAGGTTCATAGGAAACTGGGTCAAACAGACCTTATTGCTACCTGATACTGGTAGAACAAATAGTGGCCAAAAGGCCTAGTGGGTCAAATGGGCCAATAGTCTATCTAATCTAGGATAAGTAAACATGACAGCCTAATGGGCTAAAGAGGACAAGAATCATTATGCTCTAGCTGGAGACTTTTGACTCCCTCGGGACTAATACAGGTTCATGAGTCACTTCCTGGGGACCACAGTCTGCCCAGACACTGTACTGAGGATGTCAACCAGGGAACACATAATATCAACTTGTACTTAGCTCAGTTTACGGCAAAGCTGGGTAAAAGTAATCCACCCCAGGGATTCTTCTGAGTACTAGGAGAATTCTTAAGTTACCTAGATAACCTTTAAACTAGGGATCAAGATTATGAAGTTGATTATAAAAGAGTACCCTATATCTGATGGAACTGAGTACTGGGGGCATCCTTCACCATCCAGACTACCTACATACCCTGTATCCATGGGATCAAGGCCCTCTTTAGATGCGATCTACACGACGAATGCGAACATGTAGCTCTGACTTGTACTATGTTTAATGTAACTGTGAGTGGGTACACAGTTCTTCACTGACTGCCCACCCACTCGAGTGATATAGTGACAGAATTCCTAAGAAACTATTTTGTAAACACACCTCCCGGGAGTGTTTGGCATTTAAGTTTTCCTAGAACGCGTAATTGTCCAACGAGGTTTTCCGTTGATAGTGAAAAGGTTTTTATGTCATGGTAATCTTCCTACAACTATTTTCAATATTCTCATCCTTTCCTTTTAATTAATCTTTTTAGTGAGGTATCCGAGGAGATTTTTCCTTCCTGCAGATTGAACTTTGACATGTCCCTTATTACTCCCTGACGATTTAGAGAGACAGTGCCTAGACGACGTTGTTGCAGCTATGTTAGGCACGAGGTACTTGGTTCAATGCGACGACATTACCCGTAAACGTGACATAGAGGTACCATAAATACCAAACACTGTGATTTGTTTGAGTTTGGATGTTTATTTACAAGGTTTACCTATCCATTAGAAAAGAAAATCTTGTATAATAACTAATAAAGATATTATCAAGGAAAGATACTTCTCAAGGCATAATGAAATAAAGACTAATTTACTTAGAGAAAATACTTAATCCATTTTGTCAAATCATAATTGTACGTAACATAAAGAGAAAAGATATTCTATTGGTAAAGGATTCAGTTTTTTTTTTTTTTGTAAAAACAAGAAGGAAATCTGGATGACTTATTTTGTCATACATCAAGTTCTTTCATTACTTTTAAATTGAAACCAAAAAAAGTTGTAAAATACAAAAGATCTCTAATCAAGATGGTTTAAATTAAACTTCCTAAATGAATTTATACTTAAATTCCATTGTCAATAAAATTGTGAATAAAATTTGACAAAGGTTCTTGTTACCGAAAACTAGTCAATAGTTCCTCCAAGGCTTTAAAATCAAGTACATGAGCATAGTTTACATTTCACATTTTCCATGTTTTAGATTACTGACAATAGTTGATTGAAAGATTTTTATGGTGATGAGTAATAATGTTGGCTTTGATTGACACTAACCAAAGTAAGCATCAATTTATCCTAACATATTTAGAGTCTGTGAATGATGTTGCAATGTTTATATCATACATCTTCATTTACACTTCATTTTGTTTGTTAATCACTTCTCTTATTCACATCTAATATACTCATTTCACCTTATTATTCTTACCATTATATATGTCACTTTTAAATACATTTTTTATTACTTACACTTATTACATTTTTCAATATTTGCACTCATTTATCCCCCTTCTATCTAATCTCAATCAACGACCTTTTACACCTAATAACACTCCTACTCCTCACCTCACTCCTTATATATACACTTTCATCTATATTTCCAATCTTATTCTTTGAATAACCATACTCCATAACTCATATTCCACTCATTTATCATATATATACACACATAACATTTTACTCTCTACACTTCTATTCTAACACTTATTTATCACTTCCATATTCATCTTCACTCCCTTAACTCTTTTTCCTTGTTACCAACTTTTCATCATAAAACAATTTAATTTTCTTATTATACCCATATATACTTTGTATTTTCATCATTTATTTTTATCATTTTTCTTATATCTTCTATTTCTTTATTCACCCATCACTATTCATTCTATCTCACTAACTTTTCTCTTTGCATTCACTTTTCTTTTTACATTCTATATTAAAAATCTCTTCTTTTTTTACCATGCTCTTCTTTCTTTCACTTCATCTTACATAATTTTAAATCTTTATTAACCTCTTTTATATATTTATTTCCTCATTATCATCACAACTGTTTCTATTCTTTTTGCTTATTTTACTTTTTTTTTTAATTATATTCTTCATTTTCTCTCATTAATTTGCTGCCCCTCACTATTTAAACAATGATTTTCCACACTATCTTTTACAAGTTTTATATACCTAATCTGCCCTTTAAATTATATATATTATTTCCATTCATTCAATCTCATCACTTTATCACTTTCTTCACTCTATGCCAATTTGCTGCTTGCAAATCTGTTTATTATAGATGGCTAATGCTTTATCAGATATAGAGATTTAGTTGGTCACGTAATTGGTGAGTTCTTAAGCACTCACCATTGTAATATAGATTATATACAGAACTATGTGACTTGTTTCCTCTGCAACTGATTTAAAAAAAAAGGAGATAAATTTTATAAATTGTTTGTTTAAGCTTAGCCTGATGAGACTTGGTAAATTTATGATTGTGATGTAGTTGAGTATCATGTGAATTATCTATCTTTAACTATCGAAACATTTTTTTTTTAAAAAAGAAAAAGGTGGCAAGCCAACCAAACCAATTCATTAATAATAGGTAAAGGTTTATACAGAGAAAAACTACAGCAAAAAATAGACATCTGAGAAGGCCCTAGAGAAGCCTGTTGAAATAGTAGAGGCCAAAAAAAAAAAAAACTAAACAGGACCATCAAAAAAACCAAACAAAAAGGAAACACCAACCCCATCACTGAGCTATGTCTAGAGTCGAAGCAGACTCCAATTCACCCAGGAGCACAACCTGCACCAGCGGCTCCACATCTACCCTTCTGGAGGATGTTTTCCAACGCCTTGTAAGAGGACTAAATGATGCCACAATAAGAAGAAAGGACATCTCATGTCAGAGGATCATTTGCGGTCTAAGCAAGTTTCAAAGTCAGCAGAACTATCACATCACCCCTCATAACCGACTAGAGGTTTGAAGAAGTGAAAGAATGCCTCCATCGGTAAGACACATAGCCATCAGAGTACTGTCTCAACCCTGCACCGATCATATAGGTCTTGTCGACGTCAACCTTCAGCACGTCATCAGAGTAAACAAGACAGTTGGGGAGAGAACTTAGCGCAAGGCCAATGGTGATAGTCAAGCCGATGAACAACACCAACTGTGAGACATACACCATCGCTGGGACAGAAACAAGTTGGGCTGTTATGCTTGTGAACAAAAAGAGATCATCAGAAACTTCTTCTGCTAAATGCTCCAACTTTATACGCATAGGACAGGACTTCTATCATGATCGAAGATATCATTAAAGATGCCCCATCTATCTATTAGATACTGTTGGTGATTGTTTTAATGCAATCATAACAATAAGTTAAAATTCACATATAATGAACTGAAACTATACTTGAAAGATAAAAAGGAATCACTTAAGATTCAATTAATCACAAGTCTACAATGGTACTGTTGGTCAAATTCAGTTGGTCAATGTGAAGTTGTAATGTTCAAGGGGCCTTACATAATTTAGGGTTGTTTGTGGTTTACTGGACTAAGATTATGCAAAGGTCATAGATATCAACAAGTATTTTGTTCATTTGCATACAAGTGTTACTGTGCTGCAAATTTTAGATGGTTTTCTTGAATTATTGCAACTTTCTCCTTTATACACTTATGAAAACTGTCTACCTTTAACTCTGTTGTGCATGCTTCTTTAAATTTGAGACAACTTCCTTTAGATTTCTATGTTTTCAGCTAAATATTTCAGATGGGTTGAGAAAAGTTAGAGAGATCTAATCTACACCTCATTTACTCTACCGAAGGATCTAATTGTTCTGTTATGCACTATGTAAATCCTACAGCAATTTGATCAAATCCACAGTAAAAACCTTAAATGCAAGTTCTGAGTATTTTCACAAACATACATTTAAAATTGGAAGCTCTCAAAGAAAATATTTCAAAACACAAAGAAGAGCAGGAGAACACTCAGAAGATAGATGCAGAACTCCAGATTCTATTGTATTAGAAACAAACAGTCATACATGATTTACAATGTTGGAATGACTCTTAGTTTCATTGATCAAACTACAGAGAACTTACAAGCTTTACATATACAGTAAGGAAGCCAGACATTCCATGCACACCTTACTGCAGACAAACAGGTGACCTCCTTCTTCTACTTCTAAACTATGCTAAGCTAAAATCCCTATGTTTTCCTAAAAATCCCTGTTGTAGTCCCTATTGTAAAGTATTACAGTGCAGAGAGGCACAATATAAAGACTTTCTGATTGTCCTCACTACAGTAAAAACCTAACTAAACCCCTGGTTACAGCAGTAAATGCAGGTGAACCAGTTCTCCAAAATATCTCTGAGCAGTGTCAAATCTGGGTGAAATATTGCCCCTTTTGAGAAGCTCTGGCAGCTCAGCAATAACTTCTGTTTGTCTGCTGCAGTAATGTTCTCAACTACAACCTGTCCTCCATTAGGTAGCCCCTTTCGACTTCTTCGCACTTGATCTTTATCTTCCTACTCCTGAGATCAGATTTCCTCCCTCCATGATGTCACTGTGATCAAGTTCCAGCTACTTCCTCAACTGCAAGCCTGCAAAACAAGACAAGCAATAAGTATCATATTTATCAAATGAACAGCAGGAAATTAAAATATCTATTTAAATCAAGGTGACTGTGCAAAAACATGTGGAAATCAGGCCCAAAAAACTCTCAAAACGCATTCAAAATGCGCACAGATGCTCAAAATGTCATGGGTCAACCATCACTGACCAGAAAAATGCTACGGGTGCCAAAAAATGCGTTTAAAACTTCCATCGCTTTCCATTTCCCACCCATTGGCAAGTCCCAAAATTCCTTGGCCGATCATTGTTATTTGGCCGATGGCCTTTCTCGCTTTATTTCCTCCTCCATTGGCATGTCTCATACTATCGGCGTGATAAAAAAACCTCTCCGCCGATTACCATTGTTTGGCCGATGGCCCTTTGCTTCGTTCCATCAGTGAGAGTCCTACCGATATAGCCTTATCAGCTTGCATTCTTCCTCATCGGTGAGAGACTATACTATCGGCGAGCTCCAAATCTCCTCTGCCGATCACTATTGTTATGCCAATGCTGCCTTCGTTATTCTCTCCATCGGCATGACCTACAATATTGGTGAAGCTATTTAAAGTTTCACCGATCACCATTCTCTAGCCGATACCCCTTCCTCCTTTCTTCCATCGGCCTAACTTTGCCCATCGGCAAAGGTTTGAAGTGTTGGGCCGACCACTACTTGTTTTGTTCCATCGGTGTAAGTTTAAAGTGCTGCTCCGATTGTTATTGCTATGTCAATAGCCTTTCATCGGTGAGAGTCCTGCCGATGACTCCTTTGACTTATGCTTTCCTCCCATCTTTCCCGCTAAATCACCAAAGCATTGAACTTGAACCATTGAACCCCGCCATAGAGTACGAGCGGATGGTTCAATGCGGTGGTTCAATGATATATCCCATATGCAAGGTGACCACATAACATGACTTTTTAGAAGAAAATGAACCCCACGAACCTTGAACCATTGAACCTTTGAAAAAAAAGGTTCAAGCGGATGGTTCAACGCGGTGGTTCATTGATATTTTTCAAAACAACAGTTTGCTTTTGAGACATTTTTGAACATGCAGAACCATTTGAACCCTAAACCATTGAACCATTGAACCATTGAGGAAAGGTTCAAGTGGATGGTTCAATGCAGCGGTTCAAACCTTAAAAAACTTTGCCAATGAATAAATAATGGTGATCAAAGAAGGTAACAAAGTGCACCGATGCACTTTTCTGCAAAGCAGACAAATGTGAGATATAGAGTGGAACCCAGACAAAATTGCCTTTAACCCAAAACCACTAAGTATGAATATTTCAAAATTTTAAATGAATGCCAACAAGGAAAAAGGCAAACAACTGACTGTTTATCATGCAAAACTTGATAGTGCATTTTACCAAATTGATCATAACTTGTAAAATATGATGAATTTTAAGACGGTTCATAAAGCAACCCTGGCTCATTTTTCACAAGGAATCCAACCACAGCATGCAATGGTACTGAAAATACAATTTTCTATCTTTTCAACAAGGTTTGCAAATTTGACTCCCCTTTTCCCTTACCACCAAACAGAACAGCACAAGCAGAAGCAAAAGCAAAGCAACAGTAGGGGTCCTCATTTTGCTAAGGAGCAAAATGGGGCATGTTGTGAACATCACAACAACTAGCAACCAAACAAAATAATTAAATTCAAAGTGTTCAAGAAAACTAGGTGAAATAAATCCATAACTTCCGACTATCTTTCCTGCAAATTACTATTCAGCTTGAGACTTAAGGTATTCAATAAGGGTGCATGAATTTCCATTTTCAATTTTAATTGCGTGCATGTGATTAATTATCCTCATCTTGAAGATTGGTTGAACAAACCAGTGACTGACATTAGCCTAAGTAGGTGAGGATATTCCCTCATAGCCGACTAGATAGAGCCTTGCTGCCAGCGAGCGTTCATAGCCCCGGCAAGGTTATCGTTACAATTCTCCTAAGTAGAGCCCCACTGCCAGCGAGCATCTATAGCCCCGGTAGAGTTACTTAGATGGCTTAATCTAGATTTTTAGTATAATCCGCTTTATTTATTTATTTTTTGTCTTTTATTTTCTGATTTTGAAAGATTTCACAAGATATAGCAATTTGTAACTTTATGATGCAAGGAGTGGACACTTGCTGAAATTAAGCTGAGAATTGTAATGGTAGCAAGGGTAACCTCAGATTTTTCACCTAATATCTACACTGGTAAGTTCAACAAACCCAAGGATTTTAGGTGTGTCATCGTGAGAAACTTGCTTCGAATTCTCAATCACATTTATTGAATACGAAACTTCAGAAGATAAATAACTCTCTACATTCATGACAGTAACAAGTTATGTGTAAATTGCAAATGATTAACTTGAATATCCTAAATTTTATATTGTTTTGAATGGTTGCTAGTTTGCTCCTTAATACTCTAAAGTAAAATAAAGATCCCTACTGAGGAGACAACAAACAAACCAAACAAATAGGCTGTACAAAAAGCAAAAGAAGAAGAAAAAACTGTACAAACAGAAAGAAACAGAAAATAGAAACAAACTGAAGACAAACTGAACAAACAGCCAACCCAAAAAGAAAACAGCAAAAGAAGAACTGTACATTACTTACAACACTTTACACCAAAATGGACGGCCCTTTACCTCAAGCCTGGAAGTAGTGTTTCAAATGTTGGCCATTAACTGGTAATGGCACATCTTCTCCAGTCAAGGTCTTAAGTCTGAATGTGTTATCTCCTATTATTTCTAAGACTTGTAATGGACCCAGCCATAATTTATCAAATTTTCCATGGCTTCCTTTCTTTTCATGTGCGTTGTCCCAGCACAGCACTAAGTCTGATATCCTAAATGTTTTGACTCTTGCCCTTTTATCAAACCACCTCGTAACAACCGCTTGGTGTTTGGCAAACTTCTCGATGGCTTGACCTCTTTTCTCATCTAGTTGTAGCATTTGCACTATTTTGGCTTCCCTATGGTTATCAAAGCCTAGATACTCATTGGCAAACTTCCAGGTTGGTATTCTCAGATTTACTAGAAGTATGGGATCAGTCCCATAAACTAAATGATAAGGTGTGCTACCTAAAGCTGTTTTAAACTTGGTCCTATCTACCCATAATGCATATCTTAATAGGGTATTCCACTCTCTAGGACTTTTTGCAATCAACCTTTTGATTATATCTAATAGGATTTTGTTAGTCGATTCAGCCAATCCATTACCTTGAGGGTAATAATTCGAAGAAAACCTTAAAATGATCCCGTATTCAAATGCCCATTTAGAAAACTTTAAAGAAGAGAAAGCAGGGCCATTATTACATACCAATGAATAGGGAGTTCCAAACTTGGTGATGATGTTTTCTTCAAGAAACTTGATAACTACCTCAGTTGTAGAGAATTTGCAGCAGGTAGCCTCAGTCCACCTTGTACAATAGTCTATTACCATCAGTATGAATTTGTGTCCTGGAGAAGATGGGGGATTGATGACCCCAATAAAATCCAAGCCCCACTGTACAAATGGTCTTGATTCAATTACAAGTTGTAGTGGATTGGCCTGATTTCTCCCTTTATCTGCTGTAGTCTGACAGGTGTGGCAACTTCTGATGTGACTCTTAGTGTCTTTGAACATCGTGGGCCAGTAATAGCCCGCCCTCAATATTTTGTGTTGTAGCTAAATGGGAACCATGGCCGGTTCCGTACTTGTCATGTAGTTCTATCAACACTTTATCAGCTTTAGCTCTGTTTATGCATCTCAGATAAATTCCATCAGGGTTCTTCCTGAATAGAAGACCTCCTTGCACCATATACTTTTGTGCCTTAATCTTCAAAGCTCTCCTCTGAGAAGCTTTCATTCTATTTGGGTACTTCCCAGCTATCAAGAAGGTGCTTAAATCATCGTACCAGCCTGATGCGCTCTGGGAATTCAATACGTACTGTTGTTTTATCAAATTAGGATCCGTGTTTGCTATCATTTGCACCAACGCCTACCCTCTGACCAGCTTCAGGGAATGATTTCCACGTCAAACTCCTGCAGCGTGGTGATCCACTTGGCTCTTTTTTCTCCAGGTTCATTCTGCATCAGCAACATTTTTACTGCTGCGTCTGGCACTATGGCTTTGATCTGGCTGCGCAGAATGTAGTGTCTGAATTTTTTTCACAGCCTTTACTAATGCAAATGCCTACCTCTCGATGTTTAGATACCTCAGCTGTGCATCCTTTAGAGGTGCGCTCATAAATGCTATGGGCTTCTCTTCATTGTTTTCACCTTTCTGTGTCAAGGCAGCTGCGACTGAATGAGAAGATGCAAAGGAGTAGATGTAAAACGGGCTTGTGTAGTCTGGACTTGCCAATACAGGAGCATTAGAAATTGCCTCCTTGATATCTTCAAATGCAGCTCTAGCCACTGGCGTCTATTTCATCTGCACATCCTTCTTCAACATGGCATTTAACTGCTGCACGATCTCTGCAAAACCTGTTATAAACTTCCGAACAAAGTTAATTTGCCAAAAAATGATTCAACTCTTTCCTACTGTTTGGTATTTGCAAATTTTTTATGGATTCTATTCTATCCGGATCAATTGAAATTCCACCTTCAGAAATGACATGGCCTAATAATTTACCTCAATTACGCCAAATATACATTTCTTAGGATTAAGGGAAATCCCATACCTCTCACATCGCTGAGTATTTTCTTGAGGTCTTCAGCGTGAGTGGATGCATCCTTGGAATACACAGTTAAATCATCCATATACACAACAATGCACTTGCCTGATAATCCACGGAATGCAATGTCCATGGCTCTCTGAAAAGTAGCACCTGCATTGATCAGACCAAAAGGCATTCTTCTATATGCATAATTTCCCCATTTGCAAGTGAAGGTGGTTTTTAGTCTATCTTCTCTATCAATTAAGACCTGGTTATAACCTGAAAAAACCATCTAAAAAGGACATCATCTTTGTGCCATTTACTACTTGCAGCACTTCGTCTATAGGTGGCAGAGGATAATTATCCTTTTCAGATGCTTTGTTTAAATTTCTAAAGTCTACGCATAACCTGATGTCTCCATTTTTCTTCCTCACTGGTACTAGTTAGCTACCCAGACAGAATGTCTGACTGGGAAAATTATTCCCACAGACAGCAATTTTTTAACTTCCTTAAGATTAAGGTTCTAGAATGGCGTTCACAGGGCTTTGTTTCTGCCTAAATGTTTAACCTCTTTTCTTAAAGGTATTACGTGAGTTATGATGGACTCATCAAATGTTTTCAAGTCTTCATACGTCCATGCTATTACGTGTTTATAATCTTTCAGAGCATCTAAACCTCTTTTCTAATTTTCTCGGAGCAACCTTTCCCAATTAGTACATTTTGTGGATTTTGCTATGTCCCTAAGTTATGTAAATCACACTTACCCCCTTCTATTTTGGGCAAGTCCTTCTATCTCATTACTCCATCGAAGTCAAAGATATGTTCTAATTCAATTATTCCTTTGGGTAAGAAGTTGCTCTTCAAGTTGATTATATCCTCTTCGTCCCATGTTACTTCAGGCCTTTCTTGTTCATCAATGATTTGAGCCTCAAATGCCTCATTACAGGTCAGAAAATCAATAATTTGCTGATCCCCTCCAAATACCTGACAGTGTGTAACGTTGTTTGGTATACTGGGCACGTTAACTAGCTCAACAGCAAATCATCTCAATCCTAACAGTGCCAATGGTTCTAATGTACTAGCAGCAACTGCTAGCGCATCCGGCCTGTGGTTCAACTCTCTAGGGACATGCTCTAAATTGAAAGCATCAAATGTATCTATTGAATCCCCATACTCTATGTCTGTAACTAATGATTTTCTTGTAATTGTAGGCATATAGTTTCCTTACTTGTCTGACTACTAATTCAGAGTTGAAAATACTCTGATCATTTTCACCCTTTCTTGATGGCCATGACAAGTCCTAAAATTAGGGCTTCATATTCAGTAATATTGTTAGTACAAGAGAATGTAATCTATATGCTACCAGATGTGATTTACCTTGAGGATCTATGAGTTCAACACCTGCACCAGCACCCTGTTTTGATTTGGACCCATTAGACTTTAACGTCCACATGCCATCTTTGCTTTTCTGACCTTTTATCTTGACATGTTTTGTCTCTTTTATCGCCTGTGGGGTGTTGTCCTGTTTATTCATGGGTTTTTCTGTTTGGTCAACTAGCATATGTGCATTTTCATCTGTTAAATCAGAAAGACAACTACCTTGTCTTTTATTTCTTCTCCTAAGTCTGGAATCAAGGCATCTATATCATCTTGAACATATTTCTATGTTGGATTAGGAATCTCATTTTCCTCTTGTAACTCTACCCTCCCTATGTATTTTTTGTATTCATATTCAATGATGTCTTTGCATATTTCACAACCCTCCTCAGAATGTTGCCTATCATGGACTCTACACCTGTTCTTATATAATTTACATTGGACCAGCAGATTGTGCTTAATGCACTCTTCCACCTCTTGTCTAATGGCATGACCAAATTTGCCTATTGCATTGTTTTCTTCATCTGAAGAATTTCCATCAGACTCAATGAATAATGCTATCCTATTGCTGACACATTTTTTTCTAATGTTTAACATCATGATCTCTTCAATCTGCACACCCATTGTTGGTAATTCTATACACACCCAGTTCAACAGCAGCATATAATATTTCATTAGTTTGGTTATACTCTGTTATCATATGTTTCATTCTGGGCTCTGCCTCTATTCTAATCTGGTTTGGGACACCTCTCCAAGGTAGCCACATATGTGAAAAGTTAGTGGCCATATATCCGTTTAATGTCTTGGACCAATCCCTACTCAGCAACATTCCATAATTTACGGGTATATCCACTACTTGAATATCAATGATTTGGCTTACCCTAGGGTCCTGAGGCTAATTGCATTTGAATGTTCATGAGTTCTCCTATCATGCTAACCTCAGTTTTATCTAATTGTGTGACAACCTTGGCAGATTTTGTGGAGTCAGCCCAAGAGTTTTACATATTCCTAAGGGCATCACATTGGCTGAAGCACCAGAATCTACCATACAATTGTGTATATTCTTCCCACATAATCTAATAGTTAATAAGAAAGGGGGAGTATCCCTCTTATTCGTATGTATTACTACATTTGTACTGGAAGGCTGCTCAACTTTCTTATTTTTCTCTTTAGACGGTGAATCTCTATAGGAACAGTTATATATGCAGACACCTTGTCTGTCATGGATGTATCCAGAGATTTTATAAAAGCATTTCTGATCCCTGGGGTCTTCAATAATTCATTTAGGGGTATACTAACCTTAATTTTCTTTATTCCTCTGACAAGTAACTCATTAATCTTGTTGTCTCCTATTGTTTCAGTTTACCTTGTTTGATCCTTTTGTATTGCTGTTCCATTATTTGTGTGCTGATTAGCTTTAAGTATGGTAGGATTGTTACTAGCATTCTGATCTGGGGGTTTACCGAAGTTATTCAGAGGAATAGAAGTGGTAAAAGGTCCTCCTGGCCTAGGTTTGTTCCTTAAATTGTAGGTGTGGTTTTTATTTGCCTGTTGAAAGGCCTGCACCTCTTCTGTTTCAGTTAATATCTCATTTTCAGATTCAAAGGGAAACTAAAAGCATTTAACACAAAGGCTGATTCAAGATAAAGATTTTGCAACAGTATGGTCCATCATCTAGCAATTCATCCTCTTTCTCTTCTGTAGTTGCAAAAGGTAACATTTCTAAGACTAATGCTGTGTCATATCCTGAGGGTACTACCTCATTACCCTTGGGAATGAGAAAATCAGAGGTAGGGAGGCTGCACATCTATATTAAAAATGCTAGCTGCTAGGTGGAACTGTGGACAGTCGTGCTCAGCATGGGCATTGGTATTGTGAAATCTGCACCAATTTTTGGGTGCTGTACTGGCCATTTTGTATGCTAGCCATTTGTTTTGCATCATGATTATCTATATTCTCAAAAGGAGAAGCTAGAGTACCATTGTTGGGCCCAGTGTTCCATGTCTTGGGTGGCCTAGGTTGATTCTGATTTCTGTTATTATTGCCCCAGGTCCTATTATCTATCACTGGCCCTCTATTTTGCATTGGTTGCCCCTGGTTGGGGGCCTGATGCTGATTATAGTTTTGGTTCTGATTGTACTGCTGATTTTGATTGAAACTATAGTTTTGATTTTGGCGTTGGTTGTGATTTTGATGTTGACTGTAGTTTTGGTTGCCTCTTCCATAGAGGTTCTCGTTCTTAGTTGTGTCACTTCGGTGGTTAACCTTTTCAAATGTGCAGTGATCTCTTTGATTTCTTCCCTATCCTCTTGTGCTTTTGCCACAGTTGTATCCCTAGGAGGTTGGAAGAAAGGCTGACCATTATTTTGACTATTATTAGAAGTACTAACTATGTAAGGAGTTATAGCTTGGATTGGGGTAGGACTATACACAGGTGTGTAAGGAGGAACTGGATTTAATAGTGGAGTGTGCTGCATAGGGGCTCCATTCCATGGTTGTGCCTGATTCTGCACCCCAAAATTTCCTCCATTAACAAATGGACTATAAGTTGTATGCCTCATCTCTTGGCTCACTGAGGCTGCCTCTTTATAGGCTTTGGATATTGAATCTATGTCAGGTTTTCTTTTGACAAACATGGCAGTTAGAGGATCTAAGGCTGCATAGTACATAGCCAACAAGGGATCATTATCTACGATAAAAGGGGCTACTAGCCTAGAATAGGCCTTTTGAAATCTGTCATTGAAATTATCAATCAGCTCTACCTCACCTCGTTTTATAGCAGCCAATTTATGATACAAAGTGCAAGGGTCAATGGGTCCCCTAAATCTTGATAGAAATGCTTCTTCCATAAGTGACTAGGAAGAAATGTAACCGTTGGGTAAGTTTACATACCAGCTAGAGGCTTGTTCATTAAAGGTGTAGGGAAACAATCTACACACAACATCCTCGTGCTCTAACATAGCCCTAAAACATGCTTCCTTAAATATTCTAATATGATCTTCTGGATCCTAACGCAACTAGTACTTGGAACATATCTTTCTAGATTTTTGGGCATCTCATGATAATCATTGAAGAATATGGGGGAATGAACATTGAAATAAGCCATTGCAGGTGTTTGGGCTTGATCTGAGCTTGTAGGAATACCTAGATTGATTGGTGGATTAGGATTTACAGGAGGATTGAGACCTCCAGGAGTGCTTGAACCAAGATTTAAAGATCTGAACAGTGATCTATCAGGACTCACAATACTACGGATGTTAAAAGGTGACCCAGGAGGTGTTCCAGATGAACTTCCTACTTGCGATATTTTTGGATTCCAAATTAAAGGTTTTTTACTTAGCCTTGTATCAGGTAGTTGCAGAAATATATCTCCTGAACCGGATTTAGACCTAGTCACTCTATTACTATTATTAGCCAGTTTGAAACAAACTCTAACTCAGGAGGCCCTCCTTCTAGTGCCAGAAAACTATTGGTGATTGTTTTGATGCAATCATAACAATAAGTTAAAATTCACAAATAATGAACTAAAACTATACTTGAAAGATAAAAAGGAATCACTTAAGATTCAATTAATCCCAAGTCTACAATGGTACTATTGCTCAAATTTAGTTGGTCAATGTGAAGCTGTAATGTTCAAGGGGCCTTACGTAATTTAGGGTTGTTTGTGGTTTACTGGACTAAGATTATGCAAAAGGTCATAGATATCAACAAGTATTTTGTTCATTTGCATACAAGTGTTACTGTGCTGCAAATTTTAGATGGTTTTCTTGAATTATTGCAGCTTTCCCCTTTATACACTTATGAAAACTATTTACCTTTAACTCTGTTGTGCATGCTTCTTCAAATTTTAGACAACTTCCTTTAGATTTCTACATTTTTAGCTAAATATTTTAGATGGGTTGAGAAAAGTTAGAGAGATCTAATCTACACCTCATTTACTCTACCGAAGGATCTAATTGTTCTGTTATGCACTATGTAAATCCTACAGTAATTTGATCAAATCCACAGTAAAAACCTTAAATGCAAGTTCTAAGTATTTTCACAAACATACATTTAAAATTGCAAGCTCTCAAAGAAAATATTTCAAAACACAAAGAAGAGCAGGAGAACACTCAGAAGATAGATGCAGAACTCCAGATTCTATTGTATTAGAAACAAACAGTCATACATGATTTACAATGTTGGAATGACTCTTAGTTTCATTGATCAAACTACAGAGAACTTACAAGCTTTACAGATACAGTAAGGAAGCCAGACATTCCACGCACACCTTACTACAGACAAACAGGTGACCTCCTTCTTCTACTTCTAAACTATGCTAAGCTAAAATCCCTGTGTTTTCCTAAAAATCCCTGTTGTAGTCCCTGTTGTAAAGTATTACAGTGCAGAGAGGCACAATATAAAGACTTTTTGATTGTCCTCACTACAGCAAAAACCTAACTAAACCCCTGGTTACAGCAGTAAATGCAGGTGAACCGGTTCTCCAAAATATCTCTGAGCAGTGTCAAATCTAGGTGAAATATTACCCCTTCTGAGAAGCTCTGGCAGCTTAGCAATAACTTTTGTTTGTCTACTGTAGTAATGTTCTCAGCTGTAACTGGGTAGCCCCTTTTGACTTCTTTGCACTTGATCTTTATGTTCCTACTCCTGAGATCAGATTTCCTCCCTCCATGATGTCACTGTGATCAAGTTCCAGCTACTTCCTCAATTGTAAGCCTGCAAAACAAGACAAGCAATAAGTATCCTATTTATCAAATGAACAGTAGGAAATTAAAATATCCATTTAAATCAAGGTGATTGTGCAAAAACATGTGGAAATCAGGGTCAAAAAACTCTCAAAACACGTTCAAAATGCACACAAATGCTCAAAATGTCACGGGTCAACCATCGCTGACCAGAAAAATGCTACGGGCACCAAAAAATGCGTTTAAAACTTCCATCGCTTTCCATTTCCCACCCATCCGCATGAAACCATCCATCGGCGAGTCCCAAAATTCCTTGGCCGATCATCATTATTTGGCCGATGGCCTTTCTCGCTTTATTTCCTCCTCCATCGGTGTGTCTCATACTATCAGTGTGATAAAAAAACCTCTCCGCCGATTACCATTGTTTGGCCGATGGCCCTTTGCTTCATTCCATCGGCGAGAGTCCTACCGCTATAGCCTTATCGGCTTGCATTCTTCCTCATCGGCGAGAGACTATACTATCGGCGAGCTCCAAATCTCCTCTGCTGATCACTATTGTTATGCCGATGCCACCTTCGTTATTCTCTCCATCAGCATGACCTACGATATCGGTGAAGCTATTTAAAGTTTCACCGATCGCCATTCTCTAGCCGATACCCCTTCCTCCTTTCTTCAATCAGCCTGACTTTGCCCATCGGCAAAGGTTTGAAGTGTTGGGCCGACCATTACTTGTTTCATTCCATCGGCGTAAGTTTAAAGCACTGCTCCGATTGTTATTGCTATGCCGATAGCCTTTCATCGGCGAGAGTCTTGCTGATGACTCCTTCGACTTATGCTTTCCTCCCATCTTTCCTGCTAAATCACCAAAGCATTGAACTTGAACCATTGAACCCCGCCATAGAGTACGAGCAGATGGTTCAATGCGGTGGTTCAACGATATATCCCATATGCAAGGTGACCGCATAACATGACTTTTTAGAAGAAAATGAACCCCATGAACCTTGAACCATTGAACCTTTGAAAAAGAAGGTTTAAGCAGATGGTTCAACGCAGCGGTTCATCGATATTTTTCAAAACAACAGTTTGCTTTTGAGACATTTTTGAACATGCAGAACCATTTGAGCCCCGAACCATTGAACCATTGAACCATTGAGGAAAGGTTCAAGCGGATGGTTCAATGTGGCGGTTCAAACCTTAAAAAACTTTAGCAATGAATAAATAATGGCAATCAAAGAAGGTAACAAAGTGTGCCGATGCACTTTTCTTCAAAATAGACAAATGTGAGATACAGAGTGGAACCCAAACAAAATTGCCTTTAACTTGAAACCACTAAGTATGAATATTTCAAAATTTTAAACGAATGCCAACAAGGAAAAAGGCAAACAACTGACTATTTATCATGCAAAACTTGATAGTGCATTTTACCAAATTGATCATAACTTGCAAAATATGATGAATTTTAAGACGGTTCAAAAAGCAACCCTGGCTCATTTTTCACAAGGAATCCAACCACAGCATGCAATGGTACTGAAAATGCAATTTTCTATATTTTCAACAAGGTTTGCAAATTTGACTCCCCTTTTCCCTTACCACCAAACAGAGGAGCACAAGCAAAAGCAAAAGCAAAGCAACAGCAGGGGTCCTCATTTTGCTAAGAAGCAAAATGAGGCATGTTGTGAACATCACAGCAGATACGATGGTGATGGAGGACAGAGGCTGGTAAGATCAGATCCCACAGCCAGACTGCCCATTGGTGAAAAGACAAGCTAAGATCTTGTGAAGTCTAGGACATGTTAGGAGCATTGAAGATCCCATTAATAGACTCCATTTGCTTATCCGAAATAGAGAAGACGTAGAAGCAAGAGTTGTGCTTGGATCCCACAAGCAATCTTCCCATTGGTGAAAGGATTTGCAGAGACCTTTTGAACACTTGTATATGACAAACTATCTAAACATTTTTCCCAATAATAGTATTTGAACAAAAGCTATATGTTTTCTTTTATGTATAAATTTACTATGTTTTTTTAATCTTTGGCGTTGAAATTTGCAATTATTATCAGAGCAAAAAAAAAATCATTTCTGTTTCTGAAGCAGAAATTAATTGCTGGGTGTTTAAAATTCGTTGTTAGGTGTTAAAACTTCTTGCTTGGCATTTTCTTTCCCTACTAAGAATTCAATCTAGATTTTGCCGGTGTGATATATAAAGAATAGAGCATAGGAAATATAATCTTTTAAATTTGGAACCATGAAGCTCTCAAATGTGTCTATAGTTGTAGGTAAGGTGAACCGCTAAAGCTTGTGAAGGGAAAATAGCCATTTGGTAGAGGCATAAGGAAAAGCTCGAAATAGAAGATCATCTATTGAGTGATAAAGGAGATACTATGAGGCTGAAGTATGGTCAATCCTATGAAGCATATTAATAAACAAATCACCATTTGGTAGAGGCATAAGGAAAAGCTCGAATAGAAGATCATCTGTTGAGTGATAAAGGAGATACTATGAGGCTGAAGTATGGTCAATCCTATGCAGCATATTAATAAACTCCTATGCAAGGTTGGAGAAATCAGCTTGGGAGGCGAAGGCATACTCCTAGCCTACACCAAAATAAGAGCCTTGGAATGGACAACCATCAAGCATAATGGACAGAGAAATTTTGTCAAATGTTGCAGTTGCAAGTGTCCTGGTAGACATGTATTCAAAATGTGGAAATATAGACAATGCACGAAAACTATTTGACAGAATACCTCAAGGATCGCACAGAATGGAATTGTTGAGAAGGAATTAGAAACTTCAAATAAATTAAATTGACAGGTGTAAATCCAAATTCCACAACCATCACTAACATCTTCCCTGCTTGTGCTTACGTGGGCCAGACACAGGGTATGGAACAGGGTATGGAACAGAGTATGGATGATAGAAGGGTCCAAGGAGTGGCAGAGAGAAGGGGCCAATGGGTTAGGGTGGTCTAAATAAACAAATGCTACTTCTATACATCAAATCTTTCATAAAAACTTCCACACAAATATTAAATTGCGACATATCATCAACATGAATTACAAACTAAAATCTATTAACAAAATTCAGGAACTGGACATTCAAGAGAACCAAACAAAATGATGAAGGGGAGAGCTCTTACAGATTTCCCCAGCAGTCCCAAACTAGAGATGAGTGTGTTCTTCCTCACAAATCCATGCAATTTATAGAAAATTTCTAATCCTTATGGGAGTAGACTCAAGTCTTTGAAGCAAGTCTCTCCCATAAATGAGGCTGTTCTATTTTCTATTTTTCCATAAATTTTTAGGAAAAAAAGGACCTATTGATCTTAAATGATTTCTCCAATTTTCTCCTTTGTCATTTATTCATGTGGAAATTTTCTCATGTTATTTATTAGATATGACCTTGAGTCTTGAGGGTAGATTGGACCTCATTTATGCCTTTTTCTAGAATTGTACTCCATTGTTGAAAATTGTTTATTATTTTTATTTTTAAATGAGTGTACATTTATGTTTATCTAATTTAGTTTTTATTTGTGTCATTACATTCTAATCAATTGTAAAGATGGGTTGTGACATCCTTCTCCCCTTAATTTATGCATCGTCCCGATGCATGTTAGAAATGAGATTAGAACATATACATATAAAAATAAGCATTGTTTACCATTAGTATACTTGCGCACCTTTTCCATCCTTCAACCAAGTAGCTTACGTAGTTTATCATAGATAAAGATAACAAAGAGTATTATCTAAGCATAATTGTCTGTATCATTTCAACATCATTATCTTTAAGCAAAATTTGAATTTTGTCAAGTTTATAAATAACTAGTGTTTATTGAAAATAAGTGCGGATAGAGATGTTGTATTTCCATTGTGTCTTCCCATGTAGCGTTCTCAGGTGAGTACTGGTCCCACTGGACCTTAGATTGATCCACTATCTTATTGCGGAGCTAGAACTGGCACCTCTCGATGATTATGCATGGCTCTATGGTTATTGTACCAAGTTCTTCCACCTGCAGGTCATTCCAATTAAGAATATGCTTAGGGTCAGGTATATACTTTTTCAACAAGGATACATGGAACACATCATGAAATCAGCTCAGTGCTGGAGGTAAGGCCAAGTGATAAGCTACAGAATTGATTTCCTCAAGTACTTTAAAAGGCCCAACATAGTGAGGATCTAGCTTTGACTTCCTTCCAAAAGAGATGGAACTTTTATGAGGTCGAACTCTTAGGAACACCTTCTCACCAACTTGAAATCTTTTGGGTGTCCTATTCTTATCTGCATAACTTTTCTGTTGATCTGAGACTTCCTTCAACCTCTGTCGAATAAGTTACACTTGGTTATCCATATCTTTCAACATTTTAGGGCCAACCAGGATCCTATCTTCTAGTTTATCCCAACTCAAGGGTGTTCAACAAGGTCTCTCATAGAGAGCTTCAAAGGGAGCCATACCTATTGCTTCTTGGAAGGAATTGTTATAGGCAAACTCAACTAATGGTAAATATTCTTCCCATTTAGTCTGTTGATCCATGCAATACATATAAAGGAGGTCTTCTAGAATTTGATTGGTTCTTTCTATTTGGTCATCTGTCTCAAGATGATACGTTGTGCTAAAGTTCAACTGTGTTTCTAAGGAAACCTGGAATGTGGTCAAAAATCTAGAAGTGAACTTTGCATCTCTATCAGAAATGATTTTCTCAGGAATTCCATGCAACCTAAAAATTCCCTTTATGAACCTTTTTGCTACTGCAGGTGCATCATCTCTTAGGTTTCTTGGTATGAAGTGGGCAACCTTAGTGAGTTTATCCACTACGACCAAAATGCAATTGTGCCTATGAGATGTCATTGGTAGCCCTTGGACAAAATTGATACTTATGACTTGCCATTTATAGAAAGGTACATTATGTGGATAAAGAAGTCCTACTGGGTGCACATGTTCTACCTTAACCCTTTGACATTCTAGGCATCTGGAAACTATGTCTACCACATCCTTCTTCATTCCTAGCCAGAAATATAGTCTTTTGAGGTCTACATACATCTTATTCACTCTTGGATGTCCTAAATATGGAGCCTTATGTCCCTCTGTCAGGATCATACCCCTTAGTTCTACATTATCAGGAATGTATATTCTTCCCTAGTACCTCATTAGCCCATCGGAATCAAAAGCATAATCCAAATACTTAGGTTCCATAGAGGTATTAGCTAGAGATGCCTTAACTTGAGCGTACCATGGGTCATGTTTCTCCTCAGAGAACACTTGTTGCTTTAGGTTTATGTGCAAGTTAGATATGGCCATTATATGTCTCCTCCTACTAAGAGCATCAGCCACCTTGTTTTCTTTTCCCTTGATATATTCAATCTCAAAATCATACTCACTTAGGACTCTAACCACCTTCTCTGTCTTGCATTCAAATGAGGTTAAGTGAAAATATATTTAGGTCCTTGATGGTCTAGTTTAAGTTCAAATGATTTTCTAAACAAGAAATGTCTCCATTTTTGCAAGTCATGAACTATGGTTGCAAGTTCAAGGTCATGGGGGGCGTAATTGACTTCATGGATTTCCAGTTTCCATGATTCATAAGACACTACTCCTTCCTCTTGGAAAAGAACTCCTCCTAGTCCTTCTATGGATGCATCTGTTACTACTGTGAAGTTACCATTAGGGTCAGGCACTTTTAGAATTGGAGGTGACGTTAGCCTTTCCTTCAGTACTTGAAATGCCTTATCACACTGCTCAGTCCAAATAAACTTTTTGTTCTTCTTTTGTAAAGATGTGATTGGGTTACTATCCTTGAAAATTCTTTCACAAACCTCCTGTAGTACCCTGTCAATCCCATAAAACTTCTTACTTTGGTCACATTTGTAGGTATAGGCCATTCAGTGATGGCTTTTACTTTATCAGGATCTACTGCTATACCCTCGCCTGAAATGATATGCCCTAAATAGTGAACCCTCCTTTCAAAGAAGGAGCATTTGGATAACTTCCCAAACAACTTATGCTTCCACAGCCTTTGTAAGACTACCTGTAGATGGGTTATGTGTTCCTCTTCATCCTTGGAATATATTAAGATGTCATCCAGAAACACAATCACAAACTTATCTAAAAAATCATGGAACACACTATTCATTAGATTCATAAAGGCTGCCAGAGCATTTGTTAGCACGAATGGAACTACATAGAATTCATAATGGCCATACCTAGTCCTAAATGCTATTTTTGGGATGTCCTCTTCTTTTATTCTTAATTGGTGATAGCCCGAGCGAAGGTCAATTTTGGAAAACACTGAGGCTCCCCTCATTTGATCAAATAGATCATCAATACGAGGCAAGGGATATCTATTCCTCATAGTGGCCTTATTCAACATTCTGTAGTCAATGCACAACCTTAGTGTCACATCCTTCTTCTTTACAAATATGATTGGTGCTCCCCAAGGTGAGAGACTAGGCCTTATCAACCCTTTCTCTAGCAATTCTTGCAACTATATTTTCAACTCTTGGAGTTCTGTGGTGTTTATCCTATATGGGGCTTTGGATATAGGTGCGGTTCCAGGGAGTATATCAATTGAAAAATTGAATTCCCTTTTTGGGGGTAATCTAGGCAGATCTTTAGGAAACACATCCTTGTAGTCACAAAGGAACGGACTATTTTCAAAGGTGGGGGCTTCTTTCTCTTCTCCCTTCTCATCTAAAGATACTAAGAATATCTGATTTCCTCATTTTCACCTTGCCTTCTTTAGTTGCATAGCAGAAATGGTCCCCACTGATATAGGTTTGTAAATACCTTGGATCCTAACTCTACACCCCTTATCATCTACACATTCCACCACCTTGTTATAGCGATCTATATTAGCTTTATGACTCATTAGCCAACTTATTCCAATTATGACATCATAGGCTCCCAGGGGTGTGACATATAAGTTGACTTTAGTTTCTAATTCTGGAAACTTAATGAGGGCTCCTCTTATGTACTTGTTTACTCTCCATGTGCCCTTGTCACCATACTGAACCATCCATGATGATTCCATATTCTTAGTTTGTAAAGACGTTTTTCTTACCAATTTTGGGGAAATAAAATTCTCGAAGGAACTAGTATCTATCAAAATAGTTATGGGTTCACCAAAAAGCATACCTTTTGTCTCCATAGGTACATTTTCGATGGCGAGTTTGTTGATTTCTGATGGCAGCATGTATTTGATGTTGCCGAGGTTGTTGTGGCTGATTGTACCCATTCCTTTTTGAACAATCCCTTGCATAATGATTGCCTTCACACATAAAACATCGACCAAGGGGTCCATTAGAAATTTGGGGGGTGCATTCCCATCATTTCTCTTGACATTACTATTGTAATTGTTCTAATTACCAGCATCTTCTATTCTACCCCAGTCTCTCCTCTTATTTTTCTGAGCTCCTCTATTTCCCCTTATTGGCAAAGGGGATGTTTTGTTAAAATTAAAAAATGGAAATAGTTGGCTATTACAAGATGTTAGATATGTCCCTCAGCTCAAACAAAATCTAATTTTAGCTGGATAGTTGTTTTCACAAGAATGTAAAGTCAATTTTGAATTGAATAGATGAAAAGTCACAAAAGGGGCCTTGGTAATTGCTCAAGGCAACAAAGTGGCACCCTGTATGTCGTAGAGAGTCTTGCTTCATATGAAATGGATAGGTTAGATGATGTAGTTGATTCCATCATTGATGAATTTCTTAACCTATTAGAATTTGATCAAATGTTTGTGAAAGAAAGTGCAAGAGCCTCTACAAAAAATATAGAAATTAAAAAGACAGTGGTTTGGGATGATGATTTTGAAAGGGAAAGTGCAGAAAGGCCCAAGCACTCGTATGAGGGTAGAGACAGTGGGGAAAGAGACCAAGACAGCCACCCTCACAAGCGGCAAAAAAGAGAAGACAGGCATGGCAGGAAAGACAAGCGCCACAGAGTGGCAACAACAGAGGATGATGGTGATAATGCCAAGGCCAGAGATAGAGGGGAGAAGAGAAAATTCCAAGAGAATGATTCCAAAACTAGGGATGATGAAGAAGAATACTGACAGGAGAAGAAGCATGCAAGTGGGTGAGGGGTGAAGAGAGATGGAGGGAGCAGTAGCAGCATGAAGGAGTGGCCAGCCAAGCCTCATGGGAGTGCCTTTCACCACTATATTAACATGCCTCTCTCTCATTTGCCATGAAGGTGCCACAACATATTTCATTCCTGTCCTGTATTTAGGAGGCTGGGCTGATATAGGCGATTACCAATATATGGAAAACACATATGTATGCTTTGACAATTTTGTAGACAAATTTGGATGTTCTTCATTATGAGATGGTCCATGGGCCTTCTATGGGGTGTTTGATGGACATGGAGGGAAACATGCTGTACAATTTGTTTGTGACAAATTACCTCTAGCCTCATTGTCAAAGATACTCACTTTCCTTCAAAAGTTGAAAGAGTTGTGAGAAAGGCACTTTTGCATACAGATGAGCTTCTGCAAGACTACTATCAAGAAAAATTTAATGTTGTTAAGAGGGAATCTAAAAAGTCAAGGATATATGTATTTGATAGCTCAAATGAGGAGGATGATAAGAGTATAAAAAAGAAAGAGAAACAACTTCATGCAGTTGTTAACAAATGTGAAAGGTAGGTGAATAAACTCTCCGCAATAGTCAATGTTGCATCATGGGGCAAACAAATATTTGGTCCTTAGAAAGTTCCTCCAATCTTGCATTTTTGTGTCCTCTATTGCAAGAAATTTCAGAAAACAGTGAACTCAAACTGATGGCAGATTTGAGTATTGAAAATGGGGATGCTTTTATGGTACAACTTTTAGTAAGTGGTTGGCTTCAAAATTTGGTATTCTCTCATGGTCATTGTGATGAATTTACTATGCATTGGGCCTTCAATTTGATGGCGCATTCATCATATGAAAGCCATGAGCTGTGCATTGCAACTTCTTGTGTAGTATCGTTCTCTCAGGGAGCGAGGGTGCATCACAATTTTGTAATCTTGGTTGGGTTCCTAATGGTAGTCAAATCAAAGAAATTGTCCAAATTTATGGATACTTGGAAGCTGGTATGGCAGACAAGTTTGTTGTTTCCAAAAGGGAGGATAATGATAATTCTGAGTCTGATGGACCACCAGTGAATATTCGATCATTGCTCAAATTTGTGACTTCTTGTAGTCAATCAAGGTCAAGAGCCATTTTAATAACCTCTAAAGCAGAGGAACTTGTAGATATGGTGATTCAATTCTTTTTAGAGCATCAACTTCATTGCCTTTCCAGCCTTTTGAAAGAATGCCTGGTTACGATTGTGAGATTCTTTACAAATGAACAATGGCTTGCCATCTTGCAGAGGATTTCTTTTTCTCTCCATTGTAGTATTCTTGGGAATGATTTTAACTGCGTAAGACTTGTTGAGTCTTTATCTAGGGTTGACATTTGTATCAAGGGATTACACAAGGAGGTGGCCCTTGGAATGTTGCTAAATTGCATGAATAAGCAGGAATATAGAGATGCCAAAGAAATAATTGACTTATTGACTCCAACCAATATGAGAGATAAGACAACTGATTTTGTTCAAATGTACATTAGTCTTGTCCTTCCTGATGCCTAGCTGTGGTGTAATCCTGTAATCACTAAAAACTCAACTGTCCTCGAGTGCAATTCTAGAAACTTTAATTGACATCACACCATGGTCGCCTATTCCTAACACTACAATAGACCCTCTTGTTCCTGATTGCAACAAAGAAGGATTAACTGTTAGTGATAGACAGAGGATTAAAGGTGAACAAGATGTCAGTTTGGTTGATCTAGTTGGAATTCTCACCGAGATTGGTCAGCCAATGGAGTGGTTACTTGGTACTATAGTTAAGTAACAATGAGTTTCAAGGAAAGTGGGGACATCAATGTAGTTTGGACCTCAAGTGGGAGATTTTTGGAAATAAAGCCCAACCATCATTGCCCTTTCGTCTTCCTTTTCCCATGTCTCTTCACTTGCCTGAAGAGTTGATATAATTCCCTTCTTATTCTCTTTTTGGTGTAGATGAAGACTGATGTATTTGGGTTGATTAATGAAATAGTGTGGCTTGATTTCCTTGGTGGATGTAACCATTTTGATGGTGAACCACATTAAATTCATGTCTCTATTTTTATTTCTATGTGTTTGATTCTTTATCTATTTTAGTTTTTTGTTTATCTGCATTTTATCTTCAACAAGCGCTGCTTACTAAAAAACAAATGTTGGCAAATTTGAGGTTGGGGCAGCTCCGCAGAAAGGTAGTTTGGACATGGGATGGGTTCAACTTGATGCAACAGGATCTATAGAATTCTAGCGCGGTGTAGTTTCTCCTTACAATTTCAATAGTCACCATCTTGTCTCCTCCTCTACCATACTCTAGGTCGGAGTCCACCTCCAGACATTTTAGATATTGTTGAGAGGAGAGAAATTTTTTAAGGAAGTAACCATGAGCAAGGATGTCCACCATGTGCATCCTACCCAGATAGAGCTCCATTTCCCGATGGGTGGAGAAGGAAAAGTGTGCCAAAATAGCCTCTAGTGTTTCCTCAAATTAATGGGGATGGTGAATGTCGTAGCAAAAATAAAGATTCACAAGGTAGCTATGAGAGAAGTGGGCAATGAGGTGGTTCCATATCGATGGTGTTACACTTTTGAAACATGCCATATTCACCACTTGACGCTTCTCATAAAAATGTTTTTCCCTGGAGCCCACAACCCTGCAAAAAGACATCAGATTTGCAACATCTATCAATGATAACTTTTCTGCTATTTTCATGATTATTTTCTCTTAGAGATCTGGCAGCCTCACATGAGTGCATCTTGATCTCCTTCACCCTCCTCTCAACTAGCTCATCTTGAACACAATCTGTAACAAATATCCTGAGCATCAAACTCTACCTTTGATAGGGGAGTAAATAATGATTGGAAAAAGATTTTGATAAAAATGAGTTAGGGTTTGTCTTTAAATATAACACAACCTTCAAGAAGAAAGTACCCTAGGCATCAATCTTCACCTTTAACCACAAGAGATATGTGTATATATTTAGAGTTTGTCTTTAAACATAACATATTTAGGGTTTGGGAGCTCAGGATGTGTAGATATAATGAGGTTAGGTTTAGATTATTACTATTTTCACATTAAAATATACCACTTATACGTGAATCATTGTATCAAAGATAAGACCATTAAAAGATATTTTAAAAGAGAAAAAATGAGATATACATTTTTTCTCATTCATGAAGTCAAGATTATTTAGGCTATAATGATGGAGGTCACAAGAGGTACCTCCTTCCCTACATTAATACAAGTGGTTCAAACTTGTGATCTCAAGCCTTAATAGCCTAGAAGAAAACTAAACCTTGATGACAACACCAATTATGTCAAGTCTTAACCAACACATTATACTTTAAAGCCAATGTAACACAAATATTATTGGTATATTATATAAATACTTTAATTACTAAATAATAATAATATTTATACAAATTTAAAAATGTATTACATTAATATTATTTATATAAAAGTATGTTAATATCAAACTCAAAAAGTATTAAAATATATATAATAGATGAATGTATATATATATGTGCCTGGTAAACTTTTTTCACGTGAACATGCCCTCCAGTACCACGGGAATGGGGGTAGTCTAGACCTCGTGACCATCTTTATCGCAATGGAATTACTTAGCCAATCGAGCTAGGGGCCCCGCCAATATAATATAAGTATTAATAATGATTATGCTTAATTATTAATATGGATAAAATAATAAATATTAACTAATTATAGTGGCAAAGGAGAAAAACTAAAACACAATAATATATATTTAAAAAATCAAAATAATTCCAAAGTGACGTAAAATAATTCTTAGTGAGGTAGTAAACATTTTACTAAACCATGATAGGAACAGATGGATGGAGTAGCTTAGGTGTCGATGGAGCAGTAGCTGGGAAAGATTTTAAAAGTTTCAATCAAGGGTTACAATAGCACAATGAGCTTTGGGAAGCATTTAAGGTTCTTACTAACCTCTGATGTTAGTAGGGGAGGTATTGTGTCTCATGTGGGATTGGTACTTGAGGAAGGTGAGCCCCTTGATGGCAGCCCTAGATTTGATCAGTGTGAGCCCCACGGTACTCAGAGTGAGGAGCCCCAAGGATTGGAAGACCCACTTTTCTAATTATACTTTTAGTACAAAGGAAAGGGGGAGTGCTCCAACCCATCGATCACTCTCATTTCTCAATCCGAGTAAGGTGAGTTCTACTTCTTAGTCCTTTACTTTATTTTTGAGAAGGGGGTCGTGAAAATTGACACCACTTTGATTGGAAGATTTATAGGCCCTCAGATGAATGTGGATACCATGAGAACATGTCCATCCAAAATTGAAACCTCAAAGGGCAAGTTGACATTGTTGCTATGAAAAAAGGTTTTTTCTCCTTTGGGTTCTCTTCTTGTGAGGACTTGGACAATATTTTGGTGAGAGGTCTGTGGTTCTTAGGTAAGGGAAATTTAGCCCTTGAGAAGCGATATCTAACATTTGACCTAGATAAAGAATACTTCAAAATTGTGCCCATATGGACTAGACTTCATAGGCTACCTATTAATTTTTAAGAGCAAAAGGTTTTTAAAGGCATTGCTAATGCATTTACGAAGCTTTTGGTAGTGGATAACATTATAAAAACAAGGAAAATGTTAGTTTTCGTGAGAACTTGCATCTACATTGATGTCTCCATGACCATTCCACCCATCATAAATAACCTTATCCTCCAAGAGTGGGCTATGAAAGTAGCTAATGGTGGTTGAGAACTCTCTATTGGGATGTGAAAAATAGAAAAATATTTGAGATTGAGTGAAGCATGTATACACCTAAAAATGACACGACTCTATCCAAATAAATATTCTTAATATTTATTCCATTCTAATTCCTTTATCAATAAATAAATAAATAAAATTATTTATTGGATTCATATTCTTCTAAATTAATAAAATATCAAAATATTTAATTACCTCTTCTAAAGACAAAATTAAAAAAATTCCTTTATTTAATTAAATTCTTCCAAACAATTAAATAATTCGTAATTATTTAATTAAGTCAATTCTTCTTCCAAAATTAAATAAATCAATCAAGTTTATTTAAATCCTCTCAATCTCTCAAAAATAAAATACAACCAAATATTTTATTTATTCTTCCAAATCATGCACACACAATTAAATAAATTTATTTATTTAATTTGCTTTCTTATCTTCTAAACTCCCAGGAATCTTCCAAATCTTCTAAAAATAATTCTTCCTCTTCATGCACACAAAATTAAATAATTTATTCTTTAATTCCTCTCAAAACATGAAAAAGCAAATCATGAGTCAACTAATTAATTCCAAAAGTCCTGAAATAGAAAAAAGCTTTCCATTTTATGACAGCATATCTTACCTTCAATAAATAGGAAAACAGTTAACTCAAAATAGCTTTTGTGTGACACTTGTCTTCTTTCTCTTTGTGCACATTCTCTTCTTATTCTTTTTCAACCATTGATCTCCTCAATCACAAGTCTATAAATTAAACCCTATTCTTTTGTAAACCCTATTCTTTTGTTTCATTCGTCCAAGCTTTCAGTATTGTTACTCTGCAGAAATTCCATTTGCTTGCGATCAACTTGTTCCCATATCACCATTACCATTGTTGTGAAGCTTATCTTCATTACAATCAACTGTCATGGCCATTCCCACTTGACATCTTCAAATAACAAGGAGGTGCACCTTCTAAGGGCATATTCATACACAAGATCATTTGCGATAGGCCACCAATGGAAGCCATGAGATAAAGAGGTTTGTTGAGGTATTGTTCATCGTTTTAGATCTTCTTTATTTCTATATTTCATTGGGTTATGGGTATTATTGATGTCTTCTGATATTCACGGATAATTTCCCCTAATAGTTAACTTTGAAAAGCTTTCCATTTTTGGTGCCCACCATGGGGCCCTACCCCGATTTGACCCACAAGTAAGTTTTATGTGCAAAGTTTCCTTACACGGGAGGATTTGGCGCATCTGAGCAATTTTGTCATGCATCTGAGCTCTATTCTAGCGCATATGATCTTTCAGTGCATCTGACCTCTGAAACTGCACACATACCTTTTGTTATGGCGCATCTGATATTCTGGCACATATGCTTTTTGTTTTAGTGCTTTTGCTTTCTAGTTCTGTGCTTTTGATTTTCCTACACTTCTAATCTCTATTTCTACGCATTTAGTCTCTGAAACTACGCATCTATTCTAAATAGTGGGTTTTAGGATATTTTTTGTTTTTGCTAATGCTGACACTTTTTCATAGGGATATTCTCTAATCCACTTGTAGGATTAGGGGCTGGTTTAGTCATTCTAGTTGCATTGTTAGAACACATAATCTTTTTAAAGGATAGTAAGCAGATGCTCATGCAAAATCACATCTAGATCTAGAAAGGGAGTAACTTCAATCTTGTTGCATCAACATATTGAACCTAGTCACACTGCTAAGGGAATAAAATTGAACTACTGCTATCTTGCTTTTCAAAGTTAACAACTTGCGTGTGTGCCCAAGTAGATAGCTCATATGGTCTTTTTCATTTTAACTAGGGGAAAAAAATAACTGTCTTTCATGTTTTTGCGAATGATACCAGGCCTATGCTCTCCCCTATCGTGGGTGACCAAAATGCCAGACGTATCATTTTTGCATGTGTTGAACCTTTAGAGAGGCCTACCCTCGGATATCCTTCCGTCCTTGGGGAATGACCTTAAGTGGTAATAGGATAAAGCTAAGCCCTGCCGAGCCACTATAAATAAATTATGTTTGGGGTGAAAGCTTCAAGCAATGAGTGTTGCTGTGTTATACTGACAACCAACCTTCCCTAAAACCCTTCAAGGCATAACCCTTTAAGGCTGGGAGACTCCACAACAAAGAGTAGCGGTGTCGCACATATAACCACTTGAACAGTTGCCCTTACTAGTCATACTTTGTTTTAGTAGACCAAAGTCCTTCTATTTGTTGGTGCAAAAGGTGGGACCTTTGAAGCTGCCCCGATTCATGTGGTTCTTAGTAGAGATAGCAGAGACAATCCTAAGGTTTGGTGGGGGTACGAGCCTTGGGAAACTCAGATCTTGGTATGCATGAGAAGTGTGTGCTGTGGAGGGGAGCCAGTGCTATGAAGATCCTGAAGCTATCTGCTTTGAATAGGCACAGCTAGGGGACTCAACACATATTGTCTTTGCTAGCCTAGGATTGTACTTGTTTTGTGTCAAAAAGAGTCCAAAAATAACCAAAACAAAAGATCAAAAATCATGAAAACTTCTTTGTGTTTTCTATGTTTTACTTGCCATAATTGAGAAAATTAGATCAAAAACACCAACTTGTAATTGAGAAAAAAAAAATTGAAAAATGTGCCAAAAATTGCAAAAACAGTCAAGAAAACCAAAGTTGCGCATCTATCCTGTAGAGCTACGCATATTCCTTGACCTGTCGCGCATACATTCTGACTTGCTGTACATCTATCACCTATTACTACACCATTAAATTTTACCAGAGCTATGCATTTGTCCTCTGTTTTAGCACTTCTATTTCTGTGCATCCACGACAGTGAGCATTTCCACATATTTTTAGAGAAAATTTTCAAACTTTCCAGTTACCCATTTCAGCCTTACTCTAGTTTCTAAGATCATATTTACCATGTAGTCACCTTTTCCATCCATTTTCATAGTGTACCCTCTCTTCTATTGGTTGTCTCATCCACCTTCTGCCAGGTCTTTCCAAAACAAAGTCAGAGTTCCATATTAGATTGGTGCAAGACCCTTTTTAGATCATTCTAGATTCAAGTAAACCTAGTAGGTCACAGAACTTCGCTAGTGGTCTTGGTTCCAGATTAGTCTCTACACAGTAAATGGGTACCATATACTCTTACTTGTGGCTATTGTGCTGTGTCATCCAACTTGGAATCATTGATCAAAGGAGTCCCCTATTCAAATCCTATCACAAGTATTCTTTTCTCAACAATCTCCAACAACACCTAACCAAAATCTCTAGTTTCATCCCACCTCTTCCCACATCGCCTTGCATGGTTTTAACTAGATCTCAATACCAAAAACAACTTGAAATGGCCGGATCATCCAACTGCATGCTCAGCCCTCACAATAGTGATGAGGAAATCTCTCGTGAAGAATACCAAGGAACCCTCCAAGATCAAAAATTTCAACACATGCTAGAAAAAGTGCTCCACGAAGACCCTCACAAATACTTCCTTTATCTTGCAAACCTAGGACATAAACTCCCCTCAGACTTTGATCTCAACAAACTGAAAGAGGCTGTAGAGGAAACTTATGAAAATCACACTATTAAGGACAAAGGAAAGAAAGTTATAGACCCAAACATACGTGTGGAAGAGATGAGGAAACAAATCGAGGACCTAATGCAACAAATGGCAGATCTCAATGCGGGGTCACCCACTAAAACTTATTCCTTAAAAGACATCGCACCATATCCTTTTTCAAAAGCTTGAACATGATACCCTTCCCCTTTCCATTTGAAGTGCCTAAGTTTGAAAAATATAGAGGAAAAGGGGACCCAAGAGATCACATTAGGGAATTTAACACCATGTACATGGAAGTAGCTCACAACAAAACCTTCTTAATGAGACTATTCCCTAGATCTCTAGGTGGTCAAGCCATGGAATGGTTCTCACAACTTACACCAGGTATCGAAACTTTTGATGAGTTAGTAAACAAGTTCGTCACACACTTCTCATATAACATTGAACATGAAGTCTCTATGCTTGATCTATGCAATACAAAGCAAAAAGGTGGCAAATCTTTCACCTCTTTCTTACAAAGATGGAGACAACTCATGAGCAAGTGCTCATATGATGTACCTGAGAAGCAAATGATGGAGATGTTTGTCCACAACCTTAACTCTGATCTAAGCTACCAAATACAAATTCAATGCCCTACCTCATTTTTTAAAGTCATTGAGATGGGATTATTTATTGAGAAAGTTATGATCACCAAGGGGGAAATAAAGTTGTACAAGGACACTACTAACTCTAATTACACCCCGGACAAGTCAAAATTCTAGACAAAGAACAAAAATGTCATCAATGATGGAGTAGTTGATGCCAAAGTGGCGGCTCCCAAACAACAACCAATCTTCACTCTCAAAGGAGAAGCAAACAATGCTACCCAAAACAAAACCTTCTCTTGCAAGCCAAAGCCATGGTTCAACTCCAACCCTAGGGTAGTCCCAAGAGTCTACATTAAGAAAGCTATTGGCCAACAATGAGATCACTCTTCCACCAACTAACGACTATGAACCTCAAATAAAACCTCACTATTGGAAAAATATAGATTTCTACGAATACCATAGAGGAAGAGGCCACATGACCAACAAATGTATCTCAAACACGTCATTCAAGGCATACTTGAGTAAAATCAAGTAGGCACTCAACAACATACTTCCAATGAGACGCATGTGGCATAGAAGGATCCGCTTCTCAATCACGACAGGCCATACAACAACAACAACAATAACAACCATAATAGGTAGAACCAAAACAATGGAAACAACAATGCAAACTACACAAGTGTGCCATTTGATTATACCATCAACTACATATCAGAACACATCCCACAAGTCAATATGGTTGACAATTAGGACCCAACAAAACTAATTGCAACATCATCACCTGCAGTGGTAAGGTTACATTAAACATGCTTCCTCTAGGGTCAACACCTTCTCTGTCTAATCCCCATACGTACAGTGTCATAGACCAACTTCAGAAAACTCTTGCCCACATATCTATCTTAGATTTGTTGCGCCTATCTCCTTCCCATAAGGAAACTCTCAATAAAGCCCTAGTGGAAACAACTGTGCCCACAAACTTGGCCCAAGAGAAGTTTCAAGCCATGGTAGGAAATCTAACCTCCTCAAGCACCATATCGTTTACCTATCAGGATGATCTTTCAGTGTCTCAGCCTCATAACACACCCTTAATATGGTCGCATTCATTCATAGACACTGTATCAAAAGACTTCTTATTGATGGAGGAGTAGGTTTAAATATTTGCATGCTCAAGCTAGTCCTTACATTGGGGTTCTTTGAAACTGTGGTGGATCCAAGGAAAAAATCACCATTAAGGCCTATGATGAAGAAGAAAGAACTACCAAAGGAACAATGGTCTTACCAATACAAGTTGGACCAGTGATTAAGGATGTTATTTTCCAAGTCATAGGTAGAGAACTAGCCTATAATATCCTCCTAGGTAGACCCTGGATTCATGCCATGCAATTTGTACCTTCTACCTACCACCAATGAATCAAATTTCCTCATAACGGCAAAAAAATCACTGTCCAAGGTGATCTTGATCCCTTCCAGCACTGCAACACTATCTCTACAAAGCCTGATTGCATCATTCCTAACAATAGAGCTTCTATATCCCCCATCTCACAGCATGATTTCTCTTCCAAAGCTTCCTCATCCAAGCCCAAAGAGAAAAAAATCACCATCAAAGAAACCAGAGTAGGGGAATACTCAATCGAGCATAGCCTCAACTTAGCCAAGCTACCCCTATCTCCAAGATCCTTTGGGTGACCTACACCTTTTCTAAAGACATCTACTCCTCCCAAAGCTCCCACAGCTCCCTTTGTAAAATGGAGGACCCTATCAGATGAAACAAAAGAGAGAGATGTCTTATCATGGCTCTATACAGAGGAAGATAACATGCAACAAGAACCACCTAAGCTCCCAACAAAAATCTATGGGCGTGGTGAGTCTATCATGCACATAATGGGTTATGACGGACAAGGTCCCATTGACCTAAGAAAAAAAGGAATAATAGAACCAATACAATCCTCTTCGTCCTCACTAGCAAGAAATACAAAAGTGTTGGGATACAAGGACAAAGGCAAAACTAAGACCAATGCTTGTTTTGTGGAACAGATTCATGCCCTACAAGAAGACAGTGACATAGACTCTAATGAGTATGAGTGGGATGAACTCACAAAGCAATCCTATGAAGACAAAAGAGTTGATACCATTCAAACCTATAGCCCCTACCATGAGGGACAAACACTAACGCATAGACCATTAGAGTGTGATTCGCCAACTCCTGAAAGTACAACTTTTGAGGAAGGTCAGAGTTCCATTGCAATAAACAATTTGGAGGAAAGTACCATCTCAGATCCTATCCCTACCAATCTTGATCCTAGCCATATATCCGCTCAAACTATTAATGAATTAGTTCTATCTTCCGATTCCCTTCCCCTTGTGCATCCTAAACATAAAATGATGATGCCTATATTGACTACATGGAACTTAGGGACCACCTACCCACAGGAGATCATAAAGTTGGTTTCTTAATTGAACTCAACATCGTGGCTTATTTTGGAGATGGTGCCAAGCCTTCCAGTCACAAAAGAATAAAAATAAAAAATGGATCTAATGGTGCAAACCACTATATGGCAGTGTCAGATCCCAAAATAGTAAAAAGAAAGGATGCATCCGATGGTGAAAACCCAACTGTGGCACCTGATGATGGAAGGTTTGACACTCTTCCAACTGACATATATCAAGAGAAGTCACAGATTGTTGTGGAACCTACAAAAACTGTCAGCATTGGAAGAGAGGATAATCCTAGGATCATTCACTTTGCAAAGTCTCTATCTCCACTAGAGAAGAACAAGTTTGTACCATTCTTCAAGAGAAAGGAAGTCAACTTTGCTTGGTCATATGTAGATACGCCTGGGTTAGATCCAAATTTGATTCTACATTATCTTCTATTAGATCTAGGGGTCAAACCAGTCAAGCAGAAGCTCAGAAAGATGCATCCACATATTGCATTACTAGTAAAGGAGGAACTCAAGAAACTGCTGGATGTTGGATTCATCATAGCAATAGACTATCCAGAGTGGGTATCAAACATGGTGCCAGTCTCCAAACCTAATGGTAGATTCAGATTATGCAATGATTTCCAATATCTTAACAAAGCTTGCCGCAAGGATGACTTTTGCTTGCCTAATATTGATATCATAGTCGACTTGACAGTAGGACACAACATGATTTCTCTTATGGATGGCTTCTCAGGATATAATCAAATTAGGATAGCACCAGAAGACCAACATAAAAGAGCTTTCACTTGTCCATGGGGTACCTTCTATTGGAATGTCATGCCATTTGGGTTAAAGAATGCAGGAGCAACATATCAACGTGTTATGACCACTATCTTCCATGATATGATGCACGTCACAATGGAGGAATACGTAGATGATATCCTTGCAAAATCACTCACAAGAGAATCCCACCTTGATGTACCAGAGAAATTTTTTTAGAGACTAGAACAATTCAAAGTTAGGTTAAACCTAAAGAAATGTGTGTTTGGGGTAACCTCCGGCAAGCTCCTAGGCTTCATTATATCAGCAAATGGTATAGAAGTTGATCCTTACAAAGTCAAGGCTATCATGGAAATTCCATTGCCAAAGAACATCACTCAATTACGATCTCTATAGGGTAAGTTACAGGAAATCCACTGGTTCATATTGCAACTAGCAGACAAGTGCCAACCTTTTAGTCATCTCTTACATAAAAACATTTCATTCAGATGGGATGAGAAGTGCAAAGAAGCATTTGACAAACTAAAGGAATATCTCATGAACCCTCCTATTCTAATGCTGCCTATCCAAGATAAGCCGCTATTAATTTACATAACTGCTACACAGATAGCTTTGGGTGCCCTATTAGCACAACAGGATCATGAAGGCAAAGAAATGACTATCTACTACATCAATCACACATTGGTGGGCTACGAACTGCAATACTCTCAGATAGAAAGATCATGTCTTGATGTGGTTTTTGCTTCCCAAACACTATGACATTACATGATAGCACATTCAGTCAAGCTTATTGCAAACATAGATCCACTGAAATACCTATTAAGCAAAGCAGCTCTCACAAGTCACCTAGCTAAGTGGGTAATGCTCGTAAGTGAATATGACATTGAGTATGTAGAATGGAAGGCTATCAATGGTCAAATCATTGCTAATTAGTTAGCAGAAGAACCATTACAGGATACCACACCAATGACATTCAAATTTCCAGATGAATCCATCTTCAGTATCACAAAACACTCATCGAAACTCTACTTTGATGGATCCTATACAAACCATGGATCGGGGGGCAGGAATCTTAGTGGTCACTCCTCATGGAGACACCATATCTAAGTCTTACCATCTTCTATTCACATGCACAAACAATATAGTAGAGTATGAGACCTTGGTCATTGGTCTCAAACTGGCAATAGAATAGAAAATCAAAGATCTACATGTTTATGGTGACTCCCAATTGGTAATCAATCAAGTCAACGATGACTTTTAGACTAATGATGACAAGTTAATTCCATACAAGTGCATGGTCGATGACTTTAAAGAGTACTTTCTAATCATCTCCTTTGAGTAGATACCTCATATTGAAAACAAAGTAGCAGATGCTATGGCAACCATTGCTCACTCCTCGAGATCCCAGAGAATGAGTCACGGTACAAGTTCTTGGTTGAGACAGTTATACAACCAGCTTATGACCTTCCTAAAACCCACTCCATATGCCTATTAGTCAGATTTGATTCACCTTGGTATGGTAAGATTTACACTTACCTCAAGGATAACACCCTACCGGCTGACTTGTCTCCTAACCAACGCCGAAGCTTCATTCGCCAAACCTCTCATTACACCATTATCGCTGACACCCTATACCGTCGAGGTCTAGATGGTACTTTACTCTGATGTTTAGAACGAGAAGAATCTCAAACTACCTTACGAGACATACACGAAGGAATTTGCAGAACACACTCTAGAGGTCCTTCTTGAGCAAAGAAACTCATGCATTTGGGCTACTATTGGCCAAACATAGAAATTGATTCATATCAGTTTGTGAAGAAATGCAAGCAATACCAGATACATGGAAACCTAATACATGCACCGGCTCAAGAGCTATGACCTTTAACAACACCTTGGCCTTTTTGTCAGTGGGGACTCGACCTTGTGGGCAAAATTCACCTGCCATCATCCAACGGCCACAAGTTCATAATAACCGCCACTGAATATTTTACTAAGTGGATTGAAGTTGTTCCCCTCACCAATGTCATAGGAAAATAGATTGCCTCTTTCATCCTCAATTACCTCATCTGTAGATAAGAAATCCCCTCATCCATTATCACAGATAATGGAAGACCTTTCAAAAACTAGGATGTCCAAGAAGTTTGTGACAAATTCAAAATCCAACACCATTTCTCCACCCCTACTATCCATAAGGCAACAGCCAAGTAGAGGCATCCAACAAAACAATTTTAAAAATCCTCAAGAAGACTGTCAATGATGCTAGCCATGATTGGCAAATACAACTCAATCTCACTCTATGGGCCTATTGAACCAATATACACACTCCCACAGGTGCTACCCCATATGCCCTTGTCTATGGATCAAAAGCCATTTTGCCCATCGAGGTCAAGTTACAATCCCTAAGAGTGTCGTTAAAAGGTCTCATTACTGATGAAGACTATAGAGTTTCTAGACTGCAAGAGTTAGAACTGTTGGAAGACATAAGGCAGCAGGCCTTTAACCATCTCAAAGTATATCAATAAAGGATGTCACAAAGTTACAATCATAAGGTCCGTCCAAGGGTCTTCAACGTGGGTGATCTAGTACTTAAGGAAAATCCCCGCAATCAACAAGATCGGGAAAAGAAAAGTTTGAGCCCAATTGGCTTGGTCCTTATGTCATCATTGCTGCATACAGATCAGGGGCATATAAGTTAGCAACTTTAGAGGGTGAGTTGTTTGAAGACCCAATCAATAGTATGCATCTTCGTCAATTCTATACCTAAGAGAACCCCAATGTAAGGGGGGCAAAAATTCAAAAAAGGCAAAAAAAATTCAAAAAATTCAAAAATTCAAAAAAATAAAAAAAAGTAGAAAAAACAACAAAAAAATTGTCCTCTAGTGAAAACCTGGCAAACAGGTGCCTTGGATAGGCACCATGATGAAAATCGGGCAAACAAGTGTCATGTGTACTTCTGGCATTCATACAAATAAAAACACGTGGTGAAAACCTGGTAAACAGGTGCTACTTGTGATGAACCGCCTTCTCCATCTTTGGGAAACCAATCACCTTGTGTCCATTTTCCCTTTCATCATTCCTCATCTGATCCATATCTATTCCATAATAAAGCACCTTAAGCAACCTAACGATAACCTATCATGGCTTGATATTTTATCTCTTTTATCACCATGACAACTATAGGTCTTATCCATCATCCTATCCATAGTGTCAGCCTAGCATAGCATCTATCATCAATATCATGGGGTCGACCCTGAACTACATTGCCTCTGCTTCATCACATAGGTAAGGCCATTATCAATGCACCCTCAAGGCTTCCCTTCTATCCCATATCTTGTCGTCTATCCTCTAGTCCATCCATGGTCCAAGTCCCCCGAACTACGTTGCCTCTGCATGGTCACGTAGGCAAGGCCATTTAGCAATGCGCTCCCAAGGCACTAGGTCAATCCCTTAGGGTCCATTTTACTAGGCATGCAAGCGAGCACAAACAAAGGCATGCTTCCAAGCAAAAATCTTGATGCAAGGCATCAACCTATCCAACACGAAGCAAACATGAACCTAAAACACTCTAACCGATTCTATCTAGATTATGGAAAGAAAACACATCTAATGCAAGAATGTTTTGTGTTTGTGATCAGGTTAACATACAGAGTCTTCATTTTTTTGTTATTATGTCTTCATATGCTACACAAGGATGCCAAAGACTAGAGATGCTATGATGGCGGCATAATCATTTTCTTTGTTTGTTGTTTAAGGATCAATATGTAGTAATGTGAAGCCTTGTCTAATGACATGATCAGCAAAACATCGTCGAGGACATCAAAGGTCTAACATGTAAAGGAGCAATCTTTGTCTGTTGAAATGCAAGAAATACTCAGGTCATCTAGATTCAATTATACCTAGATGCTTGTATTAACTTGCTAAATCAAAATTCATGTAAGCGATACTCAGGTCATCTCGGTTCAATTATACCTAGATGCTTGTAGTTTCTTACAACATTTGGAAAAAGTACCAAAAAAACTCGCCCAATGATGAAATAAGCACTTCAAAATACTTGCAATACCAAGAACCATTCATATCCATTTACACATCCATAAACATGTCCATATCCCATGCAATAAAAATTCTATGCAGAGTATCAAATGTTTACCATTAAAAAGCTTGGGAGTCCTTCTGTCGAGTCATTCTTCTTTAGTCAAATTTCTATCTATCGTCGTATCTTTCATCATTGCCTAGACAATCTGAGCAATGATCTAAATGTAGGTCCATCCTTAATCCATACCAATAAAGTCAAGTCAATCTTGTCAAATGATCCAATCACAATCGATGGTCTTGATCCTTGTCTGGTCGTAAACCAACTCAATGAGTCATAAATATCAGTGGGAAATACATTTCCCACGCCTATCGTGTTGCTCTAGGGACCTATCCTTCCCCGCCATGACAACACTATCCTTTTTGTTACTCTAGGGACGTATTGTTCCCCTCCATGACAACACTGTCATATATCATTATTAGTTAATCATTGGTTTACTGCTGGACAGGGGCAATACCTTGTTTGTTCTTGTATCATTTGTGCATACTTGTGTACTTGCTTGTGTGTGTTATCATTATATCTTGCATATCATATTATTCATCTCTTTCTTCAATCCTGACCTATTTTTCACCTTCTTCATCGTGAGATTGTCCATCTCACGTCCCTTCTACCTTCTTCCCATCCAATCTCCTGAGGGGGCATCCTGTCATCATAACCTATACTAGGGGCAAACTGGGGCATGTATCATTATCAAAAATTCTTATTCTTTGAAGCAACACTGTAAACTGCATTGCATCAAAGAGGGGCAAAATCTATACACCTAAAAATGACATGACTCTGTCCAAATAAATATTCTTAATATTTATTCCATTCTAATTCCTCTATGAATAAATAAATAAACAAATTTATTTATTCAATTCAAATTCTTCTAAATTAATTAAATGTCAAAATATTTAATTACCTCTTCTAAAGACAAAATTAAATAAAATCCTTTATTTAATTAAATTCTTCCAAACAGTTAAATAATTCGTAATTATTTAATTAAGTCAATTCTTCCTCCAAAATTAAATAAATCAATCAAATTTATTTAAATCCTTTCAATCTCTCAAAAATAAAATACAATCAAATATTTTATTTATTCTTCGAAATCATGCACACAATTAAATAAATTTATTTATTTAATTTGCTTTCTTATCTTCTAAACTCCGAGGAATCTTCCAAATCTTCTAAAAAAATTCTTCCTCTTCATGCACACAAAATTAAAAAAATATTATTTAATTCCTCTCAAAACATGTAAAAGCAAATCATGAGTCAACTAATTGATTCCAAAACTCTTGAAATAGAAAAAAGATTTCCATTTTATGACAGCATATCTTACCTTCAATAAATAGAAAAATAGTAAACTCAAAATAGCTTTTGTGTGACACTTGTCTTCTTTCTCTTCGCACACATTCTCTCATTCTTCCTCAACCGTTAGTCTTCTTATACTTTTTCAACCATTGATCTCCTTAATCACAAGTCTATAAATTGAACTCTATTCTTCCATTTCATTCATCCAAGCTTTCAGTATTGTTACTCTATTGAAATTCCATTTTCTTGCGATCAACTTCTTACCATATCACCATTACCATTGTTGTGAATCTCATTTTCATTACAATCAACTATCATGGCCATTCCCACTTGACATCTTGGAATAGCAAGGAGGTGCACCTTCTGAGGGCATATTCATACACAAGATCATTTGTGACAGGCCACCAATGGAAACCATGAGATAAAGAGGTTTGTTGAGGTATTGTTCATCATTTTAGATCTTCTTTATTTCAATATTTCATTGGCTTATGGGTATTATGGATGTCTTTTGATATTCACACATAATTTCCCCTAACAAAGCAATGCCCTCTGAATAAGATGAAACCAAATAAGAAAGAATGGTTAAAGAAAACCCCTTTGGCAGACTTGGAATGGGGGGTGAAAGATGCATCTTCTGAGAAGGATATTGAAATCTTGCCAGAAACGAAAGGTTTTAACAATAAGTTTCTCACTTTTCCCATTATGGTGGTTGGCCTAACTATTGTAGATCTTGGTTTCACTTCCCCAAAGGTGATGACCAACCCAATCCCTCTTTCTAAAAGTAACTCCTCTAATTGTAGTTGTTTGGTCCACATTTTTTCAAAGAAAAATGGGATAAATTTTCTCTTTCTTATCTTATCTATGTTTAGCATGATAGCTGAGTGATCTGACCCAATTCTGGTTAGAGCAAAGAGTGAGAAATTGTACTCATTCAACCAGGCGAGATCTATCAAAGCTCTATCACATCTAACTTGAATAATCTCAATGCCACACCTTCTATTGGACAAGGTGAATTCAACCCCTTCAAGGTCTAGGTCCATGAGAGCATTTGGATTGACGATGTCTACCAGGTCTTCTTTTCTTTAGAGGGAATTTGGGAACCTCCTTTCTTTTCCTCATCATTCAATGGGGAACTAAAATCTACCATAATAAGCCATGAAGGAGTCTTATGAATGTTCCACAATGACTTTTGCCTCCAAAGGTCGTCGTAGAACTTTTACAGTTGGGGGTATAGATATTTGAAAAGATCTGAGAGAATTTTACTTCTTATGGTGGAAAAGAATAGTCACATGGTTAAAGTCAACCATAAGCAATGTACCTTCAATGTAGAAGGGGTTCCAGAGAGACAATTATACCTAATTCACCATTTGTATCCATCACAACATACCCATAATCCTTGAACAATTTGTTACTAATCTTAACCAATTTGTCAATCAACACCTTAGTTTTCTTGAATCAAGATAATATTTGGCTTATTAGACTTGGCTTATGTTTAGAAGAACATCATGTTTATGAGGGCTATTCAATCCCTAGACATTCCAAGATAGGAATTTAATTTTTTAAGTTTGGGCCTACTCTTAATCAAGAGATCCATAAGAGACACTTGGTTTCCATCTGCTACCTCTTTCCTTGCTTCATGTTCTCTATGGTCTTTCAAGGTCAGTCTTCCCTTGATTTTTGGATCTAAACCATAGTCAACTAATATTTTACTTTTAGTCTGTATACGGGAAATCTCAACAGTTCTACTATCTTTCATCCTTATTTCACCAAAATACTTTCTTCCTTCCTTGAACATGCCTTCAACCAAGGGATGCTAATTTCACCTCTCTCCATTTTTTTCTTGTTCCCCTTATTATTCCTATTGACCAACTTAAATCCATCCTCCCTAGGACTATCCAAACCCACACCAAGAATTTCCAAAGAACCACTATCTCCAACAAACAAAATCTCTAGAATGGGGTCATCTGTCCTTCATATTGAGGTAATTCCCTACCTTTATTTTCACCATCTAAGACTTGTTCATCCCCCTAGTTTTCACACAAATGTAGACTTTTCACATGCAACACATCAGCAAAGTAGTTATCTCCAAGGAAAGCAAATTTTGGATTTAGTAATTTTGGTCCATGAAGTTCTTCAGTCCCTTTATAACAACAAGAAACCTATATTTATCTTCAAGTTGGACTTGATGAAAGCATATGGCCTTATGGGAATTTCTTATTAGAATATTGGACAAATTTGGTTTTGATAAGAAATTTAGAAATCTCATTATTAAATGCATCTTTGTACCCATTTCCTTGATAATGAATAATGGAGTTCCCTCAAGTTTTTTCAAGAGTACTAGAGGAATCCATCAAGGGGACCATATCTCCCCATTACTATTCATTATTTTTGTTGAATCTCTAGGCATAAGCTTATAACAAGATATGAGTCATGGGAGGTTAAAAGATGTGGAAGCAACCTCAACTAGGAAACTTGTCTCTCATCAATAATTTTTTTATGATACTTTAGTTTTAGGGGAGGCCTCAATTGCTGAAGCATGGAAAATGAAATGTATCCACCAAAACTATGAGAAAGATTTAGGCCAGAAAATAAGTCCTTTGAAGAGCACACTCTTTTTCCTTAATACCCCATATCAAGAAATATAGAATTGGGACTATTCTAGGATGTCAATTTGGGTCTCTTAGTTTAGTTTATCTAGGTTTGCCTCTATGTATTGGGGTTGTCCTTGAATCTTACCAATACAATTTAGTAGACATATTCAACCAAAAACTTCTATTAATCTGAATTGCTTGTGAGTACATAGGACAATACCTAGCACTAGGCCTATGGTATAGTGAAAATAATCATGAAGCACTGTACAAAACATGTTGGGAGATGTATGCATCCAAAAAGATATTTATTTGATTCAATATTGAGTTTATATACATATGCAAGGAGCATAAAAGGTCACCTATTCCTCATAATTCGAAATGGACAACTGGGAGGTGACAAAATTATCTAACAAAACTAAAAATTTCAAATACCTATAAATTTTAGAACCCCAACTTGGGAGGGCCATAACTCCTAGCCATTTGGTTAGAATTTGGACTTCTCATAATCATTGGAAAGATCTCCAATAGAATTTGGTATTCATAATTTAAGAAACTAATGAAAGTTGTTGAGGCCAAATTCTACTCTGAATGACTCCAGAAATGTGATTTACTATAATGTAGAAAATACTGAAAAACTAGATTTTTGATATATTCTAGTTTCGACCTTGCATATGCCACCCAAGTGCTCTTGAATCTCTATGTGATCATGCAAGATGGAAAGGTACCCTTTTAATCCAAGTAGGGAAGATTTAGATTATAAAAGCAACATTACAAAATATAATGGTCTATAGCATGAGACTATTTCATATGCTAAGAAAATTATTGAAAAATTTGAAGAAAATCAGAAAAGATTTCCATGGAAAGGCTCAAAAGAATGAAAACACCTGAGCCCCTACTAAAACAATACTTGGTTGGTTGGCCCAAAAAACTACATGGCCTTGGGTTAAGGAAGATCAAAGATTCCAATCTAGCTTTGAATGTCAAAATTACTTAGGGATTACTTAGTGAAGAAAAAGAATGGATTGATATCTTCGCCAAAAAATATCTTGAAGGAAACCAAAATAATTTATTGGATAATGATGAGCTACCTTAGGGATCAACTAGTTGGAAATGTGTTTAGAAGAGGAAATTTATCAAGGGTAGCAAGTGGAGGATGGGGGATGGATATTTCATCAAATTTTGGGAAGATATTTGTTAGAATCTCAAAAGATTAATAACCTAGAAAACTGCTACAAATGAATAGATATAAAACTGCGAAAGCAAATGCTAAGAGATCAAAATAACAACACAAAGTTAGTCTCCATAAGAGTAATTCAAATGTAAGATGAAAAATAACATTATGAGGATGCAAAAGAAAAATATACCTAATACAAGCTAGGTAGCATGTTAATATAGACCAGGGAGAGGGAAGAGGAGGCGACACTGACCAATAGGAACCAACCATCTATCAGACTAAAGATAGAAATGTATCTTCCCAAGATAGCTAATGGGAGCTAACTTGTAGGAAGGTGACACCTCATAACCCACTCACCTAGTTAAACATGCTTTATTAACCTAAGCAAGATTAATAAAAGTTGTAGGAAAAATCTAGGAAAATAGGGAAATATAAATAACCCAACTAGGAAGCCCATGATGGCATGGTTCGGTGGTTAAGTCGCTCAGGATGTAGTGGCGGCCACCAGAGTTCAAACCCCCGCTGGGCCAACGAGCTCGCAAGGCTTTACGCCTTCGCTGGGCCAATGAGCTCGCAGGTTTGAAGTGTTCTCCCTAGGGGATGAGGTCCCCCAGTTGTGGCCTCACCAGTTCATTGCTCCGGGCAAAAGCATTCGCGTGGAGCCGGAGGGCGTGTCGCACCAGCGTCACCGGTCACGTTAAAAAGTTTACCGGGCGCATTTTAAAAAAAAAAAAAAAAAAAAAAAAAAAAAAAAAAAAAAAACCCAACTAGGAAATAAAAACTTACACTAACAACCCCCTTAAGTTTAGCTTAGGTGGATGAATAGACGGGTCCTAGAAAATCAAGCATGATGAGGTACCCATGTACATAAAATTCCCCTCCAAAGAGAAGAAGCCCTCTAGAAGGGAGAATAGCCCCCCCAAAATAGAGAGAGAATAGGCCCCCAAGAGTAGAGAGAGCCAGGACTTCAAGTGAGAGGATGAAACCCCCTAAAGATGAAGCCTCCCACACCCCTAGAAAAGCTTACAAATGAAGAAACTTTCTCTTAGTGAATGGTTTGGTGAAGATATCAGCAACTTGGTCAGAAGTCAAATAGTAGTGAAGGTCGATGATGTGGCCATGCATGAGCTCTTGAATGTAGTGCATGTGGACCTCAATGTGTTTGGTCTGCTGATGATGGACCAGATTCCATAAGATCTGAATGGCACTTTGGTTGTCACAAAAAATGACAGATGGTTGTCTAATTTGGATACCAAACTTAGTGAGAAGGTTCTGAAGCTAGATGACCTTAGTGGCAACATTCATAACCCCCTGATACTTAGCCTTAGTAGAAGATAGAGAAATAGTAGACTACTTCTTGCTTGAGCAACAAACAAGACCTGAACTAAGTGAGAAGTTGTAACCTAGAGTAGACTTGCAATCCCAAGAATCATCTACCCAATCTGAATCTCTGTAGCCCACCAAGTCAACATCAATGCCTACTGCGTAGTGAATCAAAAAATTGTGAGTACCTTGAATGTAGTGAAGTATCCGCTTGGCTACTTTCTAGTGCAGTTCATGGGGCTCCTACATGATTAAAAAAACTATGCCTACAACATATGAAATGTTAGGTCTCGTATGAGTCAGATAAATGAGTCTCCCAACAAGTTGTCAGTACAAAGTTGTATCAACAAATGGTGAAGAACACTGATCCTCAAGTTTGACTCTAGAATGGAAGGGAGTTGGAGTAGGCCTATAGTTAGTCATATGAAATTGTGAGAGAAAATCTAGAGCATACTTGGACTGTGTGATGGTGATCCTTGAACTAGACTGTAGATCTCAATCCTGAGAAAGTAATGAAATAAGCCCAAGTCAGTCAACAAAAACCTATCATGAAGTGAAAATTTGACTTTCCCTATGGTGGATGAGGAACTCCCTATGATCAACAAGTCATCAACATATAGAACCAGAAATAGGAGTGAATCATCCTACTGCAAAATGTAGACATTGGGAATAGAATGGCACCAAGTGAACCAAAATGTCAGAAGGAAGGAGTCCATCTGGGCATACCAGGGTCGAGGAGCCTATTTGAGGCCATAGAGAGACTTCCAAATATGACACACAAGTGAAGAATTTTGAATGAAACCATGTGGCTACTCCATGTAGATCTCCTCCTGAAGGTCACCATGAAGAAAATAACTCTTCACATTAATTTGGTGTACTTCCTAATGATTGGTTGCAGGAATGGCAAGAACAAGTCAGATGGAGTTTATTCTTGCAATTGGCACAAAAGTCTTAGAGCGGTCAATCCTAGGAACCTAGGAGAATCCTTTGGCAACCAGGTTAGCCTTATGCTTATCAACTGACCCATCTGCTGCAATTTTTTTGATAGATCGACTTACATTGAACATGTTTTCTTCCCTTAGGAAGAGAGACAAGATCCTGAGTGTGGTTCCTTGTCAAAGAACTATACTCCTTCATAGTTGTATCCCACTCAAGAGTACCAAAAACCTCTTGAAATGATTGTGGATTAGAGATAGTAGTAATGAAGACATGTGGAGCATCCTGGGATTGGGAATGAGTTCAGTTGGTATTTGATGGATCCCCAACCCAATCGCCTATAGACTGTAAGGTCTATCAAGACCAGAGTGGACCAGAAGTCAGATAATGTGGAGGAGAATTATCACCCTCTAACTGATGACTAGGAGAGGGAGGGGAATCCTCTTAATCACTCTCAGCATCAGAAGTGGAGGTAGAAGACTCCTCACCATAAAGAAGATGCTCAAGTGAATCTTACTTGTCAGAAGATCTCTCATGTAGACCATGTGTGAAAGGAAGCAAGGTACACAGAACACACTTCCTACACCAATCTAATGAGGGGAATAGTATGTAAATTCTTTAAAATCCTTACAATTGCAACAATGTTAAACATATAACATAAAGATTTCAGTGGCAACACAACACATGAATACAAGAGAGACAATTGTAAGGATTTTAATACAAGAGAGACACAAGATATATCATGGGGAAAACCTTTTCAGGTAAAAAACCCCACACTCCAAAACTTGCACAATGTATTATCAAGAAAATATTGTTTACAGTACACTTGTAATGGAAGTTCTTCTAGGAGTCTGCAAATTTCATTTATGAAGTACTTCCAGTAGCATAATAGTACCTGTAAGAACACTATGCAAACTAAAACTTTGAACACTGCATTATATAGAGTTATAAGGCTAAATTGAGAAGCCTCTAGAGATGGACATCCATCTTGGCCACATGGCCATTTACACACTCAAAGGAAACTTGTCCAACATGTTTTCACCTCTCATACATATATCATAACATGGCAGATTTGACTTCCCAAGGTAGAGCACTCTAGCATAAAAATAGGCAATGACAAATGCTCTTAGGCATCTTACAGCTATCATAAAAATGCAACATGACAACACTTAATGTTGTAAGAGAATCCATCATACACAACTAAAAATAGAATATTCCTCTTACAACATGTCATAACCCAACTTGGGTGCTCAAAGATGCCTTTATATCATGCAAAGATACTTTATGAAACTTGTCTTCACTTGTCATAGGAATATCTATACTTGGCTCTTACATGTCGTAGATTTTGTCATACGAAATAGCTCCTCTATCATAATCCAAGATGTTGACACTTGGCATATTAATGCCACCTCAAATGGGATACCCAATTTAACATTTGTTTGACTTGACAATCTAAAGCATATTACAAGTAAGATGACATGTCACAATGCCACCTCAAACTAAATGTCAAAACTGGATGTGCAAGTAAATACAATTTTTATAAAAAAAAATAAATAAATAATCTAATAATCAATTCTAGGAATTGCAAGGTTGAGACACCTTAATTGCCAACATTCTCCCACTTGTCGAACACCTTGCAAGAGCCAATAGAATGACAAGATTTAACTTCTAGGGGGCAAGAGGCCCGTAGACTCTAAACACCATCTGAACTTATCTATGCCCACAAGTTTTGTCAATGCATCTACAACATTCTTCAAAGTGTCAACCTTCTCCAACATCACCTTCCCATCTTCTACCATATCATGAACAAAATGGTACTGAACATCAATATGCTTTGTTCTGGCATGGAAAGTAGGATTCTTTGCTAAGCAAATCGCACTCTAATTATCACAATAGATAGTAATCTGTCCTGCATCAAAACCAACATTTGAACACAACCTCTTAAGCTAAATGGCTTCCTTACAAGCATGAGTTACTTCCATGTATTCAACTTCTATCATGGACAAAGAAACCATAGGTTGTCACTTACTCATCCATCTAATAGCACCACCAAACATAGTAAACACATAAGCACTGGTGGATCTCCTACTGTCAATGTCACCTGCCCAATCAGAGTCCACAAATCTATGAATACTCACGGAATGCTAAGGCCCTGTAGGATTATCATGATAACATAAGGAATACTTCGAAGTACCCCTCAAATATCTGAACACTCTTTTTTCTACATCCCAATGTACCTGTCCAAGGTTAGCAATAAACCAACTAGGGACTCCCACTACTTGGGCAATGTCTGGTCTTGTACAGACCATAGCATACATCAAGCTACTAATTGCACTAGCCTAAGCTACTCTACTGATATGCTCTATCTCAGAAGGAGACTTTGGATAATCATCAATAGATAAATTTGTCCCCATTGTAATAGGAACAATCAACAGTTTGCAGTCCATCATATTGAATCTGTCCACTATAGTGTTAGAATACTTACTCTGTCCTAACCAAAGTTTTCTATTTTCTCTATCTCTTTCTGATCTCCATCCCCAGAATGTACCTAGATACCCCTAAATTTTTCATTTCAAATTGTGCTAACAATTGAGACTTCAAATCATAAATCAATTCTTTACCATTCCCGATTAGTAACATATCATCAACATACAATGCTATAATGAGAATGTGATCATTGTCAAATTTGAAATAAACACAATGATCCAATTTTGATATCAAAAATCCAATACTCAACACAAGGGCATCAAATTGGTACCACATCCTAGGAGACTATTTCAAACCATACAAAGACTTCTTTAACTTGCAAACCAGATTTTCTTTACCTTCCACCATGTAGTGCTCTAGCTATGACACGTATATTTCTTCCTCCAAGTCACCATGAAGGAAAGTTGTCTTCAAATCCATTTGTTCTACTTCTAAGTCATAAGTTGTTGCAAGAGATAACAGGAACCGAATAGATTTCAACTTTGCAATGGGAGAGAAAATCTCACTATTATCAATTTCCTACACTTGTGAATACCCATTGGCAACCAATGTAGCCTTATACTTCTCAACACTACCATCTACAATAAATTTTTTCTTAAACACCAATTTACATCTAATAGGTTTCCATCCTTCAAGCAAAGGCACCAAGTCCCAAGTTTTATTCTTTTCCAAAGAAGCCATCTCCTCTTCCATGGCCTCCTTCTAGGAACCTGCATCTTTCATACCCATAGCCTATGATGCAAAAGCATCCCTGGTTCAAGAGCAATCTTGCATCAATCAAAAACATTTGCATTTCAGTTTGTTTGTAGTTCAGTTTGTTTGTTTTCATTTTCCAGTTCAGTTCAGGGAGTTCAGTTAGAAGTAGTTTCTATATTTTTGGTCTAGTTTCATTTTAGACCTTATGAAGCTGGACTTAGCATCTACATCATATCTAGAATTTAGAGATCCACACACCATTACCAGAAAGATATCGCTATTAGAAGATCTACTATTTTCTTAGAACAGAGTATCTTGACAGTCTGATAACCAGCAAAAGGAGAAGACTTGCAGAGCATTCCTCAACTTGTGGAGCTTAATGACACATCATTAAATGATCATTAGTTCATGGTTAACCTTCCTTGAGATCCACACACCATTCCATTCTTTTGTGGAGGTATTCTATGCATTTAGGTCTGACCTATCCATGTTCACACATTACAGCTCTTCATTGGAGTTTGTGAACTTCCTTGTCTGACGCGGAGGAATCTATTTTTCTAGATATGATATATTGATGTAAGAGATCCTTAGGAAAGAAGTTATCAAGTTGTGATCATCCACATAAGTTCATAGTTTAGATTTTGTGCGAAAGAGCTTCAAAGCTATATCTTGTGTGAATTATGTAATTAGGCCTATGAGCCCAATTGTAAGTCTGCATGTTGCCAACCAATCTGTATTTGAATTCTATGATATATTGAATGATTGAATCTACATTTGTTCCATTCCTTTGAGTTGTTTCCATTGTGTTTACTCTTGATACATGGTCTAGACAGTTCATTCTGTGAACCCTCCTACCGTGACTACACCAGCCTCTTTCACAGTTCTAGGCACATCAGTGTTAGAAATCAAGGTAAAAGCACAACTGGAATCAAGTAATGAACAACCAAAACTATCAGGTTGCTTCTTGATTCATGTGGGCCTCCTCAAAATCTAAGGTGGAGGTTCTTCTCCTCTTCTGAACTTTTATTGCTTCTATAGCTCTCCTCATCATCAAGTCCAATAGGGTCTTTCAGTTCAATCTTCTCATGGGTAGTAAGAAACTGAACCACATCCTCTTTCTTTTCTTTTTCTTCTAGCTGTAAAATAATAGGAGAAGGAGATATCTTTCTCAAAATAACACTTTTGCTAGACAACACATTCTCAGCCACAAGATCCCAAAGCTTGTACCCTTTCACACCAACACCATAGCCAATGAAGATGAACTTAACTGCCTTGTTCTTGAATTTTGACCTCTTCTCCTTAGGCACATGTGCATATGCCTCACAACCAAAAATGTGAAGATGTATCAATGAGGGTTTCTTACCAAACCACACCTCTATGGGTGTCTTATCAATGAGCACTGAAGTAGGAGACCTATTAACCAGGTAGCAAGTAGTGGCTACATCGTTAGCCCAAAACTTCTATTCAAGGCTAGCACCACTAAGCATATTCCTAGCCCTCTCCATCAATGTTCTGTTCATCCTCTCTACAACTCCATTTTCCTGTAGGGTGTATGGAGTTGCCTTATGTCTTTTAATCCCATGTTCTTTATAGAACTTATCAAATTTTACAGAATAAAATTCACCACCGTTATTCGTTCTCAAACACTTAATCTTTTTACCAGTCTGATTCTCTGAGCCGACTACAGTTGATAATTGTTTTTGATGCGAATATATATATATATCTGATGGATTTGAGTCTTGGGTGGTAAGGAAGTGATGCGGTGATAGAGTAAGTGTGAAAAAAGAGTAGAAGAAGTGTGAAAGAAAAGATCTAAGCCTGGATTATGGTCGAAGAGTAAAACAAGGTAGAATAAAGATGAAGTGTGTAAGATCAGTATTCTATGCTTAACCAAAACTAAATTTTTGCATTGGTAGATTCTACTCATCAGTTCAAACATTTTGTTATCTTCTTGTAATCATTTCTGTAGGCAATGAGCTTCTTGGAGCAGTGAGCTTTGGGTAGTGAGCCCTGAAGGCATGTGCCTTCCCCATTTGTAATACTTTTAATAGAGTATAATTTTTTGTGGGTTAACCCCCACCGTGGGTTTTCCCTTAACCAGGTTTCCACATCAAAAATCTTGGTGTCAAATGCGTTGATTGTGCATTTGCTTATGTGTCTTTGATTCATGCTTCCACAGTTACATCTTTAATCTGTTAAAGAAGAATTAATTGCAGCTAGTATTGAAGTTTTTGAGACAACTAATTCACCCCCTCTCAGTTGTCAGCCTTTATTTCAACAAATCAAAGAACATGGCATGAGAAGTTAAAGTTGGCTCTTTGGGCTGACAGAATTACACCCAAGAGAGCTACTAGTTGTTCTCCATATGTACTTACTTATGGCAAAGAGACTAGTTGCCTATTTCAGTTGAATTACCCACATTGACTTTCATCAAAGAACTTGAGCTACTAGAGGAGCATCCTTTAGTAGTCAGGCTAGCTCAGCTTATGGAGTTAGAATAAATTAGGAAAGAGGCCTTGAAGAAGGTTGATATACATCAAGCTCAAATGAAGAATGCTTTTGATAAGAGGGCAATACTGAGGAGCTTTATTGTTGGTGATTTGGTGTTCAAATGGAATGAATTGAGAAGTAGACCTGGAAAGCATTCCAAGTTCGATGCAATTTGGGATAGGCCATATGTTTTCACAGAGTGCAAAGAAAATAATGCATTTCATCTATCCAAGTTAAGTGGAGAGGTGATGTCTATCCCAGTCAATGGGATCCACCTCAAGCATTGCCTCTGAGGATAAGTTCTACCCTTTTACATAGTAGAATAGTGTTGTAGTTAATAAGTGCTCATGCACATTTGTTTTCATTTTTTGTTTCCCTAAGTGCTGTTGCATAGGTATTTTGGCCATTAGGGCATGTTAGTTTGCTTTCAATTGAGTTTGTTTTCAGTTTTCTGTTGTTGTTTGGACTGTTGGAGGGCTGAATTACAGTGTTTTCTAAGTTTGAGGAAGAGCAGAATATGAGTCAATGCCCAATGGATATTCAAGGCAACTGATCTGTGCTTAGTAGGCAAGAGAATAGCAGAAGTTGCATGAAATGATACCATTTTTTTATCACAACTTAAAAATTGGCAAAGCTAATGTGACAAGTTCATTTTTAGGGTGAGGGTTAACATTCTTCTATTATAAGTTATTTGCATTGTTATTATGTTGCAGAGATATTGCAGTTCATTTATGTTGTTCAGGAAAAGAAAAGATTTCAAATCATTCATTGCATTGCAGAACATTCACAGGAGATAAGTATTTCATTAACCACAATGATTATTCATTTACAAAGTTGAAATATATAAAAGAATAAGCATTGCATTGAAAGAAATAATGACATATCAAATGTCCCACACAAGTCATGGGTATAGCTGAACATATGCAGATATAAAGAAAATCTTATGCATCTAATGATAAGAAAAGAGAAGGTCATAGCCATCATTGCCTTGGAGGTTTTCGATCTTCAAAGTTGTCTTCTGTCCCACTCTTGATCTTCGACATCAACCTGCAAAAATGTGGGAAGGTCATGTTAGAGCTCTAGTTATGAGATCTCTATATCCTATTAGAAGAGGCATAACACTTTGTTTATAATGCATTGGTTAATGATCATCATCCACATGTAGAAAGAACTGAGAAAGAAACAATCATGGATCTTCATTGTTCTATTCTAATCTATTTGTTTCATGTGCAGGTATAGGATAAGTCATGTAGCTAATTGTAGACATATCACCATGTTGTGTTAAGTGGGCTCCCACAAGGGTTGAGCCCAACATGATGCTTCTCCTTAATCTCAAAAGGGATGAATGGAAAAAGAAAAGATCATTGTTCAGATTGATTTAATTACATGACAAACTGAAGGAGTAGAAAATAGTCATATGCATTGGTGTCTGGTTCAGGACATATTCATGATTGCAAATCAAGAAATGAAATGGAACCATAAAGATGAACTGAACTGTAAAGGGACAACATTTAATGCACATAATAGCTGTCATTATTGCTTCCTGTCATTGGAAAATGACATTCATAGGTATTTCGCTTTTATATCTTTCATGGTATGCACCAGAAATTAAGAACATTAAGTACAATTCATCATTTGAATGTCAAAAGTTGCCAATGGATAATATCATGAAATAGTACATAACTGTTTTGATCATGACATAACATGAGAGATAACTATCATTTTATGCATGATTTGAGTAAACTAAAGAGTGCAGATGGACAACCACCAATGCACAACTTAAGCTGACATGTCACCTTTATGTCGAAATGAGATACATTCATCATATGGAACTATCACTTCTTAAGCATGAGAGGACTTTATATCATGGAGAGACAAATATAAATTCTAGCAGACAGTGCTACAGGAGAAAGTCAAATAGAACAACGAAAAGTATGAAGTAGTTGATAACTCATGTTCATCCATAGGAAGGTCCATATCAAGTGGTAAATGCCAAATGGATCCACAATAAGACACTCTGACAAATTATATATTTTTAATCTTGTGACCATATCAAGATATGTATATGCCTCTATGCCATCATGATATGATATAGTGACAAAAGTATGTAAGTGTCCATAAACATCTATAGGACATCATATGTTTCTATTTGAACAACCAATGAGAGATGTCACACTGTATGTAGTGAGTGAAAGGAACAATGCACTAAATCAACATCAAAGTGTGTTTTATCAGGTATGTGCACATCAAATAGTGATGTCTACAGAAGATGCAATGACTCAAGAAGGGGCAGTCAACGAATACAATTGTCATGAATATCAATTGTATGCTATAGGAAGAGAGTAACTACCATTAAAATGATAGGTCTCAAATGCATCAGAATAAAGACATCTACAGAGGAATAAAAAGACAAGAATATGCAGAGATATATCTTGCTAGCCACAACCCCATAACATAGTTACAAATGTATATCAAAAGGAGAAGCTCAGAATGATATATATTTAACTCAGAACATACAAGTAGCCACAGCCAAGAGATACAAATGATACACAGAGCAATAAATGATTGGCAACCATGATCAAAATGAACTACATATTTTCTTTTCATGATATATCCACTAGGGTTTCAGCTGAAACCAAAGAAATGTTTGAGGGATACATAGTCAGAGTTTTATGGAAGACAAAGAAACCCTCAGAGGGGAGAGAAACCTTTAGATATGTAAAGCTTAGAACAATGATCAAATGCACAGATGTAGCCATGTATAAATATACAAATACATTGTTACAAATGAGGGTTTTTGAGCTATAAAAGATGAAAATGATTTACAGTTGCGGCCCCTAAGAGAAAGCCATACAAAATAGAAGTGCATTTTTACTGCTTGTAGGTTGTAGTTCCATACAAAAACCCTCTAGTTATTTGAAGCCAAGAATCAAAAACATAAGGGTTTCTCTATTCATGGGTCAAAATGCATTTTATATTCAAAATAACTTCAATGCATGCTACAACCGTGGTCTTTAGAAGTAGTAGATACAAGGAGAAATAAAAGAAGCAAACTTTTGTTTGAATCCTACGTAGGGTTTGAAAGACATACAAATATACATAGAAAATATTATGCATAGCTATAGGGTGAGAATGTGGTCGCGGGTTTCAGCAACAGAAGATACAAAGAATGCTATGAAAAAGAAGGATAAAGTGGTAAGGATGAAAGTTACATGTGTTTGAAGAGATGCAAAGCAACAGTGGGTTTTCACTTCAACTCCCTCTCAGATAGCTCAATACAATTGATCATGATGGACACGAACTCAAGGAAGAGTGACAGAGAAACAAAAGGTAAACAAGTTCATCAGTGATAACACACAGGTCACGGTTAATGAAGTTTGGTAACCTTATAAATTCAAAGAAAACTGAAAGGAATAAAAAGGAAAGAGTTACATGTGCATCACAAGACCTTTTACCTTCTTTCTCTGCAGAAATCCATGAGGTAGAGCACAAGAAATGCAAGAGAATCTAGTCTTCGAGCTTGAAACCCTAAGGGTTTCATTGTTAGAAGTAGAGAACCAATCTAAAAAAGTTCCAAAGTCAAAATGAGCCTGAAAATATAGGGCAAGGAGTGTTTTGTTCTTAGGGTTTCATTTTTCCCTAGCCTGAATGTGGCAATTTTATCACATCTAATTCTTTTTCAATGGCACAAATTAATACCTTCGATGTGTTATGTGTTCACTTTGTAGTGCCTAGGTTCCATGTTATAAGGTGAGGTCGAGCATATGGCTTCCTCTTGATTGTAGTGCCTTTTAATCTTCTTAAGTCACCTTGTAATATGCCATGTGGAGATAGAATGGAGTTCATGCCATAGAATATATGCAAAAATTTCATTTTGGTATGAGACAAAACTATACGCCACATATGTCTTAGAGATTGCCTTGCAGATGGAGATAAGCCCTCAAAGTCTTTTTATTTTTTACAAAACTATATGCCATGCCTCTATATTTTTATGAATTTTTATCAAAAAATCAAACATTGTATTGCAAAATGGCAAAATTATGAGCCATAGAGATTTATTTTTTGCAAGAAATCAAATCAAATGGAGATAGAATAAAATTGCCAAGTGTTGTAAAGTTTAGTTTTTAAATCAATCATTTATAAATTGCTTTAAATCTTAAACTATTTCTAGGCAGTTATAGCTAATAAGACAAATCAAATATTCTTTTCTCGATTTGTTTTATTTGGAGGCAGATAAAGACAAAATTTGAGATCTCATGGGCAGAGGAAAGTAGATTTGTGGTGGGGTCACATGAGGAGATCTTTTGACATCATGCTTTCACAGTTTGGAGTCTTTTTGAGTGCTTTTATTTATGTTTTCTTGAGGAGCTCAAAAATAGACTTGGAGGCCTAATTTTAGGAGCTTTTTTCCATCTTTTAGGGAGAGATTGATTTAAGAGCATATATGTCAAAGATACACTTCTTTTTGAGGGTTCCAGTTAGAGTTTTTTTTATAGGATAGAGTAGAGATCAGAGTGCAGAGATATCAGAGTCTTCCTCTCACATTGAGAGTGTTGTATTCAGTCTGTGTATTCATTATTCCTTTAGATATAGCAGCAGCAGTTTTCCTTCATTTTTTGCCTTTCTTTTTGCAAAACTGAATTGATATTACACTGTGATAAACATTATCCTCTATTTTTGTCTTAGTTTTGTGATAGGTTATTAAGTTATTTTTCTTAATTCAGATTGCATGTTGTGTTTAATCAAAACTTCATGTGAAATATTTATGAATTGCGTAAAATCAAAGTGTTGTGAAGATCAATGCTCTATGGTCTGATTGTGAGTAAGATCTGATAGGAATCTAGTATCGGTGCATCACCTTAGATTTCATTTTAGTTATTTACTTCAGTTTACCTCTCTCATCCCTTTTGCCAGATAAGTTATTAGATTAAGAAAATCATAAGGAGAACTAGCTCACTCTAGAGATTCCCTCTCGAAATAGATCACTCACAATCTACGAGGGTTTCCATGTTTCAATAGGATAGTCAAGCCTAAGTTGGCTAGTAGCGCAATCCTGATTGACAATAGTTCTAAAGTAAACCAAAGCAACTCTTAAGTACATAATAAATGGTGGGTGATATAATATTTTCTCAAAAGTAAAATAAAATCTCTAAAATAATTTAAGTTAAAAAAATATACATTGAAAGTAAAATGAAAATAACTTCTAGGTAACTAAAATGGTTCTAAATAAAATGAAACAACTCTTAAGTAAAAAAAATCTCTATGCTTTTTATCATCTATTTGCTTATTTACTTATGTGTGTTAATGTGTGTCTTAACATAGATAATGTAAGTAGATCTATTTAAATGATGCTAGAGATATAGTCTATAGACTCCTCTGGAGTGATATCTGTAGAAACTACCATGATTGTGGAATAAAAAACAAGCATGAGATTGCAAATGATGAAGTATAAATAGGTGAGTGTGGGTACCCGATTCTCTACCAAATCAGGATAGGACTCCTCTCCATGAAGTGGTGGCAAGTAACCACCCACAAAGATAGCATGAGGTGTTGATGCAAGTCGACACCTCTACAAAATGACTAACCACTTTGACAAGTTCAAAGTACATGTGGAGAAAATGCCTAACTATGGTTAAAGCTAGTGTAGACACCTAGGATTGAAAGGTTTATGTTAGGAAAAGTATGTAGAAGATATCAATTAAATGCAAATAAAGCTTAAATAGAGGAATGAAAAATACATAGAAATAATAATAGCGAGAGACAATTTTAACGTAGTTCACCCAAAGTCGGGCTACATCCACCAATAGAGAGTCTAATATTAGTATCTAGTAAATCAAATTGATTACAACCAGTAATCCCTGTAACTCAATACCGCTACAAATGCTACAACAATATCAACAGAAACACTAACCCTTAGTTGTTTTATCAAGACTTATGTCCGTTACAAAATAGGGTTTTTTTAATGTTAGCCAATCCATGTCTTGGGGGTGCTACCCCCAAACCCCCATTAAATAATTTGGGGGGGGAAACCACACTGATAAAACTAGAGAAAATTTAAACTCTGAGTCTAATTAGGCTCCATATAACAAAAATCTCCCACTTGGAGACTGATCAAACTCCACTCCATATCATCTCCCACTTGGAGACTGATCATAACACCACTGACCCTGTAGTTCCCACTGGAAATAAACACCCTAAACCTTGTTATTCTGATTTTATTGTTTTTAGTCTTGAAGACCAACCGAAGCTGAAGAAGAGCTCAGCTTCTCCCTTGTCACTGCCTTTGTAAACATATCTGCTAGATTTTCATTTATATGTATCTTTCCAGCCATAACTGTCCATCATCGAATACTGACTAGATGAAGTGATACCTTAGCTGTGTGTGTTTGGTATTTGAATGCAAGGCATAATTCTTTGCAAGATGTATGGCACTCTGACTATCTGTAAACAAATAACTGGTAGCCTGTTGTTTGCCTAATTCTTCCATAAAAGATTGCAGCCATATCATCTCCTTACTTGCTTCTATTGTTGATACATACTCTGCCTCTGTGGTGGATAAAGCAACCACCTTTTGCAACTTGGAGATCCAACTCACCGTTGTCCCACCTATAGTAAAGACATAACCTATAGTACTCATCCTGGTATCAGTATCCCCTACCAAATTTGAGTCCACATAGCCTGCTAAATTAGTATTAGAGCCCCCAAAACATAAATGTTTATTGGATGTACCTATCAAATATCTAAGAATCTATTTTACCACATTCCAATGCAACAATCTAGGATTACTCATATACCTACTTGCGACTCCTACAACATGTGCAATATCTGGTCTTATGCATACCATGGCGTACATTAAACTTCCTACAGCTGAAGCATATGGTACCTTAGACATTTTTTCTTCCCCCTCTTGTGTCTTAAGACACATCTCCTTAGTCAATTTCAAATGACTAGGCAAAGGTGTGCTGACAACTTTTCCATAATCAGCATAAGATAGAGTCAATTTTCTGTTCTTCCTATCTCTACAATTTTTCATAGCAAGGATTTGTTTTGCTACCCCCAAATCCTTCATAGCAAATGAATGTGCTAACTATTGTTTTAACTCTCTTATGTGATCCATGTTAGACCTTGCTACAAGCATGTCATTAACATATAAACTTAAAATAATGTAGTTGTCATTATCCAACCTCTTAAAATAAACACAATGGTAAGAATTACACCGTCTATAGCCTTTCTCACCCATAAAACTATCAAATTTGAGATACCATTGCCGAGGTGCTTGTTGCAAGACATATAAAATATTCTTCAATTTGCACACCAATTTCTCCTTACTTTTGACCTCAAATCCATGTGGTTGTTCCATATATATCTCCTTCTCCAAATCACCATGGAGAAAGACAGTTTTCACATCTAGCTATTCCAAATGCAAATCTTCAATAGCCACAATAATTAAATAGTACGAATATAAGTCATCTTAACAACTAGAGAAAAAATCTCATCAAAATCAATACCTTTGTTCTATGCAAATCCTTTTACAACTAACCTGGCTTTAAATATTTTCTTACCTCCATCTTTCCTTTTCAGCCTATAAACCCATTTGTTTGGTAAAGCTTTTTTACCTGCATGCAACTTACATAATTCCCAAGTCTAATTTTTTAGCAAAGAGTCCATTTCTTCTTTCATTGCAAGCTCCCACTAAACCTTTGTATCCACCTGCATAGCTTCATCATATCCTTCCAGTTCACTAGCATATGTTAAAAAAATAGAATACAAAGAGGGAGAAAACCTTTTAGGAGGTCTACTTAGCTTTGTTGACCGTCTAACATTCACTGGAGTTTGTGGTAATTCTCATTGCTATTGCAGAGCATAAGGAACCACTAGAACATCACTATTTGGAGTATCATCTAGCACCACATAATCATTTTCTTTCTTCTCATGCTGCTGCAACTTATCTTTGTACAACACCTTTTCATTGAATACAACATCCGCGCTTCTCGTAATTTTCAGATTTTCAACATCCCAAAGCCTATAACCAAATTCATCAATGTCATATCCAATGAAGATACATTTTTTTTTATTTCACATCCATCTTGGTTCTATTTTTAGAATCTACATGTGCAAATGCTTCACATCTGAAGGTTTTAGGAAAAGAATAACTCACCTTCTTACATGTCCATGCTTCCTCTAGAATGCCACAACCCAAAGGAACTTAAGGATCTCTATTAATTAATGTGAGAGAAGAAGTCCAAGATCATGGAGCAGAAATCAAAGACAAATGCAATGTGTTGAAAATGAACTAATTGGTTTACAACTGAACCAGTATAAATAGGTGAAGCTTGAGGAACAAGTCTCCATGAGAATAGGGAAGGTGGTGAAAATGGAACCAAGAGAATAGCTCAAGGTTCACCCTCCCTCCAAAATAGCAGTGATGTGTCGAAGATGAATCGACACATCGACTAATGACTCAACAAGAGGACTTAGTCTTTCCACATGTGAGGAAAACCACTAACTATGATTATGTTAGGTATAACTCGTATGAGTTTATACACCAACACCCCCCTTAAGCATAGCTTAGGTGGGTTTATGAAATATGAGTCCCAGTTGTGCACCATTTTAGGTACCCATTTAAAAAACATCTCTCATAAAACAGAGAAAGAAAGAAAACCCTATGGGAAAAAACTTTCGTGCTAAAGAGAGAAAACAAAGAGAGAACTTTAGATGGCCCCTCCAGATGATGATGATGCCAATGTTGACCCAGATGCTGATGTTGAGAACTCTCCAAGCAAAATATGTTGCAAATTCTAAATTTTCTGAATATTCAGAAAAATAGACAAATCATCTCTAATGTGTACAGAAATTGGTATACTAAAGCCTGATAAAAGGATGTGCATATGCACACATGCGAATGAGATAAAGAATGTATGTGATTCTTTGAGAAGTGATTGTTCCCCCCCATTACACTTTATAATTTAGTGTATATACAATTCCCAATTTTTATGATTGATTACACAAGTGATTTTTATTTGACACTTTCTTTTTGAAGTACAAGTACAAAAAATAGCTTTGTTGGAGTCCTAATAATCAGCTATATTGAGCCACTTGAGTTGAGTCTTGAATTGATACTAGGCTCTAAATTAACTTCTTCTTCATTAGTTGTAAAGTGTGAAAATATGAAGCATGTGTCTAGATGGCAGACTTTACCAACTGTAACTAGTTTTCTATCTTTGGACTCTCTGATGAGGGCAGCATTTGCAGTGATTTGTATTGTCTTTTCAAAATTAGTAAGTGCATATACTGAGAGATAATTTTTAAATAAACCAGGGATATAGTATACATTATTTAGAATACCATTCCCTAGATTAACTGTGCCTTTACTACAGACATCATAAAACTTTTGGTTCTTTAAAATCTTGTAGATTCTACAAGCTTCTAGTTTTATAAACATTTCCAGAAATGGCGACATATGATCACAAACAACTGAACTTATGACCCATCGGTTTAACTCTATTTTAGATGGTGGCATTTTTATCTCTTTTTATCCCTATTAGAGTTGATGAATGGATTTAGTTTTAAACTCAATTTTGGGAATTAAGGTGGTACTTTAGTGATAGAAGAAGTGATTTTGTGCACTCTTCTTACTTATCTACCCCCTTAAAGCAGCACTTTATAAGTAGTGCATGACATCATACAATAATATTTTTCCTTTTTGTTTCTCTCCCAACAAGCTAGCAATTTGAGATGAAGTACTTTAAGAACCCTAAACCTAACTTAATTAGGCACTTTATAATGATAGTGCAATTAGTAGCTAGAATGATAGAGGTCAAAAAAAAGGCACTTTTACCTTTTGAACGACTCGATTACGAGATCGTATGCAAAAGTTATAGCCTTTACAATTTTTGCATATGCAAAAAATTACACCTTCAAAAAAAATATTTTCAATGTGCTTGAAAATAAAATTTTGTAAAAACTAATATTTGAAAAAAAACTTGATAGGGAAAAAGTTAAGCCCCCTATGGTAGGGTGTGACTAGGGGCTTAAAAACCCATATGACCAGGAGCTTATTACTAAAATTTTTGTGCCCCCCTCCTTTTTATTGTACCTCTCCACTTATGTCACCCCCCTAGTTTCTTATGTCAACAAAACTGACATAAGTTACAATGAATAGTGCTGCTAATACTCTCTTCAAATTTGATAGCAGTTGCTATTCAAATTCCAACAACCCACCTGGCTTTTCAAAGCTAATTCAACTCTGCATTCTTGCCCAGAAATGTGCCCTTTGCTCCACTTTTTGGCATGGGCAGTATGGCTTAAGCGGTCATGGTTGAGAGGACTCAGTTAAATTAGCATATGTGGCAAAAATGACATAGAGAAAGGTGGTGACGTGGCTTGAATGCCACAATATGAGGCAACGATGAGGATGAGTTGGACCACGATGTGGATAAGAGGACCAGGCCTCTTGGAGGCATCGTAGAATGTAGATTGTAGAGGTGACTTTGGCCTGTGATATAGGCTCAAACAGGCATGGATACGTCTTCTTGTATGAGGTGAGATAAGCACAGGGTTTGGCCTCTGTGTGAGGCATGTCAACCTAATAAAAATTGACCTCTATTTGAGGCATGACTACCACAGAGAATACACCTCTATTGAGGCTTCCTCTACTATGATTCGACCTCACTGTGGTGAGGATTGATGAGATCTTCCAATAATGATTATGACCTGCAAAAGAAAACTCATTTCAAATGTTCTTTGAAACAAAATTTTACCTCCTCGATATGCACTGATAGAAGGTCAAATTGAGCCTAGTGTGCAAGAGAAGTTACAGAGATTCATCAATGGAACTATGTAATCAATGAGCAAATGATTTGATGCTATTCCACTCATTCTGATACCATGTGAGAGCAGAAGTCTAAGATCATGGATCAGAAATCAAACACAAATGCAATGTATTGAAAACAAACTAATTGGTTTACAACAGAACTGATATAAATAGGTGAAGCTTGAGGAACAAGTCTCCACAAGAATAGGGAAGGTGGTGAAAATGGAACCAAGAGAATAGCTCAAGGTTCAACCTCCCTCCAAAATAGTAGTGATGTGTCGAAGATGGATCAACACATCGACTAATGACTCAACAAGAGGACTTAGTCTTTCCACATGTGAGGAAAACCACTAACTATGATTAAGTTAGGTATAACTCGTATGAGCTTATACACCAACAATTAAATATACAATGCTGTTGACAGCCTTTGCCCACATGTTTAAAGGCCACCCAATATGCAATTTCATGCTCCTTGCACGCTCCATTATTATCCTATTCATGTGCTCAACCACTCTATTTTCTTGTGGAGCCCCCGGAACCATTTTGTACCTATGAATTCCATTAAAGGAACAATAATCCTCAAATTATTTACTGCAATACTCACCACCATTATCAGATTTGAGATATTTTAATCTTTTACCCATCTCATTCTCAACCAAGCTTCTCCATTTCTTAAATTTTTCAAATACATTAGATTTCTGCCTAAGGAAAAAAATCCAAACCTTCCTAGTTACATCATCTATGAATGTAACATAATAGTGAGAGCCACTAAGAGAAGATACCTGAGTAGGTCCCCATACATCTATATGCACAAGCTCTAACTTTTCATCTTTCTTTTGCTTCCCATCCTTGAGAAAACTAATTCTCTTTTGTTTTCCATATACACAACTTTCACAAAAATCTATATTAATACATTTTAGACCTAGTAAAACTTTCTTAGAATGAAGTACATTCATACCTTTTTCACTCATATGCCCAAATCTGTTATGCAATAGTGTTGTCTTAGAATCTACAGCAACTATTCTTGAACCTGTTTGTTTTTTCTCTATAACAACTAAAGTAGAAGGGACAATATGACCTGTATAAAGATATAATGTGCCTACTTTCCCACCTTTTGCTACTATTAAGGAAGCTCTTGAAACCTTTCAATTTTTATCATTAAAAGTAAGTGTACAACCTTCATCACCTAGTTGCCTTGCTGAAATTAAATTCCTACTTAGCCTTGGAACATGCCTTACCTCTTGTAGTAGCCAATGATTCCCATTCTGGAACTTAATCTTAATTCTTCTCTTTCCAACAATCTGGCAGGGTTCGTTATTTCCAAAATAAACCAGCCTAAAATCCACTTGGACATAATCAAGAAAATAACTTCTATGGGGTATAGCATGAAATGAGGCCCATAAATCCAAAACCCATGAATTATCAGCATTATCTAGGGAAAGAATCAAAGAATCATCTTCAAATTTATGACTTACCACATTTGGCTCCTTATTGCCTTCTTGTTTGTCTCCTTTATTCGTCCGAGACCAGCAACCTTTCTTTAGATGACCTAGTTTCCTACAGTACTAGCAATCCTTCTATCCTCTATATTGGGACCTCTTGTCCTTTGATTTTCCTTGTGACTTCTCATGACCTCCAGAACCTTTTCCTCTCTGCTTTGATGTGCCCCTGTTTTCTACATTCAAAACACTACCTGATGTGGACCCTCATAACCTTTTCCATTGCATTTCCTCACTAAGGATAACACCAACAACATCATCAAAATTTAAAGTATTTGAACTAGAGACAGAGTTACTTACAACCATTACCAAGTTATTCTAGCTTTCTGGCAAAGAACATAAAACTAAGAGAGTCCTCACCTCTTCATCAAATTTCACTTTTACAAAAGTTAACTGACTGGTAATCATATTAAACTCATTTAAATCATCTATCATAGATCCACCGTCAATCATTTTCAGATTAAATAAACACTTCATAAGAAATACCTTATTTGAGGCTGAGGGTTTTCATACAATTTAGCCAAAGCTTTCCTCAGTTCATTTGTTGTCTTCACTTATGTTATATTGAATGCCACAGATGGTGCTAGGCACAACCAAATGGTTCCCAATGCCTTTCTGTCTAGAAGTTCCCAATCCTCATCAGTCATTATTTCTAGTTTTTTGGCTATTCCTTTCAATGACCTCCATAAATCCTTCTGATAGAGATAATCCTCCACCTACATCTTCCATAACTGATAGTTCTGCCCATTGAATTTATCTACCTTTAGTTTACCCTCATCCACCATTGTTTCCACTTAACCATGAGACTCCCACTCAGCCGTGAGACCTTCCTACAGATGATAATCAAACACAACACACTTTGATACCACTTGTTAGGAATTGCATGCAGAAGATATCAATTAAATGCAAATAAAGATTAAACTGAGGGATGAAAAATACACAGAAATAATAACAGCTAGAGACAATTTTAATGTGGTTCACCCAAAGTCGGCCTACATCCACCAATAGAGAGTACAATATTATTATCCAGCAAATCAAACTGAATACAACCAGCAATCCCTGCAACTCAATACCACTGCAAATGCTACAACAATATCAACGAAAACCCTAACCCTTATCCATTTTATCAAGACTTATGTCGGTTATAGAATAGGTTTTTTTTATGTTGGCCAATAGAAAAGTAACCCTGTCTTGGGGGCACTGCCCCCAAACCCCCGTTAAATCATATGGGGGGAACCACGCTAATAAAATAGAGGAAAATTTAACCTTCGAGTCTGATTAGGCTCCATATAACAATAGTTTATACACTAACACCCCTCGTTAAGCATAGCTTAGGTGAGTTTATAAAAAAATGGGTCTTGGATATAAGCCTGGTGAGGTACCCATGCACAATGCGGAAGCAAAAAATGAGTCCCGATGATGAAGCCTAATAAGGTATTCAAGTACAATGCAAATCTCTCAAAAATAGAGAAAGATAGAAAACCTAGTGGGAGAAAACTATCCTCCAAAAGAGAGAAGAAAGAAGGGCTTAGAAAGCCCCCCCAAAAGATTCTCCCCATAGGAGGGAAAATGATAGAAGGTCTATGAAACCCCTCATAATACATGTCCTATTGTAGTGACGCTGAATAGTCGACAAAGGATGTAGATGTAGATCCAAGAATGCCAAACAATGTTCCTTCCCTTAGGAAGAAAAGAAACCACCTGAAGATGTAGGATATCTTCACATACGAGAAGATGTATGTATGATCTTGAATCATACTAAACCTGATCCAAGGATGATGATGCCCATGTTGATGCCTTTGAAGAGTGCTCACATGTCCCCATGTCAATGTCGAAGGACGTCGTAATCAAATCAGGTGCATGTACAATAGATGAGGATGATGATGATCCATAACAATATGTAGAACGATGTAGAGCATGAATATCCGAAGTGGACAATATTGATGTAGCTTCATCTAAACTGTCATCGAAGAGAAGACTGATGTCCTCAATGTGTGCTTCCATGTCAGCAATGTGGGACTCTACAAATAGACAAGTGATGTCAGGTAGAAATGTGTCCCAATCGGCAATGCTAGGAAGACTGATATCCTATTGCAAAGAAGCATCAGAAGGTTTAGAGGAAGCAACTCTGTAATCTGATGAAGCAACAGTAGGAGTGATGACTTCTTTTATGTCATTGGAACATTTTGTTTCTATATCATGTTTAGGGATGTGAGTTGTGATTAACACAGGATCATGTGGGAATGGAGAAACATTTGAGTCTCCATATATCTCCCAAATTTTGATCCATAATGCATGTGGACAATCAATATCCATGATGGTATACAAGGTGACATTTGGAATATGTAAACTGATTAATCCACAAATATGATCATAATGGTTAAACCACTTAGCGTTCTAAGATTGTTTACCAGGTTCAAGGATAAGTCCATACAAATGGAGTATGAGATTATGGATCCTGAGATGTTTTAGGATGCCTTCACACCAGGACTTATAGGTTCACTTGTTTAGGTTGATTATAGAAGAGTGAGTTTCATATCCCATGATTAGAACAAGTTAATTCCTCTAGACAATAGAAATCAACACAATTAGGCAACCCAGATTAGTTAGATCCCTAATTAAACTCTATGTAAAGTGGAATTTTATAAGTTGAGGATTGTACCTATTTCCCCCCCTTAAAGTGATACTTTATAAAGTTAGTGGCTTGTGAAAAATGAAAACAAAAGAACCCCCCCTTAATTATGTGTTTTTCCTTGCCAACATTGGCAGTTTCTAGGAGTATGATAAGCTCACCCTAAACTAGCTCTTTGACAGACACTTTATAATTGTAGTGCGATTTTAGGCTAGTTAGATTGGTAACAAAAAACCATTCACTCTTGCAAAAGGAATCACTCAATTTCGAGTTGATTTGCAAAAGTTATAGGCCTTTCAATTTTTTGCATTTACAAAAAAAAATTCCTTCGATAGCAAAAAATTTTCAATGTTTGAGAAAAAAATTGGCATGCAAATGTTTGAGAGACAAAAATTTAAATGAGGAAAAATAAGCCCCTTGGGCTATGCATGACTAGGGGCTAAAACCCCATGTGACGAAGGGCTTAAGTTGAAAAAAATTGTGCCCCCTCCCCTTTGCTTACATGTTGAAACAACACCTCCATTGAAAACACACCCTCATCCATGGGATAAAAGACATCAAATCACCAAGGATGATGGAATCACATGAAAGAAATCATAGAGCACATCAAATTTTGTAATAGAGACATGACTAGAAGTTAACAATGGGTTGTGAGAATCCATGATAAAAGATGTAGAAAATGACCACGATCCAAGAGTGGGTGGCTATGAATTGGGTGGGAAGAAAATCAAGATCATATAATAAATATCCAACTCTAATATAGATGGGTAAATGGGCTATGAATGAGCTAGCTTAACACATGTTTGCACTACTTATAAATATGTATTTATACTCAATCTTATTATCAAAATAAACACAAAACTAAATGGAAATTTGCATGAATATACAAGTTTTATCCTTATAATAGTCCTTAAAAATAACAATTTATTTTTAATGTGTTATTAAATCACACCATCTAACTTGTTAGTAATTTTTTTTACAAATTTAATAAAAGTGAAATGTTGAAATTTAAGAAAAAAATTTATCCTCATTTTATTTTTAAAGAATCTTTTTTAATATTAAGTACAGGGGTTGTACAGCTTTTTATCATTTAAAAAAAAAAATGAAAACTTCTTATATTTTCAATAAATTTTTAACATTTATATATTTTAAACACACATATCTAACCATACCTTTCAACATTAAATTTCATATATTTGACTCTTTAGTTTAAGTGAAAAATGGGAAAAAATAACAGAAATATATATAAAATTGCCTAAAATGGCCTAAATATCTGTTCTTAGATAATCTGTAGGGCCGTTGTGTTAGCAATGTTTTTTTTTTTTAAATAAACAGGTGGTAGATCACCCAGATTTGTATTATTAATATGAAAATTCTTTAAAAAGTAGCCAAAAAGAGTACGCTCTGCTCTATACTATCAGAGCCAAAATTTATACATTAAAGGACCTTTTAGTGGCCACTCTCGACTGTCTTAGAACTGTAGGGAAATGAGTATTAAAACAGAAAAGCAAAGAAAAAGCCAGAAAGGGCTTACGAACGTCACCATGGCGTCCCCCCAAGTTAGGGAAAGCACACCGACCTGCTGTACTTTCACTCTCCCTGAACAATACTTTTAGAAAGTGAAGGCATCCCTGCACCATGTCAGCAATGCTGCAATGGTTGAAGGTTTTAAAGAAAGCAGGCTGTTCATCTTGGGAAGAGGACGATGTAGCGCTGACTGTACATGTTTTAAGGTGGAGAGCAGCAGCGGACATGAATTTGTCCAAGCCGCGGCTGCCCCAGCCAAACCAGATCTGAAGGTGCTCTATTTGTATGGGCAACACATCCAATGCATTTACCTTTACAACCTTCTTAAACTCCTTCTCGGGCACATTATTCAACATCAGGCGTGGGGGTACATGATGGAGTTCGCTTAACAGCGAAAAAATGTCGTAGCCTTACCTGCGTCCCGACCCTTGAGAGTCATGATGACATGTCGCAATGGAGGCATAGCCTTGAGGAATGCCATACAATCTTTGACGCTTCCTTCTCTATCAAAGAACACCTGTGCCGTCTCGATTTTGTGTAGCCGCGATCCAAGAATTCTGAGCTTCGTTTCACATGTCCTACGCTCCTGCTCCCGTAATTCTAGTGGATAGGGGAGCGTTGCATACATGTCCAAGAATGTCCACCATGCGCGGCCTGCCCAGATAGAGCTCGATTTCGATGTCCAAGAAAAGTGTGTCAAAATGGCATCCAGCGTTTCCTCGTCGTAGCAGAAATAAAGTTTCACGAGGCAGCTCTGAGAGAAGCGGGTAATGAGGCGGTTGCATATCGATGGCGTTACGCTTTTGAAACAGGTCATATTCACCGCTCGACGCTGCTCATAAAAATGTTTGGCCGCCAAAACCTGCAACAAGACATCAGGTTTGCAACATCTATCAATGATAACTTTTCCATTATTTGCATGATTATGTCATCCTGGAGATCTAGCAGCCTCGCACGAATGTGGCTTGATCTCCTCCTCCCTTCTCTCAACTCGCTCATCCTGAACAAAACCTGTAAAAATACTCTGAGCAAATATCCTGAGCAGAGGAGAAAATGGTTACAAAAAGATTTTGATAAGAAAATTAAATTGATGACTCTATAGTATAATCTATAAAATATAATGCACTTACCATTGGAATAAGATTGTTGAATATACTTTGTTCCTTTTTATTTCAAGTGATAAAACCTTAATAAAATATAGTTTAATAAAATTTAATTTATTTATGAAAAATTAAGTGTCACTATATTTTACTAGGTTTCATTTTGTTTTCTCCACAATCAATTAATATGTTATTTTATTAGAGTTTTATCATATAAATAAAAAAGGAGCAAACTATAAACAATCGAGAAATTATATTTTATAGATTTTACAGAGGCATCAATTTAATTTTATTTTATTTTCTACATAATAAAATTTAATTTATTTCTTTTTCACTCGCTTATGTTTTATAAAAATAGAGCATCATAAAGCAATATTTTATAACCTAATATTTTATTAGGGTTTCATTTTTTTTACACAATTAATATGTTATTTTATTTAGGCTAAAATAATCTATTTTATAACTATATTTTATTAGGGTTTCTTTACACAATGAATACATTGGGGTAGTTGTTTACATATATTTTTAAAATAATAAAGTCTTAATCTATATTAAAAATGAAAGGATTAGTTAATAAAACCATAGCTAAATAGGAAAAAAAATTCAAACCCTAGCTAAATTAAATTAATATTATACAACATAAAATTTTGATAAATAACTCATTTAATAGTAACTAAAGTTTATAGAAAACAAAACAAAACCCTAATAAAATAATATATTTCTTTTATTTTTCATGTTGATTTTAGTTTTAATTTTAATTTTTTAATGTTGCATCACATTTTTTTTTTTTAATATTTTGGCAATGAGTTTGAATTTTTTAATATTCTAGCAATATATGAAATGATTTATTCCACCAAATCATGAAATTCATACCTGTGATTCTTGATTTTTGATTTTTGCGGCTGCTTCTTAATTTTTATTTTGTACTTCTAGCTTTTAGTGATTTTATTTTTAGTTATTTTCGTATTAGAGACTTTCAAACATTTATTTTTTTGAGTGGTGAAGTCAAAGAGTATTTAGGCTATAATGATGGAGGTCACAAGAGGGACCTCCTCCCCTACATTAATGCAAGTGGTTCAAACTTGTGAGCTCTAAGTCTTAATAGCCTAGAAGAAAATTAAACCTTGATAACTGTTGATGTTTTGTAGCAGCGGGAGATTTCCAGGCTGACTCAATGAGGAGTCACACCCCATTCATGAAGAGACACCAAAATTACATATATATACACATGCAATATTCGTCATTTGATCATTCAGAAAAAGGTCTTTCTTCTACAGCAGATCGAGTTTGATTGAAGGCAAAATTAACACTTGAGAAGAATTCAATCATCTTCAACATATTGTCATATTGCTCTTAAATAAGATTTCTGCGTTATCTATTTCATAATATAAGAGAAATTATTGGCTAGGTTTTTCTCCCTCAAGAAGGAGGGTTTTCCCAGGGAATATGATGTGCTAATGTGTCTGAACTTAAAGTAAATTTCTGTGTTTATTGTTTCAAGTTTTGTATTTTCTGCTTTATGTTAAATCTAATTACAAAATCAACATGGTATCAGAGCAGGTTCAAGAGATCCGATCAGATTTAATTAAGCAGATTCTCTATGAAGTTCATTCTGGAAACTCTTTGAAAAGACTAGCACATAGTGCACAGAGTCGAGTGGAATTATCTATGATGAAGTCTCTGCAAGTACCTTTTTTCACGAGAAGATGAAGAAGAAAGCCAGGACGGAAACCCTAATTCTATGGCTATGAGGGCAATATGAATGGGGCATTTATTCACTCGACTGATAGATTGAAGAGGCTATTTAAGGCTAGGAACTTGAACTCAAACCAAATTGTATTTGGCATAGATGGATCGTCTCAGTTGTGGGACAAGTGCAATGAATTCATAAAGCTATGGTTTGAACCTCAGTGAATGCATGGATTTTTTTGGCTGGAGGAGCCTCTTAATTCTGATCCCTTAGAGTCCTTATCACTAGTCAAATTATCTAACAATATTTCATGTTTTGTCTACACAAATCCCACAGGCCACCCTTCTGGTGTTCGTATCGCCAGAATTGTGTAGGAGACTTTCAAGCTAGGGTTGCAGAATGTAAGTTGGTTTGTTTTGGGGGACGATGAGATTGTCTTCAACGTGCATAATTTAATTAGGTTTTATGACCCCTCTAAGATGTATTATATTGGGAGCCCTTCGGAGATCCACTCAGTAAATACTTATTTCAGTCAGAATATGGCATTTGGAGGTGGTTGCATTGCCGTTAGTTATCCGCTAGCTGAAGTTTTGAATAACATCTAGGATACTTGCTTAGAGTGATATGAGTTCTATGGTAGTGATGATAGACTATATGCATGTATTTTTTTGGGATTCCTCTTACTAGGGAAATTGGATATTGCTATGCGTAAAGATTCCCTCAACCAAAGCTCGGCACAGAGTTTTACTTTTTGATCGAAAGGGAATACTGGATATTTAAGGATGCAGGTGTTCGTGTGGAAATGGAAAAGGCTACAGAACACATGATCAGGTACCAGTGGCTTGCGATTCAAATCAATATGAGAGAAACAATGTCAAAAATTTGAATTCCCAAATCAACTAAATTTGAGTCTGTTAGAAATGGCATTTGTAATGTTGGCAATGATGAAGTTTCTGCAGTCAAAGTTTGCCCAGTTTGCAAAGCATTTACTTCAACAACCATAATAGCTGTGAATGCCCACATTGATGATTGCCTTGCCCGGGCATCTAAGCTAGAGAAGAAATAAGGTAAAAAGCATAATCAGAAATCAAGAAGACATTATAATCAGGCTTTAAAACTCTGAGAAGAAAGGCTCTGCTATAATTGCTATGGGATCCAAGAAACAAATGGATGCTGCTATTTGAAGTCCATGTGGAGACATTTCAAACCCTTTGCTTGTACTTCCCCTTTTTCCATTAGCATTTAATTCTGGATATGATCCAGAGATTAAGCAAGCAGAAGTTGTCAATGATACAATATTGTTGAAGTTGGATATCATGCGTATGAGGATACCATTCTTAAGAAGATCTGAATCTTTAGGTGCAAAGATTAGGAAAGAACAATTGGTGGATTGTGAGGAAGATTAGACAATAAAGAGATAAGAATTTCATGTTTGAATAAAGTTCATGAATTTTTTATGTAGTTAATAATTCATGCAATAACATTGGAAATAGTGAATCATGTGTGCTTCTAGCATTGGTCTGTATATTTCTTTTCGGGACCTAGTTTGATTCTATGAACTGTTAATAATCTCTCTATAAATGCTTCTAGGACAGATTGAGGAGCATAAGGATGATGAGAGATTGCATTCAAGGAGGAAGAGCTTTAGGCATCTTGTGAGGAAGTCATGCCGACCAAAGAAATGATCAAGCATGGAGTCATAACTTGCAGCCATGGGATTGAGTTGTTGGATAGAGGGAGTTCACTTTCAGAAGTCTTTTTTGCAATCTCTGAGGGAGGGGTCAAGAGGGAGTTCTGTGATTCACTGAGAAGAAGTGAAGGTTGTAACATTGCATGGATGATGATAAATGTCCTTGGAAGACCTCTTCAGCTGCTGAGAACAGAATTACACAAGATAATCTATCCAGATTTGACATTGATAGCTCTGTAAACCTATTCAGAATAGAGTGATCTAGGTTGAGGTCGAGGAGGACAATCCTGAACTCTCTACAATATTAGAGGTGTGCTCTTTCTCTAAGGAAAGCATTGCAGACAATCTTGGATGAAGAGGTCAGAAGGTTGATGCAAGTACTCAATGATTCAGAGGGAGTCTACTGAACCTGAAGAAGATGGTAATCTAGTTGATCTTGGTAATTTATTTCTTACTGGAGAAGATCACCTCATTATCAAATGTAAGAAGGAGTTAGCTTCTGAATTTGAAATGAAAGGTCTTGGTTACTTGCACTACTTCCTTGTTTAGAAGTATGACAGAAGCCTGATGAGATCATTCTAAATCAAGGGAAGTATACCTTTGATATTCTGAAGAGATTTGGTATGATGGATTGTAAATCCATGTCTACGCCTATGGAGACCAAATTACATAAGCTTAAGGAGGTTGCAACTAGTTCAAATCTGGTGGATCCCACGATGTACAAGTAGTTGATTAGATCATTGATGTATCTAGTCAATACTAGACTGGATATTTTCTATGTAGTGAGTGCAATTGGTTAGTTCATATGTGAACCAAGTCAAATACATCTAGTTGCAGCGAAGCATATCCTGATATACTTGCATGGCACAGTTGGGTATGGCTTGAGATATTCTCCTAGTGTGGACTTGAACCTGCTTGGATATACTAATTCTGATTAGGCCGGGTGTGTTGCTGATCAGAAGAGAACCTTTGAATGTTGCTTTAGCTTGGGGTCTGCGATGATATCCTGGTGTAGTAGGAAGCAATCTTTAGTGGCACTAAGCTTAGTAGAGACCGAGTATATTGTAGCTTGTGTGGTAGCTCTAGAAGTAGTGTGGCTTTGGAAGCTTCTTGCAAGATTGTTTGAACAATCATTAGAGATGACTGTCATTCATTATGATAATCAAAGTTGTGTGAAGCTTTCTGTCAATCCAGTGTTTCATGACAAAACTAAACATGTTGAGATCAAATTCCACTATATCAAAGATATGGTAGTACATCAACACTGATGAGCAGACGGCAAACATTCTCACCAAGCCTCTTGCCAAAGTAAAGTTTGTGAATTTTTGAGACAAGCTTGAAGTTGTGGAGAATGAAGCCCTTGCTGAGAGGGAGTCTCAGTATCAATGACTTCTTGAGATGTACTTTAATGCATTTCTCTCTGTGAGAGGGATTTGAGGTGCAAGCCCTTTTAATGCATTTCTCTCTGTGAGAGGGATTTGAGGTGTAAGCCCTTGTTAATGCATTTCTCTCTGTGAAAGGGATTTGAGGTGCAAGCCCTTGATAATGAGTTCTTCTCTATGACAGAAGTTTGAGGTAAAATCCCTTGATAATGAGTTCTTCTCTGTGAGAGAAGTTCAAGGTGAAATCCCTTGATAATGAGTTCTTCTCAGTAAGAGAAGTTTGAGGTGAAATCCCTTGATTCCACCCTCTTGGATAGCCATGGTGGATGTCATGTGTCTGACTCCATGACGACATCACATGAGAGAGTCTATGATGATTTTCTTGTACTTGTGTTTTTCACCCTCTAGGAGTAGCCATGGTGAACATCATGATGAGGTGACAACATCACGTTGAGTGATTCTATCATGGGCACTTGTACACACTTATCATACATGGGAGTAGCCATGATGGTTGATATCATGATGAGGTGATATATTACCTTTCCACATATGGGAGTATCCATTGTGGTTGACATCGCGATGAGGTGATATGTCTTATGCAGTTGGAAGTATTCCTCCCTAGCTAAGAGGGAGTGTTGATGTGTAGCTGTGGGGCCGTAGGCCTCATACTTCCAGCGGTGATCTTAATAAAGAAATAAATTAAATATAGCCTATAGCTATTTATTTATTGAAGACATTTTTTGTGAAGAGGCACTTCACTTAAATATTAAATAATATTTTGTCATTGGTTGTCATATTGAGAGACTTCATGACATGGGTATCTGGAAAGATATCTCCCTAGCTAAGAGGGAGTGTTGATGTTTTGTAGTAGCAGGAGATTTCCAAGCTGACTCAATGAGGAGTCACACCCCATTCACGAAGAGACACCAAAATTACATATATATACACATGCAATATTCATCATTTAATCATTCAGAAAAGTTCTTTCTTCTACAACAATAGCACGATGAGCTTTGCAAAGACTTTGGAAAACATGTGGGGTTCTTTCTGCCCTCTGAGGTCAATAGAGGAGGTATTGTGTCTCATGTGGGGTTGAGGAAGGTGAGCCCCTCAATGGTAGCCCTAGTTTGGGTCAGTGTGAGCCCCTTGGTACTCAGAATGAGAAACCCTCCAAGGATTGGAAGACCTAATTTTCTAATCATCCTTTTCAGTACAAATGAAATGGGGCTCGTGCTCCAACACATTGATCACTCTCATTTCTCAACTCGACTAAGGTGAGTTCTTCTTCTTAGTCCTTGACTCTAATTTTGAGAAGGGGTGGTGAAAATGGACACTACCTTGATTGAAATATTTATAGGCCCTTGGAGGAAAGTGGATACCATGAGAACATGGCCATCCAAAAGTTGGAACCTCAAATGGCAAGTTGACATTGTTACTATGACGAGTGGTTTTTTCTCCTTTGGGTTCTCTTTTGGTGAAGACTTGGACATCATTTTGGTAGTAGGTCTATGCTTCTTAGGTAAGGCCAATTTGGCCCTCAAGAAATGGTATCTGATGTTTGACACAGATAAAGAATCCTTCAAAATTGTGCCCATATGGACCAAACTTCTGAGGCTACCTCTTGAGTTTTGAGCAGAAAATGTTTTTAAAGGAATTGCTAATGCATTTAAGTAGCTTTTGGTAGTGGATAACATGATAAAAGCAATGAAAAGGCTAGTTTTCATGAGAACTTGCATGTGCATGGATGTCTCCATGACCATCCCACCCATCACAATGAACCTAATCCTCCAAGTGTGGGCTATGGAAGTAGCTAATGGTAGTTGAAAACTCTCTATTGGGATGCCACAAATGCAAAAATCTCAGACATTGAGTGAAGAAGTGACCTCTAAATAATATGAAACCAAATAAGAAAGAATAGGCAAAGAAAATCCCTTTGGGGGACTTGGAATAGTGGTGAAATTTGTTTCTTCAAAGAAGGAGATTGAAATCTTGCAAGAAATGGAAGGTGCTAATGATAAGTTTCTCACTTTGCTCATTTTGGGGGCTGTCCTAACTATCATGGATCTGGGTTGCTCTTCCCCTAAGGTGGTGACCAACCCAAGCCCCCATTCTAAAATTAATTCCTCCAATTGTAGATTTTGGTCCATATTTTCCCAAAGAAAAAGAGAATAAATTGTCTTTCTTATATTATCTATATTTAGCATTATAGTTGAATGATCTGATGTAATTTTGGTTAGAGCAAAGAGTGGGAAATTATACTCATTCAACCAGGAGGGATCTATCAAGGCTATATTACATCTAACCTGAATAAGCTCACTACCACATGTTCTATTGGACCGGGTGAATTTTACCCCTTCAAGGTCTAGGTCCATGAGAACATTCTGATTGATAAAGTCTACTAGGTCTTCTTTTTTGTCAAAGGGAATTTGGGAACCTCCTTTATTTTCCTTATCATTCAATGGGGAATTGAAATTTCCCATAATAAGCCATGAAGGAGTCATAGGTATGTTCCACAATGAGTTTAACCTTGTCCACAAGGGCCTCGTAGCACTTTTAGAGTTGGGGTATAGATATTTGAAAATATTTGAGACAATTTTTACTTCTTATAGTGGAAAAGAATAGTTGCATGGTTAGAGTAAGCCATAAGCAATGTACCTTCAATGTAGGAGGGGTTCGAGACAAACAATTATACGTACAACACCATTCACATCAACCACAACATACCCATAACCCTTGAATAATTTGTTCTTAATCTTAACTAATTTGTCAATCAACATCTTAGTATTCTTGAATCAAGATAATATCTAGCTTATTAGATCTCTGTTATGTTCACAAGAGCATTGTGTTTATGAGGGTTATTCAACCCCTAGACATTCCAAGATAGGAATTTGATTTTTTAAGTTTTGGCCTGCTCTTATTGTAGAGATCAATAAGAGATGCTTGGTTTCCATCTGCTACCTCTTTCCTTGCTTCATGTTCTCTATAGTCTTTCAAGGTCATTCTTCCCTTGATTTTTTGATCTAAACCATAGTCAACTGATCTTCTGTACTTTTAGTCTTTCTATAGGAAAGCTCAATAGTTCTTCTTTTAACTTTCATCCCTATTCCTAGAGAACCACCAATAGACTTTCTTCCTTCCTTCAGCCTATCTTCAGCCAAGGGACTGCTACTTTCTCCTCTCTCCCTTTTTTTCTTGTTCCTCTTATTAACCCTATTGACCAACTAAGATCCATCCTCCCTAGGAATATCAAAACCCACACCAAGAATCTCCAAAGAACCTATTGATCCGATTGTTAGTCACGCAAACAGAAATAAAAGTTTACAACAAACCTCTATTTATCTTGAAAGATATGATGAGTTCTCAAAGAATTTATAATCCCAAGTCTCTATGAGTCAGGTCATGATTGTCTAATCATCAGCCAGGGATGATGTATCTTGTTGTTAATCATGTTAGGGCCTTACTGCTTTGTTTCATATTTCTACAAAATCTGTCAATATTCACTGATATCCAATCTATTTCACCTGATCTTCATATAGTTTTGACAATTATGTTAAATATTGCAATATTAAGTTAGGATTTGTGTAAATATATGTGAACTTGTTCCTAACTTTAAGTATTTCACTTGAATCTATCCCTGATCTAGCCTAATTATGAGAATATTTCCAATTTTGATTAGATCTTCTAATACTTCCTTTGTCTGCACTAATCTTTGCTTGTAAACTTAAAATTTACTCAAAGAGTGTGTTCAAAGCATGCAATTCATTGATATTTATTATAATTTGCATGAAATACATTGATATTTGCGTATCTTCACTATATATGCTTCAGATCTGTCATTATTTAGCATATACTTGATATATTTACTTATGATTCATCATTGTTTGGAATTATTCATGACTATTTATGAAATTGAAACTAAGAAAATAGAGTTTAGAAGTTAAGATCATAAAATTACTTAATTTTGGCCAATGATCAACATATATATTTTGATATTGTAATGAAAAGAAGAAAACCAAATCATACTTCACTAGGATGTTCCACAGCTATGTATGATCAACACAAATCTTCAAAGGAAAGTTGATAATAATATGCAAATAAAATAAAAACACTTTAATAGAATGTAGCATTTCACCATTATATATCCAGAAAATCAATAGAAGATTATGTAGGATTTACAATCAAGAGGTAATCTATAGCTTCATCTTCATTACGTATGCAAATAAAATATACATTCGCATTGAGCTTTAGAGAGAACCTTGAGAGAGAATTCACAAAGTTGCAGAAATCACAAACTTAGTACTCAGAATTTTAACAATTCAGTCTCCTTTAGCTTCAACAATTCAATCTCCCCCTTAAAAAGAAAGGTCATGGTCCTTTTATACAGCAAGGTCAAAAAAATAGTTACCATTGATCCAACAATCAAGAATCACTCATAATAATCAATGGTCAGGATTTGTGGCATGTGATTGCTAGTTGGCAATCATTCTATGGAATACAGTTGGCAAAAGAATGATCCCAACATCTTTGAATAAACATATCTCCAACTAGAAAACAACATATTCATTGCTATCTTGGCATCAACACCGTTGAGTATAGTTAGTCATCTTCTCTAGCTTCGATGCATCCTCTAGTTCCTATTCATGCCTCCTTTGTTTGGCTGTAATTTCATCCAGTTTATCCTTCTTCCTTATAATCAAACTTTTATCTTGTACCATGTGCAAACATCTTCTCCAAGCTTTAATTCCTTGATTCATATAGTTCCAATATCATGCAACAAACATATATTCATGATTTAGCATATTGATTACTTTAAATCCCTTATATGGATTAAAACATCATACAACTATTGAGGATTTGGCTTAATCTTTGAAATTCAACCTTCACCTACATAAGAATTATAATATTCCTGTGAAATTGACAAGAAAGGTTTTGAGTTTATTCATACCCGTAACTTGATCTTATTCACCTGTAACTTACATAGACTTTACCTCTTTCCATTTCCTGCAAATTACTCTAAATATCCTGATGGTTTACATTAAGGATGAATTTATCTTTTAATCAAATCTTAAAATTTTCATAAAACATCATTCATTTTATATTTTCACAATCTTGTCTTTTGATTTTACCCTTATCAGCAAAATTACTCTTTTTGAAACTGTGGTTCAATGTCCCTTATTGGAAAAATGTCACTTTACCGAACTATCGCCCCCTTTTCAGTGAAGTTCAACTTTTTTGAACCATCTCCTTTGCCTTTTACCTCTCTTATCCTTTATATCGACAAAAGTTGAAGATTATGAACTTTGCCCTTTCATCGGCAACAATTTCACTTTTTGAACTTTGCTCTCTTATCGATCTTTATCAGTGAAAGTATAAAGCTTCAAACTTCACGTTATATCTTTCCTTATCAAAAAAAGGCCTAAGTTCTGAACTTTGCCTTGTTGTCAGCAAATTGGGAGAATTGCTAACTTTTAAAGTACTTTAGCAAATCTAAGTTTCCCCGACGAGGATTTTCCCGACAACACTTTGTGTTCAAAATTTCTAAGACTTCAGCTTCAAAAAATTTAGTCAGCGACACAATCAAACTATGAACTCTGACTTCTTCCTCCTATTGCTTAGTTGGAGAATCAGCAAAAATCCTACCTCCCTAACTCCCAAAAATACTAAGTCTTTTCTCTTTTCATGGCTGATACAGTAGAAAATGAGGTAAAACTACTAGAAGAAGTGGTTTTAATGGCTGATACTATTGTTGTACCTGCTATCCCAGCCAACAACACTAGCTGGACATGAGATAGGATGCATTATTTGTAGACTGGAGATTGACCAGTCGTGCTAGGTGCAACAAAAAGAAGGTATTATAGGCTACAAGCCATTCCTTATGTTATTGTCAATGATATTTTGTTCAGAAAAGGCTACAATGGAGTGTTCTTAAGATGCATTGAAACAAATCAGATTGATAAAGTATTGCATGAGTTTCATGATGGACCAGCTGGTGGTCACTTTGCATCCCGCACAACAACCTTAAAGATCATGAATGCTAGATATTACTGGCTGTCTCTTTTCAAAGATGTGCATACTTGGGTAAGGAAGTGTGTGAAATGTGTTGTATTTGCAGGCAAACAAAAATTAGCAACCATGCCTCTACAACCCTATTGAATACAAAGAATACTAAGAGGGGGGGCTAAATAAGTATTCTTAATACCTTTTCATTTACACATTCATTAATCCATTTACCAAATTCAATAGCATGAAACAAAAGTAAACATAAGAAGAGAAGCCACAAATTCATAACACATAGACACCAAGATTTTACGTAGAAAACTCACAAAGAGAAAAACCACGATCAGTGTTAGCTCACAATATATTATGATAGCAATACCAAATTACATGAAGGCTCACTACCTTATGGCTCACTACCCAAGGACTCACTATCCAAGAAGTGCTCACTGCAAAAAGGCTCACTACTAGAAAGATAGAAGAGAAGATAGAAGAAGGATATGCTCACTGCCAAGAGAGGACTGCTATAATTCTACCTACAAAATGCTGAAGTGCAGTACCAATATCCTCAGTATATAGATTCAAAGGACTTCATACTATCTACCCTACTTTTTTGCTCTGGTTCACATATACTCCTATTTTTTACCCTTATTATCATTTTCTACTCTACAAACTACCTTAGATTATGAACATATCGAATTCACACATTATCCACATATATCCATCACTCAAACACAAAAATTCATTCTATATATATATATCTGCAATAAGATTCATGTCACAATTAGGTCGGCAACCCAGACATGAAGCGTGTATACAAGTGTTGTACCTTGTCAGCTTGATCTTGTGCACAAACAAGAATGCGGACCCAAAAAAATGTATAATGGTCTTCATATAGATCGGTATAAATCATTCAACCACTTGGATTAATTCTTCAAACAATATATTCTCACCGCATATAGATTTAACTTGTCTGTCAGCTTATCCCTTAAGTATATATTTGACCAATTCAACTGTCACATCATGAATTCCACTGTGGACCATATGAGACTCTAAAAATTGTATCCAACATTCATAATTGACCTTTTAACATACCTTCAGGTATGTAGGACATAATAGTCCTTTATAGCAAAATGCAGATCTTGGAACTATTGCTCTGTCACAGTGAAATACTGTCAAACTGGAAGCCGATAAAGAACAACTTGTAGAATGTGATCAAATGAACTTCAGAAGGTATAGCTCTAGATTTAGGTAGTCATGATATGTATCTTTGGTGCCTCAGAACTGCAAGATAAAGTATGCCACAGCGGAGCAATGCAGACCCTTTTACTCTGGTATTGTGCACTGTTCTTGACTTAACTTTGTTCCCCTAGACTTAGATATTTTACCATATGACTTTCAGAGAAAGTCAGGACTTAAACACTGGAACATGTGATAACTAGGTAGCTATGAACAACATACCTGAACTACATACAAATGTCTTTAACTACGGAGGCATACCATCTCAAACACTGTCACTTACTTGGTATATTGTATACTACCCATACTTAGTCTTTTATTCTTCCAGAGTAGGGTCTCTTTGCTATGGTGGTAGAAATCCTTTGCCTTGTTTCCATCAATGACAACATTCAACATTTATCAGAGTAGTGTCTCTTGCCAACAATCTTCCCCTTTGGTATTGATGGCAACACTTAGTGAAAAATGTTTATATACTCTACCTTACTATATACACTATGTTTTTCTTCTCCCCCTTAGGTGTTCACTCATTTTTCATTGGTTTTCTTCTCCCCCTTTGACATCAATGGCAAAGGTGTATGTACAAGAGTCAAAATTCTATTAAGACAACAAAATTGCAAAAGTTGTCATCATATGTATAGATACAATCTTCAATTTAGTTAGTTGCATGTGAAAGGATATCATTGTACACAATCTTTAGTTGTGTTAATTCTCCAACCCACTTGTTCTTAGCACTATTCAAAATTTGGATGTTCTCATTTACTTGAAATACAAGATCTTTTGCCTTATGTACATTAGTATGCATATCAGTTAATTTTTGAACCTTTGAGGCTTCTACAACTAGACTTGTCATGAGATCAATTTTAAGGTTTATCATCCTTCTCAGCTGGCATATTATGTTTTTCATTTCTTCCTGTCTACTAAGAAGACTGCTTATGTTGTTTTGAATGTTTACAACTTGTATTTCCATGTCGTTGATAGAGTCAACTGTTGGATCAATGATCTTGATAATATTTTCTAGTTGGAGCTCCATGCTTTTGATTTTCTCTTCTATTACCTTAGTGGTTTTAGGCCATGACAAATGAAATTTGTATATATCACAGGCTTCCTTGATTGCATTCTCCATATTTTTATACTATTTTCTAACAGAATTCTATCATTGTCTATCTTGGTTTTTAACTCTACTAATCTTTTGTCTTCAAGTTCCTTTCTAACCTTAATTTCAACAGACTTTTCAAAGGATTCAAAGTGAGTACTTACAGAATTTATTAAACCTTTGAGATGATCATTTGATGACATTGATGTATCTTTCGGGTATGAGGGTATCAGCTTCTCCAGAATACTAGATGTTTCATCAATGAGTTCATTGTCCTGTATATGTGTTTTCAACATTTCTTCCTGAGCCTTAGCTTGCACAAATGATACCAATTTGAATTTTTGCATAGGAGACATAGAATCCAGATTTATTGGTCCTTGTAGATACTCGGGTAAATCAAGAATTTGTGTTCTTTGTTGCTTTTCCAAAAGTTTTCTAGCATAGTCAATTGGAACTTGATTTGCAGCAATGTTTCTTGCCACTTGTTCTTCACTGAGTGTAACTATCTTTCTTTTCTTTTCTTTTGTTGCCTTCTCTTTCTCTACTTTAGTTGTGGCGCCTGCAATGGATGAGGTCCTTGTTCTTTCTCTAGGGCTAGATGCTAGTTTTTTTTATTTCAGATCTCTCATCTTTCCTTTCTAGAGTATTTGATGTCCATTCTATTAAAGCAATTATGGACATTGATCCCCTTATTTTGGTTTTTCCCTCACTTGTTTGTTCATCTTATGTTTTCTTTGATTGCTCACGTTTCATAGACATTCTGGAGGACAATTTTGAGAATGTCCCAAATCTGCCCTCTCTGACATCTTTCGGTTTGCTCAGTAGTACATCAGCTAATTTAGTCAAAACATCTTCTACAACTTCATATCCTAATGTAGGGAGCCATACAGTTCTTGGTTCCATAGCTTCCATGAAGCATTTGTCTTTGTATACCATAAATACAATGTCCTTTTCATACTTCATCACTACATTTTTAGGTATCCGGATTCTACATAACATTTTCTTTTGAAAGTTCTTTAAATATCCCCATAAGATTTCATTTTGCATATCTGCATTTCCCAAACTCTGCAAGTGATTTCTTACTTGAGTGGCTACTGGTGTGTGATCAAGCTAGACAATGTTTCCCAAGCTAGGTAGTTCTCTTAGGAAGTAGACTAGTAGACAAGTGATCAATGTTCCATATTTGAAAGGATGATTAGTCTCTTTTGTTCTTTTCAAGTTCTCCATTAGTTCACTCTAGAGAAATTCACATAGATCATAGTGTATATTCTTTTTTATCATGTTATATGCTATGTATATATCTAGTGCAGACATATAATTTTTCTTGTTGGAAAAGTATATTTTGTACCCAATAATCATTGATGCAAATTTGACGGCTAGATCCTTAATATCATTTACCATGGAGGCTTTCTTATCAAATTTGGCTCCTGTCAGCTGCATTACCAAGTTGTTCTTTGTTTTCTTTGAACCTGGAACCCTCCCAGAGGAACTCATACTAGTTATAGCTTTGATATCTTCTTTCGTTATCATGTATGGTTCATCAAGCCACATAAACTCATCATGGATTCTTCTTAGAATAAACTTAACCAATGTTTCATTCGGAATCATAGAAAATCCAACCAGGTGTCTAATTTATTTTCTCCTAGAACTTTATATTCATCTTTTTACACAAGATCAACAGTAGTCAGTTCATCCAAGTGCAATTTTCCTAGATTTATGTGATCATATTCCTCTAGATTGATATGAATATATGCCCTAACATCTTCCATATGTATAATTCCATGTGGAGTAATTGAGAATGCTCCTATAGGATCATTTTCCAGTGATTTGAAGAAATGTTTCTTGAACTTGGGGCAAGGTTTTTTAGTTATCTCGATTACTTGAGGAGTAAACATTTTCCTGAAATAATTCAAACCTCATAGTAGGGTTTTCAAGCTATAAATACCTCTTATGTCGAATTAAGGTTTCCTTCTCATGAAATCTCTTTGAGTTGTTTTGAATCTTTGGAAACCTTTGATGTCACTTGGGATCTTTCTATAGCTTAAATGCAACGTGAATTATCTATCGAATGAGGTCCTTTTTAACCCTTTATTTGTCTTGACCTAATCACCATAAATGCAGTCTTTCAAAAAGATGTCACACTTCTCTATTAAGCTTAGTTAATCAAGATTGCATGACAGTGTTCCACATTTGATTCTTTTCCTCTGGGATTACTTTTAAAAGATCTACCATATGAAGCTTTACATCACATCTTCGTGTCGTATCCCAGCACTAATTATCTAGCTAGGGGATTTGGATTTTCAATACATCTCCTTTTGAACTAGAGCTCGCAATTTACTTGCCAGAGGAAGTATCTGCACCAGAGGCTAGTGCGGATCCATCCTTGATATTATCAACATCCTTCTTAATCTAGATCATGCTCATTTCCTTCTTGATCTCCACCGGATCAACCTTGTTTTTACCTTTGTCTTCATTCTGTTCTATTTTCATCTTCTCTATAGGATAGTTTCTTTTCTCATTCTTGCTTCTATAGAATTTTTCAACATGCCCAAACTTATTTCAAATGTAGCATACCACATTCCTCTATCTTTAATTCCTTCTATTGATTGAATTCATTCTTGTTATGCTTTGGTTAGCCATATGTCCAAATCTATTGCATGCAAAGCACTTTCCATTGAAGGATTGAGTATTCCTTGCATAGTTAAAACCATTCCTAACCAGACTTGTACATTCATTTGATCTATGATCAATTTTGTTGCAAATGAAACATTGACCAGGGAATGAAGGAATATTTTGATTTATTCTACTCCTACATTGAGTAGCCTTGTGACAAATATTATTACAATTAAAGCAATAGCCATTGAAAGATGGGTAACTTTGAGCATTTAGTTGTCTGACCGGAGGTCTTCTAGGTCTTCTTCTTTGATTCTAAAACTGGTTGTATTTCTTTTTCTTAAACTCAGTGTTTCCTTGGCCTGATTTTGAACTTTCTCCTTTTTCAAATCCCAAGCCTTGCTTGTCATCTGGACTCTTCTAACTTTCAATCAATTCCTCAATCTTTGCAGAGCTTATTTTGAATTTTTCTTCATAGCTCTTAGCCTTCTCTAAATCTGATTTTAGGCTCACAACTTCTTTTTCAAGTTTAGCACATTCTTCTAACTTGCTTTTTACCAGCAAATTTGGATCTTCTGCTTTAGCTCTTTCTACAACTTCCACTTTCAAATCATCTAAGGTTTTATTGGTTGATATCAATTATTCACTGACCTCCTTGTATTTTTCTTTGAACTTCTTAACTTGTTCTTTTAGCTTTAGAATGCATTCATCAGCTTCTTGTATGTTATCCTTTAGATCTCTAATTTGTGCTTCAGATTTTTCAAGATCTTCAAGAGCAGCTTGTAATTCATCATTGCTTTCATATTAGGCTTCAAGAGAATTGAGATATCTTCTAGCTGCCATGTGTATGCCTTCCCAGATCTTCCTCAAGCTGTTAAGCTTCTTCCGAGGAACCATGTTGTGATACCAATTGTTGAATCCAAAGAATACTGAGAGGGGGGGGGTGAATCAATATACTTAAAAATTTTTCATTTACACATTCATTAATCTATTTCCCAAATTGAATAACTGTAATGTTGAAAAATGTCCCCTTGGGGGCTTTTCCCTCATAAGGTTTAGCTCCCGGGTCTTTAGAGTGCATTTAGGACATTTTAGTTCATATTTTAGCATCTCGACGAAATGAGACCTAGGTCGCATGGCAAATTGGACCTATGTGGACCCCTTGAGCTATACCCTGTCCAAAATAGGGGGGAGAACTTGGGTACCTGCACCCTAGTCCTGCCCTATTTTGGGGTAACCCTAATTTCTGGATGTCAGTTTATGACTATTACTTGGTTATTTTGCCAACACAGTAAAGTTTGAATTTTAATTTCTTGGTGAGAGTGCTTGTAGTTGCATATATAAACAAGCTTAGGCATTCATTTGTAAACTAGATGGCAATTAGATAGAAAGTGTGATGTTCAAGTGTTCTCAAGGTGATTCAAGGCTTCTATTGTGTTGCAAGAGCATACTTGTGTGTTTTGTGTGTTGATCTTTGTAGATTTGAGCATCAATCTTTTCATGGCATGAAGAGCATCTTCCTCCATGAGAGATTCACTACAAGGTGACATATCATTGTGGTTTTATCATTCATTCCTTTGGTTTTGGCCTCTACCTTACAAGGGTACACCCTTTTTATCTGACAATGGTGTTCAGAGACTTAGTGTCCTCTAGGGTTTGATTAAGGCAAACCTCTAAACACCACAACCCCCAAGACAAGTCTTGTGATTGTAGGTTACAGGTGTCACATATGGAAAAAGTGGAGTTGCAGGAGGGCTTGACAGACATCGGGGATTCAGGATCTGAAGAGAAGTCAGACACAAGAGCACTTCTAGGATTGGGCGCTCACACCAGTGTCCTCTGTAGACAGGTCTTAGGAAACAGAAGTTACAGGGCTGATCAGTGTTGGAAGGAAGTCTAGATTCCCCCAAAAAGTAGGTACCTTGGACTTGGGTGCCCGCACCTTAGTCCCTGACTATTCTGCCTCGAATCCTTGGAAATAGGTATTCAGTGATTTGTTATTTTACTCCCGTCTACAAGAGCTTTTTCCGTCTTTCATCAATCTGTTGTCGTATTTGTATAATTAGGGTTTTAATGATTAATTAGACATAAGAGAAGAAAAATTTGACAATTAATTCCCTAATCCAAGTTTCCCTTCATTTGCAAGTGACCTAGGCTATGATACTGCTCACCACTCAACCCTAGATCCTTCAATGTTTAGTGGAAAGGAGGGTTTTAACATCTAAACAACAAAGATTAACAAAAATCCAACTTTACCCTAAACATTTTGGTGAACCGGTGTTTTTGGACTTAAATTGCAACATGTTGAGTTTTTTTCTTCAGATTTGATGTGGTTTCATTCATTCATTTGGTCATTTATTTTATTTTTGCATCAGATCTTATATAAACTATAGAAAAATCCAAAAAATTAGAAATTTACCTTGCATTTTCATCATTTAATTGCTAGGGTTTTGTGGAAATTTTGACAAATTTATATAACCTAGTAATTCTAAAATCTAGGGTTTGTAGGAAAAATCTTTTATCAAAATTTTCTATTGATTTTAAAGGCTCATTCAAATTTACATTTGACTGTAGTCTTTCTTTTTAGTGTGAATTTGCATTTAGATTTAAAATATTTGCATTTTTACATAGAAAATTTCAACAAAAACTAGCAATTTTGATGCATTTTCATTAAATTTGCATGGGCGTTTTGCATGTTAAGGCTTGAAATCCTTTTTTATATCTAAGATTAAGTCAACTACATCATAATTTAGACTTAAAATCATTCACATAGAATTTTTTTCCAAGATCTCAAACCTAGGGCTTCAAAAACAACAATTTTCACTAAATTTGGCCTTATCGACTCTCCAAACTTGCACTGTAGGTGTGTTGTGAAAGATATTTTGGCATTATTTTGCTTTTATTAGGGTAATAATTTTCTTCCCCTCATAAAAAGCTTCACAACACCCTTTTAACAAGCTCTTGTAGTAAAAATTCAGTGAAAAACTACACATTTTGGCTATTTTTGCCCTCGGGTTTGACCTAGTTTGCACTCCAATCATGTTCTGATCAATTTTATGGATTGAGGTGATTGATATTACTGATATTATTTTCTATACCTCCCAAAATTCCTTACAACAGCCCTTTTGCTAGATCTTAGAATTGAAAAACCGTAAAAAATTGCATATTTTGCTATATTTTCACTAGGGTTTTACCTTAAGTGGCGCTCAAAGTGTGTTGTGTTGGATATCTTGGCACCAAGTGGCTATTATTACTAATATTAGTTTCTTTCCATCATCATTTTCCTCACAACACCCTTTGTTATGCTCTTTTACAGTGAATTTTGGTGAAAAAATTGCCTATGTTGACATATTTTCATTATATTTTGACTTGGCATTATCTTGGATTTGCATCAAGAGTGTATTGAGAGTGATTAGATTTCTGTTTTAGACTAACATCAGACATATAACTATATTCCTTTGATGAAAATCCTTACAACATCATTTGTTTCATTCATTGGCATTGAAAAGAGTACAAAAGACCAAGCATTTTGGTTGTCAATCATATCCTTCTCCTAGGATTTGTTCTCTTAGTTTGTGCATTGTATGCTTTTGTATAAGCTTTATGACACGCTGTCCTAAAAACAATATCCCTTTGAGAAGAAGTAAAATATTAATGGGATCTAGTGCTCTTGAAGAAGTTGGTACTTTGGACACCTTCTTTACAAAGGGAGAAACTCAAATTATGCAAGATAGTATACATCCTCCAACCACAATGGAAGAACAATTTTTTTATGATGCTGATAACACTATTGCAGCAATAGGATATGTATCTGATGAGCAAATAGAAAAGTTGGATAAAGACTAGGCTGAATTTCAAACATTTATGGAAAATGAGAGAATAGCCAAAGAAGCTATTCCTACAATTCATAATATAAGAGAATTGATAAAAGGACAAGATGGTGTTAATGCACTTCGTGGTCTAGCACATATTGTACAAACCAATATCATGACAGTAACCAAATATGCGCAAGCGATAAATAATACTTTATCACCATCTCATACTCAAGTTTCCATACCTATACCATCTACGAGAATATTGACTTTTACACCAACGATCTTAACAACTAATGCAAATGGTTGTAGTAATGCTACCACTGGTATTGGAGTATCTAATGACACTAATTACAAAGCTGTGGGATTTAATTATCAGAATTTGGTTCCTAAAGGGACCTCCTCTATGCATAATTGTTCTCAGTCACCCATCCACTCCATTCATTTTCAACCACCTATTACCTACTCACAACCGTCTTCAACCTACCAATATGTCCAAAAACCATTGACCTATTCTCAACCTCCACATATCATACCTCAAGCTCAACACCTCTTCACCTTGGTTCTATTTCCTCACAACACACCACATCTCTGAATGATGCCATCCTAAACAAACTTTTACAGGGAATGACTGCTTTGCAACAAAAGGTAACAAATTTGACAAATTCTTCATAGCCTAGTCTACCAACATATCATGCTCATAATTTGTTATCGTATGCAATCTTGAGAACTCCTATGCCTGAGAGGTTTGAGACTCCTCGCTTTAAAAAATATGGTGAAAAAGGTGATCCTAATATTCATGTGGCAACATTTACAGCTATGTGTAGTGATTTTTATTTTGAAGAGGATTTCTTAGAAAAATGTTTCCCGTGATCTCTCAAAGATACTACTTTAGAATGGTTTTTTCTCCAAATTCAATACACTCCTTTTTGCAGTTGATTGATCAAGTTTTACAATATTTTCAAGAAAATATTGGACCCCAAGTCACTCATATTGACTTGGTTCAATGTAAACAAGGTCCCAAAGAAAAGTTGACCGAATTCATTGGTTGATATCAAGGGCTTCATGTACAGATTCAATATCAAATGAAAGATGAGGATGTTCAAAAGATATTTATTACAAATCTACAACCTAATATTCATGATAAGATTTTCTTGATGAAATACAACTCCTTTCAACATTTATGTACCACTCTTTGTGATTATCAACTTTCATCTAGTCAGTATGAAAACCAAAACTCATCTGCTCAAGTTGGTCAATCCTTGGGTGGATCATCGTAAAACAACTTTAGAAGGAACAATAATAGGAGTTTCATCAAGATCAATGGACCAAACACGAATGTGTCTGCTATCAATAATCCAAAGAAAGTATCATATCAACCAAGAAAGTTTACTCTGATATCTTAGTCCTATCATTCTATCATGAATCAAACTGTGAGTAATAACATTCTGAAGCTTCCCTCGATCAAGCCTGTTGATTCTAATAAACAAAGACCTTACTCCGATGCTAATGTCTTTTGTCCTTATCATCGAATGCAAGGACATGACATTGAATGTTGTATGTGTCTTAAACATGAGATACAAGACCTTATTGATTCAAATGTAATCTAGGTATTGGGTGTGAATGATAATGGAAATAAGTCAGTTTCTCTGAAGAATTAGAATTTACAAATATTCACTAATCTTTTTCCTAAACATATTGAAAATAATATGGTGGAACAAGATTTAGTGGAAGTAGACGAGGATGATTACTTGGACTATGATAGCATCATGGGTATGATTGAACTGGATAAGAAACAAGTTGATAATCCACCTCGTCCTCAAAGAAATGGAATTTATGTTGAGGTTCCTCCCCTGTTATCCCTATATGGATCTGTAGACAATCAAAATTCATCAGAAAAGCAAGAACAACAACTGATACAAATGAGTAAGATGGTTCAGGATGATTCTCGTTACTATCCTAGAAAGATTCAACAACGAAAACTCACTAAAAATTGGAAAAGAGAAAAATGACAATCAATAGTCAGAAATAATAGTGGTTTTCCCCCTCGTAAGCACCAAAAAGTCTCATTTAATCAAGGATTTAAGGAACAAGCATCATATGATAACAAACAAGACTTTCATAAGAACCACTCAAATTTTGCTTTAAAAATGATCGAGTACCTCTCCAAGAGGTTTGAAATCTCCAAGATATAATATGAAGACCCTATAGGTAAGTATCTATAAACTTTTATTTCTATCGTAATGTGCTTCCCCCATGATGTGTTATGTGTTGTTTAGGTCTCCTGGAATGACCTCAGATTCTCCTGTAAGGTTTGGGATACCAGGAGACCGCCATTGTTGTGACCTTCTTCTATTTGTATAATCATTCTTCTAAAATTGCTCTCTCTCTGATTTCATAGTTGTGTGTTGTTTCTTATGGACATAGCATCGTGGTTGGTGACTTGGGGGCACCCTCCTACGTGATTCTCCCACCTAGCGGGCGGATGATGACAAACATTTATACTGATGTGGATCTAGTGTTCCTTTCGAGAGCAATAAAACAAATGGACTTAGTTCCTAATATGACAATGGGGTTGTATATCTTATCCGATGCTTGGCTAGTGGAAGCACTCGTACTTTTGGCATACTAAATTTAATGATATTTTTGTCACATTTACAAACCTTAACAATACTATTGCTTCGTGCACCTTTGTTTTCCTTTGAATCTAGCCTTAGCGGTACTTGATTTGGAGAGCTTCGTGATATAGCCCCTGGTTATCCTCGAACTCTGAATTCATTGTATAACCTTGGCTCTTTGTGTGGTTAATCATATGCATTGATTTTGTTGTTTATCATGATCTTGTAGACACTAACATGTTTCTTGCAGGGATGTGTTTGTGGGAACATTTGGTGATCATAAAGTACATGTCACCTCCGGGGGCATGGGCTTTGCAAAACTTGGTGTTCCCTTGTGTGTTTTCTTCCTACCTTAACGTGCTTGATATCGATAACTGATATCAACCACCTTAAGGTGGGGGCATATAAGGTAAGCTATATGTTATAGATGTTAGTAGTGTGTTTGACCTCAGATGCAAATACTTGCACCCCAAAGTAGTACATCATGCATCTTGAGCTTGTTTGCAATCAATCAATCAATCATGTAAGTCCTCTACAGAGGTGGGATATCAAGCATATCCTTTTTCTTAAGCCCTCTGCAGAGGCAGGGATGGTGTATTTCTCAGAGCAGATTGCATCATCTTGTCATTTTCAAAAGTCCTCTACGAAGGCAGGGAGTAGTTCCGTGACTAACTCAACCCTTAAGCATGTCTTCGGTGATTGTTGTAACGAAGCCCAATCATCAGTGTGTGCCTGTAATGTGCTTGAGATGGTGTTGGACCTAGAAATAGGTATACTCCATCTCTTGTCTGCCATGTTTTCTCCGTGTCTTCAAGTGTGTGTGTTTTGGCATGCTTGTTTTGTATGGTGTGTTTGTTGCCCCATATACAAAGACCAGCACCTTTGAGTAGTGCTTCATGCATTTTGGGAGGGTTTACGTGTATTGCGTGTGTGTTGCCCCATATATACTGAGACCTGTGCCTTAAGGTAGTGCATCCGGTATTATGGGAGGTTTGTTTACTTTCCAGTACTTATATTTCCATTTCATATATATGAGAAATAGAAAAGAAAAGATATCATTTCTATCTTCCATGCATTAACGTGTCTTCTATGCATTGACTATCTACTCCATGTTCTACGTGATTATAATTGTCTTCTCCATGTTTTGCGTGCATGTTACTACCTTTTATGTGGTTGGTGTGTCTTCCCCGTGATTGGTGTGTTTGTTGTGTTTGTGACCTTACTTTAATGCATGTATTGGCCTTGCGTTTATACATACATTAAAGTGGGGGCTAAATGTAATGTCATAAAATGTTCCCTTGGGGGCTTTTCCCTCATAAGGTTTAGCTCCCGAGTCTTTAGAGTGCATTTAGGACATTTTAGTTCATATTTTAGCATCTCGATGGAATGAGACCTAGGTTTCATGGCAAATTGGACCTAGATGGACCCCTTAAACTGTACCCTACTCAAAATAGGGGGGAGGACTTGGGCGCCCGTACCCTAGTCCTGCCCTATTTTGGGCCAGCCTTAATTTATGGGTGTCAGTTTATGACCGTTACTTGGTTATTTTGCTGACACGATAAAGTTTGAATTTTAATTTCTTGGTGGGAGTGGTTGTAGTTGCATATATAAGCAAGCTTAGGTATTCATTTGTAAACTATATGGCAATTAGATAGCAAGTGTGATGTTCAAATGTTCTCAAGGTGATTCAAGGCTTCTATTGTGTTGCAAAAGTAGACATGTGTGTTTTGTGTGTTGATATTTGCATATTTGAGCATCAATCTTCTCATGGCATGAAGAGCATCTTCCTCCATGAGAGCTTCACTACAAGGTGACATATCATTGTGTTTTTATCATTGATTCCTTTGGTTTTGGCCTCTGCCTTACAAGGACATGCCCTCTTTATATGACTATAGTGTTTAGAGACTTAAGTGTCCTCTGGGGTTTGACTGAGGCAAACCTCTAAACACCACAACCCCCAAACCAAGTCTTGTGATTGCAGGTTATAGGTGTCACATCTGGAAAAAGTGGAGTTGTAGGAGGGCTTGGCAGACATTAGGGATTTAGGATCTAAAGAGAAGTTAGACACAAGAGCACTTCCAAGACTTGGGCACTCGCACCAGTGTCCTCCGCAGATAGATCTCAGGAAATAGAAGTTACAGGGCTGATCAGTGTCGAAAGGAAGTCCAAATTCCATGAAAAAGTAGGTGCCTTGGACTTGGGCGCCCGTACCTTAGTCCCTGACTTTTATGCCTTGGAACCCTGAAAATAAGTATTCTATGTTTTGTTATTTTACTCCCGTTTGCAAGAACTTTTTCTGTCTTTTGTCAATTTGTTGTCGTATTTGCATAATTAGGGTTTTAATGATTAATTAGACTTAAGAAAGGGAAAAATTGACAATGAATTCCCTAATCCAAGTTTCCCTTCATTTGCAAGTGACCTAGGGTATGATAGTGCTTGCCACTCGACCCTAGATCCTTCAATGTTTAGTGGAAAGGAGGGTTTTAACATCTAAACAACAAAGATTAACAAAAATCCAATTTCACCCTAAACAATAACAAGAAAGAAAACATAAGAAGAGCATCCACAAATTCATAAAACATAGACACCAAGATTTTATGTAGAAAACCCAAAAAGGGAAAAACCACAGTGAGTGTTAGCTCACAATATATTATGATAGAAATATTGAATTACATGAAGGCTCACTACCTTAGGGCTCACTGCCCAAGGACTCACTGTCCAAGAAGTGCTTAGTGCAAAAAGGCTCACTGCCAGAAAGATAGAAGAGAAGATAGAAGAAGGACTGGATTACTACCAAGAGAGGACTGCTATAGGTGCATCTACAAAATGCTGAAGTGTAGTATCAATATGCTCAGTATACATATTCAATGGACTTCATATTGTCTGCCCTAGTTTTCTACTCTACTTCTGTCATGTCCCCATTTTTCAATTAACTTAAAAAAGTTCTAATTGTAAATTAATTTTATAAAGTATTTTTAGTTGTTTTATAAAATTAATATTTAATTAAGTTACTTGAGTCAATTTAAAACACTTTATAAAATAAAGTGTTATTATGTACACAAAAACAATCATTTAATAAAGTTAAGTGATTATGTACACAAAAACTATCATTTAATAAAGTTAAGTGATTATGTACATGAAAACCATCATTTAATAAATTTAAGTGATTATGTACATAAAAAATGTCATTTAATAAGTGATTGTGTACACAAAACTTTCATTTAATAAAGTTAGGCCAAACCTATTTGGAGTGAGGGCTTTATAAGGAGCAGCTGGGAGTCATTTGCAATCATGTTTTTGACTTGGTTTTTTCATATTGATTTTATCTCTTGGCTAAAGAGAAATTTCAGTCCAATCAAGGTGATGATCCCTTGATAACTAGGGTTTGGTGACATGGCCCCATTCCTATTTTGAGAGGTGGATGCAATCAGTATTCATCATAGAGCTTATTGGAGACATTTCACATCATTTCGGTTTATTATTGAAGATTCATCAAGACTTTGAAGATTCTTGTTTTGAAGAGTATTCAAGTATATTGTTTTGCAAATTTGGTTTTATTGAAGATTGCATTGTTATTGAAGACTTTGATCAAGATTGAATTCATAGACGACATTGTTGTTAAGCACCACAAATTGGAAGACTTGTTGCTTTGTATGCTCAGACTATCATTGTAGATCTGTTTATTGTAGTAGAGACACATTTTTAGGGCTAGTAAAACCCTAACAGTCACCCTTTTTGAGTATCCATTCCTCCTTCAAGGGTGTGCTATAGCTAGTTGGGAAGATCATCCTTGTTTGTCCTTGTAAGTTGATCATTGGTCATTGTTTTGTGAGGTGATTATCAACAGATAAGTGATAGTGACAATTAGGAGAGGACTGGCAGCATTGTAAGGTGTTTGTATCAACATCTCATCATTATGGGAATACATTCATGATATCAAATCTGTGTGTGTGACGTTTGACACCCCTGCATTGTAATATTGTCAACAATTTGATATGTTTCATCATTTTTTCTTTGATTCTGTAAAAGTAGTCCACATTATGTTTTGGCTACCATAGATCTTTCTATTTGTTGTAATTCAAGTGAATTTTGTAATTGGAGCTGCCAAAGAGAAATCTGAATTCCTATCAGCAAGGTCTGATTTTGATTTGACAATGATCCATCATCATAGAGTTTGTATCAACATTTGTCATAGTTTGAAGACCTTAAGTAGAAGAAGTTTGCATCATCATTTAGTATCTTTTTGTATCTTGAATTCATCATTTCTTTCTAAGTTTGTAACAACGAACTAGGATTTGTAATTGGCTATGCTAGAGCCATCCCATTTTATGTAATTACAGGCTTGAACAATCTAAATTTATGACAACAAAGATCTCATTTGGTTATCATCATTAACTTTGATCTTTTATGTGTAATTCAACTAGATATTGGTTGTACTATTGGCATGATGTATTTGCATGATAAGTGAATGAATAAGAGCATGATTCAGATTTGAGGAAAAAGAAATCAGATTTCAGTCCTAGGGTTTGATTGGAAAATTTGTAAGATTTAGAAAATTGCATTTAATAATCAGAATCTTAGCATTTATCCTAAGAGGGATATTACAGTGGTATCAGAGCTATGATCTTGCTAGTCTAACGGTCATCAATCAAATTTTGCTTCAGTTCTACAACAGGTTTCAGTTGTGGATTTTGAACAATGGGTCTATTTCTGTTTGATAAGCAAGTGATGAGAGATATGATTGATAGTCAAAGAAAGACTAATGAGAGCATTCAGAGGACAAATGCAAACATTGAGAGGTTGTGTTCTTTGAGGGGTAACAGGAACAATCGGGCTAATCAGAGAGATGCTTGTAGTGCATCAAGTTCACATCGAGCTAGAAGGACACACATATGCACACCTACAGTTGAGAGGCCTATTCATCCTAAATTCATTCCTCTAGCGGATGAGGAAGACATATTCAATAGTTCAGTACAAATTCATGAGATTAAGGATGAAGAAGAGTTACTTGTTGAGGCCACAAATGAAGAACACATGAAGGTTGAAGAAAATGATATCAAGGATGAAGACCAAGCTAATTTGGAGGAGCATGATGATAACTAAATAAAAAAATTTTATGGAGGTGTTGAGTCTTGTACATCACATCACTTGGAAAAACATCTAAAGGTGAATGGTAATCATATTGTTGTAGCTCTAGTTCATTTTGATATTCATGAGGTGATTGCAGTGTTGTGTTGGTAGGCTCTAGATTTTAGAGGAAGTTCATCTCTTATTGTTTTACACGAATTCAAAGAGGCTTTGATGATAGTGAGTTTGGAAAAGGACAATTACACACATGTAGGTTTTGTTTGCAGCCATGATACACATGATTTTCATTTGGTGACATCTTATAGGACAAGACTTGTTGATAGCCATCCATCCTTGGTAGGAGAGATGATAGAATTTGCATAAGACAATACAATTGAGCATGATCTTGACTTAGCTTCACAACATGGATTATGTGAAGAAGATGGAATGAAGGTGGTTGACTTTGAGATGGTCAATTGTGAAGACACATCACAAAGATATGCAAGCAATTCTAATTTTTGGAACAACAGTCCTATTTCTTCCCATAGTCATGAAATAGAAGCCAAATCTATGATACATATGGGTAATGAATTGTCTCATGAAAACATAAATGATGCATGTGAAGAGAATTGTATGGAACTGGCATTTGATGGTAAGCATTTGATTTTTGAGATTGATTGGAATGACATCATGCCTGATTTGTTTAAGGATAGTAGTGCTATGGATTTGCATTTTCATGAGATAGACATACTAACATCTTTGGATGATACATATATGTGTTCTACTTATGATGACATACAAGATTGGAGTATTGGATATGGTAATTTTGTTGAAAAATAGGGTAGTACACAATCTAATTTTTTATATCAGACTTTTGAAGAGGTGGAAAAGACACAAGGAAGGTGTGACATTGGGCTAGAAAAAGAAAGAGAAGCTAAGATAGTTGCTGATCAAACAAAACAACACATTGAAATGGTAAAAACAATGAGGCAATCAGCCTTGTTTACTTATTTTGGATCAGCCATTGGTGATTTGCATGAGTATGACAATGAGGATTCAGATTTGCATGATACATTGATTTCCATTGGAGAGGATCAACCTACTCTTGAAGAGACACTACATCATTTTAATGATGCTCTCTCATTGGCATATGTGGATGGTTATTCTTCACTCTTGAGTAGTGAAGTATGTGATTTTAGTTTTAGCACAATAGGAATTGATACATTTGTGTTTAGCATCCTTCATCTATTTATGTTACTATTCAATAGTAGAAGGATTTTTAGCTTCATTAGTTCATTGCTTGGCATCTATATTCGTATGGATGTGTTTGCATCACTGTGTGACAGTGGAAGCGGTCCCAGGATCTTCTACATCAGCAGCCTTGAGGAAATGTGTTTGAGCATGGTTTAGGAGCCTCGACTAATTTGGGATCCAGGGATTGTTTGAGTTTAGTTTTTCTTCCCGTTGCTTGGGGACAAACAATGTCAGGAAGGGAGGGCTGTCATCTCCCCATTTTTCAAGTAACTTAAAAAGGTTCTAATTGTAAATTAATTTTATAAAGTATTTTAATTACTTTATAAAATTAATATTTTATTAAGTTACTTGAGTAAATTTAAAACACTTTATAAAATAAGGTGTTATTGTGTACACAAAAACAATCATTTAATAAAGCTAAGTGATTGTGTACACAAAAATTATCATTTAATAAAGTTAAGTGATTATGTACACAAAAACCATCATTTAATAAAGTTAAGTGATTGTGTACATAAAAAATGTCATTTAATAAGTGATTGTATACACAAAACTTTCATTTAATAAAGTTAGGCCAGACCTATTTGGAGTGAGGGCTTTATAAGGAGTAGCTAGGAGTCATTTGAAATCATGTTTTTGACTTAGTTTTTGCATATTGAGTTTATCTCTTAGCTGAAGACAAATTTCAGTCCAATCAAGGTGATGGTCCCTTTATAACAAGGGTTTGGTGATGGGCCCATTCTTATTTTGAGAGGTGGATGCAATCAATATTCATCATAGAGCTTATTGGACACATTTCACATCATTTCAGTTGATTATTGAAGATTCATCAAGACTTTGAAGATTCTTTTGGTATGTTGAATTCATCATGATTCAGTATCTTTTGGTATGTTGAATTCATCATTTCATTATGAGTTTGTAACAATAGTCTGGGCTTTGTAATTGGCTATGCTAGAGCCATCCCATTTTATGTAATTGTAGGCTTGAACAATCTGAATTTATGACAGCAGATATCTCATTTGGTTATCATCATTAACTTTGATCTTTTATATGTAATTCAACTAGATATTGGTTCTACTATTGGCATGATGTATTTGCATGATAAGTGAATGAATAAGAGCATGATTTAGATATGAGGAAATAGAAATCAGATTTCAGTCCTAGGGTTTGATTGGAAAAATTGTAAGATTCAGAAAATTGCATTTAATAATCATAATTTTAGCATTTATCCTAAGAGGGATATTACAACTTCACATATACTCCTATTTTCTGCCCTTATTATCCTTTTCTGCTCTGCAAACTACCTTAGATTATGCACACATCAAATTCACACATTATCCACATATATCCATCACTCCAACACTGAAATTCATTGTATATATATATATCCACAATAAGATTCATCTCACAATCAGGTTGGCAACCCAGACATGAAGCGTGCATTTAAGTGTTGTACCTTGTCGGCTTGATCTTGTGCACAAACAAGAATGTGGACTCAAACAAACATACAATGGTCTTCATATAGGTCAATATCAATCATTCAACTAGTTGGATTAATTCTTCAAACAATAAATTCTCACTGCATATAGATTTAACTTGTCCGTTGGCTTATCCCTTAAGTACATATTTGACCAATTCAACTATCACATCATGACTTCCACTATGGACCATATGAGACTCTAAAAATTGTATCCAATATTCATCATTGACCTTTTAACATACCTTTAGATCCACATGACATAATTTAGTCATTTATAGCAAAATGAGGATCTTGGAATTGTTGCTCTGTCACAGTGAAATATTGTCAAACTAGAAGCTGATAATGAACAACTTGTAGAATCTGATCAAAGGAACTTCAGAAGGTATAGCTCTAGATTCAGGTAGTCATAATATGTATCTTTAATGTCTCATAACCGCAAGATAAAGTTTACATTATGTCAAATTCATATTAGTTTACTTGCTTGAGAGAAAATGATTTTTTTTAAATGCTGATTTATGTGGCTCACTTAGGCCAAAAAATGATACACACCTTTTATGTCATCACCCCATTAAAAGATAAATAAGTATTACTATGTTCATCACTAAACATAGATCATAAATATACCAAGAGCCATAAGATAGAAAAGAAAGAATATCAACCTTATGTGAAGGTGGACCATGAGTGTAAAAATCACTAGGATCCTCAAAGCAAGATGAAGCCACAATGGCACAAGTAGGAGAATCCATAAGTGAACCAAAAAAAACCTATCATAATATGTATAAAGGATATATTTTCTAGGTATATCATCATCATATGTAGAAATATTCTTAGTTGAATCATGAGGGTAGGGTTAAAGTATGATTAACACAAACCAAACCATGAGAAGAAAAATTGCCCAAAGCTAACACATGGTCACCCTCATCTACAACATTATCACAAGTCATATAAAGAGTAGAGGTATAATGAAGTTCATATACATATGAGGCAAGTGTATAGATAAAACAAAAGCATAAGTGATTACAAAATTTATTAAAAAGGGAGATATCACAAACATGGATAAACAACACCTCCATTGAAGACACATCCTCATCCATGGGATAAAAGACATCAAATCATCAAGGATGATGGAATCACATGAAAGAAATCATAGAGCACATCAAAATTTGTAATAGAGACATGACTAGAAGTTAACAATGGACTATGAGAATCCATGATAAAAGATGTAGAAAATGACCACGATCCAAGAGTGGGTGGCTATGAATTGGGTGGGAATCAAATGCAGATCATAGAATAAATATCCAACTCTAATATAGATGGGTAAATTGGCTATGAATGAGCTAACTTAACTCATTTTTGCACTACTTATAAATATGTATTTGTACTCAATATTTTTATCAAAATGAACACAAAACTAAGTGGAAATTTGCATGAATATACAAGTTTTATCATTATAATAGTCATTAAAAACAACAAGTTTTTTTTAATATGTTATTATATCACACCTTCTAACTTGTTAGTAAAATATTTTTACAAATTTAATAAAAGTGAAATGTTGAAATCTAAGAAAAATTTTGATCCTTATTTTATTTTTAAAGATTATATTGCAACTTTGCCCTCTCTATCTCCGAGGGCCTAATTTTGCTGTAAAGAATCTTTTTTTAATATTAAGTACAGGTGTTCTACATCTTTTATCATTAAAAAATAAATAAAAACGATAAAACTTCTTACATTTTCAATAAATTTTTAACATTTATATATTTTAAAGACTCATATCTAACCATACCATTCAACATTAAATTTCATAGATTTTACTCTTTAGTTGAAGTGAAAAATTAGCATTGAAAGAGAAATGAAAAATAGGAAAAAATAATAGAGATATATATAAAATTGCCTAAATACCTATTCTCCGGGAGGTGCACTTGCACTCCAAGCTCTCTCCAAGCTCTCGGAGTAAATCTACACATATATCCAATCCCTATCTTTTTTTCTTAAATAATCTGTAAGGCCATTGTGTTAGCAATGTTTTTTTTTAATAAAAAGGTGGTAGACCACCCAGACTTGTATTAATAATATAAAAATTCTTTAAAAAAATTAGCAAGAAATGATTTAGAAATTACAAGTTGTAGATGTGCACTGTATTATCTGTGAATAGAGGAATATTGGTTTAATATATGTAGCATGAACAAAGATGCACAGCTGAATGGTCTGTGGATAGAGGTATTGGTTTAATATATGTAGCATGAACAAAGATGCACAGCTGAATGGTCTGTGGATAGAGGCATATTGTAGTACTGTGATCTTTATTATTACTTTCCTGATGAGCGCATGTTGAATGGTAATATAATTTATCTGATGTTAAGGAAAGTAAGATTGTCCATGGAAAAGGAAAAGATTTTTCTAGAGTTATCACAAGGAAAAGGCAAGTTTTGTCTAGAGGTTTCTATAAACTAGATTCTTCCATCAAGCTATTTTTAGAAAAAGAACATTCCAGCCTTTTAGAATTAAAAAATAGAAGTGTCTAGAAAGCTAGAAGCTTCCACACTTCAAAGTCTTTTGTAAATATATATGTACGATTGAATACATTGTGGTACATGACATTTTGGATGAAATATAATTCAAGTTAGATAAATATTATATTTTCTGAGTTTATTAACTCTATTTTGCCCTATTTTTTATTTGATGTTATGTTTTTTGTTGTTTATTGGGCCTGTTCTTTCATGGTATCAGAGCCTGGTGCAGCTAGACTTTTTTTCCAAGTTCAGCTATAGGGCAGATAGATTGCTAGAAGTGATATTTGTTTGCAGAGATGTTATATTGCAGGAGTGATATTTATTTGAAGACTGATTTTTTTTGGCTAACATGGGCTCTACAAATGAAGTATTGCCAATATTTGATGGAAGTGGTTTTTAGATTGGAAGATTGTAGTCAAGAATGCTTTGATAGAAAAGGCTCCATGGAGGATAGTGAACAAGGAAATTGGAGAACCTCAAAGTGAAAAAGAAAAGGAGCTATGGAAATGCAAGTTGGAACAAGCTAGAGGTATTATTGGTAAAACTTTAAGCCCCAATCTCAATAGAAGATTTTTTGATATTGATAATCCAATAGAGCTGTGGGAGAGTTTGGAAAAAGATTATAAAGATGTAGATATTGCTAGCATGTCTAGTATAGAAGAAAAATTGGTGAACTTAGATCTATCTGATTTGGAAAAAATAACTGATTACATCAATGAAGTTACTTTTTTAAATGCCCAACTAAAGAAAATAGGTGTTGAATATGCAAAAAAAAAAAATCAATTGATTGCAATGGTTGAAAGTAAGCTTCCCCAGCCATACAAGGTATTTAAGGAATTAAGGAAAAGGGTTCTTCAACTAAATCCCAATAGCCCCCAGCAAACTTTTGATCAATTTTGTAAGTTTGTTTTAGATGAAGACGTTTAGGTTATTAAAGAAGGATACATTAAGAAGAATCATGCATATGCAGCTAAGAGTAATTTTTCTAGATATGATGGAAAGAAGAATTGGAAAGGAAATTATAAATTTTGAAATAATGATGGTTCTAACCATTTTTCTCAAAATGATGGTGCAGAAAAGCAAGTTGGAAAAAAACCCATTATTTGCAAGTATTGTGGAGGTGAGAATCACATGGATAAATTTTATTTGAAGAAGATGGACAATGAAAGGCATAAATACAAGCCCAAACAAGAAAGGATCAAGGATGGCAAGAAGGATCGGCATAGCTTCGTAGCCATCTCTCTAAAAATGCAAGAGAAATCAAATAAGGAGGTAATTGCTAGTGTTAAGGGGGGATACTTTGCTTTAGATTCTAATAAAGAATGGATTTTAGATTTAGGGGCATCATATCACATGACTGGGGACAGATCTTTGTTTATTGATTTTTATGAAGGGAAGAATTCAGATCAAGAAATTACTATTGGCAATAAAATGAGACGTGCAATTTTAGGAACAAGGACTGTTAATGTAACAAATGGGTCTTTGAAAAATATTTTGCTGGTTGAAGGATTAGGGGTGAATCTTATTTCAGTATATAAAATTGCCCAAGCTAAATATGAGTTTGTTGTCACTACTGATCAAGTTATTGTTAAAGATAGAAAAGACCCAAGCAATATAATTGCTATTGGTAGAGTTGATCATAAAGAGAGTCTATTTAAATATGTGGGGTTTGTTGATAATGAATACACACTCTCTCATGCTTTTATTGCTCAGACTGATGATATGTCAAAACTTTGGTATGCTAGACTTGGACATATAAATTATAAAAAATTACAAGACATGGTTAGAATGGATATGGTTAGAGGATTAAAAAAAAATTTCAGCTTCTGAAGGTGTGTGTGAAGGATGTGTGTTAGGCAAACATCATCGAGATCCTTTTGATTTAGGCAAAGCATGGAGAGCTAATTATCCATTGCAGCTCATTCATAGTGATCTATGTGAACCAGAGTATCCTTCACTTTCAAGTGCCAGGTACCTTCTCACTTTTATTGATGATCACAATAGGAGAGTATGGGTTTATTTTTTGGAAAGGAAAAATGAAATATTTGAAGTTTTTCAAAAGTTTGGAAAAATGAAATATTTGAAGTTTTTCAAAAGTTTAAGGAATTAGTTGAAAATCAAAGTGGAAAAAGAATTAAGTGTTTACAGACGGATAATGGGGGTGAATATTGCAATTATGCATTTGAGTCATTTTGTGAAAATTGTGGTATTAAGGTGCAAAGAACAGTTCCTTATTCTCCTCAACAAAATGGGGTAGTTGAATGAATGAATAGAACTCTTTTAGAAATGGCTCATTATATGTTGTATTTTAAAAGTTTGCATAACAAATTTTGGGGTTTGGCTGTTTCTTGTGCTGCATATATTGTGAATAGAATCCCCACTAAAGCCATCACAAATATCACCCCTGAAGAAGCATGGAGTGGTAGAAAGCCTCACATTGGGTATTTTAAAGTATTTTGGTGTACTGCTTGGGCACACATTCCTAATGAAAAGAGGGAAAAGTTAGAACCAAAGAGTCATAAGTGTTTGTTTGTGGGTTACAGTGAAGAATCAAAGGCTTATAGGTTATATGATTTGACAACAAAAAAGGTCTTTGTTAGTAGAGATGTAAAGTTTGATGAGTATTCACAACTTACAGCCACTTCCTCTCAGTCTACAACAACAAATGCTTCTCATTTTTCTGATGATTTAGAAGGAAATGGAGCCAATATTGATGAGGATGAGGTGTGCACCACTATAAATGATGATAATACTATTGAAAATGAAACTACTAATGCTTGTAATCAGCCATTTTCTGTAGGTAGTGATGATGAAGGAGATGACATTTCAGCTAGACAAAAGACAAGGAGTGTTGAAGACATATATAGACAAGGCTCAAAGATCCAAGGAAGGAATGGTAGTGCTCTCATGGCCAAAGTATTACAAGTAAATGACCCAATCTCATATGAGCAAGCTAGAGGAAAGAAAAAATGGGAGCAAGCCATGAAAAAGGAATATGATGCCTTGTTAGAGAATGAAGCTTGGGAACTTGTGCCCTAGCCCAAAGGTAAGAATGTTATTGGTTGCAAATGGGTTTACAAAACAAAATTTAAATCAGATGGTGCTATAGAAAAATTCAAAACTAGATTGGTTGCTAAGGGGTTCAATCAAAAAGAGGGTGTTGATTATGAAGAAACATTTGCTCTTGTCATTAAAATGAACAAAGTTAGAATTATTCTTTCTTTGGCTGCAAGTCTTGGGTGGCATATCCATCAAATGGATGTTAAAAATGTTTTCTTAAATGGAGATTTATATGAAGAAATATATATGGATCAACCACTAGGTTTTGTAGATCAGCAACATCCTAATCTTGTTTGTAGATTAAAGAAGTCACTTTATGGTCTTAAACAAGCACCATGAGCATGGAATGAGAAGATTGACATGCATTTTTACCTTGATGGATTTAAAAGGTGTAAGTCAGATCCAAATCTTTATGTGAAGAAAGTTCAAGATGAGATCATTCTTGTTGCAATTTATGTAGATGATTTACTCATTGCTAGACCAAACATTGCGCTCATCAATGATTTAAAATCAGATCTTAAGAGGACATTTCATATGAGTGATTTGGGTGAACTAAACTATTTTCTTGGTTTACAAGTTTGTAGATTACATGATGGATTGTTCATCTCTCAATCAAAATATGCTTTGGACCTTTTAGAAAAGTTTAACATGCTTGAATGCAAGCCATCATCTACCCCATTTCAATCTAGAGTCAAGCTTACTAAAGAATGTACTTCCAAGAGTGTAGATGCCACTTTATATAGACAACTTGTTGGTATCTTGGTTTATCTAACTCATACTCGACCAAATATTTGTTTTACAGTCAATCTTGTATCTAGATTTATGCAGACACCTAAAGAAAGTCATTGGTTGGCTGCTAAGAGAATTTTACGATACATCCACGGAACCATACACTTTGGCATCTTCTATGACTATAAATCTTCAATTTCTTTGGTTGGATTTACTGATTCAGATTGGGGTGGTGATATAGATAATAGGAAATCTACTGGTGGTTATGTTTTCAATCTTGGATCAGGCCTTATTACATGGAGCAGCAAGAAACAAACAACTACATCATTATCTTCATGTGAAGCAGAATATAGAGCAGCAAAAGAAGCGGGCAAGGAAGCAGTTTGGATTCAAAATCTTTTATCTGAGCTTGGTTTTCTACAAAGTTTAGCCAGCACTATGTATTGTGACAATCAAAGTACCATACAGGTTGCCAAAAATCTAGTTTTTCATGCTAAAACAAAGCATATTGAGATTGATGTTCACTACATTCAAGATCTTGTTCAACCATCTATTGTCAATCTTCAATTTTGTCCAAGTGAAGAATAAGTAGCTGATATATTCACTAAGAGTATGACTGAAGCGAAATTCTTAAAATTAAGAGAAATGCTTGGTATGTTAGAGGTGAACATTAAGAGGGGATAGTAGTATAATGTTCCCCTCTCCTTTGTATTTCCCCTCTCTTTTGTATTTTCTTTGTATTATTCTAGCCAATCTTAAGGGGGGATGTTAAGGAAAGTAAGATTGTCTAGGGAAAAGGCAAAGATTTTTCTATAATTATCACAAGGAAAAGGCAAGTTTTGTCTAGAGGTTTCTATAAACTAGATTCTTCCATCAAGCTATTTTTAGAAAAAGAACATTCCAGCTTTTTAGAATTAAAAAATAGAAGTGTCTAGAAAGCTAGAAGCTTCTAGACGTCAAAGTCTTACACGACATTTTGGATGAAATATAATTTAAGTTAGATAAATATTATATTTTCTGAGTTTATTAACTCTGTTTTGCCCTATTTTTTATTTGATGTTATGTTTTTGTTGTTTATTGGACCTGTTCTTTCATCTGATAATGTCCATGACTAAGAATTGATGAGGGTCATCACCATGGTTAATATGGATATTTGTGTGAACTTCGAGGGTAACTCCTTACAATTTCAGGAGTCAGCATCATGTCTCCTCCTGTCCCATACTCTAGGTCAGAGTCCACTACCAGATATTTTAGATGCTGCTGAGATGAGAGAAATTTGTTAAGGAAGTAACCATGCGCAAGGATGTCCACCATGCGTGGCCTACCTGCATAGAGCTTGATTTCCCCATGGCTGGAAAAAGAAAAGTGTGTCAAAATGGCCTCCAGTGTTTCCTCGTCATATTTGTGGGGGCGGTGAATGTCGTAGCAGAAATAAAGTTTCACGAGGTAGCTGCGACAGAAGCGGGTAATGATGCGGTTGCATATTGATGGCGTTACACTTTTGAAATAGGCCATATTCACCGCTAGACGCTGCTCGTAAAAATGTTTGGTTCGGGAGGCCAAAACCCTGCAACAAGACATCAGGTTTGCAACATCTATCAATGATAACTTTTCCACTATTTGTATGATTATTTCATCCTTGAGATCTAGCAGCCTCACACGTGTGCGGTTTGATCTCCTCCTCCCTTCTCTCAACTTGCTCATCTTGAACAAAACCTATAAAAATATCTGAACATCAAACTCCACCTTTAATGGCAGAGGAGACAATGATTGCAAAAAGATTTTGATAAGATTGAGTTAGGGTTTGTCTTTAAATATAACACAATCTGTAACAAGAAAGTACCTTAGGCATCAAACTCTGCCTTTAACCAACGAAGGAGATGAAATGCAAGCTCAAGATATGTGTAGATATTTAGGGTTTGTCTTTAAACATAACATATTTAGGGTTTGGGAATTCAGGATGTGTAAACATAACTAGCATAGATATCTTAGATACATCTATCTAAAAGCCCAGATATATCAGTTTCGAGGCGTTTATATTGAAAATGTTATTGAGAATAGATAGGCGCCTCGAGACTAATATCTCTCAGCATCTTTTAGATAGATGTATTTAAGATATCTATGTTAGTATTAAATAGAAATAACATATTAATTGATTGTGCAAAAAACAAAATGAAACCTAATAAAACAATATATTTCTTTTTAAAATACAGTGTATTTTTTAAAAATAAATATTTTAAATTTATTATGCCTAAAAAAAGAAAATTAAATTGATGACTCTATAGTAAAATCTATAAAATATAATAGGGATGGGCGCTGGCTTGATTGGCTAAGTAATTCCATTGTGGTAAAGATGGTCACGAGGTTCAGTCTCCCTATCCCTGTGGTACTGATGGTCACGTGAAAAAAGTTTACCAGGCACCAAAAAAAATCTATAAAATATAATGCATTTACCATTGGAATAAGATTGTTGAATATACTTTACTCTGATAAAACCCTAATAATATATAGTTTAATAACAATAGAGTGTGGTAAAGTAATATTTTATAACATTATATTTTATTAGGGTTTGGTTTTATTTCCTAAATATGTTTTTTTATTTAGGCTAGAATAATTTATGTTATATTCATTACATAATAAATACTTTGAGTTAGTTGTTTACATATATTTTTAAAATAATAAAGTTTTAATCTATATTAAAAATGAAAGGATTAGTTAATAAAACCCTTGTTAAATACCAAAAAATTCTAACCCTACCTAGATTAAATTACATATTATACAACACAATTTTTTTATAACTAACTCTTTTAATAGTGTTTATTTATTTATTTTTTAATATTTTAGCAATTTTACATGTGGCTATATCCATGTTTTATTAGTTTCCAAGGGCTTGTCTGTTCTTAACTATTTAGTAATAATTCTTTTTGCAACCAATGAGAACTGAAATAGTTTTTCTATTTAAAAAATATTTAGCTAGATACAAATATTATAACAAAACACATTTGATAAGGGCCATTAATGCGTATCCATTACAATAATGGCAATAATATTGGCTTATAGAAAGGGAGTGGCTAACCAATGAGTTTTTATTATGTAGTAATTATTCTAGCCAAAATAAACCAATGACAAGAGAGTATTTTTTAAACAATTTTTCCTAAGTCTATATGCATATATTTTTAAAAATATTATTGAAAAATCAATCATCAATATTGTTAAATATAGTTAAATATAGTTCATATTATGTAGAAACATATTATCAAATAGAAACTCCATCCATAACAAGTATAATATTAACATATTTGAAATGAAAAAAAAAATAGAAACTCCATCCTTAAAAATAGTTTTCTATACTATTATTTAGAAATATATTATGAAATAGAAACTCCATATAAAATTATAATATGAAAGGAGAAATTTTTGACAAACTCTCAAAATTTATATAAAATTATAATTATATATATTTGGTTTATATGTAATTTTACTTATACTATGCTATGTCATAATATTTTAAGAGCACTTTTGAATGGATAACTATATTTTTTATGACACCCTCAAATGGAAGCCTTGGTTACATTATTGTCAAATATTATAGCCACTATGATATGAATGAGTTACATAAAGTTATTTTACCTATTTATGTTTAAGAATGGGGTTTTCTATATTCAAGGATCTATGTTCTTATATGTTATATAAAGTTATTTTCGCTGTTATTTTTATTATCTAAATGGGGTTATTTTTTATTAACTCCTTTTAACTTTTTAAGTTACTATATGTGAAACTCCAACATATATCAATATTTAGCAACATAAAAATAGTTTTCTATATTATAATTTTTAAATAGGATTATTTAGATACATATTATGAAATACAAACTCCATCCATAACAAATATAGTTTTAACATCTTTCAAATGAAATAAACAATAACTATATTAAAGTGTTATAGTAATAAAAATAGTGTCTATTATGTTACTCTATGTTACTTAAAGGTGATATTTTTAATACATGGGTTACATTATTGTTAAACATAATAGACATTATAATATGAATGAGTTACATAGAGTTATTTTACATATTTATGTTTAACATGGGTGTTCTATATTTATAATTTATTTCAAGGATCTATCTTACTATATGTTACATAAAGTTATTTTAGCCAATATTTTTATTATCTAAATGGGGTTATATTTTATTAACTCCTTTAACTTTGTAAGTTACTATATGTGAAACTCCAACATATAGCAATATTTAGCCAACATAAAATTTGTTTTCTACATTATAATTTTTAAATATAGTTAATTATAGTTCATATTATTTAGACACATACTATGTTATGAGACTTTTTCCATGTGGAAAAAAGTAAAAGAGAATTAATATAATAGTTCAAAAAATAATTAAAAAAATAAAATGTAATAAAAAATTATTAGAGTTTTCATGGGATGTTGTAATGTAATTATTTTTAAAAGGGTGTGTTGGTTGGAACTACCCTTTTGCATTGTATAAAAACTCATGAAAAACTAAATGGAAGAAAAAGGAAAGAGGAAGAAAGCAAGCATTGTACATTGCGGGAATAGGATTGCAAGACGGAGAAGGGGGCACACTTATTTCTCACAGATTTCACAAATTTCTCATAGATGGAAGAGGCTAAACCAGGGTCCATTCCAGCAATCTTTGGATTCTAAGAAATTTCATATAGATAAGTATTATATTGTTATTCCTGGCAATTGAAATCTGAATTTGTCTATTGCGTAATTTAATTCTTTTCATTTGTTTTTCAATTCAATAAATAAAATAAATGTGTAATCAATATTCCATATTTAAATCTGAGCAATGAATCTAATTGTTGCATTTAACTGTGGGAAATAATCTGAGCAATCAATATAATTGTTGCATTTAATTTGGGAAATAGTTCTATTTCATACTATGAAATAGAAACTCCATCTATAACAAATATAATATTAACATATTTGAAATGACAACAAAGTAAGACACAACTATTCATGAACATTTTGGTAGAAAAACACTGCTCTGTAGCTCTTGTTTTTATTGGTTTTATTTTTTTCATGTTGATTTTAATTTTAATTTTTTAATGTTGCATACATTTTTTTTTTAATATTTTAGCAATGAATTTGAATTTATGCATACACATTAACACTATTATTCCACTAAATCATGAAATTCATACCTGTGATTTTCCTTGATTCTTGATTTTTGTTGCTTGATTTTTATTTTTTACTTCTACCTTCTCTAATTTATTTTTTTGACAAGCTCACATCATTTGACCCCGCCTCTTGGCCGAATGGGGTTAGGTTTAAATTATTACTGTTTTCACATTAAAATAAACCACTTATGTATTAATAGATAAAAGTTAATCCAATTAAACTAATGTTAGATTAAGTTTAGATTATAACTATTTTCACACTAAAATATACCACTTATACATTAATCATTGTATAAAAGATTGTTGGCATACCGACTATATTGACGATGAGATCCCTCTCCACCATTTTGGTTTGATGGCAAAAATGTACATGGTATTAGAGCGCAAGTCATCGGTTCGAGTTCCTCAAGCCCTCGACCCTTCATCTGTGTAAGCTCAACTTATCAACATAGTACGTAGTGGGTATGAATCCCACATGGTATGTGGTTGTATCCAGCTCCATCATGTGGGGGGGTGTTGGTGTAGCAACTATTTTGACGATGAGTATGAATCCCACATGGTACGTGGTTGTATCTGGCTCCCTCATGTGGGGGGGTGTTAGCGTAGTGACTATATCAATGATGAGATCCCTCTCCACCACTAGTATGTACTTTTGGTGTGATGGCAAAAATCTACAAAGATAAGCCAATTACAATATATTTTAAAAGAGGGAAAAAATGAGATATCTAATTTTCACCTTTATAATTATATGTAATAACACAAATTTATTTTTCTGAGTGGTGAAGTCAAAGAGTATTTAGGCTATAATGATGGAGGTCACAAGAGGGACCTCCTCCCCTACATTAATGCAAGTGGTTCAAACTTGTCAGCTCTAAGTCTTAATAGCCTAGAAGAAAATTAAACCTTGATGACAACACCAATAATGCCAAGTTTTAACCAACATATTATACTTTAAAGATAACATAACACAAATATTATTATTAGTATATTATTTAAATATTTTTAAAAATTAAATAATAATAAAATTTATACAAATTTAAAAATGCATTACATTAATATTATTGATTATAATAGTATATTAATATCAAACTCAAAAGTATTAAAATATCTATAGTAGATGAATGTTAGATTGTTTATTTATATAATGTCAATATTAATGATGATTATATTTAATTATTAATATGAATAAAATAATAAATATTAAGTAATTATAGTGGCAGCAACCAAAAAAACTAAAACACAAGAACATACATTTAAAAAATCAAAATAATTCCAAAGTGACATAAAATAACTCTTAGTGAGGTAGTTACCATTCAACTAAACCATTGTAGGAGTAGATGGAGTATCAGGTGTGGATGAAGGGGAAAGATTTTCAAATTTCCAATTAGGGGTTGCTATAGCACGATGAGCTTTGCAAAGACTTTGGAAAACATGTGGGGTTCTTGCTGCCCTCTGAGGTCAATAGAGGAGGTATTGTGTTTCATGTGGGGTTGGTTCTTGAGGAAGGTGAGCCCCTTAATGACAACCCTAGTTTGGATCAGTGTGATCCCCTTGGTACTAAGAGTGAGAAACCCTTGAAGGATTGGAAGACCTAATTTTCTAATCAGCCTTTTCTGTACAAATGAAAGGGGGCTCATTGATCATTCTCATTTCTCAACTCAAGTAAGGTGAGTTCTACTTCTTAGTGCTTGACTCTATTTTGAGAAGAGGTTGTGAAAATGGACACTACCTTGATTGAAAGATTTATAGGCCCTTGGATGAATGTGGATACCATGAGAACATGTCCATCAAAAAGTTGGAACCTCAAATGGTAAGTTGACATTATTACTTTGACAAAAGGTTTTTTGTCCTTTGAGTTCTTTTTTGGTGAAGACTTGGACATCATTTTGGTGCGAGTTCTGTGCTTCTTAGGTAAGGTCAATTTGGCATTCAAGAAATGGTATCTGACATTTGATATATACAAAGAATCCTTCAAAATTATTCCCATATGAACCATACTTCCTAGGCCACCTCTTGAGTTTTGAGAGGAAAAGGTTTTTAAAGGCATTACTAATGCATTTAGGCAACTTTTGGTAGTGGATGACATTATAAAAACAATGAAAATGATATTTTTCATGAGAACTTGGATCTGCATGGATGTCTCCATGACCATCCAACCCATCACAAATAACATTATCCTCCAAGGGTGGGCTATGGAAGTAGTTGATGTTGGTTGAGAACTCTCCATTGGGATGCCACAAATGCAAAAAGATCAGACATTGAGTGAAGGAGTGACCTCTAAATAATATGAAACCAAATAAGAAAGAATGGGAAAATAAAACCCCTTTGGGGGACTTGGAACAGGGGTCAAATATGTTTCTTCGAAGAAGGAGATTGAAATCTTGCAAGAAATGGAAGGTGCTAATGATAATTTTCTCATTTTTCCCATTATCAGGGTTGGCCTAACTATCATGGATCTGGGTTGCTCTTCCCCAAAGGTGGTGACCAACCCAAGCCCCCATTCTAAAATTAACTCCTCCAATTGTAGATGTTTGGTCCATATTTTATCAAAGAAAAAGAGAATAAATTCTCTTTCTTATGTTATCTATATTTAGCATTATAGTTGAGTGATCTGACCTAATTTTGGTTAGATAAAAGAGTGAGCAATTATACTCATTAAACCAAGTGGATCTGTTACATCTAACCTGAATAAGCTCACTACCACACATTCTATAGGACTAGGTGAATTTTATCCCTTCAAGGTCTAGGTCCATGAGAGCATTTTAATTGATAAAGTCTACTAGGTCTTCTTTTCTGTCAGAGGGAATTTGGGAACCTCCTTTATTTTCCTTATCATTCAGTGGGGAATTGAAATTTCCCATAATAAGCCATGAAGGAGTCTTATGTATGTTCCATAATGAGTTTACCCTCATCTACAAGGACCTCATAGCACTTTTAGAGTTGGGGGTATAGCTAATTGAAAAGATTTGAGACAAGTTTTACTTCTTATAGTGGAAAAGAATAATCGCATGGTTAGACTAAGCCATAAGCAATGTACCTTGAATGTAGGAGGGGTTCAAGAGAGACAATTATACCTAGAACACCATTTACATCAACCCCAACATACCCATAATCCATAAACAATCTATTCTTAATTTTAACCAATTTGTTAATCAACATCTTAGTTTTCTTGAATCAAGATAATATCTAGCTTATTAGACCTCGCTTATGTTCACAAGAACATTGTGTTTATGAGGGTTATTCAACCCCTAGACATTCCAAGATAGGAATTTGATTTTTTAAGTTTGGGCCCGCTCTTATTGTAAAGATCAGTAAGGGATGCTTGGTTTCCATCTGCTACCTCTTTCCTTGGTTCATGTTTTCTATAGTCTTTCAAGGTCATTCTTCCCTTGATTTTTTTATCTAAACTATAGTCAACTAATCTTGTACGTTTAGTCTTTCTAGAGGAAAGCTCAACAATTATTCTATTAACTTTCATCCCTATTGCTAGAGAACCACCAATAGACTTTCTTCATTCCTTCATCCTATCTTCAGCCAAGGGATTGCTACTTTCACCTCTCTCCATTTTTTGCTTGTTCCCCTTATTAACCCTATTGACTAACTAAAATCCATCCTCCATACGAATATTGAAACCCACACCAAGAATCTCCAAAGAACATGTTGATGCGATTGTTAGTCACACAAATAGAAATAAAAGTTTACAACAAACCTACATTTATCTTGAAAGATATGATGAATTCTAGAAGAATTTATAATCTGAAGTACCCATGAGCTAGGTCATGATTGTCTAATCGTCACCCAGGGTTGATGTGTATTTATATTAATCATGTTGGGGCCTTATGTGCTTTGCTTCATATTTCTACAAAATCTATCAATATTCATCGATATCCAGTCCATTTCACCTAATCTGCATATACTCTTAATAATTATGTTAAATATTGCAATATTAAGTTAGGATTTGTGCAAATATATGTGAACTTGTTTCTACCTTTGAGTATTTCACTTTAATCTATCCCTCATCTAGACTAATTATGAGAATATTTCTAATTTTGATCAGATCTTCTAATATTTCCTTTGTCTACACTAATCTTTGCTTGTGAACTTCAAATTTACTCAAAGAATGTGTTCAAAGCATGCAATTCACTGATATTATAATACTTGGCATGAAATAGATCAGTAATTGTGTATCTTCATTATATATGCTTCAAATCTATCATTATTTAGCATATACTTGATATATTTGCCTATGATTCATCATTGTTTGTAATTATTCATGACTATTTATGAAATTGAAACTGACAAAATAGAGTTTAGAAGTTAAGATACTAAAATTACTTAATTTTGGCCAATGATCCACATACATATTTTGATACTATAATGAAAAGAAGAAAACGAAATCATACTTCCATGGGATGTTCCACAACTATGTATGATCAACACAAATCTTCAAAGGAAAGTTGATAACAATATGCAAATAAAATGAAAACACTTCACTAGAATGCAACATTTCACCATTACATATCTAGGAATCAACAAAAGATTATGTAGGATTTACAATCAGGAGGTAATCTACAACTTCATCTCCATTAGGTATTCAAAAGTATATACATTTACATTGATCTTGAGAGAGAACCTTGAGAGAGAATTCACAAATTTGTAGAAATCACAAACTCAATGCTTAGAATTTTAACAATTCAATCTCCCTTAGCTTCAACAATTTAATCTCCCCTTTTATACAGAAAGGCCCAGAAAATAGTTACCATTGATCCAACAATCAAGAATCACTCATAATAATCAACGGTCAGGATTTGTGGCACGTGATTTCTAGTTGGCAATCATCTTGTGGAATACAGTTGGTAAAAGAATATTCCCAACATCTTTGACTCAACATCCCTCTAGTTGGCAATAACATATGCACTGGTATCTTCGTGTCAGCACCCTTGAGTATAGGTTGTTAGCTTCTCTGCCTCTGATGGGTCTTCTAGTTCCTATTCACACCTCCTTTGTTTGGTTGCAATTTCATCCACTTTATCCTTCTTCCTCATAATCCAACTTTTATCTTGTAGCATGTGCAAACATCTTCTCCAAGCTTTTATTCCTTGATTCATATAGTTCCAATATCCTACAACAAACATATATTCATGATTTAGCATATTGATTACTTTGAATCCCTTATATGGATTAAAACATCATGGATTGAGGATTTGGCTTAATCTTTGAAATTCAACCTTCACCTACGTAAGAATTATAATATGCTTGTGAAAATGACAAGAAACATTCTAACTTTATTCATTCCTACAACTCGATCTTATTCACCTATAACTTACCCAGACTTTACCTCTTTCAATTACCTAGAAATTGTTCTAAATATCCCGATCTTTTACATTAAGGATGAATTTATCAAAATCTTAAAATGTCCATAAAACATCATTGATTTTACATTTTCACAATCTTGTCTTTTGATTTTATCCTTATCAGCAAAATTACTCTTTTTGAAATTGTGGTTCAATGTCCCTTATCAACAAAAAGTCACTTTAATGAACTATCACCCTTATGTCGATGAAGTTCAACTTTTCTGAACCATCACCTTTGCTTTTTACCTCTCTTATCCTTTATATCATAAAAAGGTGAAGATTACATACTTTGTTGTTTCATCAGCAAAAGTTTAACCTTTTGAACTTTGCCCTCTTATCAATCTTTATCAACTAAAGTATAAAACTTCAAACTTCACATTATATCTTTCCTTATCATAAAAATGCCTAAGCTCTTAACTTTGCCTTGTCAGAAAAGTGGGAGAATTGCTAACTTTTAAACTACTTCAGCAAAGAAGGATTAATTGTTAGTGATAGATAGAGGATTAAAGGTGAATAGGATGTTAGTTTGGTTGATCTAGTTGGAATTCTCACTAGGATTGGTCAGCCAATGGAGTGGTTACTTGGTACTATAGTTAAGTAACAATGAGTTTCAAGAAAAGTGGGGACATTAGTGTGGTTTGGACTTCAAGTGGGAGATTTTTGGAAATGAATCCCAACCATCATTGCCCTTTCGTCTTCCTCTTCCCATGTCTCTTCACTTACCTGAAGAGTTGATATAATTACCTTCTTATTCTCTTTTTGGTGTAGATGAAGACTGATGTATTTGGGTTGATTAATGAAATAGTGTGGCCTGATTTCATTGGTGGATGTAGCCATTTTGATGGTGAACCACGTTAAATTCATGTCTATTTTTATCTCTATGTGTTTGATTCTTTATTTTTTTTAGTTTTTTGTTTATCTACATTTTATCTTCAACAAGCGTTGCTTACCGAAAAATAGATTTTGGCAAATTTGAGGCTGGGACAACTCCGCAAAAAGGTAGTTTGGACATGGGGTGGGTTCAACTTGATGCAACGGGACCTATAGAATTCCAGTGTGGAGCAGTTCCTCCTTACAATTTCAATTGTCACGATCTTGTCTCCTCCTCTACCATACTCTAGGTCGGAGTCCACTTCTGGACATTTTAGATGTTGTTGAGAGGAGAGAAATTTGTTAAGAAAGTAACCATGAGCAAGGATGTCCACCATTTGCAGCCTACGTAGATAGAGCTCCATTTCCTGGTGGGTGGAAAAGGAAAAGCGTGCCAAAATGGCCTCCAGTGTTTCCTCATATTTATGGGGGTGGTGAATGTTGTAGCAAAAATAAAGTTTCATGAGGCAGCTATGAGAGAAGCGGGTAATGAGGCAGTTCCATATCGACGGTGTTACACTTTTGAAACATGTATATTCACCACTTGACGCTTCTCGTAAAAATGTTTTTCCCTGGAGGCCACAACCCTGCAACAAGACATCAGATTTGCAACATCTATCAATGATAACTTTTTCTCTATTTTCACGATTATTTCCTCTTGGAGATCTGGCAACCTCACACGAGTGTGGCTTGATCTCCTTCTCCCTCCTCTCAACTAGCTCATCCTAAACAAAATATGTAACAAATATCCTGAGCATCAAACTCCACCTTTAATGGGGGAGTAAATAATGATTGCAAAAAGATTTTAATAAAAATGAGTTAGGGTTTGTCTTTAAATATAACACAACCTTCAACAAGAAAGTACCCTAAGCATCAATCTTCACCTTTAACCATAGGAGATATGTGTAGATATTTAGGGTTTGTCTTTAAACATAACATATTTAGGGTTTGGGAGCTCAGGATGTGTATATATAATGAGGTTAGGTTTAGATTATTACTGTTTTCACATTAAAATATACCACTTATACGTGAATCATTGTATCAAAGATAAGCCCATTAAAAGATATTTTAAAAGAGAAAAAATGAGATATACAATTTTTCTCATTCATGAAGTCAAGATTATTTAGGATATAATGATGGAGGTCACAAGAGGTACATCCTTCCCTACGTTAATGCAAGTGGTTCAAACTTGTGAGCTCAAGCCTTAATAGCCTAGAAGAAAATTAAACCTTATATAATAGTTGAATGTTATGTTGTTTATTAATATAATATAAGTATTTTTTTTTAATGTGCCTGGTAAACTTTTTTCACATGACTGGTGATGCTGGCACGACACGCCCTCTGGTACCATAGGAATGGGGGGAGACTAGACCTCGTGACCATCTTTACTGCAACGTTATTACTTAGCCAATCGAGCCAGGGCCCCCGCCAATATAATATAAGTATTAATAATGATTATGCTTAATTATTATTATGGATAAAATAATAAATATTAACTAATTATAGTGGCAGAGGAGAAAAACTAAAACACAATAATATATATTTAAAAAATCAAAATAATTCCAAAGTGACATAAAATAATCCTTAGTGACGTAGTAAACATTTAACTAAACCATGATAGGAACAAATGGATGGAGTAGCTCAGGTGTCGATGAAGCAGTAGCGTAGAGAGATTTTCAAATTTTCAATCAAGGGTTGCAATAGCACAATGAGCTTTGGGAAGCATGTAAGGTTCTTACTAAACTCTGATGTCAGTAGGGGAGGTATTGTGTCTCATGTGGGATTGGTACTTGAGGAAGGTGAGCCCCTTAATGGAGCCCGAAGGATTGGAAGACCTGGTTTTCTAATTCTACTTTCAGTACAAAGGAAAGGGGGAGTACTCCAACCCATTGATCACTCTCATTTCTCAATCTGAGTAAGGTGAGTTCTACTTCTTAGTCCTTTACTTTATTTTTGAGAAGGGGGTCATGAAAATTGACACCACTTTGATTGGAATATTTATAGGCCCTCAGATGAATGTGGATACCATTAGAACATGTCCATCCAAAATTGAAACCTCAAAGGGCAAGTTGACATTGTTGCTATGAAAAAAGGTTTTCTTTCCTTTGGTTTCTCTTCTGGTGAGGACTTGGACAATATTTTGGTGAGAGGTCTATGGTTCTTAGGTAAGGGAAATTCAACCATGGAGAAGTGGTATCTAACATTTAACCCAAATAAAGAATACTTCAAAACTATGCCCATATGAACCAGACTTCATAGGCTACCTATTAATTTTTAAGAGGAAAAGGTTTTTAAAGGCATTGCTAATGCATTTAGGAAGCTTTTGGTAGTGGATAACATTATAAAAATAAGGAAAATGTTAGTTTTCTTGAGAACTTGCATCTACATTGATGTCTCCATGACCATCCCACCAATAATAAATAACCTTATCCTCCAAGAGTGGGCTATGAAAGTAGCTAATGGTGGTTGAGAACTCTCTATTGGGATGTGAAAAATGGAAAAATATTTGAGATTGAGTGAAGCATGTATACACCTAAAAATGACATGACTCTGTCCAAATAAATATTCTTAATGTTTATTCCATTCTAATTCCTCTATTAATAATTAAATAAATAAAATTATTTATTCGATTCATATTATTCTAAATTAATTAAATATCAAAATATTTATTACCTCTTCTAAAGACAAAATTAAATAAAATCTTTTATTTAATTAAATTCTTTCAAACAATTAAATAATTCGTAATTATTTAATTAAGTCAATTCTTCCTCCAAAATTAAATAAATGAATCAAATTTATTTAAACCCTCTCAATCTCTCAAAAATAAAATAGAATCAAATATTTTATTTATTCTTCCAAATCATGCACACACAATTAAATAAATTTATTTGTTTAATTTTCTTTCTTATCTTCTAAACTCCCAGGAATCTTTCAAATCTTCTAAAAATAATTTGTCCTCTTCATGTACACAAAATCAAATAATTTATTATTTAATTTCTCTCAAAACATGCAAAAGCAAATCATGAGTCAACTAATTGATTCCAAAACTCCTGAAATAGAAAAAATCTTTCCATTTTATGACAACATATCTTACCTTCAATAAATAGAAAAATGGTTAACTCAAAATAGCTTATGTGTGACACTTGTCTTCTTTCTTTTCACGCACGTTCTCTCATTCTTTCTCAACTGTTAATCTTCTTATTCTTTTTCAATCATTGATCTCCTCAATCACAAGTCTATAAATTGAACCCTATTCTTCTGTTTCATTCATCCAAGCTTTCAGTATTGTTACTCTACAGAAATTCCATTCGCTTGTGATCAACTTGTTACCATATCACCATTACCATTGTTGTTAAGCTCATCTTCATTAAAATCAACTATCATGGCCATTCCCACTTGACATGTTCGAATAACAAGGAGGTGCTCCTTCTGAGGGCATATTCATACACAAGATCATTTGCAATAGGCCACCAATGGAAGCCATGAGATAAAGAGGTTTGTTGAGGTATTGTTCATTGTTTTAGATCTTCTTTATTTCTATATTTCATTGGGTTATGGGTATTATTGATGTCTTTTGATATTCACCCATAATTTCCTCTAATAGTTAACTTTGAAAAGCTTTCCATTTTTGGCACCCACCGTGGGACCCTACTATGATTTAACCCACAATTGAGTTTTTTGTGCAAAGTTTCCATACACAGGAGGATTCGGCGCATCTGAGAAATTTTGTTGCGCATCTAAGCTCTGTTCCAGTGCATATGATCTTTCGGCAAATTTGACCTCTGAAACTGCACATACACCTTCTGTTATGGTGCATCTGATATTCTGGCACATATGCTTTTTGTTTCAACGCTTTTGCTTTATGTTTCTGTGCTTTTGATTTTCCTGTACTTCTAATCTCTATTTTTGCTCATCTAGTCTCTAAAATTGCACATTTGTTCTGAACAGTGGGTTTTAGGATATTTCTTATTTTTGCTAATGTTGAAACTTTTTCGTAGGGATATTCTCTTATCCACGTGGAGGATTAGGGGCTGGTTTAGTCATTCTAGTTGCATTGTTAGAACACATCATCTTTTTAAAGGATAGTAATCAGATGCTCATGCAAAATCACATCTATATCTAACTAGGAAGAGAGTAACTTGAATCTTGTTGTATCAACAAATTGAACCTAGTCACAATGCTAGGGGGATAAAATTGAACCACTGCTATCTTGCTTTTCAAAGTTAACAACTTGTGTGTGTGCCCAAGTAAATTGCAAAAATAGTCAAGAAAACTAGAGATGCACATATTCCTCAACCTGTCACACATACATTCTGACTTGCTGCACATCTGTCACCTATTACTATGCCTTTAAATTTGACCAAAGCTACACTTTTGTCCTGACTTTCTGCGCATTTGTCCTCTATTTCAGCACTTTTGTTTCAGCGCATCCGCAACAGTGAGCATTTCCACATATTTTCAGAGAAAAATTTCAAAGTTTCTAGGTACCCATTTCAGCCTTACTCCAGTTTTTGAGATCAGATTTACCATGCAATCACCTTTTCCATCTATTTTCATAGTGTACCCTCTCTTCCATTGGTTATCTCATCCACCTTCTCCCAAGCCTTTCCAAAACAAAGTCAGAGTTCCATATTAGATTGGTGCAAGACCCTTTTTAGATCATTCCAGATTCAAGTAAACCTAGTAGGTCATAGAACTTCACTAGTGGTCTTGGTGCCAGACTAGTCTCTACACAGTAAATAGGTACTGGATACTCTTACTTGTGGCTGTTGTCTTGTGTCGGCCAACTTGGAATCATTGATCAAAAGAGTCCCTTGTTCAAATCCTATCACAAGTACCCTCTTCTCAACAATCTCCAACAACACCTAACCAAAATCTCTAGTTTCATCCCACCTCTTCCCACATTGCCTTGCATGGTTTTAACTAGATCTCAATACCAAAAATAACTTGAAATGGCTAGATCATCCAACTGCATGGTCACCCCTCACGATAGTGATGAGGAAATCTCTCATAAAGAATACCAAGGATCCCTCCAAGATCAGAAACTTGAACGCATGCTAGAAAAAGTGCTCCATGAAGACCCTCACAAATACTTCCTTTATCTTGCAAACCTAGGACATAAACTCCCCTTGGACTTTGATCTCAAGAAACTGAAAGAGACTATAGAGGAAACTCATGAAAATCACACTATTGAGGACAAAGGAAAGAAATTCATAGACCCAAACATACCTATGGAAGAGATGAGGAAATAAATCGAGGACCTAACGCAACAAATGGCAGATCTCAAAGTGGGGCTGCCCACTAAAACTTATTCCTTAAAAGACAGTGTGCCGTATCCCTTTAACAAAAGCTTGAACTGTTGTTATATGGAGCCTAATCAGACTCGGAGGTTATATTTACCCCACTTTTATCGGCGCGGTTTCCCCCCAAATTCCTACGGGGTCAAGGGGCAGCGCCCCTTGCGAGGTCCAGGGGCAGCGCCCCTGGTGCGTTCCCTGTCGCGATACAGGGCGGGGTCGAGGGGCAGCGCCCCCGTGGGGGCTCGGGGGCAATGCCCCCGAAACCTCACATGGTTTTTTTTTATTTTATAATGCACCGGGAGTTAATTTTTCATTGACTGACATAAGAAAACCCTATTTTGTAACCAACAAAAAGCTTGATAAAAAGCAGCTAAGGGTTAGGGTTTTGATATTGTATTGTAGCATTTTACAGCGGTATTGAGTTGCAAGGATTGCTGATTGTAATCGGTTTGATTTACTGGATAATAATATTGGACTCTCTGTTTGGTGGATGTAGCCCGAGTTTCGGTGAACCATGTTAAAAATTGTCTCTCGCTATTATTATTTCTGTGTATTTCCATTTCTCTGTTTACTCTTTATTTGCATTTAATTGATATCTTCTGCCGGCTAACCCTAACAAGTAGTATCAGAGCGGGTTGTGTTTGATTATCATCTACAGGAAAGTCTTAGGTTGAGTGGGAGCAATGGCGGACGAGGATAAAATGAAGGTTGATAAATTCAATGGACAGAACTATCAGTTATGGAAGATGCAGATGGAGGATTACCTCTATCAAAAGGATTTATGGAGGTCGTTAGAAGGAGTAGCCAAGAAACCGGCAACAATGTCTAATGAGGATTGGAATCTTCTTGACAGAAAGGCACTAGGAACCATTCGGTTGTGCCTGGCATCGTCGGTGGCATTCAATATAACAGAAGCGAAGACAACAGATGGTCTGATGAAAGCTTTGGCAAAATTGTATGAAAAACCCTCAGCCTCAAATAAGGTATTTCTCATGAAGCAGTTGTTTAATTTGAAAATGGTTGAAGGTGGATCTGTGATAGGTCATTTAAATGAATTTAATACAATTGTCAGTCAATTGACTTCTGTAAATGTAAAATTTGATGAAGAAGTTAGAGCTCTCTTGATATTATGTTCATTGCCTAAAAGCTGGGATAGTTTGGTAATGGCGGTTAGTAACTCTGTTTCTGGTTCAAATACCCTAAAATTTGATGATGTTGTTGGTGTTATTCTGAGTGAGGAAATTCGTAAGAAAAGCTCAGGTGGATCCAAATCAGGCAGTGTTTTGAGTGCAGAAAGTAGGGGCAGATCAAAGGAGAGAGGAAAAGGTTCTGGAGGTCATGGGAAGTCACGAGGAAAATCAAAGAACAAAAGATCCCAAACCAGAGGACAGAAGGATTGCTGGTACTGTGGAAAACCAGGTCATCTGAAGAAAGATTGTTGGTCTCGGAAGAATAAAGAAGGAGACAAACAAGAAGGCAATAAGGAAGCAAATGTGGTAAGTAATAAGTCTGAAGATGATGCTTTGATTCTTTCCCTAGATAATGCTGATGATTCATGGGTTTTAGATTCAGGGGCCTCATTTCATGCTACGCCCCATAGAAGTTATTTCCTTGATTATGTCCAAGGGGATTTTGGGCTAGTTTATTTGGGAGATAACGAACCCTGTCAGATTGTTGGAAAGGGAAGAATCAAGATTAAGTTGCAGAATGGGAATCATTGGCTACTACAAGAGGTAAGGCATGTTCCAAGGCTCAGTAGGAATTTAATTTCAGCGGGGCAGCTAACTGAACAAGGTTGCACTATTACATTTACTGATAAAAATTGGAAGGTTTCAAATGGTGCCTTAGTAGTAGCAAAAGGTGTGAAAGTAGGCACCTTATATCTTTATACAGGTCATACTGTTCCCTCTACTTTAGCTGTTACAGAGAAAAAATAAACAGGTTCAGGAACAGTTGCTGCAGGTTTGCAGGGAGAGACTGGAAAAGTTGCTGCAGGTTCTGAGACAACACTGTGGCATAACAGACTTGGGCATATGAGTGAAAAAGGTATGAAGGTACTTCATTCTAAGAAAGTTTTACCAGGTCTGAAATGTATTAATATGGATTTCTGTGAAAGTTGTGTGTATGGAAAACAAAAGAGAGTCAGTTTTCTCAAGGATGGGAAGCAAAAGAAAAATGAAAAATTGGAGCTTGTGCATACGGATGTATGGGGACCAGCTCAGGTATCTTCTCTCGGTGGCTCTCGGTATTATGTTACATTCATAGATGATGCAACTAGGAAGGTCTGGATTTATTTTCTTAGACAGAAATCTGATGTATTTGAAACATTTAAGAAATGGAGAAGCTTGGTTGAGAATGAGACGGGTAAAAGATTAAAATGCTCAGATCTGATAATGGCGGTGAGTATTGCAGCAAAGAATTTGAAGATTATTGTTCCCTTAATGGAATTTGCAGGCAGAAAATGGTTCCAGGGACTCCACAGGAAAATGGAGTGGCTGAACGCATGAATAGGACAATAATGGAGCGTGCAAGGACCATGAGATTGCGTGCTGGGCTACCTTTAAATATGTGGGTAGAGGCTGTCAACACTGCTGTATATTTAATTAACAGAGGTCCTTCAGTTCCTTTAGGCTGTGGTATTCTAGAGGAAGCATGGACAGGCAAGAAGGTGAGTTATTCTTTTCTGAAAACCTTCGGCTGTGAAGCATTTGCACATATAGATTCTGAAAATAGAACCAAGCTGGATGCGAAATCAAAAAAATGTACCTTCGTTGGATATGGCATTGATGAATTTGGTTATAGGCTTTGGGATTTTGAAAATTAGAAAATTGTGAGAAGCAGGGATGTTATATTCAATGAGAAGGTGTTGTACAAACATCAGTTGCAGCAGCATGAGAAGAAAGAAAAGGATTATGTGGTGCTAGACGATACTCCAAATAGTGATGTTCCAGTGGTTCCTCATGCTCCGCAATAGCAACCAGAAATACCACAAACTCCAGTGAATGTTAGACGGTCAACAAGGATCAGCAGACCTCCTGAAAGTTTTTCTCCCTCTTTGTATTCTATTTTGTTAACAGATGCTGGTGAACCCGAAGGGTATGATGAAGCTATGCAGGTGGATACACAGGTTCAGTGGGAGCTTGCAATGAAAGGAGAAATGGACTCCTTGCTGAAAAATCAGACTTGGGAATTATGTACGTTACCTATAGGTAAAAAGGCTTTACCAAATAAATGGGTTTACAGGATGAAAGAGGAAGATGGAGGTAAGAAAAGATTTAAGGCCAGGTTAGTTGTAAAAGGATTTTCACAGAAAAAGGGCATTGATTTTGATGAGATATTTTCTTCGGTTGTCAAGATGACTTCTATTCATACTGTTTTAAGTATTGTGGCTGCTGAAGATTTACATTTGGAACAGCTAGATGTTAAAACTGCCTTTCTCCATGGTGATTTGGAGGAGGAGATCTATATGGAACAGCCCCAAGGATTTGAGGTCAAAGGTAAGGAGAAACTAGTGTGCAGATTGAAGAAGAGTTTGTATGGCCTGAAACAAGCACCTCGGCAATGGTATTTGAAATTTGATAGTTTTATGGCTGAGCAAGGCTACAGTAGGTGTAATTCTGACCATTGTGTTTATTTTAAGAGGTTAGATAATGATAGCTACATTATTTTATGTTTATATGTTGATGACATGCTTGTAGCTGGGTCTAACATGGATCACATAAGAGAGTTAAAACAGCAGTTGGCACAATCATTTGATATGAAGGATTTGGGGCAACAAAACAAATCCTTGGTATGAAAATTTGTAGAGATAGGCTAAACAGAAAATTGACTCTATCTCAGGCTGCTTATGTTGAAAAGGTGTTGCAGAGATTCCACATGGAGAATGCAAAAGCTGTCAGCACACCTTTGCCTAGTCATTTGAAATTGACTAAGGACATGTGTCCTAAGACACAAGAGGAGGCAGAGAAAATGTCCAAGGTACCATATGCTTCAGCTGTAGGCAGTTTAATGTATGCTATGGTATGCACGAGACCGGATATTGCACATGCTGTAGGAGTCGTTAGCAGGTATATGAGTCATCCCGGATTAGAGCATTGGAATGTGGTAAAATGGATTCTCAGGTATTTGAGAGGTACATCCAATAAACACTTATGTTTTGGGGGCTCTAATACTGATTTAGCAGGTTATGTAGACTCAGATTTGGCAGGAGATATTGATACCAGGCGGAGTACTACAGGTTATGTCTTTACTGTAGGTGGAACAGCGGTAAGTTGGATTTCCAGGTTGCAAAAGGTGGTTGCTTTATCCACCACAGAGGCAGAATATGTAGCTGCAACAGAGGCAAGCAAGGAGATGATATGGCTGCAATCTTTCATGAATGAATTGGGCACACAACAGGTTAACAGTTATTTGTTTACAGACAGCCAGAGCGCCATACATCTTGCAAAGAATTCTGCCTTGCATTCAAAGACCAAACATATACAGTTGAGGTATCACTTCATTCGGTCAGTGTTGGATGATGGACAGTTATAGCTGGCAAAGATACATACAGATGACAATCCAGCAGATCTATTTACAAAGGCAGTGACAAGGGAGAAGCTGAGCTCCTCTTCAGCTTCGGTTGGTCTTCTAGACTGAACACAACAAAAATCGAACAGCAGAGTCCAGGGTGCTTATTTCTAGTGGGAGCTACAGGGTCAGTGGTGTTATGATCAGTCTCCAAGTGGGAGATGATGTGGTGTGGAGTCTGATCAGTCTCCAAGTGGGAGATTGTTGTTATATGGAGCCTAATCAGACTCGGAGGTTATATTTACCCCACTTTTATCAGCGCGGTTTCCCCCCAAATTCCTACGGGGTCAAGGGGCAGCGCCCCTTGCGAGGTCCAGGGGCAGCGCCCCTGGCGCGTTCCCTGTCGCGATATAGGGCGGGGTCGAGGGGCAGTGCCCCCATGGGGGCTCGGGGGCAATGCCCCCGAAACCTCACACAATTTTTTTTATTTTATAATGCACCAGGAGTTAATTTTTCATTGACCGACATAAGAAAACCCTATTTTGTAACCGACAAAAAGCTTGATAAAAAGCAGCTAAGGGTTAGGGTTTTGATATTGTATTGTAGCATTTTGCAGTGGTATTGAGTTGCAGGGATTGCTGATTGTAATCAGTTTGATTTACTGGATAATAATATTGGACTCTCTGTTTGGTGGATGTAGCCCGAGTTTGGGTGAACCACGTTAAAAATTGTCTCTCGCTATTATTATTTCTGTGTATTTCCATTTCTCTATTTACTCTTTATTTGCATTTAATTGATATCTTCTTCCGGCTAATCCTAACATGAACATGGTACCCTTCCCCTTTCCATTCAAAGTGCATAAGTTTGAAAAATATAGAGGAAAAGGGGACCCAAGAGATCACATTAGGGAATTTAATGCCGTGTGCATGGAAGTAGCTCACAACGAAACCTTCTTAATGAGACTATTCCCTAGATCTCTGGGTGGTCAAGCCATGGAATGGTTCTCACAACTTACACTGGCTATCAAAACTTTTGATGAGTTAGTAAACAAGTTCATACACACTTCTCATATAACATTGAATAGGAAGTCTCTATGCTTGATCTTTACAATACAAAGAAAAAAGGTGGTGAATCTTTCACCTCTTTCATACAAAGGTGGAGACAACTCATGAGCAAGTGCTCATATGACATACCTAAGAAGAAAATGACGGAGATGTTTGTCCACAACCTTAACTCTGATCTAAGCTACCAAATACAAATTCAATACCCTACCTCATTTTTGAAAGCCATTGAGATGGGATTATTTATGGAGAAAGCTATGATCACCAAGGGGCAAATAAAGTTGTACAAGGGACACTCCTAACTCTAATTACACCATAGAAAAGTCAAAATTTTGGACAAAGAACAAAAATTTCATCAATGATGGAGTAGTTGATGCCAAAGTGGTGGCTCCCAAACATCAACCAATCTTCACTCTTAAAGGAGAAGCAAACAATGCTATGCAAAACAAAACCTTATCTTGCGAGCCAAAGCCATGGTTCAACTCCAACCCTAGGCAAAAATTCACACCACTAGGGGAGTCCCAAGAGTATGCGTTAAGAAAGCTATTGGCCAACAATGAGATCACTCTTCCACCAACTAGTGACTATGAACCTCAAATAAAACCTCACTACTGGAAAGATACAGATTTCTGTGAATACCATAGAGGAAGAGGCCACATGACCAACAACTGTATCCATCTCAAACACGTCATTCCAGACATACTTGACCAAAATCAAGTAGGCACTCAACAATATACTTCCAATGAGATGCGTGTGGCATACAAGGATCTGCTTCTCAATCATGATAGACCATACAACAACAACAACAATAAAAACCATAGTAAGCAGAACCAAAATGATGGAAACAACAATGCAAACTACACAAGCGTGCCATTCGATTATACCATCAACTGCATATCAGAACACATCCCACAAGTCAATATGGTCACATCCAACTAACAATTAGAACCCAACAAAACCAATTGCAGCATCATCACCCGCAGTGGTAAGGTCACATTAAACATGCTTCCTCGAGGATCAACACCTTCTTCATCTAATCCCCATACATACAGTGTCATAGGCTAAATTCATAAAACTTCTGCCCACATATCTATCTTAGAGTTGTTGTATCTATTTCCTTCACATAAGGAAATTCTTGATAAAGCCCTAGTGGAAACAACTGTGCCCATGATACTAGCCCAAGAAAAGTTTCAAGCCATGGTAGGAAATCTAACCTCCTCAAGCACTATATCATTTACCGATCAGGATGATCTTTCAGTATCTCAGCCTCATAACACACCCTGACATATCATTGCATTCATTCATAGACACCGTATCAAAAGAGTTCTTATTGATGGAGGAGTTGGTTTAAATATTTGCATGCTCAAGCTAGTCCTTACATTGGGGTTCTCTGAAACTATGGTGGATCCAAGGAAAAAAATCACCATTAAGGCCTATGATGAAGAAGAAAGAACTACCAAAGGAACAATGGTGTTACCAATACAAGTTGGACCAGTGATTAAGGACGTTGTTTGCCAAGTCCTAGATAGAGATCTAGCCTATAATATCCTCCTAGGTAGACCTTGGATTCATGCCATGCAAGTTGTACCTGCTACCTACCACCAATGCATCAAATTTTCTCATAATGGCAAATAGATCACCATCCAAGGTGATCCTAATCCCTTCTAGCACTGCAACACTAGTTGCACAAAGCCAGATTGCATCATTCCCAACAATAGAGCTTCTATATCCCCCATTTCATAGCATGATTTCTCTTCTGAAGCTTCCTCATACAAGACCAAAGAGAAAAAAATCACCATTAAAGAAACCAGAGTAAGGGAATACTCAATCGAGTACAGCCTCAACTTAGCCAAGCTACCCCTATCTCCAAGATCCTTTGGATGACCTACACCTTTTCCAAAGCCATCTGCTCCTCCCAAAGCTCCCACAGCTCCTTTTGTAAAATGGGGGACCCTATTAGATGAAACAAAAGAGAGATATGTCTTATCATGGCTCTACACAGAGGAAGATAACATGCAACAAGAACCACCTAAGCTCCCAACAGAAGTCTATGGGCGTGGTGAGTCTATCCTACATAGAATGGGTTATGACAGACAAGGTCCCATTGGCCTAACAAAAGAAGGAATAATAGAACTTATCCAACCCTCTTCATTGTAACTAGCAAGAAATACAAAAGTGTTGAGATACAAGGACAAAGGCAAAACTAAGACCAATGCTTGTTTGTGGAACAGATTCATGCCCTACAAGAAGACAGTGACACAAACTCTAACGAGTATGAGTGGGATGAACTCACAGAGCACTCCTATGAAGACAAAAGAGTTGATACCATTCAAACCTATAGCCCCTACTGTGAGGGACAAATGCTAACGCATGGACCATTAGAGTGTGATTTACCAACTCTTGAGAGTACAACTTTTGAGGAAGGTCAGAGTTCCATCATAATAAACAATTTGGAGGAAAGTACCATCTCAGATCCTATCCCTACCAATCTGAATCCTAGCCATATATCCACTCAAACTATCAACAAATCAGATCTATCTTCTGATTCCCTTCCCCTTGTGCATCCTGAACTTATCGACTAGAATTTACAAGGCACCCTGCAACTCGACATGTTCCAAAATGATGATTCCTATATTGACTACATGGAACTTAGGGACCACCTACCTACAAGAGATCATAAAGCTAGTTTTGCAATTGAACTCAACACCATGGCTTATTTTGCAGAGGGTACCAAGCCTTCCAGTCACAAAAGCATAAAAATAAAAAATGGATATGATGGTGAAAATTGCTCTATGGCAGTATCAGATCCCAAAATAGTAAAAAGAAAGGATGCATCTGATGGTGAAAACCCAACTATGGTACCTAATGATTGAAGGTTTGACACTCTCCTCACCAACATGTATCAGGAGAAGTCACAGATTGTTGTGGAACCTACAAAACCTATCAACATTGGAATAGAGGATAATCCTAGGATCATTCACTTTACAAAGTCTCTATCTCCACTAGAGAAGAACAAGTTCGTACCATTCTTCAAGAGAAAGCAAGTCAACTTTGCTTGGTCATATGCAGATATGTCCATGTTAGATCCATATTTGATTCTACATCATCTTCTGTTAGATCTAGGGGTTAATCTAGTCAAGCAGAAGCTCATAAAGATGCATCCACACATTGCATTACTAGTAAAGGAGGAACTCAAGAAACTATTGGATGTGGGATTCATCAGAGCAATAGACTATCCAGAGTGGGTATCAAACATAGTGCTAGTCTCCAAACCTGATGGCAGAGTTAGATTATGCAATGATTTCCAAGATCTTAACAAAGCTTGCCGTAAGGATGACTTTTCGTTGCCTAATATTGATATCATAGTCAACTTGACAACAGGACACACCATGCTTTCTCTTATGGATGACTTCTCAGGATATAATCAAATTAGGATAGCACTAGAAGACCAACATAAAACAACTTTCACTTGTCCATGGGGTACCTTCTACTAGAATGTCATGCCATTTGGGTTAAAGAATGTAGCAGCAACATATCAACGTGCTATGACCACTATCTTCCATGACATGATGCATGCCACAATTGAGGACTACGTGTAAGAGTCAATGTGACTCAACAAGCTAGGATCACCTGTAATCAAGACAACCTTGCACACAAAAAATGACAAGAGAAGATGCTAAAACAATGGAGCAAGAATCTATACAAAGATCATATGAAGCCGTATGAAATACAATTAGTGAGCCTTGCTTATAAAGGCAAGGTGAGAGCTAGAAGGGTGGAGTGGAAAGTGGAGATATTCCTACAACATGTGTCAATTAGAGCATGATAACTAATTGCACATGTGGAGGATAAGACAACTCATTCCAACTATCAACAACTCAACACACAACTAGACTCAACTAGACATCTAGAAGACTCACTAAGTCAACTTAACATGTGTGAATTATGTGTTCACACCAACACCCCCCCTTAAGTGCAACTTAGGGAGTAGTTGACTAAAACAAAGATGCAAAGATGGATGGGTCCTAGCTACTAGGCCATGTTAGGTACCCATGTACAACAAATCTCAAGCGGAGCAAAGGAGAAAACATCATGGGACAAAACTCATCTCCAAAAGTGAGAATGCAGAAAACAAATGAAAGATGTGATGGAAGGAGGACTCAAGACCCCCCAAGGACTACATCTAACACATATATACAATCAATTACCTCCCCATAGGAGAGCAAGTGTGAGACTATAGGTCCCTCCACAATGAAGTAGCTCCTGTGCCGATGGTGAACACCCGAAGAAGAATGCTGAAGAGAATCCAAAGCCTGCAAAGAACATTCTTTCCCTTAGGAACAAACAAGTCAAAAGGCTGATGTTGAAGAAAATCCATCTCAAGCTATGAGGGAAAAAGCCTCATGATGTTTGATGTCTCTGAAAACTGCTCAAGTGTCCACATGTCACAACCAAAAGATGTCACATAATCAGGTGCTGCATGCCCAATCAAAGAATGTGACAATCTAGGACAAGATGAAAATTCAAGATCATCAATCTCCAAAGATGAAGAATCCTTCGAATGATGCTCAAGATACTCCAACTCAGTGCCAAACTGTCACAAGTGAAGAGGAGAAGATGATTCCTGCTCATCCGAAGTAGAAGATTCAACTCCTTCAAAGAGGAGATGAATATCATCAATGATGTCCTCCAAGTCATCAAGATAGGACTCACGAAATAGGTTTGAAATACCTGTGAAGTACTCATCCCATAAACCTATATCTAGAAGACAAACAATATCCTGCTCAACTGAAATGGATGAAACTATGTCAATGCCAATCTCTGAAGAAGCAAGAGAAGGAGGAAGTGCAAAACTAGTCTCAGGAACCGAAGTAGATGCAAGAACACCAAGGTTCAAGTGACCAAACTTCTCCCTAGAAGCATGATTCACACTTGATGCATGAGTGTGAATATCAATCAATGGATCTACATCATCATCAGAAACAAAATGGGAGAAAGTATACAAGTGAGATGCATGATCAGCCATCCCAACTACAATGATATCATTGCTCTCCAAGTCCTGTATGATCACAGAATCAGGAGTGAACTCAACTGTCTTCCCTGCACCACAATGAGTAATTTGGTAGATGGAAAGGAGATTGGTTGTCAAGGAAGGTACACACAACACATTGTTGAATGTATTCTGACCAACATCAATATTTTCTTTTCTAGTTGTATGAATGTATGTATTGTTACCCATCAAAATAAGTGGTGAAGTACATGAGTAAAATGAAGAGAACATCCCCTGTGAAGATGCCATATGATGAGAAGCTCCCGAATCAAGAAGTCATCTCTCTGACTGTAGACTTGTTGAAGCAAAGAGTGCTTTTCCTTTTCCTTTATCTATCCCATGTGCAAATCTTGTTGTTCTTGTGTGTGTAGATGATGATGGTGATGAAGAAGAAGGCTTGGGTATAACTATTGTTGATGGAGAATACTCAATGTTATGTTTTTGAAGAAGTTGTGACATCTCTTCAAACTTTTTCTCATAACATTTAGTCTCATCGTGACCCAATTTGTTACAATAAGAACACTTTGGCTTCTTCTTCTTATTGGACTCCTCTTTGGAAGAAGAGTTGGGGGTTTTATTTGATTCTTTTTCTTGCTTATTAGATTTTGAATCCTTTTGTTTCATTCCCTTATTATTTGAAGCCTTAGGATATTTTATGCTTTGTGTTGCAACTAGAGCCTGTTTTCTAGGAGACTTCAATGTGCCCATGTGTAGTAGCTTGGCTTGTTCTCTTGTGAGTTGTGTAGAAAACTCCTCAAGTGAAGGCATTGTAAACTTACTACCAAAAGCATCCATTGTAGAATAAAAGGTAGAAACATAAACTGAATATGTAGGACCCAATTTTGCAAGAATAGATAGAATCAATTGTTCATCTTCTTTCTCAAGACCACTTTGTTTAAGTTACAACCTGAGAGACTAAAACTTGGTGAAGAAGTCTTCAATTTGATCAAAGTCTTGAGGGTTAAGTGCAATTAGCTCATTTTCCAATTTGAACCTTCTTATTTTATCTTGCTTGCCAAATAGATTGTCTAGTGTTGTCCATATCTCATTTGGTGTAGTACAAGACTCAACATGAAATCTCAAATCTAGAGAAATAGCAAGATAAAGTGTGCCAAAAGTCTCATCTCTTCTATCTAACCATTTTCTTCTCTCAGTAGCACCTGTGGGTTCAGGATCTGTGCCTAAAGTTATTCTATGTAACTTTTGTTTATACAACACAAACTCCATGTTTTTCTTCCATTCAAGATAATTATATGGAGTTAAAAGTAGAAATTGAGGCACATCCATGATGAAAAAGAAAAACAACAAGACAACAACACCCCTTTACTATGCAAGAGAGTCCCCCCAATTTGTTGTGGCACTTTATACTTAGTGCATTTTACAATTGTCCTCAAAGGACCAAAATTGGGAAAAACAATCAAAATCTCTTAAAAAAGAGATCTGAGTGAGATTACAATCACTCACAATGATGTATTACAGCAAACAAATCCTCTTAAAACAAATTTCACCTTCTCAAGTTCAAAAAGCCCAAGTTATCACTCAAATGCCAAAATTTTGACAAATGAAATAAAAGCACACGGAGATGAATCTAAGAAAAGTGCATGGATGGCTTTGTAGAGCTCGTCAATACCTTTCTGATACTGCTTGAATCTCAAAAATCAGAGATTGTGGAAAAAAGTTATGAGCTCAGCAAAAAAGAAGATCTATCTTCAACCTACAATAAATGCTGTCAAACAGCAAAATCAAAAAAAAAATTTGACACCACTGTAAAGAGCTCTCTGTCAGCTTTCCGTTGATATCTCGTTTGCCCGATTTTGACACTGTGGGCAAAAGTTATGCAAAAATGAAAAAAAGCCCTACATTAGGATTTTGAGGGGCAAAACAGGCCCCTTTGTGGATGGAATATTCCGTTGTCTGGCCAGAATATTCTCCTAGTCTGCAAAACCACCTAGTGAGAAAAAAATGCTGGTTTGATGGAAAAACAATTTGGAGTATGGCCATAAGGGCCCACGCCTAAAGGCTCCTGGCACAAGGAAACCTTATATCAAACTGCCAGATATTTCTTTTGACCACTATTGAAACAAGCTGCTAGAAGATTTCAATAACTGTGACACTGTTGTGTGAAGCCCATTGATGGGCACAAAACTGTAGGTTTTAAACGATTTGTGAAGACTGCCCGGTAATGAGGGTATTCAAAGTTGTTGTGGTTTACAAGATTGCCATCGATGATAATTAAAAACTCACCATTGAAGGCTTTTACAACTGCCAAAGAAACTAAAGAGCGCTACAGTGGATGCTACGGAGGTTTTCTAGAGAAACACCCTTAGAAATAATTGAGGAGTGTGGATCTTTTGGAACCACCAAGTCCGCTGCCTGTGTAGAGTCCAAAACCATGCTGAAGACACAAAACTACAAGAAATCTTTAATGAATGCTGATCGAAATGAATTCCTTCATAGTTTATGATGAACTGCCATTAAAGGATCCCTGGGAGAAACCTTAGATTTGACCTCCAAACAAACCACGTGAAAATTTTTAAAGGCTGGCTACCAAGGGTGGAGACCACCAAATTTGCCACCGGTTTGATAAACTATAGAGGAAACTTGTATGAAGCCCGCCGACAAAGAAGCTTGCAAATTTTTCTTTGAAGCCACCGATGATATCGATGGATCTGCTGATCATCACTGCTGGAGATTTTGAAGGCAAAAAATGATACAGAGTCTGCCGAGAGAGATTTTACCACCAAGCTAATGAAATAGCGGATTGTGGAGGTGCCTGGTCAAAGGATATACATTCTGTTGGAACACCTGACGAGTTTAGAAGATTCTCGGCATTAAAGACTATTGCAGGGGTTTTAACACTGCTGGGTAAAACAACCGTGGTAGATCAGAATTGTAAAGGTTGTCGTAGTATGCTGGTCGAGGGTGCAGACTCCCAAAAAGATCTGACTGTGAGACAGTCGAATGGCCTGTGATCTAAGCCAATGAAATCAGATCCGATACCAAGGGGTGGCGGGCATTTTGGAGGGACCCAATAGGCTCCAAGGATAAAGACAGTTGATAGATCAGACGCAGAGTGGTACAGGCAAAGATTCCTTCTGCGCAGGGAATATTCCCTGCTGTCAAGGGCATAGGCAAAAAAGAATTGCCCTTTTTTTTAATAATGAAATTCAGCGTTTGGATAGCTGATCTATATAGATTTGGGCCTCCTGATCGCAACCGTGATGTCAGATTTGCTCTAGGACACTCTTATGATGTAGCTCCAAGCAGAACCTCTCTAATGAGGGAAGGGAATTGCAATTTAGGCTTTGATACCATGTAAGAGTCAATGTGACTCAGCAAGCCAAGATCACCTGCAATCAAGACAACCTTCCACACAAAAATGACAAGAGAAGATGCTAAAACAATGGAGCAAGAATCTATACAAAGATCATATGAAGCTGTATGAAATACAATGAGTGAGCCTTGCTTATAAAGGCAAGGTGAGAGCTAGAAGGGTGGAGTGGAAAGTGGAGATATTCTTACAACATGTGTCAATTAGAGCATGATAACTAATTGCACATGTGGAGGATAAGACAACTCACTCCAACTATCAACAACTCAACACACGATTAGACTCAACTAGACACCTAGAAGACTCACTAAGTCAACTTAGCATGTGTGAATTATAAAATCACTCACAAGAGAATTCCACCTTGATGTAGTAGAGAAAGTTTTTCAGAGACTAGAACAATTCAAAGTTGGGTTAAACCCAAAGAAATGTGTGTTTGGGGTCACCTCCGACAAGCTCCTAGGCTTCATTGTATCAACAAATGGGATAGAAGTTGATCCTTCCAAAGTCAAGGCTATCATGGAAATTCCACCGCCAAAGAACATCACTCAATTGTGATCTCTACAGGGCAAGTTACGGGTAATCTGCTAGTTCATATCACAACTAGCAGACAAGTACCAACCTTTCATTCATTTCTTACATAAAAACATTCCATTCAGATGGGATGAGAAGTGCGAAGAAGCATTTGGAAAACTAAAGGAATATCTCATGAACCCTCCTATTCTATTGCCACCTATCAAAGGTAAGCCACTATTACTTTACATATCTGCTACACAGACAACTCTGGGTGCCCTATGATGACAATAGGATCATGAAAGAGAAAGGACTATCTACTACATCAGTCGCACATTGGTGGCCTATGAACTACAATACTCTCAGATAGAAAGATCATGTCTTTGTGTGGTTTTTGCTTCCCAAACCCTACGACATTACATGCTAGCACATTCAGTCAAGCTTATTGCAAAGATAGATCCACTGAAATACCTATTAAGCAAAGCAGCTCTCATAGGTCACCTAGCTAAGTGGGCAATGCTCCTAAGGGAATATGACATTGAGTATGTAAAATAGAAGGCTATCAAAGGTCAAATCATTACCAATCAGTTAGCAAAAGCACCATTATAGGATACCACACCAATGACATTCAAATTTCTAGATGAAGCCATCTTTATTATTGGTGAGAATATTTTCACACCACAGTGAAATTTTTTGTTATAAGGATTGGCCTTCATAGAGATAGGGTTTTCCAAATGAAATAAATGCTTAGTGGTTATCGGATCAAATGCAAATCTAATGGTGTGGATACAAAAAATTTCAAAGATGTGGAGTGCACGATGTGGAGCAGCCTGAAATAGATAAATATTTTATTTCATTTTATTAAAATTAATAAAGCCATGCTTTATTTCTTTTAAGGCAAGGTACAGGAAATAAAATTAGTGGGGAAAGCCACGTGTCAGATGTGGAAGGCAAAAGAGAGTGACTTAAAATTGATGCGGAGGAAGCCACATGTCAGATGCGGAAGGCAAAAAAAGAAACTTAAAATTGATGTGGAGGAGGCCACGTGGTTAATCTTGAGCAAAGGAGAATTAAATGTTTCATTTAATTACATATGATTCACGGGATTTTTAAGGAAGGCAGAGTTAAATGAAGATTAAAATCTTTAATAAAATTGTGACACATAGTGGGTCCCAACAGTATAAAGTAAATTTTATTAAAAGACACTCATATGAATTTCTTCCACGGGAATAAAACGTGAAACCCTAAAATGATGAGCAGCAATGTTTCATTTTAATGACAAGCTACAATAAATAAAGAAATTGATGCAGAGTCTTCCACATGTAGGCAAGTGCAACATAGAGAGAGCAGCTTAAGAAATTCAATGGAAGACACCATGTGGGTGAAGCGCTGCAAAGAAGTATAAGATATCACCGGAGAGAGCCATGTGGCTCAAGCAGAGGAGAGAAAATAAATATTTTGTTTCATTCTAATAAAACTCATCAAAAGGTCACGGGAGATATGCCATATTATTTTAATATTAAGTCTCTTTATTGAATACATGGTGGGGCCTTCCTCCAAATAAGTTGAGTTTTATATTATAAAAGTCTTATGAGATAATAAAGTCACGTGGAATAAATGACTATAAGTCTTTTATAAGTGGTGGGTCCCTCATGGAATAAAGCTGAATGCTTTATTAAAAATAATACTCACATAAAAAGAGATATGTAACCCTAAAGATAAAGAATGTGACTCTTTATTTTCATTAAAAACTTCTACAGCAAGTCACAAGAATGGCGGGAAGTATTTCCTCTTCACGCAGGCCAAAGATACCACAGAAATATTTTCAGCCATGGAAGTATCAGAAAGCCACAGTTTAGTTCTGATTTTTTGTTGCCACTTCAGTTACAGTTGCATTTACCAGATTTATGCCAGATTTTACGGAGTTTCAGTTGCAAAGATTGCAAGAGGCCGTTGAGATTTTGTTGAGTCTTTCATGCTATAAATGGGTAGATATGAGACACAACTAGGGGATAGATAGAGATATACACATATAGAGTTCCACATTTCTACAAATTAGAGAGTTGGAGCAGCAGATATGGATTTTCTTTTGCCTTAATAGTTTCTCTTTTAGGAGGATTATAACAGTTATTTTTGTGTAGGAACTTTTGCCTCTGTAACTTGTTGTTATTCAAATAATGAGATGATGTTTTGTGGATACTTGGATATCTCTATTTCTTTCTTTTAATTTCTCTATTTCTCTGCCTTTGTTTAATATGTTTCTTAAATTAGGTCTTAATCATGCATTGATGCTCTTTAATTCCAGTTAAATCTTTCAAAGTTAACACTATGTAACTAATTGTTTCAAATCTGGCGGATCGCCATAGATTAGGTATTTGTTTCCTGCAATCTGGTTTTCTTTCTGACCTTTTTCCCAAACCCCCCATTGAAGAACGGAAGAGCCAGCTTCCCTAAAATCTGGAGGTTGTTTCTGAGAAGCATTCCCACATCTCAGAAACTTCCCATGTTGCTGCTGGATACACCCATAAATTTATGCATCAATAGTTTTTGGCACACCCGGTGGGACCTGATTCAAAGACTTGTGTCTTTGTTTTCTGTGAATCCTCACCCTGTATTTTGTGGTTTTGATCCAAAATCATAGAAATATCTACTCATAGGAGCATGAATCTTCCATCTGGCGACTCTATTGAGGTTTCTTTCTCAGATCTTTGCTCGTGCAGATCATGGTAGCCCCTAGTATCTATGTGCATCTGAATATTCAAAGAGATCTGCCCTTTTTGACTTGGGATTCAAGTCCTCTGGTTCTTCATCAATAGGGTCAAGTTTTTGACACAGCCTAGAAGGCACTACCTCACTTTCTAGGAGATGGCTCTATTTGCCCTGCAGATCACATTCATTATGTTGCCAGTTTATGCTCTATTCATAATGTCACAACTGAGAATCATGCTCTCTTGTTGCTTGCATCTTCCCTCAAAGGCGAAGAAAAAGAATGGTATAGAAGTTTGCAGCCTAGTTCGATCACCAGATGGGATCAGCTTGGTGGGCTCATCTACAATCAGTTCAGAGATAGCATGGATATCAGTACTCTCACTCAGAGTCTCATCACCATCAAGAGGCATCCTATGGAGCCCATACATGATTTCAATTCAAGATTTGATAAGGTATGGAAAAAAATTTCTATAGACATGAGGCCCCCTCCAGTCTTTGCTTTCTTGTATTATTTAAAGGCTTTAGACCCTAAGATATCTATCATGATACAATCCCTAGGAGGTGAAACTCTTTCTCAATCATATGATCTTGGCATTAAGGCTGAAAGTAGCCTCACATTATCTGGTAAACTACCTCCCCTACCCTTAAAACCATTGATACCTCATATAAATTGTGAGGTCAAAATGTCGAATCAATCAAATGAATTAAATAAGACCCAAACATCAACAGAATAGAGAAACAAAGAAGATTCAAGTAAACAAAGCAATGAACAAACACAACAAACCTCTTCTATTTCGAAACTTCTGTTGTTCGCCTATCATGAATCGTCCTTTCACAGATGAGATGAGCCCTCAGAGAGTGCAATCTTTTAAAGCTGTGGAGGAAGTACCAACATCTTGAGATTGCTCACCTTGGGGTATGTAGCCAAGGCCGTATGAAGGTGGAGGAACATTGACATGGATAGGTTCTAAAATACCTTGTTCATGAAGGCCTAAGCCTTTACCTTGATAGTTCATATTCTGGAGTATGCGGTGGACCATGGGATTATGTATAGGTGCACTAGCAGCGAGTTCCTTATTGGATGAGGAAGGTGAGATAGCGGATAATGGTTGTTGGTGTTCTAAGGAAGAACATTCATGCATGAAGGTAGTAAGCCCAAGGATATAAGATGATGGATTTGTAGCTTGGTCAATAATGGATGGTGAAGGATCGTTAGAATCTTGATCATCATTATGCTCTTTAGGATCTAAGTTATTGGGTTGATCATTCGTGTGCACTTGGGAGGCAAGTGTCTCATCAGAGGGAGTGAAAGTTGTTGGATCATGGATGGGATTAGATGGAAGAGGGATAGAAGAAATGGAGGCTTCTTGCTCATGAATGGGTATGGGATCAAGTTTTTCAAGGACATCTTCCTCATAGGGAATACCTTGATCATAGAGAAGGTATAGGTTATGCATGGGATGGAATTGGATTTCCTTCTCATGTATAGGTGGTGGGAGATGGATAGGATCAAGTGGCTCATGGAGAGGTTCATTATTATGGATATCATCTTGATCATGGAAAAGATACATGTTATGGATAGGTTGCAAGAAAGTGATTTGATCTTGACTGAGACTAGGGATTAATGTTTCCTCATGCTTAGGATTAGACTCTTGACATACCTCTTGGGGTGCTTGAATGGAAGTGGATAGCTCTTGGATAGCTTCTTGGTTGACAACATAGATGTTTGATGGACCTTGACTTTGGCGCATGGTAGAAGGCTCTTTGATAAGCTCAAGGAATTGAGGATCGTATGAAGGGGTTGTAGGATTTGACATGTTATTGGAAGCATCTTTTGTAAGGTCGAGTACTGAAATTTGGGGATATGGTTGATTCTCTGCTAGTAGTCCTTGGATCACAGCCTTCGTAGGTGTATGGATAGGTGAATGAGGGGATTTTGCTTTCTCCCTAACTTTTCTCTGGTTGTATAAATTTGGAAAAACTCTTTTCCAGGAATCATCCAAGGATTCCTTGGTTGTTGGTTTAGAGTTTGGGGAACTCAATGGTGGTGTTGGTGTAGAACTAGTACGTTTTGGAATATGTGTCTTAGAAAGTAGTGAAGGAGGACTAGTAGATGGAGTGGTATAGGATTTCCAACTTAAGGTGGTGCTTGCCTTGTCATGAGCATCATTAAGACGGGAAATAGATGTATGAGTTTGGGGCGAGGCATAGCTAGTACCGGCACGTTTAGCTTGCAAGATTGCCATTTCTTGTTGTCTGACTCGGAGTTCTTGAGCAATTGCTATACGACCTTGGGGTGAGGTTTCTAGGGTTAATTGCCATTTCAGGTATTTGAGTTCTTGAGCAAGCTCTTCTAATTCAGTTTTCATCTCCACAGAAACTAACACAAGACTAAAAGGGGTACTCAGAAAGGTGGAAAATTTTTCCTCAAAAATAGTGCAAATGGGTATAAGCACAGCTCTGTTTTTTGGCAAAATTTTTGGATTTTTCTAGTGTTTTGGGTATTTTTGGCTGGAAAAAGGCCTTCTTGGTCTGATTTTATGAATTAACAGCAAGAAAACATAGCAAGCACAAAGAATATTTTATAGGTTTTCATTATTTTTTTTTATTTTTATTTTTTTGGTTTTTTCGACTCTATTTTGGACTAAACTGAACAAAAGCAAGCACAAAGATCCTAGGTGAGAAATGGATTACAAGGGTTTTTGGCCACTAGAACAAGAGGTGTTTAATGAGGGCAACCGTTCGAGTGGTTACACATGCGGCGGCACTACTCTCCGTTATGGAGTCTCCCAGCCTCAAAGGGTTACGCCTTAGAGGGTTTTGGGGGAGGTTGGCCATCGGTGTAACACAGCAGCACTCATTGCAGGAGGTTTTCACCTCAAGCACAATTTATTTTAAGTGGCTTGGTAGGGCTTGGCTTTAGCCTGTTACAACTCAGGGTCGTTCCCACTTGGACAAGCGTGCATCCAAGGGCAGGCCCCTCCTAAAGGTTAAACAAATAGAATGACAAGTCTGGCACTCTGATCACCTAGAAAAGGGGAGAGCATAAGCCTATTGTCATTCGCAAGCACAGAATACACTGGTTAATCCAACCTAGTTAAAATTTAGAAAAACTAAATGGGCTACTCTACTTGTGCACTCACGTGGTTGTTAACTTTGAAGTGGTTAAAAAGATAGCATTGTTCATTACCGTTTGTAAGATAGCAATAATCTAACTATGGAAGATAGCATTATGCAGATATTGCAATGGTTCAATTACTCTCTTCCTAGTTAAGGCTATGTGGAATTTGTATGAACGTTTGTTTTACTGTCCTTTTATAAATTGAAGTGTGAGTTTAGTAAATGCAACTAGATGAGTCTAAACCAGTGCCCTAACCTGCAAAACAGATCCAGAGTATTCTTACAAAGATGTTAGCATTAGCAAAAATCTTCTAAGAAATCCTAAAATCACTACCTACTATAGAAGCACCACTTCAGAGACTGAATGCGCAGAAACAGTCAACAGAAATTTGCATTTTCTAACCCTAGTTTGTAAAGATTTGGATAAAACCATATGTAGATGATCTCTTAGCTCAAATCTAAGCTCACCATTGCGTCCGAGGGGGCGTTTCCATAAATTTTGAGTACAAATTTGCCTAGATTTCATGAAAAATAAAGCGTTTGGCGAAGAAAACAATGTTTCTAAAATTCACTGCCAAACAGATGCGCTGCAGAAATGAACATATGCACTGCAGAAATGAACATATGCGCTGCAGGATAACAAATGTGCTATAGAATGAAACAAATGCGCTGAAACAGAGCGTATATGCACAAAAAGAACATATGCGCCGTAAAATAACGTATATGCGCCGGAACAGTGTTTAAAGGCGCATTAAGAACAAACAGATGCGCAGGAATAACATATGCGCCACAGAAATGGATATATGCGCCATAACAGTGTTAAAAGTGCCACAGGAATACACAGAAGCGTAGAAATGATGTATGCGCCGTAACAGTGTGCAAAAGCGCCGCAGAAATACACAGATGCGCAGAAAGGATAAATGTGCCGGAACAGTCTTTATATGCACCGTGGAAATGAACAGATGCGCCGAAAGAATCTATGCGTGACTCTGCGTGACTTGTACGGAACCTGCCTTCAAAAAAGCTCAAAAATGGTGAAATAAAGGGGCAACCGGCCCCACGGTGGGCGCCAAAAATGTGAGGTCAAAATGTCAAATCAATCAAATGAATTAAATAAGACCCAAACATCAACAGAATAGAGAAACAAAGAAGATTCAAGTAAACAAAGCAATGAACAAACACAGCAAACCTCTTCTATTTCGAAACTTCTGTTGTTCGCCTATCACGAATCGTCCTTTTGCAGATGAGATGAGCCCTCAGAGAGTGCAATCTTTTAAAGCTGTTTGAGGAAGTCGATGGTGAACGGCTATGGTGTGATATGCAATGAAGGTGAGCTCCAATGCAACAATGGTGATCTCAAGCTTGTAGATGACAAGTGGGTGCCAAAGGCGCGCTGGTGATATTTCTACAGAGTAACGATGTCAAAAGCCTAGATGATTAGAATGGAAGAATGAAGCTTCATTTATAGACTTGGAAGAATGGGAATCAACGGTTGAGAGGAGATATGAAGATCAACGGCTGAGGATGGTTGAGGAATGTGCAACCAGTGGAAACGTGACAAGTGTCCCAGCTCCATCATGAAAGAGGGGATGTGACAAAACTGATTGGAGAGTTAACTCCATTGACTGGTCTGTTAACAGAATTGATTGATCAGTTAGGAGAGTGGATTATGGAACTGACTGGATTGATTGAGGATTTGACTCAATTGACAGGTTAGTTAACAGATTTGATTGATTAGTTAACTAACCTCTAATTGGAGAAGAAATAGGTCATGTGGGTGAGGGAAAATAAGGTAATTAAATATTAAATATATTTAATTACATGTGCAACCTGATGAGGTGGACAAGGTGAGGTGGAAAAGGTGAGGTGTAAAGGTGATGTGGATTTTTGAAATTAGAACTTAGGATAGAGGAATTAGGATTAATTAAATAATTTATGATTATTTAATTGTGAAGGATATTTAGAAGAATTTTAATTAAATAAATTGAATTTATTTAATTATGGAACAGTGAATCGATTAAATAAATTTAGAATATTTATTTAATTGGTAGAAGAATGGAATAAATATTTAGAATATTTATTTAGGATGATTTGTGTCATTTTTAGACGTATACATAAATAACTTATCTTAGGTTCTTTCTTGTAACTAGATGCATACAAATTTTATTCCACCCACCCTCCCTGCTGATTTTCCAAATCATGAGGAGATGAGTGATGTGAAAGAACTAATTAAAACCCTCTCCCATGAGATCAATGAGTTAAAAGGTCAAAGCCTATACCATGCTGATCTATGTTTAATATCTCAAGATTCTTATGAACAACAATATGAATATAACCAAAGAATGCCCAATTGTCTTGAAAATTATCCTCTACAAGCCCCCATAGCTGCAAATCAACCTGTAGAAGTCACAGACCAGGTCCTTTGTCACTTTGACATCCAAGAAGAATCAAAATTAAAGAATCAAATTACAAGCATGAAAGTGGCTCGTGTGTGTCTTTCTGATCTTGAGCATCAAGCATATGTGGCAACACGTGATTCAAAAATTTAGTCATATTTTGTAAAGCCTTCAGAACATGCTGATAAGGTGACATTTCTAGAAGCTGAAAAGTATTTTAGGAAGGGTTTTGAAGCTAAAAAGTACTGGGTCTAGACTGACACTGCATTTGTATCTCATTTTGAGGAAGAGGTTGCAAATGATATTATACCAGAGTCTACAAAGAATGAATGTATTTATTTCAGTCATGAAGCTTCACATTTTAAGATAGAAGCCACAGAGATACATGAGGAACATTTGGAGCATGATGAGGATTTATTCTTGATCTTACAACAAGGATGCCAGCTTCTTGATGCAGAAGAGCCTACAATTCAGCGAGTACATGGTTCATTCACAAAGCCTATTGAGGTTGATCAAGGAGAAAGTCCTAAAACAAAAGATGATGCAAGATCTAATTTGTTTTCAATTCTTGAAGAGGGATATTGTCTTCTTCTTGATGAAGATCTTCAGATGCAAAAGAGGATCCATGGTGATATGGTCCGCATAGATTTCTACAAAATTCAAGAATCCCATATGGGGTCCCATTCTACACCTTTCTTCTCACAAGAGGGAGTTCCAATCAGATTCAAGACTGTACTTGGCAGCTTTGTCTCCTGCATATCTATTTTCAAAACTATCTTAAGTCATAATGTTGTTGAAGAGTTAGCAAAAGAAGTCACCAATGGAGTCTTGTTGGTAGAAGTTTTCAAAAACAAACAGAGGAAAGAGTTTTAGTGCTTTATTTTCCCTTCCCACCCTCCTCTGAAGAAAGAGCATCATGTGAATCAATCTAACTAGTGTTTTGATACCAACCAGGATGAGCCACCAGAATGTAGAATAGTAGAAAGGTACAAAATATTTTTATATTTCTTCATATAGTCTATCTAGTTCATTTTCAGTTTGATGAGGATTCAGTGGAGAAGAATATTTAGATCTGATAGTTATTTTGTCACTCCCATGAATGGGCATGTTCCTGTATGTTTAATATGTCAGTAAGTTAGAACTAGAAGTTAAAATAAGCTACAATAGTAGCAATAGTTTTCAATATCAGTTGGTTTTCTTTCAATAAGTTGCTTCTATAAGGAGGGAAATCAGTTTTGTGTAATTTCATAAATTTGTTTCAATGAATCTCAGTTGCAGAATATCAGTATAGCTAGTTGTCACCAATTTGTTTCAGTGGTCTATTAGTTGCAGAGTGTGTTTTCAGCCAATAGTGTTTCAGATTCAGACTCGCCAGGGTTTCTGGGTAGTTCAATATTAGATTGCTTGCATAAGCAATGGTTGCAGTTTTTTTTGTTTTATGGGTTTTCAGTTTCAGCATGATAGACTCTATTGTCCAATGATTAAGGCACTGATATGTAAAACCAAAAAATTTGGGTTCAGAGTGAGCAGGCTTACTTTCCCAACCAGTCGCCAAAACTGGTGAGAATATTTTCACACCATAGTGAATTTTTTTGTTATAAGGATCAGCCTTCATAGAGATAGGGTATTCAAAATGAAATAAACGCTCAGTGGCCATCGGATCAAATGCAAATCTAATGGTGTGGATACAAAACATTTCAAAGATGCGGAGTGCACCATGTGGAGCAGCTTGACACAGATAAATATTTTGTTTCATTTTATTAAAATTAATAAAGCCATGCTTTATTTCTTTTAAGGCAAGCTACAAGAAATAAAATCAGTAGGGAAAGCCACATGTCAAATGTGGAAGGCAAAAGAAAAGAAACTTAAAATTGATGCGGAGGAGGCCACATGGTTAAGCCCGAGCAAAGGATAATTAAATGTTTCATTTAATTACATATGATTCATGGGAGTTTTAAGGAAGGCAGAGTTAAATGAAGATTAAAATCTTTATTAAAATTGTGACACATAGTGGGTCCTAGCAGTATAAAGTAAATTTTATTAAAAGACACTCATATGAATTTCTTCTGTGGGAATAAAAGGTGAAACCCTAAAATGATGAGCAACAATGTTTCATTTTAATGACAAGCTACAGTAAATAAAAAAAATTGATGCGGAGTCTTCCACGTGTAGGCAAGCATAACATAGAGAGAGAAGCTTAAGAAATTCAGCGGAAGCCACCACATGGGTGAAGCACTGCAAAGAAGTAAAAGCTATCACCGAAGAGAGCCACGTGGCTCAAGCATAGGAGAGAAAATAAATATTTTGTTTCATTCTAATAAAACTCATCAAAAGGTCATGGGAGATATGCCATATTATTTTAATATTAAGTCTCTTTATTAAATACATGGTGGGGCCTTCCTCCAAATAAGTTGAGTTTTATATTATAAAAGTCTTATGAGATAATAAAGTCACAAGGAATAAAATGACTATAAGTCTTTTATAAGTGGTGGGTCCCTCATGGAATAAAGCCAAATGCTTTATTAAAAATAATACTCTCTTATTGTATCACTTATGCCTCACATAAAAAGAGATATGTAACCCTAAAGATAAAGAATGTGACTCTTTATTTTCATTAAAAACTTCTACAACAAGTCACAAGAATGGCGGGAAGTATTTCCTCTTCATGCAGGCCAAAGATACCACAAAGATATTTTCAGCCATGGAAGTACTAGAAAACCACAGTTTAGTTCTAATTTTTCGTTGCCACTTCAATTGTAGTTGTATTTGCCAGATTTATGCCAGATTTTGTGGAGTTTCAGTTGCAAAGATTGCCGGAGGCCGTTAAGATTTTGTTGAGTCTTTTAGGCTATAAATGGGTAGATCTGAGACACAGCTAGGGGATAGAGAGAGATATACACATACAGAGTTCCACATTTCTACAAATTAGAGAGTTGGAGTAGAAGATATAGATTTTGGTTTTCCTTAATAGTTTATCTTTTAGGAGGATTATAACAGTTAGTTTTGTGTAGTAACTTTTGCCTCTGTAACTTGTTGTTATTCAAATAATGAGATGGTGTTCTGTGCATACTTGGATATCTCTATTTCTTTCTTTTAATTTATCTATTTCTCTACCTCTGTTTAATATGTTTCTTAAACTGGGTCTTAATCATGTATTGATACTCTTTAATTCCAGTTAAATCTTTCAAAGTTAACACTGTGCAACTAATTGTTTCAAATCTGGTGGATCACCATAGATTAGGTATTTGTTTCTTGCAATCTAGTTTTCTTTCTGACCTTTTTCCCAAACCCCCCATTGAAGAAATAAAGAGCCATCTTCCCTAATATTTGGAGGTTGTTTCTGAGAAGCATTGCCACATCTCAGAAATTTCCCATGTTGCTGTTGGATTACACTCACAGATTTATGCATCAACAAGTATCACAACACACTCATGGAAACTCTACTTTGATGGATCCTATACAAACCATGGATCGGGGGTAGGAATCTTCTTGGTGACTCCTCATGGTGATACCATACTTAAGTCTTACCATATGCTATTCCCATGCATAAATAGTATAGTACAGTATGAGGCCTTGGTCATTGGTCTCAAACTGGCAACAAAATGGAAAATCAAAGAGCTACATGTCTATGGCGACTCCCAACTGGTAATCAATCAAGTCAACAATGACTATTAGACCAAAGATGACAAGTTAATTCCATACAAGTGCATGGTCAATGACTTTAAAGAGTACTTTTTGATTATATCCTTTGAGCAGATACCTCGCATTGAAAACAAAGCAGCAGATGTATGGCAACCATTGCCTCACTCCTCGAGATCCCAGATAATGAGTCACGGTACAAGTTCTTGGTTGAGATAGTTATACAACCAGCTTATGATCTTCCTGAAACCCACTCCATATGCCTATTAGTCAGATCTGATTCACCTTGGTATGGTAAGATTTACACTCACCTCAAGGATAACACCCTACCGCCTGCCTTGTCTCCTAGCCAATGCTGAACCTTCATTCGCCAAACCTCTCATTACACCATTATCGCTGACACCCTATACCACTGAGGTCTAGATGGTACTTTACTCCAATGTTTAGAATAGGAAGAATATCAAACTGCATTATGAGACGTACACAAAGGAATTTGTGGAACACACTCTAGCGGTCCTTCTTGAGATAAGAAACTCATTCATTTGGGATACTATTGGCCAAACATAGAAACTAATTCATATCAGTTTGTGAAGAAATGCAAGTAGTGCCAGATACATGGAAACCTAATACATGCACCAGTTCAAGAGCTACAACCTTTAATGACACCTTGGCTTTCTGTTAGTGGGGACTCAACCTTATGGCAAAATTCACCCGCCATCATCCAATGGCCACAAGTTCATAATAACCGTCACTGAATATTTTACTAAGTGGATTAAAGTTGTTCCCCTCACCAATGTCATAGGAAAATAGATTGCCTCATTCATCCTCAATTACCTCATCTGCAGATACAGAATCCCATCATCCATTGTCATGGATAACGGAAGACCTTTCAAAAACTAGGATGTCCAAGAACTTTGTGACAAATTCATAATCCAACACTGTTTCTCAACCCCCTACTATCCATAAGGCAATGGCCAAGTAGAGGCATCCAACAAAACAATTTTGAAAATCCTCAAGAAGACTGTCAACGATGTTGGCTGTGATTGACACATACAACTCAATCCTACTCTATGGGCCTATCAAACCACAATACGCACTCCCATAGGTGCTACCCCATACACCCTTGCCTATGGATCAAAATCTATTTTGCCGATCGAGGTCGAGTTACTATCCCTAAGAGTGTCATTAAAAAGTCTCATTACTGATGAAGACTACAAAGTTTCCAGACTGCAAGAGTTAGAATTGTTGGAAGATAGAAGGTAGTAGGCATTTAACCATCTCAAAGCATATGAACAAAGGATGTCACAAAGTTACAATCACAGGGTTTGTCCAAAGGTCTTCATCGTGGGTGATCTAGTACTTAAGGGAAATCCCTACAATTAATAGGATCGGGAAAAGAAAGGTAAGTTTGAGCCCAATGTGCTTGGTCCTTATGTCATCATTGATGCATATGGACCGGGGGCATATTAGTTAGCAACTTTAGAGGGTGAGTTGTTTGAAGACCCAATCAATAGTATGCATCTTCGTCGATTCTATACCTAAGAGAACCCCAATGTAAGGGGGCAAAAATTCAAAAAAGGCAAAAAAAACAAAAAAAATCAAAAATTCAAAAAAATTGAAAAAGTGGAAAAAATAACAAAAAAATCATCCCTTGGTGAGAACCTGGCAAACAGGCACCTTGGATAGGTACCATGATGAAAACCTGGCAAATAGGTATTGTGTGTACTTCTGGCTTCCGTACAAATAAAAACAAGTGGTGAAAACTTGGTAAATAGTCACTACTTGTGGTGAACCACCTTCTCCATCTTTGGGAAACCAATCACCTTGTGTCCATTTTTCCTTTCATCATTCCTCATCCGATCCATATATGTTCCATAATAAAGCACCTTGTGCAACCTAATGATAACCTATCATGGCTTGATACTTTATCTCTTTTATCACCACGATAACTATAGGTCTTATCCATCATCCTATCCACTGTGTCAGCCTAGCATAGCGTCTATCATCAGTATCATAGGGTTGACCTTGAACTACGTTGCCTCTGCATTGTCACATAGGTAAGGCCATTATCAATGCACACTCGAGGCTTCCCTTCCATCCCATATCTTGTCATCTATCCTCTAGTCCATCCATGATCCAAGTCCCCCGAACTACGTTGCCTTTGCATTGTCACGTAGGCAAGGCCATTTATTAATGTGCCCTCGAGGCACTAGGTCAGTCCCTTAGGGTCCATTTTACCAGGCATGCATGCAAGCACAAGAAAAGTTATGCTTCCAAGAAAAAATATTGATGCAAGGATCAACCTATCCAATGCGATGCAAACATGAACCTAAACCACTCTAACTGATTCTATCTAGATTATGGCCAGAAAACACATCTAATGCAAGAATGTTTTGTATTTGTGATTAGGTTAACTTATAGAGTCTTGAATTTTTTTATTATTATGTCTTCCTATGCTACTCAAGGATGCCAAAAACTAGAGATGCTATGATGGGGGCATAATCATTTTCTTTGTTTGTTGTTTGAGGATCAATATTTAGTAATGTGAAGCCTTGTCTAACGACATGATCAGCAAAAGATCATCGAGGACATCAAAGGTCTAACATGAAAAGGGGCAATCCTTGTCTGTTGAAATGCAAGAAATACTTAGGTCATCTAGATTCAATTATACCTAGATGCTTGTATTAACTTGCTAAATCAAAATCCATGTAAGCGATACTCAGGTCATCTCAGGTCAATTATACCTAGATGCGTGTAGTTTCCTACAACATTTGGAAAAAGTACCAAAAAAAATTGCCCAATGATGAAATAAGCACTTCAAAATACTTGCAATACCAAGAACCATTCACATCCATTTACACATCCATAAACGTGTCCATATCCCATGCAATAAAAATTCTATGCAGAGTATCAAATGTTTACCATTAAAAGTTTGGGAGTCCTTCTGTCGAGTCATTCTTCTTCAGTCAAATTTCTATCTATTGTCATATTTTTCATCATTGCCTAGTCAATCTGAGCAACGATCTAAATGCAAGTCCATCCTTAATCCACACTAATAAAGTCAAGTCAATCTTATCAAATGATCCAATCATAATCCATGGTCTTGATCCTTGTCTGGTCGTAAACCAACTCAATTAGTCATAAATATCAGTGGGATATACATTTCCCATGCCTATCATGTTGCTCTAGGGACCTATCATTCCCCGCCATGACAACCCTATCCTTTGTGTTTCTCTAGGGACCTATTGTTCCCCGCCATGACAACACTATTGTATATCGTTATCAGTTAATCATTGGTTTACTGTTGGACAGGGGCAATACCTTGTTTGTTCTTATATCATTTGTGCATTGCTTACTTGCTTGTGTGTGTTATCATTATATATTGCATATCGTATCATTTAGTTCTTTCTTCAATCCTGACCTATTTTTCACCTTCTTAATCATGAGATTGTCCATCTCACGTCCCTTCTACCTTCTTCCCATCTAATCTCCCGAGGGGGCATCCTGTCGTCATAACCTGTACCAGGGGCAAATTGGGGCATGTATCATTATCAGAAATTCTTATTCTTTGAAGCAACACTGTAAACTGCATTGCCTCAAAGAGGGGTAAAATGTTTACACCTAAAAAATGACATGACTCTGTCCAAATAAATATTCTTAATATTTATTCCATTCTAATTCTTCTATTAATAAATAAATAAACAAATTTATTTATTCAATTCATATTCTTCTAAATTAATTAAATATCCAGATATTTAATTACCTCTTTTAAAGACAAAATTAAATAAAATCCTTTATTTAATTAGATTCTTCCAAACAATTAAATAATTCGTAATTATTTAATTAAGTCAATTCTTCCTTCAAAATTAAATAAATCAATCAAATTTATTTAAATCCTCTCAATCTCTCAAAGATAAAATACAATCAAATATTTTATTTATTCTTTCAAATCATGCACACACAATTAAATAAATTTTTCTTATTTAATTTGCTTTCTTATCTTCTAAACTCCCAGGAATCTTCCAAATCTTCTAAAAATAATTCTTCCTCTTCATGCACACAAAATTAAAAAAATATTATTTAATTCCTCTCAAAACATGCAAAAGCAAATCATGAGTCAACTAATTGATTCCAAAACTCCTGAAATAGAAAAAAAGATTTCCATTTTATGACAACATATCTTACCTTCAATAAATAGAAAAACAGTTAACTCAAAATAGCTTTTTGTGTGACACTTGTCTTCTTTCTATTCATGTACATTATCTCATTCTTTCTCAACCATTAATCTTCTTATTCTTTTTCAAACATTGATCTCCTTAATCACAAGTCTATAAATTGAACACTATTCTTCCATTTCATTCATCAACTATCATGGCCATTCCCACTTGACATCTTGGAATAGCAAGGAGGTGCACTTTTTGAGGGCATATTCATACACAAGATCATTTGTGACAGGCCACCAATGGAAACCATGAGATAAAGAGGTTTGTTGAGGTATTGTTCATCATTTTAGATCTTCTTTATTTCTATATTTCATTGGGTTATGAGTATTATTGATGTCTTTTGATATTCATGCATAGTTTCCCCTAACAAAGTAGTGCCCTCTAAATAAGATGAAACCAAATAAGAAAGAATGGTCAAAGAAAACCCCTTTGGTGGACTTGGAATGGGGGGTGAAAGATGCATCTTCTGAAAAGGATATTGAAATCTTGCAAGAAACGGAAGGTTTTAACAATAAGTTTCTCACTTTTCCCATTATAATTGTTGGCCTAACTACCATGGATCTTGGTTTCACTTCCCCAAAGGTGGTGACCAACCCAAGCCCTCTTTCTAAAAGTAACTGCTCCAATTGTAGTTGTTTGGTCCACATTTTTTCAACAAAAAAGGGGATAAATTTTCTCTTTCTTATCTTATCTATGTTGCATGATAGCTAAGTGATCTGACCCAATTTTGGTTAGAGAAAAGAGTGAGAAATTATACTCATTCAACCAGGCGAGATCTATCAAATCTCTATCACATCTAACTTGAACAATCTCAATGCCACACCTTCTATTGGACAAGGTGAATTCAGCCCCTTCAAGGTCTAGGTCCATGAGAGCATTTTGATTGACGATGTCTACCGGGTCTTCTTTTCTTTTAGAGGGAATTTGGGAACCTCGTTTCTTTTCCTCATCATTCAATGGGGAACTAAAATCTACCATAATAAGCAATGAAGGAGTCTTATGAATGTTCCACAATGACTTTTCCCTCCAAAGGATGTCGTAGCACTTTTATGGTTGGGGGTATAGATATTTGAAAAGATTTGAGAGAATTTTACTTCTTATGGTGGAAAAGAATAGTCACATGGTTAGAGTCAACCATAAGCAATGTACCTTTAATGTAGAAGGGGTTCTAGAGAGACAATTCTACCTAAATCACCATTTGTATCCACCACAACATACACATAATCCTTGAACAATTTGTTACTAATCTTAACCAATTTGTCAATCAACATCTTAGTTTTCTTGAATCAAGATAATATCCGGCTTATTAGACTTGGCTTATGTTTAGAAGAACATCATGTTTATGAGGATTATTCAATCCCTAGACATTCCAAGATAGGAATTTGATTTTTTAAGTTTGGGCCTAATCTTAATTTAGAGATCAATAAGAGACACTTAGTTTCCATCTGCTACCTCTTTCCTTGCTTCATGTTCTCTATGGTCTTTCAAGGTCAGTCTTCCCTTGATTTTTGCATCTAAACCATAGTCAACTAATATTTTACTTTTAGTCTGTCTAGGGGAAATCTCAACAATTCTACTATCTTTCATCCTTATTCCTAGAGAATCAACAAAAAACTTTCTTCCTTCCTTCAACATGCCTTCAACCAAGGGACTACTAATTTCATCTCTCTCCCTTTTTTTCCTTGTTCCCCTTATTACCCCTATTGACCAACTTAAATCCATCCTCCCTAGGACTATCCAAACTCACACAAATAATTTCCATAGAACCACTATCACCAACCAAAAAAATCTCTAGATTGGGGTCATCTGTCGTTCATATTGAGGTAATTCCCTACCTTTATTTTCACCATCTGAGACTTGTTCATCCCCCTCGTTTTCACACAAATGTAGACAATTCACATGCAACACATCAGCAAAGTAGTCATCTCCAAGGAAAGCAAATTTTGGATTTAGTAATTTTGGTCCATGAAGTTCTTCACTCCTTGTATAACAACAAGAAACTGTTAGATCTAGGGCACACAATTGAGAGGGGGGGTGAATTAGTTGTACAAAAACTTGCTTCCAATTCAAACACTTAAATCCTCTTGTTATTTAATAGCATATCAATTAATCACTCATGAAAGCATAAAGCATAAACACCAGAGCAGATACACATCAACACATGAGACACCAAGATTTTGATGTGGAAAACTCGGTCAAGGGAAAAACCACGGGGTGATTAACCCAAGGATTATTCTCTGTTAGAAGAATAAGAAAAATAGATGGCACATGCCAATTAGGGCTCACTGCCCAAGCACACTGCTCACAAGAGGCACACTACCTACAAGAGACACACTGTCTACAACGTAACAAGTATTACAAACTTGAACTAGAGATTGACATCTTTACCATGTCTGGATCAGTTCCATTTAAGCCTGAAAACTCCTGCTCTGCCTTTCGCTCTTCTTCTGTATGCCACACTCATCCACACTAGGACACCCTTCAAAATGAATTCACAATCCCTTATTTATACAAGGCATTGACTTAGGAACAATCATCTAAGTCAGAAAACACCTATAAGATCATTCGCAAGACATGGAATACATCCAGTCGGCCTATTATAGGAAGAACACCAATATCCGTGGTTATTCTTCAAATACAAACTCAAGCTTTAATGCGGACCACCAATAAGAATTGTACATGATCCAAAGATCACTAAAACCTTTCCTGAGTCATCAAGAACATCCGCACTTTATCAGCTTACTGGAATTCTTCTCTTCTTCATCTGGAACTTCAAGAACATAGTCTGTCATCACTATCATAATGAAAAAGGTGCTTCCGGACCTCCAAACCATGAACAAATCTAGTTGTCATGTCACACAGACTTCTTCAACACTCCCTCCAATCCACAGAGTGAGATAATGCAATTCCGGAGCTCACCGGACCTTTCTGTGACCCTCTGTCACCTCTGAACACCTATCGGAACCGGTTCTACTTGAGTGACCATAACTTCTTCAGATCTTCTTGCAGACCTCTGAAATCTTGACTGGAACATCTCAAGACTCATATCTACAAACCCTTTAAACTGCATCCTCTGGTCCTCAACCTATTTAGGACTTTTTCCTTCTTGTCATCACTGTTCTTCACTATTCCTGATTGAGACTTATTCTCTCAATATCCTCAGCACACAGCTCATCCAATCCTCCTCATTAATGCAATATGAGTATGTTGACATCAATGAAAACACTGGTTAACCTCATACTTGCAACAGAAACCTATATTTATCTTCAAGTTGGACTTGATGAAGCATATGGCCTCATGGGAATTTCTTATTAGAATATTGGACAAATTTGGTTTTGATAAGAAATTTAGAAATCTCATTATTAAATGCATCTCTATACCCCTTTCCTTGATAATGATTAATGGAGTTCCCTCAAGTTTTTTGAAGAGTACTAGATGAATCCATCAAGGGGACCGTATCTCCCCATTACTAGTCATTATTTTTGTTGAATCTCTAGACATAACCTTATAACAAGATATGAGTCATGGGAGGTTAACAGATGTGGAACCAACCTCAACTAGGAAACTTGTCTCTCATCAATAATTTTTTAATGATACTTTAGTTTTAGGGGATGCCTCAATTGCTAAAGCATGGGAAATGAAATGTATCCTCCAAAACTCTAAGAAAGATTTAGGCCAGAAAATAAGTCCTTTGAAGAGCACACTCTTTTTTGCTCAATACCACATATCAACAAATATAAAATTGGGACTATTCTAGGATGTCAATTTGGGTCTCTTAGTTTAGTTTATCTAGGTTTGCCTCTATGTATTGGGGTTGTCCTTAAAGCTTGCTAGTACAATTTCGTGGACATATTCAACCAAAAACTTGTATTGATCTAAATTGATTGTGAATACAAAAGACAATACCTAGCACTGGGCCTATGGTATTGCAAAAATAAACATTAAGCACTGTGCAAAATATGTTGGGAGATGTATGCATCCAAAAAGATCTTTATTTGATTCAATATTGAGTTTATATACATATGCAAGAAGCATGAAAGGTCACCTATTCCTTGGAATTCGAAATGGACAATTGGGAGGTGACAAAATTATCTAACAAAACTAAAAATTTCAAATACCTATAAATTTTAGAACCCCAACTTGGGAGGGCCATAGCTCCTGGCCATTTCATTAGAATTTGGACTTCTCATAATCACTGGAAAGATCTCTAATAGAATTTGGTATTCGTAATTTAAGAAACTAATGAAAGTTGTTGAGGCCAAATTCTTCTCTGAAGGACTCCAGAAATGTGATTTACTAAGATGTAGAAAATACTAAAAAACTAGATTTTTGATATTTTCTAGTTTTGACCTTGCATATGCCACCCAAGTGCTCCTAAATCTCTATGTGATCATGTAAGATGGAAAGGTACCCTTTTAATCCAAGTAGGGAAGCTTTAGATTATAAAAGAAACATTACAAAATATAATGGTCTATAGCATGAGACTATTTCATATGCTAAGAAAATTATTGAAAAATTTGAAAAAAATCAAAAAATATTTCCATGGAAAGGCTCAAAAGAATGAAAACACCTGAGCCCCTACTAAAACGAGACTCAGTTGGTTGGCCCAAAACACTATGCGGCCTTGGGTTAAGGAAGATCAAAGATTTCAATCTAGCTTTGAATGTCAAAATTACTTAGGGATTACTTAGTGAAGAAAAGGAATGGATTGATATCTTTGCCAAAAAAATATCTTGAAGGAAACCAAAATAATTTATTGGATAATGATGAGCTACCTTAGGGATCAACTAGTTGGAAATGTGTTTAGAAGAGGAAATTTATCAAGGGTAGCAAGTGGAGGATGGGGGATGGATATTTCATCAAATTTTGGGAAGATATTTGTTAGAATCTCAAATGATTAATAACCTAGAAAACTAGTGTAAACATATAGATATAAAACTGTGAAAGCAAATGATAAGAGATCAAAATAACAACACAAAGTTAGTATCCATGAGAGTAATTCAAATGTAAGAAGAAAAATAGCATTATGAGGATGCAAAAGCAAAAGATACCTAATACAAGCTAGGTAGCATGTTTATATAGACCAGGGAGAGGGAAGAGGAGGTGGCACTGACCAATAGGAAGCAACCATCTATCAGAGTAAAGATAGCAAAGTATCTTACCAAGATAGCTAATGGGTGCTCACTTGTAGGAAGGTGACACCTCATAACCCACTCACCTTGTTAAACATGCTTTATTAACCTAAGCAAGATTAATAAAAGTTGTAGGAAAAATCTAGGAAAGTAGAGAAATATAAATAACCCAACTAGGAAATAACAACTTACACTAACCCCCTTAAATGTAGCTTAGGTGGATTAATAGATGGGTCCTAGAAAATCAAGCATGATGAGATACATATGTACATAAAATTCCCCTCCAAAGAGAAGAAGCCCCCTAGAAGGGAGAATAGCCCCCCCCCAAATAGAGAGAGAATAGGTCCCCAAGAGTAGAGAGAGTCAGGCCTTCGAGTGAGAGGATGAAACCCCCTAAAGATGAAGCCTCCCACAGCCCTAGAAAAGCTTACAAATGAAAAAACTTTTTCTCAGTGAAGGGTTTGGTGAAGATATCAGTAACTTGGTCAGAAATCAGATAGTAGTGAAGGTTGATGATGTGGCCATGGATGAGCTCTTAAATGTAGTGCATGTGGACCTCAATGTGTTTGGTCTGCTGATGATGGATTGGATTCCATAAGATTTGAATGGCACTTTGGTTGTCACAAAAATGAAATATGGTTGTCTGATTTGGATACCAAACTTAGTGAGAAGATTCTGAAGCCAGATGGCCTTAGTGGCAACATTCATAATCCCCTGATACTCAGCCTTAGTAGAAGATAGAGAAATAGTAGACTACTTCTTGCTCAAGAAACAAACAAGACCTGAACCAAGTGAGAAGTTGTAACATGAAGTAGACTTGCAATCCCAAGAATCGCCTACCCAATCTGAATCTATGTAGCCCACCAAGTCAACGTCAATACCTACTGCGTAGTGAATTCAAAAACTATGACTACCTTGAATGTAGTGAAGTATCCGCTTCACTTCTTTCTAGTGCAACTCATGGGGCTCTGACATGAATCAAAAAACCATTCCTACAACATATGAAATGTTAGGTCTTGTATGAGTCAGATAAATGAGTCTCCCAATAAGCCATCAGTACAAAGTTGTATAAACAAATGGTGAAGAAAACTGAGCCTCAAGTTTGACTCTAGAATGTAAGGGAGTTGGAGTAGGCTTATAGTCAGTCATATGAAATAGTGAGAGAGAATCTAGAGCATACTTGGACTATGTGATGGTGATCCTTGAACTAGACTACTAGATCTCAATCCCAAGAAAGTAATGAAACAAGCCCAAGTCAGTCAACAAAAACTATCATGAAGGGAAAATTTGACTACCCCAATGGTGGATAAGGAACTCCCTATGATCAACAAGTCATCAACATATAGAACCAGAAATAGGAGTGAATCATCCTACTATAAAATGTAGACATTGGGATTAGAATGGCATCAAGTGAACCAAAATGTCAAAATGAAGGAGTCCATCTGGGTATACCAGGGTCGAGGAGCCTATTTGAGGCCATAGACAGACTTCCAAACATGACACACAAGTGAAGAATTTTGAATGAAACCATGCGGCTACTCCATGTAGATCTCCTCCTGAAGGTCACCATGAAGAAAAGAACTCTTCACATTGATTTGGTGTAATTCCCAATGATTGGTTGTAGGAATTGCAAGAAGAAGTCAGATGGAGTTTATTCTTGCAATTGGCACAAAAGTCTTAGAGTGGTCAATCCTAGGAACCTGGGAGAATCCTTTGGAAACTAGGTGAGCCTTATGCTTATCAACTGACCCATCTGCTATAAATGTTTTTGATAGATCCACTTACATTGAACACGTTTTCTTCCCTTAGGAAGAGAGACAAGATCCCGAGTGTGGTTCCTCATCAAAGAACTATACTCCTTCATAGTTGTATCCCACTCAAGCATACCAAAAACCTCTTAAAATGACTATGGATTGGAGATAGTAGTAATGAAGACATGTGGAGCATCCTGGGATTGTGATTGAGTTCACTTGGTGTTTGATGGATACCCAACCCAATTGCCTATAGACTGTAAGGTCTATCTAGACCAGAGTGGACCAAAAGTTAGATAATGTGGAGGAGAATTGTCACCCTCTGACTGATGACTAGGAGAGGAAGGAGGGGAATCCTCTTAATCACTCTCAACATTAGAAGTGGAGGTAGAAGACTCCTCACCATAAAGAAGATGCTCAAGTGAATCTAACTTGTCATAAGATCTCTCATGTAGCCCAAGTGTGAAAGGAAGCAAGGTACACAAAACACACTTCCTATACCAATCTAATGAGGGGAACAGTATGTAAATTCTTTAAAATATTTACAATTACAACAATGTTAAACATATAACATAAAGATTTCAGTTGTAACACAACACATGAATACAAGAGAGACACAAGATATATCACGGGGAACACCTTTTCAGGTAAAAAACCCCACACTCCAAAACTTGCACAATGTATTATCAAAACAATATTGTTTACAATACACTTGCAATGCAAGTTCTTCTGGGAGTCTATAAACTTTGTTTCTGGAGTAATTCCAGTAGCATAATAGTACTTGTAAGAACACTATGCAAACTAAAACTCCAAACACTACATTATATAGAGTTATAAGGTTAAATTGAGAGGCCTCTAGAGATGGGCATCCATCTTGGCCACATGGCCATTTACACACTCAAAGGAAACTTGTCCAACATGTTTTTACCTCTCATACATCTGTCATAACATGGCAGATTTGACTTCCCAAGGTAGAGTGCTCCAGGATGAAAATAGGCAATGATAGACGCTCTTACGCATCTTACAGCTATCATAAAAAATGCAACATGACAACACTTAATGTTGTAAGAGAATCCATCATACATAACTAAAAATAGCATATTCCTCTTACAACATGTCATAACCCAACTTAGGTGCTCAAAGATGCCTTTATCTCATGCAAAGATACTTTACAAAACTTGTCTTCACTTGTCATAGGAATCTCTATACTTGGCTCTTACGCATCATAGATTTTGTCATACAAAATAGCTCCTCTATCATAATCCAAGATATCGACACTTGGTATATTAGTGCCACCTTAAATGGAACTCCCAAATCCACATTTTTTTGACTTGACCATCCAAACCATATTACAAGTAAGATGACATGTCACAATGCCACCTCAAACTAAATGTCAAAACTTGATGTGCAAGTAAATACAAAATTGAGAAAATAAATAAATATATAATCTAATAATCAATGCTAGGAATTCTAAGGTTGAGACACCTTAATTCCCAACATTCTCCCACTTGTTAAAGACCTTGCAAGAGCCAATAGAATGACAAGATTTAACTTTTAGGGGCCAAAAGGCCCATAGACTCTGGACACCATCTGAACTTATCTATGCCCGCAGGTTTTGTCAATGCATCTACAACATTCTTCAAAGTGTCAACCTTCTCCAACATCACCTTCCCATCTTCTACCATATCATGAACAAAATTATACTGAACATCAATATGCTTAGTTTTGGCATGGAAAGTAGGATTCTTTGCTAAGTAAATCGCACTCTGACTGTCGCAACAGATAGTAATCTGTCCTGCATCAAAACCAACATTTGAACACAACCTCTTAAGCCAAATGGCTTCCTTACAAGCATGAGTTACTTCCATGTATTCTACTTCTTTCATGGACAAAGAAACTATAGGTTGTCACTTAATCATCCATCTAATAGCACCACCAAACATAGTAAACACATATGCATTGGTGGATCTCCTGCTGTTAATGTCACCTACCCAATTAGAATCCACCAATCTATGAATACTCACAAAATGCTGACACCCTGTAAGATTATCATGATAACATAAGGAATACTTAGAAGTACCCCTCAAATATTTGAACTCTCTTTTTGTTGCATCCCAATGCACCTGTCCCAATGTTAGCCATAAACCAACTAAGGACTCCCATTGCTTGGGCAATGTCTGGTCTTGTACAAACCATAGCATACATCAAGTTGCTAACTGCACTAGCCTAAGGTACTCTACTGATATTCTCTGTCTCAGAAGGAGACTTTGGACAATCATCAATAGATAACTTTGTCCCCATTGTAATAGGAAAAATCAATGGTCTGCAATCCATCATATTGAATCTGTCTAATATAGTGTTAACATACTTACTCTGACCTAACCAAAGTTTTCTATTTTCTCTATCTCTTATGATCTCCATCCCCAAAATGTACCTAGCTATCCCTAAATTTTTCATTTCAAATTGTGCTGACAACTAAGACTTCAAATCAGAAATCAATTCTTTACCATTCCCCATTAGTAACATATCATCAACATACAATGCTATAATGAGAATGTGATCATTGTCAAATTTGAAATAAACACAATGATCTGATTTCAATATCAGTAATCCAATACTCAACACAAAGGCATCAAACTGGTACCACATCCTAAGAGACTATTTCAAACCATAAAAAGACTTCTTTAACTTGCAAACTAGATTTTCTTTGCCTTCCACCATGTAGTGCTCTGGCTGTGACATGTAGATTTCTTCCTCCAAGTCACCATGAAGGAATGTTGTCTTCACATCCATTTGTTCCACTTCTAAGTCATAAGTTGCTACAAGAGATAATAGTAAACAAACAGATTTCAGCTTTTCAATGGGAGAGAAAATCTCACCATAATCAATTCCCTGCACTTGTGAATACCCATTCGCAACCAATATAGCCTTACAGTTCTCAACACTACCATATACACTAAATTTATTCTTAAACACCCATTTAGATCTAATAGGTTTCCATCCTTCAGGCAAAGGAACAAAGTCCCAAGTTTTATTCTTTTCCAAAGAAGTCATCTCCTCTTCCATGGCCTCTTTCTAGGAACCTACATCTTTCATACTGTTGAGATATGGACCAGCTAGGACTCGAACCTAGGACCTTCTGTTGGTAGGTGGCGACTGATCAGGAAAGTACTGTACACTAGCCATGTATCCTCGCTGGGGTTCGAGGGCGGTAGCCCCCGAGAAAATTTTTTTTAGGGCCGACTTAAAAAATCCTAGGGCCGACTTAAAAAAATCCTAATTTTTATGACCGACATAAGAAAACCCTAATTTTTGTAACCGACAAAAAGGCTTGATAAAAGGCGGCCAAGGGTTAGGGTTTGGGTAATTGTATTGTAACATTTGCAGCGGTATTGAGTTGCAGGGATTGCTGATTGTAATCGGTTTGATTTACTGGATAATAATATTGGACTCTGTGTTTGGTGGATGTAGCCTGAGTTTGGGTGAACAATGTTAAATCTTGTCTCTCACTGTTATTAATTCTGTGTATTTCCATTTCTCTGTTTAATCTTTATTTGCATTTAATTGATATCTTCTGCTGGCTAACCCTAACAAGTGGTATCAGAGTGGGTTGTGTTCGATTATCGTCTACAGGAAAGTCTCACGGTTGAGTGGGAGCAATGGCGGACGAGGGTAAAATGAAGGTTGATAAATTCAATGGGCAGAACTATCAGTTATGGAAGATGCAGATGGAGGATTACCTCTATCAAAAGGATTTGTGGAGGCCGTTGGAAGGAGTAGCCAAGAAACCGGCAACAATGTCTGATGAGGATTGGAATCTTCTTGACAGAAAGGCACTGGGAACCATTTGGTTGTGCCTGGCACCGTTAGTGGCATTCAATATAATGGAAGTGAAGACAACAGATGGTCTGATGAAATATTTGGCTAAATTGTATGAAAAACCCTCAGCCTCAAATAAGGTATTTCTCAGGAAGCAGTTGTTTAATTTGAAAATGGTTGAAGGTGGATCTGTGACAGGTCATTTAAATGAATTTAATATGATTGTTAGTCAATTGACTTCTGTAAATGTAAAATTTGATGAAGAAGTTAGAGCTCTCTTGATATTATGTTCATTGCCTGAAAGCTGTGATAGTTTGGTAATGGCGGTTAGTAACTTTGTTTCTGGTTCAAATACCCTAAAATTTGATGATGTTGTTGGTGTTATTCTGAGTGAGAAAATTCGTAAGAAAAGCTCAGGTGGATCCAAATCAGGCAGTGTTTTGAATGTAGAAAGCAGGGGCAGATCAAAGGAGAGAGGAAAAGGTTCTGGAGGTCATGGGAAGTCACGAGGAAAATCAAAGGACAAAAGATCCCAAACCAGAGGACAGAAGGATTGCTGGTACTGTGGAAAACCAAGTCATCTGAAGAAAGATTGCTGGTCTCGAAAAAATAAAGAAGGAGACAAACAAGAAGGCAATAAGGAAGCAAATGTGGTAAGTAATAAATTTGAAGATGACGCTTTGATTCTTTCCCTAGATAATGCTGATGATTCATGGGTTTTAGATTCAGGGGCCTCATTTCATGCTACGCCCCATAGAAGTTATTTTCTTGATTATGTCCAAGGGGATTTCGAGCTAGTTTATTTGGGAGATAACGAACCCTGTCAGATTGTTAGAAAAGGAAGAATCAAGATTAAGTTGCAGAATGGGAATCATTGGCTACTACAAGAGGTAAGGCATGTTCCAAGGCTCAGTAGGAATTTAATTTCAGCAGGGCAGCTAACTGAACAAGGTTGCACTGTTATATTTACTGATAAAAATTGGAAGGTTTCAAAAGGTGCCTTAGTAGTAGCAAAATGTGTGAAAGTAGGCACCTTATATCTTTGTACAGGTCATACTGTTCCTTCTACTTTAGATGTTATAGAGGAAAAACAAACAGGTTCAGGAACAGTTGTTGCAGGTTTGCAGGAAGAGACTAGAAAAGTTGCTACAGGTTCTGAAACAACACTATGGCATAACAGACTTGGGCATATGAGTGAAAAAGGTATGAAAGTACTTCATTCTAAGAAAGTTTTACCAGGTTTGAAATGTATTAATATGGATTTCTGTGAAAGTTGTGTGTATGGAAAACAAAAGAGAGTCAGTTTTCTCAGAGATGGGAAGCAAAAGAAAAATGAAAAGTTGGAGCTTGTGCATACAGATGTCTGGGGACCAGCTCAGGTATCTTCTTTCGGTGGCTCTCGGTATTATGTTACATTCATAGATGATGCAACTAGGAAGGTCTGGATTTATTTCCTTAGACAGAAATCTGATGTATTTGAAACATTTAAGAAATGGAGAAGCTTGGTTGAAAATGAAATAGGTAAAAGTTTAAAATGTCTCAGATTTGATAATGGCGGTGAGTATTGCAGCAAAGAATTTGAAGATTATTGTTCCTTAATGGAATTCGTAGGCAGAAAACGGTTCCAGGGACTCCGCAGGAAAATGGAGTGGCTGAACGCATGAATAGGACAATAATGGAGCGTGCAAGGACAATGAGATTGCATGCTGGGCTGCCTTTAAACATGTGGGCAGAGGCTGTCAACACTGTTGTATATTTAATTAATAGATGTCCTTCAGTTCCTTTGGGCTGTGGTATTCCAGAGGAAGCATGGACAGGTAAGAAGGTGAGTTATTCTTTTCTGAAAACCTTCGGCTGTGAAGCATTTGCACATATAGCTTCTGAAAATAGAACCAAGCTAGATGCGAAATCAAAAAAATGTATCTTTGTTGGATATGGCATTGATGAATTTGGTTATAGGCTTTGGGATTTTGAAAATCAGAAAATTGTGAGAAGCAGGGATGTTATATTCAATGAGAAGGTGTTGTACAAAGATCAGTTGCAGCAGCATGAGAAGAAAGAAAAGGATTATGTGGTGCTAGACGATACTCCAAATAGTGATGTTCCAGTGGTTCCTCATGCTCCGCAACAGCAACCAGAAATACCACAAACTCCAGTGAATGTTAGACGGTCAACAAGGATAAGTAGACCTCCTGAAAGGTTTTCTCCCTCTTTGTATTCTATTTTGTTAACAGATGCTGGTGAACCAGAAGGGTATGATGAAGCTATGCAGGTGGATACATAGGTTTAGTGGGAGCTTGCAATGAAAGAAGAAATGGACTCCTTGCTAAAAAATTAGACTTGGGAATTATGTAAGTTACCTGCAGGTAAAAAGGCTTTACCAAACAAATGGATTTATAGGCTAAAAGAGGAAGATGGAGGTAAGTAACGATTTAAGGCCAGGTTACTTGTAAAAGGATTTGCACAGAAACAGGGCATTGATTTTGATGAGATATTTTCTCCGGTTGTCAAGATGACTTCTATTCGTACTGTTTTAAGTATTGTGGCTGCTGAAGATTTGCATTTGGAACAGCTAGATGTGAAAACTGCCTTTCTCCATGGTGATTTGGAGGAGGATATATACATGGCACAACCACAAGGATTTGAGGTCAAAGGTAAGGAGAAACAAGTGTGCAGATTGAAGAAGAGTTTGTATGGCCTGAAACAAGCACCTCGGCAATGGTATTTAAAATTTGATAGTTTTATGGCTGAGCAAGGCTACAACAGGTGTAATTCTGACCATTGTGTTTATTTTAAGAGGTTGGATACTGACAGCTACATTATTTTATGTTTATATGTTGATGACATGCTTGTAGCTGGGTCTAACATGGATCACATCAGCAAGTTAAAACATCAGTTAGCCCAGTCATTTGATATGAAGGATTTGGGGGAAGCAACACAAATCCTTGGTATGAAAATTTGCAGAGATAGGAAGAATAGAAAATTGACTCTATCTCAGGCTGCTTATGTTGAAAAGGTGTTGCAGAGATTCCATATGGAGAATGCAAAAGCTGTCAGCACACCTTTGCCTAGTCATTTGAAATTGACTAAGGAGATGTGTCCAAAGACACAAGAGGAGGAAGAAAAAATGTCCAAGGTCCCATATTCTTCAACTGTAGGAAGTTTAATGTATGCCATGGTATGCACGAGACCGGATATTGCACATGCTGTCGGTGTTGTTAGTAGGTATATGAGTCATCCCAGATTTGAGCATTGGAATGCGGTAAAATGGATTCTCATATATTTGAGAGGTACATCTCATAAACACTTATGTTTTGGAGGCTCTAATATTGATTTAGCAGGTTATGTCGACTCAGATTTGGCAGGGGATATTGATACCAAGCGGAGTACTACAGGTTATGTCTTTACTGTCAGAGGAACATCGGTGAGTTGGATTTCCAGGTTGCAAAAGGTGGTTGCTTTATCCACCACCGAGGCAGAATATGTAGCTGCAACAGAGGCAAGAAAGGAGATGATATGGCTGAAATCTTTCATGGAAGAATTGGGTAAACAACAGGCTAACAGTTCTTTGTATACAGACAGTCAGAGTGCCATACATTTTGCCAAGAATTCTGCCTTGCATTCAAAGACCAAACACATACAGTTGAGGTATCACTTTATTCGGTCGGTGTTGGATAATGGACAGTTAAGGCTGGCAAAGATACATACATATGAAAATCCAGCGGATATATTTACAAAGGCAGTGATAAGGGAGAAGCTGAGCTCCTCTTCAGCTTCGCTTGGTCTTCTTGACTGATGACAACAAAAATAGAACAATAGAGTCCAGGGTGCTTATTTCTAGTGGGAGCTGCATGCACAGTGGTGTTGTCCAGGATCAGTCTCCAAGTGGGAGATTGTTGGTAGGTGGCGACTGATTAGGAAAGTACTATACACTAGCCATGTATCCTCACCGGGGTTCGGGGGCGGCAGCCCCTGAGAAACGGGGGTTCGGGGGCGGTAGCCCCCGACAAAAATTTTTTTAGGGCCGACTTAAAAAAATCCTAATTTTTATGACTGAAATAAGAAAACCCTAATTTTTGTAACCGACAAAAAGGCTTGATAAAAGGCAGTCAAGGGTTAGGGTTTGGGTAATTGTATTGTAGCATTTGCAGCGGTATTGAGTTGCAGGGATTGTTGATTGTAATCGGTTTGATTTACTGGATAATAATATTGGACTCTCTGTTTGGTGGATGTAGCCTGAGTTTGGGTGAACCACGTTAAATCTTGTCTCTCGCTGTTATTAATTCTGTGTACTTCCATTTCTCTGTTTAATCTTTATTTGCATTTAATTGATATCTTCTGCTGGCTAACCCTAACACCTTCCATTTGCTACTGGAGTGCTCTACCACTGAGCTACTAGCCCCTCTTGGACTAGTCCATCGTCGGTCTGGGTGTGGCTTACACCAACACCCCCCTTAAGCCACACCTCTCGTGTGCTTGGGGCTCCTAGCCTAGCCTGGCTCTGATACCATGTTGAGATATAGACTAGCTAGGACTCAAACCTAGGACCTTCCATTCGCTGCTGGAGTGCTCTACCAATGAGCTACTGGCCCCTCTTGGACCAATCCATCGTCGGTCCGGGTGTGGCTTACACCAACACATACCCATAGCCTCTGATGCAAGAGCATCCCTGGTTCAAGAGCAATGTTGCATCAACTAAAAACATTTGCATTTCAGTTTGTTTGTGGTTCAGTTTGTTTCTTTTCATTTTCTAGTTTAGTTTAGGTAGTTCAATCATAAGCAGTTTATGTATTTTTGGTCCAGTTGCATTTCAGACCTTCCAAAGCTGGACTTAGCATCTACATTCATTCATCTACATCATATCTAGAATTTAGAGATCCACACACCATTATCAGAAAGATATCGCTATCAGAAGATCTATTGTTTTCTTAGAACAAAGCATCCTGACAGTCTTTGATAATCAACTAAAGGAGAAGACTTGTAGAGCATTCCTCAACTTGTGGAGCTTAATGACACATCATTCAATGATCATTAATTCATGGCCAACCTTCCTTGAGATCTACCCATCATTCCATTCTTTTGCGGAGTTGTTCTATATGTTTAGGTCTGACCTATCCATGTTCACACATTACAGCTCTTCATTGGAGTTTGTGAACTTCCTTGGTCGACATAGAGGAATCTATTATTCTGAAGATGATATATATTGATGTAAGAGATCCTTAGGAAAGAAGTTATCAAGTTGTGATCATCCACATAATGTCATAGTTTAGATTTTGTGCAAATGAGCCTCAAAGCTATATCTTGTGTGAATTTTGTAATTAGCCCTGTGAGCCCAATTGTAAGCCCGCATGTTGCCGGCCAATCTATATTTGAATTCTATGATATATTGAATGATTGAATCTACATTTGTTCCATTCCTTTGAGTTGTTTCCATTGTGTTTACTCTTGCTGCATGGTCCAGACAGTTCATTCTGTGAACCCTCCTACCATGATTGCACTAGCCTCTTTCACAGTTCTAGGCACATCAATGTTAGAAATCAAGGTAAAAGCACAACTGGAATCAAGCAATGAATAACCAAAATTGTCAGGTTGCTTCTTGATTCATGTGGACCTCCTCAAAAGCTAAGGTGGAGGTTCTTCTTCCTCTTATGAACTTTTAGAGCTGCTAGAGCTCTCATCATCAGGTCCAATAGGGTGTTTCAGTTCAATCTTCTCACAAGTACTAAGAAACTGAACCACATTCTCTTTCTTTTCTTTTTCTTCTAGCTATAAAACAATAGGAGAGGGAGATACCTCTCTGAAAATAAAACTTCTGCTATACAACACATTCTCAGCCATAGGTTCTGAAAGCTTGTACCCTTTCACACTGACACCATAGCCAATGAAGATGAACTTAACTACCTTGTTCTTGAATTTTGACCTCTTCTCCTTAGGTACATGTGTATATGCCTCAAAACCAAAAATGTGAAGATGTCTCAATGAGGGTTTCTTACTAGACCACACCTCCATGGGTGTTTTATCAATGAGTGCTAAAGTAGGAGACCTGTAAACCCAGTAGCAAGTAGTGGCTATAGCTTCAGCCCAAAACTTCTATTCAAGGCTAGCACCACTAAGCATACTCCTAGCCCTCTCCATCAATGTTATGTTCATCCTCTCTACAACTCCATTTTCCAATAGTGTGTATGGATTTGTCTTATGTCTTTTAATCCCATGTTCTTTACAGAACTTATCAAACTTTGCAGAACAAAACTCACAACCATTATCAGTTCTCAAAGACTTAATCTTTTTACTAGTCTGATTCTCTACAAAAGATTTAAACTCTTTGAACCAACTAAAGACTTCATATTTGCTTCTGAGAAAATAAACTCATGTACTTCTACTATAATCATCAATGAATGATACAAAATATAATGATTTAGAAATTGAAGGAACATTCACATGACCAAACACATTAGAATGAATAAGATCCAACACACCAGAAGACTTGTGAGATCTAGAGTAAAACTAAACACAGTTTTTCTTTCCATATATATAATGTTTACAAAAGTCAAACTTAAGATTACAATCATTTAACCCCTTGATGAGGTTTTTATTTTTTAGGGCTCTAAGACCCTTCTCACCAATGTCACCAAGTCTCTTATGCCACAACATTGTCTTCTCAGTGAGAAGTTTCATTTCCAAAGCATGAGCACCCTTAGGTATCTAAAAAGCACTACCATCAGAAGTTGAAGCAACACATCTCTTCACTACTGGTTCTAATGGTGAGCATGAAGAATCTGAAGCTCTTTTCTTTGAAATAAAAGAACTATTGTACTGTGCAGTGCATGCATCTAGCTAAAACATAGTACCTCTCTGAGTACCATTAGCAAGCACCATAGCTCCTCTTGTCATCTTGTATCCTCCACTCGAGAAGGCAACCTACACACCTGCATCATTCAATTTACTTACATAGAGCAAGTTTCATGCTAAAACAGGGATGTGCATAACCCCATTGATACCCTTCACTTGTCCATCAAGGAATTGAATCAAGACTCTTCCACAACCAACTATCTTTCATTGAGAATCATCACCCAGGTACACCTTCCCATCGTCAAATTCTTCATACTTTGTAAACCAACCTCAATGTCAAGCCATGTGGAGGGAATCACTAGATTCAATTAGCCACACATTTTCTGATGCATGGGTGGCCAAGGAAGCAATAAAAGCATCACCATCATCTTGAGATTTGTTAGAATCTAAATCAGAGGTGTTCTTTTTCTTCTTCTCCTCCTTGCACTCCTTTTGGAATTTTCCAGTTTTTCAACAGTTCCAACACACTGCCTTGGTCTTTCTATGAGATTTGGATCTCCCATGAGATTTGGATTTTCCCTTTTCATCTTTCTTGTTCTTCTTTTTCCCTTTCTCTTTGGGTCTACCATGAACCGCAAGAGCCTCCTTAGCCATCTGAAAAGACTTTCTCTGCATTTCTTTATACAATAGCGAAGACACCACTTAATCCATCTTGAAGGTGGTTGTAGTATTGCCAATGGCCATGACAAGGTGGTCCCATGAGTCTAGGAAAGAAGAAAGCAAGGTCATGCAATGATCCTCCTCCATTTTCACACTGATGGATGTCAACTATGCAATTAGCATGTTAAAAGCATTTAGATGATCTACAACCGATCCTCCATCTTCCATCCTTAGAGAATACAGCTTCTTCCTTAGGAATAACTTATTTACCAGGGATTTGGCTTGATAAACATCACCAAGTTTCTTCCATAGCTCTTTCGTGGTCTTCTCTTCATGAACATTTAACAAGACATAATCAGCTAAATAGAGTCTCAGAAGACGCTTAGCTTTTTGATCTTTGAGATCCCATTTATATTGAGGCATTGTTGCTAGTTTTGTGCTAGAAATTATTTCCCATAGGTCTTTGTCAACAATTATGTCTTCCATTTTAAGTTTCCTCCACTCGTAATTGCTGCCATTAAACTTTTCCAACTCTATTCTTTGGTATGTGCCTACCATCTCTTTCTTGCAACAAGTTTGTAGAATACTTTACTCAGACTCCCACTCAATCAAATATTATCTCAAAACTCCCCTACCCAACAACTAGGATCAAAGGTGATCAATCTCTAATACCAACTGAAAGGAAATAGGGTACATGGAACACACTTCCTACACCAATCTAATGAGGGGAATAGTATGCAAATTATTTAAAATCCTTACAATTGTAGCAATGTTAAACATATAACATAAAGATTTCAAAAGCAACACAACACATGAATACAAGAGAGACACAAGATATATCATGGGGAAAACCTTTTTAGGTAAAAAATCCCACACTCCAAAACGTGCACAATGTATTATCAAAACAATGGTGTTTACAATACACTTGCAATGCAAGTTCTTCTAGGAGTCTGTAAATATTGTTTCTGGAGTAATTCCAGTAGCATAATAGTACCCGTATGAACACTATGCAAACTACAACTCCAAAAACTACATTATATAGAGTTACAAGGCAAAATTGAGAAGCCTCTAGAGATAGGCATCCATCTTGGCCACATGTCCATTTACATGCACTCAAAGGACACTTGTCCAACATGTTTTCACCTCTTTACATCTATCATAACATGGCAGATTTGACTTCCCAAGGTAGAGCACTCTAGGCTAAAAATAGGCAATGATAGATGTTCTTACGCATCTTATAGCAGTCATAAAAAACTACAACATGACAACACTTAATTTTGTAAGATAATTTATCATACATGACTAAAAATAACATATTCATCTTACAACATGTTATAACCCAACTTGGACACTGAAAGATGCCTTTCTCTCATGCAAAGATACTTTATGACAGTTGTGTTCACTTGTCATAGGAATCTCTATACTTGGCTCTTACACGTCATAGATTCTGTCATACAAAATAATTCCTGCATCATAGTACAAGATGCTAACACATGGAATATTAGTACCACCTCAAATGGGATGCCCAAATCCATATGTGTTTGACTTGACCATCCAAAACATAGTACAAGTAAAATGACATGTCACAATGCCACCTTAAACTAAATGCCAAAACTAGATCTGCAAGTAAATACAAAATTGAGAAAATAAAAAAATTAATAATCTAATAATCAATGCTAGGAATTACAAGGCTGAGACACCTTAATTTCCAACAAAGTGAATATAATGTTAAAGTAGAAGGAGTTGAAGAATGGATAGGAAGTGAGCTTGAAGAGCCCTCCTAAAACTGAACACTCCTCTCAATGAGAAACTCACGTGTAGTAGGGTGGATAAATTGATAACCCTTCACACCATCAGTATAACCTAGAAATATGAAAGGCCTTCTTTGCAGATCCAAGGCCTTACATTTGTATACAAGAAAGTGGGCCCATGCAAGAGAATCAAAAAATCAAAAGTTCTTAACTAACTATTTACGACTGCTCCACACTTCAAAAGGAGTGACTCCCTTCAAGGCTCAATGAGGAACATGGTTTTGGATATAAAAAGCATAGGTAATGGCCTCTACCCAATACCGTGGTTCAAGAGATCTAGAGTGAATCATGCAATTTACCATTTCTTTCAAGGACCTATTCTTTCATTCCACAAAACCATTATGCTGAGGATTGTATAGAACTAAATGCTGCAAATCAATCCCCTCTAAAGTGCAAAAGTGCTCAAAATGATGGTTCACATATTCACCACTATTTTTAGTGCACAAAAGATTGATGGCTTTCATGGATTATTTCTCTACAAAAGTCTTGAAGTCCTAAAAGTGATCAAATACCTTAGACTTCTATTTGAGAAAGTATACCCAAGTATAGAGAGAAAAGTCATCAATGAAGGTTAGAACATATCTAGCTTTGCTGAAGGATGGACAAGGAAATGGTCCAACCAAATCATTGTGAAATAACTCTAGTATCTGTGAAGCTCTTCATACCTTATCTTTGTCATTTTTTCCATAGGATGCTTACCAAAAATGCAACCTTAGAAAACACCCCCTATAAACTAAATTGAGGGCAATCCTGTGACCATGCTCTACTTGTCAAGCTACTACAAGTAGCAGTAGTTAAGATGGCCAAACCACTCATACCATATATTACTCCCATCATCAAAATGAGTGAGAAAAAAAGTTGAAGGAGGATTAGGAAAAAAGTGAGAAAACATATAGAGTCATGACTAATAATCTACTCTCCCAACTGCAATAATAGAACCACTGTGGAATTCATGAATCTCTAATGAATCAAGAGTGAACTCAACCCGCTTGCTTGAACCTGTGTGAGTGATCTGATATATTGATGGGAGATTAGTTGATAATGAGGATACATAAAGAACATCATGAAATGTACCATCCCCCACATCAATAGACCCTCTCCCACACACCTCAACAAGAGTGTCATCACCCATCAAAATAGAAGGAATAGTACATGGTTCTAGAGATGTAATTTCATCATTAGATGAAACCATGGGGTGCGAAGCACCTAAATCAAGAACCCAAGTGGATTGTTGTGAAGCAACTGTTACAAGGGCCTTGCCCTTTCTTTTCCACTTGTTTTATTTTGCCTTGTTAGACCCCTCATTTGAATTTTATTTGATCGATTCAGGAACACTGATATTATTCTTCTCAAGAATGTGTGTCAAGTGATCAATTTGTCTTCAAACACATATGTTCATCATGACCAGCTATTTTACAATAGGCACATTGGACCTTCTCTTCCTTTGTCTTGTCACCCTTAGAAGATTGGGTCTTATTAGTTTCTTTTGAGGAAACATGTATCTGATCCTTCTTCTCATTTCTATTCTTGTGTTTCTTATCATTATTCTTGTTGTTACTACTTTGTCCTTTCTATTCTTTTGTACCTTGGTTGGCAGCTATGGCATGTGACTTAGAGGATTTAAGAGTGCCCACTAGATTAGCTTATCTTGTTACCATGTGAGAGAGAGTAAAATCATCTAAATATGGCATGGTGAATTAAGTACCAAGTGCACCCTTAGTAGCATAGAAGGTAGAAATAAACACAGAATATTCTAAACTCGACTTAGAGAGAATACTAAGAATTAGTTATTCATCTTTTTTATCAATTCCACATTATTTTAACTACAGCCTTAGTAATTTCAATTTTGTGAAAAAATCCTAGATTGTGTTGAAATTGTTTGGACTTAAACTAATTAGTTCATTTTCCAACATGTGACTCCTCCTTGATTCTTGTGTACCAAATAGTGTTTCTATCTTTGTCTAGATGTCATTTGGAGAATTCAAATACTCAATGTCAAAGAGAAAATAAGGAGAAACATACAAACACAATGTTTCATATGTCTCATCACATTTGTTAAACCACATAGGCTTATCATCATCTTTAGAAGGTTTAGTTTCAAGTCCCATTGTTATCCTATGTAATCCAACTTTCCTTAAGTAGATTACAATGCATGATTTCCACTCAAAGTAGTTGTAAGGAGTTAATATGGGTATTGTTGTTTGATCCATGATGAAGAAATGCAGAAAAGAAATGTCTAAAAGAAGAGAACACACACAGGACAACCCCCCTCTTTTCACTCAATAAAAGACCTTCCCAACCAAATATGATTTGACACTTTATAATTAGTGCACTTACAACTGCCACTAGCAAGAAATACTTAGTGGTCTTGATCTCAATGCATTACAAAATCCTCACAAATTAGGTGTATGTTGAAAGTACAATGGTGGAATTGAGCCAAGTTAAACTAACAACACCACTTTGATCTACTCGAAAAAACATGAACTTTCATAAAATGAATCACCTCGATATGAGGTCGTATGAGAAAGGTATGCATCTTTGAAGTTCCAAAAATAGGAACTATGCAGCATCACCTATGAGAATTTGCAATTTATAGAAAATCTATGCACTAGAATCAAGACTCATCTACACCAATGTGAAGAGTGCAGAAAAATAGCCAAAATAAAAAAAAAGAAGCTCATAAATAGAAGCCAAAACGAGCCTGAATAGGGTGTTTGAAAATTGTCTTCAAAAATGAACTTGCCAACAAAGAGGGGGTCAACATGCAAAAGTGAGTGGTTCCACCAAATGTAGAACCTCCTAGAAAAAATAAACCTTTACCAAATAAGTCAAATCTCTAGATAAAAATAGTCTCTCCCATTTTTAACAAATACACCAAAAATTCTACCAAATATGGCAGTCTTGTCAGATATGCTACCAATCTTCATAGAGGCACTAAATTTAGTGCTAAGACAAGATAAAATATGAAATCGTCTTAGGGACGAATTTTACGGGGCCAAAGAGCAGGTCAAAGGGCCCAAAGATCCTAAGTAGTAAAGGACTTAAAGGCTGATTTGAAACAGTGGTGGGGGGTCGAAGGCTCACCCCAGACTCCTAAGAAAGGGTCTATGCCCAAGATAGGTGTTGCAGATTTTTTTTAAAAAAATTATTTTTAGATTAGAAAAAACAAAACCCTACCTCTCTAATATATATATATGTATGTATATGTATATATGTATGTATATGTATGTATATGTATATGTATATATATATATACATATACATACATATATATATATACATATACATATACATACATATACATACATATATATATGTGTGTGTGTGTATGTATATATATGTATGTGTATATGTATATATATAATGTAGGTAAAACAAAATATTTGCAAGAAATTTTTACAGATAAATTTTCTTTGAAAACCATGCTCGGGGGCCAAAACGGCCTTCTGGAATTTTTTTTGCCTTTCAAACCCCTGACATTGAAACTAGGTGTATTATATATGAAAATTCACCTGCAAGGTCTCCCAGACATAATGGAAGGGTCCTTTTGGCCTGAAAAATGCTCCAATTGAAAATTGACTTCCAAATCTGAGCCATAAACCCCTATTCTGCAACTATGTCAAATGATATATGAATTCAGTGAAATGAAAGATAAATCTGACTTTCTTGAGCCTCCTGGACATGTTGGAATAGCCAAAAAAACTGCCAGTATAACCAAAAATGTTGCAATCACCCAAATTTCACAAAACACATATGCAAACCTCAGAGGTTAAGATGTTTCTATCAAACTTTTATGACTCTCCAGATCAGCCAAAGATGCAAGAGAAGAGCATATTTGGTTGTAAGGAAAACCTTCAACAAATCTTATTAGCCCCCTTTGAATCTCCCAAATAAGGAAACTAAAATCTATTCTTGCACATACAAAAGCTCTGATACCATGTTAGAATTTGAAAAGATTAATAAACCAAAAAACTAGGGCAAATGAATAGATATAAAACTGTGAAAGAAAATGATACATGATCAAAATAACTACACAAAGTTAGTCTCCATGACAATAATACAAATGCAAGAAGAAAAATAGCTTTATGAGGATGTAATGGAAAAAGAAACCTAATACAAGCTAGGTAGCATGTTTATATAGTCCAGGAAGAGGCAAGAGGTGGCAACACTGACCAATAGGAAGAAACCATCTATCACACTAAAGATATCAAAGTATCTTCCCAAGATAGCTAATATATGCCCACTTGTAGGAAGGTGACACCTCATAACCCACTCAGCTAATTAAACACATTTTATTAACCTAAGATTAATAAAAGGTGTAGGAAAAACCTAGGAAAATAAGGAAAATGAATAACCCAACTAGGAAATAAAAATCTATGCTAACAATATTTGGCTTGGAGATGTGACTCTAAGAGATCTTGAATCACCTAGAAACATTATCAACTTTTTCCAAAACACCTTTGGTCACAAGGTAATTTATTCTATTCAAAAGGTGGATGGTATTAGGAATTGGAGGAACATGACTGCTATGATTGGTAACTTTTGGAACCCCTATCTAAGCAATATTTTGTGTTGTGGTGTACCCACATTCCTTAAGCCCACTAAAAATATAAGTTAGCTTGGACTGCCTCCCCTTTTGGTTCCTTTACCATTTCCTTAAGATTTAATCTTTTTTTGGCCTTTGTCCCACCTCTTTTTGAGTCTCATTATGGTTGTCCCACCTTGTCCTTAAAGATAATATTTTATTTTGGTTGTTCACTCAAAACAAGATCCTCACCATTGATAACTTAGTTAGGAGAGATCGTTCCCTTCCCAAAAGGTGTTGCCTATGTGAGTGCTTGGAGGTGTCAGCTGCCCATTTGCTGATTGGGTGGTCTTTCTCTTGGGAAGTCTAAATTTGTATCCTCTCCCTTTTCACCTTGAAGTAGGTGTTCTCTAATGACACATTTGACTTTCCTAGTCAGTGGTATCTTCCATTTAGGAACCCTACTTTTCTTTCCTTATGGGAATTCATTTTACCCCATATGTGATGATGTATTTGAAAAGAATGAAACAATCACATCTTTACAAAGCTAAAGTCCTCTTTGGATGGGGTGTTCCTAAAATGTTTCTCAACCCTTAATTCTAATTTCCTTGTTTGGGATAGATCCAAGCTATCTTATTCTACTAATACCTCTATTTTTGAAACAGATCTTAAGATTGCCAAAGAATGGAATTTGGAAGTTTATATTTGCATGATCCCTAAGGGAAAAAATTCTTGTGGGATTAATATTATATGGTCCCTCTTTGTCTTTTTGGGTGAATCTCAACTTCTATGGGGTTGCTAAAGGCAATCTAAGTCCTACTAGTGGAGGTGGTGTCTTAAGCGATGAGAAGCGTAAGCTAATTTTTGCATGTGATATGAACTTGTCACTCTAAACTAGTCACTATGTTGAAGCTATAGTAGCCTATAATGGCCTTAACATCACCCTTCAACTTCAAGTGGAAAACCTTATTATTGATCTAGTGATTCACTCAATAGTAGAAATTACCTCCTCTTGAAAATCCCCCCAGTTGGTCTTGTTGATGTGTTGTTTATTCACGTAACAAGAATAAAAGTTCACAAACAAGCCTTTATTATCTTGAAAGATACGATGAATTCAAAGTGATATCATGATCCCAAGTCTCCATGAGTTAGGTCTTGACTGTCTAGTCACTACTCAGTGTTTGATGTGTCCTATTGTTTTCCATGTATGGGGCCTTACATGCTTTGATTCATGATTTCTACAAATTCAGTCGATATTAACCAATTTCCTATTTTTCCAACTAAAGTTTTGAAGCCAAAGTGTTAGAGAATTGTTAAGACAAAAGGGTTGTTAGGAAAAATTTCATCAAGAAAATCTTCATCGGGAAAACATCTAGGTTTACAAGTTAGTTTTGTAAGTTAGCATTTTGAATGATTTTCCAACTAAGATAAAGAGATAAACAAGGCCAAGTTCTTAATTTTAAACTTTCACCGATAGATGAAAGCTCATAGGAAAATTTCTTAATTTAAGACTTTTTCTGATAACAAGTCAAAGTTCATATTTTTGATCTTTTGCCGACTAGGTCGATAAAAGAGCTAAGTTCATAGTTTTGTAAGTTTTCTGATACAAGGGAAATTCTGTAAGTTTGTAAAGTTTCAATTTTTGAACTTTTGCCCACTGAAAATTTTTGTTAAGATAGTGAAATTAGAAAATTAGACATCAAAGAAACTCTTTTTTAGAAGCTAGTTTGTAAGTTCGCAATTCTCCCGATTTGCTAATAACGAAGGCAAAGTTAAATATTTTAAAATTTTGTTGATGATGAACATAGGAAAAGTTTGTAAGTTTGAGATTTTTTTGACAAGGAAAAGTTTGTTCAAACTTTGAACTTTTGCCAATATTAAAATGCAAAGGCAATAGTTCTAAAAAATTAGACTTCACAGATAAAAGGAATAATTGTGATGGTTTGAAAATAATAGGATTTGTTGATGGAGGAACTATTACCAAAATTGTGCTTTGTAGCTCAATCAGGTTGGGCTGTAACAACAACTCCTTTCCTACTTTGGAGAAGTAGAAAGGTTAAAGAGGAAGGGAGAAGAAGATTTAGGTTCATAGGCCATCCTAGATGGCCTACTATCCTAATGGAGGACTATTTCAATGATCATGTTACCAAGATCATGTAGCAGCTCAATTAGAACTGTTTCATGAGCCAGATAAGTTTAAGAGTTCCCCAACAAGGCAGGAGGTATTCAGGGACTGACAGATGAAATTAAACCTAAACTAGTCATTGCAGATCATGTTTTAGTTGTGTTCATTGCATTTCATTCATTACAGTTTGATGTAGTTCAGAAAGGTACATATAACTTTGTCAAGTATTTCATGATTATAAACGCCTATTGCATGCAATAATATTTATCTTATGTTATGCAATTAATTTACAAGAAATGGAAATTATACATAAGTCATTGCATAAAATGACTATTTATATTCAAAGGAGAAGTGTTTATATGGTCCCACACAAGCCATGGGAGTAACTATAAATGATACAATGCATAATAACAAGCATGTCTGAACTAAAGGAAAACATATAAAAGAAATGTGGGACCTGTCATTGCCTGAGTGAATGATGAATCTCATTGTCTACATCATCATCTCTAGTTGTCCTTGTGATAGCTCCAAGTGAACCTGCAAGAGGAAGTAAACATGATGTTAAAGCTCAAGATTTCATCTCTATTTCTATATGCAATAACTCAAAATTTACTTGTTATTTTACATATAATCAACAAAATTGAGAAGATAAATAGATATCCAATCATGAGGGGGAGCACAAAAGAGAAAGTCAGATCATAATCAAGAGGAGGCTATCAGCCTATTTGTTTTTATCTAACTTGTTTGTTCACTGCATAGGTACAGGTACAGGAGGACCATTCATCAATTTCATTAGTTACAACAATCATAAATACTAATGTTACAGTCATGAAGAGGTGCAATCAAGTGTCATAAAAAGACTAAGGATTCTTAACAGTCAAAATGTAGTCATCTCTCATCAATATAGTCATCATCAGAAATGAAATAAGTTAATGATCAAGAATCAAGAGAAGGGTTTGATCATGAACATAGCATAGTTTCCTTAAGAGAAATAACATGTGTAAACTAGTATCATTAGGGTCTAACATAGGTTCTCAGGTATCAAAGTGATGTTTCAAGAGTTTCATGATTAAAAGTTGGTTCTAGACTACATCAATCAAGTAGATGGAACCATCATTATCAAGAGCCATAATGGTCATGCAAGGAAAGGACATGACATGCTTGACTGTCAAGATATCAAGAAATCATGGTCATAATTAAAAGAACAAAGAAGACAGTCTAGTTTAGGGACTGTGGTAGTCAAATGATCCTGCATAGATAAGCCAATAGGTCATAAAAGAAAGTCATAAAGTGTATAAAAGACCATCAACAAAACCTTTAAAAGATACAGATATCCATGGTTAAATGTGCAAATCATAGGAGTAAAAAGGGGGTATTTTAGAATAGGTGTATAAGAGCTTACAAGATAACCTAGACAACCTCAGAATAATCATGAAGATTATAGGTAGAAGTCATAGCGATAGAAAAAAGATAGTGACCCTACAAGGTGCATCCCTAAGAAGAGGTATACAATGCAATCAAAGATTATGAACAAGTATAGTAATAAGTGTCAGGTAAAGTCCTAGGAAGAGGTATAATATAGTCATGCTATGTGAAAAGAGCAACACCATACAATATAGGAGCAATCAAAGAGAGAAACAAAGCCATGACAATCAATCTTCATCATGCATGAAGGAGTAGCTGAGACAAGAGGACTGCCATTACTTTACCAGTATACAAAGAAGCATACATTCAGGTTAGGTTTGCAAGAACATTTTTGTCATAGACAAGACAATTGCAAAATGCAGAAACGAGTCATCAATATCAAGATTGTTTCATTATGAGAGACCATCAATGAGGAACTAAAGACAGACTATCACAAACAGAAACAGAGGTACAAGGAATATCAATGGAAGAGTATGACAGTCACCAAGATAGCCAAGATAGTGGAATAAGACATTTACAATTGAACAACAATTAATCTGATGACTATAATCACACAAGAGTAGTCTGGGTAAAGAAGATACTGAATACAAAAGGTCTCTAGAGAGTTTGCATGCCAAATAGATTTTATGTCAACTCTATCTACACTATTAAAGATATGTGTGTGACACAAAGGTTATTTCATGTCTTTTAGAGTTGTGTTATCTAAGTGTTGTATCATGAGAATACCTATAAAGACATTTCTAATGCAATATTCATGAAAAAGAGAGTATGACAAAAGTCTAAGGAGGTAGTAGAGCCGGCATAAAGGGTATAACTATAGTAGAGACAGTCACAGGGGCATGCAAAGAATAGTTTTGAAAGTCATAGCAATGAAGATCCAATGTATATCAAGAATGTAAAAACATATGAAAGCATAGGCATTTGTATCAATCAAAAGGATAATTTTTGGAACAACAATCCTAGTTCATCATGCTTTTGGTGTCAAGTACTAAAAGGCATCCAAGCAACATTAGAATCTTACCATTATTCAATGGACAGTGGTGGACAAGAAGGAAAGGAACCTCATAAATCTCATGTCACATTCCAACCCTAACAAGTTTCACAGAGATAGGAAATAAGGTGCCTATAGCCATATCTTTCAAAAAGGAGTAAAAGAGCCATGAAATAAGTAAGCTTCTCAAAGCAGAAACAAACTACATAGAATAGAACTTTCAGTTCATAAGCCTTCATCATGAGTATTATAAATTTCTTCATCAAAGTGAACAGTCAAAAGGAAGTTTGGAGTAGTCAATAATAATAAGACTATCACAGTTTAGTCCATAGGTCAGTTTTCAAACCAAGTTCATTTGCCTCTATATATGTCATTAGTCTTCTTAACATGGATACAACAAAAGGTCACAGTCAAGAGAAGAAAAGGAAGTCTATGGGCATGCTAGAAAGAAGATAAAAGACTTGGGACAATGAAAATGTTTATTACAGGTATGAACAAGGGTACAGAGTTGAAGGAGATCTTCCACAACATATGGACATAATGAGAACAAAAGACGTAGTAATTGCTATAGGGACTGTCAAGTGGAACAACACAAGCATGATACAGAAAGGAGAAAGGAGTTCACCTTTATTCTATCTTCTCACAAGATCCCAACAATAAAATCTAATATCTAGGAACAAGAGGCTCCCAAACAACATAAACACCATTTTACACAGATAAACAAACATAAGGAGTTTTCTTCTATTTTCCAAAAAGAATGAACATGTTTTGTCAAATAAATAAGGTGCGTTTGTAGAGAGGTTAAGAACAGTTATAATGATGTAGTTGCAGTCCAGTTCACTGTCATAAATGGAGTAGTAGAAACATAGCATGCAAAGGAAGAAGACCTTCAAAAGACTATAGGAGGTCTTACCAAGAGCAAGTACTATGCTTTCAATCATTAATTAGTGTCCAATGTTGATGATGGTATTGAATTCCCCTTAGAGTGCAGTAAGATATATAAGGAGTTCTCAAGACATAATTATGTTATAAGAAGCTACAACCATTATAAGAAAAAGAAATGAAAGGAAGTCTTTTTCCATCTTTTCTCCAATATAGAGCATTCACCAAAAGAACACGCTTTTCCAAGAGATGCAAAGAAATACTAGTAAATTTTTGAAAAGGATAATAACTTAAAAGGCAACGGTGACTATCACAAGCTATGGAATTTATAGAAAGCTTTCAAAAGTGAAAAAAACATTAGCCCATCAAAGTTTCAAAGATGAATGAGCATAATCATATTCACCAGAGTAGTACTCTTTCATTATGAACAAGAAATGGAACCATAAAAAGGGTTTGAAAAGTAAAGGTACCCCTTAAAAATAACATAGGAGCATATAAAGAAGACTTCATTATAGTTTCCATCAAAACTCAAAACATTAAAGCAAGTTTTTTGCTAGGTTTCTACAGAGCAATGGTAGCCAGAGAAAGGGCCCATTTTCAATCATTTCCTTTATAGAACCAGAGCAAGAAGTATTTTCTTTCATAGAACTAGAGAAAGAGGAGAACAAATGCAAACAATTTGTCTTAGTGACACTGTTAAAAATAGAAACAAGGACCAAAAAAAGTCCATTCTTCCATCATTTCCATCATAGAGCCAAAATGCGAAAATGGTATAGCAAAAACAAGAGGGTTTCATCTTAAGTTTCCATAGAAGAAACAATAAAGGATTATTTTTACATCATCTTCTCATAATATATACAGTTAAAGGCAAGCAAGAGAGAGTCTCAGCATCAAAAAATGGAAAATGTTGCTTACCAGTGAGGGAGAATAACTAGTTGGAGCAGCAAATAATGACCCTTCAAACCTTCCAAACCCCATGATGGGGGTACAATAGAGAAATAGCAAGAAATGTGAAAAGGAAAATGATGAAAATTTAGGGTTTGTCGGTGTATTGTCTTTCTAAGAAACCCTATCCCGTGTAAAGAATGAAGTCTCTTTTGACTTTTATTTCAAGAAAAGGATGTTAATGCAAAAGGAGATCATGGTAATGACTTTAAAGTCATAAAGACCTAGTGTAGAATAGAAGTCGATGGGGAGTCATAAGGGGTATAATATTGTTTTCTTTAGTTTTTAATGTTTCTTTTACCTTAGAGTCAAACAAAATCATGATTATGACTAAGGTTTGAAGGAAATGAAGACAGTAAGGGTCTTTTTTGTCCTTTTTTTTTTTATTTAAGGTAGATTTGAAGTGATGTAGACCTTTTTGATGAGCAAGGGTAGAATAGTTTTTTTTTGCATGGAGAGAATGGAAGAGGGAGTATTTTTGCCTTAAGGGCTATTGAATGAAATCATGTACTTTTTTTCTTTTTTGCATAAATTGAAGACAAAAATGATGTAATTTAACACCTATTAAGTGCAATGATTTTATAAATTGCCTTAATACTTGTTATATGAGAGCCTAGAGAGAGAAATATCCTTCACATAACATTTATTAAAGTAAAATTATATATTTGCCTTCAATATTTGTTAAACTAGATTATTTTTTGCCCTCAAGTCATGCAAAAACCAAAGGAGGAGTCAAAATGGAGTGCAAATTCATGCAGGAGGGGTATCTTTTTCTATTTTTTCCTTGGAGTCAAACTAGGCTAATTTTGGCATTCTTTTTGGTCAACTATCTTTGGAGGAGTTCTGAGCTATTTTTACTCATTTTGGAGCAGTTTTGGGGCCTTAATTTTAGGCTTTTCTCTTGTGCTCACCCAAAGCATTGGAGTTTCTTTTTAGACTCATTCATGTATCATTGAGAGTCCAGTTGAGCTAGAGTTGACTTCCCTTTCACTTTTTGAGCCAGATTTTGTATCACAGGGAAAAAAGCTCATGCTTTTTTGTTAGTTCTTACTTTTTCCCTTGCCTTTACACATTATAGAGAGAGAGACTCAAATTTGTAACTCAACCATTTTTATAGTTTTATACAATAGCAGCAGTTGATTTTCAGCATTTTCATTGTTATTCTGCAGAGATTCCTTCTATTATCAATACAATTAGGTGTTCATCTATTCTGATTCAAGTGTCTTGTCTCATTTTGAGTGATTTGATAGGAATTTACTGTGTTTTCCTTTAAAACCTTTAAATTTTCTATCTCATTTATTGAATACAAGTACACAAAAGTGCAAGTTTATTACAAGTTACAGTTTGTGCAAGTCTTTTCATGCCTTTTTATGAAACATTTATGTGGTAGATTTGATCAGCTTGAGTTGTAAGAGTAGATGTATTGGAAAGTAATTGTGAATTACATTGCAAATTAGAGTTAAAACATTGGTACATCAACCCCTTTAGAATAGATTTCAGTTCATATTTAATTTATTTCAGCATTCTTCTATCTCTTTTCCTCACAAGTTTACAGATCCAAAGGGGCATTTAAAAGGAGCCAACTCTTCTAGAGGTCCATTGTCATAATAGACAAAACCATAATTTGAGAATGTTCCCATGTTGCATAGGATTGCCAAGCTTGTAAAGGCTTAGCATTCAGGGTGCAATCCTTGATGACAATAGTTTTTGGCACACCCGACGGGACTCTAAAAAGAGTTTTAGGCCACTTAAACATATTTTGTCTTTGTTGTTTTGGTATGCACATCAGACTTTCAACCTTTTAGAGGTAAAAAAACAACATACTTGGTGACTCAAAATTCTAATTTTTGCAGATCCAATAAATATAGCACATGAGAAAGATCCAAACGAGAGGAATTTCAACTCCATTTGAGTATCTACAGTTGTCACCTCCAAGAAGAAGAGGTAGAACAACAATAAGAACAACCAATCCTGTAGGAAGACCTTAATCTACTCCTCCAAGTCTCAAGACTGCAAAGTTTGATCAAAGAAATTTGTTGATAAATCTTCAAATACAAACTCCACATGCCCCTCAACCTCCACCAATGGTGAGAAGATATCCTTTTGTGCAATTCAATGATGGTAACCCATTATTGCTTGCAACACATGATGACATTCTAGTGGCAGCTATTGGGAATTAAGTTGTCTCAACCTTGGTAATTCCTTGCATTTATTATTTGTATTATATTTATTTATTTAGACTATGTCGTAATTTTGTTGCACATCCTATTTTGTCATTTAGTGTGAAGTGGCACGATGAGTTGTCACTCCACTTGTAAGATGACTAGGATGGTCAACTCACTCCATGTGGAAATAGGCATCCCCTTTGTCTGGTAGAGGTTTTCTACAACGTGTCAGCATCTTGACTAGTGTGTAAGTGAATCATGACCAAAATGGTTATGACAGATTCCTATGACAGAATCTATGACATGTAAGAGTCAGAAATAGGTCATATGATAGGTGAGGACATGTGTTGAAGAGAATATTTGAGGAAGGCATCTTTGGGCACCCCATGGTGGGTAATGATGTGTTGTAAGTGGAATATGCTATCTATAGGTAGCTAAGACAGATTCTCTTACAGTTGTAAGAGCTGTCAGTTATGATGGATTCTATGACAACCATAAGATGTGTAAGAGCATATGTCATTGCCTATCTTGGGATTAGGTGCACATATTGGAATGGGGTGATGTGACAAGTGTCATGACCATGTTGTAGTGTTGGACAAGTGTCCTTAGGTGTGGTTTTTGGGCCATGAGGCCAAGTTGGATGCCCATTCCAAGAAAAGTTCATTTTTGCCTTGTAACTTCTTTTTAAACAAGTGCTTGGAGAGGAGATGTATTATGTGATTGACAGGTACTATTATGCTACCAAAATATCAATAGATACGAGTGTTGAATACTCCTACAAGAGCATTGGCTCTGAAATTGTATTGTAATCTTGGTTGTTTATTGCAATACATTTGAACTGTGTTTTGGAGTGTGGGGTTTTTCACCCGTAAGGGTTTTTCCCATGTATATCTTCTCTCTCTCTCTCTCTCTCTCTCTCTCTCTCTCTCTCTCTCTCTCTCTCTCTCTCTTATGTCTACTTTCTTTATGCATGTGTATTGCTGCAATATATCCATTGTTGGATTAATAACATTGTAATTGTAAAGGTTAAAAAGAATTTGCACTCATCTCTCCTCTTTAGATTAGCATAGGAATTATTTTTCGCACACCTAGCTTCCCTTGAGTTGGTATGAGAGCCTAATTAGTTTTGGTTCTAACTGTTGGGTAGGGGTTTTTTGAGCTAATCTTAGGTTGAGTGGGAGTTTGTGCATAGTATTCTGAAATCTTGTTGCAAGAAGGAGATGGCAAGCACATCTAGAAGATTAGAGGTGGAAAAGTTTAGCAACACAAATTTTGAGTTGTGGAAACGCAAGATGGAAGACGTGCTTGTTGATCGAGACCTATGGGAAACCGTTAATGGCACAAAACCTATAGTAACTCCACAAGCTAATTGGGATCTCAAAGATCAGAAGGCTAAGGGTCTTATAAGACTCAGTTTAGCTGACTCTATCCTATTGAATGTCTAGGAGGAGAAGAATATGAAAGAACTTTGGAAGAAGTTGGGAGATATTTATTAGGCCAAGTCCTTGGTGAAGAAGCTTTTCCTAAAAAAGAAGATGTTTTCTTTGAAGATGAAAGACAGAGGATCTGTTGCAGATCATATGAATGATTTCAACATGATAGTTGCACAGTTGACATCTGTGGGTGTGAAAATAGAGGAGGATCGATGTATGACCTTGCTTTGTTCTTCACTAGATTCATAGGATCATCTTGTAATTGCCATCAAAAGCACTACAACCACCTTCAAGATGGATGAGGTAGTGTCTTTGCTATTATCTGAAGAGATGTGGAGAAAGGCAACCGAGTGGTCCAAAGAGGCTCTTGCGGTTCATGGAAGACCCAAGGAGAAAGGGAAAAAGAAGGACAAGAAAGCTGAGAAGGTTAGATCCAAATCCTATGGGGGATCCAAATCTCCTAGAAAGTCCAAGGTTCTCTATTGGAACTATGGTAAATCTAGGCATTTCTGAAAGGAATGTAAAGCAGAGAAAAAGAAGAAAAAGAATGTTGCAGATTCAGATTCTAACAAGTCACAAGATGATGGTGATGCCTTCATCGTAGCCTTGTCCACCCATGCATCTGATGATGTGTGATTGATTGATTCTAGTGCATCATTCTATATGACCTCACATTGAGACTGGTTTATAAAGTATGAAGAGTTCGATGGTGGAAGAGTGTACCTAGGTGAAAATTTTGATCTAAAGATTGTTGGTCATGGAAGAGTCACAATCCAATTCCCTGATGGACAAGTGAAGGGGATCACTGGGATTATGTACATCCCAGGCTTAGCATAGAACCTACTTTCTGTAAGTAAGTTGAATGATGTAGGTGTGTAGGTTGTTTTTTCAAAGGACATATGCAAGATGACTAGAGGATCTACGGTGCTTGCAAAGGGTACTCAGAGAGGTACTTTGTTTCAGCTGGAGGCATGCACTTTACAGTGCAATAGTTCTTCTAACTCGAAGAAAAGTGCTAGAGTCACTTCATCCCCACCATATGAACTAGCAGTGAAGAAATATGTTGTATCAAACACTAATGGTAGTGCATTTTGGGTACCGAAGGGTGCTCATGCTTTGGAAGTCAAGATTCCTACTGAAAAGACAATGCTATGGCATAAGAGATTTGGCCACATTGGTGAGAAGGGTCTTAGAACCCTGCAAAATAAAAACCTCATTGAGGGGTTAAATGATTGTAATCTTGAGTTTGACTTTTGTGAACATTCTATATATGAAAAACAAAATCATGCTCAGTTTTACTCTAGTTCTCACAAGTCTTCTAGTGTGTTGGACCTTATTCATTCTAATGTGTTTGGTCCTATTAGTGTTCCTTTGATTTTCAAATTTATATAATTTGTATCTTTCATAGATGATTGCAGTAGGACATGGATTTATTTTCTCAGAAACAAGTCTGAAGTCTTTAGTCAGTTCAAAGAGTTCAAAGCTTTTGTTGAGAATCAAACTAGTAAAAAGATTAAGTGTTTGAGGATTGACAACAGTGGTGAGTTTTGTTCAGCAGATTTCAATAAGTTCTCTAAAGAACATGGGATTGAAAGACACAAGACAACTCCATACACCCTGTAGAACAATGGAGTTGCAGAGAGGATGAACACGACACTGATGGAGAAAGTTAGGAGTATGCTTAGTGGAGCAAGCCTTGATCAAAAGTTTTAGGTTGAAGCTGTACCCACTACTTGCTACCTGGTAAACAGGTCTCCTACATCATCTCTTGTTGGTAAGACACTTATGGAAGTGTGGTTTGGCAAGAAGCCTTCAGTGAGACATAAATAATGAATATTTATAAGCAATTTATATGATATTTCTTTAAATATCATTTTACAATAATTTTTTGTGGCTTCAAATTTGTAAAATAGAATGAGGGCCTGCCATGACTTTTAAACTTGCAAAATTCTAAAAATATGCAATTTTTTTAAAAAAAAAACCTTATACATATCTATGAGCATCTAAAAATAAACCAACGAATTGATTTATGCCAAAAACAAAGGCAAAAAAAATGCTTTAAAGCAAAAGCCATGGCCTTTTACATTTTGTTCTTTATTTGGCACTTAACATTTTTGACTCCAGATTGGGCACCATTATTGTGAAGATTCCTCAAAAAATTCAAACTGGGTTGCTGAGAAATTTAAAGGGTTTTTGTGATTTATTGTCTTCTCATTTTTTCTAGAAATCTCAAAACCCCAGATCATCATTTTTGAGATATGACTAAAACACATGACTGCTATCTTCATTTTGCTATGTATTGTACCTCTGATTGTTCCTCAAAAAAATACAAATTGGGTTGGTGAGAAATTTAAAGAGTTTTTTCATCTTATTTTCATCTGATTTCTCTCAAAAAATGGATCACAGTTTTTTAGATATTATCAAAACATGTGACAGCTATCTTTATTTTGCATGGTCATTTGTCAACCCTTCTTATCTCAATCTCCTTTTGAAACTTAGGGGCAACATGTTGGGCTTAACCCTTGTGGGAGCCCATTTTGGTACCACATGCTATGATGTTTTCATAAATGAATCAGCAACAAGATTTCACCTATACCTTTAAATATAAATAAATTGTTCCAGCTCTACCAAATTGAACTGTAGGTGAAATTTGGTAACATTTTTCAGTGATTTCTGGCAAATGCTTACCTGCTAAGCATATAGACCAGTTGCCTTAAATTGTCCATTGGGCATGGAGTCATACTCTACTCATTTCAAACTTAGAAAACACTAAAACTCAACACTCCAACTACTAGCATCAAACAAAAACAAACCAAACTAAAAGAAAACTAGAAGGCCCTGGTGGCTAGAAAACCTGTGCAACAACACTTTGGGAAATAAAAGTTACTAAAAGAAAATGTGTGTGAAGCACTTATTACTACAACACTACTCTACTACGATACAATGTAGTACTTATCTTCAGAGGCAATGTTTGAGGTGGATCCCATTAACTGGGATAGACACCACCTCTCCACTTAACTTGGATAGCTGAAATGCATTGTTTTCTTTGCATTCTATGATTACATAAGGCCCATACCAAATTGCATCAAATTTGGAATGCTTTCTAGGTCTGCTTCTCAGTTCATTCCATTTGAAAACTAAATCACCAACAATGAAGTTTCTCGGTCTTGCCCTCTTATCAAAGGAATTTTTCATTTGAGCTTGATGGATTTCAAGCTTCCTTAAGGCTTCTTTTTTGATCTCTTCTAATTCCATAAGCTAAACTAGCCTTACTACTAAAGGTTGTTCTTCTAGCAGCTCAAGTTCTTTGATGAAAACCAAAGTTAGTAATTCTTCTAAAATGGGCAATCTAGCCTCCTTACCATAAGTGAGCCAATATGGAGAACAACCAGTAGCTCGCTTGGGTGTAATTTTGTTAGCCCAAAGAGCTAAATTCAACTTCTCATGCCATGTCCTATGGTTTTTTTCAATAATCTTTTTGATGATCCTTATCATATTTTTATTGGTAGATTTGGCTTGCCCATTACCCTGTGGGTAATAGTTAGAAGATGTATTCAAAAAGATATTATTTTTAACAGACCAACCTGAAATCCTTAAACCAATAAAAGCCAAACCATTATCAGAGATAATTGAATCTGGTGTACCAAACCTTGATACCAAATCCTGATAGAAATTTAAAACATCAGATTCATTTGCTTCTTTCAGAGTAATAACTTCAGTCCACTTGGTGAAATAGTCTGTAGTAGTTAAGATCCACTTGTGGCCTAGACTTGAAGGTAGGTTTATTGGTCCTATGAACTCAAGACCCCATTTTACAAATTGTTGTTCAACTTTAACAGGATGCAAAGGTAAAGTTGCAAGTCTTTGCTTACCTGCAAACAATGAACACTTGTCACATCTTCTCACCTAGGTGAATACATCTTTAAACAAATTAGGCTAGTAAAAACCAGCTTACATAATCTTTAAGGTAGTTATCCTTGCATCAAAGTGACCTCCTGAAGGTTCATTGTGAAATTCTTCTAACATTCTATCAACTTGATCTGGTTCAATGCATCTTAGAAATACACCATTAAAATCCTTTCTATATAAAATACCATCAATGATAGCATAAGGAGTATCCTGTAACCTGAAATATCTTCTTCCTGCCCTATCCAAGCCTTCGAAGCATTGACCAATCTGTAGATAGTGTATCATTTGCTGCACCCAACTATTTGTAGGAGCTGGTACAACACCTGGTACACTATTATTTAGCACTATTTCTGTGTTCTCTTCATGTTCTTCACTGTACTCTTCACTTTCAGCAAGCTGCTCACATAAGCCCTTGTCGTTAATTAGCTTAGTTACTTTGATATCAACATCAAACTCCATAACTTTGGTTATCCAACCATCATGCTCTTATCATTTATATCTCTGTTAAGCAAAAAAACTCTTAATAGTTGGGTGAGCAACCATTAAATGAATTATATTATTGGATAGCATATGTCTAAATTTTTTGAGGCTTCCAACAACAACAAAAACATGCTTTTCAACAAAAGAATACTTAACCTCATAATCATGCAATACCTGGCTAAAAAATACCACTGGTTGCTCCAAAGCTTCATCATTTTGCTGACATAACATTGTTGAAATGGTGTCAGTACCTCCAAAAGCATATAAAATAAAATCTCTCTCATAATTTAGATTGATGAGAGTAGGGGCACCAGCGAGGGCTTCCTTGATCTGCTTGAAGCTTATGTTACCCTCCTTAGTCCAACTAAATGGCACATTCTTCTTTAGCATAGCAGTAAGAGGTTGTAACAAGGCAACAATGTTTGGAATAAACCTCCTCACAAAATTAATCTTGCCAAGAAAGCTCTACAACCCTTTCTTATGTGCAAGCAGTGGTAAATCTAAAATTACAGACACTCTTTCAGGGTCAATAGAAATACCTTGCTTTGAAACAATATGGCCGAGGAGTTTACCTTCATGAACTCAAAATATGCACTTTTGGGGGTTCAATGAAACTCCAAACTCTCTGCACCTCTAAAAAATCTACTTCAAGTGGTCAAAGTGATCATTAGAATCTTTGGAAAAAATTGTTATGTTATCTAAATATACCATCACAATTCTGTTCATAAGACCATGGAAGGCTATATCCATTGCCCTCTGAAAGGTTGCCCCTACATTGGACAAAATGAATGGCATCTTCCGATAGGCCATGGTACCCCACTTGGTTGTAAATGTTGTTTTATATTGGTCTTCTTCCTTCACCAAGATCTGGTTATAACCTAAATAACCATCTAACAAAGAAAACCTATCAGAACCAGAAACAATTTGCAATATTTATTCCATTGATGAAAGAGGATAGTGATCTTTTAATGAAGCCTAATTTAAATCACAGAAATCGACACAAAGTCAAATTTCCCCATTCTTCTTTCTGACTGGCACCAAGTTGGAGACCTAGGATGCATGCTTTATTGGGAATATTATGCCACTTTTAATCAACTTGTTTAGTTTATCTTTCATTAAATGCTCCAGTTTTGGATTAAGGGGTCTTTGCTTCTACTTAACAAGCTTGGCATTAGGCTCTAATTCAATGGTGTGTTGGGCCAAACCAGGATCAAATCCTCTTAAATCTTTATACTCCAATGCAAAAACATTAGAAAATTCTTGACATAACTGAACAAAGGACTATTTTTCATCTTTAGTGCATACCTTTCCTAGTTTCAACAATTTGTCCTTGAATATCTCCACTATTTCATAATATTCTTGCTTCATAGTCATGTTGCACTTATCTTTTCTGAATTGATCATCTGAATTAAACACTAATTCTAGTGTTGCTAGTCCCTTGGGTAGCTTATTGGATTTCAACTGCACAATGTAATCCTCAAATTGTTGTTGATATTTATTTTAATTATTAGCTACAAATTTAGCTTCTACACTTAAAAAACTTAATATCTATTCATTACTGTCAAATACTTGCCAGGAAATGCAATTGTCAAGTATAGAAGGTCTAACAACTACTTTTACATATGGTTGTACCTCAATGTTATGAATCTAATCAAGAATCCCAAACTGAGATCCTAAAGAAGCAAGCTTATTTGCATACTTATTTTGACTTCTGGGAATTGATAGTAAATTAAAAGCATCAAAATTTTCAATTGAGTCCCAAACTCGATGCTTGTACTTCTTGAGCAAGTCATTCTTAGTAACATTCAAATTTCTAACCTAATTAGTGATCAATTCAGAATCACCATAAACTTGGATAGATTTGATACCTTTTTTCTAGGCCCATTCCAAGACATGAATTAGGGCCTCATATTCAGTCACATTGTTTGTGCAGCTGAAAGTGAACCTCAAGGTTGCATAGTACTTGTCTCCTTTGGGTGAAATCAACATATTTTCTCCACCAGTACCTGTTTGGCTTCTTGATTCATCAAAGTACAGCTTCCAAAGCTAATCTTCTTGCTGTTCTAATTGACTTTGGTCCTTAATCAGATTAGGAATCATTGCATCAGTTTCCTATATCATATAAATGCCTAATCCTACCTCATCCGTGTGACAAAAAGGGTCACTTTCATGATCTTCAACTGCCCAATCATCTAAATTTATGTCATCTATAGGTGCATTGGGATCTAGGCTCATGGGTTCATCCTGCTATCTGCGGGTGATGTAGAGTTTAGCGTTTATTGGGCTGGGGACATAGGGATCAACATGATCCTTTGCAAGTGGTTTGCATTGTATGGTTACTTTCGTACAATATCTTATTCTGAAAAACAAGTGGGACCAATCAGAAGATAAAAATCCACCCAAATTGGCAGTAAACTCCCTAGAAAGGCATAATGCAAAGCTAGGTGGCAGATCAATGATATAAATGTCCTGATGGATGGAAAAATTAGGACAAGCGTGTAGTGTAAGTGGCAAATTTTTTATTATTCCTATAGTATTAAGTGCAGACCAATCTAATTGGACTACTCCTTTTGCAAGGGGCTCATAAACCAATCCTAATGAATCAGCTAGACTCTTGGACATGACTAAAATGCTTGCTCCAGAATCTATCATGCAATTATAAACAAGTTTGTCACCAATAATCAGACTTAGGTAAAAAGGAGGAGGTTTTACCTCATTTGTTGGTTGTCTACTCCTGATTTCTGAGCTGTTGGCAAGTACAACTTTGGCCTTTTCTTGATTAGAATGATCAAAAATCAAAAGTTTAGCTAATGCCTCTTGTAACAGATTCTTTTGGCCAAGAATATGCAATGCATCCATAACTAACATACTCACTGTAGATTTCTTAAGATAATCTACTATGTTGAAAAAAACAAGATTTACATTTTACTATCCTTTTACAGCAGCATCATCACTCTGCCTTTGAAAAAACTATGTTTGTACCTTGGACTGATCTTTTCCTGGTACAGTTTGGTCCCTTTGCATAATTTGCACTTTTTGTTGTGATATAGGAGCAGCTTGTGATAGAAAAGTCTAAAATTTATCTCTCGCAGACTATTTTTGTACCACTACAGCTTGCTGATAAAGACCTGCAACCCTCTATTTTGACCTTGTGTTGGCTGAAACAGGTCTATTTTGCTGATTTTGACCTTGAGTTTAGTTTACACCACAAAAATTAGTATCTTACTAGTTCCTCAAGGCCACATCAGCATTATTTTGCTGAGTTGAAACTTCACCAGAGACACCTTCTGAACTTGCATAACTATTCTGCACCATAATTGCCTGATTTCTTACACCATTTGTGCATGCAACTTGATTATGAGGTTGGTGACATGGATAACACTGGACACTATCTTGAGCTAAGTTGTTTTGAGTGGGTACAAGCTCCTTTAAGGTGCTGGCAATATTTGCATTGTAAGATTAGAAGGGTTGAGGGTTTTAATTTCTTCTTTGACCCTAAGGATCAGCTTAGAAAGGTTGCCTATACTATTGATTGGGTTGATATAGGGCCTGGTAATGCTTATACTCTTGACCAAACTATTTTTTGATATTAAGAATCTCATTGCTAAGGGTTTTTAGTGTGTTATTAAGTGCTTGGAAATCTTGGACTGGTATAGTGGATTCTTGGGCTGCAAGCTGATGGGTTATTACTAGAACAGGTAGGACAATAGCCAAAGGAGGCACTATTATTCGCATAGATGCCTAAATTTCTAGAAAAATGGGTAAGGGAGGCCTTGGAGCTATCTTCCCTGCTTGGATAAGGTAGTTTTCTACTCTAACAACATTCTAAAAAGAATCAAGAAGAGTGGTTCCTCCCATAGACTGGATCATTATGGAAATTTCACTATTTAAAGCTTTAAGATAAAACAAAAATGCATGCCTTGGTAGGGGCTTCACCATTGCGGTGATTCTATCCCAGGTTCTCTGAAATTGGTAATTGAAATCTACCATGTGTTCGTGAGGGGCCCTTTTGATGGTGCTCATCTACTCTAGCAATGAGAGATGATTGGATTTGTACTCAAAATGTTTGTGTAATCCATCTCCCAGCTCATCCCACGATGTGATCGAGTTCTCTGGAAGACCTTTGAACCATTGCAAAGATTTGCCTTTGAGTGATGCAGCCAATAATCTGATTGATACATTTTCTTTGGTAACATTATGCACAACACACAAAGTTGCCACATCCTGAATGTGTTATGTAGCTATAGTATGGTCTTCTCCAGTGAAATACAACAGTCCTTTGAGGGTTGCAACTAGATTGTCATCTCACTGGGTAAGTTGTAACTGGCTGCCTCTATTAAAAGGCACAAATGCGAACTGCCTAGCCATTATTGGTATTTGGACTATCAATATTGGCCTTCTACTTATTTTAACTAGACTCAGAGAATTGAATCTTGGAAGTGTAGACTTTGATCTTCTTGATGATTCAACTATTTTGGTTGCTGATTTGCCTCTTCTTTTTGGTGTAGATAGCTGCAAATAGTCAAATGGTCCTAGAGTAGATCTGATTTTCATAGGTTGGTTGCACTAGTTCTGCATATAAGACTAGAAGAATGAGTCACCAGGTATATTGTAAAAAAGCCTCCAAAGGCTAGAATGCTGCTGCATATACCAGAACAACAGCTTGATTAATTGAAAAACTTCCCTAAAAACACTTTCAGAGTCCCACCAGGCATACCAAAAACTGTTATCAATCCAATATGCACCCAATGCTAAGCTATTAGCTTAGCTACCTGTTGACACATGGGAACACTCCTAGGCTTGTGGGTTCCCTAAAACTTGGAGTGAACCTCTAGAGTGGGCTAGTTCCCCTGGTAAATCATCTAATCTAAAAGACTTCTTGAGGAAAAGGTAAGAAGATAACTAAAAATTAAATTCTAAAACCTAAGGATATTTTACCAGAATTTTATCTGTTGACTCAAAATCAACCTCACAAAGCCTTTTATCCTCACAATTTCACTAAAACAATGTGATACATAAGTAATTTGCATGAAAGCTTGAAAGCTAGAGGTTTGCATGAAGGAAAAACACAAGTTTTATCACAACTTCAACCCACTAACCAAGGCTAAACATTTCATGCAACCTGTATTATATGAAACTTTCACACTCAATCCTGCAACAATGAGACATATGAAAAGAATTCTAAGGTTGAATCACAATGGGACATCAAATCATTGATTACAAAATGAATTAGAAAGTATGAAAGGGGAGAACTCTGCTGCTTTATTAAAACTAAAAGGAGTAGAAATTGAGTATCTAAGTACAAAGAATGTTTACAAGCTCTCTGCAAGTGAGCCAAAGAGAAAGAAACCATAATCAGAATTGAGAAAAATTAAGTCTTTCTTCCCTATTTATAACTCTAAAAATCTCCCAAGAAAAAAAACTAAGAAATCTTCCCAGAATATAAAATTTGATCCATTATCAAGCTCCACTAAAAAGCCAAAAATAAATCTTTCAAATCACCTCCAATTTGTATATGAAAGCTACCAAAATCTTCCTCAAGGAAGACCCCACCAAAAATCTACTTTAAAATAAGCTTTATTTTCTCAATAAAAGCTCAATTTGTCCATATCTTCCCAAAAGAAAGCAAACTCAAAAAAAGAAAGATATTGTTTGCTTTACTTTGCTTTAACTGTATAAATAATGAATATTTATAAACAATTTATAGGATATTTCTTTAAATATCATTTTATAATAATTTTTCTAGCTTCAAATTTGCAAAATAGAAAGTGGGCTCACCATGGCTTTTAAAACTTGCAAAATTCTAAACAAAAGAAAAGATTTTTTTTTAAAACCTGATATATATCTATGAGCATCTGAAAATAAACCAAGGTATTGATTTATGCCAAAAACAAAGGCAAAAAAAATAATTCTTTAAAGAAAAAACCATGGCCTTTCACATTTTGTTCTTTTATTTGTCACTTAACATATTTGACTCTGGATTGGACACTGCCATTGTGAAGATTCCTCAAAAACTACAAACTAAGTTGGTGATAAATCTCAAAAACCTAGATCATTTTTTTGAGATATGACTAAAACACGTGACTGCTATCTTCATTTTGTTACGTATCGTGCCTCTGACTATTCCTCAAAAACTGCAAACTAGGTTGGTGATAAATTTAAAGGGTTTTGTTGTCTTATTGTCGTTTGATTTTTGTCCAAAAAATGTAAAAACCCAGATCCTATGTTTTGAGATATGATCAAAACACATGACGACTATCTTTATTTTGCATGGTCATTTGTCAACCCTTCTTATCTCAATCTCCTCTTGAAACTTAGTGGCTGCATGCTAGGCTCAACCCATGTGGGAGCCAATTTTTGCACCACATGCTATGATGTTTTCAGAAATGAATCAGAAAGAAGATTTCACCTATGCCTTTAAATATAAATAAATTGTTCTAGCTCTACCAAATTGAATTGTAGGTGAAATTTGGTAACAAGAAGTTCTTTCATTTTATTGCATATTGTTGTCAACTTTCCTCTAAAGATTTGTACTGATCATATGTAGCTGTGGAACATCCTGGTGAAGTATGATTTAGTTTGTATATGGATCACTGGTCAAATTTAAGTAATTTCAGGATTTTAATCTCTAAATTATATTTTCTAAGTTTAAATTTCATAAATAGGCATAAAAAATTATAAATAATGATGAATCATAAGAAAATACAATGAGAATATGCTGAATTAGTACAAATAATCATATATCCAAAGCATATTATAGTAAGCATTACACATCATAGTGAATATCATGCAAATAATGTCAAATTATAGTGAAATACATGCTTGCAGGCACAATCCTTGAGCAAATTTGAAATGCAGAAGCTAACATTAGTTTAGATAGAGATAATAGTGGAAGAATTAATTAAATCTAGAAATATCCTTATAATTAGTCTAAATCAGAGATGGATTCATGTGAATTACATCAAAGTTAGGATAAATTCACATTAATTTGTATAAAATCTTAGCTAAATAGTGTAAGATTTGAAAAAATTGTTGAAGTTTTGTGTAGTACAAGCATAAAGGATAGGACATTTGAATGAATATTGAAGAAATTTTCAAGAATTATTAGAGCAACCTAAGGCCCTAAAATGATTAACAGCAACACACATCAACCTTGAGTGACTATTAGAAGGTCATGTCTTGGCCAACAGAGACTTGGGATCATAAATTCATTCTGAATTTATCATATCTTTCAAGATGATAAAGGTTTATTGTGTAAACTTTTGTTTCTATTAATAAGACTAACAATTGCATCAATAGGTGGTCACCATAATTTTCTAAACTATATATATCAAAGATGACAATGACAAAAAATGATAGTTGTAAAAAGAGAAGTACAAAAATAATGATGAAATGATAATGACAGACAAAGATATGCTAAGTGTAGGGTTGAATTAATAGTTGATGAATTAGAATTACATAATTGACAACAAGCAAATATGGTGAGAAGAATTCATGTACAAACATCTTAACAACTCAACAAATTTGAAAGAGAAGAAAGATAATAATATAATCATCAACCAATTGAAAGGTACAATCATCAATCAATTCCTAATATTTTGTTTTTTAAATGAAAGGTGGAGAACCACCCATACTAATATATATTAATAAAAAGAAGATAGAAGAAGCAAGGCCAAACATAGGCAATTGGCATAAAGAAGATAGAAGATAATGAGAAGACAAAACTGATCTTATGTCTTCCTTGTCTTAGAATGCATTTGAGAACGGAGAAACATTTGGTGAGGGTCGAGAGCCCTTTTAGCTAGAGTTTTCTTATGCTAAACATGAGTCCAAGATCCTTCCTCATTTCCTACCTCACAAGAGATATCATAAAGTCTTGTTTCCATGGTCTTCTCAGAATGAGTCTTGAGTGGTGAGGCCTTCATTGGGGCTGCAGTTGATCTCTCTTTTTGACCTTGAGGATAATTTTCCTGATAAATTGATGTAGGGGTAGTAGTCACTAAGAGAGTTGTAGTAGTCTTCTCTTGTTGATATTGAGTTGGATTCCTGGGAGGATTTGATTTAGTTTTGTTGCTTGGACTGAAAGAGGAGTTGTATGGGTATCTTTCCACCATTAATCTTGATTAGTTGATTTATTTTTTATGTTGGAACAATCTACAACAACATGCCCTGTTTAATAGCATCTTCTACAATGGAAGGGAAGTCCTTCATAATCTAGTAATTGGGTCCAAGACTGCCCATTAACTTTTAGTATTATGTCTATAGAAAATTCCTTTGAGATGTTCACTTCCACTAACATTAGTGCATAAGTAGTATGTGTAGCAGCCAAAGTAATTGCATCAATAACTATAAGGAAGCCTAAGCAATTCCCAATGGATATGAGGAACAATTTAATCCAAAATTGGAGCAAGAGGTTTGGGAGGTGGACCCAAATCAACATGATATTCAAGGATTCAGTGGTAGGATTGAAATATGGATGCCAAGGTTTAAAGTAGAGAGCATTTTTCCCCCAAGCGCAAAAATTATAAGGAAATATAAAATCTCTATCTTTGGAGTCAAACACAGCTATGAAGAAACCTGTGCATATGGATAAGTTTTTAAATCCTCTTCTATAAGAGGATGCCACTTTTCTTTTATCCATTTGATTGTATATGAGAGGTGGCCATAGTCTATTGAATAGATAAATCAAAGCACGTGCTAAGAGATGTTTCTCTTCTTTTAGCACTTCATCCCCAAGTTCTAGAACAATGCATTTTTTGGTGCATTTGAGGGGTTTTAATCCCTTTCAGCCTTGCTTGAGTGCAGAATCAATTCCTAATATTGACTCTAATGTTGAAGATGAAAATGCAAGATTGATAAATTATGTACTTTAAACACCAAAAAATGCGGTTCAATGTGAAGTGAATGTAGTTGTTGGAAAAAATGTACAACTTCTACTAAATCCCAATCGAATGCTTCACACAAATTTCAATAACTTTGAAATGCTTTTTCAAAATGGTCAAGGTAGCTTTGTTTCACCATGCTATATTTGTCAAGAATATATAATATTTTTAAATTATTTCTTGTATTTAAGTTCAATAGATGCTTCAATAAGGTTATCTCTCCATATATTTTAGAGAGGTTCCTCTAAAGATATGTATTTCAGTTATGATTATTTTCATTTAAAAATAATAATAAATAAAATATACATCAAATTTTAAAAATATCCTTATATATTAGTGTTCTGATGTTTAAGAAATAATAAAAATATCTAATTTCTAGATCAAGGTATGTATTGTTAGAAATACTACTCATTAAACAATATTATAAAGTATAAGAAACATTGTACTAACAAATATGTTAGTGTAGGAATATTAACACTATTACTTATTATTTAATTAAGTAATTACATGTATATTACCCACATGGCTTTAAGACAACTTAGGTGGTTAAGTGTCTCCTTGGAGTGTCTAATAGAACTCTCCAAGCCCCTTGTCAACACTCATTTTCCACCACTCTTTGAGTGTTTTAGTTGACTCCTGAAGTGACTCAAACTCTTAACACTGTATGTACACCTCTTATGCATTGTTTATGCATTGCAATTTCTAATTGCTTTCACTCCATGTTGTAATTAGCTAATGCTTAGTTGATTGTAGATTTCTAACATGGTATCAAAGCATTGCTAACACATTACTGGTTCAAATTAGAGGTTTTCATTGTTAACCTAGGTTGTGCTTTGCAAAAATTGCGAGACCTATTTGTTAGCTTGGAATTCAATTTTTTAAGGGTTGAATGACCTATTTGAAGGCCGAAAAAGATGCCCTCTATGTGTGAAGGGTTTGACTTATGATTAGAAAGGCTTGTGGCCTTTTCTTCTTTATGCCTACACATGATAGTCCAACATGGCGTGCTACATCCCAAACATGTGATTAGCTTAATCTTAACTTTTACATGGTAATCAAGAGGATTTGTAGGAGTTGAATGATTTGATGTTTGTGGAAAATGTCAAATTAATCATTGCTTCTAATTAATGTTAATTAGTTCTGAGATTTCTAGATTGAAATGATTATTTAATTATTATGATTTATTGATCATATGATGATGCACTAATCATGATTTTTTGGTTGCGAGTTGGATCAAGAAAGTGATCATCTTCCAGAGATGGAAGGAGAGTATCATCTAGGAGGAATAAATAGATGTCAGGAAATGGGGTCACTAGCTGTCTGAGTGTTAGACATTTTGTCCTTTCAAACCCATGTAAGTTGGCTTAAGATACACTTCATCTTAACTAGTTGATTTTCCTTTTCTGTCGACTTGTCGATTTAGTCATTTCGATAATGTTGTATCAACTTGACCCAATGGCATTCTTGGAATGTCAATGCAAGTTGAGAGTAAGTCTTGCTTTTTGTTAGAGTATTTTCTTATCGCTCTAAATATTTTTGAACTAGGATTACGAATCCATTATTCTTTGGTCTGTTATGTTTTGGGTCCTTAGTGAAGAAGGGAGAGCGGTGCTCAATCCCTAAATTGCAAGTTGACCCTATCTCCATGAAGGAGGTGATTTTATAAAGAGACATCTTGGTTAATACCAGTATTTGCATATGTCAAGTAGATGCATGAAATAATATTATACTATGATTATATAAATTTGATAGTCAATATCTTGCTATGTTATTATGTTTATTATTTTGATATCATTGACATCACCCAGGTAGTGGAGTGATATTGTGGAACTAATGGGAGCTTTGAGCTCACCATAGATTGGCAGATATCATGATTGGATGAGCCTTTGAACGTGGTATTTGATTGAGTGGGGGAAACCACCCACCCCATCTTAGGATAGGGTGGTAGTTTCCACCAAGATTGGCATGTGAAGAAGGATAAGATAACAATTCTCTAGTTATCTTGGAAGATAATTATCTTCATTTTTAGGAGGTGGAGCTCTCTCTCTATGGTGGGGAGAAAATACAGAGCAAGATAGAATGGTGGACGAATTGGGACAGCTTCACATTTGAATGAATGTATTTAGGGAGAATAAAGGATGCTATCCTTGTATGCATTTTGGTTTTATAAGTTTCATTTGTGTTGAGATTCGATAGCATGCATATCATATAAAGTTCAATGCTTTCATAACTATTATAGTGGCACAGGGCCATTAAGGCCGTGTCCTCATCTAATGTTACATTCCTTATTGCGATGGTTCAAGGACCTTAAGGCCAAGCCCACATAAGCTTTGAGACATTTTTCATTGTAGAGGCTCAAGGCCGATAGGGCTATGATGCAGAGAAAGGTAGACTATCCTTAAACTTCCCAACAAACCACTTTGCAAGTTGTGAGAACTGAGGGAAATGGGTTTTCTTGTTTGATTCTCCTCGGGTCTTGTAGCCCTCCTTGAGAGATTTTTTTCAAACTTATTTCTTGTAGGGGTCTCAAACCCACATGAAAACCACCTTTTGAGTACCCTTTATCAAATTACACAGTATATCCAAGGCTTGCCTGTGGTTACTTCAGACAAAATCATCACACAATTCACTATGAAACATGTACCTAGGCCTAATTAGGCCTATTTTTCAAAGTATCTATGTGGTATTTGACCTTGACACTTCCCAACTGTACTTGGATGTCTTCAATACATCATCAATGTTCATAAAATGCAAATTATTTGATTTGGAGGAGCCACCAATTGTCTTGAATGTAAGATTGCAATCTACAGTCCTTGTATCTCCTCAACTATAGGCAAAACTCAGTTAGGGTTCATTCTAAATCACCTCTAGCTCCTGCCCTACTTGTCAAAACTCTTGAAGTAGTGAAATCACATTACATAGTATCTGTCATCCAATTTTGAAAATATTTGAGTGGTGGGAGGGCCTAAAAGACTCATTTTTCTAATCAAAACCCTAGTTCCCGTATTTTGCAAACTGTTTAAAAATAAATGATTGAATCTCCCTTCAAAATTGATGAGATCTCCTCAGACCACCTGCAAAATAAACTAGACACACAATACCTTGTAACCAAATTACTTGCATGATATGATAGGGTCATATAGGACGGTACTATCACATAAAAATAGAAAATTACAAATTTTTAGCAGAAAAAATAGGGACTAAGGAAAGTTTCCTTCTTTATTCTTGCTTCCACTAAATCCTTCATAGATTTTAGTCCTTTTTAAACATATTACAAAAGAATCTCAATGGTCTCCAACTAGAATTTGAAGTTTTGACCTTTCACCTTCCTTATGACATCACTATACAAACAATATTGGACAAAACTAACTCCTAGAACACACATACATTGAAAATGGTCTTGTTAGACCTTATTACACCACAAATATACTTGACTATACATCAAACCCACATATCTACACTATTTACATGCTTTGACCATGGTTGACTAGGTGCTTCTGTACCATACACCCATAGGGAAAAGAATCTCAGGTTCTTCCTAAGATCAGCTCTTGGACTGATGTTCCATGTTTCTTGATATCCTCTTCAGACATCCATGTTGCATCTTCATTTGGTAGGCCATGCCATTTGACCAAGTGTTCATTATATACTTTGTGCCTTGTCCCCTTGATCTCCCTTATGTCCAATATGGTTTCAAGCTTGTCCCATATGGTTTCAAGCTTCATTGGTTGGCTTGGTGGTAGGTCTTTGATCTACTCTTCATCATCAGCTTCTGTTGCACCTGCTTCTTCACCTACAACTACAAATCCCATTAAAGGATAAAGATCAGCCACATTAAATATTGGTGAGATATCCACTCCAGGAGGGAGTTCTATCTCATAAGCATTCTATCCAAACTTGTGAACCACCCTGCAAGGCCTAATTTTCTTCATCAATAGCTTGGTGTATTTACCTTCAGGCAATCTCTCCTTCCTTAGGTGAGAAAGTACCATGTCCCCAACCTTGAATTGAATTTCCTTCTTCAAATATGCCTATCTTTTATACTTCTCTACACTCTTTTGAAGGTTTTCCTTCACTTGCTGATGGATATCTCTCATGGCAATGGCAAAGTCTTCTCCTTGAGCACTTCTCTTCTCCATTCCCTTCAAATCTCTCAACTCATACCATACACAACCTTAAATGGACTCATGCCAATGCTCCTATTGAGTGAGTCATTATATGCATACTCATCTTGAGGAAGAACCAAGTCCCATTGCTGCCCATGCTCCTTTGTGAGACACCTCAAGAGGTTACCAAGTGATCTATTGACCACTTCAGTTTGCCCATCAATTTGGGGATGATAGGCAGAATTGAAGGTCAAGGTTGTCCCCAACTTTCTCCATAATGTTCTACAGAAATGGCCAATGAATTTGGAAACCCTATCAGATATAATACTTAGTGGCAATCCTTGAATCCTTACAATTTACTTGAAAAACAAACCAGCAATGTGTGATGCATCATTTGTTGTCGTACATGGGACAAAGTGAGCCATCTTACTAAGTTTGTCTACAACCACATACACACTATCATACCCCCTTTGGGTCTTAGGTAAACCCATCAAAAAGTTCATGCTTATGGCTTCCCATGGCCTATTAGCAATTGATAAGGGCTGATACAAATCTGCATTACTACTTGATCTTTTGGCTCTTTGACATACCACACAACTTTCAACAAATTTATTGACATCAATGAACATTCTTGGCAAATGATAGAATCTTTTAACCTTCTCTAAAATCTTATCTACCCCAAAATGCCCACTCAAACAGCCACAATGCTTTTCTTTTATCAGATTTGTCCTCATGGAACACTTGGGCACACACAATTGAGCCCCTTTGAACAAAAGACTATCTTGTAGTACAAAATCAGAATACTCTCCATGAAATGCATTGGAAAACTGATTGCAAACAGCAAAAGCATCCTTAAAATCATCATCTTCTTGGTACAAATCTTTTAGAGAATCAATTCCTACACTTTGGAGTTGTATCTCTTGGACCATGAACACTCTCCTACTAAGTGCATCAACAACTTTGTTGGCTTGACGCTTCTTATGCTTGATTGTGAATGTGTAGGCCTGCAAGTATTCCACCCATTTCATGTGCCTATGATTCAATTTGTCTTGGCTATTCAAGTAACTCAATGCATGGTTATCGATGAAGATAATGAACTCCTTGGGCAAAAGATAGTGCCTCCACTTCTTGAGTGCTTGCACCATAGCATATAATTCAAGGTCATAAGATGAATACCTTCTTTTGGCCTCATTAATCTTTTCACTGAAAAATGCCACTGGTCTGCCCTCTTGACTCAAAACTGCCCCAATTGCTTGATTGCTTGCATCACATTCTATGGTAAACACTTTGTTGAAGTCAGGTAGAGCAAGGATAGGATGCTGTGCCACTCTTGTTTTCAGGTATTCAAAGATTTTATCTGCTGCAATAGTCCATTCGAACTTATTCCTCTTCTACCCTTTGATGGTGTCAAGAATGGGTGAGCATATATGACTGAAATTCTTGATGAATTTCCTATAAAACATGGCCAATCCATGAAAACTCTTCACTTATCCAACTGATTTAGGTGTTGGCCATGTGAGAATGGCCTCAACTTTTGCAGGATCCATCTTTAAGGTGCGTTTGGAGATGACAAACCCAAGGTAGACCAGCTCCTCCTTCAAAAACTCACATTTTGTTAAGGTTGATCATCAACCTGTCTTCATCCAACCTCTTCAATACCGTGTCCAATGCTGCAAATGATCCTCTTTTGTCTTTCTATATACAAGGATATCATCCAAGTACACTACTACAAATTTTCCAATGAAATGTTTTAGGACTTCATTCATGAGTCTCATGAATGTACTAGGAGCATTAGATATGCCAAAAGGCATCACCAACCACTCATAGAGACCTTCATTGATTTTGAAGGCAATCTTCCACTCATCACCTTCCTTTATCCTTATCTATTGATAGCCACTCTGAAGATCAATTTTTGAAAAATAACATGCACCTACAAGGCTATCCATGAGATCCTCCATTCTTGGTATAGGAAACCTATATCTAATTGTGATTTTGTTAAGGGCTCTAGAGTCAATACAAAGTCTCCATTCTCCACCCTTTGTAGGTGCCAAAACAATAGGCACAACACAAGGACTCAATGTTTCCCTTATCAAACCCTTGTCTAATGATCCTTGGATCTGATTTTTGACTTCTTCATTCTATTGTGGGGTCAGTTTGTAGGCTGCCTTGTTGGGCAAACTTGCACTAGGGATCAGATCAATGTGGTGTCTGACATCTCTCATGGGAGGCAAAGAATTTAGCAACTCTTTCTCCACTATATTCTCATACCTCTCCAATAAGATCTGCACTTCTTTGGGAACTTTTATTGCATCAATTGTTGCTTGGTCTGATATGGGCTTACCAAAAATTGCAAAACCAACCCCTTCTTCATGTAAGGTCTTCAAGAACCACTTCTACTTCACTACCATAACACTTGGTCCTTCATGAACATCATTGTTTTCTTCTTGAAAGGGTGTAAGGTGTAGGACTATCCATCCTTCTCTATTACATATATGTTCTTCTTCCCATCATACTTGACCTTCCTATCAAATTACCAAGGCCTTCCTAGAAGAACATGGCACACATCCATAGGGATTATGTCGCATAACACTTTATCATTGTAGGGACCAATGTTGAATTCAATCCAAGCCTACTCATTTACTAAAAAATGCTGCCCCTTATTAAGCCATGAAACTTTATAGGGTGTTAAATGTGGAATTCTTTCTATGTTTAGTTTTTCTATCATTTCCAACGATACAAGATTATCAGTAGAACCAGAATCTACCACTACTTTACATACCTTAACTTGTGATTTTCAATGTGTCCTAAATAATGCCTTTCTTTGTGGGGGTTCTTGAGTGGTTGGCACTTTGAATAATGTCCTCCTTAACATCAATGTTTCTCCCATTTCTAGGACAACATGTAGGGAAGGTGAGTTCACACTTTCTTTGTCTTCCTCTTACACAATTTGTGTTCTCCTCTCTCCTCCATGAGAACTTGAACTTGGTTTGTCAGGGCACTTCCAAGGAGGGTGACCAAATTGGCCACATTGATAACACTTTCATAAAAAGGTATTGGAGCCTCTTCCTGGTCCACCAAACCTCCCTCTATTGTTTGGCCTTCTACCTCTAAAACTATCCATTGTCTCACTTGATTTCTCTTGCTGTCCACTTGATTCTCCTTGTTTTTGGAATTGTGTCCTTCCCCCAAAGTTACCTCTACTTCTATTATTCTTGCCTCTTCCTCTCCCCTACTTCTCTTGTTTCCTTTTGATTTTCTCCTCTACCCTAACTACCATTTGGAAGCATTCTTCCACTATTTTAGGAGGGTTGAGGCTGATTTTATTTCTAATGGACAATCTTAGACCACTTAGATAGCTAGACACCCTTTCCACCTCATCTTCAATATGACCTGCCCTGATACAGAACCTATGAAATTCTTCAGTGTATGCCATCACATCCAACTCCCTCTACTTCAAATTTTGTAACTTCATGAAGGTTTGAATGGCAAAATCTATAGATAAAAATTGGGCCTTCACCTTAGCCACCATCCTATCCCATGAGCTTATTTTAGGCTTACCCTTCTTGATTCTTTCTTCTTGAACAAAATTCCACCAGGTTAGAGCTGGTCCCTTCAATTTAGTTTTTTCAAATTTCACTTTCTTGTTGTCATCTATGCCTTAAAATTCAAAGAAATTATCCAAAGCATCAATCCAAGCCAAAAATTCTTCACTGTCCATCTTTCCACCAATCATCTTTTCTTCAGGGTCTAAGTCCTCGTTCTCATCTTGGACTCCCACTAGAGGGTTCTCACCTTCACCCTCATCCTCTTCATCACTTTTGTCATCATTTACCATTCCTCTTCTCTGATTCTTTTCTAGGGTTGCTATTCTAGCTAGGGTTGCTTTTTGAGACTCCTTGTAGAGTTGTTCCTTGTGGAGCATCTGCTCTTTCAATTCCTTTATTTCTTTGGCCATTGCATTGGTCTTTGGAGGCATCTTGCTTATGTTCAAACTTGTTCACTTTCCCACTTCCAATCAGAACCTAAGCTCTGATACAAATTTAATGTAGAGAAAGGTAGACTATCCTTAAACATCCCAACAAACCACTTTGCAAGTTGTGAGAACTGAGGGAAATGGGTTTTCCAGCTTGACTCTCCTCAGGTCTTGGAGCTGTCCTTGAGAGGTATTTTTTCAACTTATTTCCTGTATGGTTCTCAAATCCACATGAAAATGACCTTTTTGAGTACCCATTATCAAATTACACAGTATATCCAAGACTTGCCTATGGTTACTTCAGACAAAATCATCACATGATTCACTGCTAAATCTGCACCTAGGACTAATTAGGCCTAGTTTTCAAAGCATCTATGTGATATTTGACCTCCACATTTACCAACTATACTTGGATGTCTTAAGTACATCATCAATGTTCAGAAAATGCAAATTATTTGATTTGGAGTAGCCACCAATTGTCTTGAATGAATGATTTCAATCTATAGTCCTTATATCTCCTCAACTATAGGCAAAACTTAGTTAGGGTTCATTCTAAATCACCTCTATCTCCTACCTTTCTTGCCAAAACTCTTGAAATAGTGAAAGCACATTCCATAGCATCTGTCATCTAATTTTGAAAAGATTTGAGTGGTGGGAAGGCCCAAAAGACTCATTTTTCTAATCAAGATCCTAGTTCCCCTATTTTACGGACTATTTGCAAATAAATGCTTGAATCTCCCTTCAAACTCAATGAGATCTCCTCAGACAACCTGCAAAAGAAATTAGACACACAATACCTTGCAACCAAATTACTTGCATGATATGACAAGGTCGTATAGGACCGTACTATCACATAAAAATAGAAAATTACAATTTTTTAGCAGAAAAAATAGGGAGTAAGCAATGTTTCCTTCTTTATTCTTGCTTCCACTAAGTCCTTCATGGATTTTATGTTAGACTTAGGGTACACAACTGAGAGGGGGGGTGAATCAGTTGTGCAAAACTTTTCTTGCAATTACACACTTAACTCCTTTTAGCAATTCAGTAGCATAATAATAAATTAACCATGGAAACACAATGCAAAAAATCAAGAGCATAAACACATCACACATGAGACACCAAGATTTTGACATGGAAAACCCAGTTAAGGGAAAGACCATGGGGTGATTAACCCAAGAATGTATTCTCTATTAGAAGAATATAAAGAATAAAATGGTACATGCCAATTAGGGCTCATTGCCTAAGCACACTACTCACAAGAGGCTCACTACCTACAAGAGACACACTGTCTACAAAGAAATAAATATCACATACATGAACTGGAGAATAGCATCTTCACCATGCTTGAATCAGTTCCATTTAAGCCCAATACTTTTGCTCTACCTTTTGCTCTCCTCCTTTCTACCACACACTCATCTCAACTAAGACAACTTTGAAATGACTTCGCAATCCCTTATTTATACAAGACATCAACTTAGGAATGAACATCTAAGTCAGAAAATATCAACAAGAACATCCGCAGGATGTGTAACTCATCCGGTCGGCCAGTCTCAGAAAGAACACCATCATCCAAAAGTTATTCTTCAATGCGAGCTCCAACTTCAATGTAGACCACCAACATGACCTAGACACAATCCAAAGACCTCCACAAGCTTTCCTGAATCACCAAGAACATCCATACTTCATCTGCTTACTGAAATCCATCTCCCCTTCATCTAGAACCTCAAGAACATAGTTTGTCATTACTGTCACAAAGGAATAGATACTTGTAGACCTTCAAACCATGAACCAATCTAGTTGACACTCCATAAAGACTTCCTCAACACTCCCTCAAATCCACAGAACAATACAATGCAATTCCGGATCTCACTGGACCTATCTGTGACACTCTGTCACCACTGAACATCTGTCAGAACCAGTTTTACTTGAGCGGCCACAACTTCTTCAAATATTCATGTGGAGCTCTAAAATCTCTACTGGACCACCTTAAGACACATATCTACAAACCCTTTAAACCACATACTTTGATACTCATCCTATCTTGGACTTTTACCTTACTGTCATCACTGATCTTCACTGTTCCTGATTGAGACTAATTTTTTCAATATCCTCAGCACACAGCTCATCCAATCCTTATCATTAATGCAACAAGAGTATGTTGACATAAATGACAACACTAATTAGGCCCATACTTGCAACAATCTCCCCCTTTGTCATTGATGGCAACATATGATGTGAAAATTTATTTGACCATCAAGACAAGAACTTCTCCTCATTGTCACAACTCCCCCTATCAGCAACAACCATTCATGTCTTTTGTCCTTTTACTACTCCCCCTTTGATCAGCAACCACTTATTTTTCACATTTCTTCTCTCCCCCTTTGACATCAATGGCAAAGGGCACATACTTGCAATTTCAACACTTCAAAATCATACCTGTTGCTCCCCCTGAGTAGCAGCTCCCCATCATCAATCTGGATCACAAGATATGACTATGATATCTACTGGACTAATGCACCTCAGTGCACCTTAGTTCATCACCGAAGGGGAAATAACTCCTAACTTCTCCCTGAGATACTCAAAAGAGTCCTTAGGTAGAGGTTTAGTAAAGATGTCTACAATCTGATCCTTGGAAGGCACAAACTCCAATTTGACTTCATTCTTGTTCATTTGCTCTCTTAAAAAGTGAAACTTAATGGATATATGTTTAGTCTTTGAGTGCAACATCAGATTCTTAGATATGTTTATTGCACTTGAATTATCACAGAAGATTGTGATAGGTTCCTCATACTCCACTTTGATATCTCTTAGCATCTACTTCATCCACAAAACTTGAGTGCAACTACCTACTACTGCAATATATTCTACTTCAGTTGTAGATAGAGATATTGCCTCTTGTTTCTTGCTTAGCCAAGAAACCAATCTCTTCCCTAAAAAGAATGCTCCACCACTGGTACTCTTCCAGTCATCCACTTCTCCTACCCAATCAATATCTGTATATGCATGAAGAGAGAAATCATGATCTCTAGGATACCACAAACCATACTCAACTGTCCCTTTTAGATATCTAAAAATCCTCTTGATTGCCATGACATGAGATTCTCTAGGATCAGCCTAGAATCTAGTAACAAGACCAACAACCTGCATAATGTCTGGTCTAGTTTGAGTGAGATACAACAATCCTCCAATCATTGACCTATACTTTGTCTGATCAGCCTTAGGGGAATCCTCATCTTTTCTTAATTTACATCCGATTGCCATGGGAGTATTCATTGGTTTTGAATCTTCCATCCCAAATTTCTTCAACAATTCTTTCACATATTTGGTCTGATAAATGAAGATTCCTTTCTTTGTTTGAGTGATTTGTAGACCTAAGAAGAAGTTCATTTCACCAAGCATGGACATCTCAAACTCACTTTTGATTTGATTTGCAAAAGTTTTACACATACTATCTCTTCCTCCAAAGATGATATCATCAACAAACACTTGAACAATTAAGATGTTTTCATTATCAATTTTGAAATATAAATTACTATTAGCAGTACCTTTGTTGAAACCAATCTTCAAAAGATGCTTATCCAATCTTTCATACTAGGCTCTTGGGGCTTGCTTCAGTCCATACAGTGCTTTCTTCAACTTGCAGACCATATCACCATGATCAGACAATTGAAATCCATCCGGTTGCTCTATGTACACTTCTTCTTCCAAGTCACCATTTCAAGAAGGTAGACTTGACATCCATCTAATATACCTTGAAATCCTTGAAGGCAAAAAATTCAAGAAATAATCTAACTGCTTCAATTCTTGCCACCGGAGCAAAAGTTTCTTCAAAGTCAACTCCTTGTATTTGAGAGTAATCCTTGCAGACCAATCTGGCTTTATTTTTTATTACTTCACCAACTTCATTTAGTTTGTTCTGGAAGACCCATTTGGTTCTAATCACATTCTTGTTTTCAGGTCTGGGAACAAGATCCCAAGTGTGATTTTTCTCAATTTGCATTAGCTCTTCCTCCATTGCTTTAGTCTAGTTTTCATCATTGCAATCTTCATTCACTATTTTAGGTTCAATCTTTGAAATCGGACAATACTCTTCTGAATCTTGAGCAATTCTCCTTCTTGTTTGTACTCCTTTTCTTTTATCACCTATGATCTGATCTTCAGAGTAGTTCAGTCTTACATATCTGGGAACTTTGGGAATTTCTTGCATTTCTGATTCTTGATCAGGCTCATTGAAACTCAACTCTTCTTCCTAATTTACCGGATTAGTTTGGATCTGACTTAGAGAGGAGGCTTGGGCTCCTTGAGTCAAAACACCATTCTAATCATGTTCATCATATTCATAAAACCTTGAGGGTTTCTCAATTCCCTCATCAACCTTCACATTTGTACTTTCTATCATCTTTCTCAGTCTCTTGTTATAACATCGTCGGTATGCTTTGGTTTGAGTAGAGTAACCCAAGAATATTCCTTCATCACTTCTAGCATCAAACTTTCCAAGATCTTCATCTCTTTTAATGTAACATTTGCTACCAAAAACTCTGAAATATCTTACAGTAGGAGTGATGCCAAACCAAAGTTCATATGGAGTCTTACTGGTATTGCTTCTTATTTGAACTTGATTGAGAGTATAGACTGCAGTGTTGACAACTTCTCTCCAACAGATCTGAGGAACATTTTCTTCCATCATCATGGTCCTAGATGGTTCCTGGATGGTCTGGTTCTTTCTCTCCACTACTCCATTCTGTTGTGGAGTCCTAGGAGCAGACAACTGTCTCTTTATTCCATGTTTCTCACAGAACTCTATGAACTCACCGGATGTGAATTCTCCACCTCTATCAGACCTCAGACATTTCAATTTTAATCCAGTTTCATTCTCTACCATAGCCTTGAATATTTTGAATTTCTGAAGAGCTTCTAATTTCTCTTTTAGAAAGGTTACCCACATCATCTGAGAATAGTCATCAATTAGTAACATGAAGTATCTATCACCTTGCATACTCTTGATTCTTGCCGGACCACAAAGATCAGTATGAACTAAGTCTAATAATCCAGTAGAAGATAGTTCCTTACTTTTGAATGAGATTCTGCTTAGCTTACCCAACTGACATTCTTTGCATAAGCTATTAGTAGGTTTCACCAATTTTGGAAGATCTCTTACAGCCTGAGTATTGCTTATCTTGATGACATTATCAAAATTCACATGACACGTCCTCCTATGCCATAACCAGCTCTGATCAACTTGAAGAAATAAGCAACTTTTATGAGTACCAACCAAGTGGAAGATATTAACTTTAGTTTGAGTACCAGATGCAATCTCTGTTCTGAAGCTTTCAAAGATCTTACATTTTCCATTCTTGAACTGGAGATCATAGCCTTTGTCCACCAACTATCCAACACTGAGAAGATTGTGCTTTAATCCTTCAACATACAGTACATTACTAGTTTTGTTTCTTCCATCAAGAGAAATAGTTCCTCTACCTCTGATTCTACCAGCAGAATTATCACCAAACTTTACCACTCCTCCTTCATACCTTTCCAAATCTACAAACTTATTTTTGTCACCTATCATATGGTGAGAGCAGCCACTGTCAATGACCCAATCATCCTTCTCTTCAACTTGGGCAGCCAAAGCTCTTTCCATAGTCTTATGATTGACAGATACAGAGGACATTGGATCTTCTTCCTTGATGGCAATGAACACCCATTCATTTCCAGATTTGTTTCCTATCTCTGATTCATCATCTGTTACTCCTTCATTATCATCATCTTCATGTACATAGTAACAGTTCTTTTGGAACCTTGGCTTGTTAGGATTTTTACTTGAAAACCTTTCTGGACACCTTGAGGCAAAATGACCAATCTTATTACAGTTAAAACACTTAAAAGGTTATTTTCCTTCATACTTACTGGATCCTCTTGGCAGCCTCTTTGCAATAAGGGCTTCAAGTTGAGCAGTTTCTACTTCTTCTTCTTCCAGATCTTTTCTTGATTTTTCATACCATGACAGCTTCCTTGATGAATTCTCTCCCAGATCAAACCTTTGTTTGCCTTTAATAGAGGCACTAGATTTGAATGCAGACTCAGTCTTGGGGGGGTCATCTCCATACTTTATCATTTCAAATACAACCAACTTTCTAGCTAATTGATCTCTTGTGACAGTTGTATGGGCTCTGAATTCTTCAATGGCAGTAGCCTTGATTTTGTAAGAAGCAGGTAGGGATCAGAGAATTTTGCCAACAATCTCATTTTCATCCAAGACTCCACCAGCATTTCTAATTCCACAAACAATTTCATTTACTCTTGGCATAAATGTAGTAATATTTTCATCATCTCTCATCTTCAGATTTTCAAATTTCCCTTTCAGACTCTATAACCTTGCACATTTAACATACTTTTCTCCATGCAAAAGTTCTAGGTTTTGCCAAATCTCAAAAGCAGTTGGTAGGTCAGTAACATTTAAGAGCTCTAAATCAGATAATGTGCTTAGAAGAGCCTCTATAGTTCACAAATTATTTTTAGCATCTGTGATTTCATTTAGGGTTTTCGGACCACCTTGTGGAGGTACATATTGTGTTGTAGCCATGGTCTAGTATGCCATTCCCATACATTGTAAGTGACATTTCATTCGACCTTTCCAGAGATTAAAATTGGTTCCATCAAATTTCAGACTATCCTTCTTGTAGGACAACATCCTGGATCTCCTCAAGTGGTTAAGCTCCTTTTAGAGGAACTTAGCTCTGATACCAATTGTTAGAATTAGGGTACACAACTAAGAGGGGGGGTGAATCAGTTGTGCAAAAATTTTCTTGCAATTACACATTTAACTCCTTTTAGTAATTCAGTAGCATAATAATAAATTAACCATGGAAACACAATGCAACAAATCAAGAGCAGAAACACATCAACACATGAGACACCAAGATTTTGACATGGAAAACCCGGTTAAGGGAAAAACCACAGGGTAATTAACCCAAGAATGTATTCTCTATTAGAAGAATAGAAAGAATAAAATGGCACATGCTAATTAGGGCTCACTGTCTGAGCACACTGCTCACAAGAGGCTCACTACCTACAAGAGACACACTATCCACAAAGAAATAAATATCACATACATGAACTGGAGAATAGCATCTTCACCATGCTTGAATCAGTTCCATTTAAGCCTAATACTTCTGATTTGCCTTTCACTCTCCTCCTTGCTACCACACGCTCATCTCCACTAAGACAACTTTGAAATGACTTCACAATCCCTAATTTATACAAGACATCAACTTAGGAATGAACATCTAAGTTAGAAAATATCAACAAGAACATCCGCAGGATGTGTAACTCATCCGATTGGCCAGTCTCAGAAAGAACACCATCATCCGGAAGTTATTCTTCAATGTGAGCTCCAACTTTAGTGCGAACCACCAAAATGAACTGGACATGATCCAAAGACCTCCACAAGCTTGCCTGAATCACCAAGAACATCCATACTTCATTTGCTTACTGAAATCTATCTCCCCTTCATCTAGAACCTCAAGAACACAGTCTGTTATTACTATCACAAAGGAATAGATGCTTGCAAACCTTCAAACCACAAACCAATCTAGTTGACACTACATAAAGACTTCCTCAACACTCCCTCAAATCTACAGAAGAGTACAATGCAATTCCGGATCTCACCGAACCTATCTGTGACAATCTGTCACCACTTAACATCTGCCAGAACCGGTTTTAATTGAGCGCCACAACTTCTTTAGATCTTCATACGGACCTCTAAAATCTCTACTGGACCACCTTAAGAGACATATCTACAAACCCTTTAAACCATATACTTTGATACTCATCCTATCTTGGACTTTTACCTTACTATCATCACTGATATTTACTATTCCTGATTGAGACCAATTGTCTCAATATCCTTAGCACACAACTCATCCAATCCTTATCATTAATGCAACAAGAGTATGTTGACATCAGTGACAACACTGATTAAGCCCATACTTGCAACATTTTAGGCATTTTTAAACATATTACAAAAGAATCTCAATGGTCTCCAACTGGAATTTGAAGTTTTGACCTTTCACCTTCCTTATGACATCAATATACAAACAATATTGGACAAAACTAACTCCTAGAACACATATACATTGAAAATGGTCTTGTTAGACCTTATTATACCACAAATATACTTGACTATACATCAAACTCACATATCTACACTATTTACATGCTTTGACCATGGTTGACTAGGTGCTCCTAGACCAGGCTGAGACTGCATGACCATTAGAATACTCTTTGCACAGTGGCTCAAGTTCATTGTGATTGAGATTAAAACTCTTGAGGTTCCTTTGAGACTGTGACTTGAGGCCCTTAAGGTTGAGCTGTATTGTATTATAATCTTTATTGTGACTGTAGCTCAAGGCCACCATGCTCGAGCATTCATTGTATTATAACCTTTATTATGACTGTAGCTCGAGGCCACAAAGGCTGAGCTTAATGGATTATAATCCATATTGTAACCATGGCTCAAGGATACTATGCCTAAGCACATATATATACTACAACATATATACGTCGAATAATGACATGGCTTGAATAATAATAGTGCCAAGACTTTTATAATGAGTCAAGCTTAAGGTTCTTGTAGCACAAGAAGTATCGAACGATGGTGTTTATTACTTAATGTTATGGTCTGCATTATAACTAATATAGCCACCCTGACTATGTTGATGGCTAATATGGCCTTAAACAAAACTGTGATTAAAGTACTCAAACAAAATCTTATTTCAACTTTCATAAAAAACTAACTGTGGTTTAAGAAGGTGTTGTTAAAATAATTGTGATTGTACTTGTTTACCCTTGACTAAGGAGATGGTGTAATCATCAAAGATCATAGTTTTATCAGGCGGAAACTTTCATCTTAGCCAAATCATTAGTATAGAATTTGTTCTACTATTGATAACAAAGACCTATATGGTTATTATTACAAGATTTAAATCCTTTATTTTACTTATGAGTGAACTAAATGGGGATAGTGTTTATCACCAAAAGCTCATAAGGGTAATTAGAGCTATCAACCATTTGAAAAAATTCTATTTAGTTAAGGAAAGGTATGCCTCAAGTATCAAGAATATGATTTTAACCTATAAGATAATTTAAATTGACATTGTGAACCATGGAAGACCTAGGGTCGTAAATATGGTTTGATTTTTTATATGATTTGAAAGTGGAACAAGGTGACAACGGTTATAAGTTCTTCGTTACAAAAGTAACCCATTTAGTCCTAACTAACCTAAGATGGGAGTCAAGTGTTCTGGTATGGACAATGAATCGAATTGATCCCACTTACACTAGACCTAGAGAGAAAGGTCAATTTCAACTTACTATAGGACATGGCAGCTTACAATTTGAGTTAGGGTGGTTGACATATGATGATGTTCATTATGTAACGTATATGCATGTAAATATTTGGCCAAAGTAATGCATTCATATCTACATGCATTGTCAGTCCATAGTACTCCAGATGGCATAATGTTTCCAGTAGTGTCATACATAGTTAGATTGAATCTATAGTTGTGTGACCAAGATACATTATGAAGGACACAACACCAGATACTTAGATGGCTAACCTAACAGTTCCTAATATCTATCCCTTCCATGAAGGGTAGGTCCACTTCTAGGTAGGAAGTTGTGAGGGGGACCACCAGTCTGTGGTTGGTGGAAAAGCACCAGGATGATCCTCTCCTTCCCAAGTATGAGATAAGCCGAGGCTTATGAAGATAGATGTCACATGTTCCAGATATAATGCTATTCATTTTATGAGTTGATAGTTAGTTATTATGTATAATTTGATATTTGATTCCTTGAGCATAGCTTTGTACATACATAGTGAAAGTGTTTCAGTAATTATATGTAATTGGATATTGTAATTGTAAAGCTTTGTTATATTCTAGTTAGAATATCATGCTTAATTATCAAATGATGATGATGACATCTTTTTGTTTAACTCTGATTTGGATGATCATGTTGATATCTATTTCTTAATTAAGATGAATATTTATGTTACATTTTGATCATTAGGGAATGAAATGTTGCATATGGTATCAAAGCTACCAGGTTCAATACATAGACTTATGAGCTCACTACTAGATGATTATTGGTATCCAACATTTATAGATGCTAATGTTTGGTTGTTTTATGTCAGAATGGTAAGAATTAGAACAACACCCTAAGAGAAGGTAACAAAACATGGACATTACCTACGTCAACAAAAGATCTTGAAGGTACAAGCCTCAAGGATGAAGAAACTTGAACAGATTGGCTACCTAGTAGGAGCATGGTTAACTGATGAGGAAACATTTGTTGATGCCATGAAACGCATTAGGCAGGAGTTGAGATAGGCAGAGAGGATGGCTGCCCCTAACTCTATTCATGCATCAGTAGAAACCTCTGCCCCTAAAGCACCAGCTAAGGGAAATAATCCTAGGGATTATGATGTACCTACAGAGATTGTAAAGGAGTACTAGTGTGTACCCTCACCTCCTAAGACTGAAATGAAAATACCAATATGGGAAGTTATCCTAAACTATAAATGACTTGCAGTAGCAAGGTGTAAAAACAATTTTGTAATTTTGGTGGATTATATGTAATCCAATGAAAACTACAATGCAATGGCAAATTCTGACAATCTTTCCTTTCTTGTTAAAGATTACATGAAAGAGAATAGATTTATATTATGAATGAATGAAATGACATGGAAAAACTAATCCATGATTAATTTGCAAACTTCAAGAAGAAGTAGATTGCAGCAAAGGTTCAGATTAGAACCAGGATGGTAGATATCCAGGAAGAAGGATATCCTTAAGGGTACTCTGAATCTAAGTTAGACTAGATCCTGACTTTGTTGATAGAAACAAGAATGAGGGTAGAAACTCTTGAATAGGAGGTCAGGGGTTGACAAGGACCTAGGTGGGATGCCTATGATGGGAGTGATGATGAGGAATGTTGTAATGACACCACTTAGAGTGAGCATAGAGAGAATAACTCCAAGGATAGAAGGAGCCATATTGATTTGAAACTATCCTGAGACATGAGGAAGTTCATGCCTCCCAAATTTGATGGATCCATAAGTAGATATGCTGCAGAGGCATGGATTATGGAGATAGAGAAGTATTTTGAAGTCAAAAACTATAATGAGGACACTAAAGTAGTATGGGGAGCATTCCAGCTGCCAGGTGAAGCATCCACATGGTGGATGAACAAAAAGATGGAACTAGGCATGAGGTCTACATGCCTTACATGGGATAGGTTCATAGAACTTTGTAGGCAGATGGTTGACTCAACTGTTCTATGATAAAAACTTATAGACTTTCAGAGTCTAAAATAGGTTGATATGTCTGTGAATGAATATTGGGAAAATTTTACTTGACTGCTAAAGTATGTGTCGCAGTACCAACAAGATGAGAAATTATGCATTCAGAAGTTCATAATGGGGTTGAATGCCTAGATTGGGGGTGAGGTTGATGTTCACAAACCTACTACAATGGACTAGGTCTATGAAAGGCCATCAAATAGGAACAAAAATTGAAAGCTATGTCACCTTATAGAGAAAGAAACTAAAAGAGATGTAATTGGTCCTAATCCTCACAATCCTCTAAGAAAAAGGGGAAGAAATAGAAATACATTGAGAAAAATGATAAAGGGGCCAAGAATACACAAACTAAATCTAAGGGGGAGAAAAAGGGGAATAACTACTCCAAGAAGAATGGAGACAATTCTAGAAAAGCTCAGGAGAGGTGAGGACCAGTAGGAGGGTGCTACACTTGTGGTAGAGATCATTATGCCAACCAGTGTCCTAATAAGACACACGGAGAACAAATAAGAGGAAACACTCTACCCTCTCAACAAGTACCATTCCAACAATGTTTGAGGCTAGGGTTGAGCTTCCAAGATTTTCCATGGAAGTAAATTTTTAGGTATCCCCACTAGGCTCGTATGATGTTATCCTAGGGATAAACTGGCTATGGAGACATTGAGCCAAAGTGGATTGTTATGCCAAAATAATAGAGTGTCTAGATGATATAGGAAACAAAGCCTTTCTACAAGGGAAACCTAGGGAAGTCAAACTAAGACAAATTTTTGCTCTACAAATGAAAAGAGCTCAAAGAAAAGGATGTCAGCTTTTTTTTGTCAAAATAGAAAAACTAAATGAGACCGAGGAAATTTATTTCCAAGATGAGTTAATGTTCTATGAATCCCAGAAACTTAATGAAGTTGGGAAGGAGTCCATAGGTCAAGAAATATCATATATGGATAGGTATCCTTTCTTTAGCTCAACTTTGAGGACGTATTTCCAAATGAGTTACTAGGATTAACTCCTAAAAGAGCCTTTGGTTTCACCATTGATATAATTCCTGGGTCAGAACCTATTTCTAAAGCCCCCTACAGAATGACCACTACAGAACTAATGGAGTGAAAATCTCAATTACATGAGTTGTAAGACAAAGGATTGATTAGACCTAGTGTCACCATGGGGAGCACCAGTCATATTTGTGAAAAAGAAAGATGGTACTTTGCGGTTGTGCATAGATACCACATATTGAATAGAGCAACCATTAAGAATAAATACCCATTACCTCGCATTGATGACCTTTTCAATCAGATGAGGGGAGCAACTATGTTTTCCAAGAATGATCTATAGTCTGGATATCACCAATTGAGGTTGAAGAATGAGGAAATCCATAAGATAGCTCTTAGAACCAGGTATGGACATTATGAATTCACTATCCTACCTTTGGATTGATGAATGCACAGGCGACATTTATGAATCTTATGAATAGTGTGTTCAGGGACTGCCTGGATAAGTTTGTCTTAGTGTTTCGAGATGACATTCTAATATATTCTAAAAATAAGAAAGAGCATATACAACATTTAAGAATTGTTCTTTAGAGGTTAAGAAAGCATAAACTATATGGCAAGCTCTCCAAATGTACTTTCTTTTAGAAGGAAGTACAATACTTGGGCCACATAATTTCAGCTAAAGGGATAGTTGTGGACCCAACTAAGATTAAGTCTATTTTGGAATGGCCAATACCAAGAAATTTTCATGAGGTCTGAAGTTTCACAGGCCTTGTTGGTTATTACAGGCAGTTCATGAAAAACATTTCTAAAATTGCATATCTTATAACTTTCTTGCAGAGAAAAGGCAAGAAATTTGAATGGTTAGATAAGTGTCAGGAGGCCTTTGACCTACTGAAAGAAAAAATTGACTTCAACACCAATTTTCAAAGTACCTGACCTAGAGGATCAATTTGTAGTTATTACTGATGCCTCAAGAGAAGGCTTAGGTGTTGTAGTAGTCCAAGATGGATAGGTCATCATGTATGAATCATGTAAACTACAAAACTATGAAAATTATTATGCCCCACATGATTTGGAACTTGTAGCAATCATTCACGCACTTCAAATGTGGAGACAATATTTACTTGGGAAATCTTTTTATCTGAAAACAAATCATTAGGGACTCTAATATCTATTCATTGAACCAAATCTTAATCCTTGGCAAAGAAGATGGTCAAAGGAAGCTAGTTATGTAGAAATCGCTTCCTACACTAATCTAAAGAGGAGAGATGAGTGAAAATTCATTTTAATCTTTACAGTTACAATAATGTTAACATAACAATAGAGATATTATAGCAACACACAACACAAGAATGTAAGACAGAAGAGAGAGAGAGACAAGATATAATGTGGGGAAAACCCTTACGGGTGAAAAACCCCACTCCAAAACCTACACAATGTATTATCTAAACAATGAAGTTTACAACACCTTGCAATGCAAGTCTTTATAGGATTCTTCAATACTCATATCTAGAGACAATCCAGTAGCATAATAGTACTTGTCAATCACACATAGTGCATCTCCACTCCAAGCACTTACTTAAATAGAAGTTTACAAGGCAAAAATGTACTTTCCTTGAGATGGGCGTCCAACTTGGCCTCATGGCCCAAAACCCACAATAGGGGACACTTGTCCAACACTACAACATGGCCATGACACTTGTCACATCACTATATCCCAATGAGGTTGCCTATTCCCAAGTTGGGAAATGACAAATGCTCTTATGCATCTTACGACTATCATAGAATCTGTCATAACTAATAGCTCTTACAACTGAATGAGAATATGTCATAATTGCCTAAAAATAGCATATTCTTCTTACAACACATCATCAACCTCCTTGCGGCACCCAAAGATACCTTCTTCCAAGATGCGTTGTGACACATGTCTTCACCTATCATAGAACCTTCCATTTCTGACTCTTACACGCCATAGATTTTGTCATAGGAATCTGTCATAACCATTTTGATCAAGATTCACTTACACACTAGTCAAAGTGCCAACACATGGAAAAATACCTCTACCACTAAGTGGGATGCCTATCTCCTCATGTGAGGACAAATTCACATGTGGTCACCTTCCACGTAGGATGACACATCACCGTGCCAACTCCCACAAGATGAAGAAACAAGACTTGCATACAAAATACATTAATAGGCAAATATTAAATACATTACAATAAATAAATGCAAGGAATTACCAAGGTTGAGACACCTTAATTCCCAACATTCTCCCACTTGTCGAATAGCTTGTAAGAGCCAATCGATTTGACAGGATTTAACTACTATAGGCCAAGAGGCCCATAGACTCTGAACACCATCTAAACTTGTCTGTGCCCACTGGCTTCATCAATGCATCTACAACATTATTCAAAGTATCTACCTTCTCCAAATTCACCTTCCCATCATCTACCATGTCTCATACAAAATAAGACTATACATCAATATGCTTTGTTCTAGCATGGAAAGTTAGATTCTTTGCTAGGAAAATCACACTCTGACTGTCACAACAAATAGTAATTTGTCCTGCATCAACACCAATGTCTGAACACAATCTCTTAATCCAAATAGCTTCCTTGCAAGCATGATTTGCTGCCATATACTTAGCTTTTGTCATGGACAAAGCGACCACAGGTTGTTGCTTACTCATCCAACTAATTGCACTACCGAACATAGTAAACACATAAGCATTGGTGAATCTCCTGCTATCAATGTCACCCACCCAATCAGAATCCATGACTCCACGAATACAAACAGAATGTGGAGGTCCTGTAGGATTACCATGATAGCATATGGAATACTTAGAAGTACCCCTCAAATATTTGAACACTCACTTTACTGCATCCTAATGTACCCGTCCAGGATTAGCCATGAATTAACTAAGGACTCCCACTGCTTGGGCAATGTCTGGTCTTGTACAGACCATGGTATACATCAAACTGCCAACCGCACTAGCATAAGGCACTCTCCTCATGTCCTCCACCTCACTAGGAGATTTTGGACAATCATTAATAGATAACTTTGTCTCCAAAGGTATAGGAACACACAATGGTCTACAATCTGCCATGCTAAACCTATCCAGCATGGTCTTCACATACTTTTTCTAGCTTAACCAAAGTTTTATGTTAGCTCTATCTCTTCTAATTTCCATTCCCATAATGTACCTGGCTGCCCCTAAGTTTTTCATCTCAAACTATGTTGACAACTAAGACTTCAAATTGGAAATCATATTCTTACCATTCCCAATCAGCAACATATCATCAACATATAGTGCAATAATGAGAATGTGATCATTATCAAATTTGTAATACACACAATGATCTGATTTTGATCTCAGAAGTCTAATTAACAACACAAAGGCATCAAATTTCATATACCACATCCCAGGAGATTGCTTCAAACCATACAAAGACTTCTTCAGTTTGCAAACCAAATTTTATTTACCTTTCTCTATGTAATGCTCTGGCTGTGACATGCAAATCTCTTCCTCCAAATTACCATGAAAGAATGTTGTCTTCACATCCATCTTCTCCACCTCTAAGTCATAATTTTTTGCGAGAGATAACAAGAACTTAATAGATGTCAGCTTTGCAATGGAAGAGAAAATTTCACAATAATCAATTCCCTCTTGTGAGTACCCCTTTGCAACTAGTCTAGCCTTGTACTTTTTAACACTATCATATGCACTGAAGTTCTTCTTGAACACCCATTTGCATCCAATAGGTTTCTGTCCTTCAGGCAAAGGCACCAAGTCCCAAGTTTTATTCTTCTCTAAAGATCCCATCTCATCTTCCATGGCCTCCTTCCAGGAACCTACATATTTCATGCCCATAGCCTTTGTCACAGTTCTAGGCTCATCAATGTTAGTAAGCAAGGAAAAAGCACAACTAGAATCAAGCAATGAATAACCAAACCTATTAGGTTGCTTCCTTATTCATGTAGACCTCCTTAAAGGTTGAGGTTGAGGTTCTACTTCTTCTTCTAAGCTTTCAGAGCTGCTAGAGCTCTCATCATCATCAGTTCTCATAGGGTCTGTCAGTTCACTCTTCTCAGGGGTAGAAGGAAACTGAACCACATCTTCTTTATTTTCTTTATCTTGTAGTTGTAGAACAACAGAAGAAAGTGCTAGCTCTCTAAAAATAACACTTATACTATAAAAGACTTTTTTAGCCACAGGATCCCAAAGCTTGTATCATTTCACACCAACACCATAGCTAATGAAAATACACTTAATAGCCTTGTTCTCCAATTTTGACCTTTTCTCCCTAGGCACATGTGCATATGCCTCACAACCAAAAACAAGAAGATGTCTAGCTGAAGGCTTCTTACCAGACCACACCTCCATAGGTGTCTTACCAACAAGAGATTATGTAGGAGACCTGTTTACCAGGCAGCAAGTAGTGGCTATAGCTTTAGCCCAAACATTTGTTTGAGGCTTGATCCACTAAGCATACTCCTAGCCTTCTCCATCAGTGTCCTATTCATCCTCTCCGCAACTCCATTTTGCTGCAGGGTATATGGAGTTGTCTTATGTCTTTCAATCCCTTTCTCTTTACAGAACTTATCAAACTCCATCAAACAAAACTCACCACTGTTGTCAGTCCCCAAACACTTAATATTTTTACTAGTTTGATTCTCTACAAAAGCCTTAAACTCTTTGGACCAACTAAAGACTTCAGACTTGCTTCTAAGAAAATAAATCTATGTCCTTCTACTGTAATCATCTATGAAAGATACAAAATATACAAATTTGGAAATGGAAGGAACACTAACAAGACCAAACAAATCAGAATGAATAAGGTCCAACACACCATAAGACTTGTGAGAACTAGAGTAAAACTAAACATGGTTTTTCTTTCCATATATACAATGTTTACAGAAGTCAAACTCAAGATTACAATCATTTAACCCCTCATCAAGATTTTTATTTTTCAACGTTCTAAGACCCTTATCACCAATGTGGCCAAATCTCTTATGCCATAACATTGTCTTTTCAGCAGGAAGCTTAACTTCCAGAGCATGAGCACCCTTGGGTACCCAAAATGTGTTGGAGTCCAAAACAACACTAAGAGGGGGGTTGAATCAGTGTTGTATAAATTTTACAATTTTTACACCTTTTGACTTACAGGATAAAGAGAGAGAAAGACATCAATGATTTGTTAACACACATATGCACAATTATAATATTGAAGGCATGAATTAGGACATTAAGCACAAATCATAAATGAACACATGAAAACACATAAGAAATCTAACACAAGATATGACGAGTGGAAAACCCACAAGGGGTAGAAAAACCACTTTGAATTGCCCTAGTAGCTTAATCAAAAACCTCACTAGTTACAAACTAGTCTCACTGACCATACAAGCCTCACTGGCTCAAAGAGATCTCACTGACCATACAAGACTCACTGACATCTACCATCACCATTATCAAACCACCAAATCAAGTGTGCAAGAAATGATTGCAAGTCAATCTAATTTACACCAATACATAACCTATATCTCATCAACTCCCCTATGAATAATTCACTATCAATTCATTATCTCTATACCATGAATTAATTTGATCCTGATTTAGATTGTCTTTGCACAAATAATTCATATTGTCTTCAAACTTGACATGATGTCTTCTTCCTGTGTTTGAGTCATTCCTACAAAAACATTATCTTTTGTATCAAACACATAACAATATCTAATTCATCTATGTTTTCTTTTCAAAAGGATCCTATAGAAAATGTCTTCATTACTGCATACTTTTCCACACATGCTCACACTAATCAGTTCAGTTCTAAAGACATTAAATATGAAATGTCCTTTCATATTCTTCTTCTTTACATAATCATCTTCCTCTGCTGCAATTATCATTTTCATAAAAGGATATCCATTCACCTTGTTGGTACCCATTTTAATCTAGAGTGAAATGCAGATGTTGGAGGGGTTTTTCTTTTTGAGCCCTTAGTCTTTTTCTTCATTGGAGTACTTGGCATTTCGGCTAAAGTTCTTTTGAAGTGCTCTGATTGTGCCTTTGAACCACCCACTTGAACCCCTTTCTCATGGTTCAATGGTTCAAGGTTCAACGGTTCGCAGGCTTTGGTTCCATATTTTCTGTCAGTAAATCCTTTGCTCATATGTATGATCCAATTGGCGTTGAACCTGTTGTTTGAACCATCCGCTTGAACTGGTTCAATGGTTCAAAGCTTTATGTTTTTGGTATCGGAGTGATCGGCATCATCGGCGAAGGGATTTTGGGCTATCCCGACGGCATATGTTTGGCCGATGGATGTCTATCGGTGAGAGTTGGTCTATCGGCTGGGGAGATTTTGGTTCCTCTGACGGTGTAAGTCACACCGACAGAGGTGGTCGTCGGCAGGACTTGTGCTATCGGCTAAGGAATTTTTTGTTGTTCCGAGGGATGGTGGTCTCACCGAAGACCTAGGATGTGGTATGCCATCGGGGTGACTTGTGTGGTTGGCGTAGGTGTTTTGTGGCTTACCGACAGTGGAGGGTTTGGCTGACGAGGGGGCAGGGCCTAACTTGTTGATGTATCGGTGAAAGTTTGGTCTATCGGCAAAGGGATTTTTTGCTTGGCCGACGGTATTGGTCTGGCCGATGGTGGTAGAGTGGTAACTGCTAATAGATTGTGAGCTAGCATCGGAGTAACATTTGCTATTAGATGGACTGAAGAAGGCTAGTGTGAAGTAAGCATCGGTGTGACTTTTGCCTATCGGCAAGGAGGCTTTTGGGTTGGCCAATGGTAGTAGTCTGGCCAACAGGGGATTGCGATAGCTTCATCAGTGTAACTGATGAGATCGGCGAAGGTTTGGAAGGTTGGCCCGATGGTTCATCTCTGGCCAATGAAGGGGAGTGTAATGTAGCGATCGGCCAGACTATTGAGCTCAGTGAGAGATTTTTGGGGCGGGCCGATGGTATATGTCATGGCGATGGGTATTTGGCGAATGGTCGTGTGTCGAGCGTGGCAAAACGCTTGACACCTATTGAGCTCGCAGCCATGCTTTTAAAGTAATAAAGTGGTCTCCGCACCATGCATGTGGGATTAATCTCCCTATATAATTTGAACCTGCGAAGAATTGCTTTTTGGCGGGAAGCTCCATTTTGAATGCTGTGACAGTTTTCTCGGTGGTTGCAGGTTTTTGAGCCATCAATGGCGACAGTGCAGGGGTATGGGCAATGGTACACATGATCAGGTTGCCTAATTTTTGGATGAAGACTTCCTGATGGCGGTGCAAGGCTTGAGGCCTCCCTTGTCTGCTCCTGCAATAACTTCTAAGCGCCATTCCTTCTAAGGACTGTATTTGGCAGATTTTTGAAAAAGGCCATGTAATTAATGCTGAGTACACTTCTTTGGCTATTATAAGCAGGAAGTGTTACTCATTTTCAGGTTGTTGAAAGTTGAACATTTTGGCTCTGTAATACAATACAGTTGGATTTGGTTGCTCTGTGCAGCAAAACTTGTGAGTTTATGTATCTCCTGTTGTATGTTTTTGCATGAACCCACTGATTTCGTGGTTAATCTTATATGAATAATGCTATGTTTGCATGTGTTGTGCTAATTCTGTCTCCAGTGTTGCATGTATTTTTCTTCTGAGTCTAGGTATTCAAGGAATGTCTAAGATTATAGAACATAGAATTCCTGTGTTGAATGTTTGATCTCTTAACTTCTACTCAAGGGGTAGATTAAACTGTTTTTAGATTAAATATTGGGAAGGGTACACTGCAATAGGGATGCAATAAGTATAGATAGCTTAACACCTTGTATTGGGAGATATCTGTAAGGAAGGTATCATATGTATCCCCCTAAAATCTAGTTTTAGTTGTTCATGCTGATCATTCACAGGTGTATGTCTACTGACTCGAAGCCCTGGATAGGCACCGATCAAGCTCTGTGTTTGTGTTATATACTAGGTCCAGCTTTGCATCCAAATACCAAATCAAAATCAAAACTCCAAAACAACCATTAGGACAGTAGAATTAGTTTTAGGATCCAAGTCCTCTGTCTACAACTGTAAATAGGCCCAAAGCTAGCCCCTTTGCTCTTATCTTACAGTTTTGGTCTACTCACAGGAGGACTTATCTGCTTTCTGTCAGCATCCCAGCCTTTGTATGCATATCCTCATGGATGTTGAGTAGGGAATACCCCCCTAGGTTTTGTAGAGCCTGAAGAAGAAGAGGAGATAAAATATAGAGTCTATCTCCTACACTGTTGGCCCCTGGCCCAGAGATCCTGTTGATCATTGATGGCTACCTTGTAGGGAAATCTGGGAGTAGGCATCCAGTCTAGGAAAAAACCAACAGAAATTGGTGACTCTGCTGGGGAGTGATTTGAAACTTGTTATTTTTTGTCCTCCCTAGTGAAATATTTGTGGCCCATCTGAGTCGCAATAGAAATTGGCGACTCTGCTGGGGAGAATTGATACAAACTGAAAATATATTTGTGACCCATCTGAGTCACCAACAAAAATTGGCGACTCTACTGGGGAGATAATATCATATCCGTGAAGTTAGAGTCTAAAGGATTGAAAAATCAGACCTGGAAACTGTTTGTTGTAGTTAGAGAAAAAGGTTATATATGTGGCTCTGCTGGTGGATGACCAAGAAAGCAAAAGAAATCAATCTGCAGCTTCAGCTTGTTTGAAGCTCATTCCTCTTCAAGGAGGTGGCGACTCTGCATCAAAGAACCTAATAAAAGAACAAAATCAGTCAGAGAAGAATTTGCAGCTGTTGCAACATATCCAGGTATTTCATATTGTTTGAAAGACTCCCTATTTGGTGAGATAACACTGGTTAAAAGGGAAACATTGGTGAAAGCAGAGCTTGCATGCTTCTATTAGAACTTATTCTGTATTTCAAAGGGCATGCACTATTGTTCAAAAGACTCATTTAAAGGACTTTAGGAAAGTTTGAAAAAATAGTCTAAATTTTGAGTGCCTAAAGTCATTGTTTGTAGAAAATCTGAGTAGAGAGGAGGGTTGCAAAAACATAAAGGATGTATTATCAGCCCATGCACCCTTGTGAGGTGTCAAATGCAAAAATGTATAGTAGTCAGTACCAACCATGTAATAAAAGAGGCTTCAACATAGATAGATATAAGCCCATAAATTTCAGTGGCATTTGTGGCTATCCAAATGCTCTTCCACCTAAAATCAGAAATTTTTTGCCTAAATTTAGTGGTGCAAAGGATGAATCAGTTGAGAGACACTTGCAACAATTTACAAATGTTATAGATGACTTTGAGATTGACCATGAGGATGTGGTTATGAGATTATTTGTTCAATCTCTAGATCAAGATGGAAGGGATTGGTTCTCCTACCTTCCAGCTCACTCTATCAGCTCTTGGCAAGAATTTAAATCTGCATTTCTAGTACAATATGGTGAAAGAATTTTAGAATATGCAGTTATTAGTAATTTTATGTACATCCATATTGAGAAGGATGAGTTAATTCTAGCCTTTAACCTCAGATTTATGAGGGCATTGAATAGAATTCCAGAATGCATGAGACCTAATGATGCACTGTGCTTAGTTGTCTATTTGGGAGCCTTTGATAAGAAAATGAGTTATAGATTGAGATATAAGGAGCCCACCACATTGCATCAGGCACATCAGTTTGCAATAGATATTGAAAACAATTGGAGGTATGGAATACAAAAGGGTTATTTTTCTAAAAATTTTTGTTGTCCTGCAGCCCCCAATGTTAATGAAGGAGTTAATTTAGGAGTTGACAATGAATGTCAAAGTGCTCACACCCCTGTTGTCCTAGTTTTTGCATCATTCCAAGTTGATGATGTTTCTGTTATAGAGGAGGATGTCCTGATTTGCCTAGCAAATGAAGTTGAAAACAATGGTTTTTCAAGTAGTATTTGCATGCCAGTCCTAAACAAAGAGCCTTCATGTTTAAATGATCCAGTTGTGCAAAGTTGTGATCATGTGGATCAACAGTCAGTATCAGTTTCATCAGGAAGTATTAGAGGGCTGGAAAATGATGTAGATAGCTCAACTGCAGAATGCATTGAAGTAGCAGAAATCTTGTATGTGGGGCAATCAGATGATAAAAATGATATCCATGACCAGTGCATAGATCAGGTTTGTTCTTCTTATGACTCTGGATTTGATAGTAATGAAGAAGAATTGGACTATCATAAAAAAGAAGCAGAGAACTTTGCAATGAATATAAATCCCCTTTATGATGAGTCTGCAGATATCTTTGATAGTGTGAGTCTTGACTTTCAGTGGTGTAGAATTAATCCTCTTTTTGAGGATGATGATGAATATAAAGAGATAGTTGACCTTGGTGTTACAACAGTTTGTGAGGAGGGGACATATGAACCAGATATCTTCAGTTCTTGTGAAGATAGTATGGATTTGCAAACTGTGAATAGTGGATGTTCATCATCACTTGGTTTAGACATGTGCAACATTGGGTGTGTGGATCAGGATTTGTTTTCAATATCAGTAGATATTGGGGGTCTCATTTTTTCTGAGTATTTTGGGTTTTTGGATCAGCCGAATGGGTGCTTGATGGTGTGCAGTAGCCAGATAAATGATGAAGACTACCAAGAGTAGTATAATATACCATCTGAAGAGTATAACATGCATATGTTGCTTAATGCTAAAGGATTTTTTAGCATGTATGGCTGCATGTTTGATTTTGAAATGCAGAGTGACAAAGGCAATACTACAAATGGCAAGTTGTCAAAAATGGTGGAATATCTAATTGAGGAGATGACCTTATGGGCAAACTATGCCAATCTTTTCAGTTGGGATTGGGATCTTTCAGTTTGGAATCAAGCATTTGACAAGAAAAAATTATGGTTCTTCCTTTTTGGTTGCCCAGGGCCACCCAAGTGATGGCTAAAAATATAGTTTTTGTGCAGGTTGGTGCAATGATCGACTTTGTTGCCCAATAGATATGGCCCAATCTGCGAAACTAGAGATTCTGAGGTCCTCGCTGTAGTTTTACACCTGCACATCCCCAGACAGAGCCAATGTTGGTACCCATTTTAATCTGGAGTGAAACACAAATGTTGGAGGGGTTTTACTTTTTGAGCCCTTAGTCTTTTTGTTCATCGGAGTACTTGGCATTTCGGCTAAAGTTCTTTTGAAGTGCTCTGATTGTGCCTTTGAACCACCTGCTTGAACCCCTTTCTCATGGTTCAATGGTTCAAGGTTCAACGGTTCGCGGGCTTTGGTTCCATATTTTCTGTCAGTAAATCCTTTGCTCATATGTATGATCCAATCGGCATTGAACCTCTCATTTGAACCATCCGCTTGAACTGGTTCAATGGTTTAAAGCTTTATGTTTTTGGTATGGGAGTGATCGGCATCATCGGCAAAGGGATTTTGGGCTATCCCGACAGCATATGTTTGGCCGATGGATGTCTATCGGTGAGAGTTGGTCTATCAGCTGGGGAGATTTTGGTTGCTCCGACAGTGTAAGTCACACCGATGGAGGTGGTCGTCGGCAGGACTTGTGCTATCGGCCAAGGAATTTCTTATTGTTCTGAGGGATGGTGGTCTTGCCGAAGACCTAGGATGTGGTATGCCGTCAGGGTGACTTGTGTGGTCGACGTAGGTGTTTTGTGGCTTGCCGATAGTGGAGGGTTTGGCCGACGAGGGGGCAGGGCCTAACTTGTTGATGTATCGGTGAAAGTTTGGTCTATCAGCAGAGGGATTTTTGCTTGGCTGACGGTATTGGTCTGGCCGATGGTGGTAGAGTGGTAACCACTAACGGGTTGCAAGCTGGCATTGGAGTAACATTTGCTATCAGATGGACTGAGGGAGGCTAGCTCGATGGTTTATATTTGGCCGACGGAGGGGGTGTGAAGTAAGCATCGGCGTGAATTTTGCCTATCAGCGAGGAGGCTTTTGGGTTGGCCGATGGTAGTAGTCTGGCCGACAGGGGATTGCGATAGCTTCATTAGTGTAACTGATGAGATTGGTGAAGGTTTGGAAGGTTGGCCCGATGGTTCATCTCTGGTTGATGAAGGGGAGTGTAATGTAGTGATCGGCCAGACTATTGAGCTCGGTGAGAGAATTTTGTGGTGGGCCGATGGTATATGTCATGGCGATGAGTATTTGGCGAATGGTCGTGTGTTGAGCACGGTAAAACGCTCGACACCTATTGAGCTCACGGCCATGCTTTTAAAGTAATAAAGTGGTCTCCGCACCATGCATGTGGGATTAATCTCCCTGTATAATTTGAACCTGTGAAGAAGTGCTTTTTGGCGAGAAGCTCCATTGTGAACGCTGCGACAGTTTTCTCAGTGGTTGTGGGTTGTTGAGCCATCAATGGCGATAATGCAGGGGTATGGGCGATGGTACACATGATCAGGTTGCCTGATTTTTGGATGAAGACTTCCTGATGGCGGCACAAGGCTCGAGGCCTCCCTTTTCTGCTGCAGCAATATCTTCTAAGCGTTATTCCTTCTAAGGACTGTATCTGGTAGATTTTTGAAAAAGGCCATGTAATTAATGCTGAGTACGCTTCTTTGGCTGTTATAAGTAGGAAGTGTTACTCATTTTCAGGTTGTTGAAAGTTGAACATTTTGGCTCTGTAATACAATACAGTTGGATTTGGTTGCTCTGTGCAGCAAAACTTCTGAGTTTATGTATCTCGTGTTGTATGTTTTTGCATGAACCCACTGATTTCATGGTTAATCTTATATGAATAATGCTATGTTTGCATGTGTTGTGCTAATTCTGTCTCCAGTGTTGCATGTATCTTTCTTCTAAGTCTAGGTATTCAAGGAATGTCTAAGATTATAGAACATAGAATTCCTGTGTTGAATGTTTGATCTCTTAACTTCTACTCAAGGGGTAGATTAAACTATTTTTAGATTAAATATTGGGAAGGGTACACTGCAATAGGGATGCCATAAGTATAGATAGCTTAACACTTTGTATTGGGAGATATCTGTAAGGCAGGTATCATATGTATCCCCCTGAAATCCAGTTTTAGTTGTCCATGCTGATCATTCACAGGTGTATGTCTACTGACTTCAAGCCCTAGATAGGCATCGATCAAGCTCTGTGTTTGTGTTATATACCAGGTCCAGCTTTGCATCCAAATACCAAATCAAAATCAAAACTCCAAAACAACCATTAGGACAGTAGAATTAGTTTTAGGATCCAAGTCCTCTATCTACAACTGCAAATAGGCCCAAATCTAGCCCCTTTGCTCTTATGTTACAGTTTTGGTCTACTCACAGGAGGACTTATCTGCTTTCTGTCAGCATCCCAGCCTTTGTATGCATATCCTCATGGATGTTGAGTAGGGAATACCCCCCTAGGTTTTGTAGAGCCTGAAGAAGAAGAGGAGATAAACTATAGAGTCTATCTCCTACACTTTTGGCCCCTGGCCTAGAGATCCTGTTGATCATTAATGGCTACCTTGTAGGGAAATCTGGGAGTAAGCATCCAGTCTGGGAAAAAACCAACACACCTAAAAAATAAAATGACTCTTGATACTCTCTGCATATTTATTTTCTCATCATTTCAATAACATTCAATCTGCAATTTTTGTCTTAAAAAAATCACAATGAACCTACAAACACCTGTTCATATTCTCTACAAATTTATTCTTTATCTTCACCATTTTCCATCTTTACAAAAAAGCCATTCACCTACTAATTTTCTTTTCATTTTCACTCCTTTGAATATTGTCAACTCTTCTACAAGAAACCTTTGATATTCTTCTATCTTCAAGAATACATCATTAATCCGTTCAAGAATTCATTCTCCTTCTCTCTGCAAATATCTTGTTCAAGCAATTATATCTTCAAATTTGCATATTAGTCCTAAAAAAAATCAAATCACAATGAAATGATTTTTTATTTTCCTCTTCATTCATTTGTTCATATTCTCTCCAATGAATATTTCTTTTCAAAAAAAAATATTACAATAGAAAGTTTCCTTGCAATTAATTTTGCATAAAATCTCTTGCTTAATAGCTTCTGCCATGACATGTATAAAAAATAGAAAGGAAACTTTTTTTAAAAATTCTTAAAAGAATCTTTTAAAATGCCCAAAAAGTTACCTTTAGAAATAGACTAAAAATAGTCTTAAAAAAATATTTTATGGCTTTCTAACAAATTCACACCCAACACACATTAAATATAGTCTTTTATGGTTTTTTGGTGCTCATTGCATATAAAAGGAGACTAGCCAAAAAGGTAAAGGGGCTGGTTGAACTTATGGCTTAAGTGCCCTCTAGTAGGATTCTTTAAGTTAGGTGACCTCTATTTAAAGGTCAACATACTTTTAAAACAAAAAATGTATTACCATTGTGATGGGAAGAGAAGGATGAAGGACTTAGAGTTTCTGGTCCCTAAACACATTTTAATGCAAATTTCAAACCCTCTTTCATATATATATTCAATATATATATTCATTGAAGAACCTTAGTTGTCTTGTCATGGTGGAACACAATACTGATGACCAAACCAAGCATAAATAAAAATGTTTTCAAAAGAGAACAAGATTGAAGTGTGAAGGGCCACAAAGAAATAGAGAGTACTGATCAATAAAGGCACAAAGTGTGATCAAGTCAAAACACCATCTGCATCTCTCATCTACAACATGAAAATTACCTTAATGACATAACCTCATAGACCAAGGATCAACCCATCTTCAATGCTAACAACTATAACTATAATCATTTTGTGCCTCTTGTGGACATCAAGAATGTAAGTCCAACACAAACAAGTTAGCATCAGCAATTGTTGTGATCACACTGATTAAACAAGTCCTACAATATGTGTATGTTCCAAGAAGTATGAGATTATAAAATATCAACATCACAATGATCAACCATCAACATGATTAGGACTAAGACATCAACCATAAACATAAAAGCACTCCTTAATCATGACATGAACCATTTTGATAACATCCTCTACAAATCTTATATGTCTCTGTACACCTGCACTCACTATGATAACTTTTGTATACATACTAAACCAATATCACAATGATCAACATCAAGACATCAAGACATCATTACTTTCTCTACAAGAATCACTTGTTAAACATGAGACAAGAATGAACTCCCATGAATAATATGAATGCTCAAAAATCTGAAGCTTCCATGAAGACCAGTCAAGCATGAAACATCATATTCAATCCAACATTATTAAGCCAACTGACACAATCAAACCTTATGAAACATGAGAGATGACTCTTGAAATGAGAAATCAAACATTCTTCACATCCTTCATATGAAGTGATAACATTACCTGATCATTGGCATCACATGTCACACTATCATCACCCTAAATTCACTTTAACCATGAAGATCATGAAGAACGCCTGAAACATCCTGCCATATGCAAACAAACATCAACTTCATGTATGATCTAACTTTCACTAAGATGTACTTGTATCATCAACTCAACACCTTTTTGACATCAATGGCTATCAATCTCCATCAATCTCCCCCTTTTTCATTGATGGCAAAACTACATGATACAATTTTTCTTTCTCCCCCTTTTTGACATCTGATGACAAATGCTAAATTAACTCCCCTAAAAACAACTCTTCAACATGAGAGAAACAAATCACCATGAATCATACATCTAAAAACATAAAACCTGAAAGTAATCTCATGTGAGACATATCAAACAAAGCATCAAACCTCTATTATAAACTTCCCATTGACTAAACCATAATCTGCATACATAAAATGAGATCTGTTACACCATAAAATCTGCACAAAAGAGTACTGTCCTGATAGAATGAAGCATGCATATCTATCTCAGTATAATACCACTTTTTTATCACAACACCTATATGAAGATGAAGATGAAAAATGACATCATTGAAATCCACTAAACACACCTTTTGACAAGATGAAAACTTGACATGTCTCTGCTAATAAAATATCAACTCCTTTGATATAACTTATATGAACTTGAACTCTATGCAAAGATGTCATAAACACATCGTCTCTTGCCAACAATCTCCCCCTTTGGCATTGATGGCAACACTTAGTGAAAAATGACTGTCATACTGTACTCCCCCTTGGCTAATGCTCTGTGTTTTTTTGGAGCTCCCCCTTAGCTAGATCCCACATTTTTCACTGCTCCTCACTCCCCCTTTGACATCAATGGCAAAGGGTAGGGTCCGCATACCAAAATTTCTAGAAAGAAATCCAGCTATACTTAGCCGCATAAGTATATATACATACTATACTTACATATACTGTAGTATGTATGCAAAAGATGTCTTCAATTGGATGAATTCTGTTGCCCAACTATGCTTCATCCTTTCCAAAATTTAGATGTGACCACTCAACAGGAATGCAAACACGTCTACCCTTTTTAGATCTGTCGGATCACTAGTCCAAGCTATGATCTGAGCTTCTTTTATGACCTCATGCATGGCCTCTAACTTAGGGATAATTACCCCTCTAAGTTCACCCAACTTGCTTATTCTATTTTTCTTGTCCTTCTCAAGCATCTTGATTTCATTCAAGACTGCAATAATCTGACATTCTTGATTTATTATGAAAGAGGAGAGAGGATCAAAATTTTTAGAGAGTTTTGTCAGTTTATCCTCCTATTCTTTCACTTTCTTCTCAATATCTAGTGTTACTTTGGACCATGATAAACAAAATTTGTACATTTCCCTGCCATCTTTAAGAGCATTTTCTAAGCTCTTTATCCCAACATTCATATTCCTCCTATCATTAGTTATTAACCCTTGTACCTTTGATAATCTTTTTGCCAAAAATTCCTTCCGGACCTTATCTTCTGCTAACTTCTCTAAGGAATCAAAATGTGTGCTAACACTATTGACTAGAGATTTGAGATTACCAGATGAGGAGGCTGAGGGATCCTTCTGAAAAGATCGCATGATCTTTTCTAATACTTCAGAAGCAACTTCTATTAGCTCACAGTCTTCCATGTGAGACTTCAGGAGTTTTTCTTTAGCCTTTGCATTAGCAAATGAAGCTATCTTCATTGTTTGTGCTAGGGAAAGAGAATCAAAATCAAATGGCCCTTGTAGAAGTTCCAGTTCATCAATCTCCATTGTCTCTTTGTTTAAGAATTCTTTGATGGTTTATGCAGTGTCTCTTGCTAGAGACAGATTCTTTTTGTCTTCTACAGTTTTAGAGCTGTCTCTTGGAGTTTTCTCTCCTTCTACACTCTTACCACTAATAGCTATGGTCTTCTCTGTTGAAGTCTTCTTTCCTTCTGCAACCTTAGTACTGTCATATTCTTTTTCTTTCACTCCTTTTTCTTTATCCTCTATTCTTTCTTCTCCTTTGGATCCAGAGTCAGTAGGGGAAACCAGAGGAGTGATGTTTGTTTGTTCATGGGCCACCTCTTCTAGAGTAGAGGATTCCAAGTCCTTATCTTTTTCTTCATGGGTGTCCATTACTTCTTCTGTCATTGCCTCAGTAGATTCTTTTTCAACACTTGTAGCCGAGGGATCAAAACCCAAGTCCTCTATAATAGGAATGTTGAATCTTGAGTATGCATTCCGCAGAGCTGATTCATTCTAGTCTTACTCTGGAACTCATCCTTGCAATCTTTGAAGATCATATCCATTTGTTTTGGAGTAATTGAAGGGTAGAGCTGAATAGCTATCTGTTCTCTAATTTCTAAGTCCTTAGCCTTAGCATTTTCTTTTCTCATTTCAAGTTTGTTTTCCAAACTTTTAGGAATTAGAGAAATTATTTCAATCAAGGCTTTATTGTATATGTTCAAGTACTTAACTGTGGCTTCCTCCAAGATTTTTCTATCTACATCATTATATGCATCATAGAATTCTGTTATTGGTTGCAGGTTCCCATCCATAGTAACAACTTTGACTACATCATTTCGGGATAGAGTAGGCTTTTCAACAAACTCTTCTGCCTCTACCACCTTATTTGCACCGAATACTTTCTTCTTCTTCTTCATCTTCTTGATCTCTTCATCAGATTCTATCTCTTCTTCATCTTTCTAACTAATATAAGACCTTGTGGCCTTTGTCTTAGTTCTTTTCTCTACTTTACCAGATGATTTTGCTTCCAGTTTTGATGTCTTTGAGCTCTTGTCAGTGGTAGGAGTGGACATCTTAGAGGATCTTGTCTGGGTGGGGGCTTCTACCGGACCACTTTCCTTTTCAGCACCTTCCTTTTCTTTCTCTGCTCTTTCCATCTTCTCCCTGTTTGCATCAAGTGATTCTTTTGATATGCCAAATCTTTTGGCAACATTCTCGACTTCTTTTCTCAGTTTTCTCTTTATCTCCAGTTGTCTTAACTCCACATGGATCTTCACACTTAATTCTTCAAAGGTTCCAAACCTTTCAGCTTTGGGATCCTTGGGCTGACTTAGCATGTGCTAAACATGCAGCTCCACAATTTTCTCATCCACTTCATACCCCATAGGCATGATCCATACTATTCTTGGTTCCATTGCCTCCATTAGGCACTAATCAGTTTCTACCATAAAGCATATTGTATCTTTATATTTTTTAACTATAGATTGAGGGATTCTCTCTCTTGCTTGCATCATGCTTTGAAAATTCTTGAAATATCCCCAGAGAGCTGTATTATGTGCCTTGGCATCACCAAGCCCATGTATATAATCTCTGATCTGAATGGCTATTGGTCTATCATTCTGCCATACCCAGCCACTAGATCCAGGAAGCTCATTCATGTAATAAAAGAAAAGACAAAGTATCAAACCACCATATTTGAAGGAGTTCTTCTTATCCTTCTTTATCTTCTGTAGATTCTCCAAGAGTTGGTTCAGAAGGAGCTCACAAAGATCATAGTCTACATTCTTCCTCAACATTTCATAAGTAGTATATATAGCAGTTTCAAAAACTGAATTCTCCCTGCTGGAGTGATATATCTTATATCCAATTATCATTGATGCAAACTTGATATCCAGATCTGTGATATCCTCAATAGTCATAGCTCTTTTATCAAACTTTGATCCGATAGCCTCACTGACAATTTGGTTCTTGAGATTTGAGCGTAGGCATTTCACCGGTTGAGTGTAATCCAATTACTACACTAATGGCATCCTTAGTGATCTTAAATGACCTGTTCAACCACATGAAGTTGTCATGCATTCTGCTCAAGATATACTGAACCCATTCATCTTCTGAAAAATAGGGGAATTGAATGCACTGTGCAAAATGTTTGTCCCGGATAGCTTTAAACTGAGTTTTGAGTTCAAATGAGTCATCTATCAAATGCTTATGATAGATATCAACTAGCTTAGATTCCCCAAATTCTTCAATATTCACATGAATATATGCCCTAATATCTTCTACATGCAGAACTCCATGCAGAATACTTGAAAAGGCACCTAGGGGATCAACTTCTAGGGATTTATATGGATGTTTCTTGAATTTAGGGCGCAGACTCTCAGTGATCTTTACAACATTCAGTGTATCTATCTTCAAAAAGATTTACAAAGAAGTATTCAATAACAGAAAGTACCTTTTGCGCGTCTAGGGTTTGTGAAGAGATCCAAATTGATTCTCTGGATGAATCAACTTTTGTAGATGACCTTTGATGGGCTTCAGGAGATTTGATGTAGAGCTCTTTTTTTTCGCTTCTTCTTGAATGTAGAATGAACAAGTGTTTGATGGGAAAACCCTTATATTATTCTGCAAACCCTAATACCAAGTTGAAATAAATGCTCAACTTAAGTCATTCTAATTTTCCCAGTTTTCCTTATTCGAATGACTTGATGAACCGGATTAATCTTGTTCTAAACATCTTGCGGATCTTCCATATTTTAACCATAGTTTATTTAGATGTTTCTCTTACGAACCCTTTGATCCGCAACTCTCCTTGTGCCAGTTCCGGCACCAATTAGCTAGCTGGGGGAAAAGGTTTTTCCTTGTGTCTCCCCCTGAGCCAGAGCTCACCTTTTAATTTTCAGAAGGAATATCAGCACCAGATTCTGGTGCAGATCCATCCCCTGCATTTTCTGTACTTCTCTTCACCCAAATCTTGTTCATCTAACTTTTAACTTCATCCGCATTCACTTTTCCTTTTCCCTTGTCTTGATTCTGATTATGATGTATCAGACCTCTTTTGTCCTGATTCTTACTTCTACAAAATTTGGCAATATGACCGGATCTATTGCAATTGTGGGAAACAACATTTCTTTGCATATTTGATTGATGTCCTCTTGATCTACATTAATTAGCCATATGACCCATTCTATTGCACATGCAAAGCATCTACCATGGAATGAATTGTTCATTTGCATATTTTTGCATTCATGAGAGTTGTGACCATACCTTTTATAGTTGAAACATTGTCCGGAGAAGGATATATTAGTCTGATTCATTCTCTTTCTACACTGATTAGCTTTATGACCAAAGTTATTACAGTTGTGGCAGTATACGTTGGAAGATGGATATCTTCGAGCATTAGGCTACCTTATTGGAGGTCTTCTAGGCCTGTTCCTTGGATTTTTTGATCCAAAATTCTTCTGACCGGATCTGAAGCTTTCACCTTTCTCATATCCCAAGCCACACTTGTCATCTACCCTCTTTTGGGTTTCAAGAAGAACTTCAAGTTGAGCAGAACTTATCTTGAATTTCTCTTTGTATTCATTTGCTATTTGAAGATCCCTTTTAAGAGAGACAATTTGATCCTCAATCTTTTCTTCATTATCTTTAGCATCTTCAAGACAGATTCAAGATTTCTGATTATTCTATCCATCTTGTGGCACTCTTCTGATTTCTCCTTGAGAGATTGTCTTAGATCATCTTCAGTTTTTCTTTTTTCTTCAATTTCTTGGGTAAACTTCATAACTCCTGATTCCATTTCATGTCTTACCATAATGACCTCTTTTGATAACTTTTCACATAACCTAGTTTTCTCCTTCAGATCTCCATTTGTATCATTTGTTTCACCTTGACTTGCCAGTTGCTGAAGTAGCCTTTCTCTTTTTCATAGAGAGACTCGGTTTCTCTTTAAGTTCATTTATGAAATCATCATCCTATTTGAGTCTTTCCTTCAATTTATTGACTTCAGAATTTGACTGCTCAAGATCATCTAGGGCAGACTTAAGTTGCTCCCTCATACCATACATATCCATTTAAATTCCTAGATCTTCCTCAAGCTATTAGGCTTTGTTGGGAGGAACTTGGCTCTGATACCAATTGTTGATAACTAAGAGGGCGGGGTGAATCAGTTATCTTAATTATTTCATCTTTCTAAACTTTCTTATTAATTAATGCAGCATCAATTCAAATAAGCAAACATAACCATGAAATGGGAATACACATAACACAATATTTTTGACGTGGAAACCCTGTTAAGGGAGAAAACCACAGGGTGATTAACCCAAGATTATATTCTCCGTTAGAAGAATAGAAATACAAGATGGCACTTGCCAATTAGGGCTTACTACCCAAGCACACTGCTCACAAGAGGCTCAATGCCTACAAGAGACTCACTGTCTACAAGATGTAAGAAGAATAACAAGATCCTTGAACCGATGAGAAGCATCCACATATGCTGAGGTTTAGTTCGGGTTAGGCTCAATACACTGATCTACTGCACTTCATCCTTCCTTTTCTTTTGTACTACTATCCTTTCACATACTGGACCTTCCTTACTACTTTCACTCTGCACTTCTCCTTTTCTTCACACACCACACAATACTACAACAACTTACCTCATCGAAATCCATCTGGAATATATATTTGCACAAAGGATTTCATCCTCTTTCTAGTCAACATCCAAAATAGTCAATATTTCCCAAACTTTAGTCTATCGGCTGAATCCTTGCTTCCCAAGTGATGCGGATCAAAAAGAAACTTATAGAAGTTGTCTAACAAGTCGGCCAATCATGAATGATGCCATAGGAATCTTTATCACCATCGACATCTCATCCGGAATAACTTCTGATGCTCTACCTATCAGTTCTTCCTCTGTCTGTTCTACCAAACCAGACCCCAGTACTTAGAAGCTTATATCTCTTCACTCTTTCAACACTGGAGGTTCAAACCCTAGAATCTATCAATCAAGGAACACCTCTTGACTTCCCCAAGTCTACACTTTACAAGGATACTTCTTTTAATAGATCCAGACCTAACTGTCGGACCTTCTGCATGCTCTGTTCTTGCTTATCGGACCTGAAAGCTCTTCAATCTGACTTCTGGTAGAGACACACCATATCCTGTGGATGTGTGGGATGATCTTTGTTGCCATCAATGACAACACCAATGAAGCTACACAGTGTCTCTTGCCAACACCAACTTCCTACACATTATCAAAGATGCTTTCTTACACCTCTTACACATCATAATGAAGGTCAAGCTTCTTGGTCCACTTTGTAACTCTCTATAATCATACTCTTACGTGTGTGATATAATAGGTCATAATGATGTTAGATTCTCTTACAACTTCTTACATGCATTATATACAAAGGCAAACAAGTGGCATAATGGTGAAGTCATAAGTGGGATGTTTCATTTGTCAAGAAAGAGATAATAAATATATAATAAAATAATTAATTTGAACATTCAGACTTGCAAGGTGTATGAAACACTTAATCCCAACATTCTCCTAGTTGTCATATACCTTGTAAGAGAAAAAGGGAAACTCCAACTAATCTATGAAGTGCTAAGGTTACCAACATGTTGTTTCAACTAAACTCCACTATGTTAATGGGCTTCATAGAAGCATATACAACATCTTCCAAGTGACCACCATCCTAACAATAACTATCTCATCCTCCATCATGCCCAAGAATCATAAATGAGAACTCCCAGCCAAGATGATACACCTAAATGTAGTTAGCCTCAACCTATTACTAGAACACAAACCTAGAAGTCCAATCTCCTCCAAAATAAGATTGAGTATGCACAACATACTCCAAACTAGCTGGAAAAATGACCATAACCAATTGGTACATCCAACTAAATCCAACTATTGATATACCTTCTAATCATGACAAATCCAACCCACCTTGTAGCTCCAATCCTTTTATAATCCATTGTCCTACTCAAGGTTACCTTTTCCCATGGTAAGACACACACACAAAAATGTGCAAAACACCTAAAGACCCTTGATATTGTAGTCCAATTAAAATAGTCCACCAAGGACACATATACATCCTAGGACTCACACTGCATGGGAAATGTCTAATTTGGTGTTGACTAAAGCAACACAAAGGCTACCAATTATCACTCACACAAAAGGTTTGCTTCATGTCATCAGACCTATATCAAAGAACACACACAATGGTTTACAAACCTACTACAGTATAAAAAATACTTCTTCAAACAATTATTTCTCACTCTCTCATCTCTGATCTCTACTAGCTTTCCCATGTCCACATCACAAAATATAGAGATTATTTAGAACCCATATACTATTGCTAAAAATAATGAAGTACAACAATAATAAATGACCACAAACATAGTGATCAAACTAGCTCCACACAAACCTCAACTCTAATGTCATATGAATAGAAACCTCAAGGAAGAAACATACGATCTTATAGAGAGAAAATGCAAACTATATCACATACTACATCCTTTTGCCAACACCACCAAGTGTTAGTTGTTACAAGTAAGATCCTCACTTCCAAAACCCCAATAAAAAATCCTTACCAACATCCAATAGTTCAACCCCAAGGTCAAGCGCAACATCAATAAATCAATAAACTAACAAGGATGTAAGCTTCTCAAGTGAAAGAAGATCAAACTAGAAAGCATTCCCATTTCCAGGGAATATGCCCAAAACCATCCCCTATACTACTCTAAAAGAGTCCTAAACAAAATTATGCATATGAGAAAAATATTCCATGCCATGTAATCATCAAATAAGTCCTCCAGAACTAACATCCATACCTCAAGATTCATTCCACGAGAAAACAAGTACAAAAAATAAAACACATCTAAGTACCCTATAGGAAATACCTCTGAGATAATTCTCTACCAAGTGGACTAATAGTGGGGAATGAGATTTCTCCTCTAAGATGCATCAAGCCACATAGACTCTCTCCATGAACAATCTCCTCATTAGATCCATGTTGAGCTCATGTCTAGCTCTAGGTGAAGGCTCCTCGATCTTTCTATTGAAACCTCATTAAAGATTCACCATTCCAACACACAATCCCCATAAACAAGAGATCTCCTGTCTCACTTAAATCTATCTAATACCCATTAGCACCCAATAGACCATTGTTGGAATTCAAGGTGAAACTACTACAATATGAACTTTAACACTATGTGTGGAAATCTAAAAATAGATTTCCAATATTACCCACAATGATGTTCATGTGTTTAGCACATTCAACAATAATACTATGAAGGAATGAACACACAATAAGTGACACAATATTTACATGAAGAAACCCTTCTAGGTAGAGGTCCACACCCAAAGAGATCCAATGTTTGTATTAAATCCTTCAAAGAAGTTTACATCAACACAACATTTCTTACAAAATTTCAATAGCACTTCGTTACTCCTCCAACTTGCAAAATAATAATTATACCACTAACCCAAGGCACCAATATATATAATAGCTAGATGTGAGAATACCATTGTGGTATCTCAAAAGAAGTGTAAAAACCATATGCCCCCCTTAGTGGACAGATTCTAAACTTAGTAAATAACAACAAATCTTCACATGGCCTACACATGGGCACCAAACCCACAACCAATGAAAACTAGTCAATATTGAGTGATCCATTACTCATAGATAGCTTTGATGGCTAACATGTACATTGTACAACATGCAAACCAAGGTGCCCCACTTAGGATAACATACAAGATACATACAACAACATGCACGAACATGTAAGGCCTAGTGGTGCCTGCCTCCACAGTGGATGTCTAGAAAGAATATTCTTACAATATGCTTTATAACCATCATCAATGACTAGATCCACCTCTATGAATGCAATTACAATTTGTCATAGGTAAATAAATATTAAATATTTTTATCTCTCATGACCCTAGGCATCCAAGTACACATTCCAAGGATCATGGAGACACATGAAAATGACTTAGGATTACAAGGTTAATGGGATCTTATTTTAACATTCTCCCACTTGACATTATACATTGAAATTACATCTAGAAGGAAACATAAAATAATAATCAAGTATAGTGATCAATGCCCATAGCCTTCTTGCACCGAGAGAACTTATTCATGGTTACTAGCTTCATGAGAGAATCTACAACATTATCTAAAGTATCAACCTTTTATAAAAGGGCTTTACCATTCTCAACCATTTCTCACACAAAGTGATACCAAACATAAAAATTATTAGTATTAGTATGATACCTAATATTTTTAGCCAACCATATGGCACTCTAACTATCACATGTGATCCTCACAATCCTGTAATCAAAACCAATACGTGTACCAAGTCTCTGTAACCATACCACCTCCTTAGATGAATGTGTAGTATCCATATACTCTTCTTTTGTCATGGAAAAAGCAACTGTGGGCTACCTTTTACTCATCCAACTCCATGTACCTCCAAATAGAGAGAAAACATAGACACTAGTAGACCTTTGACTATCCAAGTCACCTACCCAATTCACATCAACAAAACCTTATATGTCCAATGACAATAACCACATCATCAGTACCATGATAAACCAAACAATAATAAGAAGTTCCTCGCAAATATCTAAAAACCCTTTTAACAAAATTCCAATGCTCTCTACGTAGGTTAGACATAAACCTATTCAAAACTCCCACTGCTTGGGCAATCTCCATTCTAGTGCAAACCATTGCATACATCAAACTACCAATGACACTAGCATAAGGAACCTTAGACATTTCTTCAAAATCATCATCAAAATTAGGAAACATGTCTAAACTAAGATGAGTACCAACTGGAAATGGAATACTTACTATCTTATAGTCCTACATATTAAATCTAAATAAAATGGTATCAACATATTTACTCTAACATAACCAAAGCTTTCTATGTACCTTATCTCTATTGATCTCCATCCCAAGAATATATTTAGTAGCCCCCAAGACCATATCAAATGTACTAGAAAGTTCAGTCTTGAGCTTTCTAATCATCGCCTCGATGTTACTCATAAACATGTCATCAACATATAAGACAATAATTAGTATCTAATCGTCAATAATCTTAATATAAACATAATGATCCTCTTCACTCCTAAAAAATCCCAAATTCAATGCAAAGGCATCAAAATTCGGGTACCACATCCTGAGTGACTATTTTAGACCATACAATGATCATTTTAAGATGCAAACCAATTGTTCTTTTCATTTCACCACAAAACCATCAAGCTGTCATGTATAAATCTCCTCCTCAAGATCCCCATGTAAGAAAGCAGTTTTAACATCCATTTTCTCAATTTGAAATTCACAAGTAGTAGCAATAGATAAAAAGAATATCTAATAGAATATAATTTAGCAATAGGGGAGAAAATTTTATCAAAATCCACTCCCTCTCTCTAGGAGTAGCCCTTGTCTACTAGTTTGGCCTTGTACCAGTCTAACTAACCATATGTACCAAATTTCTTTTTATATACTCACTTGCAACCAATGGGATTCCTTCCTTTGTGAAAATTAACAAGATCCCAAGTATCACAACTATCCTAATCCATCATCTCCTCTTGCATGGCTTGCATCCAAGAATCACTATCCTCTGAAGAGAGGGCCTCCCTAAAAGATCTAGTTCATTGTTAGTACTTAACAAAGTAAATACACAACAAAAATCTGGTCAGCTATACCTATCAATTGGATTTTTTTGTCTTGCAGACCTTATCAAGGTAGGAGAAATGGGATCTACATGTTCTTCTATATGCTCACCCTACACATCATCTGAACTCTTTGAACCCTCTTCTTCTTCTCCATCCTCTGATCCATCTAATTGTTCTTCCACATGTGCATCTTCCCACTTTTTAATTTTTGTCTTGAAGTGCATTGTTTTAGTCTTTTCTTTCTCCTTTGATTGTTCTTCACCTAAATAATCTCTAAACTCCCTAAAAATCACATCTCTAGAATGAATCATTTTTTGGTTTAGAGGATTCCAAAGACTATAACCTTTTACATTCTCACATAACCTACGAAGATGCATTTCTAAGCTTTTGTATGCAGTATAGAACACTTTTCTTGAGGCACATGAACATAATCCTCACAACCAAAGACCCTTTAAAAATGTGAAACAGAAGGCTTTATACTTATCCACACTTCATACAGAGTTATATCAAAAAGAGTTGAAAAAGGAGATCTATTAATCAAATAGCAAGCAATACTTACAACCTCAACCCAAAAGCACCGATCTAGCTTTGTACCACTCAAAATACTCCTAGCTCTTTCCATTAAGTTTTGGTTCATTCTTTCTGCTACCTCATTTTGTTGGGGAGTATAAGAAGTAGTCTTCTACCGAACAATGTTTGCATGCTTACAAAACTCGTCAAACTCCTTAGAACAATATTCACCACCATTGTCAAATCTCAACGTGTTATAATCTATTTTTTTCTCAACTAAGACTTTCAATTCTTTAATCTTAGTGAAAACCTTAGATTTACCATGCATAAAATAAATGCAAGTGTATCTGGAGACATCATCAATGGATGTAACATAATATCAAGATTTTCTATAAGATTCAACATCCACTAGTCCAAACACACCCAAATGAATGATCTTTAATAATCTCTTAGCTTTAATAGTTCCAACATGAAATAATGTCCTATTATATTTTACAAACACACAATGCTTACAAAAATTATTTTTACCAACAAAATATTAGAAAGACCATCAACCAACTTTTTACTAAGTATAGCCCTAAGGCTTTTTCCACTTATGTGACCCAATCTATGGTGCCACAACATAAATGCATTTTTAGTGCCAATCACATTGGTAGAACTACAAAAAGTGGAGGCATTAAGCCTAAAAAATGTCCCAATCTAAAATCCTTTAGCGAAACCACCAAATTCCCTCTTACCAACAAACAACCAGACTTCTCAAATGTCACATTTATTCCAAAATCATTTATCTTTGATATAAAAGCAAGTTTGTTGAAAGTCCTAAAATATGTAAAACATCATTTAGGGTTTTAACCCTTTCATAATTGAAACACAACTTTACCTTTCTCTTACCAACAATCCACTTAGTGTTGTTATCACCAAGGGAAACTTCTTCTCTATTATAAGCTGGATATTTGGAAAACCACTCCTTATCAGGATTCATATGTAAGGAGCAACCTAAATCAATAAGCCAGGCATATTGCTAATAGTGTTACTTGAAATAAACAAAGCATCATTGGCACCGTCATCTGAGGATTTTTTCATGGAGGAATCTATTCTCTTTTTCTTGTTCTTGTATTCCTTCTTCACATGGCCTCATTTCTAAAACTTGCTTTTATATGCATTCCCATCGAATTCCAGAGAATTAAACCACATAAGGCCGACATTAGGAATATTTTAAAGGGCCTAAGCTGACAAGACACAAATTTTGGGGAGGGCTAAAGGAATGCCTAGGGTACATGGGCACCCTGGTCCTTTAGCTAGGCACCTCCCAAAAAAGAGCACTTAGAGAATGGTTAGTCCTACCTTATTGTTCTTTTCTGAGTTTTGTGCATTCAAATCAAGTATTACATGCTTAATTGTAAAAAAAGTACTAAAATAGGTCCTAATAAACAAGTAGTTTGAAATGATTCACCCACTTGGGAAATGGAATGAGACCTCTTCTAGTATTTACCCACCCACCTTGGTGTGTTGTCACTATCCCTTCAACCCCATGAGGTGCAGAATGAAAAATAGGGCTCCATGCACCTTTCCATTGCATGAAACTAACACTTTTTTGCAAGAATGCATCCACTATCCTCACAGTCAAACATTGTTGAGTTCACAGAAATTGAGAGAGGTTATTATAGATGGACCTCACATGCATATGTAGGTCCAAACAAAACATTCCTAGGTGTCACAAAATCCCAGAATTACCTCATCAAAGATTGACAGTTTTTTGCCTCTGAGTGCTCTTAAGAGACATTATCGGTAGTGTGCAGTCTATAATGATTCGACCATTTGGGGCATGAGATGAGACCCATTCTAGAATTCACCCACCCACCTTGATGTGTTGGTGTAGTTCATTCAACCCCATGAGGTGTAGAATGAAAAATATGGCTCCTTACAACATTTAGCATAACCATGGAAGGAGTGAATTTTTGCATTATGCTCCTCATGGGGCCAAACAAATTGTTCCAATGAATCAGGGTGGGTGGGTAAAGACTAAGAGAGGTCTCATTTCATGCCTCAAGTGGCTAGATCATCCCAAACTACACAGTACCAGCAAAGCCTCTTTGTTAGTAGCATGTAGTCTGGAATGATTCACCCACTTGGGGCACAAAACAAGACTTCTCCTAGTGTTTAAACACCCACCCTTATGTGTTGACATTGTCCATTTGGCCCCACAAGGTTCAAAATGAAAAATATGGCTCCATGCACCTTTCAACTTCATGAAACTGATGATTTTTGCAAGAATGTGTCCATTGTCCTCATGGTCAAACGATGTTGAGCTCACAAAAATCAAGAAATTTTATTGTGGATAGACCTCATATGCATATGTAGGTCCAAAATAAACATTCCCAGGTGTCATGAAATCCCATAACTAACCCATCAAAGATTGACAAGTTTTGCCTCTCAGGGCTCTTAAGAGACATTGCTAGTAGCATGTAGCCCAAAACAATTTGGCCACTTGGGCAATGAAATGAGACCCCTCCTAGAATTCACCCACCCACCCCAATATGTTGGCATAGTCCATTTGGCCCCACGAGGTGCACGATGCAAAATTTCACTCCTTGTACCTTTACACTACATGAAACTGAAGCATTTTGCATGAATGTATCCACTCTCCTCACAGTCAAATGATGTTCATTTTGCAATAAATGAGAGATTTTATTGTTGATGGTCCCCACATGCATATGTGTTCCAAAGACAATATTTATAGCTATCACAAAATCCCATAACTGCCTTGTCAAAGATTAGTAGTTTTTGCCTCTAAGGGCTCTTAAGAGACATTGTCAATATTGTGTAGCCCAAAATGATTTAGCCACATGGGGTATACAATGAGATCCCTCCTAACATTCTCCCACCCACCCCAATGTGCTGACATATTCTATTTGGCCCCACAAGGTACAGGATGCAAAATTTCACTCCTTGCACCTTTCCACTAGATGAAACTGAAGCTTTTTTATAAGAATGCATCCACTCTCCTCATGGTCAAACAATGTTGATTTCATAGAAAATGAGAGAGGTTATTGCAGATGGAACCCACATGCATCTATCAATCCAAATGAAACATTTCTTGTGTGCCAAAGTTTGAGAGACCAATTAGTCTAAAGTATGGCACATTTTTTGTCTTTGGGGTCTTAAGAGATTATCTCCATATGATGTACTGAAGAATGATCAAGAGGCATGGACATATAAAGGAAATCTCCCCTAGCATTCAATCATCGACCTTGACATGTTGGTGTTATCAGTTTGGACTCATGAGGTGAAGAATGTAAAATATCTAGAAGAGCTATTGGTCAAACATATAGAATGTGAAATGAGGGTGTAAAGCCAAATTAAATAATGATTGTTTGCATCCTTTCTGACTGTACCAAAATGGGATCTTTGGAACATGATACATGGGCAGTGATCAAAGCATATAGAATATGGTAATTTTAATAGATGTTGTAGTTGCAACTACACTAGAAGACATGTATGCAAAATGTGGAAGCATAAACAAGGAAAGTCAATTGTTTGAGAGAACATTACAAAGTGTTATGTTGTAAAAAGTTTCCCTATGACTATTTACCTCCTAGTTTCACTCCTAGGTCCCCTTAATTAAATCATTCATGTTTAAAATGTATCTCGAAGCAATTTCCCCCAAAACCCATGTCGAATGGGGCATAGGGTATCATTCTTAGAAATCTTAATTGAGACCTAAATCATACCTTGGGACTTGGGTGCCCATGCCGAAGTCTAGGATGATTTGCTAGGACCCAAATTTAAGGATGTCGACATATTACCTTTAAAAAGGTTGCCCTTGTTGGTCTTTTCAATTTCAATTATGAAAGTTTAGCGAGAATGCATATTTAAGTAGGTTTATGACTTAATTTTACACCTAGATGGATAATACGAATTGGTCATGTTGAGCTAAGGATATTAAAGGCTTTAATTATGTTGGAGAGTAGTATTGTCTTGCGTTTGTATGTGTTTGTTGTAGATTTGGCTTCATCAATCCATCTCCTCATGATTTGAAGGCTCTTCATCCCCACGAGGGTGTTACCTCTAAGGTGGCATCTTCTTGTGCTTCAATTAATTCATTTTATAATTAGATTTGGCCTCCGCCCTGCAAGGGCATGCACTCTATCTAAAAATAATGTCGGAAGGCTTAAATGTCATTCCAGGGCTTGACTGAGGAATGATCCTAAACAACACAAGCCCCAAACCCCTCTCTTTTTGATTAGAGGTTACAGAGGTGGGATTTGATAGAGTGGAGTTGCAGAGAAGCAAAGGAGAAGATAAAGAGTTAGGCTTTGAAGAAAAGAGAAGAGAATATTCCCTACTAGGCTTGGACATCCACCTTGAAGTCCTTCATTTTGGCATTTCCAAAAACTTTGAAGGAGGTTGCAGTCTAATACAGATCATTGTTCTAGATATGTAGAAAAGTTGCCCTATCAGACTCGGGTGCCCGTCCCTATGTCCCCAAATTTTCTGCCTCTGAAAATCCAAATTCTGGTATGTTTCTAATTTGCATTTAGTGCCTTTGTATGCAATCATTTGTCGTGTTTCATCCGTTTGTATACAATTTCATATAATTAGGGTTTGAGGCTTAATAGAATTAGGGTTTATAAAATTTATCAATCTATTCTATCTTTCCTTATCATTCCCTAGTGACATCAAACATGTAGCTAAGTCCTCTTTCATCAGTAGTGACATATCTAAGTTTATGTCCTTGAATGTTAATGTGAAAGGAGGGTTTGATTGAATCTATTTAGCTACATTTATTCCTATCTTCATTTTCACATATAACATTATAGTGAACCCATGTTTCTACTAAAATTTCATCTTTTTGAGTGTTGTAATCTGTTTTGCATTCATACATATCATATTCATCATCATACATTGAAAATTTTTGCATATATTTTAAAATTTTGAAAAAAAATGTTATCTTGGGCTTGTATTAAGGCATAGTTTGCACTATTTTCCTTGCATATCATTAGAAACATTTAAATTTCTGATAATTAAATCATATTTGAGATAAATTAGAACATTTCATCATTTCATGATCATTTACCTTGCATTTGTATATCTTATTTGCTAGGGTTTTGCTTGAAATTTTGCATTTTTCATATAACCTAGTAATTCCAAAAGCTAGGTTTATAGTTAAAATCTTGTTTCATATTTTACTACTCATTTAAACACGCTTTCAAATCTGATTTTGGACTATAGTGTTTCTACATTGTAATTTTTTACATTTACATTTGCATTATTAGCACATTTGTATTGAAAAAGTGAAAATTTGAGCATGTTAAGTTCATAAACAAGCATAGACTTGTATTGTTTCATTGCATGCATTTAAAATACATATATTTCATTTCAGATCATGCATTCATGTTCAAACATTTACTCATTTATCATTTGAAAATTTTGCATTATTTCATGATTTAGATTGAGAATTTGCTTATTTTTAATTACACATTGTGTATTTCAACAACCATAATCATATCACTCCTTGTAATTGTTTTATTACTTGTTGTATTAAGTGTTATAAAAAATTGCATCAGTTGTCTTACTCCTCATCCTAATAAGAACATCCTTGTAAGGAGAAGTCTTAGATTAATGGGTTCTAGTGTTTTGACTAGTATGGAGATGCAAACAATGGAAAATCCCTTATACAATCATTTTACAAAAGTTACCTCAACATCCTTGCAAGATACTCTATATATAATGGAAGAACAAGCATTTCATGATATTGAGGATGTAATTGATGTGGTAACACATGTAATTGATGAAAAAATTCAACAACTTGATAAAGATATAGTCAATTTTCAAGCATTTGTTGAAAAAGAAAGAATAGCAGAAGAAGCTATGCCTTTGGTTCATAATCTAAGAGATTTGTTGAAAGAAGGACAAGATGGTGTTAATATGCTCTATGGCTTAGCTCATATAGTGAATCATAATGTTATGTTAGTGGAGAGTTGTGTGTTCAATGTCATTAATAATGTGTCATCACCAAATCACACAAGTTTCAGCACCTATACTGACTACTGGAATATCTACTTTTACATCATCAATTCTCACTACCAATGCACATGCTTGTAGTAATTCTACTACTACCCTGGGAACATCTAACAACATTAATTCACAAAATTACAAAGCTGTAGGATTCAACTATCAAAATCAAGCACCTAAGGCTTCCTTTCCTATGAACAACCACTGTCAACCACTTATCCATTCCACCTATTCTCAACCACCTTTTAGTACCACTCACACCCATTCACCTTTAAACTTCATGACTACAACTTTAATTACTTTTTCTTCTAGCCCAAAAACTGCATCCCCTAATGATGCCATTTTAAACCAACTCCTACAAAGTATGACAACATTACAACAAAAAGTGACCAACTTGACCAATGCTTCATCTCAACCTAATATACAAACTTACCATGCTTGCAGCCCATTATCTTTTACAATCCTAAGAGCTCAAATTCCTAAAAAGTTTGAGACTCCTCACTTTGAAAAATATAGTTGTAAAGGTTATCCTAATACTCATGTGGAAACATTCACAGCTATTTGTGGTGATTTCTTCTTTGAGGAGGACATGTTAGCAAAACTCTTTCCACATTCCCTCAAAGATACTACTTTGGAATGGTTTTGCTCTTTATCTTTGAATTCAATACATTCTTTCTCACAAATTGTTGCTCAATTCTTAAAACATTTCCAAGCAAACATTAGACCTCAGGTCTCATTGATTGATTTAGTTCATTGTAAATAAGGTCCGAAATAGAAGTTAACTGAGTTCATCTGTTGATATCAATCTCTCTTTGCATAGATTCAATACCCGATGAATGATGAAGATGTTCAAAAGGTGTTCATTATGAATCTACAACCTAACATCCATGATAAGATCCTATTGATGAATTATAACTCTTTTCAACATTTATGTATAGATCTTCATGATTACTATCTTTGATCTAGCTAGTATGAGAATCAAAACCCATCAGCTCAAAGTGGTCAATCCCAAGATGGAACATCTCAAAACAACTTTAAGAGGAATAAGAAGAGTTTTATTAGGTTAAATGGAAAGAATTCAAACAATATTTCATCACAAGTGTCCACTATCAATAATCCTAAAAGAGCACCATTTCAATTTAGACAACAACAAAGACAGTTTACTCTGTTATCTGACTCTCTACATTCTTTATGAATCAAGCAGTGAGTAATAATCTCTTGAAGATTCCTCCTATTAAACCATTAGATAATAATAAGATACAAGGACCTAACTTTGATGCTAATGCTTTCTGTCATTATCATCGTACACAAGGACATGACACTGAATGATGTATGCATCTTAAACATGAAATTCAAGACCTCACCAACTCTAATGTAATAAAGGTAACTAGTGTGAATGACAATGAAATAAATCGGTTGCCCCTCCAAATCATAATCTATAGATTTTCACTAATCCATTTCCTAAGCATAGCGACAACAATATGGTAGAACAAAATGCAATGGAACAGAACGATGACTATCTTGATTATAATGAAATAGTTGGCATGATAGAAGTGGATAAGGAGAACTTTGAAGACTAACCTCATCCACAAGGAAAAGATATCTATGTTGAGGTTCCTTCATTGTTATCCCTTCAAGGATCAAGAGATAACCAAGATGCATAGCATATGCAAAATGAACAACCTCGATAAGATAACATGATACAAGAAAATGTTGTCACGGTGGAAAGTATACCATTCCACCGTGAAAGGCTCATTAATCAAGCAAATAAGAATAAGAAAGCAAAGAACTAGAAAAGAACACGGTATCTATCATCTATGAGAATACTTAATGATTCCCCTCCTTGCAAGCAACTGAAAACTTCAAACATACAGAATCTTGGGAAGAGTACACTGCATAGCTATTTCAATAAAAACAATCGAATAGGTATGGATCTTTCACTTATCTAGGTGCACCTTTCTAAGATGCTCTCAAGCTTTGCCTCTTAAAAATATATATACATGATATGATATTCTGCCATCTTGTGTTCCCCCATGTTGTGCTATATGTTTTTTAGGTCTCTTTGGATGACCCTTCATACTCTTGTAAGGTCAAGGATACAAGGAGACTGCCTTTGTTGTGACCATTCTTCTATCATTCCTCTCTTCTATTTTATTTTTGTGTGTCATAACTTAGGGGCATAGCATTGCGGAGGGTGTTTTAGGGGCATCCTCCTACGTGGTGTTCCTAAGGCACTTTGTCTCCTCTCTCATTTTATTGTTTACCTTTTTCAATGATCCTACCTAGTCGGCATATGATGAAAATAAACAAATGCTAATACGAACAATTTGTCCCTTGAGCAAGAAAGAAAAAATGGACCTAATCCATATATGAATATGGGGTTGATATATATATATATATATATATATATATATATATATATATATATATATATATATATATATATATATCTGATGCTTGACTGGTAGAATAACTCCATGTGATGTATCATCTTATGGAATTTATTGTAACTAATATTTTACAATCCACTCAATCTACTCTTGTACACTTTGATTGGTATCTCACCTTATTGCTACACATGATTCTGAGGTATCTGCGATATAGCCCAATGGTTATACTCGACTCCAAACTTGTGAGTATAGCCTTGGTGCTTGATGTAACTATTTTCATGCATAGCTTTAATGAATTGATTTGGTCATTATATTATAATAAGATTTCTAACCTTTTTGTTGTTTATCTTGGCAAATAATATTAATGTGTTTGTGGTAATGATCGTAAGCACATGTCACCTTGGGGGCATGGGATTTACGAGAACTCTTGTTTCCTTGCATGTTTTCTCTCTACCTTAATGTGCTTGATATCGGTACATGACATCAACTACCTTAAGCGGGGGGCATATATAATGTTACCTGTCTAATGATTTTGATACTAATGAAGTGTGTTTTTCCCTCTCTATGAGGAGGGATGTTGTATCTCTGGCGTGAGTGCACATCCTTATTTAAATTGCAATCAAAAAGCCCTCTGTGTGAGGTGAGATAACATATCTCTTGAGCTCGTGCGTATCTTTTACAAAGCCCTTTTGTGGATGATAGGATAGTGTATCTCTTGAGCTAGTGCACATCCTTTTATACAAAGTCCTCCACAAAGGCAGGGTTGGATCCTAAGTGATCTTCCCTTAAGCATGTATTTCACGGTTGTGGTGAAGCAGCTGAATCGTCAGGTGTGTTTGGCATGTTTTATATGGTGGGACTTATCAATAAGCTCCTTCCATCGCTCGTGTTTGCCATGTATAAGACTTATATTATGTCTATGGCATGTTGTATGATGCTCGTGTATTTTGTGTGTCTTCCTCATGTGTTTGCCATGTCTTTCCCCTTGTGTGGTCTTCAAGGTGTGTAGCGATGAGTTGCACCCATACTAGAGTTTTGTTTTGTGTGTCTTCCCCCTTGTGTGGTTTTCAAGGTGTGTAGAGATGATCTCCCCCCACCCCCTAGTTTAGGGTTTTTATTTCATATATATATATATATATATATATATATATATATGTATATATGTACATATATATATACATATATATATACATATATACATATATGTATATATGTATATATGTATATATGTATATATATATATGTATATATGTATATATATATGTATATATACATATATATATACATATATACATACATATATATATACATATACATATATGTGTGTATATACATATACATATACATATATGTGTGTATATACATATACACACACATATATATGTATATATATACATATATATGTATATATATACATATATATACCTATATATACATATATACATATATATACATGCATATATACATATACATATATATACATACATACATACATATATATATACATATATACATACATACATACATAAATACATACATATATGTATATATGTATGTATGTATATATACATACATATAAACATACATATACATACATATACATATATACACATACATACATACATACATACATACATACATACATATATACATATATATATATATATATAATTTGATAAGAGCGTATTCATTGTGTATTACGTGACTGCTCTCATGTCTTCATTGTTTGTTGCATGCTTCCACTGTATTCACAGTGTTTTGCATGCTTCCTATTGTATTCTCTGTGCCTTGGATGTACTCAATGTGTCTTCTAGTGCTTACTTGAGATTGGGGCTACAAATAGTTCTTCAATCTTTGTGTATGCCTTGGCTTCATGTGCCTGGTGTGTTTGATGTGTTTTCAATAGTACTTTAATGCATGTATGGATCGTAAGATCGTACATACATTAAAGTGGGGGCTAAATGTTATGTCGTGAAGAGTTTCCCTATGACTTTTTACCTCCTAGTTTAGTTCCTAGGTCCCATTAATTTAATCATGCATGTTTAAAATGTATCTTGGAGTAATTTCCCCCAAAACCATGTCAAATGGGGCCTAGGGGATCATTCTAAATCTTAATTGAGACCTAAATCATGCCTTGGGAATTTGGCACCCGCACCCAAGTCCAGGTTGATTTGTCAAGACCAAAATTTTAGGATGTTGGTATAGGACCTTTAAAAAGGTTTCTCTTGTCTGCCTTTTCAATTTGAATCATGAAAGTTTAGCGGGAATGCATAATTAAGTAGCTTTATGACTTCATTTTACACGTAGATGGATAATGCGAACTTGTGATGTTGAGCTAAGGATATTCAAGGCTTTCATTGTGTTGCAGAACAATATTGTCTTGTGTTTGTATGTGTTTGTTGCATAGTTGGCTTCATCAATCCATCTCCTCATGATTTGAAGGATCTTCATCTCCGTGAGGGTTTCACCTCTAAGGTGACATCTTGTTGTGCTTCAATCAATTTTTTTATCATTGGATTTGGCCTCTTCCCTACAAGGGCATGCACTCTATCTAACAATGGTGGTTGAAGGCTTGAATGCCATTCTTGGCTTGATTGAGGCAAGATCCTAAAAACCACAACCCCAAACCCCTCTCCTTGCGATTGTAGGTATTGGTGTAGGATTTGATGGAGTGGAGTTGTAGAGAAGCAGAGAAAAAGATAAAGAGTTAGGATCTAAATAAAAGAGTAGAGAATATTCCCTACTAGACTTAGGCACCCGCCCCAGAGTCCTTCATTTTTATATTTCTAGAAACTCTCAAGAAGGATGCAGTCTAATACAGATCATTGTTTCAAATACATAGAAAAGTTGCCCTATTAGACTTGGGTGTCCGCTTCTGTGTCCTCAAAGTTTCTACCTCTAAAAACTTGAATCCTAGTATGTTTCTAATTTTTTTTAGTGCCTTCCTGTGAGAGCATTTGTCATTCTTAATCCATCTGTATATGATTTCATATAATTAGGGTTTGAGGCTTAATCAAATTAGGGTTTAACAAATTTATCAATCTATTCTATCTTTACTTATCATTCCATACTGACATCAAACCTGTAGTTGAGTCCTCTTTCATCAGTAGTGACTTAGCTTAGTCTATGTCCTTGAATGTTAATGTGAAAGGAGGGTTTGATTGAATCTATTTAACCACATTTAATCCTATCTTCATTTTGACATATAACATAAATAAATAAGGCTTTAGGAACTAGTTGTCTCTATGTCTTCTGCTATACCTCAATCTTCTCTTTCCATACCCCAACACTAAGCATCCATGTCATAATTTAGCATAAACAAATATTGAACAAGTATGTACTAATTTAGCATAAGCTAGAATGAAATGTTAAATATAGATTTCATATGATTGCTATTATGCTTCTTTTTTATTAATTCTTACTAATTAGGGCATTCATATAGAAATATATAGTATCTCATGTATTCTTACAAAATGCATATGGAAATTTTATCAAATGTTGTAGTCGCATGGAGTGATGCCTCAAAGAAATTTGGTCTCATGGAAGTTTGAAAAATGTTGTAGTTGCAACTTCCCTAAAATACATGTATGTAAAAAATATGGAAGCATAGACATGGTGAGCGAATTGTTTGACATGATGCCTCGAAGAAATGCGGTCTCATGGAATGCGATGATTACAAGATATGCACAAAATGGATTTGTCAATAAAGACTTAGAAACTTTCAAGAAAAAGAAATTGGTGAGTGTAAAGTTAAAATCCACAACCTTTGATTGCATCCTCTCTACTAGTAATAATTGAGATCTTTTGGAACATGGTACATGGACATCCATCAAAGCATAAAGGATATGGGAATTTTGTTAGATGTTGTAGTTGCAACTACCGTAAGAGATATGTATGCAAAAATGTGGAAGCATATATAGGGCGAGTGAACTATTTGACATGATGCCTCAAAGAAATGTAGTCTCATGGAATGCCATGATTGCAAGATATGCACAAAATGGATTTGTCGATAGGGCTTTAGAAAGTTTCAAGAAAAAATAATTGGTGGGTGTAAAGCCAAATTCCACAACCTTTGACTGCATCCTCTCTGTCTGTGCAAAACTGAGACCTTTGGAACATGGTACATGGACATCCATCAAAGCATAAAAGACATGGGAATTTCTACAAATGTTGTAGTTACAATTGCCCTACAAGATATGTATGCAAAATGTGGAAGCATAAACAAGGAAAGTGAACTATTTAACATGATGCCTCAAAGAAATGTGGTCTCATGGAATGCCATGATTGTAGGATTTACATAAAATGGATTTGTTGATCTAAGGGTTTAGAAACTTTCAAGAAAAAACAATTGGTGGGTGTAAATGCAAAAATGGGATCTTTTGCATAGGGTATGGACATTCATAAAATCATAATGGATATGGGAATCTTGTCAGATGTTTTAGTTTCAAATACCCAAGGAGACATGTATACAAAATGTGGAAGCATAGACAAGGTGTGTGAGATGTTTGACATGATGGCTCAAAGAAATGTGGTATCATAGAATGCCATGATTGTAGGATACATACAAAATGCATTTTGCAAGGATGCTCTCAAAAAAAAAAAAATCAAACACTCTGAAACATATATAGTAACTAATTGAAAATAATATAATTTCATGGAAACATTGAAGAACACATATGCAATATAAAAACTTTTAAGCATTATACATTATCTATCTTGTAACCATAATTGATTATCATATATAATGTAACATCTCATATACATAATGTCATGAAAATAACATATAGTGTATATATAAAGACATATAGGCATGTACAAACAAAGCCATATAGGCATATAGACAATGATATATATTGGTAAAATAGAAAAGTATGTTTACAACTCGCCATATAGGCATACAAAAAATGTTCCAAAATAAATATGCTATGGAGTGCTATGAAATAATTAACAACCCTTGCTTAGCCATGAATAAGGAGAAGTAGTTAATGACTAATCCTCTCTCATTTGCCAACTAGACCTTCTGGATAGGGACTTTTGAAGATCCACTTGTTAATACAATCAAACAATACCCACATTAATATAGAAAACATGAAATTATATACATGACATAAGTAATCAATCACTTACTGCAAGCTAGTGATCCCTCTTGATCATTTGTTGTCTCACTTCATCGGTAGTTGCAGGGGTTGGAGTTCTAACCTCCTATGAGAAGCATGAAGAAGATAAATTGAGTAAACATAGATATTATTAATGTACATTAAATGACATGAGATAAAATAAGAAACACATAATTACATCTGCATGTTACTGGCTCTTACCTCAGTCAAAGGATTTACAGATGAAATAACTATAGCAATGCCCATCTTTGTTGAATGATGAATGTGAGAAGGAGTCTCAAGCACTTTCATCAAATGAAAATAGACTTCTAGGTTATTTGACCAAAATCTACAAAATATTATTTAAATGCATAATGAATAGAAATTGTAAAATTTACCTTAGTGAAACTACCTCTATATATGGCCCAACTAACTCAACTTGAGGGTGAAGCTCCGACATCCACCTGTCCATCATCAAATAATCACTAAATAAGATTATCATTGATATATGACAAAAAAGTTTACATGTACTATATTCACTATCTTGTTATGTAAATTGCATGCCTATCAAATTGACCTCTTCTCGTAACCTTGTAGTGGCCAACTAATAGATGTAGGACGAGTACTTTGACCTTAGAATTTCATAACACATACAATTACCTAAATTAATTTTGACTTATAATATCCATTAATATATTTAATTAGATATTTCAAATAGAAATACTTAATAAATTGCAAAACCTTGTAAAAATTTACATGTGAATCAATACCAAATGTACTATCCAACAACTCATCTATCAATACAATATCATCCAATATCTATGTGCCATGTGCCCGCTCTTGCCCCTATGTGGCCTCCTTCCCCTATATGGGCTCCTGCCCTTGTGTGCCATAGTCTTGAAAGTGTGAAGAATCCTCTCCAATGTCTGTATCATGAGCATCCTCCAATCCATAATCACATAATGCTTTGGGACTTCACGATTATGCCATGTGTATGCCTTTGTATAATGCATGCATGAAGTTGTAAGAGCATCTAATGTCATTATGACATTGTAAGATGTGGGAATTACTCATGAAATATTCTATGATGCATATAAGAGTGTGATTATAGAGAGTTATGAAGTGGAACAAGAAGCTAGACCTTCATTATAATTTGTAAGAGGTGTAAGAAACTATCTTTGATAATGTGCAAGAAGTTAGTTGTTCTTTTTGGACTAGACTTTTATTGTGTATTTGTTTTGTTATGTACTAGTGATAAACCAAGATCTTTTAGGGATGCTCTCTCTTTGAAGGATAATGAGTCTTGGATGCAAGCAATGCAAGAGGAGGTGATGGTCTTAGACATATGTCACACTTCAGATCTTGATAGTTTGCTAGAAGGAAGAAACGTCATTGGTTGTAAGTGGGTGTATAAGAAGAATATCAAAGCATATGGATGGTTAGATCAATACAAGACTAGACTAGTGGCCAAGGGCTAGTCCCAAAGAGAGGGAGTTGACTTCGGTGAAATTTTCTGTCCTATTGCTAAGTTATCTTCTATTAGATTCTTATTATCTGTTTTAGTACAAGGAAACAACATTGATAAGTAAACCTTGAATTTTATTGTCCAGTGGTTGGTAACTCATGAACTAGTTAGCATTAATTTGAATCTCAAGCACACAATCATTGTTTGTCTCATTTTTTCTTATGTTGTGGTAAAGTTTGACAAATGTTACTTTAAGCCAAATATTATAGTGGAAATGATTGATGAAATAATTGGCTAATTACATAAAGGTTTGAATAGAAGCTTAAGATAAAGAGTTAAATTTGAATTAAGGGCTAAAAATTTCAATATTTGTGGAAATATATGAAAGAAAACACTCATCATAAATGTAATATAAACATGATATGTTTAAAGAACATATGTGACTCAAGGCTCACCTTTAGCACCATACATTTCAAACCAAGGCACTACGAGTTTGATTGGTAACGGATAAATAAATAATTCACAGGCCAATTTAGATTATGTGAAAACTCAATTGATAGATCCCTTTTGGGATACTTTTACATATTATTGCAACACATTTTCATATCCTTCAACTCACTCATGATGGTGACCAATTGGGGGGAAAGGTTGGTGGTGTAGAAGAAACAATAGGAATAGGAGTAATCAAAGAGGGAGTGGTATAAACAAAGAGGATATGAATAGTCAAAGGAGGATTGGATGAAATAAAAGGATATAAGTATTCAAAGGTGAGTGTATATGGGTTGAGACATATAGATATAACTAGATAGATGCATAGGAATGAAGGTGTGTCTATGGATGTGGTACAAAAGGGTTGAACAATAAGAAGGGTGGAGGAATAGACAAGGGACATATAAATGGGAGGGATGAAAGTAGCTATGGAAGATGGTTAGAGGTCCTTAGTAAACTATAGGAGGTTGAGTGATGTATAACATCTAGGGTTTGAGATAGGGTTTGGGAGCTCATACATAAACTATGGATAGGTGAATGATGGATATGACCTAGGGGTAAGAAACACGACTCACCACATGAGGAGTTTGTTTATCTTTAATTATTTATCATATATAGCCTTAACTGTATCTATGCCATGTTGTCTAGTGAGAAGTACCTTAGTAAGAGCATCAATGACAAATGAAGTGGACATATTATCATCGATATTAGCTAATTGTTTGCACAAATATTTCAATTTATCGTTGACCATCTCATGTTTCTATTGATTTTCAACACTTTTAATAAAGACATCATGTTCGTAATATTCTTCTTCCTCATTAGAAAGCAACATGTGACCATAATAGGAAGTAGGAGAAAGCGGTAGTCATGGTGGCAAGGTGAGGGTTTGACCTAACACTTTAGCGAAGTGGACCTAACGATCTTAGGAGTTATTTGAGGTGTGCAAAGTTAAAGACATTGGGCTGAAAAACAAGAAATGCAAACCACAAAAATCTAAAAATAAAAAAATCAATATTTTTTTAATCATAAATAATAGGCATGGAAGCAATGGGTTCAACAAAATGTAGGGAAATAAATCATACCCTACAATAAAAGATTTATGTTCAATCCTAGATTGAATTAAACATTGAAGTACAAGGAGTTGAGAGTAGAATAAAACATTGAGATCTAAGTAATCAAGATAGATAAGTGAAATAACATTGAGATCTAAGTAATCAAGATAGAGAAGTGAAATAGTTGAGAAGGAATAAAAAACTTATTTGATCTTTTCAGCACGATGTCAAATGTGATGTGTGTGATTGACTAATGCATTACGAAAGAAGAATGAAAACTATAATCTAGTATTAAAATAAAGACCATGAGATTGTGGCAGAGATTTTTTTTGCCTAAGACTATGTAATGCTTGTGATTCTATCCTTAAACGCTTTGTTTCAACATAGATTTATTCTTTAGAAATTTGATCTTTGGTATTCATTTGTGCTGAATGGTGCACCAAAAAAATGCTTTATCTTTACGATCAATAATCCTAAATATTTTAAGATGACGACCTTATATACAAATCTTAGACAACTAAACATTTTGAAATTCAAAGTGAAAGGAAGAAGACGAAACCATGAATACGGCCTAATCTAGTGGCTAACATTATGTGACACGTCCCAGTCACCTCACAGACATGGATAAAACAGAAATCTGCTCCGTCAAGCTCTCCACGGGGCCTTGACCAATTCATGACTCTTCAGAACAAATTTAGAAACAAATATAGCGAAAACGGTCACATTGACTGCAACGGTCAAATCTTGAAACGACAGAGACGATAATAAGAAGTAAATCCCATCAATCAGCCGCAGCTCTAAATCAGCGGCGGCAGCTCTAAATCAGCCGCCCTAGCGAAGTTGCATATTATATATTTGAAGGTAATCGCAACTCTTGCATACGCTTCCAATTTCTTAGTTTTTTCCCCTTGCTTGTGTGCATATTTGGCTTTGTTCGTTTTCATGATGGCTTTTGTAACTATCTATGGGTTCTTGAGTTTCGTCTTTCCGTGTGTTGTTTACAAGGTTTCACGTTTGATTTACAACACAGACGAGCAGAACAAAGAGAATCAGATTCTGGATCAGCAGAATCGGGGGTTAAAACAGATATTAGAATGGAATTGCAATGAGAGGGACTCAGAAGACAGAGTTGAATTGGAGCTTCTCTATTCCTCCTCCTCTTCTTCTTCTTCTGCTGTGTGTAGTCCCAAACATTCAGAATACCAACGGGATATGGCTGGCGATGATGAGAGGCAACCGACACAGGTAATAAGTCCCGCCTTTTAATTTAATTGGAATTTCTAAGGTAAAATATAAATTGAAGATTTAAATAGTTTTATTTTTGTTTTGTATCATAAAATAAATGTTAATAATATTTGTGTTTATATATTTTGTATTATTTGGAAATTTTAATTTTGGTTTTCTAATGTTTTGCAGTTTTGTGAATTGTTGGAGTTTTGGAGAAAGAAAGAGAGGAATTATATGTCACCCAAAATATCTGCATAATTTGATCCTCACAAATGAAAATAAATCTTATTTGATTATTGTTATTCCAATAATTTAATTATTAATGGTGTTGATGATTGTTCTTATGTACAAACATGTAAATATAAATAACAATTTTTATGTATTTAGTTGAGTATATTTTATTATTTTTTTATTTATTATTTATTTGAAATATTTTTTCTTTTTTTTTAATTAAATTTTATATTTAAATTTAAAATCAAATCATGAATAAAATTAATAACTAAGATTTTGGCAATCACTTAATTTTTATTTTATTTTAATTGTTTTTTTTGGAATAAGTAAATTCAAATATTTTTTATTAATATTCAAAGTATTATTGTAATCAAAATCACTTAACTAGTGATTGATAGTTGTATTTATGTACAAATTAAAATGTTAGAATTTTTTGCAACTATAATTTATGTCTATTTTTATAAGTTAAAGATGCAAATTTTTGACTAGAAATATTTCAAAAATATTTATCAAGAAATTAATTGGTTTCTATGTTTAAGTGTAATTTTGATTGGTTTATATTTTGAAGTCTTATGAATGGAAAATGTGGATGGATAATGGATATGAAATAACAAATAACAAATTAAAAACTTAAACAAGTGGGAAGAAAAAAATTTTTCCTAATAAAAAATATGGATGTTCTTCTCTCAAATAAAAAAGAAGGCTTGAAATCAAAATAGAAGTATTTTAGATTTATCTTGAATACCTTTGACTAAGTTGCTCCCACAAAAGAAGGAAGACCAAAACTTAGTAATGGATCATGATGTAGTCCAAAAAAAGAAATATGTGGAAATTTGTAATTGAAGGAAAATTCTTTCAAAGGCTCAAGTGACTACACCAAAATAGGACCTCCTTAAAGATATAATAATAATAAAAATTAAACGTCTCCCAAATAAAAAAAGAAGGCTTGAAATCATAGTAGAAGTATTTTAGAAATCATAATAGAAGTATTTTAGATTGATCTTGAATACCTAAGTTGCTCTTACAAAAGAAAGAAGACCAAAACTGAATAATGGATCATGATGTAACTGGAGGAAAAAGAAGGAAGTCCAAAGAAAGACATATATGGAAATTTGTAATTGAAGGAAAAATCTACCAAAGGACTACGCCAAAATATGACCTCCGCTAAACGAATAGAATGAAAATTGACCCACAGCTTGGTACCCTTGAAGTACTCTAATTCTAGAAAGAAAGACTTTCATCGTGCTTATCAAAAAGAATAATCAAAATCCAATTTCTAGATTTGGCTCTCCGTTAATCGTTTGCTTTCATGGTTGTACATCAGGCCAGTTTTAGGGCCATTGCGTTTGTTTTGTTGAAAAAACCATGTTATCCACGCTAGCTCAAAATAGCAACATTTCAAATCGAACTCGAATGTGTTGACGAAGCCGTGCCCGTTAAAAATGGAAGATCTCAAATAATGAAGTCGTTGCCCAAAGGGTGAAAATGTGGAAATAATTAGAAATCAGAGGAAAAGTCTAGAAAAAATGCATGACTATAGACCATAATAGTAGTTGTGGAAAGAAAGTAGTGAATACTGATCGAGTGATCGACAACCTGGCTCCTATAAACCACTCCAACTGCAATAAGGAAGTACTATCAACACTCATAATAGAGAAATTTCCATTTACATATGAATGCGTAACTTTATTATTGAGATAAAAATCAAAATATATGAAAGATCTTCCCACATTGATTTTAGGATTTCTAAAAGATGTCCTTTTTAATGATCTATTTAAGTTTAGTAAAAAGAAGAAAAGTTAGTCAATTCTTTGCCCATGATTTGATAATCCTGATGATTTTCCTTCTGAGTATATGTGGTTAATTTTAAAGTTTGAAAATTTATCAAGAAGATCAATAACTTTGGAAAGAAGGTTTTAAAGCTTCCATTAATTAACTACTTTCCAAGTTTGAAAATTTATCAAGAAGGTCAATAGCTTTGGAAAGAAGGTTAGAGAGCCTCCATTGGTTAATTACTTGACTTTTGTGCAACATTATTTGTGTCATAACTAGAAAACCAAGCTCCTAATCCAACTACCTCACCTTTATGATTTATAAGAATACCCCTCCTTTAGACATACTTGGATTATTTTTAGAAGCTCCATCAAAATTGATGTTTATCTATCCTTCTAGCATTAGGGACCACTTAGCTCTATTTTGATTTGTCTCCTAATCAAATGCCTACAATAATTCTAGCCACTTTCTAAGAATAGTAAGATCTTCCTAGCTAACTTCTTTATTCCTATTTTTGAACTTACTCAAGTGTAAATAGAGTTATAAGTGTGCATCATCTCAAGTGTGAAAAAATATCTAAAGATTTTCCCTTAGGATTGAAGGCTCTATTATTTCTTTCAACCCATTTCTTCCAAATAACATTTGATACTTAAGGCCATCTCCCAAAGATCTCTAAGAAAGTTTTGGTTTTTTGGAGACTCATGATTTTATGTGATCCCTTAATAAACTAGAAAAAACTCATCCAACATTAAAAGAGTAAATGAACTGATGATGCCAAAGTCTACTAGCATAATCACATAGGAAGAGAAGATGGTCACTATTCTCCTCATTGCTCAAACAAAGAGGACATCTACCTATAACATCAAAACCTTTTTTCTAAAGTTGATACCAAGTCAAAATGCTTTGATGGCAAGCCAACCAAAGAAAAACATTAGCCTTAGGCCACCATTTAGCTCTCAAAATTTTATACCAAAGGGACTTAGATCTCTAGATAGTTTTAGACAACAAGAGTTTTTATAACAATACTTCATTCAACTACCTTCTAGATTCCATCCAAATGATCACTTTATATTTCCAAAAGGCCTACAATTTTGTAATAGAAAAAACATTTAATTGCAATCTCACTCATCAATCTTAGGAATAGAACGTAAAGATTTTCAAAATCTAGATTTCTAGGACTTCTTAACTATTTTTTCTCAATAATTTTTGAATTTAGATCCCCACCAATCAGTAATGTAGGTAGACAAGGAGTATCAGTTAACCATCAATATTTCCAAAATGAGACAGAAGAACCATCTTGGATTTTCAAAAAAAATTTAATTCTCAATTATCTTTTTTGATACCTTCATTCCTTCCTATATGACCAAACCCAAAGGAAAACTAATTCCATTAAGCATTATTGAAGCTTGAGCACCATTGGGATACTTGGATCTCAAAATGTGAATCCAATAGTTTTAAGAAGAGTTAAATCTCCATAGTGTATCAGGCTCTCTATGGATTGTGCATATCAAGTGTCTGTCTTTGCCTTTGTGGTAATTTTGGCACTTTGAATATTTATTATTGTTATAAACATGTCTAGAAATAGAGAAAGAGATTGTGTTCTGCAAGCTTCTAGGCATTTTGATGTTTAGATGCACTATCTTTAGAAAATGTTAGAGTTACTCTATTGTTTCTTGGATAACATAGAAAAAAAAATGTATTCTTTTTATTACAAATAAAACTTAGTCTATAGTAATGCATGTTGGTTGCTTAAAAGTAAACCTTCACAACATTGTAAAGGTGACAAATGGTGGGATTCTCATTGGAAGGATTGTTATGATCATGGAGAACATTGAGGCTTATCACCGTCTTTTATTATGATGCTACTTTATGTCTCAAGTATTAGTCCATAAGCATCAACTTCTCTATTCTAGTCCTCTTGCATCACCTCAATCATTTCAGTTTACAATAAATTTTTCAAAAGATATCTCTTCTTCTCTCCCAACACTTCCTATACTCTCCATTTCATGTAGTCCACAATCATAGATAGCTATCCCTTAAATGGGGCAGCTAACTAATTAGTATATCCCTCAAGTATATGTGGTTAACTAGCTAGTCTACTCCCTCAATCATAGGTACTTAATTGGCCAGAACTAAAGATTGGTAACTCAGTAGACTGAAGGGGTCAACCATTTTATAACTACAGAGTTAGAGATTTATTCAACTAATAGACACAACTACCTTATTCCCACTTCAACTGACTTATTCCAACTGAAAGAAAAAAAAAAACTATAGTCACCTAATTCTATTATTCAACCCTATACTTTTGTTAACATGACACTCAAGTTTCCTATCTAAATGTTGATAGAACACCCGCTCAGTGTGGTAGAATAAAAGGTGCCATTACATAGAATGTAGGAGATAGACTTGCATAACACACAAAAGAGGGACCGACATAGCATACACAAGATGAATTTGTCTAGCTAAACTTGGGAATTGAGCAATTCACATGTCTCAATAAAACACCTTTATTTATTAACTCTATGGAATTTATTTACACATGAGTACCAACTTTTGGTTATCCTTGGGATCTGTGTGAATTATTATTCACATTATCTAATTACCCACCTTCCTCATGATAGTTAGATTTCAAATATCAAATTTCTAAGGATTCAATTAAACCTAGAATTTGAGGGTCACCCCTACCTAAAATGTTAAAATTTTATGAAGGTTTGTTTATTTAATTGGCTTTCAATTGACATTTTAAGAAAAAATAAATTGTCAAAAAATATATATTTTATCATAAAAAAAATTAGCTCTTTTATTTGTTAAAATATAAAAAATTGTGGGTTTCTATTCAACTAAATACACAGTAGGAAAAGCCCTATCAAACCACTAAAATGAAAGACTTTTGTAGTGTAATTTAAAAAAGATAGATTGTTGGGTACCTGATGAATGGATTGGTGAAATTGAAGCTCCAACTTCGCAAATTATTGTCATACTTTTTGGCTTTAGGAACCTGTGCAATGACACAAAGATAGACTAGAGATGGATATAATTTCAATCCACTCTACTTAGAGACAAATGCAGGCACTATCCAAGCAAAGAAATCAATTTCTTTGTTCCTAAGCGCAGAGTAGTAAGTGTTTGAAAGATATATTTCTTTGGTCCACTGTCCACATATATATTAACTAAAACAAGTTAACAACTAAATCAAATAATTAAAAATATAAAAATATGTTAGTGTTACTTATAGAAATCGAAAGGAAGCAAGGTACATGGAACACACTTCCTACACCGATCTAGAGTGTAGAGTTGCACAATCTTTTATCTTTTAATAGCTACAATAATGACATACACACTACAATGAAAATCAAATAAAATCACATGCAAATACAAAATCTCACAACACAATATATACGTGGGGAAAACCCTTTTGGGTGAAAAACCCACAATCCAAAATACAACCCAATGTATTAATCTGTAAAAAATGAAGTTACAATACACTTCCAGAGCCAAGCTCTTATAGGAGTTTACCACTATTCATATTTTGTAGCAATTTTGGTAGCATAACAATACCTACAAATGAACCATACAAACTACTCCAACAAGCACATTATTTATAAAGAATATCAAACATCAAGGAAGCTTCTAGAGGAAGATACAAGAGGTGGGCATCCAAATCCATATGGAACATATCCCAACACCTCTTAGCATGTAGATGACACTTGTACAAGATTCCCTTACACCTCTTACAACCCTCTAAACATGGCCACCCCAAATTTACCTCAAATAGGTATGACAGATGCTCTTACGTTGTCACAAAATCTATCATATATGACAACCCTTACAACTATAAGTGAATCCATCATAACTGACTAATAATAATAAATTCTCTTACAACTTGTCATAACCAAACTTGGGTGCTTAGATTCTGCATGCAAGATGCTTTGTAACACTTGTCCATCCTATCATAAAATCTGGTTCTTACGTGTCATAACTTGTCATAGAAATTTGTCATAGAATATTGTCTTACTCATATTTCAAGATGCCGAAACATAGAAAATAATCTCTACCACAAAGTGGGATGGCTACATTCTAATGTAGGAATAAATACATCCTTGTCTCCTTCCATGTCACCTACCAATGTGATGACAACTCACTGTGTCATATCACACTAGATGACAAAATATGATGAGCAAGAAAATACAACTTAGGCATAAAATTAATATACATTATTTAAATCAATGATAGGGAATAACAAGGTTGAGACACCTTAATTCCCAACATTCTTCCACTTGTCGAACACCTTGCTAGAACCAATCTAAACAGAAAATTAACTATTAGGGGTCGAGACACCCATGGGCTCCGAACACCATCTGAAATTATATGTGCTCACAGGATTCATCAAGGCATCTACAACATTCATCAAGGTAGTAACTTTTTAATTTTCCCCTTTCCATCTTCCGCCATGTCATGGACAAAATGGAACTAAACATCAATATGATTTATTCTAGCATGAAAGGCTGGGCTCTTTGCCAAAAAAATAACACTCTGACTGTCACAACAAACAATAATTGTCTCTGTATGAATCCCAACATATAAACACAATATATTAAGCCAAATGGCTTCCTTACAAGCATGAGTTGCTGCCATGTACTATTTTTACAGTGGACAATGTGACTACAACTTGCTCCTTACTCATCCAACTAATGGCACCACCAAACATAGTGAACACATAAGCACTAGTGGATCTTCTACTATCAATTTCACCTACCCATTCTAAATCCTTAAATCCATTAATACAAATTCAACAAAAAAATCTTGTAGGATGTTGGCGAACATATTTTTCACCTAACTCTATATTCTCTCGCCTACACAAGTGACAACTGAACCAATAGTTGAGTCAATTGCAATGGTATTTTACAATGACTCTCTGCTTATTTTACAAAGCTTAACTACCTTCTAATGATCTTAAATGGATAATCACAATATATGCTTTTCACTAGAAAGCATAAAAGGTAGTGCTTTTAACCAGAAATCATTAAAGGCAATGAAACGACAATGTAATTCAAAATAATAAGTACAAAGACTTCAATCATTATCCTCTCACCCACATTATCATAAACATCATCATAAACTTATATCAACTTATTATACAATCATCATTGTAAACCATTTATCAAAAAAGAAACATTCACAACAATGAGCCAGATTAAGATTTCCCAATCACTTCAATGTAGAACTAAAAGCTAATAGTTAATAGAAATATACAACACAAGATGAATAAATATTCATTCACCATAACACAAAGTTTATGATTTTAGAATTTCACCACCACAACTTCCATTCATATACTAAAGAAACTAAAAGCAAAAAATCACATAAAAATTGACCTTCTACAAAGCAAAGTTTACCAAAAGATCCCAAATGCATCGACAGGCTTAGAATATATAGCCTTATCAAAACATAATTGTCTTTAAAAATAATGATTTCTTGGGGATAGTTGATTTAAAGATACTTACATAAGTCATTAATTTCAAAGAGAGCTCTCTAGAGTGAATCATTTTTTTGAAATAAATAAAATAACATAGCACATGAAAAGTCATTAGTTAATAACAATCACTTCATCTTCTTGCATTGCATCCTTCTCTTTATTTTGTCCATCATCAGTTGTTGAATCCACCTATGCTGCTTGTGACACCAACACTCATAATCATGCCTTATATATCATGTACTTAGTGATGATAGGAGTTACCACCTTGCCACTTGGACTACTAGTGATGTGATCTCAAAGTTTCCGCTTGCTTATCATTTGATTTGTGTCTATAAATCTCTTGTGAATCTCATTGACCTTGTTCTTGAAATTTTAGAGATACAAGACCACATTCCCAAGTTCCCCCACTGATTCTCTAGTCATTGTGTTGGTGCCAATAAGTTCTTTAGTGAGTAACTTCTTGTGTAATATCCAAAGTTATAATAACTCTATAAATCCAATTTTTACTAAGAAGTAAAATTTGAAAAAGGTAAAAGGTTGATAATTTTTTTTTTGAAACATTAATGTTTAATCAACAACTTGTTAAGAATCATGTTGGTACTATGATACATAATGGGTCTATTCATTTTCAATGATTTAACAATATGATAAATATTATTCATAAGGAAAATTACAAATTAAAACTTACCAAAGATCACTGCATCTTGATTGTCAACCTCCATATTTCAAGCCTCGGCAAGCCTCTAGTTGAAGAGAGAGAAAGCATCTTTGGAGAGATTTACCTCCATCCACAAACTGATGGTCTCCCACACACCTTCCTTTCAAGAAATGGCCCTACCCTTCACGAAGAGGATAGACCTAGGATGACCTATGGTATTTTCCATCTGAGTATTGGTGTTTGTGACCTATGTAACTTGTTATCATGCACCCCTAGATACCCTCTAGTCAAGCATGACCATATCCACAAGTTATATAATCCAGTCATGGTGAACTGACAATGCACTAGAGGCAAGTGCATTACTTTGCCCAAAGTTTACAGTATAGTTAGCATTGTGATCAATGCAGTTGTTACATTCACCCACCCCAACTTGACTTGAATATTGTCGCAATCCTATAGTTGATTGGTCAAGATAGTTTTCTTAGTGTTCCTGGCTCAACAAGATTCTAAGCATAATTGCTTGATTTATCACAAATTCTAGGGTACATGAGACTAAAATAGATTCTCAGGGTCTTCTTACTAGCAATATGATCAAGGCATGAATTCTAGTTTTTAATTCATCTTAGTGTGATACTATTTCTCTTTTAGACCATTAGGGTTTGACCCTCATTCAAGTTTTCTCTTCACTGAGAAAACATTATACTAGCGAGCTTGGTCAACAATTGATAACTTCTATTCTCATTTTCAAGGTTTAGTATAATCCTTGTCATGAGACCAATAGGACTATTTCCTATGATTTAACATAAACATCTTGGGTTAAGAAAACCATAAACAAGGTTGACTCCAATTCAAATATTCTCAAGTCCAACTATTCAAGTTGTCGAACCTAATTTAATATTTATAAATTTTGATTTATTGTATTGATATGTTTACATAAGTGTAATCTCGACTATAAATAGCCTTGACTTTATTTAGTATTTTGGCTAAGATTGGCCTATGCTTTAAAATGGTAGTATTAAGGTCAATTGATAAAGTTAAATACATTATCAATGACAGTAAACACTCTTCTTGTGAGAAAGGACACAAATAAAGACTCTAATTCTAAGCATAGAAACAAATATTTATAACTTAATCAACACCATGTGTTAAAGAGTACAAAGTGTTATACAAATATGTGGTTCAGACGAATTATGTATAGTGAATACATTCAAGGTAAAGTATGGTGCAAACTACAAAAAAAGGTAGCTTTCTCTTTCATTTAAAAGACAATGATATCTTGGATTATATCAATCAAATTTATATGTCTACATATGATTAATCTTGCATTCTTGAGGTAGATGTATTTAGTATGTACTACATGATTGAGTAATTTGTTATCAAGGAGTCATGAATACTCGAAGGGAATTTAGAATAATATGATATGATGTAAAGAATGACTATTGAAATATCTAAGAGTTAGCCTTTAGATAACATCATTAAAATAATTATGAAGACTCGACTATCGTGGACTGAAACTATCTTTACACAACATTATTAACAGAAGTTAAAAGAGGAGTTGGCCTCAAATGTCCATTTAGATATGACAATAGTTTAATAACTCATAGGGAAAGAGCATTTTATATGGGGTATAAAGGCCCTCAAAATCTCATAACCAACAATCCACGAAGTAGGGAATACAACAAGCAAATGATAGTTTTCCTTTATGGCTTAACTGAAGCTCATCTTTGTCTTAAGGACTTAGAAACTAACCGATTACATATGTTTGGCTCTGTAGATGTGGGTTTATCCAGGATAGCAAACGGGCTTAAACACAATATGAGGGCTATCATAATCACTGCAATTCTATTACACATCTAATACGAGAACACAGTCTAGAAAAGAAGCATGTTTTTTAAAGATTCTAGATATTCTTTCCCACACTACAGTTTAAGACAAATGTAGTTGTTCATAGTTTAAGTCAGGCTCATGATTTGCCATCATTATAAGTTTTAAACATGCACTTTGAAAACATAATTCTACATTCCAAAAATGGTTTCATTTGAGCTACGGTTTAACCACACGAAACAACATGAAGAAGCAAAAGCATTTGGAATAGCTCATGATTTTAGACATAGAGAATGTAGATATAATATGCAGAAAGAAAGGTGGGAATAACCTGCTACTTCTAAGCTCCAATGTCTTTCATTCTCCTGACATGCTCTCAGCTCGAACACCCTCTCTTCTTCACTCCACTATCCACGGTTCTTTTTTCTTCCTCCAGCTTTGAATGTCCATTTGGCAAAGACTCTCATCGGCTTAAGGACAAAGAGAGATAACTGATTTCAAACCTAACTAATTCTTGTTCTTATCTCCTTTTACAACGTTATCATCTTTTGTTTGTTTAGTTTAATGTTTTGGCCTAAGTGGCAATTCTTGTGCTATTGGTCAAGGTGTCAGTTAGTGGTGTCATCGTGGCAATGACAAAAGGTGGCCAACTCAATCAACTTATCATCGCTTATCATTACAATGATAGCATTTACCATACCTTACTAGAGCAAAGTCTTTATTATAATAAAACATGACAACTTTATTAACTTGCCCCAACATATTTATTTATATATTAATATGAGTTGACTATAGTCGATGATATTGGCATTAGATAATCTCAACAAGACAATTTATTATTTAAACCTATTGAACTATAATAACACTAATAGGAATGACATAATCATTCATTCCTTAACCATCATTGTCCCATATATATATATATATATATATATATATATATATATATATATATATATATATATATATATATATATATATATATATATATATATATATATATATATATATATATCGTGCCAATTTAAAGTGTTATGGAGATGATAATAATATGTTAACTTATTGACATTTTACATCGAAAAAGACTTAACAAGGACATGCCATAAGATATATACATAATATCTAATTGTCATCCATGTTCGACAACGTGAACTCAAAATATTACGACGTAGATGTTGAATGATGACATTCATTACGACAATAGCATTCAGATAATGATGTTGTTCCTTCACAATGACATGAAGAAGAAATGACTTATTCCTAAAGTCATCGATGACCCCGTCGAGGCAATTTTAATTGACCAAAATTAAAGCTTACCTCAAGACAACTAAAGTCCACTATCCAATGTACCATACCTAGTGGCAAATACCCTTTGGTAATCTAGAGTCTATACTCTCCTTCCCCGAAGATACTTTCTCTCCCCTTTGCTTCTCAGAGAGTTAGATCCACCTGTTTCCTATCAAACACTCTTACATGCAATTTGTGGTCAGTGTACTGATGTCCTGGTCAATTAATATCATAATCATAACATTTCACTTTTCCACATTATAAAAGACATTTTAATTCAAGTCATCAAATTAATCATATATAAGAGATAAAATCATGATTCCATAGAATTAATATTTCTAATCATAACATTATTTCTCGTAAGCATAGCATGTATTCACAGGTCTAATATCTATCCATGAAACAAGTAAAAGTAAATAGTAAAAATAGTCCAAAAAGGGGGATGTAACATATCTCTCCCCTAAAGAATCATTGTCCCCGATGATTTAGTGTATCAAAACATAATTTTAACAAGAAACAAGTTTTTATAGTTTAATCATTGGTTGCATGAAAAAGATAAGGAAACTTTTGATGGATCTCATTATAATCTTCCCACATGGTGCTATCCTCCCCTTATTGATCCCATTGTACCTTGCACTACAAGACCTCACGATTACACAAGCAGAGCTTGCATATTTTGAGCACCTTGAGGGGCTTGATCACAACCACCCCTAGCTCCTACATCTGTAAAGCATTCTGATTCAGAATGTGATCATTTGCTTCAAAATACTTCTTTAAGTATGAAACATGAAAAACATTATGGATCTTTGACAAGGCTGGGAGTAGAGCAATCTTGTATGCAACTGGATTGATAATCTCAAGGACTTCGAAGGGTCCCACATAGAGAAGGGTTAACTTTGAGGATTTTCCAAACTTAATAGAGCTTTTATGAGGTTTAACCCATAAGAGGACTTTCTCTCCAATACAGAATTGTCTAGGTACTCGTTTGTGGTCAACATAACTCTATTGTCTGTCGTTGGCTTCTGTCAATATTTTCCTAATCATCTTAACTTTTTCTTCCATATCCACTAGCATTTATAGACAAATGTTTATCCTATCTTCTAGCTTGTCTCATCTTATAGGAGTTTAGTGTTTCCTTCCATATAATGCTTTGGATGGTGCCATCTTAATGGCAGAATGATAGGAATTATTGTATGCAAATTCCACTAGTGGTAAGTATTCTTCCCACTTGTATTTCTGATCCATGCAATACATTCTTAGTAGATCCTGTAGAACTTGATTGACCCTTTCAGTTTGACCATCAGTTTCAGGATGGTATGCAGTGCTTACATTGAGTTTAGTTCCAAGTGTCAAATATAAGGTTTGCCAAAACCTAGATGTTATACGAGCATCTCTATCTGAGATGATCTATTTAGGTACTCCATGTAACCTAAATACCTCCTAAACAAATTTGCGGGCCAACACAGGTGCTCCATCAATTAAATTCCCTGGAATGAAGTGTGCGACTTTTGTTAACTTATCAACTACAACCAAAATTGCATCATGTCTATTCCTTGACATAGGTAAACCTTGTACAAAGTCCATACTTATAGCCTCGCATTTCCACTCTGGTATATTGTGTGGATACAATAATCCTATAGGATGTTGGTGTTCCGCCTTTACTCTCTAACATTCTAGACAGCTTGCCAGAAATCTAGCAGCATCATCTTTCATTCCCTTTCATAAGTACAAAGGTTTCACATCAGCTAATAGTTTTGTTACTCCTGGATGTCTGGAATACAGTGCACAATGGACTTCTTTCCATACAAGATTTCTTAATTCCTCAGAATTTGGGACATAAATTATTCCCTTATATCTCAATAATCCATCCATATCAAAATGGAATCTATCATACCTTGAGTCCTTGGGATTGGTTTGCAGAGCTTGTTTAACCTGTCATAGTACTCATCTCCTGATAACTTTTGCAGTACTAAGTCTTTGAAATTAGCATGAATGGAAATTATTTAAACAATTTGCCTTCTCCTGCTTAAAGCATCTACTACTTAGTTTTCCTTTCCTTTAATGTAGCTTATTTCAAAATCATAGTCATATATTAGCTCTAACCATCTTCGTTGCCATGCATTAAGTTGGGGTTATGAAAATATGTATTGAAGACTTTGGTGATCTGATTCAAGTATGAAAGTCTTTCCTAACAAATAATGTGACCACATCTGTAGGGCATGGATTACTGCTACCAACTCTAAATCATGTGTGGTGTAATTTTGTTCATATGGTTTTAACTTTCTTGATTCATAAGCTATTACATGCCCATCTTGCATGAGCACACCTCCTAGTCCCTCCCTAGAGGCATCAGTTATGACCTCAAATTGTCCGTCGGGATCAAGAACTTTCAAGATTGGAGTGGTGGCTAAGTTTTCTTTCAATAATTCAAATGCCTTCTCACATTCACTTGTCCACTCAAATTGTTTTCACTTTCTCTACAAAGAAGTAATTGGACTTGAAATACAAGAAAAGTTTAAAACAAATTTCTAATAATAGCTAGCCAAACCCATGAAACTTCATACTTCCTGAACAGTGGAAGGTATTGGCCACTCAAGAATAGCCTTTATTTTAGCCAGGTCGACTGGTATCCCTTCTGCAGATATAATATGTTCTAAATATTGAATTTCTTTTTGAAAGAGAGAACATTTGGAGAGCTTCACATACAACTTATGTTCTTGCAGTCATTGCAATACAATTTGTAGGTATTGCCTATGTTCTTATTCAATTTTGGAATATATCAAAGCATCGTCAAGGAAAACTAGAACAAATTTATCAAGACAGTCTCTAAAAACACTATTCATCAGATTATGAATGCGACAGGGGCATTTGTCAATCCAAAAGGTAGCACTGTGAATTCATAATGTCCATACCTTGTTCTAAACATTGTCTTATGGATGTCCTCATCCTAAACAGTCTCAACTGATGATACCCTAACATCAAATCTATCGTCGAGAACACTACAGCTCCATGCATTTGATCAAATAGATCATCAATACGTGGTAGACGATACTTGTTCTTTATCTTTGCTTTGTTAAGCATATGATAGTCAATACATAGCCTAAGGGTTCCATCCTTCTTTTTGATAAATATGACTGGGGCTCCCCAAGGCAAAACACTTGGCCTAATCAAACCCTTAGCTAATAATTTTTGCATTTGATCCTTTAATTCTATTAATTCAGTGGTTGTCATTCTGTATGGGGCTCTGGAGATTAGCTTAGATCCTGGTTTGATGTCTATTGCAAAATTAAAAATCTTTTTTGGAGGCAAACTAGGAAGTTCTTCTAGGAAACGTTTAAAACAAATTTGCTATAATAGCCAACCAAACCCATGAAACTTCATACTTCCTAAACATAGCCTTTATTTTAGCTGGGTCGACTGGTATCCCTTCTGCAGATATAATATGTTCTAAATAATAAATTTCTTTTTGAAAGAAAGAACATTTAGAGAGCTTTGCATACGACTTATGTTCTCTTAGTCGTTGCAATAAAATTTGTAGGTGTTGCCTATGTTCTTATTCATTTTTGGAATATATCAGAACATTGTCCAGGAAAACTAGAATAAATTTATCAAGACAGTCTCTGAAAACACTGTTCATGAGATTCATGAATGTGGTAGAGGCATTTGTCAATCTGAAAGGTAGCACTATGAATTCATAATGTCCATACCTTGTTCTAAACGTTGTCTTATGGATGCCCTCCTCCTTTAGTCTCAATTGGTACCCTAACCTTGAATCTATCTTCGAGAACACTACAGCTCCATGCATTTGATCAAATAGATCATCAATACGTAGTAGAGGGTACTTGTTCTTTATCGTTGCTTTCTTAAGCATATGATAGTCAATACATAGCCTAAAGGTTAGATCCTTGTTTTTGACAAATATGACTGGGGCTCCCCAAGGCGAAACACTTGGCCTAATCAAACCCTTAGCTAATAATTCTGTACTTGAGCCTTTAATTCCATTAACTCAGTGGTTGTCATTATGTATGGGGCTCTAGAGATTAGCTCGGAGCCTAGTTTGATGTCTATTGCAAAATCAAAAATCCTTTTTGGAGGCAAACTAGGAAGTTCTTCTAGGAACACATCTTGAAAGTTGCGGATATAGGGATATTTTCCCTCAAAAGATTCAATTTGTTTCTCAGTACTCTCCTCAACTTGATCCATTTTAACTATGAAAATTTGACATCCTTTACGTCTAGCCCTCTTTAATTGTTTGGAAGAAATAGATCTAATCTTGACTTCCCTCTAAATGCCTTGAAAGTTGACTTTGAAAAGCAATCCACTTCGGCCCTATGCTTCCACAACCAATTCATTCCTATAATGACGTCATAAGAACCTAAGGGTGCTACATACAGGTTCACTTCAGTTGAGAAACTTGGGAAATCAACCCTAGCTTTGAACAAACATTGTTCTACCTGAGCCTTGGTTTGGTTTGCATACTCTACAGTCCATGGTTTAGACATATAGCTATCTCTCCTAGGAAATTTATTTAATACTCTAGGTGATAGAAAATTCTTAGTTGCACCAGCAGCAATTAAAATAGAAATGGGGACTTTGAATAAGGTACGTGTCATCTCAATGGGGGTAATCAGATATTCAACTTGTCAGTTGTCAAGTCCTACATGAATCCTTTGTTGAAAATCTATCTGTTGTGAAGGTAAAGCCATGTTCCTTTGCTGTCCATTCTACTTCTTATTAGGACAACGGTTTGCATAATGATCACCACCGCAAGGAAAACAACCTCCAAGAGGACCCTTCTTCTCTAATGGTCTACCCATGACATCATTGTTCCTCTTAAAGTTGTCATTCTTCTTATAGTCCTCATTTCTTTAGTCATTACCAAATCCACCTTTGTTTTTTTGATTAGTTTTTTCATTTCTTTAGTTCCCATATCCTTTATCATTCTTCCTCTTATATGGCTAATCATTTGAATTTTTGTTAAATCTTTTACGTTTCCTTTCTCGGTAGGCAGATATAGACTTTATCTTTTGTTCCTATTTAATTGCCTTTTCATACACTTGATCCATCATTATCAGACCATGCACTTCCACCCCTCCGCTGATTCAAGGATTCAGCCCCATAATAAACTTTCTAATTCTAAACCTCTCATCCTTCTGATACTGAGGAATGCATTTCAATAGACGAGTGAATTTATCAGCATACTCGACCACAGATAACTCTCCCTGATGGAGATTCTGGAAATCAATAAATTTTTTATTAAAATACAACTATGGCAACCACCTCTTTTGAAAAAGTTCTACAAACTCACTCCATGTCACCTTCAAGGAGCTTAAATTCAACTCCATCTTTTTATTCATCCACCAAGTGGATTCTTCTCCCGATAGCTGATATGCTCCCCAAGCTACTTTTGTGATCACAAAATAATTCTTGATTTCGAAGTACTTCTCCATTTTAGTTAACCAGGCTTTAGCTGCACCTCATGTTTTCGTTCCATCGAATTTAGGAGGAATAATCTTTTTCATGTCTTTAGATAATTCAAGTGCAAGTTTATCTTTTGTCTCTCTCTGAGATTCATTATCATCATGGCTCTCACTTGATGTACCATGTTCTCATTGTTTACTCCTACTCACATTATAGGCATACTCATTTTCACCCTCTGTATTACCAGTCTTGTTTACTCTCTTTTCCAGATTTTCTAATCTTTCCTTTGTTTCAGCAAGTATATTAAGAATTCTGTCCAATTTATCTGTAGAATTAACTTGGGAGTTTTGATCTTCCCAATCTTCTCCCTTATTAGATCTTGATTGAACCATATTTGGAATGTTTTCTCACACCTGTTATTAATGAGTTATCTATTAGCTTCCTTGATTTAACATTTCTCATTAAATCATAACATAATGAACTCACATAACCATGGTCAATTACCAAAAACAAAATTGTCGTTATTATAATTTGCACAAGAGTAGATACATTCTTTGTGGATAGATACATTTCATGTTTCACACAATATTTACAAGTGGGGTGTATCTTTCATATTCATTTTCCAACACATATTCATGGGGCATATAACCCTAAGATTCACTACTACGTGAAAGTACAATGATTTCAGCATTGGGTGGCATACGAGAATCCCTCATGATCATTGGTATGCTATTAGGGTAGGAATTGATCATAATTTGAGTTTCCATCCTAGATGTCTCTAGGAGTTCTCTTTTCATTTGTTTGAGTCATGTCAGTGCATTGGCAAGGGTTTCTATATCATCTAGCCAGATGTCATTTTCTGAAAGGAAGTTAGGTGTGTGGAAATCACTTCCTACACTAATCTCTTGAGGGGAGAGATATACAAATTTAATTTAATCTTTAGAATTATAGCAACATGAAACATATAACAGAGATATTGAAGCAATACACATAGAACCAGAAAGAAGACAGAAGAGGAGAGACAAGATATATCATGGGGAAAACCCTTATCAGATGAAAAACCCCACACTCAGAAACCTGCACAATGTATTATCAAAATTGAATATGGTTTATAATACACTTGCAATGCAAGCTTCAATAGTCTTTGACACTCATGTCTGTAGTTAATCTGGCAGCATAATAGTACCTATTAATCACATACTACATCTCCTCCTCCAAGCACCTGTTTATATAGAATATACAAGGAAAAATTGGCTCTATCTTGGAATGGGTGTCCAACTTAGCCTCATGGCCCAAAACCCATGCCTATGGACACTTGGTCAGCATTGTAAGATTTATCTGACACTTGTCCATAGCTCCCATCCCAAAGAGGTTGCTTATTTCCAAAATGGGCTATGACAGATGCTCTTACGACTCTTATGACTATCATAGAATCTGTCATAGCAGTTACAACTTACATCTGTAAGAGAATCTGTCATACACAGGCTATAAATAGCATATTCTATTACAACATGTCATATTTATGACTCTTACATGTCATAACTTCAGCATAGGAATCCGTCATAACTGTTTCAATCAAACATTCCCTTACACAACATCCAAGATGTCGACACATGGCAAAATACTCCTACAACAAATTGGGATGCCTATCTCCTCATGTGAGGACAAAATTACGAGTTGTCATCTTCCATGTAGGATGACACATCATCGTACCACATCCCACAAAATGACAATATGGAATTTACAATTAATTTACATCATAGGAAATGAATAAATAAATACAATCATAAATAATGCAAGGAATTACCAAGGTTGAGACACCTTAATTCCCAACATTCTCCCACTTGTCAAACACCTTGTAAGAGACAATAGAATAATAGGATTTAATGACTATAGGCCGAGAGGTTGAGAGACTTCGAACACCATCTGAACTTCTCTGTGCCCACCACCATGTCTTGTATGAAGTTAAATTGAACATCAATATGCTTTGTTCTGGCAGGGAAAGTTGGATTCTTTGCAAATCAAATCATACGCTGACTGTCACAACTGATCGTAATCTGACCTGCATCCATACCAATATCTGAACATAATCTCTTAAGCCAAATGGCTTCCTTACAAGCATGAGTTGTTGCCATATACTCAACTTCTGTTGTGGACAAAGCAACCATAGGTTGTTGCTTACTCATCCAAGTAATAGCACCACCAAACAGTGTAAACACATAAGCACCAGTGGATCTCTTGCTGTCAATGTCACCTACCCAATCTAAATCCACAAACCCATGAATATCAATAGAATGCAGAAGTCCTGTAACATTACCATGATAGCATATGGAATACTCAAAAGTACCCCTCAAATATCTAAACACTTGCTTAATTGCATCCTAATGTACCCATCCAAGATTAGGCATAAATCGACTAAGGACTCCCACTGCTTGGGCAATGTCTGGTCTTGTGCAGACTATAACATATATCAAAATGCCAACAACACTAGCATAAGGTACTCTTCTCATGTCCTCCACCTCACTAGGAGATTTTGGACAATCCTCAATAGAAAACTTTGTCCCCAAAGAAATAGGAACACATAATGGTCTACAATCTGCCATGCTGAACTTATCCAACATGGTCTTCACATACTTACTCTGGCTTAACCAAAGTTTTATGTTAGTTCTGTCTCTTCTAATTTCCATTCCTAGAATGTACCTGGCTGCCCTTAATCTTTCATTTCAAACTATGCTGACAACTAAGATTTAAAATCAAAAATCATATTCTTACCCTTCCCAATGAGAAACATATCATCAACATATAATGCAACAATGAGAATACGATCACCATCAAACTTATAATACACACAGTGATCCAATTTTGATCTCACAAATCCAATAGACAACACAAAGACATCAAACTTCAAGTACCACCTCCTAGGAGACTGCTTCAAACCATACAAAGACTTCTTTAACTTGCAAACCAAATTTTCTTTACCTTTCACCATGTAATGTTTTGGCTGTGATATGTAGAATTCTTCCTCCAAATCACCATGAAGGAAAGTTGCCTTCACATCCATCTATTCTACCTCTAAGTCATAAGCTTGTGAAAGAGATAACAAGAATCAAATGGATGTTAGCTTTGCAATAGGAGAGAAGATCTCACCATAATCTATACCCTCCACTTGTAAATACCCCTTTGCAACCAACCTGGCCTTGTACTTCTCAACACTACCATCTACACCAAATTTCTTCTTGAAAACCCATTTGCATCCAATGGGTTTACGTCTAGGAGGAAAAGGCATCAAGTCCCAAGTTTGAGTCTTTTCCAAAGAAGCCATCTCATCCTCCATGGCCTCCTTCTAGGAACTTGCATCTTTCATATCCATAGCCTCTAATACAGTTCTAGGTTCGTCACTGTTAGTAAGAAAAGCAAAAGCACAACTAGAATCAAGCAATGTATAACCAAACCTATTAGGTTGCTTTCTTATTCGTGTAGACCTCCTCAAGAGCTGAGGTTGAGGTTCAACTTCTTCATCTGATCTTTCAGAGCTGCAAAAGCTCTCCTCATCATCAAGTCCAACATTGTCTTTCTATTCAGTCTTCTCAGGGGTAGCAGGAAACTGAACAACATCCTCTTTCTTTTCTTTTTTTTCTAGCTGTAAAACAGTGGAAGAAGGTGTTAGCTCTCTAAAGATGACACTTCTTCTATACAACACTTTTTTAGCCTCATGATCCCAAAGCTTGTATCCTTTCACACCGACACCATAGCCAATGAAGATACACTTAGCAACGTTGTTCTCCAATTTTGACCATTTCTCCCTAGGCACATGTGCATATGCCTCACAACCAAAAACACGAAGATGCCTTATTGAAGGCTTTCTACTAGACCACACCTCTATGGGTGTCTTTCCAACAAGAGATGATGTAGGAGATCCATTTACAAGATAGCAAGCAGTGGCAACATCTTTAGCCCAAAACTTTTGTTCTAGGCCAGCTCCACTAAGCATACTCCTAGCCTTCTCCATCAGTGTCCTGTTCATCCTCTTTACAACTCCATTTTGTTGCGGGGTGTATGGAGTTGTCTTATGTCTTTCAATCCCAAGTTCCTTGCAATATTTATTAAATTTTGTAGAATAGAACTCACCATCGTTGTCAGTTCTCAAACACTTAATCTTTTTACCAGTCTGATTTTCAGCAAAGGCTTTAAACTCCTTAAACTTGCTATAGACTTCAGATTTTCTTCTGAGAAAATAAATCCATGTCCTTCTATTGTAGTCATCTATGAAAGATACAAAATATACAAATTTTGATAATGAAGGAACATTAACAGGACCAAATACATTAGAATGAACAAGGTCCAACACATGAGAAGACTTATGAGAACTCAAAAAAAATTGAACACAGTTTTGTTTTCCATATATACAATGTTCGTAAAAGTCAAACTCAAGATTACAAGAATCTAACCCCTCAACGAGGTTCTTATTTTTTAGGGTAGGTAGACCCTTCTCACTGATGTGGCCAAATCTCTTATACCATAACATTGTCTTTTTAACAGGAAGCTTAACTTTCAAGGCATGAATACAACCATCAGGACTAGATACAACAAATTTCTTCACTGCTTGTTCAGATGGTGGTGATGAAGTGACTGCTGCCCTCTTCCTTGAGTCAGAAGAACTATTGAATTGTGAAATGCATGCCTCTAGGTGAAACAGAGTACCTCTCCTAGTACCCTTAGCAAGCACCATAGCTCCTCTAGTCATCTTGCATCCTTCTTTCAAAAAGATAACCTGCACACCTGCATCATTCAACATACTTATAGAAAGCAGGTTCCATGCTAAGCCTGGGATCTACATAACCCCAGAGATCCCCTTTACTTGTCCATCATGGAATCAAATAGAGACTCTTCCATGACCAACAATCTTCAGATGAGAGTTGTCACCTAGGTACACCTTTCCACCATCAAACTCCACATACTTAGTACACCAATCTCGATGCGAGGTCATGTGGAATGATGCACCAAAATCAATCAGCCACACATCATCATATGCATGGGTTGGTAGGGCTACGATGAAGGCATCACTATCATCTTGTGACTTGTCAGAATCTAAATCTAGGTTCTTCTTCTTCTTTTTCTTTTCCTCTTTGCATTCCTTTCAGAAATGCCTAGATTTACCACAATTCCAATAGAGAGCCTTAGACTTTCGAAGAGATTTGGATCTCCCATGGGATTTGAATCTACCCTTCTCAGCTTTCTTGTCCTTCTTTTTCCCTTTCTGCTTGGGTCTTCCACGAACTACAAGAGCTTCTTTGGTTGCCTCAGAAGACTTCTCTGCATCTCTTTAGACAACAACAAAGAACCTACTTCATCCATTTTGAATGTGGATGTGGTGCTTCCAATAGCTATGACAAGATGATCCCACGAGTCCAACAAAGAACAAAGCAAGGTCATACAACAATCCTCGACCTCCTCCATCTTCACACCAATAGATGTCAATTATGCAACCAACATGTTGAAAGCATTCATATGTTCTGTAACAGGTCCTTCATCCTCCATTTGAAGAGAATACAACTTCTTCCTCAGAAAACATTTGTTAACCATGGATTTGGCTTGATACACATCTTGCAACTTCTTCCAAACCAAATTTGTAGTAGTCTCCTCATGGACATTTAACAGGAAAGAATCAGCAAGACTAAGTCTTATGAGACACTTAGCATTCTGATCCTTGAGATCCCAATCAGCTTGTGACATTGCAGCTGGTTTTGTTCCACTGATAGTTTCCCAAAGGTCTCGATCAATAAGCATGTCTTCCATCTTGAGCTTCCACAACTTGAAATTAGTGCCATTGAATTTCTCCACCTCTATCCTTCCAGATGTGCTTTCCATCTCCTTGCTGAAAAATGATTCAGAATACTCTACATAGACTCCCACTCAACTTAATATTAGCTCAAAAAACCCCTACCCAACAACTAGGACCAAAGGTGATCAAGCTCTGATACCAACTGAAAGGAAGCTAGGTGTGCGGAAATCGCTTCCTACACTAATCTCTTGAGGGGAGAGCTTTACAAATTCAATTTAATCTTTACAATTATAGCAACATGAAACATATAACAAAGCTATTGTAGCAATACACATAGAACTCGAAAGAAGATAGAAGAAGACAGACAAGATATATCGTTGGGAAAACCCTATCGAGTGAAAAACTCCACACTCAGAAACCTGCACAATGTATTATCAAAACTGAATATGGTTTACAATACACTTGCAATGCAAGCTTTAATAGTGTTTGACACTCATGTCTGTAGTCAATCCAGCAGCATAATAGTGTTGATAACTGAGAGGGGGGGTGAATCAGTTATCTGGATTATTTTAACATTCAGAACTTTCTTATTAATTAATGCAACATCAATTCAATTAAGCTAACATAACCATGAAATTGAAATACACATGACACAATATTTTTGACATGGAAACTCTGTTAAGGGAGAAAACCACAAGGTGATTAACCCAAGATTGTATACTCTATTAGAAGAATGGAAATACAAAATGGCACTTGCCAATTAGGGCTCACTACCCGAGCACACTGCTCACAAGAGGCTCACTGCCTACAAGAGACTCACTGTATACAAGTTGTAAGAAGAATAACAGGATCCTTGGACTAATAAGATGCATCTACTTATGCAAGTGTTTAGTTCTGGTCAGGCTCAATACACTGATCTATTGCACTTCATCTTTCCTCTTCTTTTGTGCTACTCTCCTTTCACATACCAGACCTTCCTTACTGCTTTCACTCTGCTCTACTACTTTTCTTCACACATCTCAAAACCACGACACCTCTCACAACTAAATCCATCTTGTATATATATCCACACAAGTGATTTCATCACCTTTCTAGTCGACATCTGGAATAATCAATATTTTCCACAAACTCTGATATGTCGGCTGAATCCTTGCTTACCAAGTAATGCAAATCAAGGATATACTTGTAGAAGTCATCAATCATGTTAGCCAATCATAACTTATGCCTTAATAACCTTTACCATCATCAGTAACACATCCGGAATAATGTCTGATGTTCTGCCAGTCAGTTCTTCCTCTGTTCACACTGCCAATCAGGAACCCGACACTCAAGTATTCATATCTTTTTCGTCATCTATCACCAGAGGCTAAATCATTGGAATCTATCAGTCAAGGTAGTCCTCTTGACTTCCCCAAATCTGCACTTCACTAAGATACTTCCTCTGCATGATCCAGACCTGACTGTCGGACCTCGCCACATGCTCTGTTCTTGCTTACCGGATCACAACACTCTGCAATCTACCTTCCGGTAGAGACTCATCATGTCCTGCAGATGTGTGGACTAACCTTTGTTGCCATCAATGACAACATTCATGAGTCCATATAGTGTCTCTTGCCAACAATCTCCCCCTTTGGCATTGATGGCTACACTTAGTGAAAAATGACTAAGTGTTTACACTATGCTCCCCCTTGGCTGATACTCTATTTTTATATACATTTTTCAGAGCTCCCCTTTAGTTGGATTCCTCATTTTTCACTACTCCTCACTCCCCCTTTGACATCAATGGCAAAGGGTGGGAACCGCACATCAAAATTTTCAAAAATTTAACTATACTTAGCCGCATATAACATACTCACATATACTGAAGAATGTCTGCAAAAGTTGTCTTCAATTGGATGAATTCTGCTGCCCAACTTTGCTTCATTCTATCCAAAATTGATATATGACTGCTCAACAGGAATGCAAATGCATATGCCCTTTTTAGATCTATTGGATCACTGGTCCGGGCTGTGATCTGAGCTTCTTTTATGGACTCATGCATGGCCTCTAACTTAGGGATAATTATCCCTCTGAGTTCACCTAACTTGCTTATTCTTCTTTTCTTTTCCTTCTCAAGCTTCTTGATTTCATTCAAGACTGCAATAGTCCCTTAAGATCCCTGAGACCAAAAAATTGCCAAACTTTGACGGGGCAGTTCTCATAATTTGTGATAGTTGGGAATGCTCTGTTTGGACCTACAGGTGCACGTGGCATCCTTCCACAATAACCTCTCTCATTTTTGGTCAACTCCATTCCATTTGACCGTGATGAAATCAAACGCATTGGCATAAAATGCTTCAATTTGATGCAGTGGAAAGGTGCTAGGTGCGACATTTTTCATTCCATAGCTCTTGTGGTCAAACGGACTATGCCAATGCATCGGGGCGGGTGGGTAAATGCTAGTGGAGGTCTCATTTCATGCGCCAAACGTCCTAGTCATTCCGGGCAAGAGGCTACCAGCAAAGTCCCTTAAGATCCCTAAGACCAAAAAACTACCAAACTTTGATAGGACAGTTCTCAAAATTTGTGATAGTTGGGAATGCTCTGTTTCGACCTACAGGTGCACGTAGCATCCTTCCACAATAACCTCTCTCATTTTTGGTCAACTCCATTCCGTTTGACCGTGATGAAATCAAACGCATTGGCACAAAATGCTTCAATTTGATGCAGTGGAAAGGTGCTAGGTGCGACATTTTTCATTCCATAGCTCATGCGGTCGAATGGACTACACCAACGCGTCAGGGTGGTCAGGTAAATGCTAGTGGAGGTCTCATTTCATGCGCCAAGCGTCCCAGTCATTCCGGGCAAGAGGCTACCGGCAAAGTCCCTTAAGATCCCTGAGACCAAAAAACTGCCAAACTTTGACCAGGCAGTTATTGGAATTCATGATAGTTGGGAATGCTCTGTTTGGACATAGAGGTGCACGTGGCATCCTTCCACAATAACCTCTCTCATTTTTGGTCAAGTCCATTCCGTTTGACCGTGTTGCAATCAAATGCATTGGCACAAAATGCTTCAATTTGATGTAGTGGAAAGGTGCTAGGTGTGACATTTTTCATTCCATAGCTCATGGGGTCGAACGGACTGTGCCAACACATCGGGGTGGGTGGGTAAATGCTAGTGGAGGTCTTGTTTCGTGTGCCAAGCGTCCCAATCGTTCTGAGCTGTAAGCTACTGGGATGCTTGGTGCACGAAACGAGACCTCCACTAGCATTTACCCACCCACCCCGACGTGTTGGGGTAGTCCGTTTGACCCCACAAGCTATGGAATGAAAAATGTCGCACCTAGCACCTTTCCACTGCATCAAATTGAAGTATTTTGCGCCAATGGGTTTGATTTCATCACGGTCAAATGGAATGGAGTTGACCAAAAATGAGAGAGGTTATTGTGGAAGGATGCCACGTGCACCTGTAGGTCTAAACAGAACATTCCCAACTATCATGAATTCTAAGAACTGTCCCGTCAAAGTTTGGTATTTTTTTGGTCTCAGGGATCTTAAAGGACTTTGCCGATAGCCTCTTGCCCGGAATGACTGGGACGCTTGGCGCATGAAACGAGACCTCCACTAGCATTTGCCCACCCACCCTAATGTGTTGGCATAGTCCGTTCAACTGCACAAGCTATGGAATGAAAAATGTCATACCTAGAACCTTTCCACTGCATCAAATTGAAGCATTTTACGTGAATGCATTTGATTTCATCACGGTCCAACGGAATGGAGTTGACCAAAAATGAGAGAGGTTATTGTGGAAGGATGCCACATACACCTGTAGGTCCAAATAGAGCATTCCCAACTGTCACAAATTCCAAGAACTACCCTGTCAAAGTTTGGCAATTTTTTAGTCTCAGGGATCTTAAGGGACTTTGCCAGTAGCCTCTTGCCCAGAATGACTGGGACACTTGGTGCACAAAATGAGACCTCCACTAGCATTTACCCAGCCACCCCAATGCGTTGGCGCAATCCGTTTGGCTGCATGAGCTATGGAATGAAAAATGTCATACCTAGCACCTTTCCACTACATCAAATTGAAGCATTTTGCGCCAATGCGTTTGATTTCATCACGGTCAAACGGAATGGAGTTGACCAAAAATGAGAGAGGTTATTGTGGAAGGATGCCATGTGCACCTGTAGGTCCAAACAGAGCATTCCCAACTGTCACAAATTTTGAGAACTACCCCATCAAAGTTTGGCAGTTTTTTGGTCTCAGGGATCTTAAGGGACTTTGTCAGTAGCCTCTTGCCCAGAATGACTGGGATGCTTGGCACATGAAACGAGACCTCCACTAGTATTTACCCCCCCACCCTGATGTGTTGGCATAGTCTATTTGACCGCACGAGCTATGGAATGAAAAATGTCGCACCTAGCACCTTTCCACTGCATCAAATTGAAGCATTTTGTGCCAATGCGTTTGATTTCATCACGGTCAAATGGAATGGAGTTGACCAAAAATGAGAGAGATTATTGTGGAAGGATGCCACATGCACCTGTAGGTCCAAATAGAGCATTCCCAACTGTCACGAATTCTGAGAACTACCCCATCAAAGTTTGGCAGTTTTTTGGTCTCAGGGATCTTAAGGGACTTTGCCAGTAGCCTCTTGCCCGGAATGACTGGGATGCTTGGTGCACAAAATGAGACCTCCACTAGCATTTACCCCCCCACCCTGACACGTTGGCGCTATCCATTTGACCCCATGATGAGCAGAACAAAAAATATTGTTCTAGTTGACACATTCTTAATCATTGACATGGATGATATCTCAGTACTATTCCTTTAGGCACAATATGAGCTTCCAATGGAAGGCACAATTGTGAGGTTAGAGATGATGAAAAGTGTGCCTCATTCATAGTCATGTTTTACTTGTCTTCAATGATGATTCCTTGATTCAACTTAATCCATTGATAATACATTTTAACCTCCTTGTGAAAGTGCACTTTCAAAGTTGCTTGAGCAAGAGCTAGCACCTCAACATCAAGGCGCACTTTTGGTGTTCTAGAAGCATGAACTAGCACCTCAAATAGTAAGGCACTCATTCTAGGTTGTTTATTCAATAATTGGCACTAGTCACATATGGTGTAGAGAGGTAGATGTGCGTCCAAGTCATCATTTGATGCCTTCAATAACTATAAACTCCTTTGATAATGCATTTTATCCTTCCTATTCACTATCTAGCCTTAGGTGCACATTTTAGGTTGATCAATCATAATCTAGTGCCTTAAGTACCAAGGCGCACTTTTAGATTAGTTTGATAAAGGATTAGCGCCTTCATTTCTAGGCGGAAGTTTGGAGTTGAAATACATCAAAATAACAAGTTTCTTCATCACTTCAAACATATTTAACACTTTGAAGATCTCCAATGCATGATTGAATATCAAGAAACCAATGTATCATTTCATGAAGGTCTTAAGTGTTGTAAATATGCATCTTCTTATTTAATCATGTGTTGTAAATGAAGGAATGCAATGATTGCAATATGTGCACAAAATGGAATTTTTGATAAGGATTGAAAGGAAATGTTAAGAAAATGCAATTGGTGGGTGTAAATCCAAAGTGTGGAAGCATAGACAAGGCATGTGAATAGTTTGGCATGACACCTCAAAGAGATGCTATCTCATGGAATGCAATGATTGCAAGATATGCACAAAATGGATTTTTTGAAAAGGCTTTAGAAACTTTGAAGCAAATACAATTGGAATGTTTAAAACCAAATTCTATAACCTATGCAAGTATTCTCCCTAATTGTGCCAAATTAGGATCTTATATATACATATATGCACATAATGTCATGAAAATAATGTATAGTGTATATATCAAGCCATATATGCATGTACAAATAAAACCATATGGGTATATACAATGATATACATCAATAACATACAAAAGTATGTTTACAAAGCCAAATACACATATGTAACAAAATGTCCCAAAATCAAATCTCCTATGGATTGCTATCAAATAATCTATGGCTCTTGCTAGGCCATGAAGATGGTTAACTAGTCAATGACTCATCTTCCATTGCTCATCGACTAGACCTCCTCGATAGAGATTTTTGAATTTCCACCTATTAATACAATCAAACAACATGCACATTAATATAGAATTTAATATTCAAAATATATAACATGACATAAGTAATCAATCACTTACCACCAATTGGTGATCCCTTTTGATCATTTGTTGTCTCTCTTCTTCTATAGAGCTGGATGGGTAGGGGAGGTGACGTCCTGTGAGAAGCATGAACAAGCAGATTTAAAAGTAAACATGAATATCATAAATATGTACATTAAATGCTGCACTTATTATAGGACTGTTCTAGTACTATTTTAGGACTATTGTAGGACTATTGTAGTTAAAACTATCCTAGTAGACATGTATAGGACTGTTATAGGACTGTCATCTCATGGAATACAATGATGGCAAGATTACTATCAAGATTAGTATGAAGATTAATTATGACTGTTATAGGACTTTTATAAGAATGCAAAGTAAGGAAGCATAGGCAAGGCACATGAACTGTTTGGTGGAATACCTCAAAGAAATGAGAATTTTGTCAGATGTTGTAGTTGCAATTGCCATGTGACACATGTATGTAATATGTGAAAGAATAGACAAGGCACATGAACTATTTGGCAAAAGACATCAAATACATGTCATCTCATGGAATGCCTTATGTAGAAAAAGGTACAAATGTGCAAATTAAGAAATACAAATGAGAACTAAAAATCATACCTCAAGTATAGTCAAAATAACCTACGATGCCATACAAAATAATTTACGATGCCATGTAAAATAATCTATGATGCCATCTAAAATAACTTTATTCACTGTCTTGTATAGTCAAAAGCATGCATTATAGTTATTAAAGTAACAAGATTTTTAATAAAACAATTCTAAAAAATAGAAAAAACAAGAACAAGTTAAGATAAAAAATGTCATACCTGTCCATCTAGAAGTTTAAATGCTAGTCAAGCGTACCTGAGGGGTCATCTCTTACCTTCAAAGTATCTAATATTGCTTCATGATCAGCATTACTAATTGTCCATAGTTCTTTTGATTTTGGTTTTCCACGATGCTTTAGTAACTTGACATTTGTTGCTACAACTAGGTGAGAATACATCAATATGGTTTTATGCTTCTCAAAGTCTTCAAAGGCCGGGATGCCATTCTTTTTAACCATATATGTTCATAACCAAGTCCTAGCAATAACAACTGATCCTGTAGGATATGTGAACCCATCATCATCTGTCATAGGTTGTGTTAGCTTATGTTTTCCCTGTACGCATCATGCCAACCAATAGTCTGACCTCTCTTCATTTCCATGCGGTGCAACAACTGCATAAACATGACCTGGCTATACAAGGTCTGAAAGATGTTCATAGTTAAATGAGCTCTCCATGTCATTGATGGAAGATGATTGACCTTCATATAAAGGGATTAAATATTGTGGAATCCATGCATCTACCCACTCACTTGACTCACAATTGTTCCAATCACATTTAATACAACTCTGACAAAAACAAGCTAATTCTCATGTCCAAATAGTTTATGTACTTGCATTTGAGCTTTGAAATGAATGCATCTTTGATGATTCACTGATTCTTTGACATTCCAATTTCTTTATCGCTATCCCATCATCAACCAACCAAAAGAACCTATGCACTTCATAATCAAGAGCCACTCCTCATGACAATGCATAGTTACACCACTTAACAATGGAATCTACATCACTAAATGTAGCACCACCTCTAATCTTTAGTTGTTCTTTAAAAAGAGCTCTCTTCATGCATGCACCTGCTCCATCATGTTCACCTTTTCCGTGCCTGGCTCCAAAAAAATTCTAAATATGAGGTATATCCTTCTCTACATGCATTTTGCTCAACCAATAGAAATTATGAGCATTCTTGAATTGACCAGTGCAATTATCTGACCAAATGAGATGTTGATCTATTCTAATATCTTTTTCATGCAAGAACCCATAAAATTGTTGAAAACAATATTGCACAAACTCTGCTGAATGAGATCGATCATCACTCATGTAAAAATGGTATTCTCTAACAATCTTCCTGTTCTCTTCTGTACTCTTGGGGGCATGTCTGTATGTGATGTGAACAAAAATAGCAATCTGAATAGAATTGTAGTACTGGGATTGAACTTCATTTTGGGGTTGCAATGTATAGTTTTCTGCAAAATCAACTACAGAGACAATAGTTCCAATCAAGAAAGAGTCTTTACACATCCTGAACTGTTGATCTAAACATCGAGTCCTGTGGCTATGTCTGACATACTTGTAGAAAAGATTTTTCTTAAAATCATCAACAAAATCAGCAATACTTACCTCTCTTACAATCAACTCACATCTAGAACCTTCACCTTCACTTTTCAAATTGTATTTCACTATCTCATATCTCTTTTTCTCAACCATTCTCTTTCCAAAATCATGTTCATTGCCCTCATGAAAACATGATACAAACTTTGATAACCCACCACATTGTAAACACTTTTCATTTAAACAATCATTCTTGTAGAACATGCAACCATCATCTCTAATACATAGAAATAAATCTAATAAGTCCCTAGATGACTTTGGTTGTTGAATTGCACCACACTCCTGTAACATTTCATTAGTGTGCAAAGTAGAATGAATATTGCATAAGAATTCATGGTACATAGAAAATTCTACATGGTATTTGCAACATGTATTACAAACTTTAAGAGGAACACAATAAAATGGCTTAAGAGATTCAAATGCTCTTTGTGAGATTGTCATACCTGGGTGAGTTTCACAATATTGTTTGTACAATGTTGTTTGGCTACATTCCAAGTAATTTTTAGGATGTGGTGTGCGGTCTTTATCACCAATTCTTAACTTTACAACATCTTTTGCATTCGGTGATACCCTAGAGTTAGTGTGCCAAAATTGTTCAATTTCTTCCTTTGTGCTATCAATTAGCTTCTTGTCAACTCATGGAAGCCTACCACTGAAAGCCCAAGTATCATTGGCAATAGGACTATCTAGCCTTGATCTTAATGCTAGTGCTTTTGACAATGTTTTACGATTCAATCTTAAGTCAACACAAGTTTGCCTCATTAATCAAGCATTTCTTAATTGTTTGCTTACTATTGAGGTTGTTATTACTCTACGGGCAGCTCTTTTATCTTTGTCCTTGCTAGTCTTTCCAATAGAATTGAGTGCATTGAAAAGGCTTCTTACAATAATTTTATTCTGATCAGACACTTTGTTTAACCGAATCTTTAATTTCTTTAGTAAAGGTCTCATTTTGTACATCTTTAATAATTGCACAAAAGTTGGCATTGTTTGGTTAATGTTTTCTTCTCAAAGTATTCATTGAAGAGTTTTGTAGCCCACAACCGAACCGTTCGTGATGACCTCTTGCCTTCAAGTTTTTCCATTATGTTCTCATCAATTTCAAGTAACCATTTTGGGGTTTTTGGGTGTTTTCCAATTTCATCACGGTTATTCTCTTCTTGACAAATGTCCTCTCTTCTTATGAAATTTGGAGATACATTGATTGTTTTTGTTTCATCTATGTTATCAACCTCATCAATTTTATCAACAAATGGATTATGGAGTGCAATTTCAACATCATGATGTTCATATCCACTTTCTTCAAGTGCACGTCTTTGTTTTTCTTCTTCTTCTTTGTCCATGGTATTGCTATTATGAATAGGTGTTTCATAACATTTTTCAATATTTTCATTTGCAATATCATGGTGAATTTCATTCTTATCTAACATTTCATTATAATCAAAATTAACATCTTCAATTTGCTTGTAATTAGATGGTAAAGAAGAAGATTCACCTTGATGAGTATCTGCCAAACCCACCCTTCCAATCCTCTTCCTTTCCCTATCTTTTTTCCTAATTGCTTCAATTTCCTCCAATGTAACTTTCCTCCTCCTTTTTGCTTTACAACGACTGTTGCTCCCCATTAGGGGAACAAAAATATCACCCTTATAATTGTAACAAGAAAATTGTGTCTCCAAAAGTGCATAAAAATATTCCTTTCACTATCATAGCCAGAAATCACGAGTATTTCGACAACAGAGGGTCTCTGGTTGTGGAAGTCAGGCCCAACAATATTCCTTTTGTCTTTTTTTTGCTTTTTCAAAATGGATATCCATTTTGAAAATGGATATCCGTTTTGGAAAACCCAATTCTTTGCAATGGACACTTGCAACGTCCATATGCCTACTACAAAATAGATATCTGTTTTATTATGTACATTTGGATTCTAGACTAGGGATTCATTGTATTATTCAATAAACTTGTGAATTACCATCTAATTTCAATGTTTACACACTAATCCACCTAGGTATCAACTTAATAAAGCTCTGGATATAAGCCATTATTTGATTTTAGGCTATCATCAAATGAGGAGCTTCTAAAAGCAAAAATGTTGTCCCAAAAGAAGACTCAATGTTATTCGTAAAGACATTAGATTGTTAAAATACAAATTCAAGGTTAGATATTCCTTGGGCTATTTTAGTATAGAGAAGCAAAATTGCAATATATGACTATCCTAGGAATTAGAATGGTTGATCATAGGATATTCATGGCATTTTGATATTAATGGATGGATTGATGGATGTTTAGGGAGTTTAAGCTTAAATGTAATGTATGAGAATTCTTATTTATGAAGGATCTAATATGTCTTATGTCTTATTTGCAGGCCATTCAAGAAAGAAATGAAAAGATACCAAGGACTATCATAACACCTATTATAATTAGGTGCATCAAAGGATTGTCATCCAGGACCTTACCAATATGGGAAGTTATCAAAACCATGTCATGTTTAAAATTAAAGGCTTTATCACCTCTTTGTCCCTATAGGCCTATTAGAACAATAGGTCACATTTTATTCATATACCAGGGTTGAGAATAAACACTAAGCATTTGTAGTTATGGCAAGTGTAAATGGAAATAGATCACAACTTTAGACAATCTATCCTCTCCTAGATTGCACTGACTGAGTGGAAATTAAAAATTCCCTATTAATGTCCTTTATATACTGAAGGTATGGGTGAGAAAGGTAAACTTTGTATGTTGTAAACAAGTGATGCAGAGCAACATAGCAAAAGCTTACAAACAGGGTGTAAAATACCCATTAACCCACCAATTGCTCAAATAGCTTTTAAAATATCCTTCCCAAGGTCCAAACGAGACCGAAATACACTCTTTCTTTACTATCGGCAAGACATTTCTAATGTCTCATCGAACTATGCTTCACATGTTCTTCCTTTCTCTATTGTCGGCCAGACTTATCATTATCGGTAACCTTTAAATTTGTTAGCCCGATGTGGAACCTCTGACCGATGTGTAGAATCCATCGCTCAGGCTTATGCTATCGGTGTGACTCCTTTGTTGTTCTCTGATATGTATAAGAGGATGGATCAAAGTAAAGACATGAGAATAGAGCACTTGTGAGATGGTTATTGTAAAGGGACAAATCAATTAGAGACATGCAGTTTCCTAGAGAATTTGGAATGCTTCCGCTTAGGCGATTGTAGGACAAACAAAGATGTTCTAACTTCCCTAGACCGCCAAATTTTGCAAGTATGCTCCCCTTCAAGTTGTTGTGTGAAATTCTTTTCCAGTGAAGTTGTGAGTAATTGGCAAGAGATTTGGGAATAGAACCCTCTAGTCCATTTCTTCTTAAGTCGAGAATCTTCAATGCTTTCAACTGGTCAAACCAAGGTGGAATCCTTCCCTTGAAAGAACTAAAAGAGAGATTTAAAGTGCATAACAAGGAGAGACCTCCTTCAGATGGAAAAAGGGTACCTTTTAATTCCAATTGAGGGAGAATTATGGCCACCACTCTATTGGTATGTTTCTTGTACCAAACACTGGTCCAGAAGCACATATTTTCTGAATTGGTAGAAGTCTAGTTGGAGAAATGTGGTCTCCTCGACTACTATTATTGTAGGATATGCATAAACGGGTTTGTTGAAAAGGCTTTAGAAATTTTCAAGCAAATGCAATTGGCAAGTGTAAAGCTAGATTTTGCAACCTTTGTCAGCATCCTCTCTACCTCTACCAAAATGGGAGCTTTGGAATAGGGTATGGACATTCATCAAAGCATAATGGAAGTGGGATTTTTGTAGATATTCTAGTTGGAAATGCTCTGGTAGACATGTATGGAAAGTGTGGAAGCATAGACAAGACACATGAACTGTTTGAAAAAATGCCTCAAAGAAATGTGGTCTCATGGAATAAGATGATTGCAAGATATATACACACTTACTCCGATGTGAGATTCACCACCCTTGTCTATCGGTAAGACCAATACCCTCGGTGAGACTTTTTACTTGCATTCTGACATTATAACTTTCCCTGATGTGTTTACCATTCATTAGTCATCGGTAAGACTTCTACATCAGTCAGACATTCTCTTCGATTTCTGATATTGTATCTCACACCGAAACAATAAACATCAAACTACACCATCGGCCAGACCGCCTCTATCGGTGACACTTTTCTTCTCGCCTCCAAGAGTCTATCTCTTTCTAATGTTCCTTCTGTCGGTGTGACTCCCTCTCATCGGTGTAGGTCTCAACCGTTCTTCTGATGTGTTGATAAATAACCCATTGGTGACACTTAATGATTGTCACCCCGATATGACTTGATCGGTGAGATCAATGTTGTCGGCTCAATGGAACTTTGTCTCTCCGATAACTATTGTCAGTCCAATGTCTTCGATTTAGCCTATACATAACATGACTTGTTATAACCAGTCAACTAACGTATCTTTTCCCAATTTTCCCGATATGGCCGGTCAACCTTTGTATCCTTTGACATGTACATTCACCATTTACAACCACGATAAACGATAGCAGGATATACATGAAATGGCCACGCATACATAAACGATATACCCATGGATTGTATCTTCGGTGAAACAATACCAATGGTACAAAATATGTTGCTTCTCTTCATCCAAAACCAATGGCACAAAATTTTCATAGATCAACAAAATGGATATCCGTTTTTAGAATGGATATCCATTTTGAGTTGCTTTTACTGAAGCAAAACTGATATCTGTCTTGCTTTGGTACAAAGCAAGATGGATTTCCGTTTTGATTGTTGACTTTTTATGGATTGTAACGTGTTTTAATGTTTTAGTCTCTTCTTCGAACTTCACCCTTCATGCTGATGACTTTTTTTTAATGCAAAATTGATAAAACGAAAAGGGTTTATAGAAAAAATTGTTATCTTTCTAAAAATATAAGATTTATTTGGTTATCATTTTATGAAATAATTATTAATAATTTTCAATATACCATGTCTCTGAAATCCTGATGGACACACTGATTGAAAAACATCCATAACTTTCAAACCATTTCACCTTTTTGAGATCCGCAACCTGCGTCACACTCTATGCTTTTTTGGCTATAGGTTAAATTTTTTTTTTGAATTTTGATTTTTTTTTATCGAGTTAGGTTGGCTGGAAAATTACTTTTTATTTTTAAAAAAAAGTCACAGTAAAAAAATCATAACTAATTATTTTATTAGAAAAAAATTTCAAATAAATATGCATCACATCCAAAGATGAGTCCTCTACTTATTTTGAAAGTTTAAAAAAATATATATATTTTTACTCATAGTTAGGTTGGCTAGACAGACACCCACTTTTTATTTTTTTCTGAAAAATTTAATAGCTGTTCATTGAAATATTCAATTTTCACTAAGTAAATTTAGTTTTTTTTTTTTTTTAAATAGTAGCCTATAAACTAGATTCAATTCTCTACAAATTTCATTCTTACATCTTTTTCAAATTGTATAGATAATCCATTCAAAATTTTACATGAACTTGATAAAGTCTGATTTTTTTGTATTTTCATTGCCACTTAGAGGTATAGTTTGGCCCATCATGATCCTACACATACCCTTATGCCCTTTTATACTTTATTACCACCCTTTTGTTTGTTTCAAAAACCAACTTGTATGAGAAAATGAACTATTTGAACTAGATTCGAACTGAATCAATAACTGTCAAGAAGGAGTAGTCAAACTAACCCACTTTGAGAATATAAAGACCTTTGAGTGTCATTGCCATACCACAGAGGATAAGTATCATAGTTTACCTTTTCAACAAATGTTTATAGTTTTGTAACCACCAACTAAATGGGTAAAGACAAAACCTCTATTTAAAGACTTTATCAGTAGAACCCTTGAAGACAAGTTTGCATGTAGTTTATTACTCAAAAGAAACCAAACAGTAAATAGAGAGAGGCTCATGATCAACTATTTATCTCAACAAAACCACAAATTACCTCTTATCAACTATAGCTTAAAATTTTGTAAAAAGAATGACCAAATAAGGGCAAAATCACCTGATGGGCCGACACACAAAACCATCTTGCTATTGTTTGAAATCAAGAAAGTAGTCAACAATGAACTAGCCCAATCCTCTATTGAACAACATAGTCAAATCTCTCAAATACTCTTCAACCACATGGAAATACCCATTGAAATCTACATAACTTTCCATGATTACCATTGAACAAGTTCAAACCCTAGCTCAGAGTTATATTTCCCAAAGTTAAACTTTGCAAAATGAATGACAAAAACTTCCTTTTTTCTCGAAACATCATAGCCACTAAGAGTATAGGTTTTCCCAGAATCGACTGGTCACCAAGAGTTATCCAATCACCTTTTTACTTGTCACAAATGCTAAGACCTTCAGCAGGTGAAGTTCATAACAAACCCTCGATACATTGAACCTTTTTAAGAGTGGGTTTTAATATATTCACAAGGCAATGCATGTTGACAACTTACAAGAGTGTGGATTTCAAATAAGGTAAGCTAATATTGACAATAAAAACAAATATCCCCCTTGTGAACAAATCAAATGATAGGAAAATATCTTTAATAACCCTTAGTCATCCTAATGCAATGAACATATGATGAACTTTGTAGCCTTTATGATCCTTTATACATCTAATGCACTTAAATACGTTATCACATTTGCCTTGGTAAAGTATCAACTGATACCCAAGAATCAAAAGTGAATCTGTGCAATACAAAATTTACTAAGCTTATACCAACTAGGATAAAACCATCAGGAGAACATAGTATGCAACTGTGTCAACAATATACCACATGAAATATACCAACCAACTGCACATGAAATGAAAGTGATCAAGAGCACCTGATATATATACCAACCAACTATTACCATGAGCACCAACTGTGAAGATACCATATCATGTTCATCATGAGGTCATAAAGTCTGCCAACTGCCATATATCAAGAACCATGAGAATATGTGATTGTTATCATAGTATGGTCATACCATAGTAAATCATAATTAATGCATTGTCATATCTTAACACTTTCTTCCCCCTTGCAACACTACCTTTGCACGTTTGTTTTTTGTTTTCTCTTATACCTGCCAACTTGGTTTTCTTGATCACCCACATCACACATTAGAAGAAAACAAGATGGTGTGATGTTCAATTCAACCTTCAAGCTTCATTTTCTGACCTATCAATTATCATTGATCTTTATGCAATGCAATGGTCCACACATTAGCACTTATCTAGTTATTATAAACATATTGTCAACAAGAGTGAACTACATTATATTATCATTTTAATATACTAGTTACATGCATAAACTTTGTCAAGATTGTCATACCATTGAACACTGTAAAAACTATCAGAGATTGTAACCAAATACTGTTATCACAGTAGTTTTTATCACTGTCATGTAGAACAAATCAATGAAAAGCACTCTCACTATGTGCTATAAAAGAAGGTACTAACATAACATGAATGTGTATTACCATTCACTATGATATTGCAAAAACAAACTATAGTCCATGCTTTGCACTTATCACTTAATCAAGAGCCAAGAGAACAACCTGTGAGCTCTTCTATAAGATCACATCCATCATTTTTAACATCAAATATCATCTGACTTTGACAAGCATCAAATATCAAATCAACACTTTGCAATGAACACAATGACATCAATGTAATAACCAAATCTTTGACTATCCTGAAGCAGCACTTATCAACACCAAAGGCATTAACATACTATATGACTGATATGAACTAAACATCAATCTAGGACTGTATATTGTCATTCACTGCACTGACAGTAAACCAAGCCAGTGAACCAACCACTTAACCACAAGATAGGCATGAGTGTCATCATAAAACACACTTTTAGTACTCCCATTATATCCTTGACCACTTATATTAGTTGAAATTAAACTAATTACTGTCCACTTCCAATTCAAGCATTTGTCAAGTTGATAAATGCCATAGTTTATACCCGCAACAAGATGCTTACAAAAACACACCAACACTGTGCAACATAAAAAATGCTATATCAGTGATCAAATATTAAGCACCATAATACCATCTAAATATATCACTGTGTCAAAGAACTCTTTCACTGTTGTCTAACAAACTTCCCAGACACTATAAAATCATCAAGAGAAGAAAAGATGAAAGCTGACCAGATCATTACTATAAAAGAAAGCAAGAATTTACTGTCATAAAAAAATCTAGAAGTATTGTATAACACTACACTATCAGGTGAGATACCAAGAAACAAAGCCAACCATTGAAGGTCTCCTTTCTAAGATAAAGAATAATGTGATCAAGAAGACATTCCTTCAGATATCATGCAAAATATATCTTGTATTGTAAAGAATTATCAAACTTCTTGAAACTTCTTTGGGACAAGAGATAGATCATTAGACAACTCCTCCTTAATTCACACTAATCTCTATGCACTCATGGATATCTCTTGTGCAGTATGTACAAGCTTAGACCCTTCCTTTTCCTGGCTTTGCTTTCTTCTCTAGACTAACATAGGATATTTATTTTCTTTGCCCAAAGAATTCACTTGCTTTTGCTTGAACATATAGCATCCAATTGGTTTTATCCTTCCTCTACACCGTTGTGCTTTGTGCCCAAACATATATCATTTATAACATAAAACATTATAGTTTTGATCAATAGGAGAATAGTTTCTTCTAGATAATCTGAGAGTGTCATACCTTGCATGCTTCCAACAGTTTCTTGCAAGGTGGCTAACTTTATTACAATTATAACAAATAGTAGTGTAGTTCTAATTTGACCAGTCATAAAACCTTTTCTCTTTACTCCACCCAAAATCATTTCTTTTACAATCTTTGGCCCTGTGACCATAAGCATTAGATGCATAACAATAACCATGGAACTAAGAATAATTGTACCTGATTGAATGATATTGCTTGGTAGATGAATGTCTTGAGTGCTTGTTTGTACTCCTTTCATTTCAACAATTTTATCTTCTGCTTTATTCATGGATTCATTTTCAGGAGCAATGAAATTCAAGTCTATCTTCTTCCTAAGAGCATCTCTTGTCTTGGAGAATTCTCCTTTCTCATAACCCAACCTAGTGGTGTCCTTATGTTGTTTTTGCTTGCTCAATATGTCATTCAGACATTCAATGCTCTTGTCAAATTGAATATTCTTGTGAAGTTTAGAAGAAATCTTTTCCAAATCTTTTCTCAAAGAGACTCTTTCTTTCTCTAACTTCAAACATTCTATTCTTTTTACTTCAAGGTTAGATTTTGTATTATCTATTATTCTTTTGGCTTCTTCAATTTCAGTCTTTAGACTGATAGTCAATTTATCAGATTCATTAACATGACTCTTTAATTCTGCAATATGATTTCTTGCAATTTTCAAACTCTAAAGAATTTTTTTCAAAATCTAAACATCCCTTGTCCTTGGATTCTTTCTCTTGTTGAAGCTGGTCTTTTAATCTCCTATTTTCTTTACTAAGTTGCTTGATTGTATCTAGGGCACACATAAGTTCTTCAACATCAACTTCACAATCATCTTCATCAAACTCTTGTTCATCTTCATCCACAAAGAGATCTATTTATTCATCATTAGTCGCAACAACAAAAACATATTTTCTTTCATTTAATTCTTGTTCTCCTTCATTCACAATGATTTCTTCCTTTTTATAAAAATTCTTAACTACAAAACCATTCTTTTTTAGAGGTGACATATGCAACAAATCATTGGTAGGTTTAACGGAGGCTTGTTTTACAATCTTTTGATTAGTATCTTTCTTTTTTCTATTTGAGACCTTATTTCTATTCTTCTTACCCATTGTACTCCACACTCAAGACCTACCCAAGTCGATTAGACTTCTATAGGGAACCTAGGCTCTGAAACCACTTGTTGGAGTACGAGAGACATTGAGAGGGCAGGTGAATTAGTATCTCATAAAATAAACTTGTTTTTGGCAACAATTAATAAAATTTTACAAGCCATAAACTTCAACCTTTGTATGATGAAAATAAAACATTTATTTGTGAACTCTAGTGCATTAACAGATCAACTTGTGAACATGAATGAAAGAAACAATTGTTGGTGAACTGTGATGAACCATCAGAACAATTTATCATGACAAACAATAGAGACAATTTTATTACTTCATTGAACAGAGATGAGTATCAAAATTATTATGCATAAGATGAGCATCATGTCAATAATATGCAACTGTTAAATCATGAAACATTGAACATAAACTCATGAATAGAACAAGTAACCATAACACAAAGATTTGACAAGTGGAAAACCCTCTAGGGATGAAAAACCACTCCACAAAATGCCTCATTGGCTTAATAAAAGTGTGCTTCACTAGCAAATATAGATGCCTCACTGGCTGTTTATGCCTCACTAGCTATTTGTGCATCACTGGCTATTTGTGTGTCACTGGCTATTTGTGCCTCACTGGCTATTTTAATCAATACAATGAATAATATAGATTAATATAGAGGGTTACTCTATTTTTCTACAATCCAATCCTCAATATTTTGGTATAACATTAATGATCATGTAAGATACACACACATCAATCTCCTCTCAGAAGTTTTTCATCTTATGCCCTTTTATACTTTATTACTACCCTTTTGTTTCTTTCAAAAACCAACTTGTATGAGAAGATGAACTGTTTGAAGTAGATTCGAACTGAATCAATAACTGTCGAGAAAGAGTAGTCAAACTAACCCACTTTGAGAATATAAAGACCTTTGAGTGTCATTGCCATACCATAGAGGATAAGTATCACAGTTTACCTTTTCAACAAATGTTTATAGTTTTGTAACCACCAACTAAATGGGTAAAGACTTGAAACCTCTATTTAAAGACTTTATTAGTAGAGCCCTCAAAGACAAGTTTGCATGTAGTTTATTACTCAAAAGAAACCAAGCAGTAAATAGAGAGAGGCTCAAGATCAACTGTTTATCTCAACAAAACCACAAATTACCTCTTATCAACTATAGCTTAAGATTTTGTAAAAAGAATGAACAAATAAGGAACAAAATCACCTGATGGGTCAACACACAAAACCATCTTGTTGTTGTTTGAAATCAAGAAAGTAGTCAACAATGAACTAGCTTAGTCCTCTATTGAATAGCATAGTCAAATCTCTTACATACCCTACAACCACATGGAAATACCCACTAAAATCTACAAAACTTTCCATGATTACCATTGAACTTTCAAACCCCAACTCGGAGTTATATTTCCCAAAGTTAAATTTTGCAAATTGATTGACAAAAACTTCCTTTTTGCTTGAAACATCATAGCCACAGAGACTTTAGGTTTTCCCTAGAATGGACTAGTCACCAAGAGTTATCCAATCACATATTTACCTGTCAGAAATGCTAGGACCTACCCAGCAGGTGAAGCTCATAACAAACCCGATACATTGAACCTTTTTAAGAGTGTGTTTTAATACATTCACAAGGTAATGCATGTTGACAACTTACAAGAGTGTGGCTTTTGAATAAGGTAAGATAATATTGATAATAAAAACAAATATCCCCCTTGTGAACAAATCAAATGATAGGAAAATATCTTTAATAACCCTTAGTCATCCTAATGCAATGAACATATGATGACCTTTGTAGAATTTATGATCCTTTATACATGTAATGCGCTTAAATACATTATCACATTTGCCCTGGTAAAGTATCAACTGATACTCAAGAATCAAAAGTGAATCCGTGCAATACCAAACAGACTGAGCTTATACCAACTAGGATAAAACCATCATGAGAACATAGTATGCAACTGTGTCAATAATATACCACATGAAATATACCAACCAACTTCTCATGAAATGAAAGTGATCAAGAGTACCTGATATATACACCAACCAACTGTTACCATGAGCACCAACTATGAAGATACCATATCATGTTCATCATGAGATCATAAAGTCTGCCAACTGTCATATATCAAGAACCATGAGAATATGTTATTGTTATCATAGTAAATCATAGTACCATACCATTACCAATAACCTTGGTCAATACCAAGTTAGAACCCCATCAAGAGGTCATCACATCATGAATATCAAGTCAACCATATACCAATTTTCATGATATAGATACAACTATCACTGTGCCACCAACACAAACCTAAGAATTTGTGTATTTGACATCAAGGACAACAACTGAGAGGGAAAGAGACTCTACATACAATATATCTACTCTTGGATCCCCAGATTTTAGCATTGTAAACTTTTCTTTAAGTTCAAGATTCAAGAAAACTTTCTTGTCATCTAATGGTATTAGACAATGAGACCAATCCATTTGTATTTTCCCTCCTAAGTCTTTGCAAAAAATCCTACTCAGAAGCATTCCATACCTTGTAGGAATATCAGCCACACAAATGGTTAGCTTCTACCTTTTCTTTGGATACACTGCTAAAGAAAATTGTGCATCCTTAATTTTACCTAGTATACCTGCACTTGTGAAGAATCCGTAGAAAAGCATCTACCATGGGAAGAAGTGATTGACAAACCAAGGGCTTTGGTCACTTGAGTGGGCATGACATTATCAGAGGCCCCTGAATCTATAACATAGTTGCTCAATTTATAACTAGCAATATATAATGACAAATAGAAAGGTTCAAGATTTTCAAAAGGGTTCTTAGGATGAGGGTTTTTGGGGATGGAAACAAGAACAGTTTTAGGTTCCAGCATCAACAATAGATTCATTAGACACTTGTGGATTGAGGTGGGAAGTAGAGGGTTCTTGCTTAATGTATCTGACAAGCCTATCTAATTCAGGAGGATTGAGCCTAAGATACTCAACTTGGGATATTTTGACCTTTGTGTTTTTGCAAGATTCTACTATATCAAAAGAACTAGAAACAACATCTCTGGAAGAGGAAGTAGAGGGTACCTCTGTAGGTGTAGCATTAGGAACAATAGGATCTAGCCTCTTAGAACTGGTGCTTGCATGCATTGACAGGATGTACTTTGGAGCAGAGGAAGGATTACTGGACTAACCTTTAGAATTTTTTTTCCTTTATGGATATTGTCTTGTAGTAAACACCACACAATTGGTATTATCGAGTTCGATATATACATCCTCCTCGGGCTTTAAATCTGATTCATATTCAATGAAGTTGACACTAGCATCACTAGGTTGGGAAGGTTCTTCTTCTACATATGGCTTTTTAGAGTGCTCATTCATTGAAAGCATCTACATGGACCTCACCATCTCAAGACAAGATGCACCATCAGGGTCTATGGTGAGATGGAAATTGAACACCATGTGATTTCCATTGTTGGTTGAAGGACCATTTTCAATCATGAGTCTCTGAGTAGGACCAGTCAAAGGTAAGGGTCTGTTGTAGTTCCCTTATTGGCCATCATCTTTCCTAGGTATATCATGGTAAAATGGCTACTGAGAGCCTTTAGGCATCTACCTCTTTAGGGTTATAATGTCATTTGCCTATCTTTGGATCATAGGATCAGCAGAATTAGTAGCTAGAGGCTTCCCTATTTATGATTCTTTCTTCCATTTTCCTATAGTTATCAAGTCATCTTCTATGGAAATGGCCATTTCTTGTGTTACCACCAAATCAGTAGCACCCTCCCTTTTTATGGGAAAACTAACATTAGGGGAAGAGTATTAATGAAGAAGCACTTCAACAGAGCATCTCCAGACCTCACATTAGCAAGAATTGTATTCACTACTTTATTAAATTTTGGCACAAATTCCCTCATTTGCTCATGTACTTCTTTCATCATGGAAGATAGTTGAGCTACCAATGTGTGCTCATTATCCACTATCTTAAATATGTTTTCAAATAGTTGTCTCATAGTTGTCCAATCATTGATGGATCTATTGGGCAGGTGATAGAACCATTCTACTATGGCATCAATAAGGACTCAAAAAATAATGTTACAGATACATCCTCATGTTTCACCCCTATGACAGAGAAAGATGCAAATAAAGCATTGATATACTCATCCAAGATTACTTTCCCATCCCCTCTGAACTTAGGTATTATCTTACTTGACCCTCTAGGTAACTCATGTAGTTGTAACCCTAGCCTTAGAGGACCTATAGCTACTCCCCATGGTATAGGAAGTTGATGAGCCATATTAGTTGGGTTATGGACTGGGAAGCTAACTTGGAAAGGTAAGATAGTACTGTGAAGGATGAGAGCTTGACAAAAGGAACTAGAGGTATCATTTCTAGGAGGAGGAGAAGATGGTCTACTGGAAGACTTGACTTTATGAGTGGTAGGAAGTCAAAATCTAAATCAGTGATACCCTTCTTTTTATCACCTCTAGCATATCTCTTCAAAGCTAGTTTTTACAAATAAATAATATAGAAAGATAGAGTCACCAACCACTTACTGGTTATTGTGAGGATGGTTTTGTAGATTATTTGTTTGGTTTCTCAAATTGTTTGCTTGATTCCTTGGTTCATTATTGGGAATTGCATGGATTTGGAGAGGTCTCTCTATTTGGAGTACTACAACCACATCTTCAACAAGGATGATTTCTTGTGCTTCACCAAGTTTCTGGTGTTTTCTCTTATTATTTCTCCAAGTTCTTCTTCAACTTCAAGAACTTCATCTACTTGGTGAAACTATTGATTAGTTCTCCTATTTTTCTAGGCTAGATTCCTTAAGCTAGTAATGATATCTTCTTCCTCACCAGTAAGCCAATCTATATTAGGCTATAGTACATGTGTAATTCTTCCATGGAGAACCATAAAATCTAATGATAAAGAAACTCAATATATGTAAATCAATATATATAGTCCCTAGTAGAGTCAATATAAATATGGTGGTGAACAAATTTGTCACTTAAATCTATTTTCTCTTGCCCACACAAGTGACAACTCAACCAACAATTGAGAGGATTGCAATGGTATTATACAACGACTTCGATCACTATCCTCTTATTCACATTATTGTAAACATAATCATAAGCTTATATCAACTTATCATACAATCATCACTGTAAACCATTTATCAAAAAAGAAACATTCACAACAATGAGCTAGATTAAGATTTCCCAATGACTTCAATACAAAACTAAAAGCTAACAATTGACAGAAATTTCCAACATAAGAAGAATACATATTCATTCACCATAACACAAAGTTTATGTTTTAAGAATTCCAACACTGCAACTTCCATTCATATATTAAATCAATTGAAAGTATTTTAAAACATTACCGCAAAATTCACCTTGTACAAAGCAAAGTTTTCCAAACGATTCCAAATGCACCGATAGGCTTAGAATATATAGCCCTTGTGAAAACATAATTGTCTTTAAAAACAATAATGGCTTCTTGGGATAACTGATTTAAAGATGCTTTAAAAAGTCATTAATTTTAACAAGAGCTCTCTAGAGCCAATCATTTTTTTGAAATAAATAAAATAACAAACCACATTAAGAGTCATCAGTTAATAATGGTCACTTCATCTTCTTGCATTGTCTCCTCTTTATTTTGTTCATCATCATCTACTAAGTCAACTTGTGTTGCTTGTGCCGCTAACACTTGTAACCTCACCTTATATGTTGTGTACTTAGTGATGATAGGAGTTACCACCTTTCCACTTGGATTGCTAGTGATGTGAGATTGATGTTTCCACTTTCTTATCAATGAATTTGTATCTGTCAATCTCTTGTGAATCTCATCAACATCATTCTTGAGAATTTAGAGATACAAGGCCACATTCTGAAGTTTCCCCACTAAGTCTCCAATCACTATGTCGGTACCAACAAGTTCTTTAGGGGGTAACTTCTTGAAATTCTAATGTACTCATCTAGGATTATCCATAAATCAACTTGAACATGCTCTCTTTACCACATTCTAATGTACTCATCTAGGATTATCCATAAATCAACTTGAGCATGCTCTCTTTACCACATTCTAATGTACTCATCTAGGATTATCCATAAATCAACTAAGGACTCCCACTACATGGGCAATGTCTGATCTCGTATAGACCATGGCATATATAAAACTGCCAATAGCACTACCATAAGGTACTCTGATCCTATCCTCCATCTCAGTAGAAGATTTTGGATAATCTGCAATAGATAACTTAGTCCCCATCATAACATGAACACACAATGGTTTACAAGATACCATGTTGAATCTCTCCAACACTATATTCACATACTTTCTCTAGCCTAACCAAAGTTTTATGCTTTCTCTATCCCTTCTAATTTCCATTCCTATAATGTACCTAGATACCCCTAAATTTTTCATTTCAAAATATGCTAAAAGCTGAGACTACAAATCAAAAATCAAACTTTTACCATTCCCAATGAACAACATATCATCAACATATAATGCAATAATGAGAATGTGATCATTATCCATCTTAAAGTAAACACAATGATCTGATTTTGATCTCAAAAATCCCAAACTCAATGCAAAGGTATTAAATTTCTGGTACCACATCCTAGTTGACTATTTCAAACCATACAAAGACTTTTTCAACTTGCAAGCCAAAATCTCCACACCTTTTTCAATGTAATGCTCTAGTTGTGACATATAAATCTCTTCCTCCAAGTCACCATTAAGGAAAGTTGTCTTCACATCCATCTACTTAACTTCTCAATTATATGTAGCAGCAAGTGATAAAAAAAATCTAATGGATGTCAACTTTCCAATAGGAGATAAGATCTTACCATAATATATTCCCTCAAGCTGGAAATGTTTAACACACTAGGATACTGAAACCGACTGGAGGGGGGGTGAATCAGTAATCAATCAAACTTCAAAACTTCCAGAGCAAATTAAGACTTCAACATTACAACATTAACATAAACATGAAAGATTAATACAATTCACATCAACACATAACACCAGATATACATGGAAAACCCAAGAAGGGATAAAACAATTGAGGATTAACTCACAATATATAAATCTCAAAATTACAACTTTATTTTAGGGCTACAACCCAAGGAAGCTACGACTTCATACTAACTTTTTTTAGGCCTACAACCCAAGGAAGCTACTACTCCATGCTAACTTTGTTTTAGGGCTACAACCCAAGGAAGCAACAACTCCCTAAACTGAGAACAAATACTAGAAAAATTACAACATGACAGTCTTTCTACTATCTAAATTTACAATGATGCTCAAACCTTTCGATGATTGTACTTCTATCTTTTCACTCCTCTTGATGATTGGATCAATTAGGCACACTCTTCACTTCCCTTCTATCACAAAGATGTCTTCAAGATGAATCAGGACAACCTCTAACAATTATGCTCTTTCTCCTTCAATCACACATCACAATGCATATGATATTGATATTCTACTCTTCACATGCTCATATTCTCATCTTAGCAATCATACTTCACCTAGATCAACTAGGTTCACAATATATGCATGATATTACATTGATTACATTGCATGTCAACTAATACAACAAGAATATTACAATTTTCAAGTCGACCAAAGATCACACATCATGAAAATACATAAGGCAATCCCTATCATGAACTACATCCTATTCTAAGAGAATAAACATGCCTTGTGGACCCCACCACATGCTTAACCCAGTGCTAAACATTCTTCACAACATCATCCTTCAAAAAGTAATAGCTGCATGTCACATTCATTTAAAATAGGTCATCCTTAAGTAAGAACATGTGAAGCTTATATCAGATTGATTATTTTGGCTTGGCCGTAAACATAGAAGATAATTGCTTGTGGATCACGAAATCACTTAATACTTCATAAAAACATGCATTGAACCTCCCTAAATATGTTCACAAAACCACATTGACAGATCTTCACACCTGGAGAAATGCAGAGCATTCCAACAAGTCTTCAACATCATTTTACTCAGCCAATGCATAGACCAAAACTCTGTCACTCATCACTTTTATTACTAAAGGTATACAAACTTAATCTCTTAGATGTAACATCTTCACAACATACTAAACTTATATTCTAAACCTCATGAACATATCTACAAATGTGGAGGAATGCAGATCATTTTCCCAAGGAGTCTCCCAAGTAGCTTCTTGTAGCATAAATCTTCATACAATTCCAGAGACCAAAATCTTCTTGTGTTCTTGTGACACCTCATATAGCCTTAGAAACATACATTTTAGTTGAAAGGAAGATAGGTGTGCAGAAATTGCTTCCTACACTAATCTAATGAGGGGAGGAGAGTGCAAATTCAATTTTATCTTTACAATTACAGATTATGTTAACCCACTAATAGAGATATTGTAGCAAACACATACATAAGAATGTAAGACAGAAAGAGAGAGACACAAGATATACATGGAGAAAACCCTTATGGGTGAAAAACCCCACACTCTAAAACACAGCTCAAATGTATTACGTAAACAAACAAGGTTACAATACAATCAAAAAGCCAATGCTCTTGCAGGAGTTTTCGACACTCATATCTTGAGACAAATTAGTAGGATAATAGTACTTGTCAAACCTGTAATACATCTCCTCTCCAAAGCACCTGTTTTTATAGAATATACAAGGCAAAAATGGCTCCACATAGGGATGGGCATCCAACATGGCCTCAAGGCCCAAAACCCACACCTATGGACACTTGTCCAACACTGTAGGATGCTCCTAACACTTGTCAAGTCACCCCATCCCAACGAGGTCACCTCTTTCCAAAATGGGCTATGACAGATGCTCTTACGACTCTTACGATCGTCATAGAATCTGTCACAACTGTCATAACTTATAGCTGTAAGAGAATCTATCATACATAGGCTATAAATAGAATATTCTCTTACAACATGTCATAGTCCATGTTGGGGCACCCAAAGATGCCTTTTTCAAAAATGCTTCACGACACATGTCCATACCTATCATAGGATCTTCTATTTCTAACTCTTACACGTCATAACTTTGTCATAGGAATCTGTCATGACCGTTTCAGTCAATATTCCCTTACACAACATTCAAGATGCTGACAAATGGAAAAATATTCCTACCACTAAGTGGAACACCTATCTCCTCATGTGAGAACAAAAATACTTGTGGTCATATGCCATGTAGGATGACACATCACCATGCCAACTCCCACAATATGACAACATAAGATTTACATCCAATTAATACAATAGACAATTAATAAATAAATACAATATAAAAAATACAAGGAATTACCAAGGTTGAGACACCTTAATTCCCAACATTCTCCCACTTGTCGAACACTTTGGAAGATCTAATAGAATTAACAAGATTTAACTGTTATAGGCCGAGAGGCACATTGACTCTGAACACCATATGAACTTCTTTGTGCCCACTAGTTTCGTCAATGCATCTACAATATTCTTCAAAGTATCTACCTTCTCCAAATTTACCTTCCCATCCTCTACCATGTCTCACATGAAGTAAAACTGAACATCAATATGCTTTGTTCTGGCATGGAAAGTTGGATTCTTTGCAAGGTAAATCACACTCTGACTGTCACAACTGATCGCAAACTGACCTGCATCAACACTAATATCTGAACACAATCTCTTAAGCCAAATGGCTTCCTTGCAAGCATGAGTTGCAACCATGTACTCAACTTCTGTAGTGGACAAAGCAACCACAGGTTGTCACTTACTCATCCAACTAATTGCACCACCAAACATAGTGAACACATAGGCACTGGTGGATCTCCTGTTATCAATGTCACCTGCCCAATCAGAATCCACAAATCCATGAATACAAACTGAATACGGAGGTCCTGTAACATTACCATGATAGCATATCGAATACTTGGAAGTACCCCTCAAATATCTAAACACTTGCTAAACTGCATCCCAATGTACCCATCCAAGATTAGCCATAAATTGACTAAGGACTCCCACTGCTTGGGCAATTTCTGGTCTTGTGTAGACCATGGCATACATCAAACTGAAAAACAACACTAGCATAAGGTACTCTTCTCATGTCCTCCACCTCACTAGGAGATTTTGGACAATCACTAACAGACAACTTTATCCCCAATGAAACAAGAACACACAATGGTCTACAATCTACCATGCTGAACCTATCCAACATGATCTTCACATACTTACTCTGGCTTAACCAAAGTTTTATGTTAGCTTTGTCTCTTCTTATTTCCATCCCAGAATGTACCTGGCTACCCCAATATTTTTCATCTCAAACTGTGCTGACAACTGAGACTTCAAATCAGAAATCATATTCTTACCATTCCCAATCAACAACATATCATCAACATATAATGCAATAATGAGAATGTGATCATTGTCAAACTTGTAATACACACAATGATCAGATTTTGATCTTACAAATCCAATGGACAACACAAAGGCATCAAATGTCATATACCACATCCTAGGAGACTGCTTCAAACCATACAAAGACTTTTTTAACTTGGAAACCAAATTTTCTTTACCTTTCTCTATGTAATGCTCTAGTTGTGACATGTAAATCTCTTCCTCCGAATCACCATGAAGGAAAGTTGTCTTCACATCCATCTACTCTACCTCTAAGTCATAAGTAGCTGCAAGAGATAACAGAAATTGAATGGATGTCAGATTTGCAACGGGAGAGAAAATTTCACCATAATCAATTACCTCCACTTGTGAGTACCCCTTCGCAACGAATCTAGTTTTGTACTTTTCAACACTGCCATGTGCACCAAATTTCATCTTGAACACCCATTTGCATCCAACGGGTTTCCATCCATCAGGCAAAGGCACCAAGTCCCATGTTTTATTCTTTTCCAAAGAAGCCATCTCATCTTCCATGGCCTCCTTCCAGGAACCTGCATCTTTCATGTCCATAGCCTCTTTCACGGTTCTAGGCTCATCAGTGTTAGTAAGTAAAGCAAAACCACAACTAGAATCAAGTAATGAATAACCAAACCTATCAGGTTGCTTTTTTGTTCGTGTAGACTTCCTCAATGGCTAAGGTTGAGGTTCTACTTCTTCTAAGCTTTCAGAGATGTTAGAGATCTCCTCATCATCAGGTCTCACAGGGTCTATTTGTTCAGTCTTCTCAGGGGTAGAAGGAAACTAAACCACAACCTCTTTCTTTTCTGTTTGTTCTAGTTGTAGAACAATGGAAGAAGGTGTTAGCTCTTTGAAGATAACACTTCTTCTATACAACACTTTTTCATCAATAGGATCGCAAAGCTTTTATCCTTTCACACCGACACCATAGCCAATGAAAATGCATTTAACAGCCTTGTTCTCCAATTTAGACCATTTCTCCCTAGACACATGTGCATATGCCTCAAAACCAAAAACACGAAGATGCCTAACTAAAAGATTCTTACCAAACAACACCTCCATAGGTGTCTTACCAACAAGCACTGATGTAGGAGACCTATTTACCAGGTAGCAAGTAGTGGCAACAACTTCAGCCCAAAAATTTATTTTGAGGCTTGCTCCACTAAACATACTCCTAGCCTTCTCCATCAGTGTCTTGTTCATCTTCTCTGCAACTTCATTTTGTTGTGGGGTGTATGTGGTTGTCTCATGTCTTTCAATCCCTTGCTCTTTATCGAACTTATTGAACTCTGTCAAACAAAACTCACCACCATTGTCAGTTCTCAAACACTTAATCTTTTTACTAGTCTGATTTTCAGCAAAGGCTTTAAACTCCTTAAACTGACTAAAGACTTCAGTCTTGCTTCTGATAAAATAAACCCATGTCCTTCTACTGTAATCATCTATGAAAGATCATACAAAATATATAGATTTGGAAATCGAAGGAATATTAACAAGACCAAACACATCAGAATAAATAAGATCCAATACACCAGAAGACTTGTGAGAACTAGAGTAATACTGAACACAGTTTTGTTTTCCATATACACAATGTTTGTAAAAGTTGAACTTGAGATTACAATCATTTTATCCCTCAACGAGGTTTTTATTTTTCAAAGTTTGCAGACCCTTCTCACCAATGTGGCCATATCTTAAATGCCATAATATAGTCTTTTCAGTAGGAAGCTTAGCTTCCAAAGCATGTGCACAACCATCAGAAATAGTTACAACATATTTCTTCACTGCTCATTCAGATGGTGGGGATGAAGTGACTGTAGCTCTTTTCTTCGAGTCAGAAGAACTATTGCATTTTGTTTGGGGACAACCTGCACACCTGCATCATTCAACATACTTATAGAAAGCAGGTTCCGTGCTAGGCCTGGGATGTGCATAACCCTAGCGATCCCTTTCACTCATCTATCAGGGAATCAGATTGAGACTCTTCCATGACCAACAATATTTAGATGAGAATCGTCACCTAGGTACACTCTTCCACCATCAAACTCTTCATACTTCATGAACTAGTCTTGATGTGAGGTCATGTGGAAAGATGCACTAGAATCAATCAACCACACATCATCAGATGCATTGGTGGCTAGGGCTGCAATGAAGGCAACACCATCAACTTGTGACTTGTCAGAATCTGAATTAGGACCTTTCTTCTTCTTTTTCTTCTCCTCTTTGCATTCCTTTTGGAAATGCCCAGTTTTACCACAGTTCCAACAAAGAGCCTTGGACTTTCCATGAGATTTGGATCTCCCATGGGATTTGGATCTTCCCTTATCACCTTTCTTGTCCTTCTTCTTCCCTTTCTCTTTAGGTCTTCCATAAATGGCAAGAGCCTCTTTGGCTACCTCAGAAGACTTTCTCCACATCTCTTCATATAATAGTGAAGATACCACATCTTCCATCTTGAAGGTGGTAGTGGTGCTTTCGATAGCCATGACAAGATGATCCCATGAATCTGGTAAAGAACAAAGTAGGGTCATACATCGATCCTCCTCCTCCATTTTCACACCCACAGATGTCAACTATTCAACAATCATGTTGAAAGCATTCATGTGATCCGCAATAGATCCTTCATCTTCCCTCTTAAGAGAAAACAACTTTTTTTTCAAAAAAATCTTGTTCACTGGGGACTTGGCCTGATAAACAACACCCAGCTTCTTCCAAAGATCTTTCATGCTCTTCTCCTCATAGACATTAAATAGGACAGAGTTAGCTAAATAGAGTCTTATGACACCCTTAGCCTTCTAATCTTTGAGGTCCCAATCAGCTTGTGACATTGCCATAGGTTTAGTGTCATCAATGGTTTCCCATAGGTCACGATCAACAATTAGGTCCTCCATCTTGAGTTTCCACAACTCAAAATTTGTGCCATTGAACTTCTCCACCTCTACTATTCCAGATGTGGTTTCCATCTCCTTCTTGTAACAAGATATAGAATACTCTATACAGAATCCCACTCAACTTAAGATCAGCTCAAAAAACCCCTACCCAATAGGTAAGACCAAAACTGGCTAGGCTCTAATACCAACTGAAAGGAAGCTAGGTGTGCAGAAATCGCTTCCTACACTAATCAAATGAGGGGAGGAGAGTGCAAATTGAATTTTATCTTTACAATGATAGATTATGTTAACCCACTAACAGAGATATTGCAGCAAACACATACATAAGAATGTAAGATAGAAAGAGAGAGACACAAGATATATGTGGGGAAAACCCTTACAGGTGAAAAACCCCACTCTCCAAAACACAGCTCAAATGTATTATGTAAAAAAACAAGGTTACAATACAATCACAGAGCCAATGCTCTTGCAGGAGTCTTTGACAGTTGTATCTAGAGACAAACTGGCAGCATAACAGTACCTGTCAAGCCTGTAATACATCTCCTCTCTAAAGCATCTATTTATATAGAATATATAAGGCAAAAATCGCTCCACATAGGATGGGTGTCCAACATGGCGTCATGGACCAAAACCCATGCCTATGGACACTTGTCCAACACTGTAGGATGCTCTTGACACTTGTCAAGTCACCCCATCCCAAGGAGGTCACCTATTTCTAAAATGGGCTATGACAGATGCACATATGACTCTTACAACCGTCATAAAATTTGTCATAGCTGTTATAACTTACAGTTGTAAGAGAATCTATCATACAAAGGCTATAAATAGCATATTCTCTTACAGCATGTTATAGTCCACCTTGGGGTACCCAAAGATGCCTTTTTCAAATATGCCTCATGACACATGTCCACACCTGTCATAGGATCTTCTATTTCTGACTCTTACATGTCATAACTTTGTCATAGGAATCTATCATGACCGTTTCAGTCAATATTCCCTTACACAACATTCAAGATGCTGACACATGGAAAAATATTCCTACCACTAAGTGGGATTCCTATCTCCTCATCTGAGGACAAAAATACATGTGGTCATATGCCATGTAGGATAACACATCACCATGCCAACTCCCACAATATGACAACATAGGATTTGCATCCAATTAATACAATAGACAATTAATAAATAAATACAATGTAAAAAATACAAGGAATTACCAAGGTTGAGACACCTTAATTCCAAACATTAGTGAGCTTCTAATTCTCATCCTAATATATCTTCTTTATGCTTGTAATTCCCATCTTAATATATTTTCTTTATGCTTCTAAGTCCCATCTTAATATATTTTTTTGATGCTTGTAATTCTCATCTTAATATACCATCATACTGAATTCTACATTGACCAAGGCATGACATCCAATCATGAACTTTAGCAACCATATCATATCCAACCAACATCAGTAACATATCAAACAATACATTGATCGAGGCATGACACCTAGCCATGAACTTTAGCAAACACATCATATCCAATAGACATCAGCAATATATCAAATAGTCCAAGCTGAGTGTTGACAAGAGTGTTACAACCCCATAAGTGACAACCCAAATAAAGTGTTGACATCAGTTACAACCACATCACAAAGCTAAATAACATATGTGCAACAATCTCCCCCTTTGATATTAATGGAAACACACACCTACACATTCTCTCCCTTTAACATCAAGGACAAAGGGTGATAAACTCTTCTTTTCAACTTTCCTTGTCAGTAACATCCACTACCTACTCCCCCTGGATAGATGTACTGACCATGAATCTATTTAGAAGAAGGAAGTGCAATTACCCCTAAATTCTACTGGAGATACTCAAAAGTATCCTTTGCAAGATCCTTTGTAGAAATATATGCAATTTTATCCTGTGTTGGAACATATTCCAACTTAACTTCTTTCTTTGCAACCTTCTCTCTCAAAAAGTGATATCTTATTGATATGTGCTTGGTTCTTGAGTGCATCACTAGACTCTTGTAAATATTGATAGCACTGGTATTCTCACACAAAATAGGGATAGGTTCATCATACTTTACCTTGATATACATCAAAGTCTGCTTCATCCAAAGTACTTGGGTGCACTAAGATGCTACAACAATATATTTAGCTTCTACTATAGATAAGGACACTGAGTCATGCTTCTTGCTTCATAAGAAGAAGGAACTACCACTTATACATCTTTTATCATCAACACAACCAACCCAATCAACATCAGTGTAGGTACTTAGATCAAATTCATTACCTCTAGGATACCATTTAAGAAATAATCCATAGTTCCCTTCAAGTATCTAAATATTCATTTTACTATGTTCTCATGTGTTTTCTTAGGATTCACTTGATATCTTGCAATTACACATAATGCATGCATAATATCAGGTCTAGAAGTAGTCAAGTACAACAATCCTCCAATCATAGATCTATAAAGAGTTTGATCAACCTTTGGAGACTCATCATTCTTGCTCAAGTGACAACTAGTAATGATAGGAGTACTCACTGGTTTGAAATCCTCTATACCAAATTTTTCAACATCTCTTTAACATACATCTCCTAAGAAATAAAGATACTAGCACTCAGTTGAGAAATTTGATGCCCAAGAAAAAAGGATGTCTCACCAATCATAGACATTTCAAATTCTTTATGCATCTCTTTTGTAAACCACTCACACATACTATCATCTCCACTAAAGATGATATCATAAACATATACTGCAACTATCAAAATCATGTCTCCTTCTTCCTTGATGTAAATATTCTATTTGTGGTACCTTTCTTGAAGCCTTGCTGAAGTAAGTATTTAAACAACCTAGCATACCAAGCTCTTGGATCTAGCTTGAGAACATATAAAGCCTTTTTGAGTTTGCATACCATGTTCAGATCTTTTGACAATTGAAACCCATTTTATTTCTTGATGTAGACCTCTTCCTCTAGATCACCATTGAAAAATATTGACTTGACATTTGGATTTGATAAACTTTGAAGTTCTTGTGAGCATCAAGGTCTAGAAACATCCTGATTGCCTCCATCCTTGCTATCAAAGCATAGGTGTCCTCAAAATCAATGCCTCCAACTTGTGAATAACCTTTACACACCAACCTTGCTTTGTTTCTCAAAACCTCACCATCTTCATTCAGTTTGTTCCAGAATACCCACTTTGTTCCTATAACATTTTTGTTGGTTGGTCTATGAACCAATTCCCATGTCTAATTCTTTTGTATCTAATTTAATTCTTCTTCCATTGCCTTCATCCATCCATCATCTTTTAGCATCACTAAAGGTTTTGGGTTCTACCTTTCACAGTATTTACACATATTGACTTGCTCATTCTCTTTTGCAAACCTTCTCATGGTTTGTACACCTTCATTCTTATCTCCAATGATCTGATCTACTAAATGGTTATGTTGAACATACTTTTTTGGAGTCTTTGGGATCTTCTCTAGTTCTTGTCCCTTCTCTTCTTTCTCTTCTTCTTCTTCAATGCAGGGAAATATATTAGAACTAGAGTCCTCTGATTCTTGTAGGAACTAATACAAGTCTTGATCTACCTTAACATTTGTGCTTTCAATCATCTTTCCCAACCTCTTGTTGTAGCATTTATAGGCCTTTCTTCTAGTTGAGTAACCAAGAAAGATACCTTCATCACTTCTTGAATCAAACATTGCTAGGTCTTCTTCATCTCTTCCGATATAACATTTTCTGCCAAAGATCCTAAAGTATCTGACAATGGGAGGCCTTCCATACCATAGCTCATAAGGGGTTTAGTGCTATTGACACTCAATTGTACTCTATTAAGAAAGTAGACAGTAGCATGGATTACTTATTTCCAGTAAATATTAGGAAGATCTGCATCTTTCAACATTTCCCTAGCCATCTCTTGCATAGTCCTATTAATTCTTTCCACTACCTAATTCTACCGAGGGGTCCTAGGAGCAGACAAATGTCTCCTAATATCATATGATCTTCACAAAACTTTTCAAATTCATTTCAACTGAACTCACCTCCTCTATCAAACCTTAAGCATTTGATATTAACATTCATTTCATTCTCAACCATTTCTTTGATAAATTTTAACTTATGAAGAGCTTCTAATTTTTGTTTTAGGAAAGTGACCTAGGTCATTCTAGAATAATCATCAATAAGAAACATGAAATACCTTTCACCTTGTTGACTCTATGTTCTTTTTGGACCACATAGATGTTGAAAGCACAAGACAACTGAGAGAGGGGGGTGAATTAGTTGTATCAAAAACATTAAACCCTCCTAAACAAAATCACATTCATATTCATTTATTACCCTTAATCTGTTATGAAGATTAAACATGAAATGCAGAAACAACACTTAAAGACATCAACACCATACACACATGAACACCAGATTTTTACATGGAAACTCTAAAAGGGAAAAACCACGGTGAGTGTTAGCTCACAATATAATGTATTAACAATACTAAATTACAAAAGAGACTCACTTCCTTAGGGCTCACTGCCCAAAAGGACTCACTATCCAAAATGTACACTGCAAAAAGGTTCACTGCCAAAGGATGGCTCACTACTAAAGGGTGGCTCACTGCCAGGAGGTGTGGCTCACTGCCATGAATTGATTTGATAGAATCTACAACATGCCCGAGTTTAGTTCCATTGAAGCGTGCACAGTACATATCACCTTCGCTAGCAAATACACCACAAACACTTTATCTTCACATCTTCACACACTCGCACATTACACACAAATTCATTACACTTATTTATACAAATAATCAACCTTGGAACATACATCAATGTCAACAATACAATCTACAACCTTTGGAACAATCTCCAAGGTCAACAAATTTACATAATTCAAATTAGGTATAGACTTAAACTATCCTACAGAGCACAAAAATGAAGGGGGACTACATCAGGGCTTAGCTCAAACCAAAATATGTCTTCACATGCTTTGACATGCTTCCACAATCCACAAAGCTCCTCTGCATCTAGTGTAATCAACCAAGTCAACCAAAAATGGTGTAAACACCAAAACACTTAGGAACACGCTTCCACAAACACAAGCATAACTTGTGGACTAGGCACAACACTTCAGTACAATCTAGAGACATCTACAAATAATCTTCAGTCACTTAGGAAGAAGCAAAAACATCCACAACACTTTTTCATTTGAGGAGGATTCACTGTGTTGTGCAAATTTTTGCACTCCATTTCAAAATTTCAACTTGTTTCAAGTTTCAATGGGGATTCAAGTAGAATCGTAGGATAGCTAATAAAATGCAAGTCTGAGCTTTTCTTTGTACTCAAGCCACACATGTTAAAATTCATTGTCAAGAAAGGCATCATTCAGCCTTCATATTCAGATTAAGGCATTTCCCATCTAAGTAAGGTTGCACAACCAATCAAGAGGGGCTGCCAAATTGAGGTTCAGGCCAATCAATGTAATCACAATTCATGATGGTGGCCATTCTCATATAAAGTGATAGACAAAGAGGTGCACTGCCCTAAAGAGACAAGGTAATCACAATAAATAATGATTGACCTCTAGGAAGATGAGGGGGTGGCCTGTGTTGATCAAGGCATGATGCAATTTGATGCAGGAGTATCCATGGCAAATTGGCAATTAGCAACACCAAAAATATTTGTCATTTTATTTGGTTTACTTGGGATAGATTAATTAGAGTTGGAAAATAAATGCAATATTAGCCCTAAATAATATATTAAATAAATTGGCCTTATTATAATATTGCAAAAATAATATAATGTTGCAAAAATCTAGGAGTGGGAGATAGTTTAGGAGATAATTTTAGAGTGTAAAATTAATAAAGGCAATTTGAAGTGGAAATTCAAAAAGGAAATCTTGGGAGTGGATTTTTGGGGAGTTAAACTTGAATACAACTCATTAATGCCCCTCAAATGTAGCTGGAGGATTTGGGCCCCCATGTTGAGTTGGCATATTCTTTTTCCAAAATTGGGGCTATTTTCTAGGAGTGGGAATTTCATTTAATATATTATTCTTGGAAATTTAGTGGAAGTGGATTTTATTATGCTTTTATGGAGCATTTAATATTTTCTTCCATGATTTTTCAAAGATTCTCCTAATTTGAGCATGGGAGTTGGAGGTTGTAGATTGTTTGAGATAATGGAAACATTATTGAGATGATTTGGACAATTTTTAAATTCTTATCATTCCAGATTTTGAAGGAGAAGAGAGGAAGGTGTGGATTTTCTAGAGGAGGGTGTGAAGACATTTTTATTTGAGGTTTTGAAGGTGTGCAGCAGCAGCAAATGGATTATGAAATCCATGGTTGAAGATCAACACAATTGTTGGTTGAATATTGCAAATTTGGGAGCTAATTTCACAGTATAGGAGGACGATATGAAGGGGAAAGACATGTAGTTTGTTTTTTATCTTATTTTGTATTACACAACAGATTTATATCTGTTTTGTAATGATTTTGTTTAGTCTATATGCCTAGACAAACTTCTATAATTTGATTTCTATGAAATTATGAAACCTTGTTGCCAATAAAATAGTGAAGATAAATTTTATTGCTGCACATTTATGCATCCTTTTGTTGTTGATGTTGTTGATTAATTTTGTGTGAGGGTTGTGTGATTTTTCCCTCTAAATCAATTGGTATCAGAGCTCAAAAGGTCTGGGCAAAAGAGAGTTTGGTGTTTGTGGGTTTTTGTTTGTGCAGGTTGAAGAGAGAACCTGGTTGCCGAAAGACTAGGTAGAGGAAAAAAAGAAGAGACCTAGATGAGGCAAAGACAAAGAGAAGAAAGGAGGAACTTGCTAGAGGAAAGATGGATTTGTTTAGAAGGTACTTGCTGGCTGGGGGTTCACAAAAGATGAAACAAGAGGAAAAAGAGATGAAGAAGAAAAAAGAGAAGGAAAGGCAAATAGAAATTGACCAAGAGATCAAGGAGTTGAAGCAAACCATGGAACAAATGAAAAAAGATATGGATGAAATGGAAAGAAGAATAGACCTTGAGATGCAAAGGTGGAATTTACCAATCAAAAAGAGGGTATCATGGCCCATTAGAAAGATTATTCAAAGAAGAATGAGACAAGCAAGGACAACAACAATAGAAGAGGTAAAAAATGAAATGGTGAGTATACCTATGACTATTTTGACATCAAGCATTGAAGATGACAAAGTAGACATGGTTGTGGATGAGCCTTGATTTCATTTTTAGTCTAAAGAGCAATTTGAACAAGTAGAAGGGCATATTGCTATTAATGTTGCTGATAAAGTTGATGTTGATATTAAAGTTGCTGATAAGGTTGATGTTATAGAGTTGTAGACCAAGTTCTTGCAGTTGGATGTTATATTGCAGGGATCACCAAAAGAGTGTGAGAAGCAAAGTAAAGAATACATTGTTGGTACTAACCAAGGTTTTTTGATGAATGAAGTTGTCATTATTCAGGTGCAAGTATCCAAAGCAGTAGATAAGAAGTTGTTTCCATTTGATAGACCTAAGAACCTTAACAAGAAGTTGGGAAAACCTAAAGTGAAAATGAAGACCAATTGGAGTTGTTTCAAAGAGGACAAGAGGCAGAGCATAGAGGAAATCAAGGAGGAGAATTCAAAGGATAAAGACCTATTACTACCCTCAATCCAAGAGGGCTTGGATTTTCTTTTGGCCCAGAGCCTGATGTAGGAGCATCCATGGCAAATTGGCAATCAGCATCACCAAAAATATTTGTCCTTTAATTTATTTTAATTTGGTTTCCTTAGGATAGATTAATTAGAGTTGGAAAATAAATGCAATATTAGGCCTAAATAATATATTAAATAAATTGGCCTTATTATAATATTGCAAAAAATAATAATGTTGCAAAAATCTAGGAGTGGGAGATAGTTTAGGAGATAATTTTGGAGTCTAAAATTAATAAAGGCAATTTGAAGTGGAAATTCAAAAAGGAAATCTTGGGAGTGGATTTTTGGGGAGTTACACTTGAAGAAAACTCATTAATGCCCCTCAAATGTAGCTGGAGGATTTGGGCCCCCATGTTGAGTTGGCATATTCTTTTTCCAAAATTGGAGCTATTTTCTAGGAGTGGGAATTTTATTTAATATTTATTCTTGGAAATTTAGTGGAAGTGTATTTTATTATGCTTTTATCGAGCATTTAATATTTTCTTCCATGATTTTTCCAAGATTCTCCTAATTTGAGTGTGGGAATTGGAGGTTGTAGATTTTTTGAGATAATGGAGACATTATTGAGATGATTTGGACAATTTTTAAATTCTTATCATTCTAGATTTTGAAGGAGAAGAGAGGAAGCCGTGGATTTGCTGGAGGAGGGTGTGAAGACATTTTTTATTGCAAGTTTTGAAGGTGTACAATAAAAGCAAATGGATTATGAAATCCATGGTTGAAGATCAACACAGTTGTTGGTTGAATATTGCAAATCTGAGAGCCCATTTCACAGTATAGGAGGATGATATGAAGGGGAAAGACATGTAGTTTGTTTTTTCTCTTATTTACTGTCACACAATAGATTTATATCTATTTTGTAATAATTTTCTTTAGTCTATATGGCTGCACAAACTTCTATAATTTGATTCCTATGAAATTATAAAACCTTGTTGCCAATAAAATAGTGAAGATAAATTTTATTGCTGCACATTTATGCATCCTTTTGTTGTTGATGTTGTTGATTATTTTTGTGTGAGGGTTGTGTGAGTTTTCCCTCTGCATCACAATTAAAATGAAGAAGTCACTACCATGGCAAAGGAGACCTCACCTTCCAAACAGAGGCTTTACCCATTCAATGGCGGCCATTTATTTATGATGTGACCTCAAGGTTTGAAGATACGCTACATATGATGAAACAAATATTAGTCATTATGACAAGGCACTGTTAGTGAAATGAGCAGCTATCATTCTATACTGAAATGTAATGCCTCCTATTATCACCTCTTACAAGAGGATATTGGTCATGTAAGATCATAAGCAAATCAAGGAAGGAAGACTCATAGCTTCAAATTCAAAGATGAGCATTTGAGTCACTGTAAATAAGAAACCAACGGCCTGTGTAAAGATGCAGCCATTTCGATGGGCACAAGACATCTAAAGATGAATGACGAGGCACTCCATATCAGCGTAGTCACTTGTAGTTAGAGTCTAAGCATCAAGGAAGGAAGGTGCATACGTTATATGGTATGGATTCTTGTTTTAAAATACATCTAGAACTAGACAAAGATAAGGTGAAGCCATTCCAAAAATGCATCCATATAATGAGCACGCAACCAAGTAAATATCACAAGACTCATAGCCAAGTCCCAAATGAAACAAAGTATAGAATCAAATGGATGGACCGGCATTATCTAAAGTTTAAAGCGTCAACATTGTAGAGAGATACAACAAGCATAACATGTCAATAATGGTGAAAGCCATTCAGTCAGTGCAAGTCATAGTATTTCATGTATAGCACCAGCATATATATAACAAAAGACTTGTCCGAAATTAGAGATCAATTTATGTATCTCAGGTGTGGGCATTCAACAAGGGCAGCCATATACGAAGAAGTCATTTTAGAATGGCATTTTCAGATAGAAGCATGGTGTAGAGATTAAGAAACACAACTAGCCAAAAGAGTATGAAGAGCACTATTCAGTGAGATGTGCAGGCCGATCCAAAGTAAGATGCAATAAGCAAAAATAAATGAGGCATACACGGTCATAATTGAAGGAAGATCTGTATTAAGTAGAAGCCTTGGAGTGATCCATGTGTCAAGAAAATAGATAAAAGAGAAACATTTCAAAAAGCTCCAGAGTGATCCACATGGCGGCAGCGGAGGATTGAGAAGGAAAAGAAGAAGTGGAGAGCACCATGTGGCTAAGGTGGAGGAGAGAAAATAAAGTATTTTATTTCATTTTAATAAATGCATGAAAATGGTTCACGTGAGGTCTTAAGGTTGAGTAGAGTAAATATTTTAAGAGTTTCTTATTATGAAATGTGGTGGGCCCTTAAGCTTGGTTTCATTTTAATAAAAATAAGAGTCTCATATAAGATATGAAAGCTATGGGAGATTTCAAAAGAAGATTTAAATCTGATATCTCATTTCAATGACATGGGTCCCTCCAAAGGATAAAGTGATAGCTTTATTAAAATAGTAATTCATTTGATTTTTCACCATGAATAAAATATATGAAACCCTAAAGTTTATACATCCATTCATTTTTTACAGACAGCAAAGAGAGTGGCAGGAATTATTTTCTCATGCAGGCTAAAATGGAGGTAGATATTTTCAGCCAAATAATAGCTATAGCCAGTTTAGTTACAGTTGTCAGTTATTGGCCAAATTTTCAGTCGAGATTTTATGGATAGTTCTAGAGATTTTCGGAGTTAGTTGAAGATATTTTCTTGGGTTTTTGGCTATAAAGGAAGATCTAGGATAGTTCCATACAAGGAGAGAGTTCTACAAATCAGAGAATTGGAGTAGTAGACAGATGTTTTCTTCTTGCCTTAGCAGCCTCTCTTTCATGAGGATGTAATATTTTTACTTTGTGCAAATCTTAAAGCCTCTGTAAAGTTGTTATTCATTGAAATAAAGAGTCAGTGTTCTGTACATATCTGAGTCAGTCTCCCCTTCTTGTTTCTAATTTCTCTATTTCTTTTGCCTCTATTAGATCTATTTATCAAACTGGGTATTAATCATGAATGCATTTTTGCTCTTTGATCCCTCAGCTAATCTTTCAAGGTTTGACATTGTGCTAATTCGGGTTATATTTCAAATTTGGCACATCACCATAATGTTAGTTTCATTTTGTATCTGTAATCTTGTTTCCTCTTCTTCTAACCTTTTTCCCCAAACCCCCATTGAAAAATGGAAGAGTCAACTTCCCTAAAATATGGAGGTCACTTCAGGGGTCAATCCCACGTCTCTGAAGTTTCCCATGTTGTTGCTAGATTAGACCCACAAATTTATGCTTCAACAGTTTTTGGAACGCCTGGTGGGACTGGAATCAAAGACTTGGGTGTTTGTTTTCCTTGAATATTTTCCCTGTATTTTGTGATTTTGGTGGTAAATCACAAAAGTATTTGCTCATTGGAGCATGAATCATCCATCTGGTGACTCTATTGGTGAATATTTCTCAGATCTTTGTACCTATAGATCATGGAAGCCCCTAGTATTTATGTGCATCTGAATATTCAAAGAGCTCTACCTTTTGTGACTTTGGATTCAAGTCCTCTAGTTTTTTAGCAGCAAGGTCAAGTTCCTGACACGTGGAAGACACTGCCTCACTTTCTTGGAGATGGCTCGGCTTGTCCTGTAGATCACATTCAAGATATTGCAATTTTATGCACTGTTCGCAATGTCATGACTGAGAATTATGCCCTTCTGTTGCTGGCACCCTCCCTCAAAGGAAAAATAAAAGACTGGTACATAAGTTTGCAGCCCGGTTCAATCACTGGATGGGATCAGCTAGGAGGACGCATCTATAATTAGTTCAAGGATAGGATAGATGTCAGTACACCTTACCTAGAATCTCATCACCATTAAGAGACATCCAATGGAGCCCATATATGACTTCAATTCAAGATTTGACAAGGTATGGAAGAAATTCTCTGTTGATATCAGGCCATCTCTAGTTTTTGGATTCTTCTATTATTTAAAGGCTTTAGATCCTGAGATTTATGTCATGATACAAATGTTAGGAGGTGAAACTCTTCATCAGTCATATGATCTTTCTATTAAAGCAGAAAATAACCTCATAGAGGCTACTAAATTGCCTCCTCTACCTTTAAAATAGTTGATGCCTCATGCAAATAACCTATCTCAAGTTCTTTCTTGTAGCCAAACACATATAGATTTTAGTCCAGCCACCCTCCTTGCTGATTTTCCAAATCATGAGGAGATGATGGAGGTAAAACAACTTATAAAAACCCTCTCCCATGAGATAAATGAGTTAAAAGATCAAAATATGTACCATGCTGATCGATATAATCTACCTCAAGACCCTCATGAACAACAATATCAATATGGTCAGTTTGTAGAAGAAATTCTCCCTCAGGCACAGAAGCTACCCCACTATCTTCAGAATTATGCATTACAAACCTCTGTAGCTGCAAATTAGTCCATAGGAGCCATAGACTAGGTTCTTTGTCATTTTTATATTAAAGAAAATTCAAGTCTCGATGATTAAGATACAAGAAAGAAAGTGGCCCCTATTTATTCAGTGTCTTTCTGATCTTGAGTATCATGCACCTATGACAATGCATGATTCAGAGATTCTGTCAAGTTATGAAGAAGATTTAGAAGATATTTATGAGGTGACACTTCTAGAAGCTGAAAAGTATTTCAAGAGGGGCTTTGAAGCTGAAAAGTACTGGGTCTAGAGTGATATTGTATCTGTGCCTTATCTTGAGGAGGAAGTTGCAAAGGAAATTTCTGCATCTGCAAACCCAGAGTGTTCTTATTTCTATCATGAAGTTTCACATTTTGGGGAAGATAGCACAGATATGCAACATGAGGGACAACTAGATGAAGATTTGTTCTCACTTTTGCAACAAGGCTATCAGCTGTTGGATGAGGAAGATCCTATCATTGAACATATGCATGGCTACTTTGCAAGGCCTATTGAAGGTGATCATAAAGAAAATTTTGAAACAAAGGTAGATGCAAGGGATGATCTATTCTCCATTCTTGCAAATGGTTATTGTCTTCTTCTTGATGAAGTTTCACCTCTACCAGATGATGAGATCTAGAGAGACATTTGCCAAAGTGTAGAGTCACATACAATGTCACAAACTGAGTTAGATTCTACACCTTTCTTCTTGCACAAAGGAACCCCAATTAGGTTTAAAGATGTGATAGGAAGCTTTGTCTCTTGCATACTTAGCCTGGACACTATCATGGGTCATAAACCTATTGAAGAGTCTATAGAAGAAGTCATTGATAAAATTCAGTCAATAGAAGTTTTCAAATGCAAGTAAGGGTATGAACTCCAACAATTGATGTTCCCTCCCCACCCTCCACTAAAGCAGGCATAGTATGCAAATCAACCTGATTGGTGTTTTGACACCAAAGAAGACCCTCCAGAGAAAAGGAAAATGAAAAGGTACAATTTTCTATTATACTTTTTCATGTATTTCATATGGTCAGTTATCAATATAATATGGATTCAGTGGAGAAGCATCATCAGACATGGTAGTTATTTTGCCACTCTCGTGAATGGGCATGTCCCTGTGCGTTCAATATGTCAATAAATTAGTTTCAGTTTTCAGAATAAGCTACAACAGTATCATTAGTTTTAGATTCAGTTAGTTTACTTTCAATAAATCTTAGTTGCTGCGATAAGGGTGTGTAATCAGTCTCTGTGGTTCAGTCCTGTCTTAATTCAGAGATCAGATTTAGTAGTCAGTGATCAATTAGTTTTAGTTATGGGTATGTTCATATCAACAGTGTTACAGTTCAGCTTCATGCATCTTCAAGGCAAGTTATATCAGTTTGCTTGCATAAGTGTTGGCTTCAGATGTGTCTTTAGTTTCATGATTGTTTCTATAATGATATTTTGACTCTACATGCCCAATGGACAAGGTCAACAAAACCAGAGATTCTGGAATTCACAATGGGCAGGCCTATTTTCCCAACAAGTCACTAGGAACTATTGTGCACATTTTTGCACTCCATTTCAAAATTTCAACTTGTTTCAAGTTTCAATGGGGATTCAGGCAGAATCATAGCACAACTAATAAAATGCAAGTCTGATCTTTTCTTTGTGCTCAAGCCACACATGTTAAAATTCATTGTCAAGAAAGGCATCATTCAGCCTTCATGGGGTGCATGGTCATATTCAGAGTAAGGCGTTTCCCAGCTAAATAAGGTTGAACAACCAATCAAGAGGGGCTACCAATTGAGGTTCAGGCCAATCAATGTAATCACAATTCATGATGGCGGCCATTCTCATATAAACCATCAGACAAAGAGGTGCACTGCCCTGAAGAGAAAAGGTAATCACAATAAATAATGATTGGCCTCTAGGAAGATGAGGGGGTGGCCTGTGTTGATCAAGGCATGATGCAATTAAAATGAAGAAGGCATTACCATTGTAAAGGAGACCTCACCTTCCAAATAGAGGCTTTACCCATTCAATGGTGGCCATTTATTTATGACACGACCTGAAGGTTTGAAGATACGCTACATATGATGAAACAAATATCAATCATTATGACAAGGTGCTGTTAGTGAAATGAGCAGCTATCATTCTAGACTAAAATGGAATAGCTCCTATTATCACCTCTTACAAAAGGATACCCGTCATGTAAGATCATAAGCAAATCAAGGAAGGAAGACTCATAGCTTTAGATTCAAAGCTGAGCATTTGAGTCATTGTAAGCAAGAAACCATCAGCCTATGTAAAGATGTAGCCATTTTGGTGGGCACAAAACATCAAAAGATGAATGATGAGGCTCTCCATATTAGCGTGACCTCTTGTTGTTAGAGTCTAAGCATCAAGGAAGGAAAGTGCATACGTTATATGGTATGGCTTCTTGTTTTAAAATGCATCCAGAACCAGACAAAGAAAAGGTGAAGCCATTCCAAAAATGCAGCCATAGAATGAGCACCTAGCCAAGTAAATATCACAAGACTCATAGCCAAGTCCCAAATGAAACAAAGTATAGAATCAAATGGATGGACCGGCATTATTTGAGGTTTAAAGCATCATCATTATAGAGAGATACAACAAGCATAACATATCAATAATGGCGAAAGCCATTCAACTAGTGCAAGTCGTAGCATTTCATGGATAGCACCAGCATATATAACAAAAGTATTGTCTGAAATCAGAGATTGATTTATGTATCTCAGGCGCAACCATTCAACAGGGGGCAGCCATATATGAAGAAGTCATTTTAGAATGACATTTTCAAATAGAAGCATGGTGCAGAGCTTAAGAAATACAACCAGCCAAAAGAGTATGAAGAGCACTATTCAGTGAGATGTGCAGGCTGATCCAAAGCAAGATGCAATAAGAAGAAATAAATGAGGGATATATGGTCATAATTGAAGGTAGATCTATATTAAGTAGAAGCCTTGGCGTGATCCATGTGTCAAGAAAATAGATAAAAGAGAAACATTTCAAAAAGCTCCAGAGTGATCCACGTGGGGGAAGTGGAGGATTGAGAAGGAAAAGAAGAAGCAAAGAGCACCACATGGCTAAGGCGTAGGAGAGAAAAAAATGTGTTTTATTTCATTTTAATAAATGTATTAAAATGGTTCACATGAGATCTTAAGGCTGAGTAAATATTTAAAGAGTTTCTTATTATGAAATGTGGTAGGCCCTTAAGCTTGGTTTTATTTTAATAAAAATAAGAGTCTCATATAAGATATGAAAGCTATGGGAGCTTTCAAAAGAATATTTAAATATGATATCTTATTTTAATGATGTGGGTCCCTCAAAAGGATAAAGTGATAGCTTAATTAAAATAGTAATTCATTTGACTCTTCACCGTGAATAAAAGATATGAAACCCTAAAGTTTATATAGCCATTCATTTTTTACAGACAACAAAGAGAGTGGTGGGAATTATTTTCTCACGTAGGCTAAAATGGAGGTAGATATTTTCAGCCAACTAACAGTTATAGCCAATTTAGTTACAGTTGCCAGTTATTGGCTAGATTTTTAGTTGAGAATTTATGGATGGTTGCAGAGATTTTCGAAGTGAGTTGAAGATATTTTCTTAGGTTTTTGGCTATAAAGGTAGATTCAGGACAGTTCCATATAGGGAGAGAGTTCTATAGATTAGACAATTGGAGCAGTAGACAGATGTTTTCTTCTTGCCTTAGCAGCCTCTCTTACATGAGGATGTAATATTTTTACTTTGTGCAAATCTCAAAGCCTCTATAAGGTTGTTATTCATTCAAATAAAGAGTCAGTGTTTTGTGCATAACTGAGTCAATCTCTATTTCTTGTTTCTAATTTCTTTGTTTGTTTTACCTCTGTTAGATCTATTTATCAAACTGGGTATTAATCATGTATTTTTGCTCTTTGATCCATCAGTTAATATTTCAAGCTTTGACATTGTGTTGATTTAGGTTATATTTCAAATCTGGCGCATCACCATAAAGGTAGTTTCATATTGTATCTATAATCTTGTTTCCTCTTCTTCTAACCTTTTTTCCCAAACCCCCATTGAAAAATAGAATAGCCATCTTCCCTAAAATCTAGAGGTCACTTAAGGGATCAATCCCACATCTCTAAAGTTTCCCATGTTGTTGCTGGATTAGACCCACAAATTTATGTATCAACACATTGTCTGCTCATAAACAACACTATCAAACTCTACTATAGAAAAACTTACTTTTGAGAGCACCAAATCACAAATCCTTTGGCATGAAGATATATAAGAACACTATGAACATTTGTCTAGAACCGGATCACTGAAAACTACTTTGTGGAGAAATGCAGAGCAAAATACTTTCTCCCAGACACCTCTGCACAACTCATAAACCTTGTCAAATAAAGTCTTCAAACTGGTGAACATAACTTCCACTATACAGCGATCCAAACCATGAACTTCTATATTTAGCATCTTTAAACACTTCTCTAAAACATATCCAAAACTCATACTCCGGTCTTCAACACAGAATAAATGCAGAGTAAAAACTCAGACACTATCCTTGACATGACAACTCAATCAGCAATATCAGAAGACACAGTTGACACCAATGACAACACAATCATGTTGACATCATTGATAACACTGTTTAGCACATACTTGCAACAATCTCCCCCTTTTCCATTCATGGAAACATATGATATGAAAAACTGAACATGTTCCACCATCAAGGCAAAACTATGCATCAGAACTCCCCCTCTCTTTTTACACATTTGAACTCTTTCTCCCCCTAATTTTTTCACATGATCTCTATCCCCCTTTGTCATTAATGGCAAAGGGTGTCACATCTCTTCCACTGCACATACTTGCACACTACTACTTTGATCAATCTGGAACCATTCTTTACTCTTCCTGACTACAACAATCATCTTAAACCACTACCTACTCCCCCTGAGAGGTAGCCTCCAACATCAGTCCAAAAGGAGAAATGTACTTTGAGGCACACTGGATTGATGCATCTCCTTATGCATCTAGTTCAAGGAAGGAGGGGCAACAACCCCTAACTTCTCCCAGAGATACTCAAATGTATTATTTAGAAGAGCGTTAGTAAATATATCAACAACTTGATCTTTTGTAGGCACATACTCAAGCTTCACTTCATTCTCTACAAGTTTCTCTCTCAAAAAGTGATACTTAATTTAAATATGTTTTATCTCTAAACACATCACTGGATTCTTTTAAATATTTATTGTACTTTGTTATCACAAAGAATAGGGATTGGCTCATCATACTCAACTTTGATATCCTTCGAGGTCTATTTCATCCATAGCACCTAAGTGCAACATGATGTTGTGGCAATATATTTCACCTCTGTAGTAGACAAGGAAACTAATTCTTGTTTCTTGCTATGGTAGGAGATAGCCCTATCTCCAAGAAAGAATACACCTCCACTTGTGTATTTCCTGTCATCAACACATCCGGCCCAATCTGCATCTATATAGGCACATAAGGAAAAGTCATTGTTCTTAAGATACCACAAACCATGATCCTGAGTGCCTGTCAAATACATGAATATCCTCTTTACCACCGCAACATTTGATTCTTTAGGATTTGATTGAAATCTAGCTACATGACAAACTGCATGCATGATATCCAGTCTAGTAGTAGTTAGATAAAGTAGTCCTCCAATAATTGATTTATAATTTCTTTGATCAACCTTAGGAGATTCATCATTCTTGCTCAACTTGCAACCAATAACCATAGGAATAAATACTGGTTTAGAGTCATCCATTCAAAACTTTTTCAGCAACTATTTAATATACTTGGCTTGAGAAATGAAAATACCTTTATTAGTTTGATTGATTTGAATTCCAAGGAAGAAGTTCATCTCACCATACATAGACATCTCAAATTCTTTTTTCATCTCACATGCAAACTTCTAACACATACCTTCATCTCCACCAAATATAATGTCATCAACATAGACCTCAATAATTAGGATTTAGTCTCCACTTATCTTAGTGTACAAATTACTATCTATAAACCATTTACTAAATCCCCACTGTAACAGGTAGTTATCCAATCTTGCATACCAAGCTCTGGGAGCTTGCTTCAATCCACACAAAACCTTCTTCAACTTGCATACCATATCTGGTTTTTCTAATAGCTGGAACCCATCCGGTTGCTCTATGTAGACCTCTTCTTCTAACTCACCATTCAGGAAAGCAGACTTCACATCCATCTGGTATAACTTGAAATTTTTATGTGTTGTAAATGCCAAAAATAGTCTGATAGCTTCTAGTCCTGCCCCCAGAGAAAAAGTTTCTTCATAGTCTATTCCTTCCACTTGTGAGTATCCTTTACACACAAGTCTTGCCTTATTTCTCACAACTTATCCAACTTCATCCAGTTTATTCTAGAATACCCACTTTGTTCCAATCACATTCTTTTCTATAGGTTTAGTGACAAGTTCCCAAGTCTTGTTCTTCTCAATCTGCATTAGTTCTTCTTCCATTACTTTGACTCAATGGTCATCATTGCATGCTTCATTTATTGTTTCAGGTTCCACCTTTGTGAGTAAACAAATATTTACTTGTTCTTCTGCAACTTTGCTTCTTGTCAACACACATTTCCTCTTGTCACCAATAATCTGATCTTTAGAGTGATCTCTTTGCACATACTTGGGTGTTTTAGGAATTCTTTTTGGAGCTTGAACTTGAATTTCTTCTTCTGGAGCATCTTACATTTTAGTCTAAATTTTCTTGTCTTTGTTTTTTTCAACTTTTTCTATATCAGTAGATCCATCTGACTCATATCCGTTTAGCTTTGAGGTTTTCTGAATATCTTCGTCTATTTTCACATTTGTACTTTCAATGATCTTTCTCAATCTTTTGTTACAACACCAGTAAGCCTTGCTCTTTGTAGAGTATCCAAGGAATATGCCTTCATCACATCTAGCATCAAACTTTCATAATTCTTTCTATCTTCTGATGTAACATTTGCTTCCAAAAACTTTAAAATATTTGACAATAGGATTTCTTCCATACCACATCTCATAAGGTGTCTTTGTTCCTTTTGCTTTGACATGCACTCTATTTTGAATGTAGACAATAGTGTGTATTAATTCTTTCCAATATACTTCTAGTAGGTCTGCTCCCTTGATCATTGTTCTAGAAGCTCCTTAAATAGTTATATTCTTCCTTTCAACCACTCCATTTTACTAAAAAATCTGAGGGGAAGACAAAATGTCTCTTTATTCCATGTTCTTCACAAAATGCATAAAACTCATTTGAAGTAAACTCACCACCTTTGTCAAATCTCAAAGACTTGATTCTCAAATCCAACTCATTTTGAACCATAGCTTTGAATGCCTTAAACTCGTCTAGGGCTTCTAATTTTTCTCTAAGAAAGGTAACCCAAGTCATTCTTGAATAATCATCAATAAGAAGCATGAAATACCTGTTAGCTTGTAGACTTCTTGTTCTTGTAGGGCCACATAAGTCTTTCTGCACCAACTCTAGCAAACCGGTAGAGGATTGTTCTTTTCTCTTGAAAGTAGTCTTTGTCAACTTCCCAAACTAACATTATGTGCACATAACATTGGTAGGCTTCACAATCTTAGGAAGGTCTCTCACAACTTGTACTCTTCTTATTCTTACCAAATATGTCAAAGTTAATGTGACACATTCTCCTATGCCATAACCAACTTTCATTTGTCTGAGCCAACAAACAACAATTATCAGTACCTTTCAAATGATAAGCATTACCATGAGTCTTCTTATGAGCAGCAATTATAGTTCTTGATCTTTTCCTTATGTCACACCCATTGTCCATAAACACCAGATTATATCCTTTGTCACACATTTGTCCAATGCTTAGAAGATTATGTTTGAAGCCTTTGACATAAAGAACATCATATGTATTATGCTTGCCACCAAAAGTAATTGATCCTTTTCTACAACCCTTACCAGCTGCATCATCACCAAACCTAACTAGTCCTGCATCATACTTTTCAAACTTAACAAACTTACTCTTATCTCCTATCATGTGATTTGAACATCCATTGTCAATGATCCATTCATCTTCCTTTTCAACATGAAATGTAGACAACTCTCCAGGACTTTCTTCCTTCACACAACTTGCAAGGTTAGTAGATTACATGTTCTTCTCTTAGTGAAATAAACAAGCATTCACTAGCATTACCATCTTCAAAATTAGATTCATCATTAGTTACACCATCATCATCTCTAACATAGTAACTCTTTCTTACCATCTTTCCTTTACTCTCATGGTTTTTAATCTTCAAAGCTTTGTCAGGACATCTTGAAGCATAGTGACTAATTTTACCACAATTGAAATATTTGAAGGGTAACTTACCTTTGAACTTTCCACGACCTCTTTTCATTCTGCTTACAAATTTTGCCTCAAGCTCATCAAGATCTTCTTCATCTAATTCCACCACATACTTATTTGATTTAGTAGTCTTTTCTTCCTTGGCCTTAAAAGAAGACTTAGTTTTTACAAGGCCATCAGTTGTACCAAATTCCCTCATTTCATAAGTAGTTAGTTTACCGAGCAATTGATCTTTCGAAAGCTTGCCCATATCAAACAATTCTTCAATGGCAGATACCTTGTGACTATAAGATTTGGGAAGAGAACTAAGTATCTTATCTATAACATCCATATCATCTATCTTTCCACCAAAACCCTTGATGTTGCTGACAACTTCATCAATCTTCTATATGTAACTTGTTATGTTCTCATCTTCAGACATTCACATGGTTTCATATGTGGTCTTCAAGTTCTGTAACTTTGCCTTCTTGACATATTTATCACCTTCATAGATATTTTTCAATTTCTCCCAGATCTCTTGAGTAGTTTCTAGATCCACAACTTTCACCATTTCAGTGTTAGACAAAGAATTTAATAGAGCATTTTTTGCTTTGTGATTGATCTCATAAGCCCTAATCTCTTCATCAAATTGTGGACCACCTTTAGGTACTATGTATTTATCTTTAACTATCTTCCAAACATTATAACCAATAGAAACAAAATAACTTTGCATTCATACCTTCCAATAGGAATAGTCAAATCCATCAAATTGAGGAATGTCATTCTTGTGCACCATCTTGGATCTACCTTAAGCTGTTAGGCTTTCTTCCAAGGAACCTCTCTCTGATACTAATTTTTGAATGCAAAAGATAACTAAGAGTGGGGGGTGAATTAGTTGTATCAAAAACTTTAAACCCTTTTAAACAAAATCACATTCACATTCACTTATCTTAAACACTTAATCTGTCATGAAGATTAAACATGAAATGCAGAAACAACACTTAAACACATCAACACCATACACACATGAACACTATATTTTTACATGGAAAACCCTAAATTGGAAAAACCATGGTGAGTGTTACCTCACAATATAATGTAGTAAAAATACCAAATTACAAAAGAGGCTCATTGTCTTAGGGCTCACTGCCCAAAAGGACTTACTGTCTAAAATGTTCACTGTAAAAAGGCTCACTGCCAAAGGGTGGCTCACTACCAAAGGGTGGCTCACTTCTAGGAGGGGTGGGTCACTTCAATGAACTAATTTGATAGTGTCTACAACATGCCTGAGTTCAGTTCCATTAAAGCATAGTAAATATAACCTTCGCTACCTTACACCACAAACACTTTATCTTTGCATCTTTGAACACTCGCACATTACACAAAAATTCATTAGACTTATTTATACCAATCATCAACCTTGGAACATACATCAAGGTTGGCAATACAATCTACAATGTTTGGAACAATGTCCAAGGTTGATAAACATACATAATTCAAATTAGGTATGGACCTAAACAATCTTGTGGAGTGCACAAATGAAGGGAGACCACATCATGGCTTAGCTCAAACCAAAATATGTCTTCACATGCTTCAACACGCTTCCACAATCCATGAAGCTCCTCCACAACTAGTGTAATCAACCAAGCTAGCCAAAACTAGTGTAAACACCAAAACACTTAGGCACACGCTGCCATGAACACAAGCATAACTTACAGACTAGGCACAACACTTTATAATGATTTGAAGACATCCAAAAATAATCTTTAGTCACCTGGGAATTACCAAAAACATCTGCAATACTTCTCATTTGAGGAGGATTCACTATCTGCTCATTAACAACACTGTCAAACTCTGCTACATAAAAACTTTCTTTTTGGAGTACCAAATTACAAATCCTTTGGAAGGAAGATAGCTAAGAATGATATGAACATAAGTCCAAAATTGTATCACCTAAAACCACTTTACAAAGAAATGCAGAGAAAAATACTTTCTCCCAGACACCTCTACACAACTCAAAAACCTTGTCAAATACAGTCTTCAAACTAGTATAACATAACTTCCACTGTACAATGATTCGGACCACCAACTTTTAGATTTAGCATCTTCAAACACTTCTCTAAAACATATCCAAATCTCACACTCTAGTATTCAACATAGAAGAAATGTGGAGCAAAAACTCAGACAGTATCCTTGACATGACAACTCAATCAGCAATATCATAAGACACAGTTGACATCAATGACGACACTGTTTAGCACATACTTGCAACAATAGGTCAGTATGAACGAAATCTACTTGCATTGAAGAAAAGTACTCCTTTCTCTTGAAGTTTGTCTTTTTTTTCTTTCCCATTTGACATTCCTTGCACAAAGTCTTTTCAAGATTTGTTATCTTTGACATATCTCTCATCGCATGAATGGTGTTGATCTTCACCATATTTTAAAAATTGATGTGTCTAATTCATTTTTTCCATAGCCAACTTTGACTAGATTGAGACAATAAACATGTTCTTCCATTTACCTCTTTTAGATGATAGATATCTCCATATGTCTTGATACCTTCTACAACATGTTTTCTAGACCCTGCCTTCCTGATTTCACATCCTTGGGCATGAGAGATAAGGTTGTATCTATTAGGTCTCAGAAACATAGGTTGCAAACCCTAAGAGGATTCCAGACTCTATGGTCAAGTTTGCAATGTTTTGGCCAACAAAATGAAGCAACCCTATGTGGTTTTGGAATCCCTACTCTTTAGATTCTATTGGACCTAGGCGAGTGTACCATAATAATTAAGCAGATTGTGAACTTTAAAGAGTTTTGACAATGGAAATCTATTTCTAAATGGCATACAAATGTGAAATAGATGCAAAGCTAACAATTGATCCTACTGGTAATGTTTGAAGTTTGAAAATATGAATGAGGTCTTTATGAATTATTGTTTTATAATGAATATGACCAGTGCTTTTTGGGCAATGGAGTAAAGATGTGTATGATAAATGTGTCCTCCCCTTTGGCTTAACTCAAATTATTTGGCACTTTTTAAATGTTTATACCTTGTATAAATGTGCAAGGTTGTCAGTTACCAAGCTCTTCTTAAAAATCCCAATGATATTTTCCCGTGTTATTGTGACTGTCTGAAAGGACTTTTAATTCTGGTGTGAAGGAAACTAGTTAAGATAATCTATTCAAAAAGGACTTTAATTCTGGGTAGAAAACTATTTAAATTTGATTCCTTAAAAGGATTTTAATTCTCTCCTCATAGAAACCAATCAAGGGAGTCACACAAGTGCAGCAAATGTGCCCTAATAAATTAAGTATATCCTTGATATATTAATTTAAATAACAAAGGAAAACCACTCTGGAGACATCACAGATAACATATATGAATAAATATCAACAAATAATTAAACACCCAAATGATGGACACCATATTATAATATTATTTCTCTATTTAATTGCTTCAAAAGATTTTACAATGTGCATTAGTAGCCTTCATTTTCTGATATATTCTTCCTAATCTCTAATTCCTACTACTTGCTACCCTACTACTGATTCCTCTTTTCCAACTTACTTTTATTTCCCATTTATACTTTGTACTCTTAGGGTTATGACCCTCCAAATATCCATCAGAGCCAACCTTTCATTACATTTGATTGAATTTTTGTTTTCCCGCTTCACAAATATTTAATTTTAATCTCCCTTTTGTCTTCACATCCTGTGAAAATAATTTTGATGCTTATGATAATCCTTCCTTTGTTGGCAATTTTCACTTTACTTTTACTTGTATGTATTTCCACCCATAAAATGTTCTTTGGGTAAAAATAATTCCTCACTTTGTAACTGCTCCAGTGAAAATGTGAAATTAATCTTACTATAGTCACAATTTTATTTAATCTTTTATTTGTACTTTTCTGTATCTGCCAATACTGATGATTTTTTCATGCCTTGCATATATTTTTCATGTGTTTTGGAATTTTGAATGGACTAAATAAATAGTCAGTTTGATATCAAAAGTCCCCTCAATGTTAGGGTTTCATATGTGTTTTCATCTCTTGAGATAAATCATGAACTTCCTTCATGGTTTATGTCTTTATTTTCAAGGGAATAGCATCATTTAGATATAAAATGGTAGTTTTCAATAGGCCCCACTGTATTAAAAGAAATGCTTTCACCCTTAGTTACAGATGAAATCATAGATGCAACATACAACTGGACTAGAAGGTTTCACATGCGTGTCTTTTAGTTTTGCAAGTGATAATGATTCACAACAGGTATTGCCATACACTGAGGATCCCTCCAAGGATCATGCCGAATATTGAGAGGCACTTGTTGGGGCATAATCATATCTACTAATGTATTTGTTCATAAAATTGTGGATGTGGCATATCAAAAGGATAAAATAAGATGTTCCACCAATATTTATGAATGTCTTTGATACCTTTTTCCTATGGTGTATATCGACATATTGAAGAGACAGAAGAAGGTGTCCCATCGATATTATAGAATCTCTCTGATGATTTCTTCTTGTGCCAATGCAAAAGGAGGGCCTGGCTTTATTTCGTCTTCCTTTAGTTTAGTTTCTTGGCTTGTTTTGCAACATGACCCTGAGAGAGATCTTTACTTTGTTGATCATGTATAATAGAAAAAATAAAAAAACATGATCTTTCCCAACAGATAAAATATGCCTCCCTTTATATGTCTTAAACCCAACGAATAACAGAGAGGTATTTGATGTTGAATTGTCTACTTTTAAGGTTTTTAATTCTCCTAAAAATTTTTGCTCTAGAATAGGAACAATAAATCCAAGAATTGTAGAAACAGACTTATCTAAACTAGATTGTTTGTTAGGCAAGGCAACTGTTATTAGAGATTTCAAAGGAAGATTTGGCAAGGTAGTACCTTCATTTGCAAGGAAAGTGTTGAAATGCATAGGACAACTAAGAGGGTGGGGGGTGAATCAGTTGTCACAAAATTGTAACCACTTATGAATATTAACACATCTAATTCTTAATCATGATTATTAAGATTAACCATGAAAGCATAAAACAAGAAGCTCAACTCAATAACACATGAGACACCAAAATTTTTACATGGAAAAACATATAAGGGAAAAACCATGGTGGGTGTTAGCCCACACAAATAAATAAGTTATAGCAATACCAAAAATTAGAGGCTCATTGCCCAAAATGCTCACTGCAAATGTTAGGGCTCATTGCCAAGATTGGCTAACTACCAAGGGGTGGCTAACTGCCAAGGATTGGTGAACTAATTTGATAGCATCTGCTTCATGCCTGAGTTTAGTTACATTGAAGTACAATATAACATCTTTGCTTTGCTCTTCTTACACCTTCACACCTATCTTTTCATTTTCACACAAGGACATCCTTGTCGCAACTACATTACATGTCATTATACAATTCATCAACCTTAGAATGTACATCAAGGTCAGAATTACATTCATAAACCTTTGGAACAATCTCCAAGGTCAGTATTACAAAAATATACATAAAGATAGGTCTAGACCTAATACAAAATTAGCTAAGAAAAAGATGTAAAGATGTATGATGATCACACCATGCCTTAGCTGGGACTCAAACGCAATCTTCCATTCCATGACACATTTCTACAATCTTCAATGCATCTCCACAAATAGTGAAAACAACCAAGTCGACCAAGACTGGTGTTCTCATTAAGACTTTCAAGAACATTCTTCATCCAAGATCCAAATTTCTCTTTGTGGACAAATCCAAGGATAGGAACACGATCAGGAGACATCCACAAGCACATTGTAATTACCAAGAACAACTGCACAACATCTAACCACTCTAACAAGAAGATTTTTCAAACTAGAGCTTATAAACAACACTGTCAGTTACTGTCATAAAGAAAAGATCACTTGCGGACCACCAAATCATGAACCATTGGAGTTCAAAGAACATAACATCATCTTAGACTTAACTTTAGAACCATAGACCAAAACACTTCAATGCAGAGGAATGCGGAGCATAATACTATCTCCCTATCACCACCAAACATACAGAAAAAGTAGTTTTCACTTTGGTGATTATAACTCACTCAAATATTCATACCGGAGGCTCAAACTTGGAAACTAACATCTTTAGACATGTTCTAAATAACTTCCAATCTACAGATAAGGATATTCATTCTAGAAGAAATGCGGAGCAATCTGTTGGACTGTTCTTCTACAGACAAAGATACTCTGCAACATACTGTTTCCACCGAAGGAGCAAATTTTCTTGATATCCTCAATATCAGAATCTCCAACACTTACATCAACAAATACAAAGCATCTTACTCATTACAAGAAAGCATCAAAACAAGAGCACGGTTGACACTAATGACAACAGAGATATGTTGACATCAATGACAACACCGGTTAAGCGCATACTTGTAACAATTTCCCCCTTTGTCATTGATGGCAACATATGATGTGAAAAACTTTAAAGACCATCAAGACAAGATTTTCCCCCTTTCACTTTACACATGTGCACTCTTTCTTCTCTAAGTTTTTCACATGATTTCTCTCCCCCTTTGACATTAATGGCAAAGGACGCATACTTGCATTCTACTACTCTGATCCAACTGAGCTTTCTCTGTTATCAATACTTTCTTTACCAAGAACTTATACCGGTAACATCCAGCTACTCCCCCTGAGAGGTAGCTCTCAAAACATCAATCTAGATTAAAGAATGAGACTTTGAGCACTTATAGACTGATACATTCCTATGCATCTTAGTTTAGACCAGGAGGGGTAATGACCCCTAACTTTTCTCTGAGATACTTAAAAGTATCCTTAGGTAGAGACTTAGTGAAAATATCACCAATCTGATCCTTTGTGGACACATATTCCAATTTTACTTCATTCTCTATCACTTTTTCTCTCAGAAAGTGATACCTTATTGATATATGCTTTGTTGTTGAGTGCATCACTAGATTCTTTGAAATGTTTATACCACTTGTATTGACATAGAAGAATGCAACTAGATCTTTATACACAACTCCTATGTCCTTCAATGTCTTCTTCATCCATAACACTTGAGTACAACAACATGTTGCTGCAATATACTCTACTTCTATAGTTGATAATGAGATTGAATCTTTCTTCTTTCTCATCCATGCAACCAATCTATTACCCAAAAAGAAAGCACCTCCACTTGTACTCTTTCTGTCATCAACATCTTCAGCCCAATCAACATCTGTATAAGCACTCAGAGTGAAATCATTATCCTTTGGATACCATAAGCCATGATCCAGTGTGCCTTTTTAATACCTCAAGATTCTCTTTACTGCCATCACATGTGACTCTCTTAGATCTTCTTGAAAGCTTGCAACAAGACAAACTACTTGCATAATATTAGGTTTGGTTTGAGTTGGATAAAGCAATCCTCCAATCATGGATCTGTACTTTTTCTGATCAGTCTTGGGTGATTCATTAGTTTTTCTCAACTTGTAGCCAGTCACCATGGGAGTACATACCGGTTTAGAGTCTTCCATCCCAAACTTCTTCAACAACTCTTTCACATACTTAGCCTAAGATATGAAGATTCCTTTATCTGATTGATTAATTTGTAGACCCCAAAAGAAATTCATTTCACCAAACATAGACATCTCAAACTCATTTTGGATTTCACCTGCAAACTTCATGCACATACCTTCATTGCCTCCAAAGATAATATCATCAACAAAGAATACAACAATCAGGATCTAATTATTAATGATTTTGAAATATAGATTGTTGTCAGCAGTGCCTTTTGAACCCTAATTGCAACAAATATATGTCTAACCATGCATACCAGGCTCTGGGGGCTTCTTTCAATCCATACAAGGCCTTCTTCAATATGCACACAATATCACCTTGTTTTGATAATTGAAATCCTTCTGGTTGCTCAATTTAGACCTCTTATTCCAATTCACCATTCAAGAATGCAGACTTAACATCCATTTGATACACTTTAAAGTCTTTGAATGCTAAAAATGCTAAAAACATTGTAATTGCTTCAATTCTTTCCACAGGAGCATAGGTTTCTTCAAAATCTATTCCTTCAACTTGAGAGTATCCTTTGCATACCAATCTTTCCTTGTTTCTTACTACTTCTCCATTTTCATTCATCTTGTTTCTGAAAACCCATCTGGTGCCAATCACATTCTTACTAGTAGGTCTAGGAACCAATTCCCTAGTTTGATTCTTCTCAATTTGCATCAGTTCTTCTTCCATGGCTTTTACCCAATTTTTATCATTGCAAGCTTCATTCATAGTTTTTCGTTCAACTTTTGAAAGCAAACAATAATTCACTTGTTCTTCTGCAGCTCTTTTTCTTGTCAGTACACCTTTGTTTTTGTCACCTATAATCTAATTTTTAGAAAGATTAATCCTTACATACTTGGGAGTCTTCATAGCATTTTCTGGAGCCTCTTCTTCATCCTGACTGTCTTCTTGCTCAACTTTTTCTTCATTTGCTATAATCACAGGTCCATCTAGTTCAAACCAACTCATATCTGATATTCTTTCCTTGTCTTCATCTACCTTCACATTAGTACTCTCAACAATCTTATTCAGTCTCTTATTATAGCACCGGTAAGCCTTACTCTTGGTAGAGTAACCAAGAAAAATTTGAGTGTGGGGTTTTTCACCTGATAAGGGTTTTCCCCACCATATATCTTTGTCTCTCTTCTTCTATCTTCTTTCTGGTTCATGTGTATTTCTGTAATATCTCGTTTAGATGTTCTATGTTGCTGTAGTTGTAAGGAATAATTTGAATTTGCCTAGCCCTCTCCTCATTAGATTAGTGTAGGAAGCGATTTCCGCACACCTAGCTTCCTTTCAGTTGGTATCAGAGCTTGATCAAATTTGGTCCTAGTTGTTGGGTAGGGGTTTTTTGAGCTGATCTTAAGTTGAGTGGGAGTCTGTACAGAGTATTTTGTTTTCTATTATAGCAAGGAGATGGTAAACACATCTGGAAGAATGGAAGTGGAGAAGTTCAATGGCACTAATTTCAAGTTGTGGAAGCTCAAGATGGAAGACATGCTTGTTGACCGAGACCTTTGGGAAACTGTTACCAGAACTAAACTAGCTACAATGCAATAAGTTGATTGGGATCTCAAGGATTGGAAGGCTAAGGGTCTCATAAGACTTAGTCTTGCTAATTCTGTGTTGTTAAATGTCCATGAGGAGAAGACTGCAACCTTGTTTTGGAAGAAGTTGGGAGATGTGTATCAAGCCAAATCCCTGGTTAATAAACTTTTTCTAAGAAAGAAGTTGTATTCTCTTCGAATGGAGGATGGAGGATCCATTGCTGAACATATGAATGCTTTTAACATGCTAGTTGCACATTTGACATCTATTGGTGTAAAGATGGAGGAGGAGGATTGGTGTATGACCTTGCTTTGTTCTTTGCCAGACTCATGGGATCACCTTCTCATGGATATTGGAAGCACCACATCCACATTCAAGATGGAAGATGTGGTATCTGTGTTGTTATCTGAAGAGATGCAGAGGAAGTCTTCTGATGCAGCCAAAGAGGCTCTTGCAGTTCATGGAAGACCCAAGGAGAAAGGGGAAACGAAGGACAAGAAAGATGAGAAGGGTAGATCCAAATCCCATGGGAGATCCAAATCTCCTAGAAAGTCCAAGGCTATCTATTGGAACTGTGGTAACTCTAGACATTTCCAAAAGGAATGCAAAGAGGAGGAGAAGAAGAAGAAGAAAGATCCTAATTTAGATTTTGACAAATCACAAGATGATGGTGATGCTTTCATCGTAGCCCTAGCAACCCATGCATCTAATGATGTGTGGCTGATTGACTCTAGTGCATCATTCTTCATGACCTCTCATCGAGACTAGTTCACTAAGTATGAGGAGTTTGATGGTGGAAAGGTGTACTTGGGTGATAACTCTCATCTGAAGATTGTTGGTCGTGGAAGAGTCTCTATCTGATTCCATGATGGTCGAGTGAAGGTGATCTCTAGGGTTATGCTTATCCTAGGCTTAGCACGAAAGCTACTTTTTGTAAGTAGTTTGAATGATGCAGGTGTGCAAGTTGTGTTTTTGAAAGAAGGATGCAAGATGACTAGAGGAGTTAAGGTGCCTGCTAAGGGTACTAGGAGAGGTACTCTGTTTCAGCTGGAGGCATGTATTTCACAATGCAATAGTTCTTCCATTTCAAAGAAGAGGGCAGCAGTCACTTCATCCCCACCATCTAAATGAGCAGTTAAGAAATCTGTTGTTTCTAGTTCTGATGTTTGTAATCATGCCTTGGAAATTAAACTTCCTTCTGAAAAGACAATGTTATGGCATAAGAGATTTGGCCACATTGGTGAGAAGGGTTTGCGTACCCTAAAAAATAAAAACCTCGTTGAGGGGTTAGATGATTGTAATCTTGAGTTTGAATTTTACGAACATTGCATTTATGGGAAACAAAACCATGTTCAGTTTTATTCAAGTTCTCACAAGTCTTCTAATGTGTTGGACCTTGTTCATTCTGATGTATTTAGTCCTGTTAATGTTCCTTCATTATCAAAATCTGTATATTTTGTATCTTTTATAGATGACTATAGTAGAAGGACATGGATTTATTTTCTCAGAAGCAAATCTGAAGTCTATAGTAAGTTTAAGGAGTTTAAGGCCTTTGTTGAAAATCAGACTGGTAAGAAGATTATGTGTTTGAGAACCGACAACGGTAGTGACTTCTGTTCTACAGAATTTGATAAATATTGCAAGGAACTTGGCATTGAAAGACATAAGACAACTCCATACACTTTGCAGAAAAATGGAGTTACAGAAAGGATGAACATGACACTGATGGAGAAGGCTAGGAGTATGCTTAGTGGAGCTGGCCTAGAACAAAAGCTTTAGGCTGAAGTTGTTGCCACTTCTTGCTATCTTGTTAATAGATCTCCTACATAATCTCTTGTTGGAAAGACACCCATGGAGGTGTGGTCTGGTAGAAATCCTTCAATAAGCCATCTTCATGTTTTTGGTTGTGAGGCATATGCACATGTGCCTAGGGAGAAGCAATCAAAATTGGAGAACAAGGTTGTTAAGTGCATCTTCATTGGCTATGGTGTCAGTGTGAAAGGATACAAGATTTGGGACCCTGTGGCTGAAAAAATATTGTATAGCAGAAGTGTCATCTTCAAAGAGCTTACACCTTCTTCCATTGTTTTACATCCAGAAGAAAAAGAAAAGAAAGAGGATGTTGTTTAGTTTCTTCTCACCCCTGAGAAGACTGAACAGAAACACAATGTTGGACCTGATGATGAGGAGAGCTCTAGCAGATCTGAAAGCTCAAATGAAGAAGCTAAACCTTAACCTCAGCTCTTGAGGAGGTCTACACAGATAAGAAAGCAACCTGAAAGGTTTGGTTTTACATTTCTTGATTCTAGTTGTGCTTTTACTTTGCTTACTAATAGTGATGAACCTAGAACTATATCAGAGGCTATGGACATGAAAGATGCAGGTTCCTTGAAGGAGGCCATGGAGATGAAATGGCTTCTTTGGAAAAGAATCAAACTTGGGACTTGGTGCCTTTGCCTCCTGGATGGAAACCTGTTGGATGCAAATGGGTGTTTAAGAAGAAATTTGGTGTATATGGCAGTGTTGAGAAGTATAAGGCCAGATTGGTTACGAAGGGGTATTCACAAGTGGAGGGTATAGATTATGGTGAGATCTTCTCTCCCATTACAAAGCTAACATCCATTTGATTCCTATTGTCTCTCATAGCAGCTTATGACTTGGAGGTAGAATAGATGGATGTGAAAAAGCTTTCCTTCATGGTGATTTGGAGGAAGAAATCTACATGTCATAGCCAGAGCATTACATGGTGAAAGGTAAAGAAAATTTGGTTTGCAAACTTAAGAAGTCTTTGTATGGTTTGAAGCAATCCCCTAGGAGATGGTACTTGACATTTGATGCCTTTGTGTTGTCAATTAGATTTGTGAGATTGAAATCAGATCACTGTGTGTATTCTAAGTTTGATGGTGATCGTATTCTCATTGTTGCACTATATGTTGATGATATGTTGCTCATTGGGAAGGGTAAGAATATGATTTCTTATTTTAATTCTCAGTTGTCAGCACAGTTTGAAATGAAAGATTTAGGGGCAGCCAGGTACATTCTAGGAATGGAAATCAGAAGAGACAAAACCAATAGAAAACTCTGGATAAGCTAGAGTAAGTATGTGAAGACCGTGTTGGACAGGTTCAGCATGGCAAATTGTAGACCATTGTGTGTTCCCATTTCTTTGGGGACAAATTTGTCTATTGAGGATTGTCCAAAATCTCCTAGTGAGATGGAGGACATGAGTAGAGTACCTTATGCTAGTGTTGTTGGTAGTTTGATGTATGCTATGGTTTGCACAAGACTAGACATTGCATAAGTAGTGGGAGTCCTTAGTCGATTTATGGCTAATCTTGGATGAGTTCATTGGGATACAGTTAAGCGAGTGTTTAGATATTTGAGGGGTACTTCTGAGTATTCCATATACTATCATGGTAATGTTTTAGGACCTCTGCATTCTGTTGATATTCATGGATTTGTGGATTCAGATTGGGTAGCTGACATTGACAACAGGAGATCCACCAGTTCTTATGTGTTTACATTGTTCAGTGGTGCTATTAGTTGGATGAGTGAGTGATAACCTATTGTTGCTTTGTCCATGATAGAAGCTAAGTATATGGCAGCAACTCATGCTTGTAAGGAAGCCATTTGGCTTAAGAGATTGTGTTCAGATATTGGTGTTGATGCAGGTCAGATCACGATCAGTTGTGATAGTCAGAGTGCAATTTGACTTGCAAAGAATCCAACTTTCCATGCTAGAACAAAGCACATTGATGTTTAGTTTCACTTTGTGTGAGACATGGTTGAGGATGGAAACATAAATTTGGAGAAGGTAAATACTTTGAAGAATGTTGTAGATGCATTGACGAAGCCAGTGGGCACAAAGAAGTTCAGATGGTGTTCAGAGTCTATGGGCCTCTCGGCCTATAGCAGTTAAATCCTATTTTTCTATTGGCTCTTACAAGGTGTTCGAAAAGTGGGAGAATGTTGGGAATTAAGGTGTCTCAACCTTGGTAATTCCTTATATTATTAATGTTTGTAATTATTATTTAATTGCCTATGTTATAAATATTTGTAAATTCCATATTGTCATATTGTGGGATGTGGCACGGTGATGTGTCAATCCTACATGGAATATGACAACTTGTAATTTTTTCCTCATGTGAGGAGATAGGCATCCCACTTTGTGGTAGGAGCATTTTTCCATATGTCAACATCTTCAATGTTGTGTAAGGGAATATTGACTGAAACAATTATGACGGATTCCTATGACAGAACCTATGACATGTAAGAGTTGGAAATAGAAGTTTGTAAGGTAGGTGAGAACATGTGTCATGAAGCATCTTTGAAAAAAGGCATATTTGGGCACCCCAAGGTGGACTATGACATGTTGTAAGAGAATATGCTATTTATAGGATGTGTATGACAGATTCTCTTATAGCTGTAAGTTGTAACTTCTATGGTAGATTCTATGATGGTCATAAGTGTTGTAAGAGCATCTGTCATAGCCCATGTTGGAAATAGGTGACCTCTTTGGGATTATGGACAAGTGTTAGGAAAATTTTACAATGTTGACCAAGTGTCCCTAGGTGTGGGTTTTGGGCCATGCGGCCAAGTTGGACGCCCATCCCAAGATAGGTCTAATATTGCCTTGTATTTTCTATATAAACAGGTGCTTGGAGATGGAGTTTGTATTACAGGTTTACAGGTACTATTATGCTGTTGGATTGACTCTAGATATGAGTGTCAAAGACCATTGAAGCTTCAATTGCAAGTGTATTGTAAACATAATTGAAAGGAAGCAAGGTGTGCAGAAATTGCTTCCTACACTAATCTAATGAGGAGAGATGGGTGCAAATTCATTTTAACCTTTACAGTTACAGAATGTTTAATACAACAACAGAGATATTGCAGCAATGCACATACACATAGAATGTAGATAGAAGAGAGAGAGAGAGACAAGATATAATGTGGGGAAAACCCTTTCGGGTAAAAAACCCCACACTCCAAAACTTGCACAATGTATTATCAAAACAACAATGTTTACAACACTTGCAATGCAAGTCTTCTCAGGAGTCTTCGACACTTGTATCTGGAGATAAATTGGTAGCATATCAACACCTGTTAATCACCTCTTGTATCTCCTCTCCAAGAACCTGTATATAAAGAGAAGTAGTACGAATGGAGGTAGCTTCTAGAGCAAGTCACACAAGGAACTCGTCCAAATACATGTGGCCCAATTTCCAAGGCCATAAAACATGTGTATGACACTTGTAAGTGATTCTCTTTCATCACTTACAACCCCCCCAACTTGGGCAATACCTATCAGAACATTTTTTTTGCCAAGTAAACTGAGAGTGGGGAATAAGAATGATCCACTGAGATACACCGAGTCTCATATACACTCTCCAAGAACAATCTCCTCTCAAGTTCAAATATGAACTCATGTCCATAACAAGTGAAGTCTTCTCAGTCTTTCTGCTGAAACTTAACCATTCCAACACATGATCCATACAACAAGATATCTCAAGCCTCACCTCAAGTCTCTCTAGTATCCATGAGCATCCATCAACCAATACATGCCAACTTCAAATGCATTGTACAAAATCATGAAGCTTCAAGCAAATGATTAATACTTAAAACCAAAGAGAACAAACAAGATCACTATCAAAACTTCCACTGCACATCTGCATGATCAAGAAGCTCATCATGACATCATGATCTAGCCATCTTCTCATAAGAAGATCACATACAACAAAGAGTACAATGATGTATACATCCTGTCTCAAGAGAACATGTATCATGCCAAAACTTTAATCTAGCATCAAGAGTAAACCATGACACAATAACAACATCTCTAAACAAAGGATAAACATTTCATACTGACAAATCATAAACTTGACACCTCAATCAAGATATCAACATCTCAAACATATGAAGATAACCATCTCCTGACAACAAAACTAAAAATGTCAAAGAAATCTCAAAACCAAGAGCTCCTCCATGACACCAATATCCACTGTAGAAGATCATCCATCACTTATGATGAATCTAACATCACTGCCGAAGCTCCCACTGAAACTGTGATACCGAGCTTATCAAGGCATCATGATAACCATCGTCTTAATGAAGATCATCCATGGCTCTAACAAAATCAAATAATTGTCTTGCGCAATATCAGCAACACAAAAGAATAAAGTAGAACCAAGATCTCCAAGTCAAGAAGATAAAACCATCACTGTCAAAAGCTTACACTAAACTATGTAACCAAGCTATCCATGACATCGAGATAAACATGCTATAAGTCCCAATAACTAACTATCCATGCACTCAAATTATCCATCCTCTTATCCCAAAGCAACATACCAAATACACAAATGACCACAGACAAGGCCAACTAACAAAGTCTACATAAATACTTAATCAATCTTGTGGATATAGACAGTCCACATCCATGTCATCCCACTGCAATCAAATAGGTGATCAACCCACAAAACTGCATAACTCATAGATCCCAAACGTGAAACATGCAAACACATAATCACATTAGTAACTTGCAAACTGAGATACCAAAGAAGACAATCTATAGACTTCAAGACTCAACCATCAAATCAATTCTAGATTCAATTTGCCAACAAGTCCACAAATGAGTGATCGTAGTCAAGGAACTAATCAAGCATATGCTGTAGAAATGATGAGTGATAAATCACTTACCAACATCTCCACACTGAGAAAGATACAAACCTCCTCAAACTATGCATAGAGCATACATGCAAACCTGCAACTATCTTACATCCAAAAACACTCCAAGAAATTATAATCTGAAAAATAGTTTGTCTGTAGACTTACAAAACCACAAGTTTTGATTAACCATGTAAAACCTACAAAACCACCATGTCACTGACATACATGCACATCCATATCCACTTATCATCTGGAAAAGACACCAGTCTAAAAAACACTAATATAGTTAAACCAAAATAATGGAATAACATAGATAAGCATAACCATAGATTTTTGAATGGAATATCTACAAAACCCTCAGATCAAATCAATATGAAACTGAGACATGCAAGTACAACCAACCAAATGAAATAGAGGTCTAGGAAATTTAGGCCCATTTGTAGGCCAACTCCACAACCATTACCATGTACAAGCATACAGAGAAGCTAGGTTGTTCCAGAAGATTTTAGATCATCCAATGATCCAATCCACATCCTACATGCATTCGAGGTTAACAAAATAATGTCTTCCAATACTAAGGACTAAAGCCAAGCACCCAACATAAACACATCAAGCCATAGTCATTACAACCCAAGTTACTCCATGTGATTAGGGAGCCAAGAACGAACACCCAACACGATTACTTTGCTGCAAACGACCATATAATGATAGAACATAACCACCATGCATGAGGGTTATTGCATAATGTCAAACAGGAGCTCCAAATCAATATCACACTAAATGTAATCAAATGGTCAACACCATAACACTCCATCTTAAGTTGGTATCAGAGCTATTGTCTTTGTTCCTAGTTGTTGGATAGGGGTTTTGTGTACTAATCTTAGGTTGAGTGGGAGTCTGTGTAGAGTATTCTGAAATCTTGTTGTAGGAATGAGATGGAAAGCACATCCAAAACAATAAAGATGGGGATGTTTAACGACACAAAATTTGAGATTGAAAGGAAGCAAGGTGTGTGGAAATCGCTTCCTACACTAATCTAACGAGGAGAGATGGGTGCAAATTCATTTTAACCTTTATAGTTATAGAATGTTTAATACAACAACAAAGATATTGTAGCAATGCACATACACATAGAATGTAGATAGAAGAGAGGGAGACAAGATATAACGTGGGGAAAACCCTTTTAGGTAAAAAACCCCACACTCCAAAACCTGCACAATGTAGTATCAAAACAACAATGTTTACAACACACTTGCAATGCAAGTCTTCTCAGGAGTCTTCGACACTCATATATGGAGATAAACCAGTAGCATAACAACACCTATTAATCACCTCTTACATCTCCTCTCCAAGCACCTGTATATAAAGAGAAGTAGTACAAATGGAGGTAGCTTCTAGAGAAAGTCACACAAGGAACTTGTCCAAATCCATGTGACCTAATTTCCAAGGCCATAAAACATGTGTATGACACTTGTAAGTGATTCCCTTTCATCCCTTACAACCCCCCAACTTGGGCACCCCAAATTTACCCAATTAAGGTATGACATATGCTCTTACAATGTCATAAAATCTGTCATATTTGACAACTCTTACAGTTGTAAGAGAATATGTCATAACTGTATATTAATAGCAAATTCTCTTACAACCTTGTCATAGTCAAACTTGGGTGCCTACTTCCCCATGCAAGATGCTTTCGGATAGTTGTCTTCACCTATCATATAATCTTCCATTTCTAGCCCTTACATGTCATAGATTTTGCCATAGCTCTTACGCGTCATAAACCTCTTACAACACCTAAAAGATGCCGACACATGGCAAAACTCTTCTACCACAAGGTGGAATTCCTATCTCCTCATATGAGGACAAAAATACATGTGGTCACCTTCCATGTAGGATGACACATCACCGTGCCAAATCCCACAAAGTGACGAATAGGATTTGCATCCAAATTACAATAATAGGCAAAAAATAAATACAATTAAATAATAAATGCTAGAAACTTGCAAAGGTTGAGACACCTTAATTCCCAACATTCATCACATCTAGCATCAAACTTGCCTAGATCTTCATCTCTTCTAATATAACATTTTCTTCCAAAAACTTTAAAATACTTTACTATAGGAACCCTTCCATACCATAATTCAAAAGAACTTTTAAAACTGTTACCTTTCACTTGAAATCTATTTAGGATGCACACAATAGTATGTATGGCTTCTCTCTAGTGTACTTTTGGTAGGTCAGCTTCTTTTAACATAGTCTTGGTAGCTTCTTGAACTTTCCTTTTTTTTCTCTCAACAACTCCATTTTGTTGAGGAGCCCTATGTGTAGACAATTGTCTCTTTATCCCTTGTTCTTCACAAAAAATATTGAATTCACTTGATGTGAACTCACCTCCTCTATTGGACCTTAAGCATTTGATTCTCAATTCTAACTCATTCTCAACCATTGCCTTGAAAACTTTGAACTTGTCTCAAGCTTCAGATTTTTCTTTTAGAAAAGTGACCCAAGTCATTCTAGAATAGTCATCAATAAGCAACATAAAATACCTGTCACCTTGCAGACTTCTTGTTCTTGTGGGACCACACAAGTCTTAATGAACTAGCTCCAACAATCTAGCAAAGAATTGTTCTTTTCTTTTGAAACCTGTTTTTGTTTGTTTCCCAAATTGACACTCGCAAATGGTGTTGGTTGGCTTCACAAGTTTAGGTAGATTTGTTACAGCCTGTGCATAACTTCACCAAATTTTTAAAATTGATATGACACATCCTTCTATGCCACAACCAACTCTCACTTGTTTGGGCCAATAAATAATAATCATAAGTTCCTCTTAATTGGTAAATGTTACCTCTGGTCTTCTTACCAGTAGCAATCACTATTCTGGATCTTTTTATGATCTTGCACCCATTTTCTTTGAATCTCATATCATAACCTCTGTCACACATCTGACCAACACTGAAAAGATTATGCTTCAAAGCCTTCACATGTAGGACATTATCAATATTGTGCTTTCCATCAAATGAAATAGATCCTTTTCCACAAATCTTACCAGTTGCATTGTCCCCAAACCTAACTAGTCCTCCATCATACTTTTCCAAACTCACAAACTTACTTTTGTCACCGGTCATGTGATGTGAGAATCCACTATCAATAATCCATTCATCCTTATCTTTCTCAATGTGAATAACCAAAGCACTTTCTTCCACTGGTTTTTCTTCCTTCACATAGCTAGTAGGATTAGTAGACACAGGTTATTCTTTAATAGTAGTAAACAAGCATTCATTTACACTAGTACTAGTATCATTAGAATCATCAACAGTCACACCTTCATCATCAAGATCCCTAACATAGTAGCATTTATTTGGAGCTCTATGCCTATTCTCAAACCTTTTTCTATTCCTTTCAATTCTTTTAGGACATTTAGAAGCATAATGACCAACTTTACCACATGAAAAACATTTGAAAGGTAATTTTTCTTTGAACTTATTGGAACCTCTTTGCAATCTTTCAACAAAGTTAGCTTTAATTTCATCAAAGTCATCAATAGGTTTCACTTTGTATTTTTCAGCTCTGGAGTTCTTCTCAGAAGTACTGGCTTTGAAAGCAGTCTTAACTTTTGGTAGAGCATCACCAAATTCTCTCATCTCAAAGGTTGTAAGCTTTCCAAGTAATTGATCCTTGTCAACAATTTTTACAGTCATTAATTCTTCAATTCCAACTACTATGTGACTGTAGGATTTTGGTAGTGACCTAAGAATTTTCATCACAACTTCCTTCTCACCAATAGTTCCTCCCATACCTTTTATTCCATTGACAAGTTCATCAACCTTTTGCATGAAGGCTATTATATTTTCATCTTCATTCATCTTTAAACCCTCATATTTATCTTTCAGCCCTTGCAACTTGGCTTCTTTCACATAATCATCTCCTTCATACATATTTTTCAACTTTTCCCATACTTCATTTACAGATTCTAGATCCATGACCTTTATCAACTCTGTATCAGTCAAGACACTTAACATGGCATCTCTATCTTTTATATTTAGCTCATATTTTTTAATTTCATCTTCAGTTGTCAAACCATTTTGAGGGATGATATATTTTGACTCTACATCTTTCCACACTTTATAACCAAGACAAAGGAGATGGATTTTCAGTCGTACCTTCTATAGAGTATAATTTGTCTCATCAAACTATGGAGCTTCCTTCTTAAACGACATCCTAGATCTTCCTCAAGCTATTAGGCTTTCTTCTGAGGAACCTGCTCTCATACCAATTGTTGAAATGCATAGGACAACTAAGAGGAGGGGGTGAATCATTTGTCACAAAACTTTAACCACTTATGAATATTAACACATCCAATTCTTAATCAATGTTATTAAGATTAACCATGAAAGCATAAAACAAGAAGCTCAACTTAATTACACATGAGACACCAGAAGTTTTACGTGGAAAACCTTATAAGAGAAAAACTATGGTGGGTGTTAGCCCACAAAAATAAATAAGTTATAGAAATACCAAAAATCAGAGGCTCACTAGCTTAGGGCTCACTACAAATGTTAGGGCTCATTGCCAAGATTGGCTCACTACCAAGGGGTGGCTCACTACCAAGATCAGCTCACTGCCAAAGATTGGTGAACTAATTTGATAGCATCTACTTCATGCCTGAGTTCAGTTCCATTGAAGCACAATATAACATCTCTTCTATGCTCTTCTTACACCTTTGCACCTATCTTTTCATTTTCACACAAGGACATCTTTTTCGCAGCTACATTACACATCTTTATACAATTCATCAACCTTAGAATGTACATCAAGGTCAGCATTACATTCATCAACCATTGGAACAATCTCCAAGGTCACCATTACAAAAATATACATAAAAATAGGTCTGGACCTAATACAAAATTAGCTAAGGAAAAGATGTAAAGATGTATACTGATCATGCCATGCCTTAGCTGGGACTCAAAGACAATCATCCATGCCACGACACTTTTCTACAATCTTCAGTGCATCTCTGTAAATAGTGAAAACAACCAAGTTGGCCAAGACTAGTGTTCTCATTAAGACTTTCAAGAACATTCTTCATCCATGATCCAAATTTCTCTTTGTAGAGCAATCCAAGGATAGGAACACAATTAGGAGACATCCACAAACACATTGTAATTACTAGGAACAACCACACAACCTTTAACCACTCTAACAATAAGATTCTTCAAACTAGAGCTTATAAACAACACTATCAGTTACTGTCATAAAGAAAAGATCACTTGCGGACCACTAAATCATGAACCATTGGAGTTGAAAGTACATAACATCATCTTAGACTTAACTCTAGAACCACAGACCAAAATACTTCAATGAGGAGGAATGCGGAGCATAATACTATCTCCCCGTCACCAGCAAACATACAGAAAAAGTAGTTTTCACTCTGGTGATCATATCTCACTCAAATATTCATACTGAAGGCTCCAACTTGGAACATAGCATCTTTAGACATGTATCTAAATAAATTCCAATCCATAGATAAATATATTCATTCTACAAGAAATGCAGAACAATCTGTTGGACTGTTCTTTTGCAAACAAAGATACTTTGCAACATACTGTTTCCACCGGAGGAGGAAATTTTCTCAATATCCTCAATAGTAGTATCTCCAACACTTACATAGGCAAATACAAAGCATCAAAACAAGAGCACAGTTGACACTAATGACAACACCAGTTAAGCACATACTTTCAATAGAAAGAAGACTCAAGGGATAAATGATAAGTAGAAAAGACTGTATACTGAAGAACATGCTTAATTTGCTTTAGTTCATCATGACTAGAACCCATGAGCAAAACCATACATCCCAAACACTTTGGACCAGGGTGCTGCCACAATAATGGGTTACACTTTCTAGGACATCCTATTTTTTGTTGAAATCACTTATTTTTAGAAAATATAATGATTTAAGCCTTGAAAGGTTCCATTTAAAGGATTTTAATTGAATAGGGTTTGATCAAACTCCCTTAGATTCAAGCCCCCTTGGATAGAACCCTGCTAGTTTTAAATCATACATATAATGGAGTCTCATCTACACCTATCGAAATGCTGATAAAAAACCACTTTTGATTTACCTTTTGGGGGATCAAATGAATTCATTTAAAATTTATATTTTGTAAGTATGTAATCCTTATTATAAGCTTCCCAAAAAGTATAATTTGAAATATATTTAATTTGAGTATTATATTTATTTTTTATTTCTTGTGAATGTATGTTTTTCACTGAAGATCAAGTTCTCTATTCTTAACACATGGAAAATTAGTAAATTAGTGAAACAAAAACTCTAAAAATTATCTATACCCTTGGTATTGATGTCCTTGTTTCAACAAAAAAAGAAAAATTAAATTTTGATACATACAGAAAAAGTTATGTTTGACAGAATACGCCTATGTCTAAATTATAATTGGTTTGACTTCAAAACTTAATTTAAAAACAAATATTCAATAAAACATTATGAAACCAAATGCATGCCCTATATATCGATGTTACCAATCTAAATTCAAAAGAATCACAATTTTATCCTTTGTAGAAAAAAATTTATGTGCTACAGAATACACATCACTTTAAAAAAATGTTGTTTACTATTAAAAACTAGTTATCAAAAGAGACGCAAAAATTTTTACAATTTAACTCCAAATTTTTTTAGGAAAATATATTCAGAATCTACAAACAAAATCTCACAAATCACTAGTTCACGTCATCTTCAAATTCCTAGCAGTTTAGTAGCTATAGGTGTCAAAAAGTGAAGATTGAGTTCAAAATGTTGATTTCAATGTCAAGTTTGGCAAAAAAGTATAACCCATTATTGTGGGATGACCCACCACCATAAAAGTACATCAAAGTTTTTTGTTTGTCTCCTTCTCGGTTGGCTTGTACTTCCATGCTCCTCTAAAAATTTATCTACATGAAATAGTTCATAGTGTCTTAGTTTGGGTGCAACAAGATTGTCAAGAGAAGGAACAATTTGTGCACCAGTACAGTGGGCTAGACATTCCAAAAGTGGCTCCTTGACATTTAATACCAAAGATATTTCCTTCACCAAGAGAGTGTCTTGTTTATGATGAGAACCATTTTTCTCTACCAGCAGCACATTAGGATGCTATTGCTCAATCCTTAACACAGTCATCTTAAGATGGTCCGTCTCCTACTGTAGCAGAGTATCAAGAGATGATAGCTGGTTTGAAATGCGTTTATATTAAAGTGCAACAACCTAGGATTTTGTACCATTGTGTCATATACTTGTGCTTTACATTATTTGAACAGATGACACCCTAACAACCTTCCTTTCACTATGACGCCGAGAAGCTACACACTTGACCTTAACATAGAGACTAGGATCCATTCCTCCTCCTTTGCTTGTGTCTGGCTTTGACAAAAGTTGTTGCTTATCATGACAATGAAGTGACTATTTCAAGCCAACTCTCTACATGAGTGTATAGTCAGATAGAAATCCTTGGATCGGTCTTGCACTTTCCCCGGTCTTGCACTTTCCCACAAAAACAATAATACTGAAGATCCAAAATAGGACCATAATATTGCAAAATAAATGATGCAAATTGGAGGCCTCATATTAAGCCATATGAATTTGTGTCGCTCATATCTTTGTATGATAAAACCAGTTTATTCTTTGCAGTGACATAATCAGCAATATTATGATCAACCACCAATCGTAAAAGCCTGTTCAACATTGTCAGATCTATTTTCAAAGAACATCTCAAATCTTACCATCACAACACATTAACCTTCACTAGTATCCCATATATCTTATAAATTATTTATACCTTGACACCAATTATAAACTTATAGAGGAGATGGCTCTGAATCTGTAGTTTTAATCCCGTTTAGAAAGAGATGTCTTTCGTGCCCTTCACACCAAAGATACTGATCAGGATATGCATCTGTGATTTTCTCTAAAGGTTTGATTTCATAAACAAGAATTAGATAGCTATAAACTCAACTCCTACTTCTTTGAAGGAGCATTTATGAGGGTTTGCATATGCTTGTTTGATAAGACCTAGTTCTTCTCAAGCCTCACCTTATCAAGAAGAGGCTACAAAAAATTATCAATAGCATCAATAAATTCTTTGCTAATTCTATATCCAAATGCAAAGATCAATTCAGGATTTGCAGTCCACTTTGAGAAATGATATTTTTCCCTTGACATAACTGGTGAAACCAATTTTTCTATAGTCCAAAGTGCTTTATGTACACTCAACTTTAACTTAGCTCCCTTGGTTGTCACATCGAATATTTGTTGTTAATAGAAAAGGTGGCCATCCAAGAGAGGTTAAGGGTGCATGATGGCATGAAACAATGACATTTTAATTAACAACTTTGGATAGCCTATGAGCAACAACAACTTTGGTGCACTTGTATGAATTATAAAGTCTGTCACAGCCAAAAATTTTGATTCAACATCAGAGAACTTGTAACATAATAGAAATATTTTTAAGAATTATCATGGATTTGCAACCCTCTATTTCTATCCACCAGACAGATGAGAACCATTATCTTCCACCAATGTATTGTATCTATTTGGAAGACAACTCACAAATGTATGAACATTTGTTTCTTCTGTAGCTACCATAGAATCTCTTATTGAAGTAGAAAAAGGCACTTGTTGAATTAATCATTGTATTTGCAAAGCCATTTTAAGTTATAGGGTTTTGTGTCTCTCATTTATGAGAATTTCATCTTATTAAGGATCATAAAATTGTTCCATGAGGGTCATGACTGATCCAATTGCACTTACCAAGGCCAATGTGGCACCTAAGTTTATAGAAATACTAAAGTTTATAAGAACAGGAGCTTCTGATCTGGATGGGTAATAGAAACTCACATTTTGAACTCAATATGGCCTTTTATGAACCCAAATTGTATGCCACCATCTGTTTGGAGATTTTCTCATAGTATATTCATTATTGTACTAGGGATATTCATGGCTTTTAAAACTGCAAGAATAGTTGTCCATAACTCAATTCTGGAGGGTACTGTTAATGAGAAAATTTGGTAAGCTCTCATACTATTTTCAAAGCTGGCCTAATTTGGGAAAAGTGATTTGGAATTAAAATAAACATGCTTCGAGTTATAGTCCTCCTCACAAGTATATTTCTAAGTGCTGAAATTAAAATTTTCATTCCTAGGACCTTCACATTTTGCCAAAATTTGAAGGTTCCAACAATGGCTCTTGCTTGGGGATGTATGCCCCTTGCAGGCATAGAAAGAATCTAGATCTTTGGTTGAGCAGACCGAGTGCCTTACCCATTGGGTAATAGAGTCCAAATGTTACTTTTGCCACTGGTTTATTATGGTCTAAAATTCAAACCATAAATGATTGCCCAAGGCCACCGAAAAGAAAGGCCTATACTTATCTCTGTCAAAAACCCAATTCTCATCATGCAATAGTATCACACATCTGAAAACACTATTATCATTTGGCAAGGAATACCCATTATCAATGATACCATTCACTATGCTATCGCAATCATCATAGCTCTTATCATCCTGTATTATATTATCAGGTATCAGCTTAAGAATTTTAGAGACATGACATACAATCATCATATTTAAAACACAACCATACTGAATGCAACACCCTCCAAGGTTGAACTCAATGTCAAGCTTCACATAAATTTTATCTATTTAAGTGTTTTCACGAGATTCAACATCACTAAGTAAGGACGAGTCTGATATACCAGTTTCATCTGCATAGCTACTTTCATTACAAACTAATGCATTGTCCTTTTCATCTAAAAATGATCTTTCCTCATCATACAAAGGATTTAAAAATACATGAAAATCACCTTCATACACACCAAAGCATGATTCTTTTTGATTTACTTCTAATGTTTCATGATACACCAGATTTGAAAAAAATTGAAAGTCAATTTTAGATGTACATACTATTTCTTCACCAATTATGTCCTCATGGCACTCGACTATAAATGGATGTGTCATTTGTTCACTATTAAGTGGATTTACTTCTTTTCTTACTTCATTGCTAATACATTCTTCAAGCATTGTGTCTTCAACAACATCCTCAATATTGCAATCTTGATCCAGGGTGGAGAATTGGTCTTCTATAACTTCATCCTCAATCAAATCTAAAAAAGCTTCACTTGTACATGTTTCCTCTATAGGATGATAGTTTGATCAGTCTCTCCATATTCATTAATGACATCACCATTCGATCCACCATTGATAACATCCTTATACCTTTTCTTATCTATGGTATCAAACAATTTACCCACCAGGTCTAGAGTAACCGGTTTCAATGATTCGGGCCAATAAATTGACATAGGCTCATATGCTATCATGAACACCTTAGTGCATATGTATTCATCAGGCCTAAGATTAAAAGGTGTAAATTGCATATAGATATTCAACACTATGTTGAAAAAAGCATATCCAGATTCTCCTTCATGTCACCTTAGGTTAAAGAATGCATCTAAGGGTGTATGTGATATTTTGATCTCATGATGGAACCTTGTCCTCTTTTTTGAATATGCAAATACTCATCCTCTTCCTTCTCAAACTGCTGATTTAGATATTGAGGTGGGTGGGCTGGGATAACAAGAGCATTTACATTTTACAGACTGCTATCACCCTCTAATATATATTGCACATTTGCATATGTTATATCATTGTTTGTTGGAATATGTTGAGGCCCCATGGCTTGTGTAAAATTTTCATAATTGTCATCAAACTAATTCAAGAACAGTCTTTTGAAATCTTCCTATGAATATATACTTTGTATGGGTAAATTTTTACACCATTCTCTTGGAAGGAAGCTAGGTGTGTGGAAATCGCTTCCTACACTAATCTAATGAGGAGAGATGAGTGCAAATTCATTTTAATCTTTACAGTTACAACAATGTTAACCCACTAATAGAGATATTGCAGCAAACACATACACAAGAATGTAAGACAGAAGAAGAGAGAGACAAGATATATGTAGGGAAAACCCTTTTGGGTGAAAAACCCCACTCCAAAACACAACTCAAATGTATTCCATAATCAATGAAGGTTACAATACAGTCACAAAGCCAATGCTCTTGCAGGAGTCTTCGACACTCATATCTGGAGACAATCTGGTAGTATAACAGTACCTATCAATCACATAATACATCTCCTCTCCAAAGCACCTGTTTATAAAGAAAATACAAGGCAAAAATGGCTCTATCTTGGGATGGGCATCCAACATCACCTCATGGCCCAAAACCCATGCCTATGGACACTTGTCCAACATTAAAAGATTTTCCTGACACTTGTCAAGTCACCCCATCCCAAAGAGGTCACCTATTCCCAATTTGGGTAATGACAGACGCTCTTACGACTCTTATGACCGTCATAGAATCCATCATACTGACATATCTTATAGTTATAAGAGAATCTGTCATAAATAGGCTATAAATAGCATATTCTCTTACAACATGTCATAACCCTCCTTGGGGTGTCCAAAGATGCCTTTCTCAAAGATGCTTCTTGAGACATGTCTTCACCTGTCATAGAATCTTCCATTTCTAACTATTACATGTCATAGATTTGTCATAGGAATATGTCATCACCATTTTGGTCAATATTCCCTTACACACTATCCAAGATGTTGACACATGGTAAAATATTCCTAGCACAAATTTACATTTGGTCATCTTCCATGTAGGATGACACATCACCGTGCCAACTCCCACAAGATGACAACATAGGATTTGCATCCTAATTACACAATAGGCAATAAATAAATAAATACAATAAAATAATACAAGGAATTACCAAGGTTGATACAACTTAATTCCCAACCCACTTGTCAAACACCTTGTAAGAGCCAATGGAGTTAACAAGATTTAACTGCTATAGGTCGAGAGGCCCATAGACTCTGAACACCATCTGAACTTCTCTGTGCCCACTCGTTTCATCAATGCATCTGCAACATTTTTCAAAGTGTCTACCTTCTCCAAATTCACCTTCCCATCCTCTACCATGTCTCCCACGAAGTGAAACTGTACATCAATATGCTTTGTTCTAGCATGGAAAGTCAGATTCTTTGCTAGGCAAATCACACTCTGACTGTCACAACAAATCATAATTTGTCCTCCATCAACACCAATATCTGAACACAATCTCTTAAGCCAAATGGATTCCTTGTAAGCATGAGTTGCTGCCATATACTTAGCTTCTATCATGGACAAAGCAACCACAGGTTGTTGATTACTCATCCAACTAATTACACCACCAAACATTGTGAACACATATGCACAGGTGGATCTCCTACTATCAATGTCACCTGCCCAATCAGAATCCACAAATCCATGAATACAAACTGAATGCGGAGGTCCTGTAACATTACCATGATAGCATATGGAATACTCAGAAGTACCCCTCAAATATCTGAACACTCGCTTAATTGCATCCCAATGTATCCATCCAAGATTAGCCATAAATCGACTACGGACTCCCACTGCTTGGGAAATGTCTGGTCTTGTGTAGACCATAGCATACATCAAACTACCAACAACACTAGCATAAGGTATTGTGCTCATGTTCTCCACCTCACTAGGAGATTTTCGACAATCATTAATAGACAACTTTGTCCCCAAAGAAATAGGAACACACAATGGTCTACAATCTACCATGCTGAACCTATCCAACCCGATCTTCACATACTTACTCTGGCTTAACCAAAGTTTTCTATTAGCTCCATCTCTTCTAATTTCTATTCCCAAAATGTACCTGGCTGCCCCTAGATTTTTCATCTCAAACTGTGCTGACAACTAAGACTTCAAATCAGAAATCATATTCTTACCATTCCGAATCAACAACATATCATCAACATACAATGCAATAATGAGAATGCGATCATTGTCAAACTTGTAATACACATAATGATCTAATTTTGATCTTAGATATCCAATTGACAACACAAAGGCATCAAACTTCAAGTACCACATCCTAGGAGACTGCTTCAAACCATACAGACTTTTTCAACTTACAAACCAAATTTTCTTTACCTTTCTCTATGTAATGCTCTAGCTGTGACATGTAAATCTCTTCCTCCAAATCACCATGAAGGAATGTTGTCTTCACATCCATCTGCTCCACCTCTAAGTCATAAGATGTTGTAAGAGATAACAGGAACCAAATAGATGTCAGCTTTGCAACGGGAGAGAAAATTTCACCATAATCAATTCCCTCCACTTGTGAGTACCCCTTTGCAACCATTCTAGCCTTGCACTATTCAACACTACCATCTGCACTGAATTTCTTCTTGAACACCCATTTTCATCCAACAGGTTTCCATCCATAAGGCAAAGGCACCAAGTCCCATGTTTTATTCTTTTCGAAAGAAGCCATCTCATCTTCCATGCCCTCCTTCCAAGAACCTGCATCTTTCATGCCTATAGCCTCTGTCACAATTCTAGGCTCATCAGTGTTAGTAAGCAAGGCAAAAGCAAAACTAGAATCAAGTAATGAATAACCAAACCTATTAGGTTGCTTCCTTGTTTGTGTAGAACTCCTCAATGGCTAAGGTTGAGGTTCTACTTCTTCATCTAAACTTTCAGAGCTGCTAGAGCTCTCCTCATCATCAGGTCTCACAGGGTCTGTTGGTTCAGTCTTCTCAGGGGAAGGAAACTGAATCACATCTTCTTTCTTTTCTATCTGTTATGGCTGTAAAACATCAGAAGAAGGTGTTATCTCTCTGAAGATAACACTTTTTCTATACAACACTTTTTCACCCATAGGATATCGAAGCTTGTATCCTTTCACACCAACACCATAGCCAATGAAGTTAAACTTAACAGCCTTGTTTTCCAATTTAGACCATTTCTCCCTAGACACGTGCATATGCCTCACAACCAAAAACATGAATATGTCTAACTGAAGGCTTCTTATGAGACCACATCTCCATGGGTTTCCTACCAACAAGAGCTGATGTAGGAGATCTGTTTACTAGATAGTAGGCAGTGGCTATAGCTTCAGCCCAAAACTTTTGTTTAAGGCTTGCTCCACTAAGCATACTCTTAGCCTTCTCCATCACTATCCTATCCATCCTCTCTGCAAATCCATTTTGTTGCAGGGTGTATGGAGTTGTCTTATGTCTTTCAATCACTTTCTCTTTATAGAACTTATCAAACTTTGCCAAACAAAACTCACCACCATTATTAGTTCTCAAACACTTAATCTTTTTACTAGTCTAATTTTTAGCAAAAATTTTAAACGCTTTAAACTGACTAAAGACTTCAGTCTTGCTTCTGATAAAATAAACCCATGTCCTTCTACTGTAATCATCTATGAAAGATACAAAGTATTTAGATTTGGAAATCGAAGGAACATTGGCAGGACCTGTTTAGGGGGAAATTGGATTTGTTAATGTTCTAGTGTTTAGATGCTCAAATCCTCCTTTCCCCCTTACATTCAAGGATCTAGGGTCAAGTGATGAGCACTATCATACCCTAGGTCACTTGCAGATGTAGGGAAACTTGGATTAGGGAATTTAATTATTAATTTCCCTTCTCTTATGCCCAATTAACCATTAAAATCCTAATTATGTAAATATGACAACAAATTCATGAAAGACAGAAAAAGCTCTTGCAAATACGAATAAAATATCAAATCACATAATACCTATTTTTGGGGTTCTGAAGTGAAATAGTCGGGGACACTAGAGTGGGTGCTGAAGTGCAAGGTACCTACTTTTTCACAGAATCTAGACCTTCTTCTGACACTGATCAGCCCTGTAACTTCTATTTTTAGAGATCTATCTGTGAAGGACACTAGAGTGAGCACCCAAGTCCTGGAAGTGCTCCTTTGTCCTTCTTTTCTTTAGATCTTGAATCCTTGATGTCTGCCAATCCTTCTTAAACTCCACTTTTCTCAAATGTAACACTTGTAACCTGCAATCACAAGACTTGGTTTGGGGGTTGTGGTGTTTAGAGGCTTGCCTCAGTCAAGCCCTGGAAGACACTTAAGTCTCTGAACACTGTTGTTAGATAAAGAGTGCATGCCCTTATGGGGCAGAGAGAAAAACCAAAGGAATCAATGATAAAAACACAATATTATGTCACCTTGTAATGAAGCTCTCATGGAGGAAGATGCTCTTCATGCCATGAGGAAATTGATGCTCAAATATGCAAATATCAACACACAAAACATGCAAGTCTGCTCTTGCAACACAACAGAAGCCTTGAATCACCTTGAGAACACTTGAACATCACAATTGCCATCTAATTAAAATCTAGTTTACAAATGAATGCCTAAGCATGCTTATATATGCAACTACAAGCACTCCTGCCAAGATTTTAAAAATCAAAACTTACCGTGTCGGCAAAAGGACCTAATAATGGTCATAAACTGACACTAAAAAATTAGGGTTGCCCCAAAATAGGGCATGACTAGGGCATGTGCACCCAAGTTCTCCCCCCTCTTTTGGGCAGGGTACCGCTCAAGGGGTCCACCTAGGTCCAATTTGCCATAAAACCTAGATCTCATTCCATCAGGATGCCAAAATATGTACTAAAATGTCCTAAATGCATGCTAAAGACCTGAGAGCTAAACCTTATGAGGGAAAAGCCCCCAAGGGGACATTTTCTGACATTACATTTAGCCCCAACTTTAATGTATGTATAAATGTGAGGCTAATACATGGATTAAAGTAAGGTCACAAACACAACAAACACACCAAGCACATAGAAGACACACCAATCACATAGAAGACAGTAACATACATGCAAAACATGGAGAAGATAGTTACAGTCATGCAAAACACAGAGAAGACAGTCAATGCATAGAAGACACATTAATGCATGGAAGACAGAAATGATATCTTTTCTGTTTCTTTTTCTCATATATATATGACATGCAAATGCAAGTACTAGAAAGTAAACAAACCTCCCATAATATAAGATGCACTACCTTAAGGCACATGTCTCTGTATAAATGGGGCAACATACACACAATACATGTAAAACCTCCCAAAGTGCAGGAAGCACTACTCCAAGGCGTTGGTCTCTGCATATAGAGAAACAAGCACGCCAAAACACACACACTTGAATACACAGAGAAATCACGACAGACAAGCGATGGTGTGTACCTATTTCTAGGTCCAGCACCATGTCAGGCATATTATAGGCACACACCAATGATTGGGCTTCACCACAACAATCACCAAAGACACTCTTAAGGGTTGAGTTAGTCACAGAACCATTTCCCACCTCCGCAGAGGACTTTTAAAAATGACAGGATGATGTAATCTACCCTGAGAAATACACCATCCCCGCCTCTGTAGAGGGCTTAACAAAAAGGATATACGTGATATACTGCCTCCGTAGAGGGCTTACATGATTGATTGATTGATTGCAAACAAACTCAGGATGCATGATGCACTACTCTGGGGTGCAAGTATTTGCACTACATTGCTAATCATCTATAGCAAATAGATTACCTTATAAATTCCCCCATCTTAAGGTGGTTGATATTAGTTATCGATATCAACCACATTAAGGTAGGAGGAAAACACAAGGGAACACCAAATTTCACAAAGCCCATGCCCCCCAGAGGTGACATGTAGTTTACAATCACCAAATGTTCCCACAAACACATCCCTGCAAGAAACATGTTAGTGTCTACAACATCATGATAAATAACAACATCAATGCATATGATTAACCGCATAAAGGGACAAGGTTATATAGAGAATTTGGAGTTCCAGGATAACCATAGGGCTATATCATGAAGCTCTCTGAATTGAGTACTGCCAAGGCTAGATTCAAAGGCAAACAAGGGTGCATGGAGTAGCAGTATTATTAAGGTTTGTAAATGCGATAGAAACATCATGAAATTCACTATGCAGAAAGTACAAGTGCTTCCACTAGCCAAGTGTTAGATAAAATATACGGTTCCGTCGTCATATTAGGAACTAAGTCCATTTTTTGATTGCTCTCGAAAGGGACACTAGGTCCACATTAGTATAAATGTTTGTCGTCATCTGCTTGCTAGGTGGAAACACCAGAGGAAGGGAACCAATAAATAAGAGAGGAGAAACAAGTGTCTTAAGGATAGTCATGTTGGAGGATACCCCTAGGTCACCAACCACGATGCTATCTCCATAAGACACAACACTCAACAATGAAATCAGAGAGAGCAATTAGAAGAATGATGATACAAATAGAAGAAGGTCACAATAGAGGCAGTGTCCTGTTATCCTGAACCATAAAGGAGAATCCGATGTCATCCCAAGAGGCCTAAACAACATATAACACATCATAAGGGAAGCACATCATGAGAGAGATAAAGGGTTAGAGATACTTACCTGTAGGGTCTTCATATTAGATCTTGGAGCTCTCGAACCTCTTGGAGAGGTATTCAATCATGTTTAATGTAAAATTTGAATAGTTCTTATGAAAGTCTTGTTTGTTATCATATGATCCTTGTTCCTTAAATCCTTGTTTAAATGATACTTTTTGTTGCTTGTGAGGGGGAGAACCACTATTATTTTTGACTATTGATAGTCATCTTGCTCTTTTCTAATTTTTAGCGAGTATTTGTTGTTGAATCTTTCTAGAATAGTAACATGAATCATCCTGTACCATCTTACTTGTCTGTATTGGTTGTTGTTCTTTCCTTTCATATGCATTTTGATTATCTCCTGATCCATATAGGGATAATGGGGAAGGAACCTTAGCATAAATTTTGTTTCTTCTAGGATGATCTGGTTTATCCACTTGTTTCTTATCCACTTCAATCATACCCATGATGCTATCATAGTCCAAGTAATCATCCTCGTCTACTTCCACTAAATCTTGTTCCACCATATTATTTTTAGCATGTTTAGGAAAAGGATTAGTGAAGATTTTTAAATTCTGATTCAGTGGAGCAACCGATTTATTTCCATTATCATTCACACCCAATACCTAGATGACATTTGAATCAATAAGGTCATGTATCTCATGTTTAAGACGCATGCATTATTCAGTGTCATGTCCTTGCATTCGATGATAATGACAAAATGAATTAGTAGCGAAGTAAGGTCCTTGTTTACTAGGATCAATAGGCTTGATTGGTGGAAGCTTCAGAATGTTATTACTCATAGCTTGATTCATGATAGAATGATAGGACTCAGATATCAGAGTAAACTTTTGTTAGTTGATACGATGCTTTCTTTGGATTATTTATAACAGACACATTTACATTTGGTCCATTGATCTTGATGCAACTCCTATTGCTGTTCCTTTTAAAGTTGTTTTGTGATGATCCACCCAAGGATTTACCAACTTGAGCTGATGAGTTTTGGTTTTCATACTGACTAGATGAAAGTTGATAATCATGAAGAGTGGTCCATAAATGTTGAAAGGAGTTGTATTTCATCAAGAGAATCTTATCACGAATATTAGGTTGTAGATTTGTAATGAATATATTTTGAACATCCTCATCTTTCATCTAATACTGAATCTATGTGTAAAGTCCTTGATACCAACCAATGAATTCAGTCAACTTTTCTTTTGGACCTTCTTTACATTGAACCAAGTCAATAAGGGTGACTTGGGGTCTGATATTTGCTTGAAAATGTTGTAAAAATTGATCAATCAACTGTGAAAAGGAATGTATTGAATTCAGAGGCAATGAGCAAAACCATTCTAAAGCAGTATCTTTGAGAGATTGTGGGAAACATTTTGCTAACAAATCCTCTTCAAACTAAAAATCACTACACATAGCTATAAATGCTAGCACGTGAATATTAGGATCACCTTTTCCACCATATTTTTTAAAGCAGGGTGTCTCAAACCTCTTAAGCATAAGGGTTCTCAAGATTACATAGGATAACGGATTACAGGCATGATATGTTGGTAGGCTAGGCTGCGAAGAATTTGTCAAAGTTGTTACCTTTTGTTGCAAAGCAGTCATGCCCTGTAAAATTTGGTTTAGGATGGCATCATTAGGAGATGCAGTTTGTTGTGAGAAATTAGAACCAAGGTGAGGAGGTGATTGAGCTTGAGATACAATAGGCAGAGGCTGAGAATATGTTAATGGTAGTTGGCCATAATGATAGGTGGAAGATGGTTACGAGTATGTAATAGGTGGCTGAAAATGAGTGAAATAGATAAGAGGTTGAGAACAATTATCCATAGAGGAGGTCCCTTTGGGAACCAAATTCTAATAATTAAATTCCATAGTTTTGTAATTAGTGCCATTAGATACTCTAATGCCAGTGGTAGCATTACTACAAGCATTCGCATTAGTTGTTAAGATCATTGATGTAAAAGTGGATATTCCTGTAGTCGGTATAGGTGCCAAAACTTGAGTATGAGATAGTGATAGAGTGTTATTTATCATTTGCACACATTCGCTCACTGGCATGATATTGGTTTGTACAATATATGCTAGACCACAAATTGCATTAACACCATCTTGTCCTTCTTTTATCAATTCTCTTATGTTATGAATTGTAGGGACAACTTCTTCAGTTATTCTCTCATTTTCCATAAATGATTGATACTCAGCTAGCTCCTTATCCAATTTTTCTATTTTCTCATCAGATACATATCATGTTGCCTCAATAGTGTTATCAACATCATGAAAAATTTGTTCTTCCATTGTGGTTGGAGGATGTATACTATCTTGCACAATTTAAGTTTCTCCCTTTGTAAAAAAAGTGTCTAAAGTACGAGCTTCTTCAAGAGCACTAGATCCTATTAATCTTTTAATTCTTCTTAAAGGGATATTGTTTTTATGACACTGTGTCATAAATCTTATACCAAATCATACAATGCACAAACTAAGAGAACAAATCCTAGGAGAGAATATGATTGACGACCAAAATTCTTGGTTTTTTGTACTCTTTTCAATGCCAATGAATGAAACAAAGGATTTTGTAAGGATTTAAGTAAAGGGAGGCAAGTTATATGTCTGATATCAGTCCAAAACAGAAATATAATTACCCTCAACACACTCTTGATGCAAATCCAAAATAATGCCAAGTCAAAATATAGTGAAAATATGTCAAAATAGGCACTTTTTTCACCAAAATTCAATGTAGAAGAGAATAACAAAGGGTGTTGTGAGGAAAATGATGATGGAAAGTAAATAATATCAGTAATAACAGCCAATTGGTGTCAAAATACCCATCACAACATGCTTGGAGTACCTCTTAAGGTAAAACCCTAGTGAAAATATAGCCAAATATGCAAATTTTCACGGTTTTTCAATTCCAAGACCTAGAAAAGGAGGTGTTGTAAGGAATTTTAGGAGGTATAGAAAATAATAACAATAATATTAGTCACTTCAATCCATAAAATTGATCACAACATGCTTGGAGTGCAAACTAGGTCAAACCCTATGGCAAAAATAGCCAAAATGTGTAGTTTTTCATCGCATTTTCACTACAAGAGCCCGTTAAAAGGATGTTGTGAAAATTTTTATGAGGGGAAGAAAATGATTACCCTGATAATAGAAAAATAATGCCAAAATACCTTTCAAAACACACCTATGGTGCAAGTTTGGAGAGTCAATAAGGCCAAATTTAGTGAAAATCATTGTTTTTGAAGCCCTACATTTGAGATCTTGGAAAAAAATTCTATGTGAATGTTTTGAAGTCTGATTTATGATGAAATTGAGTTACTCTCAAATCTGAAAATTATTTTGAATCCTTAACATGGAAAATGCCCATGCAAATTTAATGAAAATGCATCAAAATTGCTAGTTTTTGTTGAAATTTTCTATGTAAAAATGCAAATATTTTAAATCTAAATGCAAATTCACACTAAAAAGAAAGAATAAAGCCAAATGTAAATTTGAATGAGCCTATAAAATTAGTAGAAAAATCTGATAAAATATTTTGCCTACTAACCCTAGATTTTGGAATTACTAGGTTATATAAATTGTCAAAATTTCCACAAAATCCTAGCAATTAAATGATAAAAATGTAATGCAAATTTCTAAATTTTTGGATTTTTCTATATTTTATATCAGATCTGATGCAAAAATCATGAATTAGGAAAATTTAGGAAGAAATAATGCAATTTAGTAAGCCAAACAATGCAATTTTTTTGTATTTTTCAAAATTTTCAATTTTTTTGAATTTTTCTCAATGCAATGAAATGAATGACCAAATGAATTAATGAAATCAATCCAAATCTAAAGACAAACACTTAGAAATTTTTAATTTAAGTCCAAAAACATGGGTTCACAAAAATGTTTAGGGGGAAATTGGATTTGTTAATGTTCTAGTGTTTAGATGCTTAAATCCTCCTTTCCACCTTACATTCAAGGATCTAGGGTCAAGTGACAAGCACTATCATACCCTAGGTCACTTACAGATGTAGAGAAACTTGGATTAGGGAATTTAATTATTAATTTTCCTTCTCTTATGCCCAATTAACTATTAAAACCCTAATTATGTAAATACGACAATAAATTGACGAAAGACAGAAAAAGCTCTTGCAGATAGGAATAAAATACCAAATCACAGAATACCTATTTTTAGGGTTCCAAAGTGGAATAGTTGAGGACACTGGAGCGGGCGCCCAAGTCCAAGGTACCTACTTTTTCACGGAATCCAGACCTCCTTTCGACACTGATCAGCCCTGTAACTTCTATTTTCAAAGATCTATCTACGGAGGACACTGGAGCGAGCGCCCAAGTCCTCGAAGTGCTCCTTTGTCCTTCTTTTCTTCAAATCCCAAATCCTTGATGTCTGCCAATCCTTACTGCAGCTCCACTTTTCCCAAATGCGACACCTATAACCTGCAATCAAAATACTTGGTTTCGGGGTTGTGGTGTTTAGAGGGTTGCCTCATTCAAGCCCCGGAGGACACTTAAGTCTCTGAACACCGTTGTCAGATGAAGAGTGCATGCCCTTGTGGGGTAGAGGTAAAAACCAAAGGAATCAATGATGAAAACACAATATTATGTCACCTTGTAGTGAAGCTCTCATGGAGGAAGATGCTATTCATGCCATGAGGAAATTGATGCTCAAATATGCAAATATCAACACAAAAAATATACAAGTCTGCTCTTGCAACACAATAGAAGCCTTGAATCACCTTGAGAACACTTGAACATCACAATTTCCATCTAATTAAAATCTAGTTTACAAATGAATGCCTAAGCATGCTTATATATGAAACTACAAGCACTCCCGCCAAGATTTTAAAAATTGAAACTTACCATGTCGGTAAAAGGACCTAATAATGGTCATAAACTAATACTCAAAAATTAGGGTTGCCCCAAAGTAGGGCATGACTAAGGCGCGTGTGCCCAAGTCCTCCCCCCTCTTTTAGGCAGGGTACAGCTCAAGGGGTCCACCTAGGTCCAATTTGACATAAAACCTAGGTCTCATTCCATCGGGATGCCAAAACATGTACTAAAATGTCCTAAATGCATGCTAAAGACCTGTGAGCTAAACCTTATGAGGGAAAAGCCCCCAAGGGGACATTTTCTGACGTTACATTTATCCCCCACTTTAATGTATGTATAAACACGAGGCCAACACATGGATTAAAGTAAGGTCACAAACACAACAAACACACCAAGCATAAATAAGACACACCAATCACATAGAAGATAGTAACAGGCACACAAAACATGGAGAAGACAGTTACAGTCATGCAGAACATGGAGAAGATGGTCAATGTATAAAAGACACATTAATGCATGGAAGACAAAAATGATATCTTTTCTTTTTCTTTTTCTCATATATATATGACATGCAAATGCAAGTACTAGAAAGTAAACAAACCTCCCATAATATAAGATGCACTACCTTAAGGCACATGTCTCTGTATAAATGAGGTAACACACACACAATACACATGAAACCTCCAAAATGTAGGAAGCACTAATTGAAGGCACTGGTCTCTACATATGGGGTAACAAACACGCCACACAAACAAGAATGCCAAAACACACATACTTGAAGACACGGAGAAAACACAATAGACAAGCAATCGTGTGTACCTATTTCTAGGTCCAACACCATCTTAGGCACATTACAGGCACACACCGATGATTGGGCTTCACCACAACAATCACCGAAGACACACTTAAAGGTTGAATTAGTCATAGAACCGCTCCCTGCCTCCATAGAGGACTTTTGAAAATGACAGGATGATACAATCTTCTCTAAGAAATACACCATCCCCACATCCACAGAGGGCTTAAGAAAAAGGATATACATGATATCCCTCCTCCGCAAAGGGCTTACATGATTGATTGATTGATTACAAACAAACTCAAGATGCACGATGCACGACTCTAGGGCGCAAGTCATTGCATCTGAGGTCAAACACATTGCTAATCATCTATAATAGACAACTTACCTTATATATGCCCCCACCTTAAGGTGGTTGATATTAGTTATCGATATCGAGCATGTTAAGGTAGGAAGAAAACACACAAGGGAAAACTGACTTTTGCAAAGCCCATGCCATCGAAGGTGACATGTACTTTACGATCGCCAAATGTTCCCACAAACACATCCCTGCAAGAAACATGTTAGTGTCTACAACATCATGATAAATAACAACATCAATGCATATGATTAACAACACAAAGGGCCAAGGTTATACAATGAATTTGGAGTTTGAGGATAACCATAGGGCTATATCACGAATCTCTCAGAATCGAGTACCATTAAGGCTAAATTCAAAGGCAAACAAGGGTGGATGGAGCAATAGTATTGATAAGTTTTGTAAATGCGATAGAAACATCATGAAATTCACTACGCAGAAAGCACGAGTGCTTCCACTATCCAACATTCAGATAAAATATACAACCCCATCCTCATATTAGGAACTAAGTCCATTTTTTATTGCTCTCGAAAGGGACACTAGGTCCGCATCAATATAAATGTTTGTCGTCATTCGCCTGCTAGGTGGAAACACTAGAGGAAGGGAAATAATAAATAAGAGAGGAGAAACAAGTGTCTTAGGGATAGTCATGTAGGAGGGTGCCCCCAGGTCACCAACCATGATGCTATGCCCGTAAGACACAACACTCAACAATGAAATCAAAGAGAGAACAATTTAGAAGAATGATTATACAAATAGAAGAAGGTCACAACAGAGGGGATCTCTTGGTATCTCATCCCTTACGGGAGAATCTGAGGTCATCCCAAGAGGCCTAAACAACATACAACACATCACAGGGGAAGCACATCACGAGAGAGATAAAGGGTTAGAGATACTTACTTGTAGGGTCTTCGTATTAGATCTTGGAGCTCTTGAACCTCTTGGAGAGGTATTCAATCATGTTTAATGTAAAATTTGAGTAGTTCTTATGAAAGTCTTGTTTGTTATCATATGATCCTTGTTCCTTAAATCCTTGTTTAAATGAGATTTTTTGTTGCTTGTGAGTGGGAGAACCACTATTATTTCTGACTATTGATTGTCGTCTTGCTCTTTTCTAATTTTTAGCAAGTTTTCGTTGTTGAATCTTTCTAGAATAGTAACGAGAATCATCTTGTACCATCTTACTTGTCTGTATCGGTTGTTGTTCTTTCCTTTCAGATGCATTTTGATTATCTCCCGATCCGTACAGGGATAACGGGGGAGGAACCTTAATATAAATTCCATTTCTTCTAGGACGAGGTGGTTTATCTAGTTATTTCTTATCCACTTCAATCATATCCTGCAAACTTGCATCATTCAACATACTCACAGAAAGCAGGTTCTATGCAAGGCATGGGATGTGCATAACCCTAGTGATCCCCTTCACTTGTCCATCAGGGAATCAGATTGAGACTCTTCCACGACCAACAATCTTCATATGAGAATCGTAACCCAGGTACACTCTTCCACCATCAAACTCTTCATACTTCATGAACCAACTTCGATACGAGGTCATGTGGAATGAAGCACCAGAATAAATCAACCACACATCATCAAATGCATGGGTGGCTAGGGTTACGATGAAGGCATCACCATCATCTTGAGATTTGTCAGAATCTGGATTTGGGACATTCTTCTTCTTTTTCTTTTCTTCCTTGTATTCCTTACAGAAATGTCTAGTTTTACCACAGTTCCAATAGAGAGCCTTGGACGTTCTAAGAGATTTGGATCTCCCATGGGATTTTGATATGCCCTTCTCAGCTTTCTTGTCCTTCTTTTTCCCTTTCTCCTTGGGTCTTCCACAAACTGCAAGAGCCTCTGTGGCTGCTTCTTTAGCTACTTCAGAAGGCTTTCTCTGCATCTCTTCAGATAATAGCAACGATACCAAATCATCCATTTTGAATGTGGATGTGGTTCTCCCAATATCCATGATAAGATGATCCCACGATTTCATCAGAGAACAAAGAAAGGTCATACAATGATCCTCCTCCATCTTCACACCAACAGATGTCAATTATGCAACTAACATGTTGAAAGCATTCATGTGATCTGCAACCAATCCTCCATCCTCCATCCTTAGAGAATGCAATTTATTTCTTAGGAAAAGTTTGTTCACCAGGGATTTAGCCTGATAAACATCAGCTAACTTCTTCCAAAGGTCTTTTGTACTTTTCTCCTCATGGATATTTAACAGGACAAAATCAGCTAGACTGAGTCTTATGAGACCCTTAGCTTTATGATCTTTGAGATCCCAATCAACTTATGCCATTGCAGTTGGTTTTACACCAGATACAGTTTCCCATAGGTCACGATCAACAAGCCTGTCCTCCATCTTAAGTTTCCATAACTCAAAATTAGTGCCATTGAATTTCTCCACCTCTAATCTTCTGAATGTGCCTGCTATCTCTTTCCTACAACAAGATTACAAAATGCTCTGCACAAAGCTCCCACTCAACCTAATATTAGCTCAAAAAACCCCTACCCAACAATTAGGACCAAAGGTGATCAAGCTCTGATACCAACTGAAAGGAAGCTAGGTGTGCGGAAATTGCTTCCTACACTAATCTAATGAGGAGAGATGAGTTCAAATTTGTTTTAATCTTTACAGTTACAACAATGTCAACCCACTAATAGAGATATTGTAACAAACACATACACAAGAATGTAAAACAAAAGAAGAGAGAGACAACATATACGTGGGGAAAACCCTTTTGGGTGAAAACCCCACAATCTAAAACACAACTCAAATGTATTCCATAAACAATGAAGATTACAATACATTCATAGAGCCAATGCTCTTACAGAAGTCTTCAACACTCATATCTAGAGACAATCTGGTAGTATAATAGTACCTATCAATCACATAATACATCTCCTCTCCAAAGCACCTGTTTATAAATAAAATACAAGGCAAAAATGGCTCTATCATTGGATGGGCGTCCAACATGGCCTCATGGCCCAAAACCCACGCCTATGGACACTTGTCCAACATTGTAAGATGTTCTTGACACTTGTCGAGTCACCCCATCATAAAGTGGTCGCCTATTCCCAATTTGGGTAATGACAGATGCTCTTACAACTCTTACGATCGTCATAGAATCCGTCATACTAACATATCTTACAGCTATAAGAGAATATGTCATAAACAAGCTATAAATAGCATATTCTCTTACAACATGTCATAACCCTCCTTGGGGCACCCAAAGATGCCTTTCTTAGAGATGCTTCTCGACACATGTCTTCACCTGTCATGGAATCTTCCATTTCTAACTCTTACATGTCATAGATTTGTCATAGGAATATGTCATAACCATTTCGGTCAATATTCCCTTACACACTATCCAAGATGCCGACACATGGAAAAATATTCCTACCACTAAGTGGGATGCCTATCTCCTCATGTGAGTATAAATTTACATTTGGTCATCTTCCTTGTAGGATGACACATCACCGTGCCAACTCCCACAAGATGACAACATAGGATTTGCATCCTAATTACACAATATGCAATAAATAAATAAATACAATAAAATAATACAAGGAATTACCAAGGTTGAGACACCTTAATTCCTAACATCTCTTGCATTATCTCTCAATTATCTTGCAAAGCATTTCATAATGACATCTTTTGCATAAATCTGAAAGTCCTCAATAAACTGCCAAAATAGTTGTATATACCTATGAGCCAATTTATGTACCTCTCCATAAAATTTAGGGATATGATTTCTAGGCTCAACAGGATAACAATTTGCGTAGCCTTGGATATTATTGAAGTTAAATGGTTTATTGATCTCTGGGACATAGACTTTTCTTTGTGGATATGGTTGACACGACTGACTATTTTGGTGAGGGGCTTGATATTGATAATGCCTAACATATTGATTGTATTCATGATTTTGGTAGCTCACTAATCCTTGGCCAGGAGGGACTAGATAAGTATTTTTATTTTTTTGAATCTTGTAGTGTAAAAATGTTTTGTTGTGTATAATGAGCACCACTTCTATTACCAAGATTCTCAATTGTATCATAATATGTATAGTGTAAAGAAGAATTGCTATACATACTTCAGGCTTTGACCTTTATTTCTAACTAGAAATGTTTCAGATATCTTTTGCATTCTTCATCAAGTTTCCTTTCAGAGTCACCACAAATTCTCAAAAGAGAAATGAATTTATCTTCTAGGTTTTTCTCCGCCAACAGAGTTATATTTTTTTAGTTTCTTAACTCTATTAAGGTGGTCTTCTACTGGGTTTTCTTAGATTAGTCCCTAGGAGAGTCACCAATTCTATTAGGTCTCAAAAATGCAGGTTGCAAACCCTAAGAGGATGGTAGACTCTATGGTCAGGTTTGGAATGTTTTTGGCCAGTGAAATAGAGAAACCCTATGTGGTTTTGGACTCCCTACTCTTTAGGTTCTACTAGACCTAGGTGGGTGTACCCTAATAATAAACAAATTATGAACTTTAAAGGGTTTTGACAATGACAATCTATTTCTAAATGGCATACAAATGTGAAATAGATGCAAGGCTAACAATTGATCCTACTGCTAATGTTTGAAGTTTGAAAATGTGAATGAGGTCTTTATGAAGTATTATTTTATAATGAATATGCCCAGTTCTTTTTGGGCAATGTAGTCAAGATGTGTATGATACATATGTCCTCCCCTTTGGCTTAACTCAAATTATTTGGAACTTTTCAAATGTTTATACCTTGTATAAACGTGCAAGGTTGTCAATTACCAGGCTCTTTTTACAATTCCCAATGATATTTTCCTAGGTTATTGTGATTGTCTGAAAGGACTTTTAATTCTGGTGTGAAGAAGACTAGTTAAGATAATCAATTCAAAAAGGACTTTAATTCTGGGAAAAAAGCTATTTAAATTTGATTCATTAAAAGGATTTTAATTCTCTACTCATAGAAACCAATGAAGGGAATCACACAAGTGCAGCAAATGTGTCATGATAAATTAAGTATATCCTTGATATATTAATTTAAATAACAAAGGAAAACCATTCTGGAGATAGCACAGATAACATATATGAATAAATATCAACAAATAATTGAACACCCAAATGTATCAACAAACAATTGAACACCCAAATGTTGGACACCAGATTATAATATTCTTTCTCCATTCAATTTCTTCAAAAGATTTTATAATGTGCATTGGAAGCCTTCATTTTCTGGTATATTCTACCTAATCTCTAATTCCTACTGCTTGTTGCTCTTACTACTGATTCCTCTTTTTGAACTTACTTTTATTTCACATTTATACTTTGTACTCTTAGGGTTATGACCCTTCAAATATCCATTAGATGCAACCTTTCATTATATTTGATTTAATTTTTGTGTTCCTGCTTCACAAATATTTAATTTTAATCTCCCTTTTGTCTTCACATCCCATGAAAATAATTTTGATGATTATGATAATCCTTCCTTTGCTGGAAATTTTCACTTTGATTTTACTTGTATGTACTTCCACCCGTAAAATGTTCTTTGGGTAAAAATAATTCCTCACTTTGAAAACCCTCTAGTAAAAATGTGAAATTAATCTTACTATAGTCACAATTTTATTTAATCTTTTTATTTGCACTTTGCTCTATCTGCCGATACTGACGATTTTTTCATATGTCTTGCATATATTTTTCATGTGTTTCGTAATTTTGAATGGACTGAATAAATAGTTAGTCTGATATCAAAAGTCCCCTTGATGTTAGGGTTTCATATGTGTTTTCATCTCTTGAGATAAATCATGAACTTCCTCCATGGTTTCCGTCTTTATTTTCATGGGAATAACATCATTTAGATGTGAAAGGGTAGTTTTCAATAGGCCCCACTGTATTAACAGAAACACTTTCACCCTTAGTTACAAGTGAAATCATAGATGCATCATACAACAAATATGTGTCTTCTAGTTTTGCAGATGATAATGTTTCACAATAGGTATTTCCATATGTCCAGGATTCCTCCGAGGATCATGCCAAATATTTAGAGGTACTTGTTGGGGCATAGTCACATCTACTGATGTATTTGTTCATAAAAGTATGGATGTGACATATCGAAGGGACAAAATAAGATGTTCCACCAATATTTATGAATGTCTCTGATACCTTTTGCCTATAGTGTATATCAGCATATTGAAGAGATAGAAGAAGGTGTCCCGCCGATATTATAGAATCTATCCAATGATTTCTTCTAGGGCCAATGCAAAAGGAGGACAACTTTATTTCTTCTTCCTTTAGTTTTAGTTTCTTGGCTTCTTTTGCAACATGACCCTGAGAGAGCTCTTTACTTTGTTGATCCTGTATAACATATGCCCAGCAGATAAAATATGCCTCCCTTTAGATGTCTTAAACCCAATTGATAATAGAGAGGGATTTGATGCTGAATTGTCTACAATTAGGGTTTGTAATTCTCCTAAAAAAAATTTCTCTAGAACAAGAATAGTATATCCAAGAATTGTAGAAATAGACTTATCTAAACTAGATTATTTGTCGGGCAAGGCAACTATTATTGGAGATTTCAAAGGAAGCTCTGGCAAGGTAGCACCTTCGTTTGCACGTTAAGAAGTCTCAAGGGCTAAATGATAAGTAGCAAAGACTGTATACTGAAGAACATGCTTAATTTTCTTCAATTCATCAGGACGGGAACCCATGAGCAAAACTGTACATCCCAAATGCTTTGGACAATCCTAAAAGAACATCAAAGCTTTTTGTTTGTCTCCTTCCCGCTTGGCCTGCACTTCCATGCTCCTCTAAAAATTTCTCTACATGAAATAGTTCACAGTGTCTCATTTTGGGTGCAACAAGATTGTCAAGAGAAGGAACAATTTGTGCACCAGTACAATAGGCTAGACGCTCTGAAAGTGGCTCCTTGACATTCAATACCAAAGATATATCCTTCGTCAAAAGAGTTTCTTATGCACGATGAGAAATAGTTGTCTCTACTAGTAAAACATTAGGATGGTGTTGTTGTATCCTTGACATAGTCATCTTAAGATGGTCCGTCTCCTACTGTAGTAGAGTATCAAGAGGTGACAGTTGGTTTGAAATGCATTAATATTCAAGTGCAACAACCTAGGATTTTGTACCATTGTGTCATACACTTGTGCTTTATATTCCTTGAAGAGATGAGATGCTTAACAACCTTGCTTTCACTATGACACCCAGAAGCTACACACTTGGCCTTCACATAGAGACTAACATCCATTCCTCCATCTTTGCTTGTGTTTGGCTTTGACAAAAGTTGTTGCTTGTCAAGACATTGAAGTGACTATTTCTAGCCAACTCTCCACATGAGTGTGTAGTCGGATAGAAATCCTTGGATGGGTCTTGCACTTTCCCATAGAAACAATAATACTAAAGATCCAGAACTAGACCATAATATTGCAAAACAAAGGATGCAAATTGGAGGCCTCGTATTAATCCATATGAATTTATGCGGGTCATATCTTTGTATGATAAAATTATATTGTTATTTGTAGAGACATAATCAGCAATATTATGATCAAGAACCAATTGTAAAAGCATGTTCAACATTGTCAGATCTATTTTCAAAGAACTTCTCAAATCATGCCATCACAACACATTGAGCTTCACTAGTATCCCATATATCCTATAAATTATTTATGCCTTGACACCATTTATAAACTAACAGAGGAGATGGATCTAAATCTACATGTTTATTTTAGTTTATAAAGAGATGGCTTTTGTCCCCTTCACACCAAAGATACTGATCAAGATATGCATCTATGATTTTCTCCAGAGGTTTGATTTCATAAATAGGAATTAGATAGCTATAAACTCAACTCCTACTTCTTTCAAGGAGCATTGAGTAAGCAGATGACGTTTAATACATGATAAGGCCTTATGAGGGTTGTCATATGCTTGTTCGATAAGACCTAGTTCTTCTCAAGCCTCACCTTATGAAGAAGAGGCTACAAAACATTATCAATAGCATCAATAAATTCTTCACTAATTATATATCTAAGTGCACAGATTAATTTGGGATTTGCAGTCCACTTTGAGAAATAATATTTTTCCCTTAACATAAGTGGTGAAACTAATTCTTCTATAGTCCAAAGTGCTTTATGTAGACTCAGCTTTAACTTAGCAACCTTGGTTGTCACTTCCAATATTTGTTGTTGCTAGAAAAGGTGGCCATCCAAGAGAGGTTAAGGGTGTATAATGGTCTGAAACAATGACATTTGAATTAACAACTATGGATATTCTATGAGCAACAATAATTTTGGTGCACTTGTATGAATTATAAAGTCTGTTACAGCTAAAAATTTTGATTCAACATCAAAGCACTTGTAACAAAATAGAAGGCTTTTTAAGAATTATCCTAGATTTGCATTCCTCTATTACTATCCACTAGACAGCTGAGAACCGTTATCTTCCACTAGTGTATTATATCTATTTGGAAGACATCTCACAAATGTATGAACATTTTCTTCTTCTACAACTGCCATAGAATCTCTTATTGAAGTAGAAAAAGGCACTTGTTGTATTAATCAATGTATTTGCGGAGCCATTTTTAGTTGTATTGTTTTGTGTCTCTCATTTATGAGAATTTCATCTTATTAACTATCATAAAATCTTTTTAGGAGGGTCATGACTAATCCACCTACACTTATCAAGGCCAATGTGGCACTTGAGTTTATAGAAATACTGAAGTTTCTAAGAACAGGAGCTTCAGATCTAGATGGGTAATAGAAACTCACATTTTGAACTAAATATGGCCTTTTATGAACCCAAATTGTGTGCCACCGTTTGTTTGGAGATTCATTCATAGTATATGGATTATTGTACTAGGGATACTCATGGCTATTAAAACTATAGGAATAGTTGTTCATAACTCAGTTATGGAGGGTATTGTTAATGAGAAAAGTTGGTAAGCTCTAACACTATTTTCAAAGCTAGCCTGATATGGGCAAAGTGATTTGGCATTAAAATGAACATGCTTTCAGTTATAGTCCTCCTTACGACTATTTTTATGAGTGCTGAAATTAAATTTTTCATTCCGAGGACCTTCAAATTTTGCAAAAAATTGAAGGTTCGAATAGTATCCTTTACTACACATCTAGATGACACTGATAAGATTGTGCTTTATCCCTTTGACATGGAGAACATCCTCTATATTGTTCTTTCCATCAATACTTATAGCACCTTTTCCACAAATTTGTGTTAACTCATCACCACCAACCTTAATAGCTCCACCATTCCACTTCTTGAGGTTGATAAACTTCTCTTTTTCACTAGTCATGTGGTTAGAGAGACCACTATCAATTACCCAAGCATTTTCTTCTTCCTTTGCATGAAAGGTAGTCCATACAACCATTGATTTTTTATTATTTTTGTTAGCTTGCAAGGTATTAGATTGCTTGCATTTTTCAATATCATTTTCTTTGTCACCAACACTCAAGGCCATGAAAAGTGTTTCATCATTCGAATCATCCCAATCCTCATCTTTTGAACAACAACCACTTTCTATGGAATACAGGTTTCTTTTGAACTTGTCTCTCTTGTTATTACACCTTGATTCATTAAAAGGACATTTAGAAGTAAAATGACAAATCTTTCCACAATTGAAACATTTGAAAGGTAACTTACCTTTGTATTTTCCTATGCCATTCTTCAATATCCTTACAAAGTTTGCTTCTACCTCATATAGGTAATCATCTTCATGAGTTCCTTCCTCTTCTGTCTTCTTACTTTCTTTGAATGTTGCTTCCTCCTTTGGAGCACTTTTGTCAAATTCTATCATTTCAAAGGTTGTGAGAGATCGAAACAATTGACTACTCTATATTTATCCAAATATTGACTCTCCTCTCTCCTTTATAGCAGATACCTTAAGGTTGTAAGTTTTGGGAAGAATTCGTAGTACCTTTGGTGCAGGAGCACCCCTTGAACAGGATAAATATGCACAATAAGGTTTTACTATGTTTTAGACATTTCATGTTACTATGTAGCATTTTTATGTCTAAGTCAAATGTAACATTTTGTGTTGGCATTTCATGTTTGTAAACATCAAATTTGACATTTTAGACATGTTGGATGATGTGAAGGGTTAAACCAATGTGTCTTATCATTAGGAGTTTTGTTGTCTTATGAAAAATAGATGTCACGGGATTAATTAGGGTTTCTGCTAATAATCTTGGTTAAATCAAAAACCCAAAAAAAGAGGAGAAAAATGTCAGTCTCTCACCTTTTAGAAATATAAAATATAAATCCTCTGTAATATACATGGGTGTTCGAAAAAGCTAAAAAAAAAAAGAGGAAGAAATAGAAATTTTGTCATCCTGTGTCTTAAAAATCTAGATTTTCTGTAAATTCTCTGTATATTATTTGTATAGAGTTACTTTGTATTTAATTTAGTTATTCTGTTACCGTGGTGCATGATTAAATCCATTCCACTGGTGGATTTCTATGAAATCAGTGGAATGGACTTGTAAAATAGTTTTCCATTTTTGTTTCATTCTTTTGTTTGACAAGCATGGCAGGATAGGAATTGTAGAATCCATTTCAGAGAAAGTCATCGGTGGGAAACTCAAATGTACATTTGATGTATATATATCAATTGTATGCGGGGATAGTCTATGAAACTATCACATTTACATGCGAGCATCACCCTGTGTATTTGCTGTGAAAAAAACGGTATGTATAAAAGTCTGTTTGGGTCAAGCTTGTATTGGTCACTAAATATACATTTTCTGTATATATCACAAATGTATGAAGGTACTTTCCCTGTGTATATCACTATTGTATCTAGGTATCACCTTGTGTATATCGTGGGACAAAATGTGCAGGTAAGAGTCCATTCAGGTTAAGTATAAGATTATTTACTGAATTATACAATTAATGTGTATATTGTTAATGTATCTGAGCATATTTTGTGTGTATCCTGCAATTACATGTAAAGGTTTGCTGTCTGTGTATATCGCTAAAGCATATGTTGTGTTAAACCTTGTGTATGTCAAGATTTTATGAGGAAATACATTTCCTATGTATATGTCAATTGTATGTCGCAGATAGTGTATGTGTATATCACTATTGTATGCAAGTGTTAGTTTGTGAGTATACTGCAATTGCATATCACTGTTGTATGTTTTGAAGATGCGATGAAAATTTACATTTCATAAGATACAAGTGTTAACCAGCCGCAGCAGGTAAGAACCTTTTAGTCCATCAGGAAAAGCAAGTCAATAAATGTATGTCAAAATATACATTTAAACATACATTTTGAAAGATACAATGGGTGACTGGCTGTGATGGTCAAAGTAAATGAAGATACAATGGGAGACCAGCAGTAGAAGGTCAGAAATTGCATATATAAGCCGAAGTGATCGGTGTGAGAGGAACCCATCAAGAAAAGTATTGGGAGTCACAAAGAAGGCAAAGTGTTACCGATAGAAAGCACATCGGCGTAAGAAAAGCATCAGGTGAACGAAATATTGTGAAGCCGACAAGATATGTTCCTACCGATTGGGATGACAACTGAAAGTGTCACCGATAGAGAGTTTATCGGTATGAGTCTTATCATCGGAAGATGAGAAGAAAGATACGCCGATGGTAGGAAGTCTAAGTGATAGTGATAAGTCATCAGTGTGAGTGGTACATCGGTGGGAGAATTCTTGAGTGAACCGATGGTATAAGGTGTGGCCAATGTATAGATGATTTCGGTGAGACATTTGTATGTTCTTGCCGATATTGACAGAAGGAACTATTTTGAGTGTGCTTTCGCTGTGCTCTCCTCGCTCTACATCATAGTGGTATCAGAGCAAGGAGTATCTATTGGGTAGAAGGAGAAGACAAGATGTCAGAAGGAGAAGCATCTGAAACGTATCCGATGAAGATGATCAATGCTGAGTTGGCGGCCTTAGTAAGAAAGCAAATGGTAGAGAGCAGAGCAGATCGAGCTCAGAATTAGGCATTGAAAGAAGAGTTAGAGAAGTTGAGGGACAGAGTAGAGAAGGGAGAGGAAAACTCTGGTGAACGAGAAGATGGGGATGAAGAGGAGATCCCTAGGCAGGAAGAGATAGACGTTCTTGCAGACCAGATACCCTTACTCAATGCCCTCAAATCCATGGAGAGAAGAACCATGGATATGAAAATAGACCTACTGATGTTTGCAGGAAAAATGGAACCTAATTCAATGATGGAGTGGATAGACTCCTTGAATATTTTCTTTGAGACCAAGGAGATACCAGAACACCAAAGAGTGAAGATGGCTTAGTCCAAAATGAAAGAAGCTGCACTAACTTGGTGGAATTTCATCCAAGATGACAGGGTGAAAGAAGGAAAAATTAGAGTTGCTACTTGGAAGAAGATGATGGTTTTGGTGAAGGAGGCCTATGTCCCATTGGATTACAACATCCAATGACATAAGAGGAAACAAAATTTGAAGCAGAAGGAGCTAGATGTTAGTTCATACACAGAAGAGTTCATGAAATTATGTATCAAGACAAAGGTAAAGGAGGGTGAGGAAGAGAAGGTAGCAAGGTACCTTAATGGATTAATATTTAACATCTAAGAAGACATAAGTCTGCATAATCTAGAGACAGTCCAAAAGTGCTACCAGTTAGCACTCAAAGTGGAAGAGAAATTAAAGAGAAGGCATGAGCAAAACAATAGAGGAAGAGAGAGACAGAAAAGAGGAGGAAGAAGTCCTTTTAGAGACAGAGGAAATGGATTTGGATACCAAGGTGAATCCAATCAAGAGAATAACATAGTAGATAGCAGTCAGAACCAAGGGGGAAGCTACAATCAAAGAGGAAACTTCAGGGGCAGGAGACTACCATTTAGAGGAAGATCTTAGAACATATGACCTATCAGATGTTACAATTGCAATCAAGAAGGCCACATAGCCAGCAGATGTCCAACAAAGGCAACAAGTTCAATAGGAGAAAAGAGGATCAATATGATCTAAGAGTCTGATTGTCAAAGTGTAGCAAGCTCAAGCACTAATCAAAGTGTGAATGCTCCTGATAGTTATGGTTATCTTGAGAAAGGAGAATCTTTTATGATTAGAAGAGCAATGACCACCATGAGGGTGCCTAACAAAGAACCCCCACAAAGGAAGTTTCTCTTCAGAACTACTTGCAAAGTAGGAGGAAAGGTGTGTAAAGTTCTGATTGACTCTGGATCCACTAAAAATTTTGTGTCTTTTGAAATGGTAGAAAAGATTAAGCTTAGAAGAATACCACATCCTTGCCCATACAAGATCTCATGGCTCCACCAAGGTCAGCAAACAATTGCGGAAGAACAGGCTTGGGTAGAATTTCAAATTGGACCATATAAGGATAGATTGTTGTTTGACATTGCCAAGATCGATGCTTGCCATCTCCTATTTGGAAGACCATGGCAGTATGATTTGAAAGCATATCATGATGGAGTTAGAAACACATATTCAATCACCAAGAATGGCAAGGTGATAGAGCTACTACCATTAATAGAGAATGAGGTGGAATCAAAAGGAAAAGAAGTTAAGGTGATGATGGTAGAAGGCAAACAATTCATGAAAGGGATAGTAGAAGAAGGGGTAGTTGCATATGCTCTAATTCCATGCCTAAAGGTGAACAAGGAACAATAGCAAGAAGTCAAGGAAGAGAAGAGGCAAAGGTTCATAGATCCGGCTATCCAAGAGCTATTGGACATGTACCAAGGCATCATCTCGGATGGAATACCAAGGTCCCTACCACCTATAAGGGACATTAACCATTGCATAGATCTGATTCTAGGATCTACACTTCCAAACAAAGCAGCATATAAGGGTACCCTAGAATAGAATGCAGAGGTAGCAAGACAGATTTAGGAATTGTTGGAGATAGGCCTAATTGGCAAAAGTTTAAGTCCATGTGTAGTATCGGCTATACTAGTACCAAAGAAGGAAGGCACTTGGAAGCTTTGTATGGATTCAAGAGCTATCAACAAGATAACAATCAGGTATAGGTTCCCAATCCCTAGGATAGAAGATTTACTTGATCGTTTGGGGGGTTGCTAAATATTTCACAAAAATAGATTTAAAGAGTGGCTATCATCAGATTAGGATTAGGCCTGGTGATGAATGGAAAACTGAATTTAAGACCAATGAGGGGTTATATGAGTGGAAGATCATGCCTTTTGGTTTATCCAATGCCCCTAGTACCTTTATGAGGTTGATGAATGAGGTCTTGAGGGAATTCATAGGTAAATTTGTCATAGTATATCTAGATGACATCCTGATTTTTAGTAATACAAGGGAAGAGCACCTCAACCATATAGACTTAGTCCTCAAAAATTTACATGAAGAGCAGTTAATGATCAACTTAGCAAAGTGTTTATTCATGTAGGAAGAGATCATCTACTTGGGATTTGTTATCTCACATAACAAACTAAAAATGGATCAAGAGAAGGTAAGTGCCATATTATCTTGGCCAACTCCAAAAACCTTGAGTGATGTTAGAAGTTTCCATGGGTTAGCAACCTTTTATAGGAAGTTTATAAAGGGATTTAGTCATGTCTGTGCACCAATGCTTGACACTATAAAAGGAGGACAGAAGTGCAAGTTTACCTGGACAAAGGAGGCAGATAATTCCTTTGAAACATTGAAGAAGAAGGTGGCAGAGCAGCCATTTCTTGCATTTCCTGACTTCAGCAAGATTTTTCAAGTAGAATGTGATGCAAGTCATATTGTAATTGGAGCAGTACTCAGCCAAGAAGGTAGGCCTATTGCATTCTTTAGTGAGAAATTAAATGATGCCAAGAAGAGATACTCATCCTATGATTTGGAAATGTATGCTCTAGTCCAGTCACTCAAGAAATGGAGGCATTACTTGATGCCCAAAGAATTCATAGTGTTCACAGACAATCAGGCCCTCAGTTTTATAAATAGTCAAGAAAAACTGAACCATAGGCATATGAAGTGGGTGGAAACTTTGCAAGCTTTCACTTTCACACTCAAGCACAAGAAAGGGGTCAAGAACAAAGTAGCAGATGCTTTGAGCAGAAGGGTTCTAGCCATAAATCAAATTCAATTGGAAAGTGTTGGCATTAATTCTTTGAAGGACATGTATGATGATGATGAAGACTTTGGCGAGATCTAGAAGGTATGTACTTCTTTTGGAGACAAATATCATGCTGAGTTCTCAGAATTTCTGCTCCAAGATGGATTACTTTTCAAGGGTGGACAATTGTGTATTCCAAGATGTTTTATGAGACTGAATATTATTCAGGAGAAACATTGTGGGGCCATGGCAGGACATTTTGGTCTAGATAAAACTCTTAATCTTGTAAAGAGGCATTACTATTGGCCTAAGTTGCAATCAGATGTAAGAAGATTTGTGGAGGCATGTGTAATATGTCAGAAAGCCAAAGGGAGATCCACAAATGTAGGTTTGTATCAGCCATTACCCATTCCTTCTAGGCCATGGGAGAGCATAAGCATGGATTTTGTATTAGGTTTTCCTAGAACAAGAAAAGGATATGGTTGTGTTTTTGTGGTAGTAGACAGATTTAGTAAAATGGCACACTTCTTACCATGTAAAACCACTTGTGATGCTTCCTATGTTGCTGATTTGTTTTTCAAACAAATAGTAAGGATACATGGTCTGCCTTTGAGTATAGTATCAGATAGAGATGTAAAATTTATTGGCCACTTTTGGAGGACTCTTTGGAAAAAGCTTGGAACCAACTTATCCTTCTCATCAGCCTACCATCCTCAAACAGATGGGCAGACTGAAGTGGTTAACCATTCATTGGGTAATTTACTCAGGTGTTTAACAAGGCAGCATGGAGAGAAATGGGATAACATCATCCCACAAGCAGAATTTTCCTATAATGACACCATCAATAGGAGTACAGGAAAGTCACCTTTTCAGATAGTATATGGAATCCATCCAAGGGGTATTCTAGAACTAAGAGATCTGCCTATAGGCAAGCCTATTAGTGCAGATGGAGAAGCTTTTGCTTTAGCCATCAAATAAGTACATGATCAAGTGAAGAACCAACTCCAACAAACCACATTGAAGTACAAAACCTATGCTGACAAAAAGAAAAGAGATTTACAGTTCGATGTTGGAGATTTGGTGTGGGTTAATCTGAAGAAGGACAGGCTCCTAAAAGGTAAGTATACCAAGCTAATGCAGAGGAAGATTGGACCATGTCAGATTTTAAAGAAGTATGGACTGAATGCATATGAGATCGAACTTCCTTCTGATCTTAGATTGTCACCTATTTTCAATGTATGTGATTTAACTCCATACAAGAAGCATGTAGATGTAGAATAAGAACCATTACAGGATGCAGCAAATCATGATATTCCTAAGCATGCTCCACCAAAGTTGAAGAATATCTTAGACTTAAGAATGATCAAAAAGACAAGAAACAAAGAGTACATGGAGTATTTGATAACCTGGCAGGGACAACCTGATTCAAAAGCCATTTGGATGACTGAAGATTAGATCACAAACCATGGTGCAGACCTTCAAACTCTGATCTCAAGTGGGCTTGAGATCTCTTCTCCCGGGGAGTATGGTGCAGGAGCACCCCTTCAACAGGATAAATATGCACAATAAGGTTTTACTATGTTTTAGACATTTCATGTTACTATGTAGCATTTTTATGTCTAAGTCAAATGTAACATTTTGTGTTGGCATTTCATGTTTGTAAACATCAAATTTGAGATTTTAGACATGTTGGATGATGTAAAGGGTTAAACCAATGTGTCTTATCATTAGGAGTTTTACTGTCTTATGAAAAATAGATGTCATGGGATTAATTAGGGTTTCTGCTAATAATCTTGGTTAAATGAAAAACCCAAAAACAGAGGAGAAAAATGTCAGTCTCTCACCTTTTAGAAATATAAAATATAAATCCTCTATAATATACGTGGGTGTTCGAAAAAGCTAAAAAAAGAAGGAAGAAATAGAAATTCTGTCATCCTGTGTCTTAAAAATTTGGATTTTGTGTAAATTCTCTGTATATCGCATTATTCTCTGTATATTATTTGTATAGAGTTACTTTGTATTTAATTTAGTTATTTTGTTGCCGTGGCGTATGATTAAATCCATTCCACTAGTGGATTTCTGTGAAATCAGTGGAATGGACTTGTAAAATAGTTTTCCATTTTTGTTTCATTCTTTTGTTTGACAAGCATGGCCGGATAGGAATTGCAGAATCCATTTCGGAAAAAGTCATCGGTGGGAAACTCAAATGTACATTTGATGTATATATATCAATTGTATGCAAGGACAGTCTGTGAAACTATCGCATTTACATGCGAGCATCACCCTGTGTATTCGCTGTGAAAAAAATGGTATGTATAAAAGTCTGGGTCAAGTTTGTATTGGTCGTTGAATATACATTTTCTATATATATCGGAAATGTATGAAGGTACTTTCCCTATGTATATCGCTGTTGTATCTGGGTATCACCTTGTGTATATCGTGGGACAAAATGTGCAGGTAAGAGTCCATTCGGGTTAAGTATAAGATTGTTTACTGAATTATATAATTAATGTGTATATTACTAATGTATCTGAGCATATTCTGTGTGTATCCTGTAATTGCATGTAAAGGTCCACCATCTATGTATATCGCTAAAGTATATGTTGTGTTAAACCTTGTGTATGTCAAGATTTTCTGAGGAAATACATTTCCTGTGTATACATCAATTGTATGTCATAGATAGTGTATGTGTATATCACTATTATATGAAAGTGTTAGTTTGTGAGTATACTACAATTGCATATCGCTGTTGTATGTTGTGAAGATGCGATGAAAATATACATTTCATAAGATACAAGTGTTAACCGGCCGCAGTAGGTAAGAACCTTTCAGTCCACTGGGAAAAGCAAGTCAATAAATGTATGTCAAAGAATATATGTCAGAATATACATTTAAACATACATTTCGAAAGATACAATGGGTGACTGGCTGTGATGGTCAAAGTAAATGAAGATGCAATGGGAGACCGGCAGTAGAAGGTTAGGAATTGCATATATAAGCCGAAGTCATCAGTGTGAGGAGAACCCATCGGGAAAAGTATTGGGAGTCATAGCAAAGGTAGAGTGTTATCAATAGAAAGCACATCAGTGTAAGAAAAGCATCGGGTGAATGAAATATTGTGAAGCTGATAGTATATGTTCCTGCTGATCGGGGTGACAACTGAAAGTGTCATCGATAGAGAGTTTATCGGTATGAGTCTTATCATCGGAAGATGAGAAGAAAGCTACGCCGATGGTAGGAAGTCTGAGCGATAGTGATAAGTCATCGGTGTGAGTGGTGCATCGGTGGGAGAATTCTTGAATGAACTGATGGTATAAGGTGTGGCCGATGTATAGAAGATTTTGGTGAGACATTTGTATGTTCTTTTCGATATTGACAGAAAGAACTATTTTGAGTGTGCTTCCACTGTGCTCTCCTTGCTATGTGTCAACCTTCTTCACAATTTAATATTCTTTCACTTGACCACCAAGACCTATGTTTCCATTAACTATTTCATCCACTTGGAGCATAATTGGCAATGTCTTCATCTTCTATCATCCTTAGGGTCTCAAATTTTCTCTTGAAGATTTACATCTTGGCTTGTTTTACTTTAGTGTCTCCTTCATAAATGCTTTCAAGTTTTACCCAAACATCCTTACCAGATTTGAAGCTCATTATCTTTAGAAGTTCTTAATTAGCTAGCCCACTCATGATAGCACTCTTTGCCTTATAATTATCATCATAGAACTTAATCTCATCAACATGTGTAGGCTCAAAAGCAAGAGCAGTGTAACCCTTCTTGACAACTTTCCAAACACCAAACCCTAGAGAAGATAGATAGTTTTCCATTCTTAGCTTCCAAATGGAATAATTTGTTCCATCGAACATAGGTACCTTGAGAGATCCATTGTGATCCATCTCAAACCTTCCTCAAGCGATTAAGCTTCTTCTGAGTAACTTTGCTCTGACACCAATAGTTAAACACATCAGGATACTAAGAAGGGGGATGAATCAATATCTAATCAAAATTCAAAACTTATGGAGCAGATTAAGACTTTAGCATTACAACATTAACATAAACATGAAATATCAATACAATGCACATCAACACATAACACCATATATATGTGGAAAACCCAAGAAGGGAAAAACCACGGTGAGGATTAACTCACAATATACGAAGCTCAAAATTACAACTTTGTTTTAGGGCTACAACCCAAGGAAGCTACTACTCCCTACTAACTTTTTTTATGGCTACAACCCAAGGAAGCTGCAACTCTCTACTAACTTTGGTTTAGGGCTACAACCCAAGGAAGAAACAACTCCCTAAACTAAGAACAAATAATAGAAAGATTACATCATGACAGTCTTTCTACTGTCTGAACTAACAATGATGCTCAAACCTTTTGATGATTGCACTTATACCTTTACACTCCACTTGATGATTGGATCAATTAGGCACACTCTTCACTTCCTTCTATCACAAAGATGTCTTAAAGATGAATCAAGACAACCTCTAACACTTCTGCTCTTTCTCCTTCAATTGCACATCACAATGCATATGATATTCATATTTTTCTCTTCACATGCTCATATTCTCATCTTCACAATCATACTTCACCTAGATCAACTAGGTTCACAATATATACATGCTATTACATTGATTACATTGCAAGTTGCATAATACAACAAGAATATTACAATTTACAAGTTGGCCAGAGTTCACCCATCATGAAACATGCATTAGGGAAGACCTATCATGAACTACACACTATTCTAGAAGAAGAAACATGCATTGCAAACTCCACCACATGCTTAGCCCAGTGCTAAACATTCTGTTATGGAGTAAAAAGTTTCCCCATATCATTTTACCCCCTAGTTTAGTTCCTAGGTCCCCTTATTTTCCTTATGCATGTATTAAACTTATCCCAGAGCAATTTCCCCTGAAACCCATGTCAAATTGGGCTTAAGGGTCCACATTTAATGTTAATCAAGGCTCAAAAAGTGCCTTAGTACTTGGGTGCTTGTACCCAAGTCTAGGCTAATTTATCAAGATTTAAATTTTAGGATGTCGGTATAGGACCTTAAAAAAGGTTTCCCTCTGTTGAGCTTTTCAATTTGAATTATGAAATTTTATAGGAATACATATTTAAATAGGTTTGTATCTTCACTTTACTTCTAGTTGATTAAGGCAAACTTATGATTATCAAGAAAAGAGCATTTAAGGCATTCATTGTGTTAAAGAGAAGAATTGTATTGTGTTTGTTCTACATTTATCTTCATCAAATCATTTCCTCATGATTTGAAGGCTCTTAATCTCCCTGAGGGTTTCACCTCTAAGGTGACATCTATTTCTACTTCAATCATTTTATCTTATCATTGGATTTGGCTTATACCCTACAAGGGAACACACTCTATCTAAAAATGGTGTTGGAAGACTTGAATATCATTTTGGGGCTTGACTGAGGCAAGCTCCTAAAAATCACAACCCCTAAACTCCTCTCTTTGTGATTGCAAGTTACATGTGTGGGATTTGGTGAAGTGGAGTTACAGAGAAGTAATTCAAGGGATAGAGATTTGGGATCTAGAGAAAAAGTGTAGAGAATCAACCCTACTAGACTAGGGCACCCATCTTGTAGTCCCACTGACAGGTATTCCTGGAATCTTTGGAGCAGGTTGTAATCTAACACATATCACTATTCCAGATCTGTAGAAAAGTTGCCCTATCAAACTTCAGTGCCCACCGTGTAGTATCTGAAGTTGTCACCTTTGAAAATATGAATCCTTGTATGTTTCTAATCTGTATTTAGTACCTCCGTGTGTGATCATTTGTCATATTTGTAAGTCTGTATAAGATTTCATATAATTAGGGTTTGAGGCTTAATTAAACTAGGGTTTAATGAATCCATCAATATATTCTATCTTTCCTTATCATTCTTAAGTGGCATCAAAACTATAGCCAAGTCCTCTTGCATCAGTAGTGACTTCGCTCAGTTTATGTCCTTGAATGTTAATGTGAAAGGAGGGTTTGATTGGATATATCTAAACACACTTTATCATCTATCTTTTTTTTACATATAACATTTTGGTAAACCCATGTTTTTACTAAAATTGAATCTTTTTGAGTGTTGTAATCAGTTTTTCATTCATATATATCATAGTTATTATCATACATTCAATAACCTTGCATACATTTGAAAAAAAAAATATTCTAGGCTTGCATTAAGGCATAGTTTTGCATTATTTCCTGGAATTTCATTGAAAACATATAAATTTCTGATATTTACATAAGATCTGAGATAAATTACAGAATTTCATCATTTCATGATCATTTACCTTGCATTTGCATATCTCATTTGCTAGGGTTTTGCTTGAAATTTTATATTTTTTCATGTAACCTAGTAATTCCAAAAGCTAGGGTTTGTAGTTAAAATATTATTTCATATTTTACTACTCATTTAGACACTCTTTTAAATCTGATTTTGGACTGCAGTGACTATGCATTGTGTTCTTTTGCATTTACATTTGTGTCATCAGCATATATTTACATTGAAAAAAGTGAAAAAATTGAACATTTTAGGTTCATAAACAAACATAGACTTGTATTATTTAATTTCACTTGCCTTAAATATCTTTAATTCAGATATTGAATTAATTTAAGAGATATATTCATTTATCATTTGAAAATTTTGCATCATTCCATGTGTTAGATTGACAATTTGTATATTTTTAATTACACATTGTGTATTTCAACAAGCATAATCACATTACCCCTTGTAGTTGTTTTATTACTTGTGCATTAAGTGTTATAAAACTTTTCATGTGTTTTCTAAATCCTCATCCTAATAATAACATCCTTGTAAGGAGAAGTCATAGATTAATGGGTTCTAGTGCTTTGACTAGTACGAAGATGCAAACATCAGAAAACCCATTATACAATCATTTTACAAAGGGTACCTCAACATGTTTGAAAGATATCACAAATAAGACCATGATGGAGGAACAAACATTTCATGATACTGAAGATGCAAGTTATGTGGTAATACATGTACCTGATGAGGAAATCCAACAACTTGATAAAGAATTAGCAGATTTTCAAGCATTTGTTGAAAAAGAAAGAATAGAGGAATAAGTTGTGCCTATTGTTCATAATCTAAGAGAGTTGTTAAAATAAGGACAAGATGGTGTTAACATACTCTATGGCTTATCTCAGATAGTTAATCACAATGTTATGACAATGGAAAATTGCGTGAATGTCATTAATAATGTGGCATCACCATAGAAGAGCTTTAGCACCTGTACCAACTACTTTTACGTCATCAAATGTAACTAATAATGCACACACTTGTAGTAATGTTACCACTAGCATGAGAACATCTAATGGCATTAATCCACAAAATTAAAAGATGTAGGATTTAACTATCAAAATCAAGCACCTAAGGCTTCCTTTCCCATAAACAACTATTTCACCCACCTCTCCATTCCACCTATTCTCAACCACCTTTCAATACCACTCACAACCATTCACCTCTAAAACTCATGACTATAGATTCAAATACTTTTGCTTCTATCCCACAAACTACATTCCCTAATGATGTAATTTTAAACCAACTCTTACAAAGTATGACCACATTACAAAAAAAAGAGACAAACTTGACCAATGCTTCATCTCAACCTAATATACCAGCTTACCATGCTCATAGTCCCTTATCTTTTACAATCCTAAGAGCTCAAATGCCTGATAAGTTTGAGACTCCATGCTTTGAAAAATATAGTGGTAAAGGTGATCATAATACTCATGTGGCAGGATTCATAGCTATGTGTAGTGATTTCTTACTTGAAGAGGACTTGTTGGCAAAACTCTTTCAACGATCCCTCAAAGACACCACTTTGGAATGATTTTTCTCCTTACCTTCAAATTCAATACATTCTAAATCTCATAGCTTGTTGATCAATTCTTTTAGCATTTCCAAGCAAACATTAGACCTCTTGTATCATTGATTGATTTAGTTCATTGTAAAAAAAGGTCCAAAGGAGAAGTTAACTGAGTTCATTAGTCAATATCAAGCTCTCTTTCCATAGATTTAATACCTAATTACAAATGAGGATGTTCAAAAGGTGTTCATTACAAATTACAACCTAACATCCACAATAAGATCCTCTTGATGAAGTATAACTCTTTTCAACATTTATGCACAACTCTTCATGATTACTAGCTTTTATCTAGTCAGTATGAGAATCAAAACTCATCGGCTCAAGGTGGTTAATCCCAAGATGGAACATCTCAATACAACTTTAAGAGGAATAACAAGATTTTTATTAAATTCAATGGACAACATTCAAACAACTTTAAATTAGAAGTGTTTGCTATCAATAATCTTAAAAGGGCATCATTTCAATTCAGACAACAACAAAGATAATTTACTCCATTATCTGATTCTGTACAATCCATTATGAATCAAGCAATAAGCAATAATCTCTTAAAGCTTCCTCCTATTAAACCATTCGACAACAATAAGATACAAGGGCTTTCATTTGATGCCAATGCTTTCTGTCACTATTATTGTACACAAGTACATGATACAGAATGATGTATGTATCTTAAACATGAAATTCAAGACATCATCGACTCTAATGTAATACAGGTAACTAGTGTGAATGACAATGGAAATAAATCGGTTGCCCCTCTGAATCAAAATTTACATATTTTCACTAATTAATTTCCTAAGTACAGTGACAACAATATGGTAGAGAAAAATGCAATGGAATAAAATGATGATTACCTCGACTATGAAGAAATAATTGGTATGATAGAAGTGGATAAGGAGAAAGATGAAGATTCACCTTGTCCATGAGGAAAAAATATCTATGTTGAGGTTCCTCCACCATTATCCCTTCAAGGATCAGGAGATAACTAAGATGCACTATATATGTAGATTATACAACCTTGACAAGATAACATGTTACAACAAAAGGTTGTTAGAGTGGAAAATTGTTAGGGTTAGGGCAGATCAAAGCAATAAACACTAACAATTATATGCAGATTAAATAACCCAAATATAACAATGAGGAATAACACAAAAGAAATCAACATAGAAATTTAACGTGGTTCACCCAATATGGGCTACAGCCACAAAAGCTCAGGCATCCAATGATTTTATTATCCAGTGCAAAATAGATTACAATCTCGTGAATACATTGCTGTACCATACATCCCAGGCTCTTATAACAAGCTTTTCAGAAGCTTCTAGAATTAGGGTTTTGCAATGTCATTTTTCTTTTGTCGGTTAACAAAAATTAACAACCAACTTCGATCGTGCAAAAAGAGGGGAAAAAATTTCTCGGGGACTGTGCCCTCAAATCCCTGCTTCTCGGGGGTTGCCGTCCCCAAACCCCAGCAAGGATACATAACTTGTACATAGTACTTGCATGATCAGTCACCACATACCAACAAAAGTATCCCATTCCACCACGAGAGGCTCATTCATCAAGTAAATCAGAATAAGAAAGCAAATAATTAGAAAAGAACAAGGTGGATATCATCTGTGGGAACAAGTAATTATTTCCCTCCTCAGAAGCAACTAAAAAATTCAAACATATAGGATGTTGGGAAGAGTACACCACATAGATATTTCAACAATGACAATCGAATAGGTATGAATATTTCACATATCTTGGATCACCTTTCTAATATGCTCACAAGCTTGGCCTCCTTTTAAATATATAATATGATATTGTGTATTTTTTGTTCCTTCATGTTGTGCTATATGTTATTTAGGTCTCTTTGGATGACCCTTGATACTCTTGTAAGGTCAAGGATATAAGGAGACCACCTCTATTGTGACCATTCTTCTATTTGTTTCATCATTCTTCTATCTTTCCTCTCCTCTATTTTATTGTTGTGTGTCATGCCCTAGGGGCATAGCATTGCAGAGGGTGTTTTGGGGCATCCTCCTACATGGTGTTCCTAAGGCACTTTGTCTCCTCTCTCATTTTTATTGTTTACCATTTTCAGTGATCCTACCTAGTTGGTGGATGACAAAACCAAACAAATACTTATACGAACCGTGCGTCCCTTGAGGAAGAAAGAAAAAATGGACCTAGTCCATATATGAAGATGGGGTTGATTTATATATCCAATGCTTGACTGGTAGAATCACTCTGTGTGATGTATTATCTTATGGAATTTATTCTAACTAAGATTTTACAATCCACAAAATCTACTCTTGTACACTTTGATTGGTATCTCACCTTGTCGCTACACTCAGTTTTGAGGTATCTACAATATAGCCCAACGGTTATACTCAGCTTCGAACCCATGAGTATAGCCTTGGTTCTTGATGATTGTCTTTCATGCATAAGTTTAATGAAGTGATTTGGTTATTATCTTAGAATAAGATTTCTAACCTTTCTTGTTGATTATCTTAGAAAATCATATCAATGTGTTTGTGGGAACTTTCGGCAATCGTAAGCACATGTCACCTCAGGGTTAGGGGCTTTGTGAGAGTTGTTGTTCCCTTGTGTGTTTCCTCTCTACCTTAATGTGTTTGATCATTAGTAAGCGACTGTAATCATGGAAAATAGACATGAAGGAAATGACAATAAATGCAAACTAAACACATGCAAACCTCATATCGAGTCATGATCCATTGATAGGGTTGAGAATGCCGCACCCGAAGCACCCTAGCTTTACCCAAAGAGATGAATGTTGGTTACTCACGATTCAACAACATAATATGAAGATGAAGATAGATGATGGATGAAAGATGGAAGATAGAAGATTGTAGAGAAATTTTAGCAGAGTAAGGATACTAGAAGAAGATTCGATCTCCAAAAATGGCTCAAGAGAGGCTAGGTTTATAGAAAAGACCTAGTTTGAATGAACGGTTGTGATTGAGAGTTATGTTGGAGGATATGGACGGTCAAGATTGAATAGGGTTGGATCAGGGTTTCCCGCTCAAAGAGGGATTGTAGTCACATGACAAGTGTGCGATGTAGAATAAAGGGAATCTAATTAAAATATTATAGTTGAATTAGTTTGACATGTGAAGGCATATTAAGTGGATGATGGAGACATGCGACATGTGTCGCAATGTGATGAGAGATGAGGGAATAATTCAAATTTTTAATTTGAATTATGTGAGACATGTGAAGGGGGATTATTAACTAAACAAATGGAATTTATTTAGTTAATTGGAATGTGATCAAGTGGGATTAATTAAATAAAGTGGTTTTATTTAATCAATCAGGAAGATGATTAAGATGGGATGAACTAGGATGAACTAGGACCTAGGGGACATATACAAGTTCATGTCGACAATGTGTTGTGTTGAGACATGTACATTTTTTAGTTTCTACATTTGCCCCTCTTTGAGATGATGTTGCAAGATGATAAGATTTGTGTCGAGTAACATCATTTCAAAGAAGCTAAGGAAACGGATAGAGGAAAAGGATAGGGTGATGATGCCCCCTCGAGAGGATAGGCGAGTTGGACAAACACGGGTATGCTCTCAAAATGAAAGAAATGGCAAAAGATAAAGGAATGGATAGAAGAAGGGATGGATGCGTTATATTGCAATGAAAGTGAGCAACCATGATGTTTGATATAGCATGAGCCATTAGGCACCAAAGTATAAGGACCAAGGTGATGATGTGTCTCGTGCCCCAACATAATACAACCTTGTCTAGATACAAGATATGAATATTAGCTGGGTTGATACCAATGTGATACAAATGCAAGATAAAAAGATAACACACACAAGAAAGCAAGCAAGCATGCACAAATGATACAAAAAAAAACAAGGTATTTCCCCTATCAAGCTATAAATGAATGATTAATTGATTGATTGGATTGATGATAGTGTAGTCATTATAGGGAACGATATATCCCTAGATCAACACAAAGATGCGAGAATGATATATCTCATTGTTGATGATGATGTTTTGATTGATTTGGTTTACAACAAGATTAGGATCAAGACCAAGGATGCAATTGCATAATTTGGCAAGATTGATTAACTTAATTGGTATGGATTTAAGGATGACTTGCATTTGGATCATTGCTTGGATTGACTTGATAAGGATGAAATGAAAGAAGTGATGATTGATTGAACGAAATGTTTTGAAAGATTGACGAATTGATGAAGATAGATGATAGAAGAATGCTGAAAGAAGAAAGAGGAATATCGTCTATGTCTTAATCTGGGTACTTCCTTCATATCCTAGATTGCCTACATACTCGTATCTCTGGGATCAAGGCACTTAATGATAAAGATGAGATGTAGTTCTGATTTTGTGTTTTATTGATGGGATGATATGGATTGGATTGATCAAGTTATGGATTGATTGAATGTTTGATGATATACGATGTTATTGATGTGATGAATTTGATGATTTGATTGATTGAGTTGATGATTTGATTGAATTTTGTTTTGATTTGATGATTCGATTGATGATTGGATTGTTTGATTTGGATTGCTGATTTGATTGATGACTAGATTGGTGATTTGGATTGATTGGATGGATTGATTTGATGTTTTGATTGGTTTTCTTTGATTTGATGATATGATTGGTTTGATTGGAAGAATGTGATTTTGATGATTTGATATGGAATAGTTTTATTGCTTAGATTTTGTTGGATTTATAATTTTTTTTGGATTTTTGGGAAATATTTGATTTTTTTGAGTTTTGGGATAATTTGATTTTTTTGTGATTTTGGGAATATTTTGATTTTTTGGGGGGTTTTTGAAATGTTGGCATTGGATGATCATTTTGATAGCCTTTATGCTAGGTACCAATGACAAGAGGGAAACTAAGTCTAGGTGCAAGGGAATGAATGGGATTGGACAAAAGGATGGACGATAGTGGATGGATGAAAGAATCATGATAAATGGATGGATAAAGGGATATGCGATAGTCGATAGGATGAAAAATTCACAATGGATGTATGCATAAGGATGTGATCTCCAAAGGCTATGTCGCATAGGAATAACATGCCCCATTCTAGATAGTAAACTTATGTTTTTTCATGACAATGCTTAGGACAATGGGATGATATGATGAATTGGATAAGATGGATATGGATAAATGGGTAATGACTAGAGGATAATGATAGGATTATTTTGAAAGGATGAGGGGTATTTCAAGAGATATCCAAAACACTTGTCAATAATTTCCCCCAATCTTTGTCAAGATCAAAAGGGGAAGGGAAGAATGGATTTTATATGATAGGAATGTGTATACAATTGATAGGATGAGACAAGGTGCCCCCAAGTGTAAGTGACACAGAAGATCAACCTACACATTATGCATGTTTACCAAGTTTTTATCATGGTACTTATCCAAGGCGCCTGTTTGCTAGGTTTTCACCGCTGGAGGAAGGGATTTCTCTTTACTTTTTTGATTTTTTGAATGGGAAAAGGGGGTATATGGGTGAGAGGGACTCAAGTGTCTAGTGCCATGAAAAGTGATAGTCCCATTGGAAAGGAATGTTGCATGGACCATGTCAAATGTGCTCATCGATGTTGGTAGGGCGATGACATGAAAGTGAGATGGATTAGGTAGATAGTGGATTATGATGTGGATTATGGATGGATCGAAAGTGGATTATGATGTGGATTATAATGGACTTATACAAAAACATGGACCATAGGAAGGTGATGGGGAGATATGTAGGATAATGAGTGAATGATGGAATGATGGAGGTGTGAAAAGGAATCATGACCAACAGGTGCACACACCGTGATAAACATGGAAGCTTGTGAGTGGATGGAGGTGTAGGAAGCAATGGAGACGTTTGCTTAGGAGATGGATGATTTAGGACTTTTGGAACCCACATGGACTTAGTATTTTTCTAATTTTTGCTTTTCATGTGGGACGTTTGAAATGTTTGAATGGAATGGCATGTTTGGATGGAAGACGATGGTTGGGATTTTTGAGAGGTGGATGCCTCATTTGACTTGATTGATTTTTGTTTAGGGACCCATATCATTTTAGTTTTTGACTTTTCTTTTGGAGGTATGGGCTTGGATGGATTTTTTAATGTACCTTGCTTTGAATTTTTGGATTGATTTCCTAAGGTATTAGCACCCTTAGGATGTTTGGCTTTATATGTGGAGGCATCCAAATGTTTATTTTTGAATCTCATGTGGCAAGTGGAATGAGTGGAAGCTTTATGTTTAGACAATGTGTGCATTTGTTGGTCAGGATTAGGAATGTGAGGGAATTTATGGATGGTAGGTATGTTAGGTGTTGGAAGCAATGGTGGCAACATGGATGGAGGGATATTAGGAGTTGGAAGGAGTGGAGGTAAAGTGGATGGTGGAAGGTGAATGGTCACATGCTTTTGACATTTGTAGGATGATGGGGGTGGAATGGCAACGTATGTTTTAGGAATATGATGAGGTTTATGATGGAAGGAAGTGGATTTAGGAAGTGTGGAGGAAGTACCAATATCATTAGATTGTTGACCTTGGGGTGTGTATCCAAGGCCAAATGAGAGAGGAGGGACCTTGACATGGATTGGCTCCAAAATGCTTTGTTCATGAAGGCCTAAACCTTTACCTTGGTAGTTCATGTTTTGGAGCATGCGATTGACTATAGGACTAGGTGTAGTTTGGACACTAGACTTGGGTTGATTAGTAGATGGAGAAGGTAAAGTGGATAATGGTTGTTGGTGTTCTAAGGAGGAACACTCATGAATGAATGTGGATAGACTAGTAGGATATGGTAGATTTGAAATGGGATCAATGGTGTATGTGGAAGGATGATTAGGATCTTGATCATGTTCATTTAGATCCAAGTTATTTGTTTGATCTTCTATGTTTGCTTGGGGGACAAATGTCTCATCATGACAAGTGGATATTGTGGGATCATGGCTAGGTGGAGAGGTCTCTTTTCTTTGAATGAAGGCCATGAAATGGGGTGAATGCTCAATTAAGTCAACAAGACTTCCATTAGATGGATCATGTAGGTCTTGGGTGCCTTGTTCATGAATAGTTGTGGGGGTATGACTAGGATCAAGTTGTTCATGGATAGGTTCTTCATAGGTATCATCTTGATCATAGAAAAGGTATGATGAGTGCCAAATTACACTCATGAAATACATCTTTTTGCCTCTCTTTTTCCCCTCCCTTAGTTCATCTTCCTAGTGTCTGCACCCAAATAAGTTAACAAGATTATTCTATTTTGTGATTAATTAAGATATATTACTTAAGATTAGAATTTATGATTAAGTGACTAATGTGCGTGGAATTGATGGAAAAATGTAGAACTTCTCTCTCTTTTTGAATCAACAGGTGTAGGTGCTAGGAACAGCGATTTTGTGCATCTCCGGAGATCATCTTCAATGATCTCTGGAGAGAATAACAAAGAACCATGACACCTGAAGTTTTGAAGATATGGGGAATGCCTCTTTGGAGCTCTGCGAGAGTCTAGAGTATCTCCAGAGCTACAGACAAGAACAACTATCTCTGGTGCCTCCTGAGAGCAGGGCATGTTTCCAAGCAGAGCTGTCAACCAGACACTTTTAGCAGCAATCTTAATTACCCTTACTTCACTCAAATCATCACCTAAGTGGTGAAGGGTCAACTATTAGTTAAACTGCTGAAGTTTTATCTTTTCAAAGATTTTGCATGAGTTACGAACTGAACTAATCCAATATCCTTATTTTTAGGGCTTTGATGCCCAAGTGTATTAAGACTTAAACTTAGACCTTTGAGTGGACTTCTGTTCCACTCAAGTCTACCTTTCTCACATGGTGATCTTTCATAAGTTAGATAGTTAAGTACAATAAAGAGATGGTGTCATCTCATAGAAAGACTAGTAGATAAGTTCAGTGATATATCATCACTCATTTTATATATACTCTGACAAATAGTAGAAAAGGGGACAATGATAAAATTATTCTGACTCTCGGAGGTCTCAGTTATGTGATAGCCATATTTTCATGAATGCAGAAATGAATGAATTGGACTAAATTTAGTTGTGATCATCTTTTGTGTTGATTTCCTGCTATAGCCTTCAGCCTCAAGGGTGTGGAGCAAGGGCCCACTCTCACCACTCAGGCAGGAGGCTAGTACCACTGTTTTATTGTTTGAGTTTTCTCTTATAAAGGTGTTTCCTATTTTAATAGATAGATGCATGTTATTGTTTCTTTGCTTTAAGTAAATTTCCTGTTTTATTCAATTTTCCAGCATTCATTACATTTATTCAACAAGCAGATAGATTAATCTTTTTTTTTAAATTAGGATTACCTATAAACTGGTAACTATAGAATCCCAAGTTGTAGATAGCCATGGACACAGCCCTGGTTTTTGACATCTGAAAACAGATTAAATGATGAGGTATAGCGACACCTTGTCATTTTTGGTGCCATTGTTGGGGACAAGTTTGTGTTAATTAGGGACACTGAGTTAAAAAAAAATTAGAATAGATCTATATGGTTAGAGCTAGAGATCTAAAAGGAAGATATATTAAGTAGACACCCCAACAACACACCATAGGGGAAAGTAGTGGGGTGGTACAAAATCTTGTTGAAGAAGGAAACCTAGATCTTAATTTGGAACCTACACTTCAAAACAGCAATCCCTTAGATCCTTCAGACATTCCACTTGCCAATTACATCCAGGAATTACAACAAAAAGTTGAGGCAGATTCTTTGGTAGAACCTAATTTCCTAGGGTCTCAGGAAGAAGAACTAGTACTAAAAATGGAAAATGATAATCATAGGGAAGAGGAAAATCAGGCTCCAAGAACCTTCTCTTATCCTATTGTTTTGGCTGCTAGAGACAATGCTCCTATGAAAAATATCTCACTAGCACATCTGCCAAATTTCACAGGACTTTCTTCTGAGTATCCAGATCAGTTCTTGTTTGAATTCAAAGTAGTCTGCCAAACTTATGATTATGGATCAGATAACTAGAAACTCAAACTGTTCCCTTCAACCTTGAAAGATTCTGCGATGAGATGGTTTATGGGTTTACCCCAGGATTCTATCTGTTCTTGGGATCAAATGGAAATAGAGTTTTTGGAAAAATACCAAGATTATTGCAGATCCAATAATAAAAATGAAGAATTGTTTAAAATTAGGCAGGGGGAGGAAAAATCCTTAGAAGACTATGTGGATAGGTTTAATTTTGCCTTGAGAAGGTATGGCAATCCAGTGGATCACTCCTTGGCCAGAACCCTATTTATAAAAGGATTGGATAAAGAATCAAAACAGGCACTGGACCTAATGGGAAAAGGGAACATTAACAAAATGGAAATACCTGATATAGAGGAACTCTGCAGGAACTATTCTAGAACCCAAGATGGAGTAAGGTCATCCAAAACTTTTAAAGGGAAGAATGAAATAGGACAATTGATGGAGGAAATTGCAAATCTAAAAATAGAGATTCTGGTCTAACTAAATACCACATTGGATGGGATTCAAGCAAAAACCAGAACAACTGATCAAAACAAAGCAACTGAACTTCTCTCCATCTATTTTCCTAGGTGTAGAAACAAACATCTATTGAGAGAATGCCCCTTGGACAAATCAAAGATTTGTCAGATCTGTGATAGGGAACATCCTACCAGTCAGTGTAGTCAACTTCTAGCCTTGAAAAGATTGAGTAAAAAGAATGATGTGATAGAAGAGGAGTTGAACTATGTGGGACAAAAACAAACCAAGAATTTCCCTTATAATCAGTATCCAAACCAATCTCCTTACAGGGGTCCTTCTAATTGGGGAAATAATTAGTGGAATCCAACTTGGCCTGGCCCTCAAAATAATCCTCCTTGGGGACAACAAGATTGGCCAAGTCAACATTGGCAAAACCAAAACTGGCAAAATCAGCCTTGGGGAAATCAACAGTGGCCACCACAGTTTGGATCACAAAACATGCAACCTCAATGGGGTCCTCAACAGGGATATCATCAATAATACTAGGGACAACCTAGACGTTTCCAACCTCAACAGCAGGCTTTACTAACTGGATCCTCCAACACATAGGGTCAAACACAAAATGAACTAGTTAGTCAACCACCTTTACCAGCTCAGCCTATACCAAACCCATGGAATAAACAGGGAGTAGCAATCTACATGACAGAGCAAGAAAATCTGGCTGGAATTAATGATATATATTCAAATAATCTCCAGCTGCGTTCTAGGAAAGCATTCCCAAGACCTTCTCCTCTAACTATAGTTGAAATAACCAATGACGAGGAACCTGAAAATCCATCCAATCAACCCCCAAAGAAGATTACTAACGAAAAAGTGCTAGAAAAATCATCCACAAACAACTCCGGAGTTACTCCCAAAAGGCCGGCTCCGGAGAACAGTCTTGAACACAATTCTGATAAGAGCTCCGGAGATGCTCCAGAGATGAAAAAGCTAGCACCATACCCAGAATGGCTTAAACAGAATGCTCCCAAAAGAAAGATTCCACAAAAACAAATCCAAACCAATCTAGAATTAGAACTTTTACAAGAAATCAAGCAGCTAAACATTGAAATTCCTCTTCTCTAGGCAATCAAAGATGTACCGGAACTAAATCAGTTCATTAAATAGTATTGTATCAAAACACAGGGTAGAAAAAAAGCTTTCCCTCCATAATACAAGTGGAAGGAAAAGTAGTGGATCTATAGATTGGAGAAATTCTCCTCCCAAAATATGGAGACCCTAGAAATCCTGTCATAACTGTTTTCATCTCGAGGGTAGAAATTTCAAATGTTCTGGTTGATTTAAGAGCAATAATTAATGTGATGACAGTTCATACAATGGACAGGTTAGCTCTATCAGGTATCCAATCCACAACTACAATTCTTCAACTTGCTGATCAGTCCGTAGTTGTTCTAAAAGGAGTAATCACTGATGTACCTATTGTGATAGATTCATGGGAATTCCTAGTGGATTTCTTAATACTAGAACCTAGAAACTAGAGAAATGCTTATCCGCTGATTTTAGGAAGACCATGGCTGGCTACTGTAACAGCATCTATTGATTGTCAAACTAGAGATATGGTCATTTCTAATGGGATAGATCTAAAGAAAATATCTCTGTATCCTCCAGCTAAACCATCAGTGCATTACACAGGAAGAGTATGGGTGGATGAACCAAAGAACATGGACAACAGTGCCTCATTAGCTATGGTAGCCATTAGGGAACATCTGGGAGAATTAGAAGAAGAAGTATACTACGATATAATGGAAGACTTCACTCACATCCTAATCAATAAAGATGTGATGAAACTTGCCCAAGATCCTCAGAGAGAACTTCTTATTTCTTCTCATTGTATCCTTGCCAACATTATTCCTTGTGGGGAAACCTTCTACAGGGACTCAGCCACCTTCCACATGTTACTCCCACATTCTTGTCCTCTCAATACCATGACACCAATGTATGGACCCACCACATTGATGGATCGAATCACAAAACAGGTCATGATCCCACCAGGGAAAACACTTAATATAAATACTCAATTAACAGCAAGTCAGGAAGAAAAACTTATCCAGCTTTTGGTCTCCCACTCAGCATCTTTTGCCTGGGAATACCAAGATATGAAAGGCATACCTCCTGAGATCTATACCCATCATATCTACACTGAGGATATTAAACATGTCAGGCAACCACAAAGAAGATTGAATCCTGCTTTAAAGGACATTGTCAAAACTGAAATAGAAAAATTACTTCAGGTAGGGTTCATATATCCAATCTCAGACAGTCAATGGGTCTCATTGCTTGTCATTGTGCCTAAAAAGAATGGGAAATGGAGGGTGTGTATTGATTATAGAGAACTCAACAAGGCCACAAAAAAGGACTGCTTTCCCTTACCATTTATTGACCAAGTTTTGAACAACCTTGCTCGGAGAAAGTATTTTTCTTTTCTAGATGGATTCAATGGGTATAATCAAATTCAAGTAGCACCTGAAGACCAAGACAAAACCACCTTCACATTCTCTTGGGGAACCTTTTCTTACAAAGTTCTTCCCTTTGGGCTATGCAATGCCCCAGCTACATTTCAGAGACTAGTTCTAGCTATTTTTGCTGAACTGGCTAATGAATGCATGGAGGTCTACATGGATGACTTTAGTGTGTATGGGGATAACTTTGAGGAAGCTCTCACAAACCTTGGAAAAGTACTAAAATGCTATGATAAAAATCAACTATCCCTTAGCCATGAGAAATGTTTTATGATGGTGGAGGAATTTTTTTGGGACACCACATTTTAGAAAAAGGGATCAGAGTGGATCAGAACAAGATAGAAGTAATCACATAGTTGCCTTCACCCAAAAATCAAACTGACATCAGAAGTTTTCTGGGTCATGCAAGCTACTATAGGAGGTTCATAAAAATTTTTAGCAGAATAGCTACCCACCTATTTACCCTGCTTAACAAGGAAATATAATTTCTGTGGACAGAAGACTGTCAATCAACATTTGAAACTTTGAAGGAGAAGCTTACTGTCACACCAATCTTAAGGGGACCTAATTGGACTTTACCATTTCACATACAAACTAATGCTTCAAATGAATCCATTGGGGCAGTTTTAGGACAAAAGGAGGAAGGAGAAAGTATGCATGCCATTTATTACATCAACAAAAACCTTACCTCTGCAGAAAGAAATTATACAACAACTGAAAAAGAATTATTGGTAGTTATCTATGCTATAAATAAATTTAGGCATTATATCACTGGATATAAAATATTTGTGCACACTGATCATGCAACCATCAAGTACCTAATGAATAAACCAGTAGTAGGTGCAAGGATCATCAGGTGGTTATTGCTATTGCAGGAATTTGATATTACCATAGTTGATAATCTAGGGAAGTTTAATTTGGTTGTTGATTTTCTGTCAAGATTGCATACAGGAGGAGAAGACCAACCAGTGGAGGACAAATTCCTAGATGAAAATCTTTTTTCCATATCCACTACTACACCTTGGTTTGCTGACATAGCTAATCTTTTAGCTACAAGCTTGTATCCATCCCATTTTACTTCAAAACAAAGAAAAATTTTAGTTAAAGAAAGTTTATCCTACAAATGGTTGAATGGTTTACTATTTAAATGTGGTCTTGATTTCATTCTACGCAGGTGCTTAAAGGTTGATGATACTTTTGATGTGTTGAGAGCATGTCATGATGAACCATCTGGTGGCCACTACTCTTTCCACATGACAGTCCACAAGATCCTTGGAGCTGGTTACTACTGGCCTTCTCTTCATAAAGACACAAAGAAGTATGTGCAACACTATGACCAGTGCCAAAGGATGGGGCAGCCAACCTTTACCTAGGAAATGTTACTACATCCTCAAGTCATGATGGAACCATTTGAGTAATGGGGTCTAGACTTTGTGGGACCAATTTCACCACCATCATCAGGGAAGGAGTTTGTTCTAGTGTGCACAGACTATGTTATTAAGTGGGCTGAGGTTCAAGCATTACAGTTTGCAAGAGAAGAAAAAGTTGTTGATTTCCTCTACAACAAAATTTTCTTGAGATTTGGAGCCCCAAGATCAATAGTTTCAGATAGGGGACCTCAGTTTACTTCATAGGTAATCAAGGCATTCATAGATTTATACCAAGTCAAGCATAGAAAATCTTCACCTTACCATCCTCAAGCAAATGGGCAGGTAGAAGTAACTAATAGAGAACTTGAGAATATTCTAACAAGGACAGTGGCAATGAACAGAAAAGATTGGGCTAGTAGATTACCTGAAGCAGTTTGGGCTTACAACACCACTCGGAAGTCTACAACAAAGTTTTGACCGTATGAATTAGTTTATGGGAAAAAGCCTCTATTATCTATAGAATTTGAACTCCAAACACTTAAAGTTGTATTGGATGTTGGTCTGCCATTGTCTATAATTCAGCAGAATAGAATTCTTTAGCTCAACGAGTTGGATGAGATTCAGATAGAAGCCATTCAGCAAACAGAACTGGTTCAATGCCAAAGGAAGCAATGGCATAACAAACACATTAAGAAGAGGACATTTCAACAAAGAGATTGGGTTCTGCTTTATGATTCTAAATTCAAAGAATTCAAAGGGAAATTGCAGACTCACTGGCTGGGTCCTTATCAAATAAAGGATGTGTTTGAAAATGGAACTGTATTATTTTAACCAATTGATGGGAGCATAGACACATTTCTAGTAAATGGTCACCGAATCAGGCTCTACAAAAGACCATCTACTAAAGAAGAGTTTCTGAATAATCTGTGTTTTGATATAGGGGATACCTCCTTTGTCATGGTGTTGGATTGAATTATTCTAAAAATTGAAAAAAAAGGAGGTTGAAAACAAGCAATGGCTGCCTTCTTAAAAAAAATGAAAAAAAAGGAAGTTAAAAACCAGCAATGGCTGCCTTCTAAAAAAAAAGATGGAAAACCAGCAAATGGCTGTCTTTCTCAACCAAGGGAGTTGAAAACTAGTAAAATGACGGTTCCCTTCTTCAGGACAGTTGAAATAATTAATCTCTGGATATGATCAGTTGCCAAAAGTTGGCCCAATGCATCTCCAGTGCTTCTCAAGCGGGAGCACCTCTGGCACTTTCCAATTAGGAGCACCTCTGGCGCTTGTCAAATAGGAGCACCTCTGGCACTTTCCAATTAGGAGCACCTCCAGCACTCTATTAGTAACACCGTCAATCTCCATAATAAGGGAGGGACCCACCTCTCCAGGTGGTAAAGTACATAAATCATATGATGAGGTTGTCATGACTCATCCTCTACTTCATCACAAAGAGTAATTAAATTAGAATGATAATAATTCGCAGGAGTGTCCACGAGCTGGTGCTAACATCACCTAAGGGCGTGGATTTTCAGGCCACTCAGTGCATTGATTGCAGGTCGCGTGCAAGTGGAAAGTGGACGTCATCTCAAGCCGCTACTCAATTGCCACGATGCGTGTAGTTTCCAAAATGACACAGTATTTCTCCCATGTACATCACCTCATCATTAAAACTAATCTAGGTACATCTATTTTTAATTAATCATTATTAGTAGCTGTCCTGTCTTTCTGTTTTGGGTGTTGCCATGATGACACGTCCTTCCGCCGTCATTTCCTTCTTCACATCCAAGCATGTCACCATCTGTACCTTAATACCACCTTACCTCCGGAGTGCCTCATAAGTCTGCAATATTTATGGCTGCCTTGGTCACTTAACCCATCTGCATAAGCCCAGCCTGAAAAAAATAGCATCCCTGATTCAAACCTCCATAATAGACTGAAGCATAAGGTAAATTAACAATTCTTCAGAGTCTATAGAGCAATTTGAACAATACTCCGGAGCCCATAGAGATACGAGGGAAAGATAGACTGCAGATTAGGGAGGTAAAAGAATAAACACAAAAGGTGGCATCAATTCAGCAATGGGAGTCAAGAAAAAGTCTGAGCCAGAGAGTACTGCAAGTCTTCTGAAGGATGCAGCTACAGCAAACATTTTAAGGGCTGCTGGATGGTTAGATTTCCTAGACAAATTTGAAGGGTTTAAGGAGGATATTGTGGATGAATTCCTTAGGAATTTCAGAGACAACCAGACAACTGTGAGAGGAAACCAAATCAATCTCTCCTCAGTAACTATCAGCCACATTTCTAGACTTCCTGAACAAGGTTGGTTCTACCACCTGAAAACATTATACATTGATTTAATTAGAAATTTTTCTGTTCATGGTGAACCTGCTATTCAATTACATATGAATAAGAATGAAGTCAAAGGAATTTTGAGGTCCACACTCCCAAACCCTTGGGCATCTATTGCTACCTGGTTAATGAAGTACTTTAGTTTTGATGGCCAATTCTCTATAGTTTTAGGGCCAATAATGAAAATGTTGATTTTTCTCAGACATGGAAATAGGCACCCTGAGTATAGCATAAATATCCCCAATTTACTGTATTCTGCCATCATGGCAACTGTAGAGAGATATCAATAGAATAAGGGACCCATGAAACATCATGGCCTCATCTTTCTGGTAGTCAAGCACCACCTCCTATCTCAGGCTAATGGAGAAGAACTATTGCAAAACTTTCTTGAGCACAACCCCCAAGTCAAAGAACCAGACATAGCACAACCAGAAGGTGAGAGTTCTCCTTCTCACCAAGATGAGGAAACTGAGCCTTCAGCCTCCTCCACAGCTGTTCACAAAGGGAAGTCACCCTCACAAGAGGTCACTTCATCTGCAGCCCCTGTTCCTGATAAAAAGAGGAAAGGCAAACAAATTGTAGAACCTGCTCTTGCACAACCCCTATACATGACTCAGTCAATCAGGTGAAAGATGACTCTACCTAAGGAATCTTGGCCTAAGGAATTAACAGAGGAAAAGTCAGGACAGGGAATTGAGGAAAAGTGGTGGGCTGAAGAACCATCCCATGATTCAGATGAGATCCCTCTGGTCAGGAAGAGGAAGCAAAGTGAAAATTCTCCAGCACCATCTGTTCATGTGGAGTCAAGTCCAGTTTCAATACCACCATGTGCTCTGGAGATAGGAAACTTACAAACTTTTACTATCTCCTCAGATTCTGAGGAAGGGAGACCTGCTCCGGAGGCACCAGCCCCACCTTTGCTTCAGAGAAGCAGAAGGAAGAGACAACTCTCACAAGTTGAGAAGGATACTGCCTTGCTCGCTGAGGCACTCGTAGAATTGAGAACATGTGAGGATAAAGCTGGGCCTTCATCAGTGTCAGCAACAGCAGAGGATCTTTAGGACAGGAAGACTAAAGAAGGGGGAACAGGGCAAATGGATACATTAGGAAGAGCAGGGCAGATGGCCATGGATAACATTGATGATCAGCCAACAGCCACAGAAATAGAGGCAGAAACTCTATCTCATCCCTTTGACCAAGAGACTATAGAAATCTCAACAAAACAACAATTGATGGAAGAAATTGAAAATTTAAAAAGAATGCTCTAGAGAAAGAATTTGATTATTACTAACCTCAAGAAGGTCAGAGAAGAGGTGGAGATGGAGCTAAAACAAACTATTGCAAATATCCAAACAGACCTCCAAGGCAAGGATAAAATCATCCAGGAGAAAGAGGCAGAATTAGAAGCACAGAAATGTGAGGCAGCCAAATGGATGGAAGAAAAAGAGAAAGAAGTAGCACAAAAGGTTTCTAAGCTCACCATGGCTAGAGACAATGGCCTCACAATAATGGCGGCACTAATTGAAAAGGTACATAGCCAGCATAAACAATTAACTTGGGCTAATAATAGCCTGGATGACCAAGAAGAATATATTCAAGAATTGTCTGGCCCAAGGGCAACCAATGAGTAGGAAATTCAAATAGATGCCTATGTGGGTCCAATCCCCATTGACATTCCCAAAGCCCTATTTCATTGGGAGAAAAAGTGTAGAGAATTTGAGGCCTCCAAGCCGATGTTGCAATTACAAAGGGCAGTCACTGCTAGAGCAGAAAGAATAGCAACTTTGGAAGGCAAAATCATTAAAATGGCCTCCCTTTCCTCAAAAATTCTATCCTGCAGGCCTCCAAGTGCCAGCTATTCAATGTTCTTATAGGAGAGGGTACTGCAAAGGAAACTCTCCTTAGTCCTGTCTAACATAACTGAGGATACCGAAACAGCAGAAGGATTCATGGCAACTTACACTAGGAGCAATGATGAGGACAAAAACTTCCTATGTGAATTATACCTGCATGGATTCTGTATTAATGATATAGCCTTCCTTATTAATCACTTTGTGGGAGAATGTCAGCTTAAGGCATTCATGTCCCTAATGACAAACCACTAGATCTGGAACAAAAGGATGGAAGATCATCTTCAAAAGGATTTAAAAATAGATCTCTTCATTAGGAAAGAATGTCCCAATCCTTTTGCTCTTCAAACCCAATTCAGGTCCCTTGTCTATCATCCTAAAAATGCAACTAGAATGTTGCCATTATACTTGAAAAGTTTGCAGGAATGTTCCATTGACTTTGGTCTTTTTATGGTTAATTCAGCAAATTTTGTACATGCTGTAACAAAGAGGAGATGGAATATTTTGACCCCAGAGCAGAAACTTAGAGAGGTGGTCACCCCTACAAACTTGAGATTATTCATGCGAAAGGCAAAGTTGATATCCAAACTGATGGATACACATAAACAGGAATGGATAGGTGGACAATTCAGGCCCCCTCTAATAATTGAACCACTCCCTGTCTGGGTAGATCAGCTGGAAGATGAAAAATTGAAGAACTAGTTGAAGCAAGTTGATAAGTATAGAGGAAATGGTAACATCAACAGAACCACTTGGACCACCTATCTCCAGGATTATAGACTGACTGATAGGCTGCTTTGCCAAAATAAATCCAGAATGTGAAAAGTAGGAGGACCTGCCAAACCTTAGGTATGGGGGGATGATGAGTGCCGAATTGCACTCATGAAATACATCTTTTTGCCTTTTTTTTTTCCCTCCCTTAGTTCATCTTCTTAGTGTCTGCACCTAAATAAGTTAACAAGATTGTTCTATTTTGTGATTAATTAAGATAGATTACTTAATATTAGAATTTCTGATTAAGTGACTAATGTGCGTGGAATTGATGGAAAAATGCAGAACTTCTCTCTCTTTTTGAATCAACAGGTGTAGGTGCTAGGAACAACGATTTTGTGCATCTCTGGAGATCATCTTCAATGATCTCTAGAGACAATAACAAAGAACTATGACACTTGAAGTTTTGAAGATATGGGGAATGCCTCTCCAGAGCTCTGCGAGAGTCTGGAGTATCTCTGGAGCTGCAGATAGGAACAGCTATCTCCAGTGCCTCCTAAGAACAGGGCATGTTTCCAAGTAGAGCTACCGACCAGACACTTTCAGCAGCAATCATAATACCCCTCACTTCACTCAAATCATCACCTGAGTGGTGAAGGGTCAACTATTAGTTAAACTGCTAAAGTTTTATCTTTTCAAAGATTTTGCATGAGTTACGAACTGAACTAATCCAATATCCTTATTTTCAGGGCTTTGATGCCCAAGTGTATTAAGACTTAAACTTAGACCTTTCAGTGGACTTCTGTTCCACTCAAGTCTACCTTTCTCGCATGGTGATCTTTCATAAGTTAGACAGTTAAGTACAATAAAGAGATGGTGTCATCTCATAGAAAGACTGGTAGATAAGTTCAGTGATATATCATCACTCATTTTTATATATACTCTGAGAAATAGTAGAAAAGGGGACAATGATAAAATTATTCTGACTCTCAGAGGTCTCAGTTCTGTGATAGCCATATTTTCATGAATGCAAAAATGAATGAATTGGATTGAATTTAGTTGTGATCATCTTTTGTGCTGATTTCCTGCGATAGCCTTCAGCCTCAAGGGTGTGGAGCAAGGGCCCACTCTCACCACTCAGGCAGGAGGCTAGTACCACTATTTTATTGTTTCATTTTTCTCTTATAAAGGTGTTTCCTATTTTAATAGATAGATGCATGTTATTGTTTCTTTGCTTTAAGTAAATTTTCTATTTTATTCTGTTTTCCAGCATTCATTACATTTATTCAACAAGCAAATAGATTAATCTTTTTTTTTAAAATTAGGATTACCTATAAACTGGTAACTATAGAATCCCTAGTTGCAGACAGCCATGGACACAGCCCTAGTTTTTGACATCTGAAAACAAATTAAATGATGAGGTACAGCGACACCTTGTCAAGGTACATGTTATGGGTAGGTTAAATGGAAGTGATTTGATATTGATTAGATTTAGGGGCTATTGTTTCTTCATGCTTAGGATTAAACTCTTGACATACCTCTTGACTTGCTTGAATGGAAGTGGAAGGCTCTTTAATAAGCTTGATACCTCGTAGATCACATGATGGGGTTAGAAGACTAGACAAAGTGTTTAAGGACTCATGGGGAGGCTCAAGAATAGGTGTTTGATGACATGGCAATGCTTTATTCCTTTCTAGTAGCTAATGGATCACATCCTTTATAAGGGTATGGGTGAATGGGCAATATAGTGGATGGATGATAATAGTGGAAGTTGAAGGCTTAGGATTAGGGTTTGTTGGATGGATAATGGGATTAGGATTTGGGCTAGATGGAAAGATAATGGAATTAGAGGGATTGGTTTTATCCAAGACAACCTTACCACAATCTTCTAGGTTCTTGACCAATCTTTGAAATCGGACACAAGTGGATATGGTATGGCCCCTATACCTATGGTATCCACAATAATGGTTTTCATTAGACCCTCTAGGTTTAATCATAAATGAAGAATATGTTTTGAGTGGGTATAGCTCAATCAAATTTGCTTGGACCAATTTCTCTAGAAGTATCTCCATGGAATCTTTTAATGAAGGATTAGTGGAACATGGGGATGAAGGTTATAAAGGTGATGAAGGGCTTGATAAAGGTGTTGGGACGGGACTAGTTGGCTCATGTGTTGGCATATGATTGGATGGTGAAGGTGACTCAAAGGAGGCACTTGCTAGGTTGGTTTCTCCCTTGTCAAAGGATTTTAGGGCTTGCATAAGATGACTTGGATGTTCTTTATTTATGTACATAGGGCCATTTGGACATGCTTGTTGTTCTTGTAAGGACATTTTATTGCCATGTGGATAGGTTTGATGATGAGGTGGCATGATAGGATTTGTAGGTGAAAGGTTTGGTGAGGTGGATTGTTGTGGACTTTGGTTGATCCTGGAAGTTTGTTGAGAAAATAGTTGGGATATGATGGCAATGGAGTTAGGATCGTTGGATGGTAGACTTATGGAAGTACTCATGTTTCGGGTGTTGCTAGGAATAGTGATGGTGATTTGTGGTATGGATGCGGTGGCATTAGTGTTTGGATTATGTGCTTGTTGGGCTTGTGATGGAATGTTGGAGCGTTGATATTGTCCTAGGACTTGATGTTGTGGTGACATAGGATCTTCTTCCTTTCTATATAACCAACTAAGTTGCCTAAGTTGGTTAAGAAATCTTTTGGTTCCATAAGGATCATTCTCATAGGTGTTGTTTAGAAATGCCCTGTCCATGTTTACAAGTGATAGATGTGGAGAATTGATTGGATGAAGATTTGATAATGTGTAATGGCCAGAAATGATTAGGGTTTTACTTGGATGATGAGAACTATGGTGATGATGATTAGAATGTCAAAGATGACTAAGATGATGAGATTGGATGACTTGAAGGGATTAGGATGAATGATGGTGGAATTGTTACGTTAGGTGACTAGGATGTGGGATAACAAGGTGGGATGACTTGGATTGAGGTGATTAGGATGAATGGATTGGGATGAAAGTGGTTTAAATGAGATATATAGATGATGATGTGGAGTGATTGGGATCAAATTTCAAAACCTTAGGATGATTTGATTTGTTTTCTTTTGATGGATGGCTCTCTATGCTTGAGATAGACTAATGATCTCAAGTAAGAGGGTTGATTGGATTGATTCTCTATACTTAAGGTAGACTAATGACACTTAAGTAATAGAGGGTTGATTGGATTGATTTGATTGGTTGACTTACTTAAGATAGACTAATGATCTCAAGCAAGTTTGGACAATGTTTGATGATGATCAACTAAGGTCTTGATTTTTGATTGGATTGATTTGGATTTGGATTGGGATGAGAGTAGTTGGGATGTGATTTGGCTTGGAATGATTGGATGATGTGTGATGACTAGGATGATGACTCAGATGATGTTGATATGATGGGATGATGACTTGGATATGATTAGGGATGAAATGGCTAAAAATGGGTGATTAGGATGAATGTGATTATATTTGAATGTGTTGGAAGAATGAGTTGAATGACTTCTCTTTATGTGTTTGGTGTTTAGCTTGATTTGGCAATGTTCAATCAAATGATCACACATGTACAATCATGAACACTCACTCAAGACACATAAGCAATTTTGAATTTAACTTTGAATGAATGTAATGATGATTAAATAAGCACACGTGGAAGATACATCAACAAGCCTATTGTCTAGTTTGAAATGGGGTATGATCAATTAGGTCTTAGGCTATGTTTACACAATGTTGACTAGGAATTGAAAGCGAAATCCTACCACACAGCCAGGAGAAAGGGGTAACCCACCCTTCACCTTCACTTCCCAAAGGTATAAAGTTCTTTGGGGCTTATCCAAGAGTGACAAGATTCTAACTCTCAATGAGGGTGTCTTTCAATTCAGCCTCAATTGAGGTCGTCCCTAGGGGTGATGAAATCCCCTAGCAGGCCTCCTAAGAAGGGTAAACAAAAGCAAATCAAGTGAGGTGTTTTTTGATCTCCAAAATCACCCTGTAATGTGAGGAGAGAGAATACACACACACTTGATTCACACTCGCACTTGGTTAATTGACCCTTAGAAAATGAAATGTGTGTGTGAAAATTGAATGGATAAGAGGTGTTTTTGATTCTCAAGATCGCACAAAGCGCATGAGAAGAGCATACACACCACTATTCACATGCAACTTCACCAAGCAATGAAGGCACTGGTTCTTTTTATAGCCCAAGTCCAAATGTGTGATTAAGACACTTGTTGATTTTATGCCCAATTTTGATATGTGATGAAGACAAACGTTCATTTTATGACCCCAAATTGAAATGTGTATGCAAACAATGAGTCATTTTATATCCCAAATTGAAGTGTGTTTGCAAACAAGATTATGAAGAAATGAGAAATAGAATGAGTGCACCTGATTATTATCGCTGTCCAAAGTTACTATAGATGTTGATCCTACTGTTGTTCCAGCTCCTTGGGGTCATCTACAAGTCACAAAATCAAGAAAGAAGCAAGTAACTTTGCAAAGAAGAATGATTATGCAAAAAAGAGATCTCTGACAAACATATGATGAAAATAGATTGATACAGAAAAATGGATGGTATGAACATATTCTAGATGAAATTCTATACAATTTTTTAAAAAAATCGCTGAAAAAGGATCAAAATTGCAAAAGATATGAGCATTTGCAGTTTTTGTGCATGTTGGACTTTGACTACGAAAAAATGTAGGAAAGTGGTATAGTCACCTAAAAATTTCACCACAGTTGCAAAGTGCTCTGAATACTCTTTCCAATGCCACCAAATTTGTGCAATTTTGTTACCGTATGCAAAAGTTGTGAAAATTTGAAAAAAATAGCCTCTTTCAGCATGTAGGAAGCACAAGAGGTTTCCTTGACTATTTGATGTTACTGCTTGGTAGTTTCCAAGTTTTGGTCATGTGCAAAAATGAGTACCTGGTGGTTACATTGTAGTTAAGGTATTGCCCCTTCATGTCAATTTTCCATGATTTCAGCGACATCAACCACATTAAGGTGGGGGCATATGTAATGGTATTTTGACACTGACAAAGCATAATTGTAAGCCCTCTCTGTGAGGTGGGATGGTGTATCTCTTGAGCTAGTGTACATCCTTATTAAATTTCAATCAAAATTCGCTCTTTGTGAGGTGGGATAATATATCTCTTGAGATAATGCATATCCTTTTATACAAATCCCCCATCACGAGGTAGGAAGTGTGTATCTCTTGAGCTAGAGCACATCCTTTTATACAAAGTCCTCATTGTGAGGTGGGGTTGGATCTTGAGTCATCCTCCATTAAGTGTGTCTTTGGCAATTATGGTAGTGTAGCTTAACTATCAGGTGTGTGTGGCATGTTTTAAATGGTCGGGCTTAGCAATAATCTCCTTCCATTGCTCATGCTTTCCATGTATAAGACATATAGTATGTCTATGGCATACTATATGGCACTCGTGTATTCTATGTGTCTTCCCTTTGTGTGGTTTCAAGGCGTGTAGCAATGATCTCCACCCACACTCAGGTTTTGCTTGGTGTGTCTTCCCCCTAGAGTGGTATCAAGGCATGTAGAGATGAGCTCCCCCAGTATTTTGGGTTTTGTTTTGGGTGTTTTTGGTGGTTTCAAGGCACGTAGCGATGAGCTCCCCCCGTCCCTTAGTCTATGATTTTATTTCATATATAAAATGTTATATCAATGTATTCTTCATGTATTGTGTGACTGCTCTCATGTCTTCATTGTGCATTGTGTGCTTCCATTGTATTCATCATGTTTTGCATGCTTCATACTATATTCTCTATGTCTTTTGTGTATTTAATGTGTCTTCTAGTTCTTACCTAAGATTGGGGGCTAGAAATAGTCCCTCAACCTTTCTGTATGCCTTAGCTTCATGTGCCTAGCATGTTTGATGTGTTTTTTACCATACTTGAATGCATTAATGGAATCATAAAATCATACATACATTAAAGTGGGGGCTAAATGTTATGGAGTACAAAGTTTCCTTGTCTTTTTACCTCTAGCTCCTAGGTCACCTTATTTTCCTTATGCATGTCTTAAACTTTTCCCAGTACAATTTCCCCCAAAACCCATGTCAAATGAGGCTTAGGGGTCCACATTTAATGTTAATAAAGACTCAAAAAGTACCTTGGGACTTGGCCACCCATGTTGAAATGCATAAGACAACTAAGAGGGGGGTGAATCAGTTGTCACCAAAACTTAACTTCTTGTAGACATCGACAGATCAACCAATTAATCACTATTATTATGATTTAACCATGAAAGCATGAAATCAGAAACTTAAGCACAATCACACATGAGACACCATATTTTTTACGTAGAAAACCCTATAAGGGAAAAAACACTGTGAGTGTTAGCTCACAAAATAATATGTTATAGCAATACTAAAAATCAGAGGCTCACTGGCCAAAATGCTCACCGTGAAGGGGTGGCTTACTGCCAAAGGTTTGTGAACTGATTTGGTAGCATCTACTCCATGCTAGAGTTCAGTTCCGTTGAAGCATAATACAACTCCTCTTCTCTGCTCTTCTTACACTTCTTCACTTATATTTGCATTTTTGCACAAGGACATATTTTTCACAATTTCATTACATGCTTTTATATAATTCATCAAACTTGGGATGTACATCAAGATCAAAATTACATTCATCAACCATTGGAACAATCTCCATCGTCAGCATTACAAACATACATAGAAATAGGTCTTAACCTAAACAAAATTAGCTAAGAAAAGATGTATGTGTAACACATTATTCCTTAGCTAGGAGTTAAGTGCAATCTTCCATGCCACAACATGCATCCACAATTTTCAATACATCTCCACAAGTAGTGAAAACAACTAGGTTGGCCAAGAATTTGAGTTAACACTAAGTCTTTAGGAATAGTCTTTATTTGTGATCAAAATTACTCTTTGTGGACCAATCAAAAAGTATGAGCACAATCAGGAGACATCCATAAGCACATTGCAATCACCAGGAACATCCGCACAACCTCTAACCACTTTGTCAAGAAGATTCTTCAAACTAGAGCACCTAAACAACATTGTCAACCACTATCATAAAGAAAAGATCGCTTGTGGACCACCAAATCATGAACCATTTGAGTTGAAGGCACATAACATCATCCCAGACTTAACTCTTAGAACTGTAGACTATAATACTTCAATGCAGAGGAATGCAGAGGAAAATACTTTCTCCCTATCACCACTAAATGCATAGAAAAATAGTTTTTACTCTGGTGAACAAAACTCTCTCAAATCTTCATACCGGAGGCTCAAACTTGGAATATAGCATCTAAAGACTTCCCTTTAAATAACTTCCAAAATGAAGATAAAGATATTCAATCTACAGGATATGTGCAACAAAACACTGAATTGTTCATTAGCAAACCAAGATACTCTGTACCACATTGTTTCCACTATGAGGGCAAATTTTCTCAAAAGTACTTGGAAACTCAATATTAGAAACATATTATCATGACCTTTAGGAGTTATACAAAGCAATATTCATCACAAGAAAGTGACAAAATAAGAGCATAGTTGACACCAATGACAACACTGGTTAGGCACATACTTGCAACAACCCACACCCAAGTCAAGTCTAATTTGCCGAGGTTTAAATTTTAGGATATCAGTATAGGACCTTTAAAAAATTTTCCCTTTGTCAACCATTTCAATTTGAATTATGAAATTTTAGCAGGAATGCATATTTAAATAGGTTTATATCTTCATTTTACTCCTAGTTAATTAAGGTGAACTTATGATTATCAAGCAAAGAGTATCCAAGGCATTCATTGTGTTGTGTTTGTTGCAAATTTGGCTTCATCAACTCATTTCCTCATCATTTGAAGGCTCTTCATCTCCGTGAGGGTTTCACCTCTAAGGTGACATCTATTTGTACTTCAATAATTTTATATTATCATTGGATTTGGCCTCTACCCTGCAATGACACGCACTTTATCTAACAACGGTGTTAGAAGACTTGAATGTCATTCTAGAGATTAAAATAGGCAAGATACTAAACACCACAACCCCCAAACCCCTATCTTTGTGATTGTAGGTTATAGGTGTGAGATTTGGTGAAGTGGAGTTAGGAGAAAAAATTCAGGGGATAGAGATTCAGGATCTGGAGAAAAAGTGTAGGGAGTCAACCCTATTAGGCTAGGTCTCCCGCCCCGTAGTTCTATCAATAGGAATTTATGGAAAATTTTGAGAAGGTTGTAATCTGACATAGATCACTATTCTAGATGTGTAGAAAAGTTTCCCTATCAAACTTGGGAACCCACACCATAGTCCCTAAACTTTTGACCTCTAAAAATCTGAATCCTGCTTTGTTTTTAATATATATTTAGTGGCTCCCTGTGCAATCATTTGTCATATTTTGTTTGTCTGTATACAATTTCATATAATTAGGGTTTGAGGCTTAATTAAACTAGGGTTTAATAAATTCATCAATCTATTTTATCTTTCCTTATCATTTCTAAGTGACATCAAACCTATAGCCGAGTCCTCTTGCATCACTAGTGACTTGGCTTAGTTTATGTCCATGAATGTTAATGTGAAAGTAGGGTTTCATTGGATATGTCTAAACACACTTTATCATCTATCTCCTTTTTACATATAACACATTATTCACAACATCATCCTTCAAAAAGTAATATCCACACGTCACGTTCATTTGAAATAGGTCACCCTTAAGTAAGAACATATGAAGCTTGTAGCACATTAGTTATTTCAGCTTGATAGTACACAGAAGATAATTACTTGTGGATCACCAAATCACTTGATACTTTATAAAAGCATGCATTGAACCTCCCTGAACATGTTCACAAAACCATATTGACAAACCTTCACACCTAGAGAAATGTAGAGCATTCTGACAAGTCCTCAACACCATTTTACTTAGCCAATGCATAGACCAGAACTTTGTCACTCATCAGTTTTGTTACTGAAGGTATACTGACTTTATCTCTTGGATATAATACCTTCACAACATGTTGAACTTATATTTTGAACCACATGACCATATTTACAAATGCAGACAAATGCAGAGAGTTTTCCCAAGCAATCTCTCAAGAAGCTTCCTATAGCAAAAATCTTCATCAACTTTCAGAGACCAAAACCTTCATGTGTTCTTATGACAGCTCATATAGCCTTACAAACATACATTTTAGTGAGCTTCTAATTCCCATCTTAATATATCTTCTTTATGCTTGTAATTCCCATCTTAAAATATTTTCTTAATGCTTCTAATTCCCATCTTAATATATTTTCTTGATGCTTCTAATTCCCATCTTAACATACCATCATTCTCAATTCTACATTGACCAAGGCATGACATCCAATCATGAACTTTAGCAACCACATCATATCCAACCAACATCAACAACATATCAGCCAGTACATTGACCAAGGCATGACATCCAACCATGAACTTGTTGAATGCACAAGACAACTGAGAGGAGGGGTGAATCAGTTGTACCAAAAATTTTAAAGCCTCATAATCATAATCACATCCTCATCATCTCACTTAAACCCTTAATCTGTTATAAAGACTAAACATGAAAAGAAGATAATAGAAACATAAAAAAAATCAACACATGCACAAGAGAACACAAGATTTTTACATGGAAAACCCTAAAAGGGAGAAACCGTGATGAGTATTAGCTCACAATATAAAGTAGTAGCAATACCAAATTACAAGAGGGTCACTGCCCAAAAGAAAGAATGCTCACTACAATAGGGCTCACTACATAGAGAGTTAACTTGTTGAAGGTACAAGACAACCAAGAGGGGGGTGAATCAATTGTATCCAAAACTTTAAACCCTTTTCAAAAAAATCACATTCACATTCACTTATCTTAAACATGAAATGTAGAAACAAAAACTTAAACACATCAACACCATACACACATGAACGCTAGATTTTTACGTGGAAAGCCCTAAAAGGGAATAACCATTGTGAGTGTTATCTCACAATATAATGTACTAACAATACTAAATTACAAAAGATGCTCACTACCTTAGGCCTTACTACCTAGGGCATAATGCCCAAAAGGACTCACTGCTAGGGGGTGGATCTCTGCTAAAGGATGGCTCACTTCCAAAGGGTGGCTCACTGCCATGAACTGATTTGATAGCATCTACAACATGCCTGAGTTCAGTTTCATTGAAGCACAATATATATCACCTTCGCTGCCTCACACCAAAAACACTTTATCTATGCATCTTTGCCCACACTCTCACTACACATGGATTTATTACATTTATTTATACTAATCGTCAACCTTGGAACATACATCAAGGTTGGCAATACAATCTATAACCATTAGAACATTCTCCAAGGTTAGAAAACATACATAATTCAAATTAGGTCTGGACCTAAATAATCTTGCAGAGCACATAAATTAAGGGAGACCACTACATGGCTTAGCTCAGACCAAAATATGTCTTCACATGCTTCAACATGCTTCCACAATTCATGAAGCTCCTCCGCAACTAGTGTAAACAATAAAGTCAGCTAGAATTGGTGTAAACACCAAGAACACTTGGGTACATGCTTCCATGAACACAAGAATGATTGGTGAACCAGGAAAAACACTTCAACATGATCTGGGGACATCCATAAACAATCTTTAGTCATCTAAGAATCATCAAAAATATCTGCAACACTTTTCATTTGAGGAGGATTCGTTGTTTTCTTACAAGAAACACTATCAAACTTAGCTACACAATGAATTGCTTTTCGGAGCACCAAATCACAAATCCTTTGGAGTGAAGATAGCTAAGAACATTATGAACATATGTCCTGAACTGCATCACCTAAAACCAATTTGTTAAGAAATGCGAAGAAAAATACTTTCTCCTAGACACCTCTACACAACACAGAAACTCTGTCAAAAATAGTCTTCAAACTAGTGAACACAACTTCTACTGTCGAGTGATCTAGAGCACCAAATTCTAGATTTAGCATCTTAAAAAACTTCTCTAAAATATATCCAAATCTCATACTCTAGTCTTCAATACAGAAGAAATGCGGAGCAAAAACTCAGACAGTATCCTTGACATGACAAATCAATTAGCAAATAGAAGACACAGTTGACACTAATGACAACACAATCATGTTGACATAAATGACAACACCGGTTAGTACATACTTGCAACAGTCTCCCCCTTTGTCATTGATGGCAACATATGATGTGAAAAACTGAACAACATGTTCCTCCATCAAGACACAAGTCTGCATCAAAACTTCCCCTTTCTTTTTACACATCTAAACTCTTTCTCCCCCTGAGTTTTTCACATGATCTTTCTCTCCCTTTGACATCAATTCCAAAGGGCATCACATCTCTTCCAATGCACATACTTGCATACTACTACTCTGATCAATCTAGAACCATTCTTTACTCCCTCTTACTGCAACAATCTTCTTAAACCACTACCTACTCCCCCTAAGAGGTAGCCTCTAACATCAATCCTAAAAGGAGAAATGTACTTTGAGACACACTAGATTGATGCATCTCTTTATGCATCTAGTTCAACGAAGGAAGGGAAACAACCCCTAACTTCTCTTGGAGATACTCAAATGTATCCTTTGGAAGAGCCTTAGTGAATATATCAGCAACTTAATATTTTGTAGGCACATACTCAAGCTTCACTTTGTTCTCTTCAACTTTCTCCCTCAAGAAGTGATAATTCAAATATTCTTTGTCTTTGAATACATCACTGGATTCTTTGAAATATTTATGGCACTTGTGTTATCACAAAGAATAGAGATTCACTTATCATACTCAACTTTGATATCCTTCAAGGTCTCTTTCATCCACAACACCTGAGTGTAGAATGATGCTACAACAATATATTCTGCCTCTACAGTAGACAAGGAAACTAATTCTTTCTTCTTGCTATGCCAAAACACCACCCTATCTCCAAGGAAGAATTCACCTACACTTGTGCTTTTTCTATCATCAACACATCTAGCCCAATCTGCATCTGTATAGGCACTTAAAGAAAAGTCTTTATTCTTAGGATACTACAAACCATGATTAGGAGTGCCCTTCAAATACCTAAATATCCTCTTTACTGCTGCAACATGTGATTCTCTGGGATCTGATTGAAATCTGGCCACAAGATAGACTGCATGCATGATATCTGGTCTAGTACCAGTTAGATAAATCAATCCTCCAATCATTGATCTATACTTGCTGTGATTAGCCATAGGAGATTCATCTTTCTTTCTCAACTTACAACCAGTAACCATAGGAGTATATACTAGTTTAGAGTCCTCCATTCCAAACTTCTTCAATAACTCTTTAACATACTTAGATTGAGAAATGAAAATACCTTTATCAGTTTGATTGATTTGTAGTCCAAGGAAGAAGTTCATCTCACCACACATAGGCATCTCAAACTCTTTTTGCATCTCATCTGCAAACTTCTTACACATACCGTCATTTCCACCAAATATAATGTCATCAACATAGACCTCAATAAGTAGGATTTGGTCTCCACTTATCTTGGTTTACAAATTACTATATGCAGACCCTTTACTGAATCCCTGTTGCAATAGGTACTTATCAAATCTTGCATACCAAGCTTTGAGAGCTTGCTTCAATCTGTACAAAGCCTTCTTCAACTTGCATACCATATCTAGTTTGTCTGATAGCTGGAACCCGTCTAGTTGCTCTATGTAGACCTCTTCTTCTAACTCACCATTTAGGAAAGAAGACTTCACATCCATCTGGTATACCTTGAAATTTTTATGTGCTACAAATGCCAAAAATAGTTTGATAGCTTCCAGTCTTTCTATCGGAGCAAAGGTCTCTTTATAGTCTATTCCTTCAACTTGCGAGTAGCCTTTACACACAAGTCTTCCCTTTTTTCTCAAAACTTCTCCAACTTCATTTAGTTTGTTTCGGAATACCCACTTTGTTCCAATCACATTCTTGTCTGCAGGTCTAGGGACAAGTTCCCAAGTCTTTTTCTTCTCAATCTCCATTAGTTCTTCTTCCATTGCTTTGACCCAATGTTCATCATTGCATGCTTCATTTATTTTTTTAGGTTCCACCTTTGAGAGTAAATAGAGATTTACTTGTTCTTCTACAACTTTGCTTCTTGCCAACACACCTTTCCTTTTGTCACCAATAACTTGATTTTCAGTGCGATCTCTTTGCAGATACCTGGGTGTTTTAGGAATTATTTCGGAAGCTTCAACTTGAAATTCTTCTTCTGAAGTAGCTTGAACTTCAGTCTAAACTTTCTTGTGTTTGTCTTCTTTTACTTTCTCTTTATCGACAGATTCATCTAACTCATATCCATTTAGCTCTAAGGTTTTCTGAATACCTTCATCTACCTTTACACTTGAACATTTAATGATCTTTCTCAATTTTTTTTATAGGACTAGTAAGCTTTGCTCTTAGTAGAGTACCCAAGGAATATGCCTTCATCACTTCTAGCATCAAACTTTCCTAATTCTTCATATTTCTGATGTAACATTTACTTCCAAAAACTTTGAAATATTTCATAGTAGGAGTTCTTCCATACCACAGCTCATAAGGTGTCTTTGTTCCTTTTTCTCTGACTTGGACTCTATTCTGAATGTAGACAACATCTTGTATTGCTTCTTTCCAATATACTTCTAGTATGTCAGCTTCCTTAATCATTGTCCTAGTAGCTTCTTGAATAGTTCTATTCTTCTTTTCAACCACTCCATTTTGTTGGGGATTCCAAGGGCAGACAATTGTCTCTTAATTCCATGTTTTTCACAAAAAGTATTGAACTCATTTGAAGAAAACTCGCCACCTCTGTCAGATCTCAAACACTTGATTCTCAAATCCAACTCATTTTCAACCATAGATTTAAATGCCTTAAACTTGTCTAGGGATTCTAATTTTTCTCTAAGAAAGGTAACCCAAGTGATTCTTCAATAATCATCAATAAGAAGCATGAAATATCTGTCACCTTGTAGACTTCTTATTCTTGTAGGGACACATAAGTTTGTATGCACTATCTCTAGCAAACTGGTAGAGGATTGTTCTTTTCTCTTGAAAGTAGACGTTATCAACTTCCCAAACTGACATTCTTTGCACATAACATTGGCAGGCTCCACAATCTTAGGTAGGTCTCTCACAACTTGTACAGTGCTTATTCTTACCAAATTTTCAAAGTTAATGTGACATTCTCCTATGCCATAACCAACTTTCATTTGTCTAAGCCAACAAACAATAATTATCAGTACCTTTCAAATGATAAACATTACCATGAGTCTTCTTACCAGCAGCAATTATAGTTCTAGACCTTTTCCTTATCTCACACCCATTGTCCTTAAACACCAAATTGTACCCTTTGTCACACATTTGTCCATAAAGAACATGTGTGGAGAGATTATGTTTTAAGCCTTTGACATAAAGAACATCATCTGTATTATGTTTTCCATCAAAAGTAATTGATCATCTTCCACAAACCTTACTAGCTATATCATCACCAAACCTAACTAGTCCTCCATCATACTTTTCAAACTTTTCAAACTTACTCTTATCTCATGTCATGTGATTTGAACATCTGCTATCAATGGTCCATTCATCTTACTTTTTAGCATGAAATGTAAACAACTCTCTTGGAGTTCCTTCCTTCACATAGCTTGCAACATTATCATATACATGTTATTCTCTTAGTGCAATAAACAGGCATTCACTAGCATTACCATCTTCAAAATCAGATTCATCATCAGTTACACCATCATCATCTCTAACATAGTAACTCTTTCTTACCATCTTTCCTTTACTCTCATGGTTTTTGATCTTCAAAGCTCTGTTAGGACATCTTGAAGCATAGTGACCAATTTTACCACAATTCAAACATTTGAAGGGTAACTTACCTTTGAACTTTCCACTACCTCTTTTCATTTTGCTTACAAATTTTGCCTCAATCTCGTCAAGATCTTCTTCATCTCATTCCACCGCATACTTATTTGAATTAGCAGTCTTTTCTTCCTTGGCCTTAAAAGTAGTCTCAATTTTCTCAGGGCTGTTAGTAGTACCAAATTCCCTCATTTCAAAACAAATTAGTTTACCAAGCAATTGATCTTTTGAAATCTTCCCATATCAAATAATTCATCAATGGTAGATACCTTATGACTATAAGATTTGGGAAGAGTTCTGAGTATCTTATCTAAAACATCCATATCATCTATCTTTCCACCAAGACCCTTGATGTTGCTGACAACTTCATCAATCTTATGTATGTAACTTGTTATGTTCTCATTCTCAGACATTCGCATGGTTTCATATGTGGTCTTCAAGTTCTGTAACTTAGCGTTCTTGACAAATTCATCACCATCATAGATGTTTTTCAATTTCTCCAAGATCTGATTGGAAGTTTTGAGATCCACAACTTTCACAATTTCAGTGTTAGACAAAGCATTTAATATAGCATTTTTAGCTTTTTGATTAATCTCATAAGCCTTAATCTCATCATCAGACTGCAGACCATTTTTAGGTACTGTGTATTTATCTTTAACCATCTTCCAAACATTATAACCAATAGAAACAAGATAACTTTGCATTTGTACCTTCTAGTAGGCATAGTCAGATCCACCAAACTAAGGAATGTCTTTCTTGTGTGCTATCCCGGATCTACCTTAAGCTATTAGGATTTCTTCTAAGGAACCTCTCTCTGATACCAATTGTTGAAGGTGCAAGACAACTGAGAGGGGGGGGTGAATCAGTTGTATCAAAAACTTTAAACCCTCTTAAACAAAATCACATTCACATTCACTTATCTTAAACCCCTAATCTATTATGAAGATTAAGCATGAAATGCAAAAACAAAACTTAAACACATCAACACCATACACACATGAACACCAAATTTTTACGTGGAAAAACTAAAAGGGAAAAACCAAGGTGAGTGTTAGCTCACAATAAAATGTAGTAACAATACCGAATTACAAAAGAGGCTCACTACCAAAAAGGACACACTGTCCAAAATGCTCACTGCAAAATGGGTGGCTCACTGCCAAGGGGTGCCTCACTACTAAAGGGTGGCTCACTGCCAAAGGGTGGCTCACTGCCAAAGGGTGGCTCACTGCTAAAGGGTGGCTCACTACCAAAGGGTGGCTCATTGCCAAAGGGTGTCTCACTACCAAAGGGTGGCTCACTACCAGGAAGGCTGGCTCACTGCCATGAACCGATTTGATAGTATGTACAACATGCTTGAGTTCAGTTCCATTGAAGCACAATATATATCACCTTCGCTGCCTTACACCAAAAACACTTTATCTATGCATCTTTGCCCACACTCTCACTACGCACAGATTTGTTGCATTTATTTATACCAATCGTCAACCTTGGAACATACATAAAGGGCGGCAATACAATCTACAACCATTGGAACATTCTCCAAGGTTGGCAAACATACATAATTCAAATTTGGTCTAGACCTAAATAATCTTGCAGAGCACACAAATGAAGGGAGACCACTTCATGGCTTAGCTTGAACTAAAATATGTCTTCACACACTTCAACACGCTTCCACAATCCATGAAGCTCCTCCTCAACTAGTGTAAATAATCAAGTTAGCTAGAACTAGTGTAAACACCAAGAACACTTATGTACATGCTTCCACAAACATAAGAGTGATTTGCAAACCAAGCACAACACTTCAACATAATCTGGGGACATCCAAAAACAATCTTCAACCATTTGAGAATCATTATAAATATTCGCAACACTTTTGATTTGAGGAGGATTCATTGTCTGCTTAAAAGAAACATTGTCAAACTCAACTGCACAATGACTTGCTTTCTAGAGCACCAAATCACAAATCCTTTGGAGTGAAGATAGATAAGAACATTATGAATATATGTCCAGAACTGCATCACCTAAAACTAATTTTGGAGAAATGCAAAGCAAATTACTTTCTCCTAGACACCTCTATAGAACACAGAAACTCTGTCAAAAATGGTCTTTAAACTGGTGAACATAACTTCTATTGCACAATAATCTAGACCACAAAATTCTAGATTTAGCATCTTCAACCACTTCTCTAAAACATATCCCAATATCATACTCTGGTCTTCAACATAGAAAAATGCAAAGTAAAAACTCAGACAATATCCTTGACATGACAACTCAATCACCAATATTAGAAGACATAGTTGACACTAATGACAACACAATCATTTTGACATCAATGACAACATCGGTTAGCACATACTTGCAACATAACCACCCAAAGGGCTCACTACCCAAAAGAAAGAATACTCACTGCAATAGGGCTCACTACCTAGAGGGTTAACCACCCAAAGAGCTCACTATCGAAAAGAAAGATAGAAGAGAAGTGTGGCTCACTACCAGGATTTGAACTAATATAATTGCATCTGACACATGCATAGGTTCATTTCCAATGAAGCACAACAAACATCACCTTCATATTTGCATTGAAAGATTGTAGACACCTTTTGCTCACTGCATCTAGTTGTCTAACACATGAAAGGTTGGACTGCCTTTTATCAACTTCAAATCACATACATCATATCCTCCACACTATAGCACCCACACATAAACTCTTGACATTTATTTATACCACCATCATCCTTGAAATCAATCTTCAAGGTCAGCAACACAATATTCAATCCTTGAAACATTCTCCAAGCTCAGAAAACACACAAAATTTGAATTAGGTCTAGACTTAAACATTCCACAACACAAAGGAATGAAGGAAAACCACTTTAAGCCTTAGCTTAGACCTAAATCTATCCAAGTACACTACCCAACAATCACATAATCATCAAATCATCTCAATCAACGTAACCATTCTAGGTCAGCCAAATAGTGTAAACATAAGAAATTCTTCATCACACACTTTCACGATCACAACCATAACTTATAGACCATATATAGGGCTTTAACACAATCTAGAAACAACCATGAACATCTTCAAGTCACCTAGAAGTTAGCAAATTCATCTTCAACAACTTTCACTTGAAGAAGGTTCATTGTCTACTCACAAACAACACTATCAAACTCTGCTACACAAGAACTTGCTTTCTGGAGAACCAAATCAAAAATGCTCTAGAATGAAGATAGATAAGGTCTTTATGAACACATATCTAGAACTGTAACACCTAAAACCATTCTGCAGAGAAATGCAGAGCAAAATACTTTCTCCCAGACACCTCTGCACAACTCAGAAACACTGTCAGACTCCATCTTCAAACTGGTGAACATAAATTTCACTTCACAATAGTATGGAGCACCAAATTCTAGATTTAGCATCTTTAAACACTTCTCTACAACATATCCAAACCACACACTCTGATCTCCAATATAGAATAAATGTGGAGAAAAACACAAATAGTTCTTTGTAAGCCAGAAGACTTCTTCAACACATTGTTTCCAATATAAATCAAATTTTCTCAAAAGCACTCAAGTAGAAACCTAGCAATAGGAACAATATACTAACATCATCAGCACCTCTACAAGGCATTTAGATCACTTTAACACAACACGTCAATCAAACAACAACAAGTACATTAGTAGATTAAATTGACGCTAATGACAACACAAACATGTTGACATCAATGACAACACTGATTAGCACATACTTGCGACAATCTCCCCCTTTGTCATTAATGGCAACATATGATGTCAAAAACCATCATGAAACAATTCTACACTAATCACACTCTCCCCCTTTCTTTTACACATCTTACCATCCTACACTCTCCCTTTGTTTTGCACATGAACTCTCTTGCCCTTTAACATCAATGGTAAAAGGTAACACATCATTTTCAAGCTCTCTCCCCATGATTATGATACTGCAAATACTTGCACTATTCTTGACTGCTCTGAATACTCCTCCTTAGGAGTACACAGCAACCAGGATTAAATCTTACTCCCCCTAACTGCAATACTCCCCAAAGCCACTACCTACTCCTCCTAAGAGGTAGCCTCCACCACCAGTCTAGAAAAGAATGAATCTTGAATCACACTGGACTAATGCATCTCCTTATGCATCTAGTTCAGAGAAGGAGGGGCAATAACCCCTAACTTCTCCTGGAGCTACTCAAATGTATCCTTAGGAAGAGCCTTGGTGAATATGTTAGCAACCCGATCCTTTGTAGGCACATATTCTAGGTTCACTTCATTCTTTGCAACCTTCTCTCTTAGAAAGTGATACCTAATTAAAATGTACAAGTTGTTATTGAATGCATCACCAAATTCTTTGAAATATTAATAGCACTGGTATTATCATAGAAGATTGGAATTGGATCATCATATCCAACTTTGATATCCTTCAAAAGTTTGTCTCATCCATAACACCTGTGGACAACATGATGCTACAACAATATACTCTACCTCTGTAGTAGACAAAGACACTGAATCCTACTTTTTTCTTAGCCAAGCTACAACTCTATCTCCAAGAAAGAATGCACCACCACTTGTACTTTTCCTGTCATCTACACATCTAACCCAATCTACATCTATGTAGGCACTTAAGGTAAATTCATTGTTCTTAGGATACCACAAACCAAGATCTAGAGTGTCCTTCAAATACCTAAATATCCTCCTCACTGCCATGACATGCGACTCTCTAGAATTTTCTTGAAATCTTCCCACAAGATAGATTGCATACATGATATCTGGTTTGGTAGTAGTTAGGTATAACAGTCCTCCAATAATTGATCTATATTTTCTCTAATAAACCATAAGTGATTCATCATTCTTTCTTAGCTTGCAACTAGTTGTCGTGGGGGTACAAACTAGTTTAGAATCTTCCATTCCAAACTTCCTCAGTAATTCCTTGACATGCTTTGATTGTGAAATAAAAATTCCCTTATCTATTTGATTGATTTGCAGCCCAAGGAAGAAGTTCATCTCTCCACACATTGACATCTCAAATTCTTTTTGCATTTTATCTACAAAGGCCTTACACATACTTTCATTTCCACCAAAGATTATGTCATCCACATAGACCTCAGCAATCAGGGTTTGATCTTTACTTATTTTGATTTACAGATCACTATCTAGAGACCCTTTACTAAATCCTTGTTGTAACAAATATCTATCTATCCTTGCATACCAAGCTCTAGGAGCTTGCTTCAATCCATACAATGTCTTCGTCAATTTGCATACCATATCTGGTTTATCTAACTACTGAAATCCATTTGGTTTCTCTATGTAAACTTCCTCCTCCAACTCACCATTTAGAAAAGAAGACTTCATATCCATTTGATATACATCAAAATCCTTATGTGTTGCATAAGCTAGAAACCACCTGATAGTCTCCATTCTTGCCACTAGAGAAAATTTTCCCTCATAGGCTATTACTTCCACTTGTGAGTACCCCTTACACACAAGCCATACCTTGTTCCTTACAACCTCTGCATTCTCATTTAACTTGCTCCTGTATGCCCACTTAGTTCTAATCACATTCTTATTCTCTGATCTTGGGACACGTTCTCAAATCTTATTTTTTTCAATCTACATTAGTTCTTCTTCCATAGCCTTAATCCAATACTCATCCTTGCAGGCCTTAACCACTATTTTAGGTTTAACTTTGGAAAGTAAACATAGATTTATATGTTTTTCAATAGCTCTGCTTCTTGTCAATAAACCTTTTCTCTTATCAACAATGATCTGATCTTCATTGTGATGCCTCTGCACATATTTGGGAGTTTTAGGAATATGTTTTGGAGCTTCTTGTTCTTCAACCTGTACTTTTCATTCTAGATTTTCTTAAACTTCAACCTATACTTCCTTTTCTTTGGTCTTTTCTTCTTCTCCACAAGAAGACTCATCTAATTCATATCCATTAATCTCTGAAAACTTATGCATATCTTCATCAACTTTAACATTAGCACTTTCAACAATCTTTCTTAGCCTCTTATTATAGCACTAGTAGTCTTTTCTTTTGTTAGAGTATCTAAGGGAAATACCTTCATCACATCTAGCATCAAACTTTCCTAATTCTTCATCTCTTCTAATAGAACACTTTCTTCCAAAAACTTTGAAATATTTAGCAGAGGTTAACCTTCAATACCATAGTTCATAGGAAGTCTTTGTATCATTTAATTTCACCTATACTCTATTTTGAATGTAGACAATAGTATGAATTACTTCTTTGTAGTAGACTTCTAGTAGGTTTGCTTCTTTGATCATTGTCCTTGTATCTTCTTGAACAATCATGTTCTTCCATTCAACCACTCCATTCTACTGAGAAGTTCTAGGAGTAGATAAATGCCTTTTTATCCCATGATTCTCACAAAACATGTTAAACTCATTAGAAGTAAACTTTCCACCTCTGTCAAACCTCAAACATTTGATCTTCATATCTGTTTCATTTTCAACCATTGCTTTAAAATATTTAAACTTATCTAAGGCTTCTTATTTTTCCTTAAGAAAAGTGATCCAAGTAATTCTAGACAAATCATCAATAAATAACATGATATACCTGTCACCTTGAAAACTTCTTACTTTGGTAGGACTGGTCACATAGGTCTATATGTACCAATTCCAATAGTCTGGTAGATGATTGATCCTTGATTTTGAAGCTTTTTCTTGTTTTCATTCCAAACTTTCATTCCTTACACACAACAATAATAGGCTTGGTTAACTTTGGCAGATCTCTCATAGCTTGAACTAAACTTATCCTTACCAGGCTATCAAAATTGATGTGACACAATCTCTTATGCCATAGCCAACTTTCACTAATCTGATTCATATGACAATATCTAACACCACCTTTGAGATGATAAACATTTCCACCTGTCTTTTCTCTAGCAACAATTACTATTCCAGAGACTTTTCTAATCTCACATCCAACATCCTAAAACATAAGATTGTAACCCTTGCTACACATCTATCCAACACTCAAGAGATTACACTTTAAACCTTTGACATAAAGAACATCATTAGTGTTATGTTTTCCATCAAAACTAATCTAACCTTTTCCACAAATCTTAGCAGCTTCTTCACCATCAAACCTTACTACTCCACATCAAATTTTTCAAGTCTAATAAACTTACTCTTATCACCTATTATATGATTTGACAACCCACTATCAATGATCCAATCATCCTTTTCACTCCTAGCATGAAAGATAAACATTACAGTGCCTTTAGGATTAGTACTTACTTTCAGACCCTTTTCTTTCACACAGCTTCCAGAGTTAGCATAACTAGTTTCATCTCTTATGGCAATAAATAAACATTCATTATCATTATCATCCTCAAATTTAGATTCATCATCAGAAATACTTGCATAGTAACTTTTATTACCCATTGTTCCTCTATTTTCCTTATTCTTGATTCTCAAAGCTCTATCTAGACACCTTGAAGCATAATGGCATGTCTTTCCACAACTAAAACATTTAAAAGATAACTTACCACTAAATTACTAGTACCCTTTTTCATCCTTCTCACAAAGTTAGCGTCCACTTCATCAAAGTCTTTCAGATCTAATTGAACAGTCTTCTCTATTTTACTAGCTTTAAAAGCAGTCTTATCTTTTGAAGTTCCACTACTTGTGCCAAACTCTCTTATTTCAAAAGCAATTAGAGTACCAAGCAACTAATTTTTAGAGAACTGATTCAAATTTTGTAATTCTTCAATAGCAAAAACCTTATGACTATAAGCTTTAGGAAGAGTTCTAAGTACCTTCAATATAGCTTCTTGATTATCTATGTTCTCACCATGTTATTTGATGTGATTAACAACTTCATCCACCTTTTGCAAGTAGCTTGCAATGTTTTCATCTTCAGACATTCACATGGTCTCATAAGTGAGCTTCGAATTATTCATTTTAGCCCTTTTAAGCTTTTCATCTCCTTCATAGATATTTTCCAACATAAGTTTCCAAATCTCATTAGCAGTTTTCAAATTCACAACTTTCTCCAACTCAGGATTAGTAAGTCCACTTAAGAGAGCATGTTTTGTCTTACCATCTATTTTAGTAGATTTGATTTCATCTTTAGTATTTACACCATTCTTAGGTTTATTATAATTAGACTTGACACATCTCCAGACCTCATAACCAAGAGAAATCAAATAGGCTTCCATCCTTACCTTCTAGAGTGCATAGTCTGATCCATTAGATAAGGGAACATCCTTCTTGTGTACCATCCCAGATCTACCTCAATCTGTTAAGATTTCTTCAAAGGAACCTATCTCTTATACCAATTATTGAATGCATAAGACACTGAGAGGGGGGTCAATCACTTGTATAAAAAAATTTAAACCTTCATAATCATAATCACATCCTCATCAGTTCACTTAAACCCTTGATCGGTTATGAAGATTAAACATGAAAAGGAGATAACAGAAACATAAACACATCAACACCATGCACAAGAGAACACCATATTTTTACATGGAAACCCCTAAAAGGGAAAAACCATGGTGAGAATTAGCTCAAAATATAAAGTAGTAGCAATACCGAATTACAAGAGGCTCACTACCAAAGGGCTCACTACCCAAAATAAAGAAGGGTCACTATAATAGGGATCATTAACCAAAGGGTTAACCACACAAAGGGATGACTTCCCAAAAGAAAGAATGCTCACTACAATAGGGCTCACTACCCAAAGGGTTAACCACCCAAAGAGCTCACTACCCAAAAGAAAGATAGAAGAGAAGTGTGGGTCACTGCTAGGATTTGAACTGATATAATTGCATCTAACACATGCATAGGTTCAATTCCAATGAAGCACAAAAAACATCACCTTCACATCTGCATTGAAAGATTATAGACACCTTCTGCTCACTGCATCCATTTGTCTAACACATGAAAGTTCTAACTACCTTTTATCAACTTCACATCACATACATCATATCCTCCATGCATCAGCACCCACACACAAATGCTTGACATTTATTTATACCACCATAATCCTTGAAATCAATCTTCAAGGTCGGAAACACAATCTTCAATCCTTGAAACATTCTCCAAGGTCAGAAAACACACAATATTTAAATTAAGTCTAGACCTAAACATTCCACAGCACAAAGGAATGAAGGAAAACCACTTTAAGCCTTAGCTTGGATCCAAATATATCCAAGTATTCTACACAACACTCACATAATCATCAAATCAACTCCTCAATTAACACAACCATTCTAGAATGCCAAATAGTGTAAACATAGTAAATTCTTCATCACACACTTCCATGATCACAACCATAACTTGCAGACCATACACATGGCTTTAACACAATCTAGAAACAACCACGAACATCTTTAAGTCACTTGGAAGTTAGAAAATTCATCCGCAACAACTTTCACTTGAAGAAAGTTCATTGTCTGCTCACAAACAACACTATCGAACTCTGCTACACAAGAAATTGCTTTCCGGAGGACCAAATCACAAATGCTCTAGAATGAAGATAGATAAGGACCTTATGAACACATATGTAGAACCCTAGCACCTAGTACCATTTTACAGAGAAATGCAGAGATAAATACTTTCTCCCAAACACCTTTGGACAACTCAAAAACATTGTCAGACTCTGTCTTCAAACTAGTGAACATAACTTGTACTTCCTAGAAATATGGAGAACCAAATTATGGATTTAGCATCTTCAAACACTTCTCCAAAACATATCCAACCCACACACTTAGATCCCCAATACAAAATAAATGCAAAGCAAAACACAAATAGTACTATGTAAGCCAGAATACTTCTTCGACACACTATTTCCAATATAAATCAAATTTTCTCAAAAGCACTTGGAAACCCAAAAATAAGAACAATATACTAACATCATCAACACCTCGACAAGGAATTCATATCACTTTAACACAACACCTCAATCAAACAATAACTACAACATCAAAAGATACAGTTGACACCAATGACAACACAAACATGTTGACATCAATGACAACACCGATTAGCACATACTTGCAACAAAACTTTAGCAAGAACATCATATCCAATCAACATCAATAACATATTAGACAATCCAAACTGAGTGTTGATAAGACTGTTACAACCACATCAATGACAACCCAAATAGAGTATTGACTTCAATGAAAACCACATCACAACCCTAGGTAACATATGTGCAATAGGGAATACCCCTTCATGACCAACCTTGCCTTATACTTGTCAATACTACCATATGAACTAAATTTCTTCTTGGACACCCATTTGCATCCAACAGGTTTATGCTCATCAGGCAAGGGTACTAGATCCCAAGTGTTAATTTTCTTCAATGTAGCCATCTCTTCTTCCATGACCTCTTTCCAGGAATCTGTATCACTCATACCCATAGCCTCCCTTGTGGTCCTAGGCTCATCACTATTAGTTCAATCAAAGTAAAAATACAACTAGAATCATGTAATGAATATACAAATGTATTAGGTCTCTGCCTTATCTAAGTGGACCTTCTCAAAAGCTAAGGTTGAGATTCTTATTCTTCTTCTAAACTTTTAGAGCTACTAGATCTCTCCTCATCATCAAGTCCAAAAAACATTTCTAGTTCAACTTTCTCAGGGGTAGAAGGAAGTTGAACCACATCCTCTTTCTTCTCTTCTTTTTGAACAATGGAAGAAGAATTGAGTTTTCTGAAGATCACATTTCTACTATACAAAACCCTTTTGGCTACTAGATCCCAAAGGTTGTACCCTTTCACACCGATGCCATAACCGATGAAGATACACTTTACTACCTTTTTCTCCAACTTAGAACTCTTCTCCCTAGGCACACTTCCATATGCCTCACAACCAAATACTCAAAGATGTCTCAATGAGGGTTTTTTACCTACCCACAACTCCATAGGTGTCTTCTCAACAAGCACTGAAGTAGGAGACCTATTAATCAGGTACCAAGTGGTAGCCACAACTTTGGCCCAAAATTTTTGTTCAAGGACAACTCCACTAAGCATACTCCTAGCCCTCTCCATCAATGTCATGTTCATCCTCTCTACAACTCCATTCTGCTAAGGGGTATATGGAGTTTTTTGTGCCTCTCAATCCCATGATATTTACAGAACATCGAAATCTATTGAAAAAAACTCATTATCTTTTTCAGTCCTCAGACACTTAATCTTTGTATCCATTTGATTATCAACAAGAGCCTTAAACACTTTGAATCGACTAAAGACTTCATATTCTAAGTAAATAAACTCATGTCCTACTGTAATCATCTATGAAATATACAATGTAAACAAAATTTGAAATCGAGGGAACATTCATAGGACTAGAAACACCAAAATGTATTAAGTCCAACACCCTAGAATATTTATGAGAATTCAAATAAAACTGAACATGGTTTTGTTTTCCATATATCTAATGTTCACAAAAATTAAACTCAAGATTACAATCATTCATACCCTCAACACTGTTTTTATTTTTAAGGGCTCTAAGATCCTTCTCACCAACTTGACCAAGTCTTTGGTGCCATAACATAGATTTTTTAGCTAGAAGTTTCAACTCCATAGAATGAGCACCCTTAGGCATTAGGAAAAAATTATATAAAAAATGGGTCTCCTAAGAAAGTCTTAAAAAATCAAAACTTGTTTTATATAATATAAATTAGTGAAATATAAATAAATAAAAATTACTTAACTAAATGAGTTAAGTGTGGAAACATATTTCTATTATAATTCCTTAAAAAACTCAAGTTCATATTGTTTCTTTTCTTGATTTATTTTTCTTCTAAAATTCTTTTATTTGAGTTATGTTTTAAAAGCTACACTTTCTAATTTTATTTAAAAATCAAGTTCACTTTTCTAAACTATAAATAAATATTTATTAGCTTTTTATATTTCTACTATAATTCTTTAAGAAACTCAAGTTCATGGCCTAAATTTTGACTTTGCTTGTCATGTAAATTGTTTGTGATGGTCATCTATTTGAAGTTGTCTTTCAAATATTGAAACCTATCTTTTTTAAGAAAAATATATATAGACAATATATATTTAACAGTAATTATATAGAAATTTTCATAGTTCATGTGCAATATTCCCTTTCAAGTGAGATAGTCTTCCTAAAATTTTAATTACGCGAGACACACTATAGTGGGGTGGGGATGAGAGCACTCATTTTTTCTACATAAATTTAGAAAAGAAAAAAAAAAAAAAGGAAATAAAAAATAAAACTTAAGAAATAAAAAAATAAAAACCACAAAAGAAATTTGAAAACATAAAAAATAAAAACCAAAAAAGAAATTAAAAACTGTTGAAAGAGCAAAAGACAAGAAAATCACAAGAACCAATAAAAGAAATTTGCTCGAAGGATAATGCCCTTTGGGGATGGAGACCCTCCAGTTGTGGTCTCAGGTGATAAAGCCAGTGGGAAGAGATCCCCCATAATGGTCTCTCTAGGTCTGGACCAGGCTAAAAAGCCGGGCAACCCCCAACAAAAAAAAACAAAAAAACAGAAAAAATAGAAAAAAAAAAAAAAAACCAAAAAAGAAATTGGAAACAGTTGGAAGGAGAAAAAGCTAGACAAAATTACCAAAACTATCAAACCAAAAAAGAAATTTGAAAAATAAAAAATAAAAATCATTAAAGAAAAAAAAAAGTGAGAAAATCAAATAAACTATGGAAAAGAGATATCCCTCGATGTACTTTAGATATATATATTTTTAAATATAAATATACTAGTTATATCAAGAGGCATTTACAATCATAACCAAGTGGAGATGAGAGCACTCATTTTTTCTATGTAAATATATAGCAAAAATATAAAAATAAAACCAAAAAAGAAATTGGAAAAAATAAAAAAACAAAAAATAAATTGGAGAAAATAAAAAAAATAAAACCATGAAGGATAGAAAGGTAGAGAAAATCACAAAAAAAAATGGAACCAAAAAAGAAATTAGAAAAAAAAAGAAAAAGAATGGAACAAAAAAGAAATTTGAAAAGAAAAAGAAAAAAAGAAAAAAAATGGAAACAAAAAAGAAATTGAAAAAAATAAAAAAGAAATTGGAAACAATTGAAAAAAAGTAATCACAAAAGGTATTGAAAACACAAATAGCAACTACATAACCTCTAGAAGATATGTCTCGGCATACTATAGATATATATTTTTAAATATAACTAGTAAAAGCACCAAAGGTGCTATCAAATGGCCGATAGGCATAAATATTTATAGGCCTTTTTCTAAATAGTATATATTTACATTTTGATATGTACATTGTAATTATTTTTTATATCTTTTGGTCATTTTGATATGCTCAATGTAACTATTCTTTGTAATATATCATCATGATTTGATTAGATGATCCTTTTAATTCTAAAGCATAATTTTAAAAGGATGAAATCAAATATTTGCAATTGAACTCTCTTATTAAAACAAAACTTTTTGAAGTATAGGCCTTATAAATATGTGTTTAATGAATGTTGTTAAAAATCTTACATGAACTCTACAATATAGATTTATGATACCATTCTTAAATCCTACAGAATTTGAGATATCCTAATTCTTCCCTTAAGCCTAATTCTAACCCTAGTCCTAATACTAACCCTAAACCTAATTTTAACCCTAACCCTAATTCTAACCATAAACCTAACCTTAATTCTAACTATAATTCCAACCCTATTAATAAACCTAATTCTTACCCTAACCCTAAACCTACCCCTAATTCTAACCTTAACCCTAATTCTAATTCTAACCCACCATAATCCTAATCCTATCCCTAATTCTAATTCTAACTCTAACCTTAATTCTAACCCTAACCCCTATTATAACCCTAAATTTAACCCTAATGCTAATGTTAATACTAACTATAACTCTTACCGTAATTTAAACTCTATTTCTAATCCTACCCCTAAAACTACATAGAATTAGGGTTAGGGTTCAGGTTAGAATTAGGATAATGAAGTACTAACTTGAAACTATTTGAAGAGGATCTCTTTATGGAAAATTTTGAAGCAATGTTGCATGTACATAGCAACAATATGGGGATTTTCAATTATATTTATGTTTCTCCACTTGTATGCATCCCTTGAGTTTTATGGGGCTTGTATTGTTATTAGTTGATAGAGATTAGGCCATTTTTTATCAGTTTCACTCAAAGTTATTCAAAATTTAGGGCAACCCAATTATGTTATCATATTAAGCAATTCATTCCTACCTGTGTGCCAATAATCCCTAGTTCCTCTTAGTTGAGATCCATAACACATAACATGCTTAGGTAGATAATTGGTAAGAAAATCTCTTAAATGTTTTTGCAAATACATAATTGTCACATGTACACCATCATCCACATTTTTTACAACTAGTGCGATTGTTGCCCAACTCTACTGTCACAATATCAAATTTAATAGTAAACACTAAAAATCTAGGATGTCGTGCAAACCTATTATCATCATACCTCATTATATGTAATGCATATTCATGTATAGACACTTTTTATGCATGGTTCTAACAATTCTCCTTGACCAGTGGGAAATAGAGTAGGAAATGCCATATAGAACAACCCTCTATGGTGTATTCATTAATTGGTGATAGACTAATATGGGGCCAATCAATCATGGCAATTGAAATTTGTTACCATTATTTTGAACAAAAGTCTTCACTTCTTCCATTTCTCTTTATGTTGTACCAAAAATAGCTACAAAAGATGAAGGTAGATGTTGAAGTTCATCTTCTCATCCATTAACTAAACTATCATCACATGTAGTTGATATGTCTATATCATCAATATTAGATTCCACAAATCATAATCTTTCAGAGACATCCATCCCTTCTTTTCATATTTCCATGATTGAGTTTTCATCAAGTTCTACATCTTTGTAGTCTTTATCATATTTATTAATTGTGTTTCTACGTTGACGTGTAGAAAGTACACTATTATCAATAAGCACATCAAGAATAGTAGATACAATATCTTCTTGATTCAACTCGTCAAACTCCACCCTAATTTTGTCTTCTAAAAATCATCAAAGAAGATAAAAAACAATGATTGTTGTCTAAAAATAAGTAGTTATAACAATCTCATGGATTTAATAATTTAAGAGATTTTGATGATTTTTTAAGTGACTTTTAATGTATCCTAAATTATCAATATCAATAATTATTTTCAACAAGAAGAAGAATGACTACATAAAGTATTAACTACAAGAATTTTGATTTATTTATTTTTCATTTAAACAATGTATCTTTATGTAACACTATAGTTATTTCAAAACAATGCATACAATAATTTTATATCATACTCAATATAGTCTAAAGAATTCTCATTTGATGATTGTGTAACTTGCATATTTTAGCTACTTCAAATTATCATGTGTGTGTGTGTGTGTGTGTGTGTGTGTGTTCAAATGACTTTGAATCCTATTAGCACCATTTAGGTTATATATATTAAGTTCCAATTATGTAATATATGTATTATTGATAAAAAGACATCACCTAATGGAGGACCATTTAATATTTCAATTTAAGTCATAGGACTACCACATTACCTCAATAACAAAATATCAATTCATCACTACCCATCACATGTTATACAAAACATAATAATTTGGATATTCTCATCTAATGTTTATTTAGAGACAATGATGAGGGTGGATTTCATGGTATACAATGATTGCAGGACACACAAAATATGGATTAATGACAAAATTAGATACTTTCAACCAAATGAGATTAGATGAAATAAAATTGGTTATCTAGTAATGATGAAGGGAATCCATCACATCATAATGTAAGGAAAATATTTTACCATAGTTGGAGTTGCAACTTTTGCGGGTAGACATGCATGCAAAATAAAGATTCAAATACCTAACGTTTGTAGGATAGACACAAAATTGATATGTAGGATACACACAAAATGGATACGTTGAACTCGTAAAAGTAATGGCAATGTAACCTTCTTGGCAAATGCTATCATCCCTCTTCTTACAGATGTAACTACTAAATGCCAAATTTAATGGTGGAAAATGGTAATACAAGTCCCTCTCATCATTCTTGGTCTTGGACAAGATCAGATCGTGGGTTAAGACTTCTTTTAAGAGCTTAATCTCTTTTAGGCTAGAGTTAACAATTTCTAAAAGAAAAAATAAACATCGCTTCTAAAAAAATATTGAGGCAACTATGTTTAGAAAACAAAGACTAAGATTACCCTCTCTGTAAAGAAAGAAGCAAGCATATGTCTATTTCTATTTCTTTGCAAAGAAATCATAACTATTGACATTTCGATCTGACCATGCTACCGCGATCAAGAAGAGAAGATGCAACTTTAAGAAGAAGAATACATTCGAGCTCCTCAAGACATAACATAAATAAATAAAATAAGAGAGAAAATTGAGAGAAAGAATTATAAATAAGCTTACCCTTGCTAGGATGATTTAAAGAAAGAAATTACAAAATAATTGAATTTTTTGATCCATTATTTCAAATAATAATGATGAGATTGCAAAGAGATGATGTAACCTGTATAATAACCTATGGCTCCAGTAAATCCAATCCAACCCAAGCAAAAACCTTCACCTGTCACTTACAGAAGGCTTGTATTATTTGCACATAATTTTTATTGTAGAGATAGTAAAGTAGCGATGGAGAAATGTAAGCGAGGTTTGATCCCATGCCCTATTGTAGTGTAAATGTGATTGTGAACCAAATAAGGAATGTAAAGGAGCATGTTGCGCATGACAAGCGGGTGTCCAACACAAGTCATCAAAGCACAAACCATACATAAAACTTAGTGCTGAGTAGACAGTTATATGGAATAGCTGGAATGATATTGTTAATCCAATGAGTGAGACTTTCGGCAGTACATATATTACAAACCAGGATCAAATACTAAAATGCCCATCGACAAATGCACCACAATCTAATTAATGGGGTTGTGTATTCTTGATGCTTTGACAAAGTTGATGCCGCCCACCAGAATTCTTCAATCCAGAGTGATCTACCGACTCAAATGACATATTTACTTCAAAATTCTCATTCACACCAAAAACAAATGCTCAGTAACTTATATCACAATTAGTCAAGTAACACAATACAGAAAAACCCCTTCATAGGCAACATTAATCTTTCTTCCCCCAAAAAGAGCTCCAACTGGAGATGTAATGCAACATATTTGCAGTTAGATTCACGTTTACCGATTCCAGACCCCCCAATAAATGCGACCATTAAAGCTTCTAATAATGTATTTTTTGACACCTCAACTAATACCACCGCCACTACTAAATAAAAACTGACAACTTCTAAGTAAAATTTCTTGTAAAGAAACTGAAAACTTTAAAATCTCATTTAAAATATGCATAAGACAAATGAAACACCAACACCCATGCGCTATATTCTAATTTTAGTTGTGGCTTGATAGATTTTTAACAATTTTATTTTTTTAAATTTTGAAGCAAAAAAAAAGTGAAGGACTACCAAATTTTGGCAGTTACAAGATGTGTGCACATATAGAATGGCCAAGAGGCATTATACAGTCACATCAAGGTGGGGATGAGAGCACTCATTTTTTCTGCCTAAATTTATAGAATTTTTTTTTTTTTCCAAAAAGGAAACTTATTTTCATTTGAAGATCATTAGTTCCAATTTCTTTTTTGATTCCATAGTTTTTGTGAATTTCTTATTTTTCAACTTCTTTTTTGATTTTTAGTTTTTTTATTTTTTCCAATTTCTATTGTAGTTTTTAGTTTTTGTTTTTTCCAATTTCTTTTTGGGTTTTTATTTTTTATTTTTTCCAATTTCCTTTTTAGTTTTTATTTTTTATTTTTTCAAATAAACTATGGAAAGAGATATCCCTAAGCATACTTTAGATATATTTTTTTAAATATAAATATACTAGTACAATCACAGTGGGGTGGGGATGAGAGCACTCAATTTTTTTGCCTAAATTTATAAGAAAAAAAATTAAAATACCAAAAAGAAAGTAAAAAATAAAACTTAAGAAGATTAAAGAAAAAAACTAAACAAGAAATTAAAAATGGTTGAAGGAGAAAAAGCTAAATCACAAATACTATGGAACCAAAAAAGAAATTAGAAAAAATAAAAAAAAAAAAAACCAAAGAAGAAATTGGAAAAAATAAAAAATAAAAACCAAAAAAGAAATTGGAAATGAAGGAGAAAATCATGAAAACTATGGAACCAAAAAAGAAATTGGAAAAATTAAAAAATAAAAATGAAAAAGAAATTGCAAGAGAAAATCAAAGAAACTATGGAAAAAAGATATACCTCGGCGTATTTTAGATATATATATATATATATTTAAATATAAATATACTAGTTATGCCAAGAGACATTCTAGCGAGGTGGAGATGAGAGCACTCATTTTTTTCCGTGTAAATATATATCCCAAAAAAAAACCTAAAAAGAAATTGGAAAAAATAAAAAACTAGTATATTTATATTTAAAAAAATATATTTATCGTATGTCGAGAGATATCTTATAGAGGCTATGTACTTGCTTTTTGTGTTTTGCATAACTTTTATGATTTTCTCCACCTCTTTTTCAATCATTTCCAATTTCTTTTTTAATTTAATTTAAAAATTTTCTAATTTCCTTTTTTGGTTCTATACTTATTGTGATTTTTTTTTCCATGTTTTTTTATTTTTTCCACTTTTTTTCCTTCCTCTTTTTATTTTTTGCAATTTCATTTTTGGTTCCATAGTTTTTAATTTTCTCTACCTTTTTCTCCTTCAACTTTTTTTTTTTTGCAATTTCTTTTTTGTTTCCATAGTTTTTTAATTTTCTCCACCTTTTTCTCCTTCAACCATTCCAAATTTTTTTTTGGTTTTTATCCAATTTCTTTTTAGATTTTTTATTTTTTCTATATATTTACATAGAAAAATGAGTGCTCTCATCTCCACCCTGTTGTGATTGTAGAATGCCTCTTTGCATAAAAATAGTATATTTATATTTAAAACAACATATCTATATTATGCCGAGAGATATCTTCTAGAAGTTATGTATATTGTCCATGCATTTTTTCCATAGCATTTCTAATTTTTTTAATTTTCTCCATCTTTTTAAAACAATTTCCGTTGGTTTCATAATTTTTTAAATTTTCTCCACTTTTTTTTGCATCAACCATTTCTAGTTTATTTTTTGGTTTTTATTTTTTTAGTATATATTTACATCAAGTTGGAGATTAGAGCAAAGAAGCCAATAGAGATCTAGCAGAGAAGCCAATAGATACATCAAGTTGCAAGCATGCCCATTAGGTAAATCTTCCCCACCCCTAAACTATCTACAAGTCTTGACAAAACGGCCATGCAGGGCCAACATAAATTGTTTAATAGATATATTTTGTACTCATAGCCAACCCGAAGCCCTAAACTTTCCCTATTAGAACCCTAGCCCTGCATTTAACCACTGTCAAGATAACAAAAGGATAACATCTATACATTTCTTCTATAGAGAAAGCTTAAAATTTATACGTCACCAAATTCATGCAAATATTGGTTAAATTCTTCCAGCCATTTGATGCTCTACACTGGCTCCAGCTGGAACATCTTTCTCAAGAAGTTGAAACCCACCCTTGCCTACTCATGATGGAGAATCAAGTTTCTGCCCTTAACATCTAGAATGAAAGCGTAGTATCTAAATACCTCACCTTGAACACACAGCAAAGCCATATCTTTTAGGTGAGGAAGTCCAACCCCATATGTTGCAACTGCCAAAGTTTCTCCATGGCCCCCCAACAACTCTGGAATGCACATCCTATGAACAATTGATTCTACCTCCACTTTGGCAATGTTTAAATCTAGAAGAGTTGCTATGAACCTAGAGCTGATGTCCATATCTACCCTATATTCTTCTCCTTCTGGAATGAACTGTTAGCAAGAGACACTATATGGATTCATGGTTGTTGTCATTGATGGCAACAAAGGTCATCCCACATATCTGCAAGTCATGGTGTGTCTCTACCGGAAGTCAGAATGAAGATTATTGTGGTCCGGTGAACAAGAATAGAGCATGTGGCAAGGTCTGACAGACAGGTCCGGATCTCTCAGAGGAAGTATCTTGGTGTGGTACAGATCTGGGGAAGTCAAGAGGACTACCTTGAGTGGTATATTCCAAGGATTTAGCCTCTGGTGATGGACAAGGAAAAAGATATGAATAGTTGAGTACCAGATTCTTGAGTGACAGTGTGAACAAAGGAAGAACTGACTGATAGAACATCAGACTATTTTCTGGATGTGTTACTGATGATGGTAAAGGTTGTGAAGGCATGAATCATGTTTGGCCGACATGATTAATGATATCTACAAGTATATGCTTGATCCGCATTACTTGATGTGCAAGGATTCAGCCGACAGAACAGAGTTTGTGAGAAGATAGACTATTCTGGGTGCCTACTAGAAAGATAATGAAATCACTTGTGCGGATATATATATATATATATAGGATGGATTTAGTTATGAGAAGTGAGGTGATGAGATGTGATATGTGAATAAGAGCAGAGAAGAACAGAAGTAGTAAGAAAGATCCGGTATGTGAAAATAAAGCAGAATAAAGAAAAGAGAAAGATGAAGTGTAGTAGATCAGTGTACTGAGCCTAACCGAAACTGAACTCCAACATATGTGGATGCTTCCAATTAGTTCAAGTATTATATAACATTCTTTTGTAGATAGTGTGTCTCCTTGTAGGCAGTGTGCCTCCTTTGTGAGTAGTGTGCTCAGGCAGTGAGCCCTAATTGGCAAGTGCCATTTTGTAATTCCTTATTCTTCTAACAGAGAATAATCTTCGGGTTAATCACCTCATGGTTTTCTCCCTTAACAGGGTTTCCACGTCAAAAATACTGTGTCATGTGTTTCTCATTTCATGGTAATATTTGCTTGTTTGAATTAATGCTGCATTGATTAATAAGAAAGTTTAGAAAGAAGAAATAATTAGGATAACTGATTCACCCCCTTCTCAGTTATTAGCAATTGGTATCAGAGCTAAGTTACTCCTAATAGAGCCTAACAGCTTGAGGAAGATCTGGGAGTTCAAATGGATGCATATGGTTTAAGGGAGCAACTCAAGACTGCCCTTGAGGATCTTGAACAGTCAAACTCTGAAGTTAATGAACTAAAGGAAAGACTCAAACAAGCTGATGAATTCATGAGATAACTAAAAGACAAATTAAGTCTCTCTATGAAAAAGAGAAAGGAGTTGCTCTAGCAATTGGCAAGACAAAGTGAAGAAAGTAATGCAAATGAAGAGCTGACTGAGAAAGCCAAGTTATGTGAAAAGTTATCAAAAGAAGTCATTATGGTAAGACATGAAATGGAATCAGGAGTTATAAAGTTCACTCAAGAGATTGAAGAGAAAAGAAAAACTGAAGACAATCTAAGACAATCTCTCAAAGAGAAATCAAAAGATTGCCACCAGATGGATAGGATTATCAGACATCTTGAATCTGATCTTGAAGATGCTAAAGATAATGAAGAAAAACTTGAGGATCAAATTGTCTCTCTCAAAAGGGATCTTCAAATAGCAAATGAATATCAAGAGAAATTCAAGATAAGTTCTGCTCAACTTGAAGTTCTTCTTGGAAGTCAAAAGAGGGCAGATGACAAGTGTGGTTTGGGATGTGAGAAAGGAGAAAGCTCCGGATCTAGTCAGAAGAATTTTGGATCAGAAAATCCAAGGAACATGCCTAGAAGACCTCCGGTAAGACAGCCCAATGCTCAAAGATATCCATCCTTCAATGGATACTGCCACAACTGCAATCACTTTGGTCACAAAGCTAATCAATGTAGAAAGAGAATGAATCAGACTAATTCACCCTTCTCCGGACAATGCTTTAACTGCAAAAGGTATGGACATAAGTCTCATGAATGCAAAGATATGCAAATGAACAAATCATTCAATGGTAGATGCTTTACATGCAATAGAGTAGGTCATATGGCTAATCAATGTAGATCAAGAGGTTATCAGTCAAATATGCAAAGAAATGTTGTTTGCCAAATCTGTAATAGGTCCGGTCATAATGTAAAAGTTTGTAGAAGCAAGAATCAGGACAAAAGAGGTCTAGTATATAATCAAAATCAAGACAAGGGTAAATAAAAGATGAATGTGGATGAAGTTAGGAATGAGATGAACAAGATTTGGGTGAAGAAAAGTTCAGAGAAGGTAGAGGTTGGATCCGCACTAGACTCTGGTGCTAATATCCCTTCCGAAAATTAAGAAATGAGCTCTGGCTCAGGGGGAGACACAAAGAAAACCTTGTTCCCCCAGCCAATCAAGTGGTGCTAGATTAGGCATAATATGTGAAGTAAAGGGTTTGTAGATATGAGTCTTGAGATGATCCAGCTAAGATTTCAAAGGTCTGCATGAAGATATGAAGAAGTTGTGATCGATCATGTAGAACCTGTTCCAAGAGATGCTCCGGAATGATAGAGGATTACAAAAAGGTCCGGAGAGATCCAGAAGTGCATTGTCTTATTCTGTGGATTGGACAGAGTATTTGGGATGTCCTTGTGATGTGTCATCTTGATTTGTTCATGATTGGAAGATCCGCATGATGTTCATAGATCAGGACTGATCTGGTTCTTCAAGTCATCTGAATAAGGCAAACTGGAATAATGTAGGTCGAGCATTTATTGCAATCAGATGTTAGGGTTTGTGGAGCAATATAAGGGATTTCTCATTAATCACTTGTTCATTCTGCACTCAAGAAGAAATGAAAAGTGGAGCTCTGCAAAAAAATTCATCAAGTTTATCAAAGATCACTCACAGAAGTTATTACATCCAGAAATCAATCAAACCAACTCTATGCAACTAAAGGCGCATAAGGTATTTTCTGTCTTCAATATCTCACTGCAAATCTTTTGAAAAATGGCTACTCTGAATATAGTTAAGATCTCTGATAGACCTTGCCCCACATTCAAGAAACATCCATACAAATCTTTGGAGGTAGATCCCCTAGGAGCCTTCTCTAATGTTCCGCATGGTGTATTGCATATGGAGGACATTAGGGTTTACATACATGCGAATATTGAAGAATTTGTAGAATCAAAATTGATGGATATCTATCATAAACAATTGATAGATGATTCCTTTGAGATTAAACCTCAGTATAAAGCCATCCGGGATAAGCACTTTGCACAGTGCATTCATTTCCCCTATTTTGAAGAAGATGAATGGGTCCAGTATGTACTGAGTAGAGTGCATGACAATTTCCTATGGTTGAACAAGCCTTTTAAGATCACCAAAGATGCAATTAGGGCTGTAACCGGTCTGCACTCATCTGGTGGAATACCTATCCTCAAGTCTGTCAAAAATCAAACAGTTAGTGATGCAACCGGATCAAAATTTGATAACAGAGCTATGACAATTGAAGACATCACTGAACCAGATGTCAAATTTGCATCTATAATAATTGGTTACAAGATTTATCACTCCAAGAGGGAAAATTCAGTGTCGAGAACTGCAATTTACACAGCATATCAAATGCTAAAAGAGAATACAGACTATGATTTGTGTGAGCTTCTTCTAAACCAACTTTTGGAAAATCTGCAGAAGATTAAGAAGGACAAGAAGAACTCCTTCAAGTATGGTAGTTTGATCCTTTGTCTATTCTTTTATTACATGAATGAGCTTCCCGGATCTAGTGGATGGATATGGCAGAATGACAGACCAGTTGCCATCCAAATCAGAGATTATTTGCATGGACTTGGAGATGCTAAAGCAAGAAATACAGCCCTGTGGGGATATTTCAAGAACTTTCAGAGCATGATGCAAGCAAGAGAAAGAATTCCCCAGTCTCTTATTGAGAAGTACAAAGACACAGTATGCTTTATGGTAGAAACAGATCAGTGCCTAATGGAGGCAGTAGAGCCAAGGACAGTCTGGATCATGCCCATGGGGTATGAGGTTGATGAACAGATTGTAGAACTGCATGTTCAACACATGCTTAGTCAGCCCAAAGATCCAAAGGTAGAAAGGTTTGGAACCTTTAAGGAGCTGATTGTGAAGATCCATGTGAAACTCAGAGAACTTGGGATAAAGAGGAAAGTGAGAAAAGAAGTAGAGCATATTGCTCAAGGCCTAGGCATCCCAAAGGAGGCACTTGATGCCAACTGGGAAAAGAGGCGAAAGGCTAAGGAAGAGAAGAAAGAGGCAGAAAAGAAAAGCAAGAAAAGTACTCCGGTGGAAACCTCAACCCAGACAAGATCATCAAAAGGATCTACACCTGTCACAACCAAAAGCTCAAAAACATCAAAACCGAAAGGTCAGACATCTGGTTAAGGAGAGAAAAGGTCTAAAATAAAAGCCACAAGGGCTTATACAAGTCAGAAAGATGAAGAGGAAACCGAATCAGATGAGGGGGTAAAGGAAATAAAGAAGTAGAAAAAGAAAGGATCCGGTAAACCCTCCACAAGCCAAGACAAGGAAGAAATGGCAGAGGAATTTGTTGAAAAGCCCACCCTGTCTCTAGAGAGTGTAATCAAATCAGTCACTGTGGATGGAAACCTTCAAACAATGGCTGAATTCTATGATGACTACAATGAGGCTGACCAAAAGATCCTACAGGAAGCCACAATCAGGTATCTGAACATATACAATAAGGCTTTCATTGAGATTATTTCTCTAATTCCTAAAAGCCTAGAAAAGGAGTTAGAAATAAGAAAGAACAATGCCCAGGTAAAAGATTTTGAGATCCGGGAGCAGATAGCTATTCAGCTAAATCCTCATATTGATCCCAAGACAATGAACATAATATTCAAAGACTGCAAAGATGAGTTCAGGAGTAAAGCAAGGATGAATCAACTCATGCTTGGTGAGACTGACAAGGTGGCCATGGATACAAAAGAGATCCTTTGGAAGGCCTTCAAAAGGTTTAATCTTCCTGTTGTAGAGGACTTGGGTACTGATCCCTCATCCACAAGTGTTACAGAAGAAACTTCTGAGAAAGCAACAGAAGAGATGGGCCCTGAACAAACCAACATTTCTCCTCCGGTTTCCCCTACAATCTCTGGATCCAAAGAAGAAGAGAAATTACAGGAGAAAGAAGTAGTGGTAAAAGAAAAAGAAGTTAACAGTACCAAGGTTGTAGAGAAAGAGAAGACCACAACTGATAGTAGTAAGAATGTGGTAGGAGAGAAAACTCCAAAGGACAGCTCCAAGACTACAGAAGAGAAGAAACATCTGTCTCCAGCAAGAGACACTGCACAAACTGTCTAAAAATTTCTGAGCAAAGAAACAATAGAGATTGATGAACCAGAGCTTCTACAAGGTCCATTCAATTTTCATTCCCTCTCTCCAGTATAGACAATGAAGATAGCTTCATTTGCAAATGCTAAGGCAAATGAAAAACTCCTAAAGTCTCATATGGAAGACTGTGAGTTGATAGAAGTTGCTTCCAAAGTACTTGAAAATATTATGCCATCGGTCCAAAAAGATCCCACAGCCTCCTCTTCCGGTAATCTCAAAACCTTAGTCAGCAGTGTTGGTACACATTTTGAATCCCTAGAAAAATCAGCTAAAGAAAAGGTCCGGAAGGAGTTTTTGGATAAGAGATTCTCAGAGGTACTAGGATTAATCTCTAATGATAGGAGAAATATGATTATTGGAATAAAGAGCTTAGAAAATGCTCTTAAGGATGGCGGTGACATTTACAAATTTTGTATCTCCTAGTCAAAAGCAACAGTAGAAATTGAGAAGAAAATAAAAGAGGAACATGACAAACTACTGAGTTTGTCTCAAAGTTTTGATCCTCTCTCTTCCTCCATAGTAAATCAAGAATGTCAAACTATTGCAATCACAAATGCAATAAATAACTTTGAAAAGGAAAGGAAGAATATAATTAACCAGATGGGAGAACTTAGAAGGATTATTATCCCTAAGTTAGAGACCATGCATGAGGCCATAAGTGATGCTAAGACTACCACCCAAACCAATGATCCGACAGATCTTAAGAGGGCTAAAGCTTTTGCATTTTTGTTGAGTGGTCACATTTCAATTTTGGATAGAATGAAGCAAAGTTGGGCTACAGAACTCATCCAATTGCAGACATCCTTTGTAGACATTCTTCAATTTTTGTGAATCTGTAATATATAGCCAAGTATAGTAAATTTCTTAAAAATTTTGGTATGCGGACCCTACCATTTGCCATTGATGTCAAAGGGGGAGTGAGAAGCAGTGAAAAATGAGGAATCCAACTAAGGGGGAGCTCCAGAAAAAGTATATAAAGACAGAGCATCAGTCAAGGGGGAGCATAGTGTAAACACTTAGTCATTTTTCACTAAGTGTTGCCATCAATGCCAAAGGGGGAGACTGTTGGCAAGAGACACTATATGGATTCACGGTTGTTATCATTGATGGCAACAAAGGTCATCCCACATATCCACAAGTCATGGTGTGTCTCTACCGGAAGTGAGAATGAAGATTATTGTGGTCCGGTGAACAAGAATAGAGCATCCGGCAAGGTCCGACAGACAGGTCCAGATCTCTCAGAGGAAGTATCTTGGTGTAGTGCAGATCTAGGTAAGTCAAGAGGACTACCTTGAGTGGTATATTCCAAGGATTTAGCCTCCGGTGATGGACAAGGAAAAAGATATGAATAGTTGAGTACCGGATTCCTGAGTGACAGTGTGAACAAAGGAAGAACTGACTGACATAACATCAGACTATTTTCTGGATGTGTTACTGATGATGGTAAAGGTTGTGAAGGCATGAATCATGTTTGGCTGACATGATTAATGATATCTACAAGTATATGCTTGATCCGCATTACTTGATGTGCAAGGATTCAGCCGACAGAACAGAGTTTGTGAGAAGATAGACTATTCTGGGTGCCAACTAGAAAGATAGTTAAATTACTTGTACGGATATATATATAGGATGGATTTAGTTATGAGAAGTGAGGTGATGAGATGTGATACGCAAATAAGAGCAGAGAAGAACAGAAGCAGTAAGAAAGATCTGGTATGTGAAAATAAAATAGAATAAAGAGAAGAGAAAGATGAAGTGCAGCAAATCAGTGTACTGAGCCTAACCAAAACTGAACTCCAGCATATGTGGATGCTTCCAATTAGTTCAAGTATTGTATAACATTCTTTTGTAGACAGTGTGTCTCCTTGTAGGCAATGTGCCTCCTTTGTGAGCAGTGTGCTCGGGTAGTGAACCCTAATTGGCAAGTGCCATTTTGTAATTCCTTATTCTTCTAACAGAGAATAATCTTTGGGTTAATCACCCCGTGGTTTTCTCCCTTAACAGGGTTTCCATGTCAAAAATATTGTGTCATGTGTTTTTCATTTCATGGTAATATTTGCTTGTTTGAATTAATGCTACATTGATTAATAAGAAAGTTCAGAAAGAAGAAATAATTAGGATAACTGATTCACCCCCCCTCTCAGTTATCAACATGAACTATTCCCCAATACCACCTTTCTCGTCCCCACCATGATAGCATAATTTTGCAGAAGGACCCTTCTCAATTGTTGGTCTGTAACCTTACCAAGGAAAGCCATATGTCTTTTCTCACTCACTAGCTGAATTGGTGTATCCATCCCTCCGCAAATTATTCTCTCTATAGAAAAATAGACTACAAACTTTGTTCTTTTTGTCATGACCAAGGCTTGTTATAGCTAATTTGTTTAACCCTCCTGGCTTAAAAGGACTCGAGGTTATGAGAAGGTTACTTGAAAAACACTGAAAAAGGATGAAACTATCCAATCACTCCACCAATATAACCTGCTCAATCTTTCAAAAGATTTTAGCAATTCTCTCGAACAACCTTTTGCCTTAATGTCCACTCATGTGGTGAACAAATCTCACCCTTCATTTTTTGATACAACTAAATGTAATCATTATACTATAATGAGGCTAGCATTCTATTTTGGTTCTTGAGAGCATTATACAAGTTCTTTTTAAGTTCCACCTTATCATGCTGAGTTGTGTCAATCGAACACGTTTTCTTTAGAGATGAAGTCCAATTAAAAATTGATATAATTTAAGGTATAGCAATGAGTGAATATGCTACTTAGCTTAACTTCTATTGATTATCTCTCCTTTAAGTCTGTTCCTTCTACTCCCAAGTTGGCTAGAATATCCGCTTCTTTGTTTCCTTCCCTATAAGTGTGGTTGATTGTAAAATTCTTGAATTCTTTCAGGTGTATGAGAGCTACATCCAATTGTGACTTGAGCTTCCAACTATGTGATTTTCTTGATCCAATTGCATTTATAATGAAATAGGAGTCTCCTTCTATGATGACTTGATCCAATCCTAATTCCAAAAAAAACTAAATCCCATGCAAAAGAGCCATGAATTCGGCCTCATTATTTTTACCCTCAAGGAGAGCCTTGGCTAGTTTGCCTATGACTTTTCCATCCCAATGTTGGCAAGAGACACATTGTAGCTTCATGATTGTTGTCATTGATGGAAACAAAGTTCATCCCACACATCCATAGGACATGGTGTGTCTATACCGGAAGTCAGATTAAAGAGTGTGGTGGTCCAGTAAGCAGGAACAGAGCATGTGGCAAGGTCTGACAGTTAGGCCCAGATCTCTCAGAGGAAGTATCTTTGGAAAGTACAGACTTGGGGAAGTTAAGAGGAGTACCTTGACTGATAGATTACAGGAATTGAGCCTCTGGTGATGAAATAATGAAAAGATATGAGCATTCAAGTAGTGGGGTCCTGTTTGGCAGAGCAAACAAAGGAAGAACTGATCAACAGAGCATCAGACATTATTCTGGATGAGATGCTGATGGTGATCAAGATTATTAAGGTATCATTCATGATTGGCCGACTTGTTAGATGACTTCTATAAGTATCTCTTTGATCCACATCACTTGGTAAGCAAGGATTCAGCGGACAGACTAGAGTTTGGAAAATATTGACTATTCCGGATGCCGACTAGAAAGAGGATGAAATCCTTTGTATGGATATATATATCAAATGGATTTCAATGAGAAGGTGTGTGTTGTTTTGTGTGAAGTGCGAAGAAAAGCAGAAGAGCAATGTGGAAGCAGTAAGGCAAGTCCGGTATGTGAAAGGACAGCAGCACTAAAGAAGAGAAAGGATGAAGTGCAGTAGATTAGTATACTGAGCCTAACTAGAACTAAACTCCAGCATATGTGGATGCTTCTCATTAGTTCAAGTATCTTGTTACTCTCTTTATAACTTGTAGGCAGTGAGCCTCTTGTGAGCAGTGTGCTCGGGCAATGACCCCTAATTGGCAAGTGCCATTTTTGTACTTATATTCTTCTAACAAAGAATACATTCTTGGGTTAGTCACCCCATGGTTTTTTTCCTTAACAGGGTTTTCCACATCAAAATCATTGTGTTATATGTATTTAAATTTGTTTCTACTTTCATGCTTATGGATGCTTATTTGTTTTGATGCTGCACTAGTTGTTAAAGAAGAACAGAAAGTTAAATTAATTATAATAACTGATTCACCCGCCGTCTCAGTTATCAACAATTGGTATCAGAGCCAAGTTCCTCCAAATAGAGCCTAACAGCTTGAGGAAGATCTGGGAATTAAAATGGATGTGTATGGTATGAGGGAGAAACTTTAGTCTACCCTAGATGATCTTGAGAAATCTAACTTTGAAATCAATGAATTGAAGGAAAGACTCAAACAGGCTGATGATTTCATAAATGAATTAAAAGGGAAACTAAGTCTCTTTATGAAAAAGAGAAAGGATCTACTTCAGCAATTGGCAAGTCAAAGTGAAGCAAATGATACAAATGGAGATCTGAAGGAGAAAACCAAGTTATGTGAAAAGCTATCAAAAGAGATCATTATGGTAAGACATGAAATGGAATCAGGAGTTATGAAATTTACCCAAGAAATTGAAGAGAAAAGAAAAACTAAAGATGATCTAAGACAATCTCTCAAGAAGAAATCAGAAGATTGCCACAAGATGGATAGAATAATCAGACATCTTGAATCTGATCTTGAAGATGCTAAAGATAATGAAGAAAAACTTGAGGATCAAATTGTCTCTCTTAAAAGGGATCTTTAAACAGAAAATGAATACAAAGAGAAATTCAAGATAAGTGCTGCTCAACTTGAAGTTCTTCTTGAAAGCCAAAAGAGGGTAGATGACAAGTGTGGCTTGGGATATGAGAAAGGTGAAAGCTCTAGATCTGGTCAGAAGAAGTTTGGATCAGAAAATCCAAGGAATAGGCCTAGAAGACCTTCGGTAAGGCAACCTAATGCTCAAAGATATCCATCCTTCAATGGATACTGCCACAACTGCAATAACTTTGGTCACAAAGCTAATCAGTGTAGAAGGAGAATGAATCAGACTAACACATCCTTCTCCAAACAGTGTTTTAATTGCAAAAGGTATGGTCACAAATCTCATGAATGCAGAAATATGCAAATGAATAATTCATTCAATGGTAGATGCTTTGCATGCAATAGAATGAGTCATATGACTAATCAATGTAGATCAAGAGGACATCAATCAAATATGCAAAGAAATGTTGTTTTCCACAGTTGCAATAGATCTGGTCATATTACCAAATTCTGTAGAAGCAAGAATCAGGACAAAGAGTTTCGGTACATCATAATCAGAATCAAGACAAGGGAAAAGGAAAAGTGAATGTGGATGAAGTTAAAAGTGAAGTGAACAAGATTTGGGTGAAGAGAAGTATAGAAAATGTAGGGGATGGATCCGCACTAGAATCTGGTGCTGATATTCCTTCCAGAAATTAAAAGGTGAGCTTTGGCTCAGGGGGAGACACAAAGAAAAATATTTTCCCCCAGCTAGTTAATTGGTGCCGGAACTGGCACAAGGAAAGTTGCGGATTAAAAGGTTCATAAGAGAAACATCTAAATAAACTGTGGTTAAGATATGGAAGATCTGCAAGATATTTAGAACAAGATTGATCCGGTTCATCAAGTCATCCGAATAAGGAAAACAAGGCAAACCAGAATGACTTAAGTTGAGCATTTATTGCAATTTGGTATTAGGGTTTGCGGAGTAATATAAGGGTTTTTTCTTATTAAACATTTGTTCATTCTGCATTCAAGAAGAAGTGAAAAGGATCTCTACAACAAATTTCCTCAAGCCCATCAAAGATCATCTGTAGAACCTGATTCATCCAGTAATTAATCTAGCTCACTCTGTGAAACCTAAAAGCGTAAAAGGTATTTTTTTTTCTTGAATATCTCTCTATAAATCTTTGAAAGATGGCTACTCTGAATGTGGTGAAGATTTCTGATAGGCCACACCCTAAATTCAAGAAACATCCATATAAATCCCTAGAAGTTGATCCCCTAGGCGCCTTTTCAAGCATTCCGCATGGAGTTTTGCATGTAGAAGATGTTAGGGCATATATTCATGTGAATATTGAAGAATTTGGGGAATCTAATCTGGCTGATATCTATCACAAGCACTTCATAGATGACTCGTTTGAACTCAAAACTCAGTATAAAGCTATCCGGGACAAACATTTTGCACAATGCATTCATTTCTCCTATTTTTCAAAAGATGAATAGGTTCAGTATATTTTGAGCAGAATGCATGATAACTTCATGTGGTTGAACAGGCCGTTTAAGATCACTAAGGATGCCATTAGGGTAGTAACCAGATTACACTCAACCGGTGGAATGCCTACTCTCAAATTTGTCAAAAACCAAATTGTAAGTGAGGCTACTGGATCGAAGTTTGATAAAAGAGCAATGACGATTGAGGACATCACAAATCTAGATATCAAGTTTGCATAAATGATAATTAGATATAAGATATATCACTCCAGCAGCAAGAATTTAGTATTTGGAACTGTTGTATATACTGCTTATGAAATGTTAAGAAAGAATGCAGACTATGATCTTTGTGAGCTCCTTCTAAACCAACTTTGGGAAAATCTGTAGAAGATAAAGAAGGATAAGAAGAACTCCTTCAAATATGGTGGCTTGATACTCTGTCTATTCTTCTACTACATGAATGAGCTACCCGGATCTAATGGGTGGATATGGCAGAATGACAAACCAATAGCAATTCAAATTAGAGACTATCTACATGGAATTGGTGATGCCAATGCACAAAATACAACACTCTGGGGCTACTTCAAGAACTTTCAAAACATGATGCAAGCCAGAGAGAGAATTCCCCAATCCTTAGTTGAAAAATATAAGGATACAATCCGCTATATGGTAGAAACTGATCAGTACCTAATGGAGGCAGTGGAGCCAAGGGTAGTCTGGATCATGCCAATGGAGTATGAAGTGGATGAGAAAATTGTAGAGCTACATGTTCAACACATGCTAGGTCAGCCCAAGGATCCCAAGGAAGAAAGGTTTGGAACCTTTGAAGAATTGAGTATAAAGATTCATGTGGAACTAAGACAACCGAAGATGAAGAGAAAAGTGAGAAAAGAAGTAGAGAATGTTGCAAAAGATATGACATCTCAAAAGAGGCACTTGATGCACATAGAGAAAAAATGGAAAGCAGAGAAAAAGAAAAGGAAGAGGCAGAAAAAGAAAGTGCTCTGGTAGAAGCCCCCTCCTGGACCATATCTTCCAAGAGCCTTGCACCTGCAACTGCTAAAAGCTCAAAAGCATCTAAATCGGAAGCAAAATCATCCAGTAAAGCAGAGAAAAGAACTAAAACAAAGGCCACAAGGTCTTACATCAGTCAGAAGGATGATGAAGAGACAGAATCAGATGAGGAAGTAAAGAAAATGAAAAGGAAAAGGAAAACATCTGGTGAACCCTCTACTGTAGAAGTAATAGAAGAATTTGTTGAAAGGTCCACTCTGTCCTTAGATGATGTAGTCAAAGCAATTACTATGGATGGGAACCTACAACAAATAACTGAATTCTATGATGCATATAATGATGCAGATAGAAAGATCTTGGAGGAAGCCACAGTTAAGTACTTGAACATATACAATAAGGCTTTTATTGAAATCATATCTCTCATTCCCAAAAGCCTAGAGAAGGAATTAGAGATAAGAAAGAATAATGTTAGGGCAAAGGATCTTGAGATTCAGGAACAGATAGCCATTTAGCTCTTTCCTTCAATCACTCTAAAGCAAATGAATATGATCTTCAAAGATTGCAAGGATGAGTTCCAGAGCAAAGATAGAATGAATCAGCTTATGCTCGGTGAAACTGACAAAATAGGAAAAGAGACAGAAGAGATTCTCTAGAATGCTTACAAAAGATTCAACATTCCCATTATAGAGGACTTAGGTGATGATCCCTTAGCTATAGATAAATCTACTGAGACAGTGGCAGAAGAGGTAAAGGAGACAGGTGAAGAAAAAGGCAAGGACTGAGATTTCTCTACTCTGGAAGAGGAGGCCCATGGTCAAGCAAACATCTCTCCTCCGGTTTCCACTGTTGACTCCGGATCTAAAGAAGAGGAAAGAGTAGAAGAAAAGGAAGTAGAGGGAAAGGAAAAACAAGATGATAGTAATAAGGGTGCAGAAGGAGAGAAAATTCCAAAAACCACAGATGATATTGGTAAGGCTACAAAAGGGGACAAAACCTTGTCACCAGCAAGAGACACAGCAAAAGAAGTCAAGGATATCTTAACCAAGGAGATGATAGAATTTGATGAACCGGAACTTCTTCAAGGACCGTTTAATTTTGACTCCCTCTCCCCAATTCAAACCATGAAGCTAGCATCTTTTACTTCAGCAAAGGCAAAAGAAAAACTTCTGAAGTCTCACATGGAAGACTGCAAGCTCATAGAAACTACATCCAGTGTATTAGAGAAGATCATGCCATCTTTTCAGAAGGATCCCTCAGTTTCTTCATCCGATAATCTCAAATCTCTAGTAAATAATGTTAGCACTTATTTTGAATTTTTAGAGAAATCAGCTGAGGTAAAGGCCCAGAAAGAGTTTTTGGATAAGAGATTCTCTGAGTTACAAGGACTTATAACCAATGATAGGAGAAATATGGATATTGGGATAAAGATCTTAGAAAATGCTCTTAAGGATGGAGGAGAAGTATATAAATTTTGTATATCCTGGACTAAAGTAACAAAGGATATTGAGAAAAAAGTGAAAGAACAAGAGGATAAACTATCAAGCCTCTCTCAGAATTTTGATCCTCTCACTGTATCCATAATAAACCAGGAATGCCAAACTATTGCAATCATGAATGAGATTAAGAAGCTTGAGAAGGAGAGGAAGAACATATTAAGAAGAATGGGTGAGCTTAGAGGGATGATTATCCCCAAATTAGAGGCCATGCATGAGGCCCTAACAGATGCCCAGACCACAGCCCGGACCAGTGATCTGACAGACCTCAAGAGGGCAGAAGCCTTTGCATTCCTATTGAGTCGTCACATCTCAATTTTGGACAGGATGAAGCAGAGTTGGGCAACACAACTTGTCCAGTTAAAGACAACTTTTGCAAACATACTACAATATATGTAAGTATAACCTGTTTATATACTTATGCGGCTAAGTATAGTTGAAATTTTGGGCAATTTTGGTGTATGGACCCTACCCTTTGCCATTGATGTCAAAGGGGGAGTAAGGAACATTGAAAAATGTGGAATCTAGCTAAGGGGGAGCTCCAGTAAAATGTACATTAGAAGAGAGCATCAACCAAGGGGGAGTATAGCATAACACTTAGTCATTTCTCACTAAGTGTTGCCATCAATGCCAAAGGGGGAGATTGTTGGCAAGAGACACATTGTAGCTTCATGATTGTTGTCGTTGATGGAAACAAAGTTCATCCCACACATCCGCAAGACATGGTGTGCCTATACCAGAAGTTAGATTGAAGAGTGTGGTGGTCCAGTAAGCAAGAACAAAGCATGTGGCAAGGTATGACAGCCAGGTCTGGATCTCTCAGAGGAAGTATCTTTGGAAAGTGCGGACTTGGGTAAGTCAAGAGGAGTACCTTGACTGATAGATTCCAAAAATTGAGCCTCTGGTGATGAAAGAGTGAAGAGATATGAGCATTCAAGTATTGGGGTCCTGTTTGGCAGAGCAGACAGAGGAAGAACTGACCGGCAGAGCATCAAACATTATTCTGGATGAGATGTTGATGGTGATCAAGATTCTTAAGGTATCATTCATGATTGGCCGACTTGTTAGATGACTTCTATAAGTATCTCTTTGATCCGCATCACTTGGTAAGCAAGGATTCAGCTGACAGACTAGAGTTTGGAAAATATTGACTATTTCGGATGCCGACTAGAAAGAGGATGAAATCCTTTGTACGGATATATATATCAAATGGATTTTGATGAGAAGGTGTGTGTTGTTTTGTGTGAAGTGCGAAGAAAAGAAGAAGAGCAATGTGGAAGCAGTAAGGCAGGTCTAGTATGTGAAAGGAGAGTAGCACTAAAGAAGAGAAAGGATGAAGTGCAGTAGATTAGTATAGTGAGCCTAACCGGAACTGAACTCCAACATATGTGGATGCTTCTCATCAGTTCAAGTATCTTTTTACTCTCTTTATAACTTGTAGGCAGTGAGCCTCTTGTGAGCAGTGTGCTCGGGTAGTGATCCCTAATTGGGAAGTGTCATTTTTGTACTTATATTCTTCTAACAGAGAATACATTCTTGGGTTAGTCACCCCATGGTTTTTTCCCTTAATAGGGTTTTCCATGTCAAAATCATTGTGTTATATGTATTAACTTTGTTTCTACTTTCATTCTTATGGATGCTTATTTGCTTTGATGCTGCACTAGTTGTTAAAGAAGAACATAAACTTAAATTAATTAAGATAATTAATTCACCCCCTTCTCAGTTATCAACACCCAATACCTAATTATACACCCTACTTTGGAGGCACCTGGATTGCCCTTTACTGCCCCATCAAAGTTTAACATATACCACCCATGCTCTGGGGCTTTCCATACTATTTTATTCCTTGCTTTCTTGGTTTTATTACCTCCAGCTCCCATGAAAGAGGGGACATTCAATCCATACTAGGATTTTCTCATTAAAGCATCCCAATCAGGCAAGTTGTCATTTTTAGTACAATGGGCCATGTTTCTGTTATTGACAACTTCTACTATGGTTGCTTCTATCTTGTTTTAGAATGAAGATGCCATTTCTTTATTTTGAAAGACCCTCATGTTTCTCTCTTTTCATATTTCCCAAATCAATATGGAGGGGCTAACTATCCATAGTGTAGAATAGAGGGTTGTTTTGAAAGGGAAGGGACAAGCTTGAAACATACTAAGTATGTCTTTTGGCAAAGCACTTTGCAATGTTAGCTTTGCAAAAAGCCATTTGCAACATCTTGAGTATGGGTAGTTACGTAATAGATAATTCCATGTTTCCTCTGATCCTTTGCATAAAATAGATCTTGAACAACTTTGAAACCCCATCTTTTGAAATCTATCTGGTGTAAGGATTTTTCTTTGTATTGCTGCCCAAGCAAAGGTCCCTGCTTTTGGTATACAATTCTTGTTCCAAAATACATTTCCTGGGATTTGTGGAGAAAATGTCTTTGCTCTTTTCAGATCTCTATAACCATCTTTAATTGTGTATTCCCCACTTTTGACTCCATTCCATCTTAGACTGTCACAGCCCTCCCTCATGAAGATTTTCCTTTCTTTCATGGCTGCTTCAAAATCCTTTACTTCCTTTCCTGATAGACCTAAATCTCTAGCATCTTTCCAATGTTGCGATAAGGTGCCATTAACCTTGTAAATCCCATTATTGTATTATTCTATTTATTATTTGTAATTACTGATAAGGGATGTACTAGTTTCACTGACAGTGGTAAATTTTTTTTTACTATCCACGGTAATTATGGAGTTACTCCACCAGTAAGTTCCAGAGTTACCGATGGTAGTTACGAGATGTCATTTACTATGGTAAAATATAATTGGTAAAGGTGGCACACCCAAGTGGAAAATATATTATTTTTAGCTTTTATGACACACGTCATAATGTTTGGTGGGTGCATGTAAAGAATCTATGACAGCTACAAGTTGTCATAAGATTCTATGACACTATGACGCATATGACGGATATTAATGAGTTGTAAGTTGCTATGTTTAGCCCCAGGTACCTATCTTGGGAAGATTCTCTTTTAGTGGTATCTATGATAGTTAAGATGTTGTAAGTGGCTATTTTTGGCCCTAGGCACCCAAGTTTGCATGTGCATCTTTTACCAAGTGTAGGATGCATGTATGATGACATTTATTGCTACATGGGTGGAGATTCCAAGGTTGACGCCTATCTTGAGGATTATTAATTCTATATAAACCATGGCATAGTAGACAAGTTATATAAAAGGTTTACAGGTACCTAGGTTTTTTTGGAGTGAAGGTTGAAGGATAGAGGAAGTGAATGTATTTATAATCTACTTTTGTGAAGATAATACAACTTGACCTCTTTTCTTGATGGAATTTTTTGCCCGTAAGAGTTTTCTCCATGTTAAACACTCAAGTGTTATGTGCTTCACTTTGCTTCTAGTATATTTCTATATTGTGGGTTTATTTTTTGTGTTGCAATCTCCATCTCTAACACTCTGTTAAAGATTGTTAAATATACATTTGAATCAGATTTACCCTTGGAGGTTGTGTGGTCACACTAGATGTTGGCCCTAAGGACTTCCATATTTTTGATGAATGTATCAAGGAAATATCTGAGGATTTGGGAACCAAATCCATTATCTTCAAAAATATGGGGAGACAACCAAAGTCAGAATATTTATTGGCTTGGTGCAAAGAGACATGGAGCAACTTAGAGATTGCTTTGGTGGATCTCCTGGATCATGGATTTTTCTAGTTACCTTTCAGTCTTAATGAGATTGCTAGTTTGTTTTGGATCACGACCCATGATTCTTCAAAAAATCAAGTTTTTTCATGATACCATGGTCCCCACTCTTTGATCCTTCTAGTGTATGCATTACTTTCATCTTGATCTGGTTGTGTTTATATAATCTCCCATCAGTTATGAGAAACTCTAGAGTCATTCAAAAACTAGTTCACCAAATTGGAAATTTTGTCAAGATGGATGAGGAACCCTCCGATAAAACAAAAAGATTAACCAAAGTTTGTTTTATGATTGACATTTCCAAGCGTATCACATGCAAGGTCAGATTGATTTCTTCTCATGGTTTGTGGATGTAATATATCAATTTTGAAGGCCCTCCATTGTGTTGTTTCAGATGCAACCATTTTGGTCATAAAATCACTGGCTACAATGCTAAGTCCATCTCTAGTTCATGTTCCATCAACTTCATAATGTGGGTTCAGAAAGAAGGTAGAAACTCTAGACTCATTCAAAAACTAGTTCACCAAATTGGAAATTTTGTCAAGATGGATGAGGAAACCTCTGATAAAATAAAAAGATTTACCAAAGTTTGTGTTATGATTGATATCTCCAAGCCTATCACACACAAGGTTAGATTGATTTCTTCTCATGGTTCGTGGATGTAATATATCAATTTTGTAGGCCCTCCATAGTGTTGTCTCAAATGCAACCATTTTGGTCATAAAATCACTGGACGCAATGCTAAGTCCATCTCTAGTTCATGTTCCATCAACTTCATAAAGTGGGTTCAAAAAGAAGGTAGAAACTCTAGACTCGTTCAAAAACTAGTTCACCAAATTGGAAATTTTGTCAAGATGGATGAGGAACCCTCTGAGAAAACAAAAAGATTTACCAAAGTTTGTGTTATGATTGACATCTCCAAGCCTATCACACACAAGGTAAGATTGATTTAGATTCTCATGGTTGGTGGATGTAATATATCAATTTTGAAGGCCCTCCATAGTGTTGTCTCAGATGCAACCATTTTGGTTATAAAATCACTCGCTGCAATGCTAAGTCCATCTCTAGTTCATGTCCCATCAACTTCATAAAGTGGGTTCAGAAAGAAGGCAGTCATGATGATGATTTTGTCTAGTGAAATCATGGGAAGTTTTTGGTTCATCCCCAGCCTCTTTCCTTTCATGATATAGTGGCTGGAATTGCCCAAGTGGACCCTCCTTGTGGTGAGGCTCCTTTGGAGGCATCACTTGACAAATGCAATTTTTTAATGATTCAGAAGACCTTCAGCTTCATAAGCATTTGCTTGTTGCTAAGGATCATTTCATTCATGCTTCTAAGGATGAGGAAGAGGCCCCTAATGATCTCTAAGAAGATGTTTGGCATCTACCAAAATCGCTACCATCATCAAGTCTTTGAGTACAATATCAAAGCCTAACATTGGACATTCTAGTAAGCGGAGGGGTAGAAAATCTAAGGCAGAAAAACTAAGATTGAAAGCCCAAGATGTTGTGGGCTAGGGTACACAATGGACCATGGGACCTCTCCTCACCAAGAGAAAATGAAAAAAAATGAAGATTCAGTGCTAGGACCCTTGGATGAGTTTTTTTCTTGCATGAGTAGATTGGTTAGGGAAGGTTTCAGCATGTGGCTCTTTTATCTATTTGCTCTCTTCTGTTTCTTTTCCTCTTTCCCTAGAGATTGTCTGTCCTCTTTGGTTGTATTCTTTTTCTCTGCTCACCTGAAGTTTTCTTTTATTTAGATTATGCTAGTATACATGGGAGTGGTCCCTCACCTCACAACTACTAATTAAAAATTCCTTCGATAAAAAATATCCAATTTTTATTTATTAAAATTATTTTATTTACTAAATTAATTTAGGACCTTAACAATTTCAAATACTACTTAGCCTTACTAGTTAATACAGCTCTTTACAAATTTAAATTTACTCTTGAAAGAATTAAACTTATTAATCCAAAGGCTTAAAAAAAATTAACATTACAAAAACTTGAATGACATTAAACATTTAATTTAGGTCTAACCCAAAGTATTATTATCATTACAATTTTAGGGCCACATGGAGCGAACCTTAAAATACATTCTATATATCTCCCCCTCTTTTCTCATAAACTTCATCTTTTGCATTTTCTTCCGTTTACTAACAGTATTCATTTATTTGTTTGTTTTAACATAGTTTTCTTCCCTCTCTTTTATTTTTGTTACTCATATGCAGGCTACAGGTTTCTGAATTCGTGAAAGAGTAGAGAGACGGGCAAATGTTGGTTGAGGCACAGGGGCGAGCCTAGAATAATTTTTTGAGTTCTGCTAATATTCATATTTGTTATTCCCTGTAGAGGCAGAAATGAGTATTTAATCTCTCATATTCATATATATATATATATATAGATATATATAACCATGAAATAAATACAGTAAAAATAAGGATGAATACATGGCCATTTACTTAGATTTTCAAACAACTCCCAAGGCAGGGTTAATAACGATGCATGTATGAATAAGAATAAATTGCTCTCCCCAAAAAAAAGAGTAAGGCGTTGAAAACAAGCTCATAGATTTTATGAATACATATATTTTCATATGAACTCACAAGGTTTAGGTTTAATGGAATGAAATCTGCATGGTGATATGAGATGAGTGCTTCCATTAATTAGGTCATTTACTAGTTAACATCTTAAGACTATATAGTTAACTATGTCAATTAAACAAAATATGTAGACATAGATAATAAGACAATAATTTATGAAGTTGGAGCTTCAATTTCACTAATCAATTCATCAAGTATCCAGCATAAGTATTTATTTTAATGTTTTCTTAGGGATTTTCTTATTGTATAATTAATTGAATAGTTAAAGATGGTTTTTTATAGCTTAACAGTTAAAAGATCTAATATTTTGGTATGTTTTTTTCTTTTAAATCACAATCATAGATTAATATATGCTTCCTAGAAACTCTATAATTAATAGATTTGATTTTAATAATAATAATTCTCATTTAATAAATTATCAAAGAAAATAATTTTGCAATAAAAGTGTAAGCATTTGCAAAATATCAAAGGTCATACTAAATCTTTTCTCATCCAAAAACCCAGAAAAATATTATACATATACAACAATTTTCTGGATTTAACTGTGTAAATTTTTTATTTAAACATCAATAGAATCATAATGCATGATCCATCATTAGGGTGAAAAAAATATCAAAACCAGACAAATATTCTATCCACGGTGAAAACCCAAAAATGTCAAACATGATCTCAAGCAGAACAATTTTTTGACAATTTAATTTTTCCTTAAAACATAAATTGAAAAATAATTTTAAAAAAAAAAAAAAACAGAAAAGGGGAGAGGGCACCCATAGATAAACATAGATAAAATAGTTACAACAGTTAAGGCCGAAGCCCATAATTAAATGTTGTGAAACCCATAGATAAATTGAAAAATAATTAAATGACCAAACCATCATAAAAATTGACCATCAAATTCCAAGCGTCGTGCACTTGCACTCCAAGCTCTCCCAGTACACATATATCCCTATCTTTTTCCTGTGATATTCTATACGGCCTTTTTGTTACAAATGTTGCGATGTCTGAAGATTTTAAGGCAAGCAAGCTGTTGATCTTTGGAAGACGACGATGTAACGCCGACGGTACATGCTGTAGGGCGGAGAGCAGCAGCGTCCATGAATTTCTCAAGTAATGTTTCTCTTGCTTTATCCAAGCCGGGGCTGCGCCAGCCAAAAAAATCTTAAGATGCTTTATTTGTTTGGGCAACATATCCCATGCATTTACCTCTACAACCTTCAAGTAATGAGAGTGCTTCTGGATGTTGAGACATGGACCAGCTAGGACTCGAACCTAGGACCTTCCATACGCTGCTGGAGTGCTCTACCACTGAGCTACTGGCCCCTCTTGGGCCAGTCCATCGTTGGTCCGGGTGTGGCTTACACCAACACCCCCCCTTAAGCCACACCTCTCGTATGCTTGGGGCTCCTAGCCTGGCCTGGGTCTGATACCATGTTAAGACATGGACCAGCTAGGACTCGAACCTAGGACCTTCCATACGCTGCTGGAGTGCTCTACCACTGAGCTACTGGCCCCTCTTGGGCCAGTCCATCGTTGGTCCAGGTGTGGCTTACACCAACACTGGATACAACTGTGTATGTTTTTGAGTCAATGTTTAGGATCATGCTCAATGATCCATCATCAGGAAGAGGAGAGTGTTATCATTACTTGATTATTATAGACTGTGGAAAACTCATGCCTACTCTACAACCTTCTCAAACTCCTCTGCCACCAGGCGTGGGCGTACATGATGGAGTTTGCTTTGGAGCGAAAAAAACGCCTACAAAAACAGGGCCCATAGCCGGAAGTAAATACGGAGTCACCTTGAGTTGTATGGCATAGCCTTGAGGAATGCCATACAATCTTTGACACTTCCTTCTCTGTCAAGTATCACACTTCCCTCTGTATTTTGTGTAGCCGTGATCCAAGAATTCTGAGCTTCGTTTCACATGTCCTACGCTCCTGAAAGACCATACCACCTAAGAGAAAAGGAGGCCTCCCGTAATTCTAGTGGATAGGGGACCGTTGCATACGTGTCCAGCTCTTTAATGCCCACACAAAAGCAGACGGTGGCGGATTTGAGGCGCGGGCAGCTCTGCAGAAAGGCAGTTTGGACATGGGGTCAAAACGGAAGAGCTTAACCACCGGGCTGGTTGCCATCTGTACGGCTCTATCCATTCAATCGAAACACAGTCGACGACATGTATGATTGGGATGGTCGCAGTGAGTTGACTGGTCTGAGTTCTTAGTCGAGGTTTTTTGGTGACTGCCCTCCCCATCCATACAGTCCATGAGTTACAACTCACCGGCTGTTTACAGCTGAACGGTCCAAATACCCGCGAAGGGACCTATAGCGTTCCAGCGCATGGCAGTTTCTCCCTACAATTTCAAGAATCCGTGGAGCCCTCATGTCTCCTCCTCTCACATACTCTAGCCATAGGTCAGAGTTCACTTCTGCTCAGATGACAGAAATTTGTTGAGGAAGTAACCATACGCAAGGATCTCCACCATGCGCGGCTTGCCCACATAGAGATCAATCGATCAATTTCGATTTCCCGGTGGCTGGAAAAGGAAGAGTGTGCCAAAATGGCCGCCACCATTTCTTCGTCGTATCTGTGGCGGCGATGGTGAACGTCGTAGCAGAAATGAAGTTTCACCAGACAGCTGCGAGAGAAGGGGCTAATGACGCGGTTGCAGATTGTTGGCGCTACGGTTTTGAAACAGGACATGTTCACCGCACGACTGCTTGTAAAAATATTTGGCCCAGGAGGCCAAACCGCTGCAACAAGACATCAAGTTTACAACATCTATCAATAATAATTTTTCCGCTATTTTCATGATTATTTCATCCGGGAGATCTGGCAGCCTCCTCCTCCCTCCGCTCAACTCGCTCATCTTGAACCAAACCTCTGCAACAAGTATCCACCTTTAGCAGCTTAGGAGACAATGGTTTGCAAAAAGATTTTGATAAGAATGAGTTTGGGTTTGTCTTTAAATATAATGCAACCTATAACAAGTAAGTTATTCTAGACATCAAACTCCACCTTCAAGAGGCAGGAGATGAAATGCGAGCTCTGGATATGTGTAGATATTTACGGGTTTCCTTTAAATATGACATATTTAGGGTTTTCCTTTAAATAGAACATATTTAGGGTTTGTCTTTAAATATGACATATTTAGGGTTTGTCTTTAAATATAACACTTCAATTTAGCTTGCTTATAATGAAATTCTAGATACTAGTAAGTAGTTGAGCTTATTTTTTTAATCAATTTACTAGACATAAGTGGAATAGGACCTTCCAGAAGGATATCTCTTGACATATATTTTTTAAATATTTAAATAGTTTGATCGGGCCTAACTCGATTGGCTATGACATATATTTTTTAAATATTTAAATAGTTTAGGGTGGGGGCCTGGCTCGATTGGTCAGAAGGAGTTCAACAATCAAGGGATTAAATAAGGTTTAAAACAAAATTATTCTTTTATGTGATCTATTTCTCCATAATCTTTTATTTTTTAATCTAAAAAATATAACCACATAATATAATTTTATTTTGCAAAATTTATATTAATGATTTACTACATATCAAAATAAAACATTGTACAAAGAATAAATTAAACCAAAGGAAGAAAATACAAGCATAGAATACACAATAAGAAAATAAATTACCATTTCTATTTTGCAAAATTTATATCAACAATTTACTACATATGAAAATAATTATATTTACATAAAACATTGTATAGAGAATAAATTAAACCAAAATTTACATTATAGTTTTTTTTTGTATTAATTTTTTTTAATTTTAATGGGGTTTCCATTTTTCTATTTTAGTTTTTGTCCTCCAAAAACAAAGAACATATTTTATTTTTGTTCTTTTTTTAGAGTATGTAAGTGAAGCCATAAATTGAAATTGACACCATAAAAAAAGTTCTCTCCATTAATTTGTAACCGATGCATTAATTTTAAATGCCATAAAAAAGAGCACTCTCTATTACTTTTTAACCTATTTTGCTTTTTTTGTTTTTTTAGATTATTACTATTTTCCCACTAAAATATGTCACTCATACATTAATGGTGTGAGAGTGTTAACAAAAACTATTAAAGAGCCGACATATAAAAATAATTACACCGACAGGTGTTATTCAGTGGCATTATGACACTACATAAAAACAAAATAGAGCCGACATAGTCTATTAAAAGATGACATATAAAAATAATTACACCGAGACGAGTTATTCAATGGCATTAAGGGGATACTGTGACAGTGTACATAAAAACAAAATAGAGCCGACATAGTTTTTTAAATAACTAGACATCTTTTTTAAATAATAAATACTTAAGGCTTTTAAACCACTTTAGGTTTTCTTATCTTGCACACATAAAAGCAAGTTTCTTATCTTGCACACATAAAAGCAAGTTTTCATATGTAAATTATTATTTCAATTCATTAATTGCATCCATATTGTGCAATATTGGTCTTTTGTGATTTTTCCCTGTAGAAGGCTAATATCAAATTTTGTAGGTGATTCTAGCCTCTTGAGTCCATTGGGGACTCTCACAACAATTATTCTCTAATTTAACTTATACTAAGAACCATGTTATTCACTTTCTTTTTTGTCTATAGAAAAAATCTCACATCTCTCTTGAAATTATTAAATGCCATTCATCACTCAAGACCAATTATACATATTCTATAGAAGATGTATGTTTTATTAGTAATTAAAGTGAGTTCCTCTAAATTTGACTAATGGATTGTTTACCTATATTGTTACATAGAATAAGCCGTCAAATTAAAAACTAATATGCCAATGGAATTCCATTCAAACATATGCTCTACTATCAATGAGGAGAGAATGACCACCAAATTGTGTAGCCACATACTTCATCAACTTGCTTGTAATGTGCAAGTTGGCCATTCATTGGGAGACATGTTGGAAGCAACACTTTAAAAAAGATTTATTAATATTTATGTTATAACCATAGAAGATGTCTTGTCTTAGGTGTTAAAAGAAATCATCACCACTAAAGTAAGAGATACCATATAATTTGCATTGTCATTCATATAAGATATTGTCACATGTAAAGCTCCAATTTTAGATAATTATCTGGTATGTCTAATAATTTGATAAGAACCTTGGATGAGATTACATGACTACACGATTGATAATATTTGATATTAGTCATTTGAAGATCGTGATATTACAACTAACTTATATGTAATGGAGAAGAGAAGTCCATTAATGGGCAATACTACAAGAAAAAAATAGTTTATTCCCTTTCATAATATCACAAGGATGACAACGTAAATTAAAAGCCAAGGGAAAAAAGAAACATAATCGTGCATTTACTTATACTAGTATATTTATATTTTAAAAAATATATCTAAAGTACGCTGAGCCATATCTCTTTTCCATAATTTATTTGATTTTCTCACCTTTTTTCTTCCATCATTTTTATTTTTATTTTTATTTTTTTTTGGTTAGATATTTTTGGTGATTTAAAAAGAAATTGATAATAAGAAAATCACAAAAACTATGGAACCAAAAAAAATTGGAAAAATAAAAAATAAAGAACCAAACAAAATTGAAAAAAAATAAAAATAAAAAACTAAAAAAAAAATTGGAAAAAAATAAAAATAAAAACGAAAATAAGAAAATCACAAAAACTATGGAACAAAAAAATAAATTGGAAAAAATAAAAATAAAAAGCCAAAAAGAAATTGGAAAAAAAAAAATAGAAAACTAAAAAAGAAATTGGAAAAATAAAAAAATTAAAATCAAAACAAAATTGAAAATAAGAAAATCATGGAACAAAAAAGAAATTGGACAAAATAAAAAGTAAAAACCAAATTTTAATTTTTTTGTTTTGTTTTTAGATTGGAATCTTTTTTTTTTTAATTTTTAGATTGGAATCTTATAAAATTACACGGAATCATAATTTTTGAGCTCTTCAAATCCACCTGTGCTATGAATGTAGGAACACCTCTCCACGTAACTAAATCTAATTAACATTGGTTATGGTTGTGTACAGTTTAAAGTTTGGCCAGTGACCTTTTGTAAAAAAGGCGACGAGGGCTGAATCTCTAGTAGTGGAGAGGGCTCGATCCTGCGACCTCAGCTCAACTTCAGTTGATATTGCAAACTTGGTGCAACACCATTTATTTTATGCAAGGTACATATCTGGCTATAATTGGTGGTGGACATTTGTCTTCAATGGACATCCTTCAAAGCATACATTCACTTGTGGAAGATTTTTACAAATTGCTTCAATTGTTTGCATGTTGCTGCAATTATTGATTATAAGATTCTATGTATGTAAGGGGGCCTTTCACCTGATTTTGAAAAAATTGGGCCAGATCTGAAACATTCCAAGGGCTACACATGTACAAGATGTGTCTCCTATGTGACCTCCTTTGGGAAGATCCAAGTAAAATATTTTACAAATATAGCTTTAAATTGATCAAAGTTAAGTTTAGCCTTTAAATCACTGTCAAATTTATAGTTATAGGGCTCAGATTGCAAACTCTTTCAAAAGTTTTGTGTAACTTCTATTTCTATTTGGTTACGGGGTTGCGAGGTTGATGATACCTGGTATTTGACTGATTTGCATGCAGTTTACATAATGCTAAATCTATTTCTGCTAGAACCTAGAGTTGTTTTTGACTTGGACTTTAAGTTTAATTTTTGTTTTTGAGTGGTCAATGGTGTGTTGAGATCAGTTTCGCTTTATCTCTATTATAAGAGGGTTTTCCTAGATATTGTCATGTAGGAATGTTACTACATCTAACTGTTTCGGCTTCCTACGTTGACTTGAAACTATCCACAACTCTGGATATTAAGATGTGTTTGTTCACCTATTGCACTTTTTCAGGTAATGCATCTTCTTTTGTGGACAGTTCATGGTATTGGTTGCTAGCTTGAGTGTCACAAAACAACATAGTTTTGAGCCCTAACCTTCACCATCTCAAAGTCAAAATCAGTAATAGAACAATAATTTACTAGATTTCTTCAGTGATTGGGGATAAGATTTTCCCAAACTATTTGTTGATAGATTTAAACATTAGAGACAACTTGCATATATGACTGTGTTGCTTAACAGGAACTTAAAATGTGAGTTACATAGTCTGTTGAATATTGGAGTAGTAGCATTTGTGCCAAGTTGTTCTTTATGCCCTTGCATAGGTGTTAGTGGCCACTAGTTGAATGTACACAACATGTCATTGATGTTAAATGTTGATCCTTGCAATGAATAATTTTTAGATTCCAATATTATAAATGGAGCAAAATGAACAGTCCTACATATATTGCTTTCATAATCACAATAATATCTAGTAAAATGTAAGAGACCACTGATCTCTGAAATGGACAGATAAAAATGTTTGGACAACATAAAAATACAATGGACATAATTTAATTATTTGATAGTCTTTTAAGACCATAACTTACTAACATATTATAGAGAAAGGTATTTTAATAAGTAGCAATTGTAGCATAAATATGACATTATTTCTAGAAGTATATTAACAATATGGTACAAACGGAGAGGTGAGCGCTCTCTCTTCTCACCATGATTGAGCTATTTATACAACATCATCTAGTAGAAAGATGAAGAAGAGGAAGTGGAGAATCTTAAGGCACTTAGCTAGAGCCTTACATACTAAAACCCTTTACATTGCAAGTGAGGAGAGGCAAGGGAAATGCATCATATTATCTGTAGTATGTGTTGATTTTTGTGTAGCTCAAAAGATGGAGTTGCTTTAAAGAAACTCAAGTTGGATTTTGAGCAACAACAGATTTTTTATTTAAGAATAGAATGTTTCTTAGTTTGTGAGGTTGAGAAAAAACCAAGAGTGATTTTATGTGTGATTTAAAGCTGAATAAAGCAAGGAAAGTTTCTTTTCTTGCACATTAAGTAAAGCATCTGGGCTCTATATATGTAATATTGTTGTAGCAAACTTGTATTGTATTTTCAAAGAGAAAATTTGTTGTTAGACTGAATACAAGATCCAACATTTGCAGGTTTTTCCCCACACTAGGGTTTCTTGGGTATATCTATGTTTTTGTCTATTTGTGATTGGCTTCTTGTTATTTTTGCTTTCACTGTTATTAGCTATTAATTAACCTAGAGTATTGATTGTTATAAATCAGATAGAGGCTCTATTCTATTAATTTATTGTACAATTAATCTATAGCTAGGTTATGAGAAATTAACATGGTATCAAAGCTCTAAACTTTGAATACGAAGCCAAGATTTGTGGTATAGATTTCAAGAAAAAAATATATTAGAATTTCATCTCTAGTTTCTTATATGACTATGGCAACCAATGTTCAATATGAGGACAAGCTTAAGGGTGTGTCCAACTTCTTACAATGGAAGGTTTAGATTACATCCATTCTCAAGGAGAACAGGTTGTGGATCTATGCTAGTACAAAGGTGACACCACCAACAAACAATCCTATTGCCCTAGATTCTCATGAAGTCAAGGAGCCCAAGGCTCAGAGGATTATCCTTGATGGGGTAAGAGATCATCTAATTCCTCATCTATCGAGGAAAGACACTGCCAAGGAGATGTGGAATACGCTCACAAAACTTTATCAGAGTGACTATCAGAGTCCTAAAATGATGCTAAAGGACAAATTGCATAACACCAAGATGTCTAAGGGTGAGAGTGTGACCTCTTACTTGTCCAAGATGATACAGGTCAGGGATGAGTTGGCTACTGTTGGAGAGATGATTGCTGAAGATGAGTTGGTGTGTATAGCCTTGAACAATTTTTTGAAGCACTGTGAAGTGTGTGTCAAGTGTGTTGTCGGCAGAGATCAGCTACCTAATTGGGTGAGACTTTGAGATAATTTTTTTAGGGGGAGAACCGTGAAGGTGTTCATTGAGGAGATCAGACAAAGAAGGGTCAAGATGAAGAAAATCTTGCTCTTGCAAGCAAGGGCAAGAAAAGTCCAATAAAGGGCAAACAGAAGGTTCTTCCAAGAGTGGGAAGAAGAAAGATCTAAGAAAGATAAAATGTTTTTGCTTCCATCAGATGGGTCACTATGCTAGTCAATGTCCAAATAAAAAAAAATAAGGACAAGCAGAAGAAGCAAGTTGCTGCCACATCAAAGGTGGACTAGTTTACATCACGATTTGAGAATGAGTTTTCACTCATTGCCTGTCTCTCAAGTTCAATTGCCAACACAGTATGGTATATTGACAGTGAGGCCTCTTGCCACATGAAAGGAGTTAGATAATGTTTCACCAAGTTGGAGGAGAAGAAGTTGGATTTCTATATTGAGCTTGGAGACAATGCCAAGTACCATGCAACTGGTGTTGGCACAGTCAAGTTTTAGAGGGAGTCTTGCAAACCTCTATTGGTGGAGGATGTGTTGTATGTCCCTGGCATGACAAAGAATTTAATCTTTGTTTCTACTTTGGAGGATAAAGGTTACATCGTAACCTTTGAAAGCGGCAAAGTCTATATTCGTCCCAAGGATTCCAAGGTCGCCAAAGTGATTGGAGTCAGACACGACAGCTTGTTTCAGTTACAGTTTGAGCCAGCACATGCATTGGTAAGTAGCTGTAGAGGGCTAGGATATTTGTGGCACAGGAGGATGGCTCATCTTCACCATGGAGTACTTAATGTACTCAAGGAAATAGTGACAAGGCTGCCTGAGATGAAGACAAAAAAGTATGAGGTGTGCAAGGGTTGTGCTCTTGGGAAATATGTCAAGACCAGTTTTCCAAGTAGCGACACTAGATCCGAAGGGATTTTGGATCTCGTACACTCGGATGTGTCTGGACCCATGACAACAGCATCCTTGAATGGGTACGAGTATTATGTTACTTTCATTGATAACTTCTCCAAGAAGACGTGGATATATTTTCTGAAGAACAAAGATGAGACCCTCAGTAGGTTCAAAGAGTTTAAGGCTCTCATGGAGAACTAAACAGGGAGGAAGATCAAGATACTGAGATCTGATAATGGAGTCAAGTATACCTCGAATGCCTTCAAAGATTTCTATGCTTAGGAAGGTATCAAGAAATAGTTGATAGTTTCGTACAACCCTCAGTAGAATGGTGTTGCTGAACAGTAAAATAGGGCTATAGTTGGAGCAGCCAAGGCCATGCTTCATGATCAAGATCTACCTTGGTTCTTATGGGAAGAACTTTGCAATACAACTAAGTATTTGCAGAATAGGAGCCCACAAAAAGTGTTGGGTAAATTGACTCCAGAAGAAATCTTCACCAGTAAGAAACCAAATTTGGAGCACATTCGCATCTTTGGATGCTTTGTGTATTCTCCCATTCCTATGGACAAGAGAACCAAGTTGGAACCAACTACAAAGAAGGGTATCCTTGTTGGGTATAGTGAAACCTCTAAGGCCTATCAGGTTTACATTCTTGCCCTCATGAAAATAGTTGTTTGCAGAGATGTGAAGTTTGAGGAAGAGAGGGCTCTTTAGAAGTCTAGTAGCTTGATGAATGAGGAGAAGCAATCACCCACGATTGAGGCAAAACAAATCCGTCAAACTTCAGTCCTGCAAGCTGGAGAGCAGAGAAAGGAGGCCAAGCAAGTTGATCAGAAGGAGGAACAAATAATTTCTTAGCCTCAGATTCCTATTACTGAGAAGAAGAGAAATAGGGCGGCTGAGCATACATTGAGAGAGGCCCAGAAATATGTCAAGGTGATCCACAAGATTCATTCAGATAGAGAAAAGTTCCCAAATGTTATTCTAAGTATGTGGCACTTATGAGTGAATTAATTGAATAGGAGCCTTCCAGCTTTCAAGAGGCATCCATGCACCAAGTATGGATGGATCCCATTGTGGAAGAGTATTCTTCCATCATGAAGAATAGCGTGTGGGAGGTAGTACCATAGCCAGAAGGTAATTCTGTGGTGGGCTTGACATGGTTGTATAAGATCAAGCATGCTACAGATGGTAGTGTGGAAAAATTCAAAGCCTAATTTGTGGCTAAGGGGTTTTCTTAGAAGGAAGGGATTGACTATGACAAGACTTTCACTCCAGTAGGCAAGTACTCATCTATAAGAGCTATCATTTCTATACCAGCACAGATGAGTTGGAGGATTCACCAGATGGATGTAAAGGTGACCTTCCACAATAGAGAGATTGAGGAAGAGATTTACATAGAACATCTAGAAGGATTAGAAGCACATGGGAGGGATTCTCATGTATGCAAGTTGAGAAGACCACTGTATGTGCTCAAGCAAGCTCCCAGGGCGTGGTATTCACATATTGACAGTTACTTGCAGAGCGTGGGCTTCATCAAGAGTGAGGCAAATCTAAACCTATACTATGTTTAGGTGAAGGATGAACTTCTCATATTGGTGTTCTATGTTGATGACCTATTTCTCATAGGGTCAGAGGAGCTCATAGCCCACTACAAGCGGGATCTTGCAGGAGAGCTTGAGATGAAGGACTTAGGGTTGATGCACTACTTTCTAGGATTGGAGTTGTGGCAGAAAGAGGGAGAGATCTTCCTTGAACAAGGGAAGTACGTAATTGATATCCTAAAGCAATTCAGGATGGGGGATTGTAAGCCTATGTGTATGCCACTTGTGACCAACTGGAAGAATATTGATGCTTACAGATGAGAGGTAGTGGACCTAACTTTATACAGATAGTTGGTAGGCTCTCTTATGTATTTGGTCAACACCAGGCCAGACATTTGTTTTGCAGTGAACTCACTTAACCAGTTTATGCTGGAACCTAAACATGTGGACTAGATCATTACAAAGCATGTTTTGAGGTATCTCTGAGGCACAATTGATTATTTGTTGAAGTATACTCAACAGGATGGAGTGAAGCTCGAGGGGTTCACTGATGTAGATTGGGCAGGCAGTACAGCTAACCAGAAGAGCACTTTAGGGTGCAATTTTAGTTTGGGATTAGGAGCCGTCTCTTGGTACAACAAGAAACAAAAGTTAATTGCATTGATTATGCGAAGGCTAAGTATAGGGAAGCCAATATGGCTACATGTGAGTCTATCTAGCTTTGAAAACTTCTAGTTGGGCTCTTTGATCAAGAGCTAGATCCTACAGTCTTTTACTGTGATAATTAGAGTTGTATCAAACTCTCTGAGAATCTAGTGTTTTATGACAAGTCAAAGCACATTGAGATCGAGTACCACTTAATCAGAGATTGTGTGGAGAAGGGGATAGTGAAGCTGCAATACATTCCTACAGACGAACATATAGCAGATATCCTGGCCAAGCCCTTGATGAAGAGTAAGTTTGTATTCTTCATGGATAAGTTGGGTGTTGTGCAGATCGCCTTCCTCGCTAAGAGGGATTGTTGATTTTTGTGTAGCTCAAAAGGTGGAGTTGCTTTAAAGCAACTCGAGTTAGATTTTCAGCAACAACAAATTTTTTATTTAAGAATAGAATGTTTCTAAGTTTGTGAGGTTGAGATAAAACCAAGAGTGATTTTATGTGTGATTTAAAGCTAAATAAAGCAAGGAAAGTTTCTTTTCTTGTATTACATTATTCCTGCAATAGTACCAAGGGACCCCTCTTGAATGTTAAAAAACTCAACATAGCTGATTACATAATATGAATACATATTTTATAGAAGATATTCTCCTAAAGAACAAATCCTGAACCAAGTGAGGTTCCATCATGCTATCTCATCTACCCTCAGAAAGGTGTAGCTTCGCACTGTGTTCTTGATCTCTTTAGTCCCAAGCTCTCAAATCATAGAGTCTTGAATTATTCGATAATGGACTCTAAGAGATACGACAGATCTCTACCATGTTGTCTAGTGACCGCGAAAGGGTATAATTCAAAATCATATACTCTTTGAAGCTCGTTGGACAACAATCCATATTGAGCTCAACACCAAACCCCAAACCTGTCTCTAAAACAAAATCTTCACAAAACATACATTCTTCAAATCTGTCAGCTCTGTCAGCAACAACAAAGAAAAATAAAACAACCAAAACCAAAAACACTTCTCATGCAAAGCATCATCTCAAAGCAAGAAGCTAACTTGAGATGATGGTAAATCCTCCATCCTCCGATGCCCGCTTGCCTCCAATATGACCTTGATTAAAGGGCATATCCATAGAAATTAATAGCACCATCTGGTGGATCGTCATCCTCAATATCTGGTGGGTCCTTATCATCTTCAATGCAAGCAAGATTTCCTTCATTTTTGAGCTTTCCTTTAAGAACATCACTCACTTGAGTTCTACAATCCCAAGCTATGTGACCATTTTTCTTACAATAAAAATATTTGATTCTCTCTGATGTCTTGTAATTGCTTCTTGAAAATAATGCTTTCTCTTGAGGATCATCTTCAGAATCTTCTATTGTTCTCTTGTCTTCTGATAGAAGAACAGAAATCATACCTTCTAGAGTTTGTGAAGATATTTGACTGAGAGTAAAAACAACATTGTTGTATTTTGAAGGCAAGCTATTCAATAGGATGGCCCTAGCATCATCATCATCTACTGCAACCTTAACCTCTGCTAGCTGTCTAATGAGAGACTGCAAGTTACTTATATGATTTGACATTGTGATTCCATCTTCCATCTTAAATCGAAATAATTGAAGTTTTAGAGAAAACTTTGCATTAACGGCTTTTGCTCCAAACAATTTATTCAGATTATCCCAAATTTCGGCTGATGATTTATCCAAATCAATATGGTGCAATTCAGTGTCAGAAAGAGCAAGACCAATTATAGCCTTGGCTTTATCATCTCTACTACTCCAATCTAATAACTTATTTGCATCTGTAGGAGATTTTTCCTTTCCACTTACTATTGCCCATAAATTTTTATTCATTAGTTGCATTTGAATTTTTATTCTCCAAGTATGAAAATTGGAACCAGAATACTTGTCTAATAGGATCTCCATTTAGATAATACTCAAAAGATTGACTTCTTACTCAGACTTAAATATATTTGCTTATAAAATTTGCACTTCCATACACACTTCAATACATACCAATTTGAGATGATAATGGACATCCACTTTTCTTTGATTGCTGGGTTTTGCAGACTATGTCTTCCTCTTTCAGGTGCCTTATGGAGAGTGCTACAAATGGCTTGGATAGAGAAACTTCAGTCCAAGCAACAACCGCTACAATAGAGAGCACAAATGTCTTTAATCTGCCTGCAAAGGCCTCCAAACTCGATGCTTCCTTCCAAGGTTATTTCCTGCACACCTCAGCAGAACTCAATCGCCTTCTATCCTACTAAGGCAAGCTATTCAACAACACCTTCCAATAAATGGGGTAGACCGTTTCAAATAGCTAGTAAGGCATTCAATTGAATCTGGTGATGGATGAATAATCTCCTCTATATACCCAACCCAATCATATATCTTCAAATCAGAATAGTAATCAAATAAGAATAGAAACTATGCATTCAACCCCCAGCCTGCAAAATAATACCACAACTTACAGAAACAATACTGCAACTTCCTTCATGATCTTCCCGTATTTTGGTCCATTCAACAGATCCATCAAATTGCTCTTGTGGGAGATCTGATGCTAGTGAGAAATGTGCCTTGGGAAATGTTTGTAGATTCCTGCAAGAAGTTGCACATCATGAAGGGATCAGAAACTATTGGCTTAGCTCCGAATCAAGTGGCTCCAAGACCACACCATTTTCAATGCTCTTAGAACATGCTCCACTTTACACAGCAGACTGATGCCTCACATCACACTTCCTCTATGGCTGCTCTGATACCAAATGAGAAAACTATAAATGCTTTATATTGATTCATTCGATGGACAACAGAAACATTTATACAAGGATAAAAGAAGTTAGGAAGTTCTAAAACTACATAACTGCAGCGTAATAACTGGTAGAAGTTCTAAAACTACATAACTGCAGCGTAATAACTGGTAACCGCTGTCCTACTGTCTAAGTAGATATTAAATAATGTAATATCAGTATTATGCTAACATCTTGCACATTAAGTAAAGCAACTGGGGTCTATATATGTAAGATTGTTGTAGCAAACTTGTATTGTATTTTCGAAGAGAAAGTTTGTTGTTACGCTGAATAGAAGATCCAACATTTGCAAGTTTTTCCCCACACTGGATTTCCTAGGTATATCTGTGTTATTGTCTATTTGTGATTGGCTTCTTTTTTTTTGCTTTCGTTGTTATTAGCTATTAACTAACCCAGAGTATGGATTGTTATAAATCAGATAGAGGCTCTATTCCGTGAATTTATTGTGCAATTAATCTGTAGTTGGGTTATGAGAAATTAACAGTATGTACCCCAACTTCCACATTTTAACAAATGTGGAATAACTAATTTCTAATATCTAGTCATCTATATCTATCTCGGTTTATAGAAGCCCATAATTTTTAGTTTTCTAACCGAAAGTTGTGCTATTCGATAGACATTTCTAGTTTTTTAATAGACCTTATTTTGAAGAGTAAGGTAGAAATTTGCATATTCTATTTTAATTTATAGTAGATAGAATCTAAACAAAAATAGATTGACTAATCATGCAACAGTACTATGAAAATATTTATAGAAAAGATTGTTGGGATTTACCTAACTTTCTTGACCTAGACTTTGCAAATAGGCAATGATTTATGCCTAAACCTTTTACAGTGATTAATCCATGATTTCATTCCTGCTGGGGACTACTACTAGATATAAAGACAAATTTAAAATGCACATTTTGTGAAAGGTCACATTCTGTCATGAAAAGTTCATCTATAAATTATGGGCAACATACTTCTCCCATAATTGGAAATTGGAATAATAACTTGGCATACAAAAGACTGTAATTAAATTAGACATTTCCAATAATTACTAAAGATGGTCAATACATTTTGGCACTTGTTTGAGAAACAACAAATTTTCCACTTGATTCAAATGCCTCCACAAAATTTCTTGAGGCTCATTTAATTTACTATAGAATATTCACTTTACTTAGTTTATTTTTAAGGTTAAAGAAAATCTAATGTTCTATCTTCTACTACAAGTTGTATGGCTTCAAAAGGTGAACTATTTGACCTTTAATCTACTATAATAGTATCCTTCTGGTCTATCTTATCTTTTCATCAACTTATTAAAAATTTGATTTTCTCTAAATCTAAGAGGTGTTAAAAATATTGTAGAGAAAAATGATGCTAACACATCAACTTGGGGACTTCAACGCCAAATCCTGTTGCTGGATAGACAAATGACTTGTCTAAAAAAGTCCACTTCTAAATGCTAACACTAACTTGGAGACTTTAACCTCAAAGATTGCTTCCTTAAAGACAAATAATTGCATGAAGGAGTCTACCTACATTGTGTAATTGAACTGCAAACATTTGTGACATGTTCTCTTTCATTGTAACTCTTATGCTTCACATCCCTCATGGGAAAAATGATTTTTTAAATTATAGAATCTAGGTCATGGCATAAGCATATGATACAAATGGAGAACATAGAAAACATTTGCTAACTGCAACAACTACCCTCCTAAGATTCAAAAGGTTCACATATTGGTTTCTTCCTCTCTTTTTTGTGGACTTTGGGAACAATGCTCCAATACCATGTTAAGACTACAAAGACAAAAGAATTTGATGTATGATTAGTCTACACCGTAGAAACATTAAACATGTGAAACACTAGTGGTTTTGTTGTAGAGCATCTAACTGAGTGGATGGGATTCCCTGGCTTTGAGTCTTGGCTAGTGCATGTCTATCACATGGGAAGTTGGAGTCAATGTACAATGTGGCAATGTATGAACCTATACAAAACTGATGGCTTAGGCATAGAGTAGTCATATGTGCTGATGAGAGGTGCTAAGTTCAAATCTTGGATATAATACATATTACAACAAATTTATGAACATTATTTACAAATAAATTTAACATAATTGCTAATGTAAATCATGAACACCTAGGGCACAACTTTTTATACTTTATTTCATTGCATTGTAGACTTTAATTGTTTGTATTCAAGGGACAAACCATACTGCGGGCCCATGTGATTCATACTTGCTCATAAATGCACCCAAGAGAAAGATTGCATTGTCCAGGTCCCTTGTACATGAAATTTCAATTCATACTTGCTTACAAACCAACTTAAGAGAATGACTACAGCTCCTGGTCTCCTATAGCACAAAGCCAAAGATATTATGCACCATATCCTTGAAACAACTGTTGCCATACAAATATAAGCTTATGTAGATAATTTATTATGTTTTTAGGTTGTCCAAGGTTGTCTTCTATCCTGCTTGTTAATTTCAGAAATTTATTGGAACAAATGGAGAAGAATTTTGTAATTGTTCTTCAAGGCAAAAACATGACATGTTTGAAATGTTGTAATTTCATAAAACATCCTACTAATCAACCTTTTGATTTTTGTATTTGACATTAACAATAGTATCTACGTTGCAATTGAGCTAAACCTCAGATTTGCCTATGCAAAGATAGAAATAAAAGTAGGTTATTGTTCTTGAAGAATCAAGTAAATTGTAAAGAGTACTATGGGCTTCATGATAAATCAACTGAAGGATTACAAATTTCAGTTTTCTAGTACAATTCTCTACTAGAATAAGATACATGTGGGAATGAACTATTGGATCTATGTCTTGTCATAGATAATTCTAAATAACAATTACATGTCCAATGTGTTGAAGATAAGTTTATCCATTATTCTCTCAATACTGCCATCAATTGCTTGAACTTAGTGAAACAAACCAATTTAACCTATAGTGTAACTAAAATGAAGAACTCCAAGTTGATTCTGATGTCAAGTAGCAAGACAAAGTTGGAATAGCAATGAAATGTAACTAGATTCTGTAAAGAGAGAAATTTTATAGTTAAGAGGAAAGTTGAAACCAAGAATATTAATGTAATCAGAAACAAGAGCAAATATCACATTGTAATTTGGATTCTTCATCAGATAGAAGCCATCTCTTTTAAATATTTTGTGTTTTCTTATTCCTCATTTTATACTTGCCATTTTCTCACATCTTTAAGCAGGGACTGCAGCTACAGCGCAGCCCTTGTTTTAACATAGTTTTCTTCCCTCTCTTTTATTTTTGTTATTCATATGTAGGCTATAGGTTTCTGAATTCATCTAAGAGTAGAGAGAGGCAAATGTTGGTTGAGGCACAGGGGCAAGCCTAGAATAATTTTCTAAGCTCTACTTATAGAAATGAGTATTTAATCATGTATATAAGTATGAGATAAATACATACAAAAATAAGGATGAATACATGAACATTTACTTTTCAAACAACTCCCAATGTAGGGTTAATAACTATGCATGTATGAATAAAATGAGTAAGGAGTTAACAACAAGCTTATCACTTATAAATGTGTATAGATATCTATTAGATTTTGTTTTTATATATATTTTCAAATGAACTCACAAGGTTCAACGAAATGAAATCTACATAGTGATATCAGATGAGTGTTTCCATTAATTAGGTGATTTGCTAGCTAAACTCTTAAGACTATATGGTTAACTATGTCAATTAAGAAAAAAACATGTATGTACATAGATAGTAAGACAATAATTTGTGAAGTTGGAGCTTCAATTTCACTAATCCATTCATCACGTATGTAGTATATGTATTTATTTTAGTGTTTTTTTAGGGATTTTCTTATTGTATATTTAGTTGAATAGTTAAAGATGGTTTTTTATAGCTTTGGTTTTTTATAGCTTAACAATTAAAAGATCTAATTTTTTGATATGTTTTTTTTAAATCACAATCATATATTATAATTATAGATTTGATTTTAATAATAATAATTCTCATTAAATAAACTAAATTAGGCATTGTCAAATCAAGCTATAAAAAAAACAATTTTGCAATAAAAGTGTAAGCGTTTGTAAAATATTAAAAGGTCATATTGCTTAAACTCTTATCATCCAAAAAAAATATGTTGGTGTATAAACTCATATGAGTTATACCTAACTTAATCATAGTTAGTGGTTTTCCTCACATGTGGAAAGACTAAGTCTTCTTGTTGAGTCATTAGTCAATGTGTCGATCCATCTTCAACACATCACTGCTATTTTGGAGGGAGGTTAATCCTTGAGCTATTATATTGGTTCCTATTTCGCCACCTTTCCTTTTGTCGTGGCGATTTGTTCCTCAAGCTTCACCTATTTATACTGGGGTTCAGTTGTAAACCAATTAGTTCATTTTCAATACATTGCATTTGTATTTGATTTTTGCTCCATAATCTTGGACTTCTGCTCCCACATGGTATTAGAGTGAGTGGAATAGCATAAAATCATTTTCTCATTGACTACATAGCTCCATTGGTGAATCTCTGCAACTTCTCTTACACACTAGGTTCAATCTGGCCTTCTATCACTGCATATCGAGGAGGTAAAATTTTGTTTCAAAGCACATTTGAAATAGATTTTTTTTTGCAGGTCATAATTGTCATTGGAAGAGCTCATTGACTCTCACCACAGTGAGGTCAAATCATATCTGAGAAAGCCTCAAAAGAGGCATTTTTCTATGGTAGTCATGCCTCACACAGAGGTCAATTTTTATTATTGTGTCATGCCTCACACAAAGGCCGAACTTGTCCTCGCATCCTCATCACTACCTCTTACGCTACCTCTTACAGTGGCATTGAAGCCACATCACCGCATCTGTGTGTGGCATTTTCACCACATATCCTTAGTCGACGGGGTTCACACAGCAACGAAGGTTGTAGCTATTTCATCGATGGCAAAAGGTGGAGGCAAGGCCGCATTTGTTGGCAGGAAATCATAGAAAAAATGACTTTGAAACGCCAAGCAAGCCATGGGAACAGTGACGACTACCAAATTTGAAGAAGGCATGGTTCAGGAGCACCCCTTCAACAAGCCAATTATTCATCTGAGGGAGAAGACTAAGGTTTTGATGGGTTGTTATGTTTTATGCATTTGTATGTTTGTTCATGTAGTTCTTGCTGTTGTGATTTTATGTTTGTAATAAAGATCCCACCATGTGAACCAGTGTCATAAATTTGGCATCATGTTAAGCCAATTTGGACATCTTGGGCAATTGGGGTACGTGGTTAATCCAATCACGTGTTTTGTGTTGTTGATGTTCTAGGGTGTTTAAATCATGTCTTATAATAAACATGTGTCTTATAATTAGTTAGAGTTTTGGCTTACAACTTTGGTTAAGCCAAAATCTGAAACATGGAAGTTGTAACGACTCCAACCTCTGGTATTCCAATTTTGAACTGGATGGGAAGAGACTATAAGATCAGGATTAAAAAGGGGAGATGAGAGATGAAGTTTGTAGAAAAAGAGAGAATAGAAGATTAAGGAAAAATAATACATTTTGTGGAGACATCGAAGTTTAATTCAATTTGTGTTTGTAGGCTCTATGTTTTGTGTATATTCTCTATATTTAACTGTTCTAGTTTCCTATTGTCGAAGATGGAAGACTGAGACCATTCCACTGGTGGATTTCTTTGAAATCAGTGGAATGGATCCTGTACATAGTTTTTTGTTTTATTTTCTTTTTGTTCCTGGTCATGGCAGAATGGAGCAGTGGATCCGATCTGTAGAAGAGATGTCGCAGTAAAGAACCTAGCATCTCTATGTGCTAGGGTTCGATAGAATAGAGGCTGCGAGATTTGTTACAGAGGTTATCGATGTGAGATTCAGAGAAACATTTTGTGTATATACTGTAATTGCATGTTGAGAACATTGTGTGTGTATATTACAATTGTTTCTGAGTATATTTTGTGTGTATCTCACAATCATATGTTGCGGTTGTATGTTGTGGATATACATTAAGAAGATACATCGGGAAGACTAGAGGTGTCAGAGAGAGAATGTCAGTGGTCGGTCCCACCAAATGTATATCCTGAATGCATGTTGAGAATGCATCTTTGAGATTGTATATTGGAATGTGCATTTAGAATATACAAGTGCTGAAGGATACAAGGAGTGACCGGTAGAAACGGTGGAAGGAACCGGCACGGTAAGTCAGATAATGTATGTGTGAAGTAAATGAAGACATCGGAGTGACAAGGGCTATTGGGTAAAGAAAGTCATACTAAACCGACAATAATAATCTCACTGATCGAGTTGTATCAGGGTGACAACAGAAAGTGTCACCGATAGATAGTTCATTGGCGTATCGGTGGGAGATCTGGAAGTAGTGCCGATAGAGGCAATCTTACCGAAGGTGAAGTTGAGTGTTAAGCATATCAGCATGAGATGTGTTATCAGGAGATGAGGAGAAAATGCTACTGATGGTTTAAGTCACAGCGAAGGATTTTCGAAGGAGTCTAAAGTGAAGTGATCGGGGTATCGGTATAAGAAAATTTGAACTTGCCGATGGTTTGTGTGTTGCGGATGGGTAAATTGGGCCAACAGTTCATATTTTGATGTATTTTGAATGTTTCCACTGTGACTCTGCATCAAGGTGTTTGCAGAACTATTCATTGTAATTTATGTCAATTTTGCTGACATAAGAAACTAGGGGGGTGACATAAGCAGAGAGGCAAATAGAAAAGGGGGGACACAAAAATTTTATTAATAAGCCCCTGCTCATATGGGCTTTTAAGCCCCTAGGCACACCCTACCATAGGGGGCTTAAATTTTTCCCTATCAAGTTTTCTCCATATATTAGTTTGCACAAAAATTTATTTTCAAGCACATTGAAATTTTTTTTAAGGTGTATTTGTTTTTGCATATGCAAAAAAAATTGTAAAGGCTATAACTTTTGCATACGATCTCGTAATCAAGTCATTCAAAAGGCAAAAGTGCCTAATTTTTCAACTTCTATCATTCTAGCTACTAATTGAACTATCATTATAAGGTGCCAAATTAAGTTAGGTTTAGGGTTCTTAAAATACTTCATCTCAAAATTGCAAGCTTGTTGGGAGAGAAACGAAAAAGGAAAATATTGTTGTTTGATGTCATGCACTACTTATAAAGTGCCAATTTAAGAGGGGGTAGGTAAGTAAGAAGAGTGCACACAATCACTTCTTCTATCACTATAGCAACACCTTAATTCCCAAAACTGAGTATCAAGAAGGTTAAATTGCACCATTTCATCACCGAAAAGAAGGTCAAAATGTAATGGCATCACCCAATGCAGATGTCAATAGATGGATTCTAAGTTTAGTAATAGGTGATCACATGTCACCATTCATGGAATTATTTGTAAGGATCAAACATTGCAATACTACCAAAATATTAATGAACCAAGTCTACCATAATGTCCTTGGCAAAGGTACTATTAAATTGGGTAATGGATATGTCCATAATGTCTACTTCATTCCCAACTTATTCAAAAATTACCTTTTAGTATATGCACTCACTCAATCTGACAAGATAGTTGAGTTCACTGCTAAATCGACCTTCATTCGAAAAGCAAAAGATCAAAAATTTGTTGCAGTATGCAAGGTTTGCAATTTTGAGTGCGCCTTCATCTTTTTGCATTTCACATCAGGTGAAGAAGACAATCATGATGTAACTTCAAAGTCTAGTGTCAACTCTCTGCTCAGCTCAGTTGGTTTTGAATAGTGGAAAAATTGAACTCTACCTGATTTCTTAGTATGTAAAAGCACTCATATAGTGTGAGATATTGAAAGTGTAAAATTGAAATGTAAGCACTGATCTATAAAGTGTAGTGGGGAGTTTGTAACATTGCAACTTGAATCACATTGGTTCCTACCTCATTCGAATGTGCGCATATGCACATCCTTTCTTCAATCATTTTGTACATTTCTTAGGCCTTCATCCTAGTCTTTTTCTTTTAAAATCACTACTTACTTCAATCAGTTTGCCAAAATCTCTTAACATCAAGGGAAAGACAAATTTTACAAGTTTGACATGCTTCAGGAGTTCTACATATCTGCATCAGAATCTACACTGGCATCATCATCATCTGGAGGGGCCATCTAAAGTCCTCTCTTTGTTTTCTCTCTTTAGGAGGAAAGTTTTTTCCCATAGGGTTTTCTTTCTTTCTCCATTTTTATGAGAGATGTTTTGTAAATGAGTACCTAAAATGGCACACAGCTGGGACTCATATTTAATAAACCCACCTAAGCTATGCTTAAAGGGGGGTGTTGGTGTATAAACTCATATAAGTTATACCTATCTTAATCATAGTTAGTTGTTCTCCTCACATGTGGAAAGACTAAGTCCTCTTGTTGAGTCATTAGTTGATGTGTCGATCCATCTTGGATACATCGCTGCTATTTTGGAGGGAGGTTAAACCTTGAGCTATTCTCTTGGTTCCTATTTCGCTAACTTTCCTTTTCTCTTGGAGACTTGTTCCTCAAGCTTCACCTATTTATACTAGAGTTGGTTGTAAACCAATTAGTTTGTTTTCAATACATTGCATTCATGTTTGATTTCTGCTCCATGATCTTAGACTTCCACTCCCACAAACTATAAAAATGTTATACATATACAACAATTTTCTAGATTCAATTGTGTAAAAGTTTCTGGGTGAAAAAAATATCAAAACTAGAAAATATTCCACTTACAATGAAAACCCAAAGATGTCATAACTTGAAAACATGATCTACGACAGAACATTTTTTTATCATACACAGTGAAATCCAGAAGCAGAATGCATACTTTATCATGGACTGTGGAAAACTCATGCCTTCTAGGACATTTTTTTGACAATTTATTTTTTCCTTAAAACATCAATTGAATGATAATTAAATGACCAAAGCATCATAAAATTCCAAGCCTGGTGCACTTGGACTCCAAGCTCTAGAAGTAAATCTACATATATATCCTTATCTTTTTCCTCTAATATTCTATAGGGTCGTTTTGTTACAAATGTTGCCATGGTTGAAGGTTTTAAGGAAAGTAGGTTGTTGATCTTTGGAAGAGGACCATGTAACATTGACGATACATGTTTAAGGCGGAAAGTAGCAGCATCCATGAATTTGTCAAGTAATGCTTCTCCTGCTTTATCCAAGCCATGGCTGCGCCAGCCAAAAAAGATGTTAAGATGCTATATTTGTTTAGGCAACATATCCAATACATTTCCCTCTACAACCTTCTCAAACTCCTTCTCTAGCACATTATTTAGCTCTAGGCATGGGGGTACATGATGGAGTTCACTTAGGAGCGAAAAAACACCAACAAAAATAGGGCCAGCTGGGAATAGAGAGATATGAGGATCTTCGTGAATCCCCTAGATTCTAGACCAAAGTGTGTGAGGTCAATCAATGTCTGTGTTATGTTAGAAAATGTCCCCTTGGGGGCTTTTCCCTCTTAAGGTTTAGCTCTTGGGTCTTTAGAGTGCATTATAAGCATCTTGCATGTTAATTTGGACTCCCGATTAGAAAACCCTTCGATCTTGTGACAAATAGGACATAGGAGTGCTAATTTAATGATTACATAACATAAACAAGGGGGTGGACTTGGGTGCTAGTGCCCTAGTCTAGCCCTATTTTACATCTACCCTAAACTTTTATGTCAGTTTTGTGACCATTAATTGGGTCATAGGCCGACATCTCAAGTTTAAATTATGAAATTCTTAGTGGAAATTTGTGTAGTTGCATATATAAGCATGTTTAGTATTTGATTTGAAAACTAGAAGATGGTTATGAACTTTAGGCATACTTGTGATTTGAAAGCATTCAAGATATTCATTGTTGCAGAGCAGAGCATTATTATTGTATTTGTGATTGCAGATTTGATTTCATCTTCTAATATGATTGAAGAGACTTCATGTGAGATATATACTTCAAGGTGAGATTTATTTATGTTTGAATCATTTATCATTTGGATTTTGCCTCTATCCCATCGGGATACGCACTCATATCTGACAACGGTGTTCGGAAGACTTGAATGTCTCTCTAGGGCTTGACTGAGGCAAGCCTCTAAACACCACAACCCCCTCCCACACTCCATGTGATTGCAGGTTACAAGTGTTGCATCTAGATAGAGTGGAGTTATAGAGGAGGTTGTCAGACAACAAGGATCCAAAAGAAAGTAGGACATTGGAGCTTTTTCGAGATATGGGTGCTAGCACCAGTGCCCTCCAAAGTTGCAGTGCAAATTAGTGTCAGAAAGAGATCTCAAGATCCTGCAAAGAAATAGGTACCTTGGACTTGGGCACGAGTCCCCATGTCCCCGAATTCTCTGCCTTCCAAACTTCAAAAAAAATTAAGTTAAATATCTCTATCCCTTACCTCAATCAGAAAGGATTTGCCATAATTTGATAATTTGCTTACTAATTTGCATAATTAGGGTTTGTAAGTACAATTGAGCATTAGATAGAGACATTTTTTGACACATCCAAGAATCCATATCTTCCCAAGTGGCAGCCCAACCTGATAGGTGATTGCTCTTTCCAACTTAGTTGATAAGCCCTTAGAATGTTTGGTGTAAAAGGAGGATCCCACATAAACCCCTAAAATCAACAACAACTAACCTCTTTTTACTACTAAACATTTTGGTGAACCCATGTTTTCTAAATTTTTGCACCTTACTGAGTGTTGTTTGATATGTTTACATTCATTCATCCTATTACATTTGAAAAATTACAAAAAAAAAAAAAAAAATTGAAAAAAAATTAGCATTTTTAGCTTGCATTTTGATTTAATTTGATTTAATTTTTAATTAATTTTTATTTAATTTCTGATTTTTGCATTAGACTAGAAATTCATTTCATGCATTTATTTAATTTTTATCTCATTGTATTTGAAAATTTACAAAAAACATTTTTTAAGAAATTGGATTTTTTTTTTAAATGGCATTTTTTCAGTGTGATTTTCAAATAATTTGAATTAATTTGGATTTAATTTAATTTAATTGCTTCAATTTTCATTAGACATTATTTAATTTATAGAAATTCATCATATTTTAATCTCTTGCATTGCACTTTCATCATAAAATTGTTAGGGTTTGCTTGAAATTTTGAATTTCGTATATAACCTAGTAATTCCAAAAGCTAGGGTTTGTAGGTAAAATCTAATTTTCAGATTTTTCTACTTATCTTAGGCACTCATTCAAATCTGATTTTTCATTTAGTGTTTTAGCTTAGTGTGTTTTTGTATTTACATTTCAAAGATTTGCATTTACACATTCTCAATTTCAACGAAAACTAGCAATTTTCACTAAATTTTGGCTTATTTTGCATATAGGATTACATTATAGGTGTATTGTGAATGATCTAGTGACTTTATTGAACTGATATTAGACTTATTATCTTCTTCCCCTCCTCAAATTTCTTACAACACCCTTTCTTCTATGCGTTTGCATTGAAAATTTGTGAAAATTTGCATATTTTAGCTATATTTTCACTAGGGTTTGACTTAGCTTAGCACTATATGCGTGTTGTGATGAATTTTATGCAATTAGGTGGATGAATTACTGTTATAATCTTATTTCCATCACAATTTTACTAACAACACTCCCTTGTTTACTCATTTGCATTGAGAATTGGTGAAAAATCGTATATTTTGGCATATTTTCACTAGATTTTGACTTATCTACTCTCTAGGGTTGCATCAAAAGCGTGTTGTGAAAGATATTTCTGAATAATTGAACTATTATTAGGTATATCATTTTCTTTCCTCTTTTAAATTATTCACAAAACCTTTTCTTTCATTCGTTTGCATTGGAAAATTTTGAAAAATCAAGCATTTTAGGTCATTTTCACATACAATTTTGTGCTTGTTCCTTGCATAAGGTTTGAAAAGATTTTAAAATATGATTTTACATTGATTTGAAAACATATACATGGCTTCTCAATACAAAATAATTCTAGGATTCCTCCTAGGCCACATTTGAAAAGACGAGCCCCTAAACTTGAAATAACATTTACACCTCATGACAAAGAAATGGTAGATACTGAGGGCCTCTTTACATTACAGTGAAAATAATGGAAATACCTATGCATGGAACATTGATAGACCTGATTTCATGACTAATATGGTTACATAAGAGTTCCTTCTTAAACATGATTTGGCACAAAAATATTATGACCTGTCAGATTTGAGAATTAAAATGCATAATGGATCTTTGATGAAAACTTTTTGATTAGTAAGACTGTTAGTCTCTGTTTATGACAAAGCCATGGATCAGTTATTTGATGTTATTCCCTTATCCAACCTCTTTCCTATAAAACTAGGACACCCATGGCTTAAGGTTATGAATGTTGTCCCTTCAATTATTCATAAATGTCTAAAATTCCCTTTGCATGGAGAGATCCATACTATCCGTTGTAACACATACCAACCTACCGCTTAGAGAAAGAATTTCACTCTTGATTAGTTTTTGCTATAACCTGAAACAGAACCTATTCCACAAAGAGACCAATCTTTTCTAAATTATAGATGATACAAAGCAAAGCATCTAGCTAGAGTAGCCAAACCTCCTTTACAAACAATGAGGGATGAACAACATGTGTTTGAGGATCCCCTTCGAGAAAAAGGAAAATGACCACAAGACTACTATGGATATGATGAGATAATTGGTGTGATAGATGTGGATAAGGAAGAGTTTCATAACTCACCTCATCCATGGAGAGATGGTATTTATGCCGAGGTCCCTCCTCCATCATCCTTACAAGGATCGGGAGGTTTTCATTGACAACAGAACATTCCACCAAGACCAATGAAATTTGAACATGGTGCTTCCTCCTCTAATGTACAAAATGTTATAGAAAAACATGATGATGCCTTTGAAGAAGTAAGTGCTAAAACCAAACGGAATAGAAAAGCAAAAGAAAGGAGGAGGCGAAGATAAGCTTTTGCCCAACAACTTGCTGCTCAACAAGAAAGCATTCAACCTAACATTGAAACAAACATAGAAAACCTCAACACTGAAGAATTGGAAGATAAGAACAAAAGATGGGCTATGGTACCTTATACACCTCTTTTCTCTAGTATTCAAGATTGGGAAGAGGATGATTTGCCTAATGACAACCCTTAGTGTGGTTGTCCCTAAAGGTAAGTATTTCTAACCCTTTACCTCCATGATGTGTTTCCCCCGTGATGTGTTATATGTTGTTTAGACCTCCTAGAATGACCCTTGATTCTCTTGTAAGGTCAAGGATACTGGGAGACCGCCTCTATTGTGACCCTTCTTCTATTTGTATCATCATTCTTCTATATTTCTTCTCCTCTATTTTCATTGTTGTGTGTTGTGTCTTACAGACATAGTGTTACGGTTGGTGACTTGGGGGCACCCTCCTAAATGACTATCCCTAAGGCACTTGTTTCTCCTCACTTGATTTATTGTTTCCCTTCTTCTAGTGGTTCTATCTAGCTAGCAGATGACAAAAAACATATTATACTGATGCGGACCTAGTGTCCCTTTAGTGAGTAATAAAAAAATAGACCAAGTCCATACATGACAATGGGGTTGTTATATATTATCTGACACCTGGCTAGTAGAATCACTCCATGTGATTTTGATGTTGTCTTATCACACTTACAAAACATAACAATACTGCTGCTTTGTGGACTTTGTCTATCTTGGATCTAGCCTTGCATTATCGATTATCATGATTATATGGATGCTAACACCTTTTCTTGCAGGAAATTGTGTGTTTGTGGGAATATTTGGTGATCGTAAAGTACATGTCACCTCCGAGCGGCATGGGCTTTGTGAGAGCTCATGTTCCCTTGTGTGTTTTCTTCCTACCTTAACATACTTGATATTGGTACATGATATCAACCACCTTAAGGTGGGGGCACATATAAAGTAAGATGTCAGATGATTTTGGTACTAATAAAGAGTGTTTGTAAGCCCTCTGCAGAGGTGGGATGTTGTATCTCTGAGCGAGTGCACATTTTTATTTTCTATCTTGCAATCATTAAGCCCTCTACGAAGGCAGAATATTGTGCATATCCTTTTATCTTAAGCCCTCTAAGAAGGCAGGGATGGTGTATTTCTCGAGGAGATTGCACATCCTGTCATTTTCTAAAAGTCCTCTACGGAGGCAGGGTAGATCTGAGACTATCCTAACCCTTAAGTGTGTCTTTGACAATTGTTGTGTCAAACCCTAATCATTGTAGTGTGTCTTTGACAATTGTTGTGTCGAAGCCTAATCATCATAGTGTGCCTATAATGTGCCTGAGATGGAGGGGGCTTAGCAATAAGTTCCATCCATCACCTTGTTTGTCATGTTTTCTTCATGTCTTCTGTGTGTTTTCTGTGTGTTTTCCCCTTGTGTGGCTAACCCCCACTTGGGCTTTGTATGGCATGCTTTCCCCTCTCATGTATGTGTAGCGACATGCTCCACTTACATCTGAGGTTTTGTATTGCATGTCTGTTCCCCCATGTGTACAGTCTTAAAGACTGGCGACAATGAGTCCCTCCTACACCATGGGTTGTGTGTTTACTTTCTTTGTACTTGCATCCTGCATTTAATATATTAGAAAATGAGAAAGAACTAATCACTGCATTCACTGTATTCACTGTGTCTTCAATGATGTCTTCTCTATGTTTTGTGTGACTATAACTATCTTCTCCATGTTTTGCATACATGTTACTATCTTCATTGTGTTTGGCATGTCTGCGAAATGTCTTCACCGTGCCTGACATATTTGTTGTGTTTGTTGACCGTACTTTAATGCATTTATTGGCCTTGCATTTATACAAACATTAAAGTGGGGGCTAAATGTTATGTCAGAAAATGTCCTTTTGGGGGTTTTTCCCTCTTAAGGTTTAGCTCTCGGGTCTTTAGAGTGCATTATAAGCATCTCGCATGTTAATTTGGACTCTGGATGAGAAAACCCTTGGGTCTTGTGACAAATAGGACCTAGGGGGTGCTAATTTAATGATTAGAGAATAGAAACAAGGGGGTGGACTTGGGCACTAGTGCCCTAGTCCAGCCCTATTTTGGGTCTGCCCTAAATTTTTATGTCAGTTTTGTGATTGTTATTTGGGTCCCAGGCTACCATCTCAACTTTGAATTATGAAATTCTTAGCAGGAATTTGTGTAAATGCATATATAAGCATGCTTAGTGTTTCATTTGAAAACTAGAAGATGACTATGAACTTTAGGCATACTTGTGATTTGAAAGAATTCAAGATATTCATTGTTGCAGAGCAGAGTATTGTTATTGTATTTGTGATTGTAGATTTGATTTCATCTTCTAATATGATTGAAGAGACTTCATGTGAGATCTACACTTCAAGGTGACATTTATTTATGTTTGAATCATTTATCATTTAGATTTTGCCTCTATCCCACCAGGATACGTACTCTTATCTAACAATGGTGTTTGGAAGACTTGAATGTCTCTCCAGGGCTTGACTAAGGCAAGCTTCTAAACACCACAACCCCCTCCCACACTCCATGTGATTGCAGGTTACAGGTGTCGC